>JASKOS020000002.1:21281620-22563240 GCA_030770465.2 Perdita meconis
ACATTTCATAAAACGAAATAGAGAAACACTATAAAAGAATCTTGACGCGAAATGACAATTTGTCTCTTCCCTTGCCGAGGAAAAACTGACGAACGGAAATGCGAGGAAAATTTTCTAAGAGTCGACTCAGGAATTTACCTGATACTTTGGATTACCCGAACCCGAAGGTAGGGGAAACCTTTGCACAGGTGAAGCAGCTTAATAGAGCCTAACACTGTAAATCTTCTGTATCATTTGGGTTTTTACAACCATAAATAACGTCCCTTAGAACTTTCACGGTTAGGATAGCCCTTGATTTATACACCTTCCTCCAATTTTACGACGCGAGCTCCCACACTTTTTCAAATGATTTACACTATAACTCTTACGCAAAATATACAACCTTGCGGAACCTTACCTTGTAAATTACTATTTTTTTTAACAGAACTTACTTTTTTTGATAAATAACTTCTTATGTTGAAAGAGAGGTATACGTAAATTTCTGTCAAAATATGTATCTTCGATAAGATCGTAACTCTGCTACGATCTTCGGGTCTTTTTTTGGCACATTAGAGTATTTTATTTTTTCTTTAAGTTTTATTTCGAGGGAAAATATGAGAAATTTAGTATTAATATTTAGGTTTTTTATTCCTCAACACTATGCAAAAAATTCATTATAAACATTTTAACATAATAGTAGTACAAGTTGTTCCATTCTGGATTTTCAAGAGAAACGGAGCAAGTTTAAAACGTTTATTTAAATTTAAAACTTAATAATCATTTACAAGAATATTATTAGAAGCAATGTAAATTATTTCTTTGATTTCTTTAGATGGTGATTTTTTTTTTTCATTTCAACTATTTCGATTTCAGCGAGGATTTTAATTTTCAATCGGTGCACACAACATTTTTTTAAGGTTTCTAATTGCGAACTAATAACATAAATTAAATTTCATTTAATCATGGATTGTTACAAGTCAAATTAAAGAAGAAGGTATCTGTTATTATGCACCTACGAGTATACTGAATCTGAATAAACTACAGAATAATGTTTTATATAATTTATAATTTTTCCTTCACGAGTTTAAATTTAATATAAGCGTTCTAAACATTATACAAAGTACGAATTTAACATTTATAAAAGTTTACGTGAATTTCTGCACAGGTTATTGTTGATTTATAATATTTATAATTATCATTTTGAAGGGGAAACAACACTTTGACGCCCGAGAAAAAAGAGTGTTTTTTATGAATTATTTTTGAGACACACATATTTCGCAGAAATGTTAATTAAGGATTTAAATCTGCATACATTAGATAGTGTTTGAGAATTTTTTAATTGAAAAATATACGTATTTAAGCACATTATAGATATCGTGAAACGCTGCGCGGCAAGCAATCTTATGATTGCACACTTTATTCACGTTTATCACGTTCATCGCAGAAAAAAAAGAAAAGCATTTTTGTAATCTATATTAATGCAGTTTCAGTTAAGCGTACGGAAATTAAATTATATTTTTTTTTTTTAGAAATGACAAGCTTTAAAACAAAAAATTCTAAAATTTCAGTAAAAACAGAAAAACTATATTTTAAGATGGAAAAAAATATTAAATATAATTTGTTTTTAATTTCCGTACGCTCAACCGAAGATATTTTTCTGCGGAATAAGTACGTAAAAGTGGAAGCAGATTCGTTCAAAACTGACGGCGAAAATCGTTCAACCAGTTTAGAAAACATCGTTTCGAGAAAAACACGTTTAGAGTTACACGTTCATGTACTTCGCTCATGAGCAAACAATCTTTAAGACAGTGTAACTTCTTTATTTACATGAATTTTACATTCATATTTTAGGCGTACAATCCTCAGAGGTTATATTTTCAATTTATATGATAAAAAAATTGTATTTTTTTGTATTCATCAAAGTGTTATTCCTCCTTAATTGAAAAATGAATCAAGAGAAAAGTAAAAAAAAATATCTATCAACAGTGTTTTAAGAAAGATTTTAGAAACTAATTCACTACAAACAGTGAAAGGAGTGTAGTTAAAATAAAAGTCAGCTAATTCTTTGTTTTTTAGGCGAATAAAGATAGCAACTTGGAAAAAAAAATTAAACGAAACTATACAAAAACTGCATGGGATTAAACAACGAAAATTTGCAACATTTCTTCTATTTTCTCGATCTTATACTTATTAGCTATCATGTATCTAAAACATGTAGACAATTTCTTTGACAAGTTTTTACAGCCTATGATTTTTATAGATTTGGTATAACAAAATAAATGCATCAATGAGGAGAATTCATGGAATTGTATGGAAGTTGCTTTGGTTGTATATTCTCTACTTTGAATAAATTACATGCAGTCAAAGTTTTGCTTCAGAATGCAACATTTCAAATGCATCAACCTAACATCAAGTATATCGATACCTTCATTGTAATACCGCATAGGGTAAAGTATACAGTTGTTGACCCCCCTATACAATGATTGACCCTTTTAAGAAAAGTAAAAAATATAGTATAATCCTTTTCTTACATAATAAAATATATATATATATTTCAATGATCCGAATATTCTTGTTTCGAATACAATTAATATTTTACTATATCAGAAAAGGATTATACTATAGTTTTTACTTTTCTTGAAAGGGTCAATCATTGTATAGGGGGGTCAACAACTGTATACGTTACCCTATCTGGCAAAAATGAATACATATGTACAGGAAAGCAAAGAAATTGATTATTTCTGCTTAGCTCTGCAATGCAAGTAGTTTCAATTAATTGTATAAAAATCACAAAACAATCTTCTTACTTTTCATAATAAAATCACTCGATGGAACATCAAAAGTAGATGTAAAAATACTTGAAACCCAAATTTCAGTAAAAATGCTGATACTTCGTGGTTCTAGAATGAAGTAGAGGTGGGGAAAAAGTAACGAACTATAACTAACTAGTTACTTTTAAAAAAGTACCTAACTAGTTACTCGAAAATTATTTATTCAAAAAATTAGAAAATTTAAATAAGAAAACGCGCCAAAAAACCGCTAATATATATAAGAATAATTCTTAAAAATAAAATATAAATATAACTTGAAAATAAAACATTTCATTTTGTTAATTTTGTGTTTTGTAATAAATAAACTGTGAATGTGTTTACATTTATAACAATTTTTAGTATACAAAAATCTTTAAAGCTTTTGACAGATGGCAAAATACACAAAATATCAAAAATATAATTTAAATTACGATGTTACAGAAACAAGAGTGATTATTATTCAAGATTCGATTTCTTACTTGAGTTTTTAAAAATTTGATTTCGCGTAAAACTCACAGTCCAGTAATAAGTAAGAATTTTTATGTAATTTTTACCAATAACTACAGTAAGTTTTAAACCAGGCTTGGGCATTATTTAAATAAATTATTTGAAAAATGATCATTAAGCTAATATATTATTTTATCTGACTACATGTTATTTGAAATAATCATGTGTTAGTTTATTTGAACAGAAAGATGAGTTTTTCTTGGATTATTTCGTTATTTGGATTTAAAATAAGATAATTTTATTGCTTATTTGTTCAAATATTTATTCAAATAATTTCGTAAATACTCTCTGATTCTATATCATGTTAACATCGACAACTGTGCATTAGTAATACAAACTTCCGTATAATGTTTCACGCATACGAATTTTGGACACATTGTTGAAAGCTTTATATGCAAAAACTGTGTAATAGCAGTTTTCCTTTGTTGCGATGATTGATATACCAAAACATGGACGTTCTTTTAACAAACTATTTAAAGCAAGAACTATAAAAATTCTCATATTCTAAGTTCAATAACCTCTTATGATAAATTATTTATTAATCTATTTCACTAAAGTAACTGAAATAATAAATTACTCAAATAAAAAATCATTCGAAAATAATTTATTTCAGTTGAACACAAAATAAGTTTGAAATAATAGCCCAAGAAAATTAGACTGAAAAGTGGGCGGCAATCTGCGAAAAAATTAAAAATAGGTGGATCTTTTCACGAATCGCTTATTTCTGTGATGGGTATGAACTTCTGAAAGATCACCGTCGATCGGCTACAGGTTTCCCCCCTTTTTTGAGTCAAATGTTAAAAAAAGTAGTTTTTCGCAAATAATTAAAAAATGGTTAGTCTAACTGAAAAATGTTTTAGATAAAAGCTTGAGAGCGTGGAATTCTGCGTAAAAAAGATTCTTTAATATTTTTTGAGAAACGCAACCGTTTTTGCAATAATAGGTCCTTAATGTTTTCACGGTGGTATGTACATTATGATAGGAGCACGTTTACTGAATGTTATCGCAAAAAGGATTGAATTTATGAAAAAATATTATAGAACCTTTTTAACGCAGAATTCCACGATCTTAAATTTTCATTTAAAACATTTTTCAATTAGACTAACTATTCTCGAGTTATTTGCGAAAAACTACTTTTTTTAACATTTGACCTAAAAAAGGGGAGGAAGCCGGCAGTCGATCGACGGTGATCTTTTAGAAGTTCATACCCGTCACAAAAATAAGCGATTCGTTAAAAGATCCACCTATTTTTAGTTTTTTTTTGCAGAAATTTTTAATTTTCCTAGGCTATAATGAAAATATTAAAATATTTGAAATAACTCATTACTTCAAATGATTATGTGTTATCTTATTTCAAATGAAATGTACCCAACTCTGTTTTAAACTAGTTCCTTTAGTTACTTTTGATCGACTGAAGTAACTAATTACTAACTAGTTAGTTACGTTAAATGTAACTAGTAACTACCGGTACTTGAAAATAATTAAATTCCCCATCGCTAGAATGAAGGTATCGATACGTATTATATATAACTTATAACTTACCAGTCTGTGAAAGAGATATACCCATGGGGGGTAAGGGCTGAGCCTGTTGTGTAGGTTGCTGAAGCGTACCTTGTGGTACTACTGGGGCTCCTTGGGCACCGGCCAGCGGGCCTGCTACATGTTGTGCCCCACCAGTGACAGCGTTTGCACCTGCCCTACTTAAACCTAAAGGTGCGTTCGCTGGTTGCCCGGTGGGCCAAAAATCTAAAAAATATAATGTATCGTCAACCATATAATTTAAGATTCGATCTCTATCAGACGTTTAGCTTTACGCTACTCACAAGGTTGAGGGGTTGGTGCGGGTGCACCATACGAATACACATTTTGTGCCGTTAGAAGGGCAGCAGAATGTTGAAAGTGCGTGTAGTATGGCTGATTTTGATGCGTTTGATGTCTCTGAGGTGGGCCACCAAACTAAAAGTGCAAATACCAATTGTTACGCTTATGGTTGTCTACGATAGGATCAATGAATATGATAATGCATTAGAAGCAAACAATCTTTCACTCGCAAGAAAGGTGAATAGAATTCAACAAAGTTTTGTACAACGTCAATAAACTACGTCTTGTTTTCTTTAGATTTCCCCCCGTCATATTAAATTATTTCACTATGCTTGCGACAAATATAAAATGAATGGTGCATGACGATAAAGATATAAAATCAACAGTACTTAACTACTACCTGAAGGGGTATTTGATTGTTCATGGTGTATACGGACTGCTGATGTGGACCGGGGTGAAGGTTAGGGACTGGATACATCGTCCCGGTTTGAACTGGCAAAGCACCTGGATGATAAAGCGTTGTCGGTTGACCTCCACCTCCGCCAACCCCTGACATTCCCACTACCTGTGCACCAGTACCTCCTTGACCCCCCCTGTGACTAATACCTCTTGGCTGTTGAGGTCTCGGACCTGGGTAATAGCCCTGAAACAGAAAAAATGTTACATTTGTACAATTATAACGTATTTAAAGCGCAACAGCATCATCTAACAAGGAGACCCTCGGGTCTTTGCGTTTTTTAAAATTTTAATACTTACCATACGTAAACGATCCCTACTCGAACATCGATTTCTCAAAATAATAAGACGCACTTTTAAAAAAAAAAAACTCGTGAAAATCAAATTTGAATATTTCTAGACTCCTTTATATTTATACGTTGATTATACCATTTACAATTTGTTCTAAAAATGAAATTTTATTTTTTTGTATCGTTTGTACATGTGTAGGTATATTTAAAAATTAAAAAAAGGTAAATATCTTCACTTAAAGATCATTATTTCTAATCTACGTTCTACGGGAACGTTACTAATTAACGTATAATTGCGGGCAAAAGTTTACGTACGACCTCGATTTTTGTATTTGATGCAATTTCATGTAATTCATTTGGAATTATAAAAAAATTTAATTCTTCTAATTCGCTGAATTCTTGGCAGATCATTAAATTCTCTATCGATGTATATAATTAAAGTTTTGTACGACTTCAAATGAAATATATGAAATTACATAAACTATGAAAATCGATATCGTTCGGAAACTTTTGTCCGCGACTGTATATAAGGGTGTATTCTCGAGTTCTTTTGAAAAGCGCTTTTTATTATTTTGAGAAATTGATGTTTGAGTAGAGATTTTTATGTACGGTAAGTATCAAATTTTTTAAAAATCCGAAGACCTGAGGTTCTCCTTGTAAAAAAACTCTATCGTGTATTTAACTTTCTGTTGCCCAATGAAACGTTTTACAAATACATATAATCTGCATATAAAATTCTTAACTACAGATGAATGAAATAAATTGTAAATCGTTTTTCAGTTGCATCTTTTGTAATTTTTTTATTGCTAGTTTGATTTGTAGATCTTTTTTTAATTTGATGGATGTTCTCACAGGAAAGGATTGGACCATTCAATGAAGAGAAAAACGAAATAATAATCACAGATTTTGTACAAATCTTAATGCAATATAATGAACAGTAAGGTATGCATAAAATAAATATAACAATAATATTTTTAATTCATTGACTCGATATCCACTGATTCGCTTTTGCAGTGTTATAAGATTTTACGTAATGTCTGTTGTCAATATTTGTAACGTTGCCACGTCCCACATTTTTCTATCAACATGGCAAAGAGCTATAAAATGTGCATTTCCCACTTAATGTATAATAATTTTAAAAAAACATTGTGTGGATGTGATAAAAAACTTGTGCGTTACATTCAAAGGGGTAAAGTAAAATCTGCAAGTATGGTAGCAGTTGGGCAGCATAAAGAGTACTATGAGATGAAATTTAAAAGCTATTGAAAAGAAAAGAAAACTGATGAAATAGAATATTAAATTAAGTTTAGCATTTGCAAGAATATTAAAACTGGATAATTTGTGATTGCAACATAGACATGCTTGGATCTGCATTCTGTTAAGATAGTTTCTGAATTAGCGAAGAGAATTGCAATGAAATAGAGCTCAATTATTGCAGAAAATTAATAGAAAGTAGGCCAAAACGACTTAAACTAGTTAGAGAAGCTAAAGGTCTTTGGATAAAATATTAGAAATGTTTTAAAGTTAAAAAGTTATATTATTCTTATCGCAAATGAATAAAAAATGACTTGAAATTTTTAAAAATTACTTATATTAATTTAAACCATGTAAAATATTATTGTTACAACTTTTTTTTTTCTCCTGAAAGTCCTGAATGGAACAACTTTAATTATTACCCTATTATTAAGAATGTAAATAATGAATTTTAAATATAATGTTAGGGAATAAGAGCTGTAACTATTAACACTAAATCTTTCACATTTTTCCCCGAAAATAAAACAGTTGTTAAAGGAAATAAGATACTCTAATGGCAACAGTTCTCAACTTATTTTTATTGTGGAACTCTTTTTAACTTAACCTGTTAAGTTCCAAGCAATGAAATAAGGCGATTTTTACGTATACAATTGTTTACTGCGAATAAAACTGTATAAAAAAGAATATAAATGATGTTAAACAATTTTTTTAAAGAATATTTTTTGCGTAACGAAATGTAGTGTTTATATAAGTATGGTACTTTAAGGTATTAGTATTTTTTTTTTATGTGATACTGCTCAAAAAACTTTGCGTGAAGAAACATATCAAATTTCTAACATTTATAAATAGTTGTACTCTTGCACAACCTGCACACCTTCTTCCTATATCAGCTGTTACAGTATAGCCTACTTTCTACATGATCGTAGTACATTTCTTTGAGTACAGCATTTTCTTTTTGTGCAACTATAGTTTACTTTTTTCTCTCAATCAATTCCTTCCCAATCCCAAAATCCTGAGATTTCATTAGGGCTATAGCTAACTTTGATTGGAATTCAAACTGACTTCTTTTTCAATATGTGCAAATTGATGTTTTTCCATGAATTGACAATGACGCTTTGGACCAAAGTTATGATTAGAGACTATTTAACATAAAGAAATACAGGTAGGTCCGATTTTTCGAACAATCCAAGTAAAAGTACTAAAAAACCGCACTTGTATGTAAGTCAAAATAAATAGTATAATTTAAATAAATAAAAAAAAAAAAGTAAAGTAAATTATAGTATTCCACGACAGACTTTTGTTTTGAAGACCGCATAGTAGGTGTAATAACTTTTCTTTCTTCAGTATTTCATTAAGTTTTAATGATTCTGTAAAAGAACTATTGAGAAGAATTAAACTTACCCATGATTTCTAGAAATCATCAATAGTTCATTATAATTTTTTAGCAACAATAAGCACGTGAAACTACTAATCTGTCTATAATTGGGTCAGTTATCCTATATTAGGTTTCCCTTTCATATCCTTTTTTTATATAGTTTTCGCTAAATTTGCTTTATCAAATTGGTATTAATATAAAAGATCAGTTCCATTCGTTTCGACAGTTTAAAAATTAGACAACTTTTGAAAGAAAATCTACGCGGGAAAAGCCGCGAACTGAAGCTAGTACGATTTCTACATACTTGCGACGCCGGCCTCGTTTGCGTCGGCCCATATACTTGTGACAGAGGCTGCGGTTGAGGTTGTAGATGGGCCTGTTTTCCCATTTCCTGCGGCGACGGGGTATGCACGGGGGGTGTCGTAGTGGGAGCCGGCCCTTGCGGCTGTTGCGATTGTACCCCGGGTGCCGGGGTCTGAGGTGGTGCTTGCCCTCCAGCAGGACCTCCTGGCGGTATACCTGCTGCCGATTGTCCTATGGACTGTAAGCTGCCGAGTGGTGGAGGCCCTCTGCCCCCAGGTACTCCTACGCTACCCCCTCCCCCGCCCACCTGGCCCCCTGGTTGGGTGCCGTAATTTTGTCCAGACACATGAAAGTCTGATCCTGAAACGAAAAAGCGACAAGTGATGAGTTAAGCATCGGGGCGCGTTCGAGATACCTGAAAAAGCTGCGAGTATAAAAATAAACCGAACGTCCGAGAATCGATCGTAATTTACGATAGAACAAAATGTACTTTTTATAAAACGCATCGTTTCGATCGTTCTTCTCGTCGTATACGTTTTCATATTTCGCGCGCTTGCATATTCGCGTCTTCGTGCTAATCGCTTTAGTAACTCGGTGTATGGGGATCAATTTGCCGCGAATGCGTTCGAACGTTAAAGTAGAGTTCTTAAAATTAAAGTAAAGAGGGAAATTCGGCTATGGTTTTTGTGGTTGGTGTGCAATAACGATGACTCAACTGCTCAACAAGTAGTTTTGCGAACGGTAAAACGCTTTGCGAACAGCGCCCGTCAAGAATCATGAAACACACATACGTCACGTTTTTATACTGAAGTGCGAAATAAATACACAAATGTATTGCAACGTGAAACACGTTTTCGTACGTTCACCGAGAATAATTTCTTATTAATCACGCGTTGCGGTTTTAATAAATGGAATTCATTTTTCATTTACGTAAGGCGTTTGAAATTAAACGCAATTGTACTGGGTATAAGCACGATTATATCTCGCACTGTTTAATGATTCAATTATACGTCATGGTGCTCTGAAATTGGAAATAAGGGAACGAAAAGCTTGTTCGTAAGTTTTATATTTGATCCACGTTTGAAGCGCAAGATATCTTCGTTGTACTCGTAGATTAATTGTAATCGTCAGATAGAACACACTAATTGCAAAGCCTATCCTTCGCTATCAGCTTTTTTATCGTGCCCACTTAACATACCCTATTTTGAAATAGGAAAAACGAAAAAACGAGGAGAAAAAAAGGTGGATTTCGTTGCGCCGTCACGCTCGCATATGCACGGATATTCTCTCGCCGTGGTGCGCTCGCCATTCTGTCGTTAAACGAATTACTCGTGAAAGCGATTATGCGTGGAATTGCATGACATCGCTTGACACGTCGTCGCCGTCTGAGAGATGCAGTGCAATCGGTTACGTGCATTATCAAAATATCCACCGTGCCAGAATTGTCTCCGTGGTACGGGGTTTATCGATTCGCAACGATAGAAACGCGGGCGGAAACGCGCGACAAACGTGCAACACGAAAACTGTTTTTTCACCCGCGTGCCACGAACTTATCACGGTGAAAATACGTTAAGGAGCGCAGGGAGACAGATAAAGGAGCCAACGAAAAATATGGATACGTTGTTGCTCACCGTTCAAGATCGTCACGAAGCTGCTTATCGTTTCTCGTCACGCCGATGGTACACCCAATCCGGACGAATATATCTTTACAACGAAGGGACAATGAAATGACAGCAAGGCTCGAGTCTGAGCAAAGAAACCGAGAAGACGGCCTCGCGAACGGCCATCTTTGCACATGTGGGCAGGGGCCGGAGCAGTGCTGCTATCTGTAGTCCCGTGAGTGCATTGATTGCTACGAAAGGGGGGCGAGGCCGAACTCTATCGTCAGGATCGTACAAAGTACTATGAAGGCACATAAATTATAGGTAGACGACACTCGCATTCCCATAAAATTCGGGTATCCCATGTGTATCCATAGAGCATAGATCGATACAACCAAAAGTGCAACCAAAACTTCCTGCAAAATGAACTTTTCACAGAGCATGATACAAGACCGATACTTGGCAATTCTAACGCTCATGATTTAAAAATTTCATCTCCAATATCTTTTATTAACTTGTTTTACGTATTCATGTTTAATAATAGCATAGGTTAACCGATCTTCAAATTCATATTTCTGTGATATCATTCATACGTATGCGCGTATCAACAGAGTGAAAGAACGTGGCCTGGAAAATAGAATCCAGAATGCAATACGTCATTTCCGGTGCCAATTCCCTCCCTCCCTACTACTGTCTTTTCCACTCTCCGCGTTACCAGTTAATAAAACTTTTACCATAGCTGAACGCGATAAGAAATATATTAAGTAGATAGTCGTTTAGCAAACGAGATATCAAAGTAATCGAAGAAAGAAATCAGCGAAAAATATTGTGACGGTAATATATGTAGATGAAAGTAGAAGTGAGGTTAGAACGATCGTACGTCGGCCACGTGGCGACCAATATAGGAACGTTTAGTGGTATGTGAAGTGATAAACGTAAAAATACGATCTTTTTGACGGTGTGATATTATCAGACGATGAACCTCAATACGATCAAATTTTTAGCTATTAACTTTTACTCACTGTTTGCGATTTTACTTTCTAAACACTGGAAATTAACAATTTTAAACAACGTAATACACGCAGATTAAGATCGATAACCAAAGAGTTATGCGTGATTCATATCGAGTGTTTGAAAAATCCACACAGTACAATTCTAAAGCTTACCCGTGTATTATCAACAATGCTATTATTTTCTTGAATTTATATCTTGTTTTTACGATTGCTTTCATTTAGTGGAAAAATAAGTACGCCTTATCTCGCTTATCTTTTCTGGCTTAATAAATTAATTTATGCGAAGTAAGTGAACTTTCTGGTTGTTTGGAAAAGTAATTAGTAAATAATAACTGATAATTGCTAGTAAGAAATTTTTTCCACAAAAATGAGTTCATTTTCTTCAGTAATAAAATACGTTGTGTTCAATAGAAATTTAACGCATAATATAAGTATAGAAGATCCGTTTCTAAAAAATAATTATTCTATCATAATGTTTATAGAATGTGTGACCGTGAATGACACATTGAGATTTGAATTCTCGGGTACAGTAACTAAACCATGTGCACTTATTACTCAAGTGACCATGAACAGAACTAATCTCTTGAAACGCTTCGAAATCAGCCTTCGCTGCTGGAATTTCGTATTAATTTCAAAACAAGGGGAAGGTTGGCGTCATCGTGACGAGATATATCATGCAAGAGGCAAGAATCGAACGTACCTTCGCGACCGTACAAGGTAGAAAGCATTTTATCGATTGACCTATATCGTGAATTGTCTACAATGCCGCCCAGGGGCGCTAAGGACTAACCTAAATACTAACCTGTTCGATATATCGATACTGGTAACCGTTCATGGATCACATCCTAGATTTACCAACAGAGTCTCTTTATTCCCCATCACTAACGAAATTTATCCCGACGCGCGAAGCCAAACGGTGAACCAATGGGAAAACAGGTTATGAAGATTCACGTGGAACCGTCGACGCGATTTGTAAGGAAATTCAATTCGATTCTAGGGGAATACGAATATGTGGATGTAATGTACTTGACATTGCAATGAATGCGATATCGTGTGCTTATTTTCGAGAAGATTATTCGGTGTAATCCGGACTTGGCCGTGTAGCCACAAATAGACGCAAACGGTTCGACTTCTGACAGTTAGGGCACCAGGTCAAATTAACTACCTCCAGTGTACTCGAAAATAACGGACTTCGTGTATGTATGTACACACGTTTATCTCTTCTTTCTACGCGCATATGTGTACTGGCACGCAACGAAAGATTCAACGATCGAGATGAAGGGGGAGAACACATCTCGTGAAATCATCAATTAATGCGAATAGTATTGGAGCGTGCTCGAGGCCGAATTGATCAGATGAATTTCAATATCACTGCGTTAATTACAAAGAAAAATGATAAATAATATAGACAAACAAAGCGAAATCTAGATCGGAAACGATACTTCCATTGGTCACGAAAATGTATGTCCATAATGGAGCAAATGAAGGTTGACTCTCGTGTAGCTGCATGCAAGAATGATAGGGAAGCGTTACTTCTGCTAATGACTGCCTTCTAAAATCAAATTTGGAAGAATCTTAGCGTTTTAATCGACCAAATGAAATTAATTCTAAATTATTTTTTCGAAGAACATAAAACTTAAAACTGCAACAGCCTATCGAAGTGGAATACGAAGATACTGTATTAAAATTACATTAAAACTAATCCAAGTGGGACTGATAAAGGATTGGAGCTTCCCCCAAAAAGATTACCGATAACGGAGAATCTAGATACAACGTTCCGCGTCAATCCATCAAAAACTGTGCCATCGATACACGTATCAACGAGCAATCGCGCTCTCAGAAAGCTATTCGGTCAGCTGTTTGTTACACGTGGATATTTAGCGAGCACGTGTGTCTTCGTTTCGCGGCAGCCAGTCTTTTAACCAGCAGAAACAGCCACAAAAGTGTAACCCAAATAGAACGAGGTCAATGTTTAACGCTTTGAGTCCCGTCGTAGACACGTATGAAGCGCTTCGGTTGGCCAGTGTAGCGCGTGCGGCGAACGCATAAAGGCGTTTGAATGTTACGTTCGCGATTGGGCGAGGACGATTTTCGCAAACAGGGTGCGATAACGTTGCGAATCTCAATGAATATTTAGAAAAAAAAAGAAAGAAAGAAGGAATTTTTCCTGCGTCTACGCCCATCCCAGATCTTGGAATTTTCATCGTCGAATCTTCGTTGGTTCGTCTCCCTTTTCTCGTTATCCTTTGTGTACTTACTGGCGTTTGCAGTGACGACCCGATACTGCGGCGGTGCTTGCTGATGCTGTGTCTGTTGCTGTTGTTGTTGCTGATGACTCAGATGGTTTATGTTGACGGTCAGTTGATGATGGCTCAGCTGATGATTCAAGTGAGGACTAGGCGAGGGTGGTGGCTGATGGGCCGGATGCACGTGGTGATTGTGACCCGGCTGCGGATTTTGGGGATGGGGGGCCGAAAGGTGGTGGTGGTGATGGGGTCCTCCACAATGCGGCAGCAGACAGTGCATAGGTCCTACACCTACGGCAACACCCACTGCGCCCTCCTTCGAGACACCATATCTCGAAACCATTCTTCCTGATGTGCCTTGCGATCTTCTTATCCAGCGTCGTTAGTCGGCGCGTCTTCGCCGATACCGATTAGTCGAGAGTGGAGAGAAAGACAGAGAGAGAAAGAAAGATGGAAGAAAGGATGCCGATCGAAATTATACCGTTCTTGGAAAGGCTTTTTTCTCTTCAAATGACAAACATTTCGGGATTCGAGACGATCGCGCGAATACGACCGTTGCGAGCCAACGTTGCATGAGAAAGACTATTCGCTAAGTATTTGTTGCGTTCTAGTAGTATTGACAGTATGTGTTTATATATATTTTCTTCACACTTCAGTGTATTCGCTCGTGCATTATCTTCGATTGTTGTTGCACGTTGTAAAAATTGCTCTTTTGCTTGATTAATTTTTGACGAGCTCTAAACCGCCATAGTTCGGCGCATTTCAAAGTAATGGTGAACTATACCAAGTGCAAGGAGGCTCTTATCGATATTTGGCCGTCACTATCTTCTCCGTTATCCACGGACTCCTCAATCGGCAATGCTGTACCATGATGTCATCGTCCACTCAATCGGAGGACACGTCAAAAAGGGCCCTACGAACCACGTTTCGCGTATCATAACAGTTGAATATTGTTGCGATTCGTTTCAGGCTTCGTTCGGTTACGGTTACAGAATGCAGAGAGCGTCGAAAAGCATTCTTCGTTTCGTTTTTTTTCCTTAGAACGCAGATCCTCGATGACTAGATAGAAATTTGAAAAATTTTCGTCGCGGCGATGCCCGAAGGAAAGAAACGAAAGTGTCTTGATGAACATTAATAGGATGATCGATCGATAGTCACCGGATTTGGTTGCTGCCTGAGACGCGTTTTATAGACAAAATGTCTGTAGTACACGTGACGATCCGAGAACGACATTTTAACCGACGGTTTTTCGAGTAATCGCGGGTGATCGATTTACACGTCGAATTCCATGTCGTCGAACAAAGGAGGACAGAGAAAGATGAGATAAAAAAAAAAAATAACGAACACTCGTTCGCCGTGTAGTTAATTTTCGGCTCGAAAATGCTGCGCCACCATATTGTTTTCGTTTCGTATCGACGCACGCGATATTCCTCTCACTGCACTTACTCGCGCACTCAACTGTCAAAACTTGTCAGCATGGGAGATATGCACACAAAAGGTAGGAGACACACGGTGAAACGGACGGACTATCGTACCTCTTCCATGCCAAAATCGATATTTAAGGCTCGACCGGCGTCTCCCTCTTCGCACCGCCCACTCGTGCCACGGGAAACTTCCTGTTCACCGAGCGCATACAGGTTATGTCCGCCGAGCGAGATCAACGGCGGCACGGTAGACCAGGACCGTGTCTGTTCCACCGAATCGGAGGCTAGACCCTGTTCCAAATTTTCTTCTCTCGCGCCCGTTCCTTCTTTCCCCTATTCGATTCGCTAGTGGGGGAAGAGGTTTCAAGACCCGATGATCGGAGGTATTCGGCCGCGTGCCGAAAAGTACCGAGTCGCGCGCGTTCTATGTAGTTCCCTCCGTGTCGAGATTTACGAGAACGATGAAAAGAAAAAAGAGCGGCACGTAGACGAACCCGAGCGAAAACGCTCGACGGTCACAACGCGCACACCGTGCCCCGTGAACGCCACGGGGTTTAATTCGGATCGCACACACGCGTAACAAGGTGTTCCCCGGAATAAACGTACGAAACGCGGATTCTGGCGCGGGGGGAAAATCGAAGAAACGACGGAATCGAAACGGGCGACAAGTCCCCGTTCCCTTGGTTGCGCGAGATTCTTTCACAGACAACAGACACCATGAGGCTCTGTACCCCAGCGGATATATCTACCCTTTTCTTTACTCGAGGCTCCGGGCTCTCGACGACACCGTCGAAGTCGGTTGTGATGTTCGAACGACGCGCTTACACCTATGTGATTGTATTAACACGAATAGGGGAAAAGTAAATCAACGAAGACGTGAAAGACGAGCGTACCCTTTTGCAAGGGACGCGGCGTAGACTGATGCAGGCTAGTCCTTCTCGCACGACCTACGAATCGCGACCCGTGGCCCCCTACCCGTTTCGCTCCGCAACTAAGGAGCGACAGGATCGTGCGTCGATATCGCCGGCACCCTCTGCCGTTTCGTGAATCCCGTCAAAACCGATCCTTTCCTTTCATTTGTCGTCATCATCCTTCGCTCAAGCAAATACTTCAGAGCAAAATACTCTTTCGTACTAAAGACATTGAAAGTACTTGACGTATAACAGACAAACCAGCATTATACATTTTATTTACAGTAGAACCTCGATTATCCGAATCAATATTTATGAAATAAAATATTAATAATTAGTGGAACGTTATTAAATCGTAGTTCGAATCTTACTCGGAGTTCCACTGTATTCTTATACCTATTGAATGAATTAATTAAAACATTGGATAATTAAAAGTAAGGATAATAGTCATTCGGATAATCGAGGTTCTACTAACAAGATTTATAAATTGAGGTTTCTTCTAAGCTTTGAATACGTATATTTTTCCAGTATTTTCTTCGATTCCGTCATGGAATTACGTTCGATTTTGGTTGATTTGTAAATTGGGATTCGTTTAATGACCAACAAGGTGAAGTTTTTAGGGTGTTTTGAGAAACTGGATAAATCTTAAGTGTGTGAATTAAGATTACGGCCCTGGAAAGTAGTCAAACCCACACCGAGTCGAAGGTACGGCCGCGTGCGCAGACCAGTGGCAGAGTGCAAAGCCCTGCGCATGCGTAATGGACGTCGACACGGCAGACCCTTCAACTCGCATGAATGCAGTAGGCGCAGCCCCACGACACTTGAGGGGTAAGGTGACGTGCAGCCTTGTGCATGCGCGCATATAGCCCATTCGCCTTAACTCCGCCACGAGAAATGTCACACCCGTTTGTTTGTACTGCGTGCTATTAACAGGGCCGAGTATGCTCCTACGCACTGCGAATATCCCAATTACGCCATAATTATGTCTCGGAACTATCACCAAATTTTCACGACTGTCCTCAAAATTCAAGCTTGGTGGAAAATACAGGATAAACTACCATGTGTGATTAATTGATCAGAGTCGGGCGAATTACATTTCGAATAAAAAAATCACGAATAGAGTCCTTATCAGTGTGTCTATACATTTAAATAAGTTGTAAAAAAGGAATATTTCTAGAAATAAAAGAGAAATGCTTTTTTTCATTACGTTTAATAGTTTTAAGGGAATCTTATTTTATCGGCTAAAACCATACCAAAGTTTGAGAATTTTTCTTTGAGAAACTAACGATTCGATTCATTTGAAATTTGTACCACAATTTGCTTCATCTTTAAAGACCTTACAGCTTTTTTTAAATTACTTTTTGGAAATAAACATAGGAGTTATCGCAAAGCACCGCGCCACATTCGCCATCCACTGGTGTGCAGAATATTTCTGTTACCATTGAACCGATTGTCTTCAAATTTGGCTTGTATATTCAGCAAACACTGCTTTATCGTTTAACGAATCAGAATTTTGACAAGTTATGTCGTTTCCATTTTACATAGAAAAACTGGCGAATTTTTCTAGCAAAAGTGCAATTTTTACTTTGACACATCATAACTTTCTCAAAAAAATTGTTTCTTTTTAATCCTGATTCACCAAACGAAAATTATAAGTGTACAGAGTAAAACGCCGTTTAATTTTTTTTTTATTTCTGATTACGTATAAGGTAAATATCCTGCACATCAGTGGACGGCGAACTTCGTCCGGCACTTTGTGCAATGATGCATAAATAACTCCAATGTTTAGTATTAAAAAGAAAAAAAAAACTGTGAATACTTTAAGGGGGGAGCCCGGTTTGTCAACTTCAAAAAATCGATTTTTTTTTTTTTTTGCTTTAATCAATAGTAATACATGTTAAAATTATGTTCCCAAAGTTACAGACCGAAATTCGATGGAACTATGTAGATACGGATCATGAAACTGCAGCGCGTCAAGCAGGTATACCTGCAGGCGCGCAGCTAACCGCGGTTCTGGGTCCGTCGCATAAAGTTTCCGAGCTTGGTAACTGTTTACCTGAATTTTATGAGTCCACATTTATGACTTTCCGCCAGTACTGCGTTTTTTTAGGCAGTTACTGTCAACGGTCAGTCAAACTCCGAATTTCGGCCTGTAAAGACATTTCCCAACACGAATATGTATCCGCGTTTTTCTCGAAACCACTTCTTTAAAACTTGCGGGACAAATAGAAAAAAAACTATTAATTCAATCGACTTGTCCTTGTACATACAACTAAACAATGATCAACCATCGTCGATGAACCTAAAACTTTTATAAAAAAATTAATTTAAACAATTTTCTTAACATAAACAATATGAACATTTTTAGCCAAAATCATAAGTTTTCCTTTGAAGTCCCATTAATTGACTAATTATGTACTTTTCTTTAGACTTTTAGGTTCATCGACAATGTAATTACATGAAAAACAAGAAAATCTTTGTGTTTTTTGTTTTAGTGAAAAATTATAGCCTCCAGAATTCCCGCAAATCGAAGACTCCGGCGGTGAAGTCTTACGAACTTGTTTATATAAAACTATTTCTACGAATTATTTTGTAACGAAAAAATTAATTTTTATTGTTGAAACATAGAAGAATATACCCTGAATGTCTCGAAAAAATTCGCTCAATAATTTCGTAAAAAAAAATTCCCGAAAATTGGCTTACTTTTAGCGTTCCAAACCGGGCTCCCCCCTTAAAGACAAAACAAACTACGGTACAAATTTCAAATGAATCGAATCGCTAGTTTTTCTTAAGAAAATTCCCAAACTTTGCTATGTTTTCGGCCGATAAAACAACAGTTGTTTTATTGGAAAAGAATGACGAAAAATGGTAATTTTTTCGGGCGTCACACTAAAAAGATCCCTTAATACAGATCCCAAAATAGTCCAATTTCGGTAAGTGTCCGAATACTTTTGGGAGTAACTGTATATCCCACTGCGACAACCGAACATAGTGAGATTTCATTTCAATTGAAGAACAAGTAAAACTGTATCCAAAGACTTTTTTATTATTATTATTACTAAAGATTTGATACCTAATTGCTTGGAAATAATGAGAATTACACTCTTAATTATAAGTTACATCAGCTTCTTCTAATATACCCACATAATTTAGTTATAAAATGCTACTAAATTGAAACATTTATAAATATTAGTACAGCGACAAGCTGCTGATAAAACAGAGAGACTTCTTTGGTTAATGTATGAACTAATTATGCATTAAAAGATATGGAAGTACGTAGAAGAAAAAGTTGCACAATATTCAATATTACTAGCATCTGCCTTGCACTGTTTAATGCATTGTCACAAATACATAATGGAAACTAAGTTAATCAAACATACTTGGAGATAAAATAAAGTATGTACTTTATGGTAATTGCGGCATTAAAAAGTTTCACGAAGAAAATACGCGCAATTCTATTCGAATGCTTGATACTCACGGACGTTTATGCTGCTATTACTCTCTGTAAACTATGTGACTATGTACCTGGCTTTGTTATGAGAAGTAATCAAAACTATTCAAAAGGTTTCGAAAGTACTAATAGTCGATCACTTATAGCTTTTGAATGAAGAGTATTAAGCAAAAAATAAACAGTAAATATTGTAAAATGTATGAATCATATTAAAGTACTTTAAGTGTACATTGGTTTATCGTTAATATTTTTTGTTTGCAGCTGAAAGTTCTGGAAAATATGTTATTAGAATTAAAAATAAAGATGATCGACTCCTAATACCCTCACCCTATTTTGACAATTTTAAGAGTTTTGAATTGCCGTAATTAGATGTTCTAACTGCTTAGAGAGAAATACAGTAAAACCTCAATTATCCGAATTATAATTACCCTCATTTTTAATTATTTAGGGTTTCAATTAATTAATGCACTAAGTATAAGAATGCAGCGAAACTCCGAATAAAGTTTGAACTATTATTTAACAACAATCTACCAATGACTATCATTTTATTTCATAAATATGAAGTCGTAAATAAGTATCAAGTATCCTCACCCATTTAAATTTCTCAATACTCAATGCTCCTTTTCTCAGTATGTAACTATAGGAGATATCTTCGAAAATTTGTTTTATTTGATTTCCCTTGTTTCCTTGCATACTTTAACGAGAGGGTTTTCAAAAATTGTTTAAATTATATTTGTAATAAATTTTTAATGTTTGGTCCTCAGCAAATTTAAAAAATTGCACTTACAGCTGAGTAATTTTTTAAAGAACTAATATTTCAGAAAACCGCCGTGCTAAAAGACGTAGAATAAAATAAGGAAATGAACAAAAAAATGTTTGTAAAGATGTTTTTTGTAGTTCCCGAGAAAAGGTATATTTTATGTGAAAAAATAAAATTTTCAGATAACTGGATTCAAAGTTAAGGATAGACAATGCCAGTTTTAAATAAAAATTCGAAATTTTTCATCAAAATCAATATTCGACTCTTCTTAACCGAGGATCTAAATCGATTTTCACAAAAAGTAATTTAAAAACAGCGCTTGTATCGATAATATCAAGTCAATACCACAAACCATTTTCAAGCATTTTTAGGATTTCCAAACGATTTTCAGCAATTTTTATAAAATATTCGAATTCAAGAACTCTAAAAAACATTGAAAGTTAAATATTAAATTAACCACATTACAAATTTTCTGCACTCTTAGACTTGTTATAAAGGGTTCTTTCCGTTTATTGTAATAAATAAAAAAAAAAAAAAATACCAATTTTCATGGGAATCGAATGAAGTTACGAATTTCGGAAAATTCCCGGTTTTTAGGAAAAGATACTTTGCGATCGCGCGATCCTTATCGTTCGCAGTGTCGGCCGGTGAGAGTAAAACGCTTTCTCGTTACATCGTAACAGGGAGGTAAAAAGAGAAGCGGCAAACGGTAGGGGAAGCGTGTGTGCGATTCTCGACGACGACAATCGAGAAGATGACGAACGGGCGCGGACAGCGGAGAGACCGAGGAAGAATCCAGGGAAGAGGCCCGGACGAAGAGTCACGAAGATGCACGAGGCGGCGTGGTGCATGCGTGGGCGAAAATGCACGAGGAACGCGTGGGTCTGAGAGGAACGCCGACAGGCGTGCAGGGCTTCGTTCAGACGAGGAACAAGATCCGCGGAATCGGTGTGTATAGGTTAGGTGGGTAACCCAGTTTCGCCGGTGCACCAGGCCAGGCTGCAGCAACGCCGTTCAACGATCGATACCTATATGCACCCGGTACTGCCCACAGCCTAGATTCCCTCTTCTCTAGGATAGGTGCAAAGAAGGGGGCTGCGTGACCTACATATATCGCGTCGGGAGCAGGAAGTGCAACGGGAAAATGCAATTTGAAGGGTCGAATTTTAGGGGGTTGCGTTCATTGGAGTAACCGTGCGACGGGGAACGGGGAACTTCCCAACAGACGCCTAGTTATCTGTTACCATGCATCCCATTGTGCCGTGTTCGCGATGTCTTTTCTCATCCCGTCTTTCTCACGCAATTACTACGATCTTGTAACAAAAGATACAAATTCAGGAATCTTCGTTGCAAGATGCGGCTGGAAATTGAATCGAGCGCGACTTCATTTTAGTTGCAGCTTCCTAAATTTTTAAAATGTGAATCGTATGATCAACCAGGCGAACAATTCTGTGACTGCAAGGAAAAACGCCGCGTGTCGAATACGTTTAAAATTCTAAACACTAATTCGTGTTATTAGCAATGCTTTTTTCTTTTCCTTTTACGATATAATGCATGTATTTACTTTCATTTTTCATAACATTCTGCATTCATATAATTAATGTCAATAATGATACACAAAATATTAATTATTTACGGATATTTTAGACAGAACACCGCAAGTCCACTAGGACTCGGGTAGTTTTTCGAAAACATAATCTCGATGGTTATCGTTTCATACGACCAAATGAAAGAAAATGATTATATAAAATATAAAGAATGTTTACAAGAGAACCAGCCTTTTATTACATTAGATTTAAGAAGAAAGCTCTTAACTCTTAAATATATTTGAAGAAAAGAAAGAGAATTTATTAAGTATATGTTGTCACTTATTGATCCTGATGAAACAATATACGAAATGTTGATCTTGACTTAGATTTATTGGAACTCAATAAAGAAATAGTAAGTGAAGAAATAGAAAAATGATAAAATACCCAAATATACAAAATATCAACTAATATTCAAGTTAGAATGTTACGAATATTAACCATAATGTTTTTCAAGTTCCAATTCTCTATTTGTGCTTATGAAAATTTTATTTTGCATAAAGATCCGCTGAGTACTAATTAATATTATCGAAAACCACAATAATTTTCATTTCTATCTTTATAATTAGACATTCTTCATGTTTAAAAATTAACAAAGCTTTCGACATATACCAAAAATTACAAAATATCAAAAATATAATTCAAGTTACAAAATGTAGAAAATAAAACACACTAATATTCAAACTTCAGTTTTTATCTGTGTTCGAAAAATTTTATTTTGCATAAAAGTCCGCAGTTTATTTGTAATAAATTCCCAAAGATCGTTATTCTTTTTACCGAATCGGACTCCCTAGTCTATTTAGGTAGATACATTCCTTATAACCAAAATGTTAACCCAGATTTATCGAGGTCAAACTCGCCGAGCCCTTTCCTAAGGGAGGATTAAGAAACGTCGCAAGGACTGATGCAAATGAGAAGTTATTGATCGTGTCTGCATGAAACAACCGTTTCTAATAAACGCCATTGTAATTCGAAGATCGATGATGCCGGTTTTAAAATCGGGACATCGCGTTAATATTCCAACGCTGGTAACATCCACTCTCCATTCATGTGGATCAGCAACGGAGGCAAGACTGAATTCCAGTTGTCCACAAATCCACAACGCGTTAGAAAACAAAACCGTAGGGGTCGAAGAAGTAAACAAATTTTAGGGACATTGGGATCGACGCAATCTAATTTGAAATCGACCTTGAACGTCAAACAACTAAATACCGTAGCGTGACGGAGTGACGAGCTCGAAAATATGTTTACTAAATTCTGAATAGTGACTGCGCAGATTGGTGTCCTCTGCGAAGCGTTAAGCGAAAGAATTAGTGACCGTACAACTGACTCGCGTCGTTTGTGTATAGATGTATCGCTTTTGGAGTTGCGCGTTACAGACAAAGTGCGCGTCGCATATTTTCCCCTACTGGGAAGGGTGAAGGTGGAGGCGTCCAAGGTGGGAGAAACGACCGTCTGGCCGGTTAGGCGAAAGAAAACCGAAGATTTCGGGGATGAGAAAGGCAAACGGTACGTCGAAGACGCGCCAGACGTCTGTAGGTAGGATAAGAAAGGGGAGAAGCGGGGTTGGACTTGCAACCTCAGGCAACCTTCGGTTGTTGGGTTCAAACGGTTTCGCCCAGACAAGACGCAGTAGTTCAAAGTTCCCTGACGAAAACATAGCCAATGACTCATCCCTCGGCAAGCGAGAAGAAAGCAAGGGGAGCCCGTGGCGTAGTCGTGTGTATGTACAACTTTTTCAAAACACGCAATGATTCATTCCTAATTACGATATTGACGAACCTCGCCCAATTTTAAACTCTACCGCGTTTTATGCAACGTCCTACAACCTATTTTTAGAAAACTTATGTGAAACTGTAGATATAAAGACTAGGGATGTAAATTTAACCCTAGAACGACACCGTGAGGTTGACGGCAACCCCGTAAAATTTAAAAATAAACATTGAAATATTGAACTTATTAATAGTTTATTGAAAAATGTGTTAACATTCACCTTTCAAAATATAAAAATACTTTCTTTTAATAAATTAGAATAATGGAGTAATAGTTAGCTATTTCCATTATTATAAGAATATTTTTTATTACGTATATTTCAAATTCCGTCAGATGAAATCAATGTTAGAGAAAGATAGATCTTTGTGCCGAGCATCGGATGGCAATCTGTTCTGATTGCAAAGAATTTCAATAGACAATGGCGATTTACTGCAAAAATGTCTTCTGAGCTACTTAGGTAAGTCTATCAATTATAGTTTTTCACAAAAGCATTATAAAGAAGGCATGTAGAGCGAACACCTATTTACCATGCATCTCAAACATTTTTATTTTCTTTCTTTTAACAGAAATCCCACCGTCGTATTATCATTTCTCAAGAAGAACAAAAAAGAATTTTTCAAAAATATTAAACAATATTTAAAATATTAAAGTTTTACTTTGGGTCGCCCGCGACCCCACGGTGTAAAGTTGCGTCTACACTATTATCTAACAAAACAGTGTTATATGACAAATTATTTTATAACCTTGTTATTAACATATTTTTACAATTTGTTACAAAATTATGTATTTATAACACTCCTAATGTTATATAACATTTATATGTCAGAAATGTTGATTTTGAAACTTTGCCCTTGACGATTCTGGAGCAAGAAGTAGGATTTATTAAAACGGCTCCAAAAGTTGTTTAAAGAAAAAGAGTTTAACCACAGAATTTATTTATTTTTTAATAAAGAATCTTGCTGTGCTATCTAAACATCCTCCACGTTTGAAATCATTGGTGTGAGAAATATTATATAACTTGTTATACACTGAAATAGTACTAAATACATAATTTATAACAAAGTTATAAAATAATTTGTTATATAACACTGTTTTGTTAGATAGTGTAGACGCAGTTTTACTGATGCCGAAAAATGGTTAAAAACGATTTTTAGAAGATCGATCTTGCAATTCACAATTCTCGATTGTTAAGACCTGGATCGATTCGAGAATTGTACTGCAACCGAAGAAATTTTAGATCGATTTTCATATATGTATTTAGGTAAGTTTAGGTTTATTTTTTTTTACATTTACATTTATTTTTCTCATTGAACTATAGTCTTACGTCTTCTGGACACAGACTTGTAGAAATGTAGAAATCTGTGCTTTTAAATCAATGAACACAATTCTGAATGCACCCAATTCTTATTTTTTATTGTGAACGGTGATGTTCCCCGAGTCGAGTCAGTAAATATAGAAACAAATTCACGCTATAGTGATTTATGATGAACTAATCCAATTTGTCACGATATACCCGATATAGTTATGCAATCTGTTTTAGATATTTTATCATAAATGTTTTTAAAAAAAATATTCAATCCTTTGTTATCAGGCAGACTGGTCTGCAGAGTGACCGATTAAAAGTACTTCTTATCAGCAGCGACATCCGTGTTCATTACTACATATCTCTTTTTAATCAAAATTCTTTCAAATGAAATGCTTTCGTTCTCCAGTAAAAAAATAATCACTCGATTGTACATATTTCTACTTTTACAGTTTCCAAAATATCACTGTAGGGGAGAACGGAGTACTATCAAGGACCCAATTCCTGATCACGTAAGAGTAACTCTATCATAGTTTTTGGAACATTAAGCTAATCTCAAAATTTGCGGGATATTTTAGTAAATCTGTTTTATTTTTAATTTAACATCTCTAAAAGTACGAAATTAACAATAGTTAAATTACAATGTAAGTCCTAAAGTCAAAAAAAGCAAAGGGAGCAATTTCTGATCACTCAAATTATCTCCAATATTAGCTTTCAAATTTTACTTTTGAAATTAAAAACAGTTAATAACTATGTGATAAGTGTTTGGGATCAATTTTTAGCATGATAATTTATTACATGATAGGTATATACTAAACTGGTTAGGAATTAGGTTCTGATCCAGTGCTGGGCAAAACAGTATTTGAAATAGAAAATAATAAATAGTCTATTTTATTTCTAAAGCATACCTATAATTATGGAAATAAAATATTTTATTTGTGAGAAACAGTTTTTGAAATACTATTTTTAAATGGTATTTTATTTGAAGAATATTGAAAATAGTAAGACGTATTTTGTAGAATTGTGTAAAATATTATTTCAAATAGTAAATAGAAACTTATACTTTTCTGATCCCTTATCGCGTATAATGTTTTTACGACGTCGTCTGTTTAAACATATAGGGAGAGGTCCAAACCGTATCGGATAGCAAAGACTCAGTTTGACGCAGCACCTAGTTGACGTATTTACTGTAATATAATTTTGGAAGATGTACTTTGTTACATGCAAATATTCGTGCTTAAGCTACAAATAAAACTTTATTAATTATTATAATTATTATAGTTTCTTATGCTAAAAATGATAGCTTATAATATTAACTCTTTGCTCAACTTATTTTCATTGTAAAAAAATATTTGAAATACAACATTAAAATATTTTATTTTATGTATCTGGTTATAAAAAAAAATATTCTATTTGCCAAAATTTTTCATTCTATTTAAAATAGTATTTTATTTGAACCATATTAAAATATACTATTTAAAATTTCTTCTCGAAATTCTGCCCAGCTCTGTTCTGATCCCAAATTTGGTCCTTGACGGTATCCAAATTTTTAAAAAATTGAAAGATCTGAGGGTCTCCTTGCATCATTAAACACCTAGCAAAACCATACAGAGTCAAGTTTTGCGGCTGTATTTAATATTATTGAAGTGGCCGGAATTACCTCGCCTTCTACGCATTTTCCGATCACCGGACAAACGTAGTTCTGTTCCGGTTACAGCGTTTTCCTTCATCATTCGAATTTTTCAAAAATAATCATAATAAAAAAAATTAAGGAATCGGCAGTTCGCGAGCTGAAAGAACAAGGGGAAAAGCGAAGAGGAAGGTGCACCGCGCGGTGTCGCGGACCATAGAAGTCGGTTTCCAGGGGTCTTTGAGCCATCAAGCCGTTGACCTTGGAAAGGTAGCATGGAGATCCGGTGGTGTGAGAGCAGTAGTACTCTCCTCTCTACGTGGGCGTTCGGTAGGAGGTTACAAGCCTGCGAGAGGAAAAAGGCCGGTCGGCGACGTCGGGTGGAAACGGGCGAGCGCGGGTGCAACGAGCGTCTGGACGGAGACAGAGTCTCTCCCCCGTGACGGGAGGGTCGATATTTACCGGCTTTCTCCCCTTCCCATAGTCGGGCAACGACCTACCACCCCTGCCTATCACTCGAACTCGCTCTTCTACCCTCCGTGTCCCTTTCTCTCTGATATTCGCTCCAACGCTCCCCTCCACCCACGCCGTCGTCGTCGCCGTCGCCCCACCACCCTACGGTGTTGCGCTATGTTACACGTTATTGCGTCCTAACCCTGAAACGACCCGGAGCTGCGTTCCCAAGAGACGTCCAACCACCGAGAACGACGTCGTGGTCAAGAGCAGGAAAGCCTCGGAGCTCGCGAAACAACGTGTCATCGCGAAATGGAAACCTCCTCTTCCCCCCTCCCCACCCCAGAAATTGTCTCTGAATCATACATCGCTCGCGTTGAAAATCGTTTACCACCGTGTCGCATCGGCTCGCGTATCCGCTCCCCTACCTCGCCTCGACAAACTGTACAACAAACGGGTCCGTGAACGTGTCCCGCAAGTGTTTCGTCCAGTTCGAGTCGACCGATAGCGAGAGGAGACACCGGGATAATCCGAGTGTCGCTCGATGGGTAAAGCGGAAAGGGCGGATGTGACGCACAATGTAAATATTTGATACTCGCGGTGCCCTTCTCCCGTTCCTACGAAACACGTTTTCCCAGTCTTATCGCTCGTGTTTACAGGGAACTGGGACGGTTCTAACCGGGCACGGCTTTTGGGTTTCGAGTTTGTTGGCGAATATCGAGATCGAACCGGGTTGATATTCGAGGTCGGAACTGGGCGAAGCAAAGATTCGGGGTTTATGGTTGGTATGGAAGTAACAGAAGGCGAGTATCGCGACACGCGATCAGAAATTCGGAAGTCGGGGCAGGATGCTGCAGTGTTGCCACCTGTGTGGAAGCAGCTGTAGGTAGTTTAGTCGACTCGGTCGGTATGTCAAGTTACCATTTTAGTGTTAATTTACAATTTAAACGATATAGGCATTTAACAATTCAAATTAGGAATAATGACTAAGGTAAACCGATGATGTAGTGTTACTTATGCAGGCGCAACGGGGCAAGTGAAAAAATGTAAATCTTAGTGCATCTTCAAATATGTATACAGTGGCTTCAAAAAGTATTGGCACACCCAATTTTTTTATAATAACAGATTGAAACATTTAGAATTTACAAAAACGTGTATTAAAAAACCAATAGAATTTTGCAAACAAGTTTTCGGGTGAGTCTAAATTTAATATTTGTGGATCCGATGGACGAAGATTTTTATGGAGAAAAGCCAATACGGAGCTTGATCCAAAAAATTTTCGACCAACGTTTAAACACGGTAATGGACATATAGTGCTGTGGAGTGTATAGCGTATCATAGGGCAGAGAATCTTGCTTTTATCGAAGAGATAACGAATCCAAAGTGTTATATATGGTTATTAAAAATTTGTGGCACATACTGGACAAAAAAAGGATAATTTTTAATAAAAACAACCTAAAACAAATACTTCTAACAGAATGGTAAAAAGTTTTAGAAGAAACGACTAAAACTATTGGATCATGGCTATTATATTAATATTTCTTTAAAGATATTTAAAAGAAGTAATATATGAAATGTATGTCTTTATTAAAATAAAGGAAATGTCTTTGGATTAAATACAAAAATGAATCTTCGTGTACTATATGACTGAATATAGAATATAGAAGATGACAACCATCTGCTTATCTTGATGTTTTGTTATGTGCATTTTCACTCTGTACCATTCAATAAAGAGACACAGATTTCATATATTACTTCTTTTAAATACCTTTAAAGAAATATTAATATAATAGCCATAATCTAATAAAAACATTCATAGCATGAATGTTATAATTGTCGCAAAAGATCCGTATATGAAATATTAAAAATTTATTTTATAATATAATTGAAAGCTTTTTATCGCAATTAAAAGTGTACTAATACTTATTTATCCATCAAATTTTTGTTTTTCTTTTATAATTTCATTATAACATGTTATTGAGTCTTCGAAAAGAATAAGCTTCTTTTATATTTAGTAAAGTAACGATGGATACATTTTATAAAAAAATATCATTCGTCTAAATAAAGTTATTACAAAAAAAAACTAGATGTGCCAATACTTTTTGGAGCCACTGTATTTCAACGGCTTGATAAAATTTTTCAATAAACATCTTATGATTAATTGCATTTGTGTTTCACAACTTTTTCGCAGTATATGTATATATTTCTTTTATTTTAATTCTTTAAAGTCGCATCAACCACTTGTGTGGATTATTAGCGACTCTAATTCGAAGTTTACAGCTTATTATACAGTTTGGTGTATTTTAGGTATTTAAGTGTAGTTTGTATCGATTCGTTGTCCTTTAAGTTGTTTGCCAAATTGAATTTTATTTTTTATTGCTGTCTGTCCGTAATGTATTTTTCTTTCTCTAAATAGCAGAAAATTCTGCACAGAATACTAGCGATATTTTCCGATTCATTTGATTTCATACGAACGTTATATAATTAAAGGCTACTTCTATATTTTTTTGCATTCGACTGCATTCTGCTTAATTAAATAAAAATATTTCGTTGCGTAAATCTGTGGATATAAAACAAACTATGACGTTTTTTTTTCTTAAAGGAAACTGTTACTGTATGTTAATAATTTCTAACAACTTATATTAATGGCAAAGTGAAAACTGTAGCAAGGTAACGTTAATGGTTGCGAACGAACGGGCACGTATTCTACATCGCAAGTCCTCTGATCGGGATTGCACATAAGCATGCCCCAGCACACGGTTACGTAGAATAAAGCTGAAGCGGAAGTAGCAATTTTACTAGCTGGCCTGATAACATGTGTTTTCCATTTTTACTTCTTCGCGTGGCTGATAAACTACTGGAAATATGTCGCACAATTTTCTGAACAATTTTACGATTGACATGGCCGCGTATTGTTATCGCCTCAAGAACCAATTGTGGAAAATTTCGTTTTAATATTTTTATTTTGTTGCGAACTTTTAGAACTATTGTGATCATCAAGCGAAAAGGCAGTTAATTCCAAGAGAAATACAAAATGTTTTAAATTAATTTATGAACAGTTTTTATACATCGTTACAGTTTGAACTAAAACTGTAAGTATTCGACTACTCGAATAATTCAAATAACTCCAATAATCTTATACACAATTCGAATAACTCGAATAATTTAGAACACGAATAATTTATTCGAATTACTTGAATAATTAAAATCATTCGAATACTATTCGAATAATTAAGGGTATTCAAATATTGGAATATTCAAGCATTATTCGAATAATTAGGAGTATTCAAATATTTGGCGTGATTTTTACGACTTTTCCTACTAATAGCACACTATTGTATACTTCTAATTATTCAAATAAAGTTCAAAGATTCAAATACTCCTAATTGTTTGAATAATGCTAGAACATTTTAATTATTATAATTAATAATAATTATAAAGCTTTACCGAGCTTTTTCACATTTTCAGAGATAACTATTCTGAATATAACTTATTTAGATTTCCCGCGCTAAATAGATTCTTAATCTTATGCTCAAGATTCATTGTATTGAGAATAGCAACAGATTAAAGTAAAAGTTCAATAATGCACGTGTTTATAAATTGTTCATTGAAACTATTTATATGAATAACAGAATTACGAACTGCAATTTTTTAGAAAGACCACTATATCCGTTATCAAAATGTTAATTTTTCCCTTTTTCATTTTTTAAAGAAATTGTTTATCGAGCATATAATATGATCCACTTTAAATGTACATATAAACTGAAAATTAGCGCCGTGATGGGCGCAAATAATAGCTTCTGAAGGAAAATATTACGACTCCTAACGTTTGTGTGTTTTCTGCCCACTTCTCTTCTTCCGATATGTAAGAAAGAGAAGAAGAAGAGGAACAGTATTCACCGCCGATACTGAACGTGTTTTTCGCGTGTTTCTTCCGCCTTGGACTTTTCCACGGAACACATATTTTGCGTGCAACATATCAACGGGGAAAAACATCTTCAGACTGTTTACAGTTCTGTCAGAAAAACACACTATACCGCCAACTGGAATGCAAAAAGCTCGCTACACTACCTTCTTTATAAATATTTCAAACAGGAACGCGGCTATGAAATACTGACTCATTTAACTTTAGCGTTAAATGAAGTTTCGTTTATTGATAACTTTTAAGTAAAAGCATTCGGTACTGATAGCGTATCGAAATGCCGACATTTTTTAATGAAAAGGTAATACAAAATAATTTAAATTTTAGGTAATCGGAACAAAAGGAAAATTTTAGTAGTCGACAAAATTTTAATTCACACACAAATTTTCAAATAAATGCAGTTTAGAATAATAAGAATCACGAATAAAGGAATTTCATCGTCAAAAATGCAAAAGAAGTAGTATTACGTATTATTAGTAGTATTAGTATTCATTACGATTGTTTCTTTTTTTTTTAATATCTTCGTGGAATTTGAATGAAATTGAATTGTAAATGAAGATTTTTTACGCGATATAACCGTGTACAAGGTTGCATTTGCTTGGACATAATTTCACCGGTTATAATAAAGTTCACAAATAGACTTGTATCTCAGAAATTTCCTTACACTTGTTATGAGTTTGAAAAGTTAGCAGGCAACTTTCGTCGCTACTCTAGCAACTAGTTTATGAATAAAGAATGAAGCCCGTGCTCAGGAACGTTTCCGCGTGACATCAAAACTGAGTTCCCGCGGCAAGTAATTGGCCGACTAGAGTGTGTGCCTTGACTCGGTTTAAGGCTACATTACCGTCAAGTATAACAACACGGCAATAAAAGCAAGGATTTAAAAGTGACGTCGGCAACGCGAGCGCGACACCTAATCACGATTCGAAGGAGAAAGCTCGCCTCTGAATGAAACGACCCCCGTGCTCTTTCTTTCCAGATAAATGAACTCCGACTCGTAAAAAGTATCGGATCCGAAATGCGTAACATTTTGTTCAAAGGGATTCGTGAGTAAGGGAATAAGGACATTGCTTTTGTTCGTGATAAGAAGATGAATCGTTGATCAAAATTGGAGAAAAGTCTTAATAATTCGAGGCTCTACTTGAACGTTATCCTCGATTTAAGGGTAATCTATACTAAAACTGTTCAAATAACTATAGAAAAAATATTGAAAATTATTAATATATTAAAAATTATTGAGAATTTATAGAAATTTAAAAATTCTTGTCATATTATCAAAACCGTAATATTATTTTTTTTGTAACGATCATTTGTAGTGTTTTGTCTGCTTCATTCTTGTTCAAGCTCCAAATAAATAATTTCTAACAGATTTTAATAATTGAATCATGTACTGTATAAGTACTTACTTTGAACAACATTTTACTAGAAACAGAATGGCTTCCGGTTTACAGTAAACACTAACATATTAAACATAAAATTAAATACGATGAAACATTGAATTAAAAATTTTTACATTAAAACCTTACGCTCTCCTGTTGAAACTAACTTTGAAGCATTAAACTTTAAACCTCACAACGTTAAACCTTGAAACATTAAAACTTTAAACATTAAAACATTACAACATTCAAACATTGGGACATTAAAATATTATACCATGAAAACATTAAGACTTTAATTCTAGTATTTCGAATCATTTAAATAATTGTGTGGCAATTATTCGCATAAATTACTTTTGTAAATAAACAGAATAATTTATCATGAATATCTATAATCCGGCTGTAACGATTAACACCTTAATCATCTTTATATGTATGTTGTTCTTATTAAAACTTATTGTCAGATGTGTAAACTATAAAAATTGCACTTTAAAAGAATAAAAAACAGGAACCTAAATACTATCTAATAACTTTTCCGTTTGATGCGCGTTGTTTTCAATTTTCTACATTACTCGTTTACTATTACTATTATGAAAAGTTTGACAGCTATCGTTAAAAGAAATTTGACTGAACAGCAACACATTGAAAAGGAAAACATTTTGATAACTACTACACGCGTACGTGTTTCTCAATGTGAAAAATTATTCAACCATGCGTAAAAGTACACTTTCTACCAGGAACTGTCCAGGACCTGGTTTGCAGACCGACACAACGCGCGCTTGTTAAATGTCAAAACATTATAACACTATAAATTTTCAGTTATCACTCACTGCTCTTTACTATTTAACAAGAGTTTTATTTAAGTAGTATTTAATGTCCTAGGAAAGTTCATGTGAATGTCACAGTTTTCGACGTATATGAATTCTGGATCATAAAAACTAGACTCATTCTGAGAACATTAATATCGATTGAGGGTTCCTAAACTACCGAGTGGCATTTCTTCGCGTGACGAATTAAGAAAGAAAGAAACACGCCATTAAAGCAACAATCTTTCTCAATCGAATCGTGAGAACTTCAAGTATAATTTTGTAGCACTCTGCAGCGAACCTAATACTTGGTCTCGAAATGAAAATAGGGAAGAACGAAGTCACGAAAAAGACGATGTTCGTATTTTGGTTCGTATTTTACCGCATTGCCGACTTGCGATTGAAATTTAACTCCGTACGTTTCTGATAAAACAATAGCCTTTTATAAATCATTCTATTTAAAGCTTCTTCAGCTATTCATACTCGTAAATAAGATTAAAATGACATCAAAGGTTCCATTTATGTTCTGTAATACTAATCAATTATTACAAAATAATTAAAACAGTAGAACGATAACAAATAATAAGAATAACGAAGCAATATTAAATACCGAAAGTAATCAAATAAGTAATGAATATAAAAATATGGAGACGCGATATAAGCTTAGCAATTATTGAATATTTACGCAGACTTCAAAGTAGAATTAAAAAATGAAGAATTATGCTTCATCGCCATTAAGAATGCGAGAATAATGGAGCTAACCATCCGCTCGCAGTCAATGTCAAATACATAATTTTTTTATATACTTAAACGTTGTTACGGTGGATATAAAGTAACAGTCAAGTCCCCAAGCAATGATCGAGAATACATATTTACATTAAAAAAAAAAAACTTTCTACGGGAATGCGAGTGCTGACAGTGTGAAGAATTCTTCAAAAATAAACGAATGGGAACTCGCTGGTAAATAATAGTATCGATTCTAAGAATTCAGAAGCTAAACGAGCCTTTTCGGTATCGCAAAAAGACTTGGTTCTTCAGAGGCGACCGTTATTTTGTAAACACTTTTCTTCACAGGTACCACTTTTTGTCGAGACTAAATGCAAAAGAAATGCTACAAAAAATTGAAAAAAGGAAAAAAAAAGAGAGAAACAAAGTATAAAGTATTTCATTCGTATTACCAGTGTTTAGGACAATCTATAATAATTTACATTCACAACTGTTTTAATTTCGAGAAAAATGTAAGGAATTTTAATGGTAAAATATTTGTTGTTATGTAAGACTTAATTTTATTAGTTAATTTCAAAACTTCCTGAAAATGGAGTTGAATTCTATTTATTAAATATTATTATTAGAAACAAATTGCATTAAAATGTAAGAAAAAGAAATTGCGATTTCGAAATTTCGAGAAATAAGACCTAAATCATTCGTTTGGTGATGGGTTTTATTTAATAGAAAGAGAGTTGATTTATTAAAAGATCTAAGAAAATACAAACTGTACCCTCCGCTGTTTATGAATCTTTACTTTACGAACCAAATATTAAAGCGAACTCTCATGTATTTTTCTCCGAAAATGTAATTTTCAAATCTGAAGATGTACAACTGTATCAGTAAATTACATATACACTGTGTCTTCTCAAAGCTATACAAACTTTATTTATACGAAATTTATGTAAACGTAAGTATATTTTATAATTTTTACTTAACTTTATTTTTACTTTAATTCTTTATCTAAAATTAGTTCTCACGTATTTTGGATTTTAGATGACCAAAATGTAGTTTCCAGTTACCTTATTATTTCATGGCTTGTAAATAATTAAATTATACTTGTTTTCAACTTTTAAAAATCTTTTCTTCAAAGTAAAACAAATTTATCTTTTAATAATAAAAAAGTCTATGACTTTGGATTTTATCAGGTTAAAAAACAATATTAAGTTGAAAAAGATTAAGACTTCTTCTTTTATTCAACTCCTATGTTTATTATTAAAAAGTATTAAAAAAAAACTGTAACTTCTTTAAAGATGAAATAAACTATGCTACAAATTTCAAACGTATCGAATCGCTAGCTTCTTAACTTATTTCCACTAAATTTCCAAACTTTGCTATGTGTTCGGCTGGTCAAATAGGATTCCTCCATAATAAGGGAAATCATTATGAACTATTCATATATGAATCAATTTTTATAAAGACCTCACAGTAATCTTGCTGTAATGCTGTTAAATAATTAATATTGATAGTAGACCATTTAAGGGTTAATAAAATCTAGCCACGATGGAGAAACGTAGCGAAGCGATCGGAAAGAAGAAGAAGAAGAGACAAGAATTTCGCGAGTAACCGTAAAAAGGCACGGCCTGTTGAAAGGAGCGAGATCAGCGAGAAAAGCGAGCGAAGTACGGTTAGTTTCTCCCCGGATGTCTGATGGCCTCTTTCTTCTACAAGCGGCCTTGCCAGGAATGCGTATTTTCCGCCGGCACGGCGCACCGTTTACTTCAGCTTCGATTCAAACCGATGCACAAGCCCGTCTGCCACCTTTCACCCATCGCGCGTCTCCTAATCACGTGACCAATGTTGTTATCGTTTTAACATCGTCATCCTACCTCTTTGTTGCCGCTCGAATCGTCTATCAGGGAACGATCGGTTTCCACTCTCAATTGCGCGACGCTTGATTGTTTTTTGCCGTCGGAGTTTGTTGAAACTCGGAGAACTACGGAACGAGAAACAGAGCGACTGAAACGAGGATCAGACTTCGAGTGCTTCGACGCGCTAAAAGGGAGCTTTGACGGAAGATATTGCGTTCGTAGCATCTTTCAACTCCGGTGTATTCTTCCGAATTTCCAAGGAGAAGATGTTTTGCGATTATTCTTTTATACGCTTTCATCTCGGGTTTTTTTTTTCCTTCCGCTAATTTATTTATCTAATCTTGTCCGAGCAGTGACACCTGTAGGTATGATGAATTTCTCAATTCATGAATATAATTCATCTGTTCATTTATTCTTGACAGAAATGATAAAAAAATAAAACGAATGCCGAGCAAAAGGCGTCTGGCAGAGAACGCGAGGAAGGAAAAAACTTTAATGACAAAAACATTTACCTCAAAATGACTCATCGAGAAAATAACGGAGTCTCTTTGTTAAATATTTATTATTAGATTGATGCATATGAATGAATTTTTAAATAAAACATCGAAATCATTATTTCTTCGAAACACCACATTGCACGATTTTATGTAAACTTCTCAGCAATCAACTGATTTCATTCTTCAGGTTTCACGAGTGTTATGAAATGAAATGGAGTACATATTTATTTAAAGTATTTGACTAGAATTTAACTAACGTATCAAATTAACTTTCACAATAAATTTTATCAATAAAATATACTACACTTCTGTTTTTTACTCCTGCAGAATTCGGAACCATTACTGTACTTTCTATATATATTTAGTTATTAAGCTTAGTATTAAGTCTTTAGCCATTCTATGTACAGGTAACTATGTTTACCTCTATAGAATATTACTTGTAAGAACTATGTAAGGTGACAATTTCACCTCTATATTGTATTTTACTTGTAATTATGATTAATAAACTTATAATAAATTAATATACGTGATTGATTAAAAGTAGATACAATAAAGTATCGAAGAATGTAGAAACGAATAATTAACCTGAATTCGACAAGAGCAATGACTGTATACATGCTCGTTTCTGTCAACAACTTATCAAAACTATCACTAACATAACAGAAAGAGAAAGGGGATCTGCGGTGGTGTTTCAACGCAACCAAATAACTAAGTAGCGTATCAAAGAATGCCACGATAGTTTCTAATTCTCATTATAACAGCAACAATCTCGTGGATTCAAACGGTGCTTACAATGATAATGACGTTCTTAGAATCGAAGAGATAAGATAATTCCCTGAAGATATAATGCTGCATAGATATTTTATGAACGCGAAAAGTTTCGCTTTTGATACATTCGATTCAACGTTTCGGGAGCGGATATTCTTTATTCTTTAGAATTCGAATGCAGATATTGGATCGATACAAATTTTGAATCATTGTACAGTGTGGGGAGCAAAAAGACGAACTAGTGACCTGAAATCCTCGCAAGATCCTACCCGTAGCTGGGTTTTCAGGTTGGATTACGGAATCGGCGTGACTACGTTGCAAAATTCATAGCAGCTTTCACGTTGCTTTGTAAGTACCAGACGATTTTTGCATACATTTATAGTTAATATAGTGCAAAGAGACCTCGCGAATACATTTACAAGTTAAAAACGGTTGTCTATGATAAACATTACACGCTGCATAGATATCCAAACGTAAAGAACAGAAACATTCAAATACTGAAAATCGTAGTTAAAAAGAACTGACACTAAAAACACTTCAAACAAGTTAAAGAACACTTGAGTTCATTGCTTCGGTTCAAGATAAAAATTCGAACAGAATTTAATCAGATATTGTTCAAGTGCATGATAAACTTCTGCATTTTTGGAGACTTTTGTGAACAATAATTTATTAACTGTATTCCAATGCATCGCGAGTATAAAATACAAAACATTTTAAATATTCGAAAATCGTGGAAAATTTCCTTCAACCATAAGAGATTGGAAATCTACTGTCGTAATATAGAAACTTTTATCACAAAAGAACTAAAGATGTGTAACATTTACTAGCCCTAGTATATTGCTGTTGAGGTCTTGCGTGTAATAATTTTTATCATTAGCACGTCATTGTGAACACAGATAACAAACTTTTAATATAATGTCAAGGAGCAAGAAATATACAGATATCAATAATAACTTCAATACGGTTTTTTTTCCCCTCCCAATTAGGTGAGAAAAAGTTTGATGGGCTCATAATAGTCGAAATTAACATCACAGCTGAAATCATTATAAAAAATTATGTTTCTCTTTGAATGGACCCTTTTCAAAGAACCTTAACAAGCAACTAATTGACAATAGCCATAAAGGACACACTTTAGAGATATATATATGGGAATTAATTACCCGTGCATCTCGCTACCAAGCACAACTTTATTGGTTGTCCTATGCATTATGCAATTCCGTCTGTGATGGCCTTTGCGATGAACGGACATTACTCAACAAGACGGAACGACAAAAGACCTTGACAACCTCGACAGAAACTTAACCTAACATCACAACAATTTTTCTCTTTTGCACACAGTGTAATTGTAATCAGACGTAGGACCATGAAAATTGCATTCGCAATTATTTGAAAGCGATATGAACGAACGTCACAGCTCAAGGAAAAAGTAGATTCGTATGATATTTCGTTTTCTCCGGCATGAAGAATGTTTTATAAACAAATCAACGCTGTCAGGGAAAATGTTTTGTAAATAAACGTTACACTGATTGCCTACCTACTTAAGGAGTTAGATCACTGACGAGTTGTGAAAAAATCGATTTTCGATTTTCAATTTTTTACATATTTTAGTAGCGACACATCTCAAGAATTTGTTCAATTTTAGGACGAAATTAGTAAAATTAACGGAGATGCGGTAGTTTTTGTGAATCAGTATCTGTGCTTAGCATTGATCTTATTAAAGTTTGAACGCGTTTTTCTCGAAATCACATTTTTCAACCGCGTTGACAACGAATAAAAAAATTTAAGTAACCAATCGATTTGATGAAAAATTGATAAAAAGTGATTGGAATCATAAATTTGATTTCATTTGAATTTTTTTGCAAAATTTCGAACTTTCTTTTCCAATGTCTACCACTTTGTTATTTTTCAAAAATTTTGAAATCCCTTATGTACTTTAATAGTCATTTAGATGTAGTTTCTGAATTATTTTGAATTTTTCGTGTACACCAGCCATAACACCACCAAATCGATTGAAAATTTTTGTTTATGTAGTTCATGTCTAATTAGACAAAAAATTACTATTACAGTACATTGCTTAAAAAAAATTCCCAAAGATATTATTTTTTTGACATGTTGCAGTGTATAAAAAGTAAAAAAAGAAGACGGAATATAGAAAGTAAATGAAAGAAGATGAATGAATATTGTGGTCTTCTAAAATTAAAACAAAGAAACAGTAAAAAGGAATTGGTTCCTTTTTTCTTAATTGATCCTTATAAAAAAATCCATGTTTTTTCGTGGGGTATTCTCATACTAGAAAAGAGGATATTCTCATTTTTTGGAAACTGCAAATCCACAAACTGTATGGAGAAACCAAGGGCATTGTCTAATCCCAGAAAAAAGTAATTAAAAATACTCCAACTTATCTTCATTGGATAAAAGAAGTTGTACTTCAAATTTGAAACACGATTTTTTACAAAACTACATTTTCCAAGTTTGTGCAAGTCTACAACTGATCAAGATATTGTCTTAAAATTTCGACAGATTGTAGTACATACATACAATTCGCCATGTCTGCTACTAAAATCAGCAGAAAAGACATAATACGTTTGTGTATTTAACAAAAATCGAGTAGAATTTTCTCTGAAACCTTAACATTACATCTTCTAATGACTGTCTGTTCCCAAGTTTTTTTTATATAATGCTTATTTTAATAAGAGACTTTCTAATATTCCTATTTAAAAAAAATTGATTGCAATTTTTATTTCAAGCGGAGTACAAACAGGAAGTTATATTACATCGATTAAAGATTTCTCGGCAATTCATACTTTGGCGACTTTTACTAACTCACTGTATTCATAATTTTAAAAGAAAAAAATATTGAAACTTAATAAACATGTTGTACAAACTTGTAACGAAATTTGAAATTGTTTGTCTTCATACTTTTTCCGCAAAAAATCTCTAAAGAACGTCTCTCTTCTCTGCTCGCCAATGAAAATGTCCCCATAAATTCAAAAGTATTTTATGCATTTCCTTTTACCTCGTTTTTACCGCGAATTTACTATATAGACACTTTGCACGATAATGTTGAAAAAGTAAATTTTGGTGTGATGAATAAACACAGCGAAAAGGAACAATTAAATAGTGACATTCCGTATTTTAATTTCCGAGTTGTTAAGCTAATTGAGAATCGCGTGCAGGATCGCCGCATTCGTCGCCAAGCACTATCGAAATTCGACACGTGTTTACACCGCCTGTATCGTGCACCTACGCGAGCGAGCTATTAGCCGTTTGAAAAATATCGGAAAGCTACGCGCGAGACACGTGACACATCAACTGGTAGACCAATCGTCACGTAGCAGATAATTACGATTTACGCGACATCTTCCGAAAACTGTCACAAGTATCTCGCCGCTCGGCGTTCATTCATTTTGTATTTGAACAGCTTTTAGTAGACGGAAAATTCCGGAGACGGAAATACTCTTTTTTCCATTCCACGCAAAGTGCAACGCGCGCACAAAAACATTTACTGATTCTAACAACAATTTGAAGAAGACAGAAACAATAATATCTTTATGGAAAACTTCATACATGTATTTGTTAAACGAATCAGAATCAGAATTGACAAGGGAAGTTAATGAACTCAAAAATTCAGAAAATGATGACACTTTATGTGGAAGCAGAATAGTTTATCGCTAATACAAAACTTTTCGTTGATGACGTAAGGCAGTTTTAGGAAGTGAATTCACATCTTGAAGAAAATGCTGATTTTCCTGTTTTGTAAAATAATTGAAAAACTATAGAAAATATAGAAAAACAGTTTAAATTTATATTGCAAGTTTTATTTTTTATATTTACGAAACTGCATTCAAATAATTTTTACCAACCCCTTAAATTGAGTTTTCATATTGTATGAATTTATACAAAAATACTTTTTGACATCCTTCTTTCCGTACATATATAAATGTGTTCCAATTTTTCATAAATAAAAAGAATTTTTGTTATTGAATATCAAATATGTTTTAGCAGTTTCTTATAATACAGTTTCAGTAGGGTTTCATAAAGTGCTGTTGTAATTACTATTTGTAAAAGTATAAAGCAATATTTATTTAAATAAAAAGACAGTAATTATTTGCACATCAAAGATAAAATTTCTTAAAATTAAACAAAAATTGTGGATGTTTATGCATTTATGGCAATTTTAATTTGTAAAAATCTATAAGAATGTCCAGAGATATAAAAATGTATAAAATTTTAAAAATAAAATATACTTTATGATATTTAAAAAATAAAACATGCATTTAAAATTCAGTTGCTGTTGTATGCCTATAAATATATGAATTTGCATAACTAACATATTGCAGTCTACATATAATTTATACGAACAGTTCATAATATGTAAATATGTGTATTACGCGAAGTGGTATTTTTAATACTATTTTGTAAACATTTCAATAAATACAATATTGCATAAAGACTATAAAATAAGTTAACTGCAAAATATATCTTATCATTAAACTTCACAGTCACATTGATACCAACAATTTTGTCAAACTTTCTGATCTAGAAAATGTGAATTGTTTCTATGTACAGTACTGATCAGAAAGTGTTCCCCTGGCTTGACTCAGAAAGTGTCCCATCGAATATCCCCACCAGTTTGACTGATCTTCGCCGCCGTAACTCGATACGCCTGTGGTAGCGGCGAGGGGACTCGCGCCGTCGAACAAGCCATAAATTTCGGTCGGCGCGTTGCGGCTTCCTTTGACGAAAGACGGAATATGATTGGTCCTCTTATTCTGACAGCTACACGTTCAGTCCGCGCGGATTTACTACGATACGAAGAGACTCCGATTCTTTAATACTTTAGTTCATTGACATTTTAACTTTGTTTGTATAAATATTGTTTTTACCTTATTTATACCTATATGTACAGTAATTATTTTACACTTACATTCGGATAATATTAATTACGAATGTGATAAATAATAATTTATGAAAAATGTACAAGACGTTCAGGTGGCCGTATTGTTTCAAATTGCACCCACTAAACTATAAAAGTTATTACAAAATGATACAAGAAAAGTATAAAACGGAAATATTAATATTTTTTCGGGATTGACCTAATTTGTCTAAAATTATACTATTTAATTCTCCCTCTCCGAAAATAGTCATGAAAAATCTGTATAATTAACTGTCGAAGTACCGATCGCGATCGGTTTGATCGGTCGCACGGAAAACTACGGTGGGTCCGAACAGCAAGAAATAATACACATGTCCCTGTAATAAATTCTATTTCCGCCAGTTTGCTTATCGTCCCGCGGAAACATTTCACAAGTAAAGCCTTCCCAAAAGTAATAACATTCTATTTTTGAGCGGCAATAAGTAACGGAACATAATTAAAGTATTTAGTCAGTGCGAAACAAACATTTCCAGATCTATGTTTGATAGCAGCGATATATACATGTGTATGTGCATGTGTACATACATATTCACATAAAAGGGTACGGTTTCATTAAAAAACAATCAAGTTATCTCAGAAAAAGACTAAAAATATAAAAATAAAAATTAAATTTTTACGACATTACAAGTCACGTTTAAAGCAGTGCAAATTTGTCCTGTATCATTTTTTTACAATATCGATAATTTATCCAGCACAACTTGAACTAACACTGTTAATTGAACGTCTTGTACAATATTTGTAATAGTAGTACCTAATAATTAATATTCTTATATTGGTTTAAAGTTTAAAATAATTACTACATGTTTATATTTTTATATTACAAGATATCAGTATGTATAGGTTTAAAAGCGTAGAATGAATGAATGGGAGTTCACATCTTCGCATCATAGTACGCACGGATTAAATGACAGAAGTCAGAACGAGAGCGCTTGTCGTATTCTGTTCTTTTCTTTTATCAACAAAGAAAGCCGCACCAGCGCCGAATGAAATTTATAGCTTGTACTACAACGCTAATCCCCTTGATCGGCCCGAGCCGCCTCGAGGGCGCGGTAGGCATCAAAGACTACGAAAATGACTACCCGTCTCAGAAGAGACTCGCGCCCGGTCCCGTTGAGCGAACACTTTGTGGATCAGAACTGTATGTCTTTCATTTATTTAAGCAAAATTGTTTAAATTTTTTTGCACGTTAAAAACACATAAATCATTACAAATATGTATTCATTAAAATCTACACATATTTATTATGTAATGCTTAATATTGCAAAATGCTAAAATACATTTGAAATTCAATTACCCAACGCTTCTTCATTTATAAAAAAATGGGACATAGTATCTTTATACTCCGAAAACGAGAAATCCACATTTTCTTCAAGGACTGATTTCACCTCTCAAAATGACAAAAAATAGTTTTGTATTAGCAATGAATTAAAGTACTTACAGATAAAATTTCATCATTGTCTGAATTTGTGTGTTTTTAACTTCCCTCGTTAGTTCCTATATGTATAAAGTCGGGCTCAGGGGCGGATCGTTAACTTGGGGGCCCTGAACTAGTACCATTTGGGAGCTTACCCAATTAACCCAAATTAAGAAGAATTGAAGAATTTTTTTATTTTGTTTGACATTTTGGCATTTTTTTATTTTGTTTTGACTCTTATCAAATCGCTCTAAAAGTAGGTCATTTTTAAGAGTTTATGTAAAAGAAACTATTCGACATAGAGGTATAGAATATTTTACATTCAATTCTTAAATTGTTGGTAATACAAAAAAATTATGTTTGACTTCCTCGGTTACAAAAAAAGTTCCTTATTTGTGGAAATGATAAATCCTCGTACAATCATCCAAAAGCAAAACAGAAGAAAAGTTTTAGAGTTTATAAAATGCTGTATGGATTCATCCACGGTCACAGCAAAATATTGAAATTTAATGTTTTGTCAAATGTTTAAAAGTTATGATTATAGACGTTTACATGAAGAATTCAGTTATGAACAAAATCCCACAAGAATTTTTAAAAACAGTTAATAATTTTTAGCTTAAGAACTTCTGTAATTACAGGAAAACGTGTTTTGAGATAAACGCGTTTAAAATGTTTGTTTATATTCTAATACATATAAATGAATATTGCCTTTCATTCAGCTATTCCTGCCAATTTTCAATTTAAATTTTCATTCAAGCCCTTCCATTTCTTTGAAATTGTCTTCTAACTAGGTATTCTTAATTAAAATATTAATGGTACCCTTAAACTTTAACTAGGTACGAAAAAAAGGAGTATAATTAATTTTTTCTTACATTTTTTTATTTTTATTTTTTGGCCAGAGGCGGCCCTTTAATTGAACGGGGCTCTGAACTACAGCCAATAAAAACCACGCCTCAATCCGCCCCTGGGCGGACTTATAATATGCGAAGAAGAAATGAATGATATAGAATCAATTTGATTCGGTGCACCACTGTTAATCTATAAAACCACTCATTACCCCTATGACCTACAAAGTATTTAGCGTGGCCCGGACTTAATTCCTAATCGTCAAATTTACATTACAATTCGTATATTTATATTTTAGACTTTCGTTTATCTCAAAAACTTCACGAGTATCTATCCAGCGATACGATAAACTTGACTCTGGAAGCACAACTTCGGTAAACAAAAAACTTCTCGAAAATTGTGTTCTTCTCAAAAAGAGAGGCAAAAAAAAAAAAAAAAAAAGAAGAAGCGGTGAAACTGACGATGTTCCCGAGTTCCAAGAAGCGAACATATTTAATATAAAATCGTATCGAAGAATCTCGGTGCGAGTTCAAACGCACAGAGCACACGTAGACGCGTATTAAACGTCGCGAAAACATCGACCCGGGAGAAACGACTGCCGCGAAGGTAGCGTGACATTCAACTTACCTACCACCGTGGACATTTTCGCCTTGTGTAACGCGCTGCTCCTGGCTCGAGCTCTCCTATCACCGTAAACGTTAGTGACGATGAGAAACGGTGACGACGATTGGGTGCATGTTTAGCGGCGTGATTGCCCACTGGTGGTCACTCGCGTTCGCGAACATGTACGAGACGCGGAGCACCGCACGAGGTCTCGTCGTGGCCGATCGCCGAAGTGCAGACGAATTTCAACGACCGCGTGGCGTGGCGCGAACTCTCGAACAAGCAACGCCGAAACACTGAGGCTGGTCGGACGGGAAGGGACACTCCGCGTGCCTTCGTAAACGAAAAGACCGCTGGTCGGAAAATTATATAACCTCCGCGACAGCGAAGGCGGCCACGATACTGGCGAAAACGATGTTTTCGCGCGAGTTAGTAACCACGCGGGCCCGGCGATACCCGCTGCTGCTACTGTGCGCGTTACTACTGTTGTCGCGTTTGAAAACCGCTCGCGTGGTAAATCGCCTTCGTTGCAAACGTTCCTCGACAGTGTCATGCATCAACGGCTGCACCTTCCTTCTCGCGCTACCATTCTAAACGCGAGATCCACGGTTACGCGACGACACGTTCGCGTCGTTTTTACCGTCGCGCGAAACACTGGCAACACGCGTTCGAACCAACCATATGCTGGAGCCTCGTGAACTTTGAATTTCGTGACACGTTGACGCACCAGTAACACAGTCCGTTCACCGATCGAGGATCAACGTGCGCGACACGCGGGGTTGTGAAAGTTTCGCACGGAACACGGAGCCGATTTTGGTCAAATGTTTTTTTTTTAAGGGAGGGAAAATCGAGGACCTCCCCTTTCGTCTCTCTCGCTCTCTTTCTCGCTCCTGTCGTAATACGTCGAAAGCAGCACAGAATTACGAGACAGCCTTGAGAATATCACTCCGTGGGAATGATGATGACAGTTTTGAATGATGTTACGCGGTATTCGATCGTGACGGTGCGTCAACGTTTCGTGTAGTCGTTGAAGGGTGATTCGTGGACGAAGTTAATTTCACTATTGTCGAAATAAGATGGGGAAAAAAAGGAGAGCGAGAAACGTGTGTACCGTGTGGCTTGATTGCCACATGTACACCAACTACGAGCGACATACACAGCCGAACCCGATGCTCGGATATTTTCGTGAGACTTCGGCGACTTAGCTATGTCGCCCCGTTTCATCCTATTCTCCTTCTCTCTTTCCTTCCCTGTTTTCTCCTCGCGCCAACACACTTCTCTCTTCTCTACATCCTTTCACACGACCCATATACACGTGTATGCCGCGCGGAACCGATCCCTACGTATTTATTCTCGCTTCTGCCTAAAATCGCTCGTTAAACGGTCCTCAACTTGGTACAAGGAAACTGTTTCATAAGATTCAACAGATTGCCGTGCTTCCCCACCCAATTCTCGTTTGTCCCACCACCTTTCGCGTGTATGCAAGTGTACACGCACGCGTACACGTGTACGTGTGCCCCGTGCATATTTTCACCGACGATTCCACGAAGTGAAAACCACAATGCGATTTCAACGTGCGAATTTTGCTATGCGAAAATAAATCTGGCTAAAGGAAACTTTTGAGACGCGACAGACGCACGGGATATGCCGCTGATTAAATCGACGTGATTTAATAACAATGTCAAGTGTCTTCATTGAGGTCGTTGCAAGACTAATTTACACCTCAAATTACTGATGTCTGAATAAAATACGTAGGAAAGAAACATAGTGACTTCGTAGCAAGGAAACGTTTTGTGTATACAATATTTGTTCAGTTGTTGCCTGTTTTAATTGTTAATATTACACCTATAGGACTGTATTCAACATTTTTTAATTATTGGTAGATTATTAATACTTATCAAAATTTTCCCAACATTAATTAAAGATTTTGAACGTTAACTGTACTTACGAAAATCTTATGTGTGAAATAAACTGATGGACTAATGTAAAGTGTGATAGAAATAAAATTCGGACCTATATTTAATATATTAGACAGTAGTAGAACTCACATTCCATAATTTCATTATGTCTATTAGCGGTTGTACAAAAATTCGTAAGTTTAACGCTATCATGTAGATATACGAATTCTGAATGAAAATGTGAACTGTCTTTTGCAGTTATAATATTGAGGTTATTAAGCAAAAAATTAATATTTAAAATTTTTTAAATAAGTTACACATTAAAATAGTGATAATATGTATAAACGAAACATATTTTCAAACATTAATTCAACAAATTTCAGCTCTCATTAACGAGAAATTAATAAACTACCCTTGCGTTAGAAAATGATTAAAAGTCAAGTTATAAAAAAATATAAATTACGTACATAATTGTTTCCACTATGCAATAATAAAAATTATCAAAAATTACCGATTACCGTAAACATAAATAACATTTTCTCGGTCTGATTCGCGTAGCCTAACATTTTTTAAACATATTGAAGTAAAGGTAGAATAAAGTTGAAAATATATGCACAAAGGGTAGCACAGTACGAGAAATATTTGCTCCCATCGGAATTTTTATAGAATCTACCTAATGGATAGCCACATGGACCGCGTGGTTGTCCTAACCTCAAAACATAACCTTCGTGTGGAGCGCACCGTTAATTTTAACTGCGCAGAAAAATGCATACGCAACAAGTATAGCAGACGTGGCACGGCGAGCGCGACAAATATCAAGCGAAATGAAATATTGAAATCAGTAATTGATACTCACCAGCATTCGGTACGAAGCGTGGTGTATTAGTAGTAACCACGGTGTTGTAAGCTTGGGGCGAGTGGACACTTGGTTGATTGACGTTTACCAGTAGCTGAGGTTGATGTTGCGGCGGATTGTGATGGGGCTGTTGCTGTTGCGAATGATGTTGATGATGATGATGATGGGGCAGGTGGTGGTGCTTCCCTTTTGTCGGCATGCTCATCGCAGGCGTAGGCCTCCCTTCTTCAAACTCTCCACTACCTTCAAAGCTTGTTGCCTTATGCGGCTCTCTGTGGTCCTCATAGGTACGTTCTTTTCTCACGCGCGCGTAGTTAATCGTAATAGTTTATGAAAATACTTCACGTATCGAACAAAATTCCTCGTCGTAATGATCCCCACGTACACAAAATAATGGTTAGCGTTCGGTCACCCGTACGAAACTGATGGCACGTTTACACGCGCGCGCACTCGAGTCACGGTCAATTCATACACAACACTCCGTATTCCTGTCCCTCCGTCCTATTTTCGTTACAACAACACTGGTTTCCTTTGTGTTCGGTGATCGGTGGTAAATCGCACGATCGTTCCGCACCGCCCGCCTTTGTCTGCTTGGTTCATTCGATCGAAAGTGTTTACGCTCTTATCACTTTCTTTTCCAAGATTCGCGCGCGGTTGCAGTTATTCAACTGCGCACTGGCGCACGTACTTTTCTCCCGCAACGTTAATGGATTATAATCGTCGATAACCGTGCCTGCACCGTTCTACCTGCCTAAAATGTCGCGTAAATTGCCTGACAAACAGTAAATAATTTGTTTTCACGTAAGAAAAAAGAAGCGACGCGCACCGTACATTGAGCACAACCACAGCACGCCTTTCTTTCCATTTCCTTCTATCTAAACGGGCGATACAAAAAGTTCGAAATCCATCTCACGTTTTACATATGACGGACACAGTATACCGTTTACAAAATCGTCGGTGAACGATATTTATCGAATCGTTTAATTATAAATTACATTATCGCGTGTATGTTAATTAATTCGCCCGAAAGGTACTATTTTTTCGAAACAAATATAAACGAATTTGTGGCAAGATAGCGAAACAAAATCGTTCATCGACCAATCAGATATTCGACATGAACTATGTAATGAATGTAGAGTACAGCAGTTAGCTATTTGATTGGTTGTTATCTTATATAATAAAATATATATTTTCGAAATATTCACCTACAATATAATACCTGTATAGAGTAATTATGGTATTTTTACTTATAAATTGATGAGTGAAAACGTTAAAAAATTTCATGATTTTCAAATTTACTCTTTCATGCTATTGTCAATAAAGATATACAAAAAAGTATTACACAATATTACAAAATTCGTAAGAATAAGGTATCAATAACAGAAAACATGTTTTTCTCCGTTGTATGTATTAGTTCAAAAACCATAGAAGCTGAAATTATGAATTAGAACACAATCGTAATTTTACGTAAATAATTCAAGTGCATATCACTAAAGTGCATATAAGCATGGCATATATGCATAGCATATGTACAGTATGTATAATAGCCTGCGCATCACGGGGAAAGCGGACGGTCGACTTTAGAAAGAGTTAGGATGCTTTGGGAGGACTTGCTATCCCTTTCTATTCTCTTGTTATCTTCTATCTGTCTCATTCTTCCCAAGTACCTCCCAAAGCATTCAACTCTCTTCAACACTGGCCACGGCTGCATGCTGACGCGCAATATGCATATATATAATGTCACGAGCTGAAATTGATACATACTGTCGCTACTATAAGTCACTACTAGTCACTACTGTGCATGACCGTGTGTGTATATATATATACATATACATACACAATATACAGCACTTTCTTTGCATGCTATGTCATTATAGCTGTTATATATATAGTTGCTGGTTGTCTCCACATAGCCATAGATAGACGGAGCGTTAACTGATTGGAGGAGTAAGATTCGCAGTAAGGGGGCGAGTAGTAAGACATCGGGTACCTTCGTTTCTCTTCGGCAATATTCGACATACAATCGTACTTGCAAAGAGTAAATATAACCTATGGATATAACAAGAGGCGACACTCCGACAAAGAAACCACTTTTAGAGAAAGATAAAATGACAGAGCCAATTTAAATGTCCATTCGGTGTTTTGATCAGTAATTTCATTTTTAGAAAGAGATGAAATGATATAGCCAATTTTAAACTATATTTTCATGTATTAAAGACACGATTTTTAGGAATCATCAACGACAATTTATTATAATTTTTTATCAACAAGAAGCCCGCGGAACCATTAATCAAAGGAAATTAATAAATAGTAGCCTTTTTAAAAAGAAAATTGCAGTTATAGATACTTGAAATAATAGCTATATGCACAATTCTAAATTGATCGCTTGAAATCAGGAAAATATGAACAAATAGCTACGTTCCGTCCCGTTGCCAGGCATTAATAACAAGCCGATACAAACCGAATGTATCCGAAACCAACCGATGTCTTACTACTGCTTTTCTCCCTTCTAACCAATTCTTGTAGATCCCTCGCCACTATATAGTAGCAACCGTAGCAACTAACGCTCCGTCTATGTATGGTCTGCAGTTGGCAAATTGAATAAAAATAACAAAACTATTTACCATTATTATAAAAACTAGAAGACAGCTGTGAAATATTGTTATATCAATATTTTTAAAATACCTAATACGATAAGCAAGTGCTAAATCAGCTTCTCAATTGCAGGTACAGTCGGCGAGTTCGTAAGGGAGAAAGTCAAACGCATTAAAACCGGTATGAATAAAATAAAGAAATATAATGAAAAATATAGAATGACTTGAAAATATTTATTACGAAATCGTCTACCGAATATGTTTATAATAATATTATTACGTTCAATGTAATTGTAACCTCGCCATACGTAATTCTGACTATCTTTCTCATTTTTCTGTCGTAGATTGTAATTATTTGTACCTGTCAAAATGGGTTCTCGCGGTAAATTGGAAACCGAGAAACTGAAGAAGAATTTAGAGGCTCAGTTGGATAGGTTGGTGCAACAGTTAGAAGATATAGAAGAAATCAGGTATGTATTTAGATACAATTGTATTCCTCTAAACTTCATGAATTCTTCATATTTTTAAATTTTCGTAATGTCACGAATTTCTATAAGATTGTAATTTTGTAATAGGGACTCCTTAGATGAATCCGGTTACGAAGAAGCTATGCAACTTACGAGAGAAGATTTGCAGGAGTTCAATGAAAGTTTACAAAGAATGATATCTGGTGATACTACGTTAGTTGATGAATTGGGCGCGATACAACTGGTATGTTGTATAAAGAGTTCTATCGGGATGATGGTATAGTAGTGTTCACAATATTTTAACATCATATAAGTACTATTGGTCGCAAACTTGATAGCAGTCGCCCACCAAGCTAAAACTGCAGCGAGGAAAGAGGATTTGGCCATTAGCGCTGCCTCATCGCCTCCAAGAACTGTCTGTTTGCATAGTAGCGGAATCTCCATATCCGCGGGACAATGTCATGCTACATAGTGCCGCCGGCAAACTGTGAACTTAAATCTATGCTTACGCCAGTGTCATTCCCTGTCGTTGCATCTCACTTTGTCGCGTTTGGTTTCATTTGCGTTCTTCGTTACGCAATGGGCTTATCCACACGATCAGCTCAGTCAATAATGCAATGCGTCTCACTAAAAGCGTCACTGTCCAGAATCAGGCAATGTGAGTGGATGATTCTCCTTTCCCCGGTACAGAGGCAATATGCATATTAGAAGAGAACATTTTTGTTTTTCATCAGATGTAAATTGCCCTGTTACAATTAGTAGTTAAGTAGCATTGTTGCTCAAGACTACGTTACGACCTCAAAATATTGTGGACACTACTGTACAAGCGGAATGAAGGTGATTCTTTAAACTGAAATAAACCAAAAGTGTAAATTAAAATTTGTTCATCCGAAGCTTAAATGCTTGGAAAATCAATTTTAAGTATTCATTGAATTTACATACGCTTTTGATTTATAATGATGCCCGTCCAATTTTCATATTTTTTGTTTAGTTAGTAGTTGCATGCTTTCATCATTATTTTTTAGAATTGGCTTCATTTAAGTGAGTTTCTGTTTCAAGTAGTAAGATAAATTAACTGATTTCAGATTAATTATTACTTGTATTTGTCTCAGTATAACTTGCAAATTATAAACCCGAAAATTTAAAGAATCCCGAATTCTTATCTTTCAGTATTTCTGTATTTCGCTGTAACTATCAAAGTTAGAATGTTCTAAAGAATATACTACTATTCAATTTATATTAGAAAAGAACCTAGCAAGCAGATTAAAGAAAAAGGTTGCTAATTCCTAGAATTCTATTTTCCTTGATAGTGTTAATGATAAGTTACAGGCCTACAAATACTGGAGAAATCCTTCTATATTTTTTTATAAATCCCATGATTATACCAACTTCATTTTGTATAATTATTAGAAATGCGTGGCTATCCAAAATCACGAGTTCGAATTGAGATCCCGAAAGTTTGTCAACACATAAATGTATTTGGATACCTGTTGTTTTGGGCCCCGAGTTACGACTAATTTAGTACACAACTTTTCAGTTTGGTTTTGTACCAAAAATTTTAAATTGTAATCGGATGAAAGAATTTGTAACCAGCGAAAATATTATGCAATATAATGTATCAAATAACATTTTATTTTAAATTCATGCGAATGAAACAATTGTTCCACATTTTCTGGTATCAGTTTCGTTCTAGTAGCTATTACAATGTTACCGGCATCGAAAAATAATCGCTTGCTAGATACTTGAGTAGCAGGAATACCATGATACATACTGCTTTACAGTTTGCAGTTATTTTACAGACCCGTATTTTTGGGTACCCATACACCTCTAATAATTATCTACCTAAAGTGATCCAAAACCTAAATATGTCTATTTGAAACCGAATTTTTTCAAAAACGAATATGACACAAAGAAATTTGACTCTATTCATTCACTACTATTCCACTTACATCATAGGCTCTAACACAGCCTGTACGAATAATAAAAAGTACATATCTAACTTTTTATAAATAGGCAACTCAGGCAGCAATTAGCGAAGCATTTAAAACTCCTGCTGTTATAAGGATGTTCGGTAGACGAGAAACAACTCAGCTTAGGGAACGTTTAACTCAAATCAATTGTGATATGAAACTTGGAAGATTAAGCAAAGAGGCTAGTGATCGTCAACGTGGAGAGGTATTACATGCGTTGAGGCAGCTTGGAGAAAAACTGGAACCTCAGGAATTACAATTATTGGAAAAATTGAAGTTGAGTAATATTGATGCGACAAGTTATGTACAAGTAACTGAAAGTAGTGAAAAAGGTCGAATGGCTATGGCGGTGGTAGGCGATGAAGTTAGAACCACTCAAAATACTTAAATTTTTGTAATTTTTATACAGAATCTTTATATTCTTTTTTAAAATAATGACGAGTAGTTTACAAAAACAGAATGAAATATTTATAAAAGTAATGTCATTTACAAATATTGATGAACAAGTTGTATGTAACAAATATAGGAATATAAACATCTCTCAAACTTTGAAGGTAATTGTTTTTTTTTTTTTTTTTCTTCTATTAATACAATTTTATACAAAAATGTTATAATTATCATTTTATTATTTTCGAGGAAATATAAATGATGAAGACTGAAAATAGTGTGATTCAAAGTTTATAAATAAAAATTAAAGTATAAGTAAATATTATATTATACATAATTTTACATTTAACATATTTTGTTCATTGCGAATTAAATCTGTTCCTATTTTAAATTGTTATATAATTATTTTTATGTAACATATATGTATATATATATATAATATAAAATATGCTTATTTCATTGTCATAATTTACATAATTTATTTATGGAGACAAAAAGTAAATGAATTTATATATTTCATATCATTTTTGCTAATGTGCATATGTCCATATTGTATAAATCATTTCGAATATAGCGTTAAAACATTTACATAGAATTGAAAGATCGATAAACTCATTTTTTATGCAACTTTTTTGCTATATTAAATGCAAACATGAAAATGAAGTCCTATGTAGTAAATATTTAAAGAAGATAGTTACACAATAATATGAAGAATTTTTAAGCAAGTTCACAAGTCATTATTTTTATATTAGTTCCTCAACTGAGGAAAAGATCTTTATATTTATCAATTATTGGTTAAAAAAATATAAAGTAGCTTTGAACATCGTTTGTGTACATACTACAAATGTTTTCCTTCAAGGATAAAGTTTACAAAGGCATGTGAAATTGGTGTCAAGAATATATTAATGTGCTTCTACAAAGTATCTTCTTTTTACAAACACTGCAGCTGTTTTAATTTCTTCCATACTGGTATTAGAATATATATTGCATCAATTATAAATTAACGCTTACGCCGACAGACCCTTTTATGCTCACGCTGCCAGTGGATTTGTTGGCAATCGGTACTACAATATGCAGTATTCCAACAGCAATGGTATATTGCCTCAGCTTCACAGTTATAACACTGAAAGCACAATGTTTATTAATGTATATGTATACGAAGCATAATGTTATACATAAAATTGATTAATGAAAAGAAAAAGGATTGAAGTATTTTTACCCATTGCTTCTTCTTTATTTCCGATATAATTTGTTGATGTCTGTCTGTCAACTGTCGTAGTTCTTTAGCATGTTCAGCTTGTAATTTCTCTAATTCTTTACATTTCTCAAGTTCTAATTCACGACGTAACTTTTCTAACGCTGTTGTAGTGGGTTGTTCAGAGATTCTGCGCTCTCTCTTTATCTACAAATTATAACATTATGAAAATACGAGGTCACGCTAATGAATGTACAATGAGAGGAATTATTGAAGACGAGTCTCGTGTATTATAGTACATTCCGCATAAGCTTCAGGCCATCGGGTTCTTATTTCAAGACTTAAACGAAGTGGGAAGTGAATCTCGCACCTCCGATTTCTCGCTTGACTGGTATTTATGTGTTTGGACGCTCGACTCCCAAAACAATGGGGTCATAATAGACAAGGCATTTAAAAATGCTCGTGACTGATTATCACTTTCTTCCATCGAATTTTCACAAGAGTGACGCCAATCGATTCCTTATACTCGTCCGATTAAAAAAATACCAAACACGACATAATTCGGTCCATAATTAACGAAATAATGATTCAAATTATAATTTTCACGCTTCCATTCTAACTTCGCTAAAAATAGTCCGATTTATGTCGTATTTCGACTAATTTTCATCGGAAAAATGTAAGAAAGTATGTGATATCATTTTTATAAACATTCGACAATAATTAGTAACTGATGAAAATTCAGGGAGGAAATATTTCACACCCGACTACGCGTTATTCTTTGATATTCGCCAAGCGACGGCATCGGATTACGCGCGTGGTTAGGGTCGCTCGAGCGCTGAGTCGTCAATGTTTCTCAGTTTCCGCGACCTTATTCGTTGTCGTATCGATACAAAAGTTTCACCATTGGATTCTAAGCGTTATCCCAATTAAAATAACACCAAATTTCATGTAAATCGGACTATTTTTAACGAAGTTAGAATCGAAGCGTGAAAATTAATTTGTTTCGTTATTTCGTTAATTATGGACCGAATTATGTCGTCTTTGGTATTTCTTTAATCGGTCGAGTATAAGGAATCGATTGGCGTCACTCTCGTGAAAATTCGATGGAAAAAGGTGAATATCAGTCACGAGCATTTTTAAATGCCTAGTCTATCCTTGTCCTTTATAGCCCATTTTGTTTCGGGAGTCGAGCTCGCGCCCGAGAAAGTTCCCGCGGTCCAAGTCGGCAAAAAATAATGGTTGGAGGCATTAGCCTAGGCGTGTAGAAAGAAAACTGCCTAGGTTTAAGCAGATTTTACTGTATTACCTTTGCGGGTATCGCCTCTGTTTGTATTTGTTCCGTTTGGACCAGCACGCACTTGGATCTTGGCTCTTGAGAACTAGATGTGACCATATCTTCTTGCGAACCTTCTTTCTTTAAACCCTGAGGACAAGTGGTAGATATTTCTCTCGGCGGTTCGTCTTCCGCCACTGGTAAGCAGGGCACTTGTCTCTCCTCGCTTCCAGCTTTGTTCGTTGGAGACTTGTCCTCGTTTTCTTTCTCCTCGTGGGTAGGTGGCACATCATTGTGGCCATCTGAGCTGAGACGTACAACTTTAACTCTAAGATCCTTAAAAAGTTGTTTTGCAGGACTAGAATTGTTCGCCGTACTTTTCGAACCTGATGATTGTATATTTCGGATCTTTGTCGGTTTCGGGCCCTCGTTGTCGTCGCTGAAGTCCACCTCACCAATGCTTTTCCCAGACTTGCGCAGCAAATTCTGATGATGCTTCAGCTCTTCGAACGCTCTGTTCCACGCGGTTGATCTTTTTATCTATGAAATGTAAATCGTGCGACGCATTAAGATAACCGAATTTCGTTCTAATTGTACAATGAAAATAAATGCAGTGGTGAGAAATTAGTTGTACACTTTAGGCCACTGTGTGTGCGCATACCTTCATCTCTTTCCACTTTCCTTTTTCCGAAGGCTATGCAAGAATTCGTTGTTAAGACAATAATATACCTAAGTGCAACAACAATTTCTAAATTCGCTTTCTCTCAAGTTCTCTTCTATTGTGTCAGTGATACGATACACCGTAAATGGCGTGTAACCTAAACCGAGAATTTCATAGTGTTCGCGTGATAATTTCGCGTGGAATGCCCGACAAATTTTCTTGGCTCATTTTTACCTGTAAACTTTGTAGACTGGCGTTAATGGGTCGGATAAACACTTTTTCGATGTTGGCGCGCATGTGATGACCACCGAAAAAGCGGACGTCGTATATGTTGCTGTTCACTTGCATTACTTTAGCCGGCCAGTAGGGATACCCTTTTTGTTTTGCGTACACTAACTGATGGGGCGGATTGCACGGTATGCAAAACCACATTTTCTCAGATTTCTCGTTCGATATTCTATAGCAGTCAGCGCAGCGGCGTATTTCTTGGAGATCGTAGCAGCAATCTTGATACATCGTGAGACCCATTTCGCCAGTCGCACTGTGAGCTAAATATACAAATACATACTTATTACCTTGTCATTGGGTCATTCCATGCGAAAACGGACACTTTTCGGAGTAACATGTTGGATTTTGTTCAAATTTGGATATGTTGTAGTCTTTAGGGGCATATAGACGTATCTCGAAGGATTTTTCAAAATGTCAAAAAATGTCGATTCTACAGCTCTTTAAAGTTTGATTTTTCTTCAAAAAATTGCATCCGTGATCATTCTTCGAAATATTATAACAGTTGAACTAATAAACCGATTAAAATGAGCTTTCTGGTGCTTATAGTAGAGACTTTGGAGTATCTATTAAAAATTATTTCAGTTGAGACAATAATTTTTTTAACCATTTATTTTGCAATTATTTTAAATAATTGCCATTTGTAACCGCAGGGGAATATTTAAAAATTTGAAAAAAATGAGGGTATAGCCTTGTTCGTTCCCTTCATGGTCAACTCTTTAAAAATGTGGTCATTTTAATATTAGCCACAGGAAAATGATTTGAACGTAACGCGGCGCGTCGAAACATACCGCTCAACTAGCCAAGCCATACGGCGCTACCGCGCACTGTGGGGCACTTCATATAAGAATCGCGGGAAAAATTTCAAAACTTTGATGTTTTTCAATATTTTTCAAAAAATTTGTTTATATTACTTACTATTCAACTGTTATATGGACGTAAATATTAATAAAATGAATGCATTTACTACTAATATAATTGCAATAAACTTTGGATATATTCGCTACATAAGGACCATATCTTATAATTATATGTACTAATAATTACGTAATCTTGCATTAACATCGGTAAATACTGTCAAATTCAATAAAAAATGTTCAGTAAAAGTGTATAAAAATACATATATAATAACTGGAACAAGACTCATTGTCAGTAGCAAAACTTCATCAAGTCTAAATTCATCAACTAAATTTGACAGTATTTACCGTTGTTAATGCAATATCACGTAATTATTAATACATAATTATAAGATATGGTCCTTATGTAGCGAATATATCGAAAGTTTATTGCAATTATATTAGTAGTAAATGCATTGATTTTATTAATATTTATGTCCATATAACAGTTGAATAGTAGGAAGTAATATAAAAAATAAAATTTTGGAAAAATATTGAAAAACATCAAAGTTAGGAGGTTTTTCCCGCGATTCTTATACGAAGCGCCTCACAGTGCGCCGTAATGCCGTATGGCTTGGCCAGTCGAGCGGTATGTTTCGAAGCGCTGCGTTACATTCAAATAATTTTCCTGTGGCTAATATTAAAGAGTTGACCATGCAGGGGACGAACAAGGCTATACCCTGAATTTTTTCAAATTTTTAAATATTCCCCTGCGGCCCTGCAGTTACAAATGGCAATTGTTTAAAACAATTACAAAATAAATGGTTAAAAAAATTATTGTCTCAACTGAAATAATTTTTAATAGATACTCCAAAGTCTCTACTATAAGCACCACAAAGCTAATTTTAATCGGTTTATTAGTTCAACTGTTGTAATTTTTCGAAGAAAGATCACAGATGCAATTTTTTGGAGAAAAATCAAACTTTAAAGAGCTGTAAAACCGACATTTTTTGACATTTTGAAAAATCCCTCGAGATACGTCTATATGCCCCTAAAGACTACAACATATCCAAATTTGAACAAAATCCAACATGTTACTCCGAGAAGTGTCCGGTTTCGCATGGAATGACCTCATTACTGTTACAAAAATTCTGTCTTTTGATTACATACCCCCATGATATATAATGATATTGTGTAATATGTTGTGCGCATCAGCTTGAAACTCAGCGAGATTGTTATACTCGTTGTTTTTTATTTTTTGATCCATTATTGCCAAGTCCATGTGGTGTTTTATAAGTATGTCAGGTCGCCATGCGTCCTCGCCTTCGCTCGTCCAAGTTGGTCCGGAATATTTATTATTCGGCGTGACGATAGGATCATTGTTAAAAACGATGGTACGCTTTGTGATTTCCGGCGGTAACGTCGCTTTTAAGTGTCCGCACGTAAAACTCAGAATATGATTGAGATCATTTTTGTCCGGGTACGTGTCATTATTTATGCTCTGTAACGATTAGTTTTTAATTTCTTGACTTATACGTTTCGTATTGTTAATTTCAATTACTAGATATTCACCTCGCAAAAGCTACAAATTTTTAATTTAACGGTACTAGGCACATGGCATTCAGGATGGTAAACCCTGAAACATTGTTGACAACATTCCACTGCTCCTGCTTTTTGGCATTTGCAACAATACCAGTCGTGACTGTCGCTATATACAGCATCTATCGGTAGCCTGTAACTCTCTTGCTCTACATTTTTCGTAGCTACTTTCTTTATATGAACGAGCCCATCGTCGATTGCTTTGTTTAGTTCCTCTTGAGCTTCCTGTTCTGTGATTCCATAAACTCGAGCCAAATGGCGCACCATGCATTCGTTATTTGGTAATCTTCTTTGATGTATAGTTAATTTGATCGCATCCCATATCCTTTGCGTCATAAACGGATCAGTTTTCCGACGCACAGACATTCTGATCAGACACTGAAACAAATAGAAAATGAGCTCAATTTATGAGTTCAATTTATACATAATACGTTTGTATAAGCTCTATTCTTTTCCATAAGACTTATTATTTTATATTTGAAAGCAATTTATTTTTCAAACAATCAGTACCTGCATAAGCTACTACGTAGACAAATAATCAATAAGCCCTCATAGTATAATACTGTTATATCTGATATGCATAACAATCCAGATACCCCCATATTTAACACAATTTATCAAGGTATAACAGCTACGTGCAATGGTTTTCTTTAAACAGTTTCTTTTTGAATGCTGCAAAGTACAGCGCTGTATATTTGGAAGCAATTTGCAAATTTAAAAATTACAGTTTGTTGTGTAAATAGGTGCATAAGAAATTTCAATAAGTTATATATTAACGTTTTGCATTATGTATTCCATAACTGTCAGTGGAGGGGCATATGCATTGTTAATATCCAATCTCGTCGCAACTGTGATTTTATTGAAAAAGCAATTTAAACAATGGAGGACTACATCATTATACATTTTATCAATATCCGATATGCTATTTTCTGTACTTACATCGAGCATATTATTCATGAATTATATGGAAATCTACGCAGACTACAACAAGTGGAATGATATCCTGTTCTCAAATAATAGTGTGCAGAATCAAGAAAACAATAATTCGGAAATCGAAAGTAATGAATTCAAAAGATTTCATAAAACGTTCGGTATCATCGCGAATGAAAATAATTTTACTACAATACCTGAATGTCACATGACAAATGTAATAATGGAATATGGAATGTTATTCTTTCCATTTACAAATTCATTTGTGTCTTTATTGGTATTCTCTGTACAGTGCAATTTGAATGTATTCAGTCTTAAATGTCGGTGTTTGAAATTTCAACCTGAAGTACACATCGAAGGTGAGGTGCATGTAAATGACAAAAGTGTGTCTAAATCTGAATCGCAAAACATGAATAAATATAAGATAGGTGAAACTTCGAAAGTACAAAGTGATTCGAGATTGCAATTAATTAAACAGAAGAACTTTTCAAGCATTGAATGGTGCAAGAAAAAGTTCTTACAGGCCTTCAAAGATAAGGAATTAAAGAAAGATAACAAGATAATTGTTAGTATACTTGTAATAAGTCAGTGGATTGTACCTATCCTTGTCACAGGACTTTTATATTTAGCTGAATACGACACTGAAAGTAATATTGAAGACGTGGAAAATATAGGATGCTTTAATGGAAACATATTCTTTGACAATTGCAATAATAATACGAAATTCGTGAATATGACGAAAGACATTTATTCTGAAATGTATTCCATACCTTTTTACAAAGATTACATTAATAATAAAGATCTAGTGAGATCACCCAATTCAAATAGTACTCAAATAAATGAAATAGTATCTAAAGTACAAAATATTGTACATTCTATATTAAACAATACCCACAATATTTCTCATGTTAATCAAATGACTTTTTATAATACTTCTGAACTAGAAAATATTACAAAACAATTAGATCGCAATGCACACATAAACACGAAACAGAATAATACTAGAAACATTGCAACTAATTTAACAGATAAGATATCAATAATAGAATACGGAAATCTTCATAATTCAACAAACAATAGAAACGATACAGATTTATGGAGTAATGTACAAACAGAAAATTATACAAATGAATATGATGCAGAATTAACATTGTTTAATTCTCTGATGACAAATTTCTTGAAAAATACATCGGTAAATGAAACAAACTCTTCAAATGAAATCAATATGAACAGTACTGAATCACAATCTCATAAGATTGAGACAATTTTTTCTACTGAAGTTCAAACGTTTGCAGATAAATTTACGGAGATAACAACACAAGCACCAGCAATATCAAACGAACAAATATATGCAGAACTAATTAAACGTATTCATAATATTACAACACATTACAAAACAAAAAAATCATTTAAAAATAACTACCAATCTATTAGAAAGCAGGGAAAGCAGAACAGATTGAAAGACTTTCAATATAGTTCTACCGAAGACCAACAAAATGTGTTATTAGTTATTAAAACCATTTACCAAAATGAAAACTCATTCAAGGCAATGTCGATAAATGCAACAAATAAATGTTTTATATCCATTCAATTCTTGAAGCTACATTTACTTCTTCTTGTGTTTGTAATATATTTCTTGCCAATTCTATGCTCTTCAATGCTACAGCAACATGGAAAACTGAATTGTCAAATTATTTTGGATAGATTAAAAACAAAAAGTGAAATGCTACTAAATAATTTTGCCGCTAACTTTGCAAATGACATTACTGATAAAAGCTTCGATAACTCTATAGATTCTGAAGAAGTTTTTACACCAGAACAGATTCCTAAAAATCTAAACACTGGCGTGCAAGAATTACACAGAGATTACAATAGATTGGAGCAAGTAGGAGTGCACAGCAAAGATTCTAATGCAAAATGGAATAAATGTCCATTCAACGAAGATGATAAGAATAAAGAAGACTTGAGCGTGATAGAAGAAGTGAAAAATATTGAAATGCTTTTTAAAACGATTAAAGTATCTTTATTATGCGGAACATTGTTATGGACACCTGTGTTGACGCAGATTTTGTTCAAAGTATTTATATTTCCAAATGTAGCCGAATGGTCATTGAATATTACATATATAGCTGGTATAACATTTGGTATTCTACGAAATATATTTAATTTAAAGATGATAAAACTTCAAGAAACTAATACAAATATTAAGAAGACAAACAGTATTCATCCTATAGATCCGATTCAAGATTAACACGTTGAGTGCTGCATAAGACCTTAGCGATAAACAATATTTTGCAGAACCATAACTTTCATTAAATAAGTAAAAGAACAATTTTGTTTTGGAATTAAAATAAAATGCAACAAAAGGAAATTATAACTATCAGGAATCTAAGGCAAATATTTTAATATTTTAATTATTTTTGTGTCATCAAATATTAGTTTGCATTTTTAAGAAGTTTTCACTGAAAATTCCAAAGTCTACAGCTGCACCTAACGTATTAAACTTTATACAAAGATTAAAAGTGAAATAACGAAGAACATTAAATACAATGTTTCCTTTATGTAGGAGCGTTTGGTTCCACTGTATCTTAACACTTTGACGGCCACAAATTTTGCTACAATACTTCTTTTTAAAATATACGTACATGTTTTAAATATTGAAATATCATTACATATTTTTGTCTCTGGCATCTATTTTTATCACACGATATAAAATCTATATTCAGAAGAGTACAAGTGAAATTCAATAATGCACAGTATTGCAATAAAAAAAAACTGGTATCTGCTGAAATTGTGAATTAGACTGCCAAAGTGTTGAAAATTTTATGCTGTACGTATTTACAGTTTTGCTTACAAATGGCGTTATAGAAGAGAAATTTTATTAATTCTTTAATTAGAAAACTGCCATAAGTTTGCCTGCTGTTCTTATGCAATTGAAATTTGTGTTATTATGTTATTTTCGTTAGGATAGTTTTACAATAATGAAAGGGATATATTTTCATTTCGACGTTATTACCGTTTATTATTATTTCACGATTGTAATTCCACTTATAAGATTAGGAAAATCGAAATTTATTTACCAAAGCTGACGCACCAACTTGCCGTTCGTGTATTGTTATTTTCCAATCATGAACAGAATTTTCACCTTGTGACCGCGATCACTTATTAGTCCATATCGTAATGTTTTATTTAGGATAGAAACGGTTTTCAGCGCGAAAGAATAATTTTTGTCGCCGCCCGAAAGCAATAATAAGACAATACCTAATTAACGTAGAGACGCGCAACTACATTGCACATATCGCGCACGTCATAAGTTCAACCTAACCTTAACGATGCGCGCGCATCTTGCAATTCAAAATTGTTTGCTGTCGAACGTTCTGCACAATGTATCTATGAAGTAATAAAATAGTAATAGGTAAACATAAATTTTGTAATTGCGTAATCACAGGACACTGATGAGAGTTAAAATTTTAGTATTTTCGATCTGTTGTTCTTGGCACGCCTTTTATACCGATGCTAGTGAAAAATCAGAGCTTTTTTTGGTATTCTTGTATTTCGTAAACGTTAAATTTACATACAATAAATAGTCCTAATAAAAATAATTCTTTATGAAAATGTTTAGTCATTTTTGGACGAATGAAACATTTCTTATCTACACGTTGAAATGCTAATGAAGACGAAGTAACCAAATAAAAATGTATTATTTTTACGAATTTTGCATCTCTCGCTATGGTTAGAATCTTCTTATAATAGAGGAGGAATTGTGTGCTGAATTGGCCAGAAAATATTGTGTTACAGCTACAAATGCATCACCGCTCCAAATCAGTAGTACCGAAATCTACGATCGACTCTAACATGTTTTTGTCTAAATGCAATTGGCGATGTATGTACATACACGCATTTGTAACAATAGTGCATAATATTTTTTGGCCGGCTGTACTACAAGTACATTTTCACTTTCTGATTACATCACTGACCGCTAATATTATGCACTCGTAATCAATGCATATAGCTTAAAAATAATTAACTTTTGTGAATCGATGCTTACAATTATTCATTACAATTAAGTGACAATAAGTATATAGAATAAAAAGGTTCAAAATATTTTTTTCTTTACTTTCGTTGTTTATTGATATTTACAAAGAATTTTTCGGAAGTCCAATTTCTTCTTGTAACTTTGTCAGTATCTCATTGCCGTCGCTCCAAGGGAACACGCGTGCCTTTACTTTCGGTGTCTCGAAATTCTCTTGCCCGGTTATTATTTTGAAGAGCATGCAATCTTTCCGCGGAAACACTAAATCGCGTTCCGAGAGTCGTAAAATCGGGCACAAATCGTTTTTACCATCTCCGATGTATACCACTCGATCGAAATGCATACCTTGGTCTTTTCTTTTCTTAATATAACCTTGCAAGATTTGTCCTTTGCACAAATTGATGGTGCTCAATTTACAAGAATCTTGAACGTGATACATATCTAACTTTATCATACCCTTATCATCGACGGTCGCGGGATTTGTGAACACTTCGGCGATTGTGTCATCTAACTTTCTATGCTTTAACCATTCGCTAAGGAATAATGTATTCGAATCGCTAATGATAATAATCTCGCAACCGTGAGTGTGTAATTCCCTTAAAAGTTTTTCCATGCCCGGCACCGCCGGTATATTAGCAATCGCACTTCGAATTTGTCTAACGTCGATGAAACTGCTGTGAAGCAGCTCGAATATCTTCGCCATATACGCGATCCAACCATTTGGACGGCATAAATTCTTCACGCTGTCCGTTAATTTTTCCTTGGGCAACAGCTTACGTACGACGACATCGGTATTGTCGTCGGAAATCGTATGATCAAAGTCGAATGCGATGAGTACAGATCGATGCATCTATTGAAACGCAAACACGTTACAGAGGACAACTTTTTGTGACTTTATCAATGTTCGTTTCAGTTGCGTTGAAATTATTTGATTTGAATGCCCTCGCAAATTATCGATGTCCTTTTACATAGATAATTCGCGACCGTCAAGCAGCGCGTACAGCCCTGACATTTGTGTATGCTTGTTACTTGTTACCGTTTCTATTGCTATATATTTTTATAGTACTATTTTTAATGCTTGCGAAAGGAAAAATTGTAGATCTTATCATTAACAAGAAACAAGATTACATAACATTAACAATACATATTTAAATAAATACATAATATTGTTTTAATCGAAAAACAAAAAATTTTGTAAATTTAATATACAGATTATATGTAATTACTTACTCTTGATCGAATTTTTAAGCGCGCACAAAACTATAGTTACTGGTGGGATATGTCAAATAAACTAAGGCTGCAACCGAACCCTTAGACAGGTGTCCGGCAACTGTCGCTTTTAGGTTAAGCGCAGCAGATATCATGAAAAACAGTATACGTATACGCTTCCTTTATCTATATAGATTTGTCTGCATACACGTGCGTAACATGCAGTGATCCAGTGATTTTAAAAATTCATATATATACTCTTGTTTGGCAGCAATATTGACTTACAGGATTTATACTCATACTTGCATAATTTTAGTATGTAAATTTACAAATAAACTGTCTTGTAATAAACTTGCAAAACTAATTATTATATATATATAAAACTGCTATGAATATAATTTGTGGACGTGTATTTGTATCTAAAATTATTTTACTATACGCAGCATCTTGCTCAATAAGCTTATAAAAATTTTCAGGCAATTTTAAAATATTGATCATTTATTTAATTATAAACCATATAACTTTTGTGTATGCATATCATTATATAGAATATATATTGTTTCCTATAAAAGAAATCAATATGAAGTGTATTTTAAAAATGCTGTTCTATCGAAATACTGCCATGACTGCAATGCAGATTGGTATATATATATATACAGATCAAGTCATTTTATATTCTTCGTTGATATAGCTCCAAATGCAAATACATATTTTCAGTAGATTAAATGATTATTGTATTATAAAACTGCTGACGACGTCTTTAATTATTTGATTAGATTTGTCTAATAGATATAATGAAGTGGAAATGTGGACTTGTCGGTTTGAAGCATTTGAAGATGACATCAAATGTCACGTGTTATTTGTAGTTTTACCGTTTTACAACGCATGCGTGATGAAATTAGTGATTTTGAATTTTCGCTAAGACTAAAGGTATATTAAATCTACTGAATATTATACTATGGAAGTAGAACATATGTATGCGAAATCTGCGAACATGTTTGGCGATGAATTGGAGAATAACGAAGATTTATTTTTCGCTAAAAAGGTGAAAATGCACTTACACATAACCTATAATTATATACCGGTATTTTTATTTTATTTTAAAATTACGAATATTTTATGAGAAATTATTAAAAAATGACTCCCGTTGCGATTAAATTTTTGATGTAATCATGTTATTCTGATAATAATTATTTACGGGATATAAAAATTGTTACTTCTGTTTGCAGAATAATTCGGTATCGGAAAGTATAGATACGTTTAATCAATATTATGACGAAGATATTAGCGAGGAGCATATTTTTGAATGTCAGATGATTAGTGCATGTAGCATAAGTCATTTACAAATAATAGCTAAATATCTTGAATGTAATTATTGGACTTTAACGAATTAAAATATTAGTAGTTCAGAATATGGATTTCTATTAATATTTTTATCGTTATACATAGCACACGATGTAAATAACTTCTTGAATACCGGATGGACTCCGCTTTTATATGCTGCATTTTATTCCCAAGAAGAAGCTATTAGATATCTTATAACCAACGGAGCTAATGTTAATAAACATCAAGGTTTCACATTTCTCTTATAATGTTTATTACATAAAAAATAACAATTTATATCTCCGAATAAATGACATTACACTTCAGATGGATACACGCCACTAATGGCTTTATGTAGTTCTACCAAAGGCACAACAGAAAAACGCATACAGTGCTTAAATTTACTCATAGAAGCGAAAGCAAATGCAAATGTCCATAATAGAGAAAAGTAATCATTTTTACTATATAATTAGGTACATGGTAATCGCTAAAAAAGACTATTAAATGGTTTTCATTTTATAGGCAGACACCTTTAATGTATGCCTGTAGATCACAGGAATCAGAATTTATAAAGGAATTACTAAAACATTGCAAAAACATCAATGCCTGTGACAACAGAAAAAAAACTGTAGGTTTACTACTAATGATACAGTCAAAATTTGATATATCAAAAAGAATTGAGAAATCTGATCAAGATATATCACATTTTCATTGTAGTAAAATGATAATTGATAAACATACATATTTTCTCTATTTATAGGCTTTAATGTATGCGACAGTAAGTAATAAATTAGAAACTATCAAAATATTACTAGAAAACGGTGCTGATGTTACATTAACTGATGATAGCAATCTAACTGCAAGAGACATCGCTTCTGTAAAAGGATACGATAAGGTACTGTAAAGTATAAATGAGAAATGTACCGACTAGTCGATTAAGCTGACTAATCGGCAAATATTCGGCAAAAAAGGCCGATTAATATAGCCGATTATAATACCTAGGCCCAGTTTATAATATAGTTATAAGTTTAAAATATTTTTTGCAATTCAGGCAACTCGATCTATGACAATTTAATTTTTTTATTTATTAGAGACGAATTGTGACGAAGGAACGTCAAATTTTTTGCTTGTTCAGGAAGGAAGCGGTTTTTTTTTGTTTGGTATACAGTGTGTCCGCCGAAATCCTGGACAGTCGATTATTTCCTAATCTATTAAAGATACGAAAAACGCTTTACATGAAATTAAATGGTTAAAGGGGGTAGATTTATTGACTAACAATTTTTATTTATCATTATTGTTTACAGAGATATGAAGGTCAAGTTCGGTTTTTTAAATGGGATTATATATTTTTTCTCTAATCAATTGATAGTGCGTTTCAAGACGAATTCAACAACCATTAATGTGTGTAACTTTTTTTAAACGGTTTTCAAGATATTGCACTTAAAAGTTTACTCATTTTCGGTGGAAGAAAACCTGCTAGAGTAGGAAGAGCCGTAGGTGGCCTCGGCGGGTGCTTGAAGTGCCACGTATTAAGTATTGTTCCTTGGAAGGGTCATAAACAGATACAAAGGATCTGTAATAGGAGCGGTAGGCCCGCAGGCCTAAAACTCAGCTTCCCATTCCAGCAGGTTTTCTTCTACTGAAAATCAGTAAACTTTTACGCGTAATATCTCAAAAACTATTTAAAAAAAGTGTATACATTAATGGTTGCTGAATTCGTCTTGAAACGCACTATCAATTGATCAGACAAAAAATATATAATCGTGGACAAAAATTTCCGAACGATATCGATTTTCACATTTTATGCAGTTTTGTGTATTTCATTTGGAGTAATAGAAAAATCAAATTATATACATCGCAAGAAAATTTAATGATCTACAAGAATTCACTGAAATCATCTATATAGAAAATATTTTTATTTTCATATTTTAATTTTACAAATTTGCTTGGCCTGAAATATAGACTGATAGAAATTTCCAAACGATTTAGTATTTGGTTACAAGTCCTTATTTAGTTTCAATGGCAGTTTAGTATATCATTGGCATACTTTTAATTAGGATTTGACTAAGGAATTAGAATTTTTCCTTATTTCTGCAAATAAATCGTCACCTTTCTACGGTCTTCACTAAATTTTGTGACATCGATTTTCTTCATTTTAAGAGTTGGCGGTTCTTCACACGCTTTAAAATTTCGAAAACTGTTCATTTCGATACCTGCAAAAGTTTAAAAATTGCTCTAATTGATAGTTTGTTCTTCTTACAAAGCTTTGCAACAAGATTCAATTTTTTTGTAAATGCGTTTGAGTTATTTTGCAAAAATGTGGTTAAAAAATTAATATTGTTTATTCGAAGTCGGCTTCAGTATTAACGGAATAATTTGTTTAGTAGATTTTTGAAAATATAAGAATACATTAGCAGCTCCTAAAATTCGCAAGGAAATCGGAATAACTAGATATTAATAAATTGTTCGAAAATTTTTGTTGGGCTATATTTGAGGCAAATTTGTAAAATTTAAATATAAAAATATAAACATATTTTTTATAAATATGATTTCAGTGAATTTTTATAGAGCACTAAATTCTTTGTCGGTGTACATAATTAGATTTTTTCTATTACTCCGAATGAAATACATTAAATTGCATGAAATATAGAAATCGATATCGTTCGGAAACTGTTGTTCGCAACAGTATAATCCCATTTAAAAAACTGAATTTAACCTTCATATGTCTGTAAATAATAATGATAAAAAACAATTGTTACAGCCAATAAATCTGCCCCCTTTTGCCATTCCATTTCATGTAAAGATTTTTTTCGTATCTTTAATAGATTACGAAATAATCGACTGTCCAGGATTTCGGTGGACACACTGTATATTGCCAGTCTCAGAAAAACTATTTCACCCTTAGATTCATTTTATAATGGTGTGTAAATGATCGGCAATGCCGACTTATCGGCCGATTAGTCGGCTAATCGGCCAAACCCTCCGTCGGTACATCTCTATTATAAATCATATACAAGTAAAAAACATGGAATAATGCTATTATAATTAATTTAGAGTGTGTCTTTATTAAACTTCGATGAAGAGGAAATAATAGACGTGTGTGAAACATCTAAAACGACTGATTGGACAGATATGTTTCCGTCGCTATGTAATATAAGCGATCATATTGTCGACTTCGATATATATACAATTTTGTATGGCATGGGTCTAGAAAAATATGCTCCTCTGTTTCAAGGGATGAGTCTTAAGAACTTTCTAAAATTAACTGAAAATGATTTACTTCGTCTAGGAGTCACAATTAATGCTCACAGAGTTCAATTTATGGAGCAACTTCATAAGTTTCATAGAAGAAAATGGACCGCACAAAGTATTGGCATCATTAATAAATCTTTACCTTATAGGTACATTTAGTTTGTAGTATTACAGTTCTATACAATTTATTGACTGAAGCTTGATTTTTTTATATTTTTTGTTTAGTTTATGCGACGGTATAGTCTCTCTAGGTACAATTGCCAAACAAATTTCAGTTATCGGTTGTAGTTTTCAGTATATTAACTCCGGTTTATTAAAGGCAAATAACGAGAATGTACACTTGACAGAAGAACAAGTAGATGATTATGAGCAAGAGCTGAAAAAAGCACAAAAAACTCTCTGCATTCTTCAAAAGGAACTTGTACAAGTGCAAGCACTTTCTAAAAAGGTATGTAATTCGAGTTTGTACAATTGAAAACTTATTTCTGTGGCTGTAAGGAATAAAGGCGTTAGTTAAATTTTCGAAAAAAGTGAGTCCATGTCTTGACTCAAGCCTAGAAAGCAAAATTTGTATTATCAGATAGAAAATGTATTAAGCGAAGGTATTCCTTTAAAAACAAGGATTTAACAAAATTCAAATCATGCTACAGTATTGGGATACAAAACTTTAAGCGTGAATATCTCAAAAATAAAAATACGTGACACGCAGCGTTTTGCCTTCAAACCTCAGATGTATGTGATAATTTCTAATTTTTCTTTTTCAAAATAGATTGAAAAGGACAACGATATTGGTATACCACCAACATATTTAGGTCCGAAAAAACCCAGTTACTGGACGATAATATTGAGTATTACAGTAGCTACAGGAATATGTTTGTTTAGAACAGCTTATGTTCAAAGATTAATTGAAACATGATTTTATGTACTGATATTTACAGATATAACAGTTTAAATTTATTTCCTTTTATTACCTCAATAAATTATCTACACAAGATCTAATCGCATTAGTTCTTATAAACGTGAAAAATGTTTAACGAAGTACGTACCGATTGCACAAATTTCAATGTTCATTTAAATTAGCCAACTTTTTCATTAATGGAAACAACGGATGAAATGACGGAAGATTTTGCTGTCTGACAATCAACTGATAACGTTCCAACGATCCACTGCAAAACGCTAGTCTATCTCTTTCGTTTGGATGCTTATCCATCCATTGAGACAATCGTCCAACGGACCAATTTGCGCTCTAAAGTAATAAAATGATTATTATTGATATTTTTTTACTTGAAACTGATGTGTAATCACATTGTGTGACACAACAAATCAATTATAAGTATTGTATTTAATACGTCAAATATACAGGGTGTCCTACGTAACACTTTTCACGATTTTTCAAGTACTTGCGATAATATGATAAAAAATACACTTCTCAAAAAAATTAAGGGATCACTTCTAAGAAGCCGAAAAATGGGGTCAAGTTCAAATGGTCATAACTTTGGCAAAAATGGTCGTATTGATAAAATTAAAAAGCCGTTTGAAAGCATGAAATCTCTACTTTCGCATATTGTTTTCAGTTGTTACTTTTGTTATTTTGTGGCAAAGCTATAGCGATATAAACGGCAGTTTAAACTTTTTTTAAAATTTCGACCAACTTTCTAATACTCCATGGGGCGCAATAAATTTTTTAGGCACATTGCATTTATACCAGTCGAAAGCGACAACCTTTCTGTGTAAAATAAGTGTTTCCTGAATGTTGTACGATTTTTTTTGGCAAAGTTATTCAACTTTGAAGCAAAAACCGTCTTTTTGACTTTGACTGCTGCTAAAAGGCGATAGAATCATCGTAGAACGTAGATAAAAAAAGCAATAGAAAATTCAAGCTTTCCTCTTTAAGACGCATTGTTTAGTTTTACAATTTAATTAACATTTCGGTGCACTAGATCTTTTCGAAAATATGCTTAAAAATGGTACAATTTCCATTTTATCTTTAACTCGCTGTATCTCGATAACGGTTAATCACAGCATCATGATCTTAAGCTCATTTTAAAGCGCAAGGTTTGCCGACTTGATTGAGCCCAAGACGAACTCGCTGCGATAATTTTTTCTCTGTGGCCTTTATGTTTAATGTTACCGATTTATATAAAGTAAGTCGACTGCGATCGTTTGCCGCGCTGTCGTTCCATTGATGCGTGCTCTCTTGAATCGTATCCCCACCCTCCGACGTAGGTGACGAAAACACCCGAGAAAACAAACGAATTTTCATAAAAAACTAATCTTATACGTTTGTCCACGATTTGCCCAGATTTGTCCACCCAACATTTTTGTTTGTCCACCCTCCAAAAAAAAGTTATGATGAAATCAAAAACTTTGACATTAACACTCGTGAACATTTTCCAGGGGATTCTCAGTGCGAAACGATTGTTTATGAATCGTCAATGTTTGTCCATCCAAAACACTCGTTTGTCCACCCAAAATTTTCGATTGTCCGATTTCGAGTGGACAATTTTTTATGAAAATTCGCACCTAGGGGTGCCAACTTCACAGACCTCGTATACATAAGGTTACGTCGGCGTACTTCGGATCGTTCTCGGGTGTTTTCGTCACCTACGTCGGAGGGTGGGGATACGATTCAAGAGAGCACGCTTCAATGGAACGACAGCGCGGCAAACGATCGCAGTCGACTTACTTTATGTAAATCGGTAACATTAAACATAAAGGCCAGAGAGAAAAAATTATCGCAGCGAGTTCGTCTTGGGCTCAATCAAGTCGGCAAACCTTGCGCTTTAAAATGAGCTTAAGATCATGATGCTGTGATTAACCGTTATCGAGATACAGCGAGTTAAAGATAAAATGAAAATTGTACCATTTTTAAGCATATTTTCGAAAAGATCTAGTGCACCGAAATGTTAATTAAATTGTAAAACTAAACAATGCGTCTTAAAGAGGAAAGCTTGAATTTTCTATTGCTTTTTTTATCTACGTTCTACGATGATTCTATCGCCTTTTAGCAGCAGTCAAAGTCAAAAAGACGGTTTTTGCTTCAAAGTTGAATAACTTTGCCAAAAAAAATCGTACAACATTCAGGAAACACTTATTTTACACAGAAAGGTTGTCGCTTTCGACTGGTATAAATGCAATGTGCCTAAAAAATTTATTGCGCCCCATGGAGTATTAGAAAGTTGGTCGAAATTTTAAAAAAAGTTTAAACTGCCGTTTATATCGCTATAGCTTTGCCACAAAATAACAAAAGTAACAACTGAAAACAATATGCGAAAGTAGAGATTTCATGCTTTCAAACGGCTTTTTAATTTTATCAATACGACCATTTTTGCCAAAGTTATGACCATTTGAACTTGATCCCATTTTTCGGCTTCCTAGAAGTGATCCCTTAATTTTTTTGAGAAGTGTAGTTTAAACAAAATTTGATCATTTTTCGATTGGCTATACATTGCAATAAAAAAAAGTTCGAATTTTTTTTTTTTAACTATTGTCAAGGCCACCATTGTTTAAATGGCACTTTAAGGTCATCCGAAGGTCCTGATATACTAGGTCGTTAAATTTGTCTTGATACGGGCTATAATACTGTTAAGTGAAAAATACAAAGTGCTATTTAAAAAAATGAAGATGGCCTTGAAAAAAAAAGGAAAAAAATGAACTTTTTTTTATTGCAATGTATAGCCAATCGAAAACCGATCAACTTCTGTTTAAAATATTTGTTTGTCAGATTAACGCAAGTATTTGAAAAATCGTGAAAAGTGTTACGTGGGACACCCTGTATTTATAAACAGTATTTTCACCTAATCAATTTAATACAAAAGATCGGTGCAATTGAAATATTTAGAAATATAAATTTATATGTTCTCACCTGGTGTGGAGATATTAATTCAGGAGGTGCTGAAGAAAACAAGTGCAAAAGGACAAGAGAATGAGGTATACTACTTTCTCCTTCTCCTTCGGAAACTCTGAGGACAGTTTCCTCGGGACTGAGTGGAAGCAACGCTTTTAATGCCCGTAATATTCTGTACTGTTGCTGCTCTGACGATCCTAATTGCCCTCCTCTGCATAATGGAGCAACAGCTACTTCTATCTAAAAAAAAATTTAAGGTTTTGCACTTGAAGCTGCTTTTACATAATACAGGGTGTAACAAAAATGTTGCAGTTCCTTGAAAGGGATGATTCCTTAGGTGATTTTAAATAACTTTTTCCTTAACGAAAATGTTAGGTGGGGCTTTATTAACGAGTTATTAACGAAAAACACCGACCAATCACGGAGCGAGTACACTGGATTAATGATGACGCGGACGATGGCGGGCCAATACTACTCATAGCTGGAGCCCGCGCTGAAGTTCATCCACTGTATTCGTGCTTCTATTGGTCGGTGTTTTTCGTTAATAACTCGTTAACAAAGCTCCACCTAACATTTTTGCTAAGGAAAAAGTTATTTGAAATCACCTCAGGAATCACCCCTTTCAAGGAACTGCAACATTTTTGTTACATCCTGTATAATACAACATACCTGACTAAAGTCTACAACGAGTTTCGCTTTGCCAAAATCAGTTAAAGGCCTGATTAAACAAGCGTGTCTCACGAAAAGTTCAATACATCGTGAAGCAACAGTTTTACAACTGAAATAATAATTAATTTCAGCATACATATCGCAAGCATAACGTAAAACGTGACAACTGTGATTTATTTACCATTCAGCAACAACGACTTGATTTTTATATGGTGCGAGGAATGTATTCACAGATCGTAAAATAAATCCTTGTAATTCACGCATATAAAGTGAACAATTTATTTCTTTTCCTAAAGGACTACTCGTTCTGCGTTGGAAGAAGAAATGTATCATTGATACGTATACTTACTAATTTAAATAATATTTACTCACTCTCGAAATTCTGGATCATCGTGCATAGTTAAAATAATACTCTCAATGGCGTCACTAATGGAAGCCAATAGCGGTGCCAATATATTTTTCGTCAACGTGTCCGTTTCTTTGAGAGCCACAGTGATCACTGTACTCCCTTCAGATGGTAAACCGCCAGACAAGTTTGCTATTACGCGATTTATTTGACTAGAAAGATAATATAATAAATTCGCAAGCGACACATTTGTCTGCTGTACGCTGGTAGGAGAATCAATTACTTGACTAGCATCTCCTCCTACATGCAACCCCTGTTCACATTTCAAACAAAAAAGTTTTATAGCTTTGCCTACATTACGAGCGATTACCGTTGAAAGACCATCGTCAACTAATGACACGCTTAATTCGCTGAAAACAAATTGATCAATGATATTTTTTTCGATACACTAGAAACCTCATGCATTGGTTACAATTTGTTGCACGATAATTTTGTTGTTCATGAACAATTTATTTATAGCAGAGTTGGGTAAAAATGTAATCAATGATTGGCGATTCAATTTCTACTTTAGTCGTTAATCGGAATTAACAATTCGTACTTTCGTTATTAATTGCGATTAGTGATTAAATTTCTATTTTAAATTCCTTTCAATTAATGAAAGGATAATCGTCAATTAGATAACTATTGATTAACGATTATTAATGATTATTAATGATTAACTGTTGAAATTTCGAAATGAAATATGGAATCAAAACTTCAGGAATACTAAAAAAAAAATGTAAACCGAGTTTAGTTGTTTTGTCAGTTGATCCACAATGTTTGTTTATGTGCTTATATGATTGAAGTTACTGCAGACTTGGGCAAAAATTTAATCAGCGATTGACAATTAAATTTCTGCTTTATTTTAATTTTTAAATTAGTATTTTATCAGTTTGATCTAAATTCTAAACGTTTCCGGCTGTGTATGTTATTTTTAATATTGGCTGTTTGCCAAATTGAAGTAAGTAATTTGACAAACTATAGTAAAAATAATTTTAAACGGAATATCTAATTTAATTAAAATTATAGTCGTTTTCAGTTTGAAAACCAACGATTGATAACTGAAAATTAATTTCATCCAATCGAATAAATCAATTGTCAATTTTTCGACGATTAATTTTCTATAATTAACGATTGACGATTATCTTCATCAATCGATTAAACCAATCGCCGATTTTTCAACAATTAATTTTTTTAATCGTAAATGTTAATCGATCAATCGAACTAAGAATTTTAGTCGACTAATGCCCAACTCTGATTTATATGAAATTGTTATTGTTACTGTAACTAATCTGTGGCACAACAAACTGTCATCAAGGCGGAAGGTTTTGAAAATATAATACATTATTCGCAATTTACTTTGTTACTGTACGAATGAGCGCATCGATTTCGTCTTGGGTGGGCAATCCTTCGCCAGAAAACATAGTATGCACAGGATCCAGAAGCCGAGATACAGAACGCGATAAATACGCGTTTTCAAATGGTGATAGCACACTATGACTAAAAAGATAATACATAGAATTATTTTGTATCATACAATCATACAATATAAGTTTACACACTTACTTAATGTTGTAAATGCCAATACTCTGTGACCTTTCTTTCAATCGTTTACTCAGATCCAAAAATAGTCTCAAAAATTTTGGATATTCACCTTCTAACGCTTGTTTTACGAAAGATGAACCTAAACATTCAAAAATAATGTATTTATTCCTTAAAGAGTTCAGGCTGAACTTGATATTTACCTTGGGCACGTTCAACTAATACTTTCGAAAGTAAACAATTCACTTTGTCCCAAAATTTTTGCGACAGTTCATCCAATCCTTTTGTATGATGTTCTAATAATATTCTTTGCAATAATTCGATCTGAAACAGTAATTATGATTAATATCGAAAAACAAAAGTTAAATACAATTGTAAATGAATATTTTTTAATTACTTGCAAACATTGCGTGTAAAGAGTATCTTGAAAAAGTCTTTCAAGATTCTCCCAAATTCGCATGCGTAAATTTCCAGAAGATCCAGGAGTGGGCAGAGTCGACCGTCCAGGTACTCTTCTTCCCAAATCCTGATTTGTTACCAAAGACACGTCTAAAGATTCTGTGGCAATTTTTTCAATTTCGGATATCGCCGAGTCCATAACATTATCTACGGCTCCGTTTACAATTCCTAGATTTTGAAATACTTGCACTGCAGTACTGACCTGTTTATTATTATTATATTCGATATTATAATGATTGTAAAGAAAATAATACATACAAATTTTACGCGTGTACATACTTTTGTTCTATCCATTGCTTGTAAACCTTGAGACAATGTATGAGTTGCTATTCTTTGCACCGTCGTCCTATGAGTTTTCACGGCTTGCTGATCATCTGCTATGACATCTAAACCATTTAGATCTGTATCCATCATCAATTGTTCTACAAATTCAAATTGTTATTGTCATATTCTGCAACACTGTGAAGTATAAAATGAATCATGTGGTTGGTCAATTTTATACCAAGCTCGTGAAGACTATTAGCAGCTTTTATGATATCTGGCCCTTGGATGTTATTTGTCATTTGAGAGTATAAACGTTTTGACAAATGTTGCATCCTAGCAACTCTCCTCAAGAGGTCAGAAGTTTCGTGAAGTCGTGCCAGAACAATAGTCTGAGTTTCAATCCTGTTGAATGGATCCACGATTTTTCCACGTAAACGTTCTACTGCTGTCAGAAGACCCTAAAGAAAAATACGCGTTTACATCCTGCGACAATGTAATAAGTAGACTGCGGATGTTTATGCATTTATCGCGATTTTAAATATGCTAAAATTCATCAGGATGTACATAGATGCCAAAATGCATGAAATATCAAAAATAAAATACACTTTATAATATTTAGAAAATAAAAGACACTTTCATTTATGTTGGTTTTCGATTTCTATGCCTTTGAAAATATAAATTTGCATAAACATCCGCAGTCTAGTAATAAGACACCTCTGAATTTTTCACGTTTTTCAAAGTTAATAATACATTTTTCAAAGTTAATAATAGTGTCCGACCAATTGACGCATTGAGATCAGTGGAATTCCAATTTCTGGAACACTATCGAGCTGAGTTTTTGAAGCTCGAGATTGCGGAAGACCGCTGAAAGCAAGGACAGAACTAGTCATTAAAAGTAACTACATACTCGGTACAAAGCGAACGCAATTGTCATCGGATCTTGACGAACATGACGGTAATGAATTTCTGTTTTCAATTGAAAAATTCAACAATATACACAAAATTCTTAAAAGAAAACCCGAGAAAGTAATGAGATATATAACGGTAAAAAAGAAAGTGTAGAAGCAATATTGAGAAATAATAATGTAACGGTTTTCTTTTTGTGTTAAATGCTAATTCATTTTGATATAACGTGTTAAACGAAACGAGTATTCCTAAAATGTGTTAAATATTTCATATATATTGTATTATACCGTGTACAGCGAAATGAGTATTCTCATCTGCTTTAATAAAAACTACATTCCTTTCTTCCCGATGAAAAAAAAACACCAAATTAAGCAATGAGGAGCAGATGATAAACTAAACAAGTACGTAAATTCATACATAATATCGATAAATAAGAATCTGAGATATTTCGTATTTTGTTGTCTGAATGAAACAAGGAAATATGCATGGTTGTAATCAATGGTATCGACGTACTAATTTTTTTTATAACACTCTGGTAGCCATCCTATAATCTTCTAATTTAAACTGTTTATCTTTTACGAAACCGTTTAATTTTTTTAAGTTAAAAATAAAATTTTTTCCCATTTACATTAATTGGTAGTTGTTCAATGATGTACATACAATTGATAACTTCGTTAAAAATAAACTGATTTATATGAAATTTGATCTCATTTTAGTCAAGAGAAAATCAGGAATTCAGTGACATTGCTTTTGATCTGCTTTTTGATTTCCGTCACCATTGAATTCCAGCTATTCGCTTAATTAAAATGAGACAAAATTTCATGCAAATCGGTCTATTTTTAACGAAGTTAGGAATTTCATGTGTAAATCAATTATTTCCGTTATTTCGTTAATTATAGCTCGACTGCGTCGTTTTTGGTGTTTTTTTCATCGAAAGAACACAAGGAATTAATTGCTATCATGTTCATCCAGACTCAATGACAATTGCGTTTGCTTTGTACAGAATACCTTTAATAGCTTCTTCTGTGTTTTCAAGTTTCAAAACTTACTCAGTAGTGTTTCAAGAATTAAAAACATTTTTTTTCTCATAGAATCAACCCACTTCGGTCCTTAGAATGTTTCAATTAGTCAGATACTACTATGTACAAATCCTTCCAAAAATATTCACAGGGTGTATTATAAATTCGTCAATGGGTGCGTTCAGCGCACACGATCACTGATCATGATTATTCCGCAACTGTTGTAAACTGTACGGTGATCAGTAATCGTTCCGCTAAACGACACTTTTTATTGGTCGCCAAAATTTTTACGCTACAAAACACGGCGACCGATCGCTGATCATGATCAGCGTTACCAAGTGAGCAATAGCGTTTACTTTCACATTCTGCACTCAACAGTTGCAGAATGATCATGATCTGATTATGTGCGCTGAATGCACCCATTGCACATTGTTTATTAACGTATCAAGTGTCAGAACACGGTGCATCAGTACCTGAACATGAGACTGCATTATTGAAAGTACACCCTCTAATTTCTCAACCCATGTTGCTTGCGATAATAAATCTTCATAATTAGCTAACACCTGTTTCTGCAACTCAGCGTTCAGTATCTCAATGGCTAGAATAAACGACAGCACATGACAAAGTAAAGTTACCATAGATAGCAGATATTCTAATTTTATCACGTACCTTGTCCCAGTTTATTTATTTGTTGTGCTACTGACAATACTTGACTGATGTCGGCTTTTTTACAATCATCATCAAAAAACTGTTTGAAGAATTCTACGAAATACATGTTTTAAATAATATAGTTGGCATATAATTCTGATAGATTTAAAATAAATTACCATCATTTTCTACTCCTTCCCAGCTTGTAATTTCGTCCATTATCGAATTAATATCACAGAGGAGTTAACTCCTCCGTGTTAATTCTATCTGATTCTATCAAATGCTATCAAACGTGGAAAACGATATCGGTGTTGACACCAGTTGACACGTAGCAAAATTTTTGAGGTTGGTAATTAATTCACTTTCAAATACAACGATTAGTTTTCTTACTATTATTATTACTCGTTATATTTTGCAGAACAGATTACAAATTATATCGTATTTATTTACATTAAAGCAAAGTTTCACGGAAATTGTCAGATTATACGTGTTTCTCTGTAATGCGTGCGGATAATGTGTGTGATGTGTATCAATGTGTATGTGTCATTTCTTTTTGATTCAGTGGTAGTGTAGTTTGTATATACGTGTTTATGCGGTTATACGTCAAGTGAATGTAGAGTATTGAAATAAAATTAAGCCGTCGATCCCATGTTCTATCTCGTGTTAAATAATTTACATTGAAAAATGATACACAGCCTTTTTATCATCAACTCCTCGGGGTGAGTATCGGCTTGAAAATAAGGAAACAGATGTGTCATTTGACAAGTGCATGGTTAAGGTATCATGTGTGTAAACGTATCTGTATAGATTTACAAGTTAAAAAAGAATCCAGCATTTCTTTTCGTTTAGGTGAAAAAAGAATTAATTTGATACAATGAATAGTTTATGAGATAAAAATTAATGATGTGGAATTTCTGAAACATTGCCCTAAATTCTACATTTCTATCTCTGTCATTAATTCCACTGCATTTGGATTTCTTTTCTAAACTTTACACAATGTTAAAAATAATTGTTTCTATTCGTAATGAATGAATATACTTTAAAATAATTATGCAGAGATGTGTTCATGGAAAAACACTGGAAAAGCGCAGTGGAGCGATCGCTGTGCGATTACTTTTTTGATCAACAGAGAAGAGTATTATCTCCCGAAGATACGCCACCCGTAATAGCAACGCCGCATCATTTTCTTATTAGCATATACCGTTGTAATATGTTCTTTGTCGCAGTGTGCATGACGGAAGGTACACTTCGACTTTTAAACTATCGACTATTTTAATCGTCAGATATTTTAAATAATATTATTTTTTATTACAGTCCCACCTCTGTTTGTAATAGAATTTTTACACAGAGTAGTGGATACATTTGAAGATTATTTCAGCGAATGTACAGAGACTATTATAAAAGAAAATTATGTGGTTGTATATGAATTGCTAGACGAAATGTTGGATAATGGTTTTCCATTAGCTACAGAATCTAATATCTTGAAGGAACTTATTAAACCACCAAACATTTTAAGAACAATTGCAAATACTGTTACAGGAAAGTCCAAGTACGTATTCCAATTCGTTTTTAATATCAAAAGATCTAATTTTTATGTATTACATTGACTTATTATTATTATTATTATTATAGTGTCAGCGCAACTTTACCAAGTGGGCAGCTATCTAACGTACCTTGGAGACGTACTGGCGTTAAATATACAAATAATGAGGCATACTTTGATGTTGTGGAAGAAGTAGATGCTATTATCGATAGAACTGGAGCAACTGTATTTGCAGAAATTCAGGGCTATGTATGTTATTTGAAAAAAAGACTTTTTTCCAAAAGAAAATAACTTTCTTAACAGCTTTAATTTCAATTCTAGATTGATTGCTGCATAAAATTAAGTGGTATGCCAGATTTAACACTTTCCTTTATGAATCCCAGATTGTTTGACGATGTTAGCTTTCATCCCTGTGTTAGATTTAAAAGATGGGAGGTAAGAATCAATAAAAAATTAATTACATTTAGGTGAGACCAGCGCACAATTGGACACTTTTCGAAATTGGAATATATTTTTTTATACTTTAACTTTTGTTTTATACGGGTCATTCTATGCGAAAACGGACACTTTTCGGAGTAACATGTTGGATTTTGTTCAAATTTGGATATGTTGTAGTTTTTAGGGGCATATAGACGCATCTCGAAGGATTTTTCAAAATGTCAAAAAATGTCGATTTTACAGCTCTTTAAAGTTTGACTTTTTTTCAAAAAATTGCATCTGATCTTTCTTCGAAAAATTATAACAGTTGAACTAATAAACCGATTAAAATGAGCTTAAAGAGCTGTAAAATCGACATTTTTTGACATTTTGAAAAATCCTTCGAGATATGTCTATATGCCTCTAAAGACTACAACATATCCAGATTTGAACAAAATTTAACATGTTATTCTGAAAAGTGTCCGTTTTCGCATGGAATGACCCATACACTAGGTAAATTTGAGATATATTTTTAATTAGGGGATTTTTTCCGAGAATTTTGGACACTGTTAACAGATTTTTTTTTTTATGAATTATAGTAAATTCGAACAGCACCGATACATGAATATAAAATGCTATAAAAATGATATACAAAACATTTATTTATTTAATCAAAGAAAGTCTCTATATTCAGTTATTCAATCTGATACCCATTAAAGTGCAAATCAAATTTAACACAAGCATTCAAGCTTGATGTTTTACTTACTTCGATAGGCTTTGTCAGCTTGGCAACTACACTAAACGTCGAGGATGAATAAAATCAAATTCTTTTTTTTTTTTATAAATTTGGCCTCATAAATGTCATCGCTTTTTAAACTTAGAATTTGTCCTATGTATTAGGTTGAATGGTGAGTTCGTGCCGTGTATAGTTTTTGGTCCTCAAACTTGAGAATAATGATGCTACACGAAAAATGACTAAAAATCATAGAACAAAATGAAGAATACTTCAATGAACAAAGCTATATTGAAGTAAAAAGAAATTGTTTTTTAATTTAACCGAAGAAACGGCACGAATTTTCTGCTCAACTTAGTATTATAATATTTTATGTATCATCTTTGTTCACGTTCTAACTTTTACTAATTTTAATTAAGCTTATCTTGTACTTATAAACTAATCGCACCATTCAATTAAATTTATTTGTAACTGTTTCGTGGACTCTGCACAACATTAAAACCACAGAAAACGTATTTAAGGATGCAAATTCAATCTGTCCAAATGTGTCTCGGTCTCCCCTACTATTTATATCTTTAATAAAATATATAAATTTGTTTACAGTCTGAACGGATACTTTCTTTCATTCCTCCAGACGGAAATTTTCGACTTCTTTCTTACCATATAGGGTCACAAAGTATCGTGGCAATTCCAATATATGTGAGACATAATATTAGTTTGAAAGAACCAGGAGGTGGTAGACTAGATATAACTGTGGGACCAAAACAAACTATTGGCAGAACCGTAAGTATTTATGTAAATGAAATAATACAGTATTAAACAGTTAATATACCAGTATATACATTTCAGGTAGAAAATGTAACGTTAGAAATTCCTATGCCAAAAGTGGTATTAAACTGTACTCTAACTCCAAATCAAGGGAAATATTCATTTGATCCCGTTAGCAAAATTCTGTTATGGGATATTGGAAGGATAGATGTTTCTAAATTACCAAATTTAAGAGGCTCGGTACGACAATTATAATAAAATAATGAATAGCATGTAATCGAATAGCAAGAAAGCAATAATCAAAACTTATTTTTTCAGATTGCAATTCAAAACTCTGGAAGTGTGATGGAATCTAATCCCACAATCAATGTATGTATATTCATATTACGTACAATACTACAATACATTATCACGTTTAAAAATAATTGTGCTTTGTTTTAGGTTCATTTTACGATTAATCAGTTAGCAGTTTCTGGATTAAAAGTTAATCGATTAGATATCTATGGAGAAAAATATAAACCATTTAAAGGTGTTAAATACATTACCAAAGCTGGAAAATTTCAAATAAGAATGTAAATAAAAGACATAAAAGTAAATATATAAAACAAAATATTTTTCATATTACTTAAGAATCTGAATACTCGCCTTACAATTAATAAATTCTTGTATAATAAATTAGTTATTATTTTTCCTCTAAATAATAAATCTTCATTATATTTTATAATATATATCTTCAAAAAAACTGATCTTTTTTTTATATTTAATATGCATATACAAAAACAAAGAATAGCTAAGTTATATGATAATGTATCGTAAGTTAACTTTATTAGCAAAATATATTTCGTAGAAAACATAATAAATAATACATGTAACTTTTAATATACACCTTTACATCTTAAATTATTTGTTTTAAAAAGTATTTTATTTACATACACAGATGTTTATGTCACTGATCGATGCAATAATTTCTTGACTTCAAAATCTTCCCATGTTGGATGTGTTGTGTATGTATATAAACGCTCCATATTAGTAGCATAAATGGTATGATTACTGACAAGATTTTTGTACATCTGTTTGAAATGAACAAATGTTAAAAGTATAAAATGTCACATATTACTTACAAGGGAACATATCGAACCCACACACTCCGATTTGGATGCAATTTATGTGACAACTAGTTCTCAGAAAAATATTTGACACGTATTTTTTCTTATCTGCCATCTTCCATGTTGAAGGGGTGATAACAGCCCCTAAAGTTGAGGGGTGAAAAAACGTTTTTTAAAATATCTTTGGTACCACACGGTGTAGAAGGTCGCTTTTTTTTTAAATTCCGTGTTTTTAAACGACGAATTCAGATATGTAATCAGTTTAGAAAGAAACCAATTGGTTAAACAATATAATTAAAAAACAATTTTTTTTAAATAAATTTTTGGCTGCACGCCAATCCACATTCTTGTAAATTTATATACTGAAACTATGGACCAAAATAGGGGACACGTGTCTCGGGAAATTTTGTTTTTTATTGTATAACAAAAATTATTAAGTGCACAAAAATATTTTGGTAATTATTCGGAACAGGGACGACCTCACCAATTTTGATGACCTTGAAATATATTATAAAGATCATCATTCTGAACAACTTTTCCCTATACATATTACAGCCGCTCGACTTTAGTTTCTGAGGTATACATAAAAATAACTTTTATATTTTCATGTTCGGTTTATGTCAGTATGGATTGTGTTTTACTTTCAATATTTAAAAAAGTAATCGATATAGGTTTGGACTAGATTATTTAACGAGGAGGGGGGTTGGATAGACGAGTTTTCGCCTGAAGTTATGTATTTAAGTGTTAAAACCATTTTTTGTGTATATCTCGCAATTTAAAACTGAGTGGCGGTAACATGTACATGAAAAAGTAGTTCAGAATGATGATCTTTATAATATATTTCAAGGTCATCAAAATTGGTGAGGTCGTCCCTGTTCCGAATAATTACCAAAATATTTTTGTGCATTTAATAATTTTTGTTATACAATAAAAAACAAAATTTCCCGAGACACGTGTCCCCTATTTTGGTCCATAGTTTCAGTATATAAATTTACAAGAATGTGGATTGACGTGCAACCAAAAATTTATTTAAAAAATTGTTTTTTAATTATATTGTTTAAACAAATGGCTTTCTCTTAAAACTGATTACATATCTGAATTCGTCGTTTAAAAATACGAAATTTAAAAAAAAAGCGACCTTCTACACCGTTTGGTTCCAAAGATATTTTAAAAAACGTTTTTTCACCCCTCAGTTTTAGGGACTGTTATCACCCCTTCAAGATGGAAGAAAGCAGATAAGAAAAAATGCGTGTCAAATATTTTTCTGAGAACTAGTTGTCACATAAATTGCATCAAAATCGGAGTGTGCGGGTTCGATATGTTCCCTTGTTAGTTCTGTTTACATTTTCTTACCTTTAGCGTATACTGTAAATCTGCTGTACTGACAGGTTTCAACAAGGGTGGAATAGTCTGCGGAGAACATGCATAGGTAAAAGCCGTAGCTTGTTCTGCCTCTTCAAAATTTGGCTTTATCGCAGGTACTTGACCATAAGGATCCACTATTTCTGTTGCATTATGATCCGACGATCGTAATATATGCATGGAGTTCCTCTTCCACGAACTAGGTACTGGTTCGCCGATATTATAAATAAAAGAATTGTCTCTGACTGCGTATCCTTTTCTTCTTGTAAATATTGCTGTGAGTATGTTCTTCAAAAATATTTGCGTAGCAGCTATAACTATGTATGCAGTGTTTTCCTCTGCACCATCCATATTATTTTCCCATGCTGCTAACATTAGCCTTGCCAGAACAAAAGTTCTATCTGGTAGTACAAGCTCTTGCGCGCTAGAACGATTTGCTCCGATAGGCTCATCTCCGACAGGCGAAGATGTTTGGCTCAGCACTTCGACGTACATATCTGCGGGCTAAACACAAAATGTAAACTGTATCTATCTTACATTTATATAGTAAAATTGGGTACATTCAGCGCACACGATCACGTGATCACGATCATTCCGCAACTGTTGCGAACTGAACGGTGATCAGTGATCGTTCTGCTAAACAACACTTTTTATTGGTCGCCAAAATTTTTACGCTACAAAACAGCGTGATCGATCGCTGATCATAATCAGCGTTACGAAGTGAGCGGTAGCGTTCAATGTAAATTCATTGAACAGTTGCGGAGTGATCATGATCTGATCATGTGCGCTGAATGCATCCATTGATTAACTGGTTTCAATTGTTGTACAAACCTCAAAATTTGATTTATCAGTTTTGTATTTACGTTTCAACCGTAGCCTTTTCTCTTTTAAGGCTTTGTCTCGATCGATCTTACGAGTAGGTGTAGCAGCAGCCAAACCTCGAACTTTATTAAACAAGCATAAAAGAAATTCATTATGAAGATGAACTTGGTCTTCTGTCATGATGTTTCTTGCTTCACAGTCAAATTCTTCTTTCGTTGTCTGAAATAATGATATTTTATAGATGACAATATTAAAACGTTATAAAGTAATGTTTGTATACCTTCATTTGAAACCACAGCTTTAGTTTCTCAAAGTATCTGTCAACGACATAAAAATTAATTTGGAAAATTGTAATAACGCCTTGCATAAAAGAAAATTGAAAAGATAGAAACATTTGAGTGCCATTTATAAAATCTAAATTATTAAATTTAGACAATCTGACAAGTAGTATATTTTACTCGTCCGTTTCGCGTGTCTAATTTTATTTATTGAATTTTAAAATACATCTTACACTTTCGCATTTTCGCCAAGTGATGCTACAAGACTCTTTCTAGCCAAATTTAATTCTTTGGACGTCGTCATTATCGAAAAATACTTCAAGTCCGATAACCTATGTTGTCAATTTTCAATTCTATTTTCTGGATAAAATGCTTTCAAACACTGCTTTAATTTATACCGTGGTAATTTCGACCTATCTGTACTATTGCTTTTATTTTCATTCCATGGAAGTTTAAATAAATCATATGCGTAATGATGTCACATTTCTCTTTATATTCCATAAATGTCACAGATTTACATATTATCATATTGTAGTATCGATGTTCGAATATCGATACTTTCAATTCTAACATCGATATTTATATAGTAGAACGATATATTTCATATATCGCACTTATCCGCAGTTCGATACATCGATACATCATATTTACGCCATGTTTGATTTCAAAGAAACGCTTCCTTCACTCTGCTTCACTTGGCTTCACCAGAGAGGGCTTCACTCTGATAGCATATAATTCAAATCGTTTGAATTTTAACCGCCTCGCGAGAATCACGAGACTCTGTTCGGAAAATAAATATGTCACGTTTGGTGTTATTATCATAGATAAGTAAGTTGTTATAGTTCTCAATCATTTTGTCTAATATAAAAACGTGAAATGTTTATTGTAATGCAGAGAAGACGACAGCATTAATTGAATGCAAAACTCAAAATGTATCGTAAAGCGCCAATTCGAACTTACGAGAGAAAAAACCGTAAAGAGTTAATCATTTCTTTAGAAAGATTAGAAGTTTCTACGATACAAAATGTGCGTAATAGGAATCGTATTTTGTTTGAAGAAGACTCGGGAACAAGTGCAACAAAAGAAATTAATGATAACTCCCTATATTACGATCCTTTTGATACAACGTTTGACAGGCTGGTTAAAAATGCTAAGTACGTAATTTTCTTATTATTCTTTCGCGTTTGTTCAGATTTTAATAATTTCTGTTTTACAGAGTACAAAAGCGAGAGAATAAAAATCTGAAGACAGATGTCTGCAACAATAATAATTCTAGTTACGATAGCAGTAAATCCATTATAGCTGATGGTATCTATTCATCGCACAGAGCTATCAAGTTCACTGATATGAGTATAGAACACAGTGTTATGGAACCAGTGCCAAAACGGAAAAGGTTACGTAAAAAACCAGAAATGCATATAGTGAAAAAGACGAGCAATAGAAAAAATAAAAGAAAGTTCAACGTAAGTTGTGTTAAATTAATAGCAAATTAGAAGTACATTACAATAGGCAGAAATGTTGTTTATTAGCATTTATTAATGTAGCTTAATTATCAGGTAAAGAAAAATATATCGCTTAAGAAGGAAGAATTACAGAAAACAAAGAAGAAGAGAAAGAAAAAAACAACACTTATTAATTCAAGTATGGATACTTCACGTGTCAGGGAAATTAAGAATGATAATAACATCCAAAGTACAAAAGAACAAAATGTTTCAAGAAATTTTAAGGAAAATAGCAATACACAGAGTCTAAGTTTCTTTAATGGATTAAAATTGAAGCCGTGTCATGTAGTTTTGGATGGATCTGATGTATTAGGATGGAATAACAAGACGAGCAACATTACAACTGGTTCATTGAAAGAAACTCAAGAAAGTGTATCAAAAAGTTCTGGAACACTGAAAGATAATGAAATTATTAAATCTAGCATTAGTAATTTAAAACAAGATAATGTGGATATAAAACAATGTTTTGTTGAAATAGAACAATTAAAAATAACTAAGAAACCATTTACAGTTGGTAAAAACTGTAAAAATGTAATAAGCAGTACGCCGATTGGTAAACCAATAAGATCTGTGGGTCATTTAATTTCTTTGTCGCCTATTAAATATTCTGAAGAATTGAGTGGACTCAATTCTATCACTCAAAGCAGCAGCAAAGATGTAGATCCATCAGAATCTAAACAAGTACATATAGATTCGTACGAGAAACCTAATCTGCCAAAAGAGTGTTCATATAATGACAAATCAGTCTTTTCGATAAGCAATACTAATTTTAGTAAATCTAGTTTGAATAAGTCTAAGGAATTAGATAAAGAAAGCAACAATGCATTGGCAACACGTAATCATCTTGAAAATAGTATCAATGATAAAGAACAGTCGACAGAAATATCATTGAAAGAACTGCTGGTTTCTATGAGCAGTGTTTCAGTGAGTGCGGCAAATGAAAATGGCACTTTAGATGTGACTTCAACATCTATGCAGGAAAGCACAGCGTCAAATGTAAAGAAGAAGCCATGCCTGAATTTTTCTGTCGACTTAGACGGATCACATTCTTTATTTGGTGATACAAATGACCATGTTTGCCCTTCGTTAAGTCAAGTTGATGCAATAAATACGACAGACGTTTCTGTACCGTATGTAAAGAAAGAAGAACTTGATATGAAAATACGTGTCAACTACATTGAATTAGACAAGAAGTTAATTTCAAATGCGGAAATAGAACTCGTGCATTGTAAAACGGTAGAAAATCAGTGTGAAATATTAGACTCGGTACAATCGACGAATTTGTCTAGCGATGGACAGATTGAATTGAGAAATGGGGAAATGAACTCCATGCACAATGACATAGAAATGGAAACTGAAACTTCGATTAGCAACAATAAAGCGTTGGATACAAATAAAGAATTATTTAGTAATAGTAACATAGAACTAATGCACTGTGAAATAGTAGAAAATCAGTGTGAAATATTGGACTCGGTAAAATCGACGAATTTCGATGCTTCGTCTAGCGATGGACAAATTGAATTGAGAAATGGGGAAAGGAACTCCATGCATAATGACATAGAAATGGAAACTGAAACTTCGATTAGCAACAATAAAGCGTTGAAGACAAACAAAGAATTATTTAGTAATAGTAACATAGAACTAATGCACTATGAAATAGTAGAAAATCAGTGTGAAATATTGGACTCGGTAAAATCGACGAATTTCGATGCTTCATCTAGCGATGGACAAATTGAATTGAGAAATGGGGAAAGGAACTGCATGCATAATGACATAGAAATGGAACCTGAAACTCCGATTAGCAACAATAAAGCGTTGGAAACAAATAATTGTAATATGGCTGTACCTTATATAGTGTTAAACCAGTTGCAAGATTCAATTAGAATTACAACGAAAAGAAAACGATACCGTACATGGGAGCTCGACTTAACTAGCATTACAGAAGATTGCATTGCATCAAAGCAAAATTTAAGATACTCAAAAACAGGAAGTAAAAATAGGAAATTGAAAGTACCTAGGAAAACATTGCAGAGTTTGGAAAGTATAAAAGAAACTGTAGTCGATGATGCAGTTCAAGAAATAGAGGAAACAGAGAAACCTATATATTTGAAACCAGGTAAATCTTGGGCAAGATCTTTATCAATCCTAAACAATGTACAAAGCAAATCTAATTTGGAGGCACTATCTATTGGCAAAGGCAAAAATTGGAGACTCAGTGTTCAGGATCTTTTACGTATGCAAGAACAAGGTAATTATGCAACAAACGTAAAATAAATTTCATTCAATTAAAAAAGTAACATTTACTAAAAGCTCGATTTTATACTAAATTTACTGCAACATGAAGTAAACTTTATTATACATTATACAGTTTACAGAAACAATAGAGTATCAATTTTTTTTTTTTGTATCTGTCAAAACGAGATTTTATTTTAACATTTATTAACCTGAAATAATAGTGTTTCACTATTTTTTTATATTAAAATATGTACATATACTCATTTTAAATATATATTTATATCTTATACATCTTATTTAAAAAAAAAATTTTATAATGAGTGTGTCTTTTTATTAAAAATTAAGCAAAATGTAAAAAATATAAATGGGTTGGTGCTGAAATTAATACATAACATAGAAAAATAGTTCCTTTGTTAAAGAATGATTAAATTTTTTATGTATGCAGGCATTGTTCAAAGTTGTATAAAAAAGAAAGAGAACGTCGAAGAAGTACATGCAAATGATATAACAGTTAATAAGTCTGAACAGGCATTGTCCATTAATAATAAAGATAGAAGTGATTCTGTTAGTCTTGGATGTCTCACAAGGAGGATATCAGTTCGAGTTGTTCCAATTAATACAACTGTAAAATCTGTAGAAGATGTTCCATTCCTTGAAGCGTATGGTATTATACCAGTGAAGGGTAGAAGAGTTTCATTAATATGCAGTGAGATCATTTTTTAAATAAAATAATATAATCATATATACAGTACACTAAGTATTAATTGTCCTTAACACAGATGCTTTTCACTCAGATTCACAAAAATCTTCCTTGTACAATATTCAAAAGGATGACGTTGATGGGCACAACGTTGAAGAACATGTTTCAACAGCGAAACAAGTCATTTTAGAAAGATGCTTCCAAACAGATTATATACCGTTTTTTACACATTTCCCGGATTTGTAAGTATATACATCAAAGATGTTTCGAATTATTTTTGACGAACACTAATACAATAATTCTAAATTAGATACTTAGAAAATTGTCGGAAAATTGGAGAAGGCGTGTATGGTGAAGTTTTCCTTTACGAACATGGAAGTAAAAAGTCCGTTATAAAAATTATTCCTATCGAAGGCAACGAACTTGTTAATGGAGAACCGCAGAAGAAATTCCATGAGATATTATCGGAAATTGTAATTGCAATGTAATTAGAAATCATTTTAGTTTTAATTTACAAAGTTATGAATTGTAATATGAGCATTGATACGGCTATGTTTTCAGGGAGTTGCACAATTTAAGATCCAATATAAAATATAATACTGATGGATTTATAGAAGTTAAAAATATTAAATGTATTAGAGGAAAATATCCAGACAAGTTAGTAGACCTTTGGAATATTTACGATGAAGAGAAACGCTCGGATAATGATTGTCCGTCAATGTTCAACGATGATCAGTTGTACATTGCTTTGGAACTTGGTCATGGTGGTCAAGATTTAGAAGCATTTGTATTTTATACAGCGGACGAAGCTTACGCTTTATTCATACAGGTTTATTTTTTTAACACAATAGAGTATTTATAGTAACAGAAACAGGCTACAACTGCGTTCCAAGTTGAAGAAAAATCAAAGGTAAAGTCATGATAGGGTATGTTAAGCCCTGCAAAATGTGCCTTCACGATTTTTCTCTAATTTCACATGCAACGGAGTTACAACTTGTCCCAGTTACTAGAAACACTGTATATTATAAGTTCAATGTGTAATTTCCTATTAGCCTTTAGTAACTATGTTTAATTATTTTCGACAGGCTGCATTAGTATTAGCAGTTGCGGAAAAGGCTGTTGAGTTCGAACACAGAGATTTACATTGGGGTAATATACTGATATCTAGAACAAATGAATCTCACGTGTACTTTCAGTTGGGACAGCAAAAAATTGCATTAATTAGTAAGGGTGTAAAGGTACATAAGAAAAATAAATTGTCTATTATCATATTGTGTAAGAGTTGCGAGATTTAGTAAACTAAAACATTGATAATCAATAACAGCTTAAATATATTTATATTATAAACGAGAATATACAGCGTGTCTGCCGAAATCCTGGACAGTCGATTATTTCCTAATCTATTAAAGATACGAAAAAATCTTCACATGAAATTGAATGGCTAAAGGTAGCAGATTTATTAGCTGTAACAATTTTTTTTTATCATTATTGTTTACAGAGATGTGAAGGTCAAATTCGGTTTTTTAAATGGGATTATATATTTTTTGTCTCATCAATTGATAGTGCGTTTCAAGACGAAATTCAACAACCATTAATGTGTATACTTTTTTTTTAAATGGTTTTCGAGATATTGCACTTAAAAGCGTTATATGCGACGTATTAATTGGGAATGAAACCGTTATTTCTCTTTTTTGAACAAAGATTATAAATTTTCTTTTTCAGGTGTCTATCATAGACTTCACTCTTTCCCGAATAACATATCAAGGATGTAGTGTGTTCAATGATCTCGCATCGGATCCTGCTCTTTTTACAGCGCAGGGGGAATATCAATTTGAAATATATCGTTTGATGCGAGACAAAATCAAGTAAGTACAAATACATTATTATTTTTGTGTTCCAATAATAATCAACTTTTTGCTTATATCTAAATTATTTCAGAAATAATTGGAAAAAATTTGAGCCATACACAAATATTTTGTGGCTACATTATACTTTAGATAAAATGATTACAGCAGTTAGATATAAAAGGAAAAACTTAAAAATTCATAAAAACGGTTTAATTAAACTCGAAGAGCTGAAAAATGAAATTTTAATGTACAGTAGTGCCTTTCATTTTGTAACGAAATGTGATAAAATTGTCAGTTTGCTGGGCACTGACGCCGAGTTTGAACTCGCGTAGATGTAAGACGAACCGCTTATGTATAATAGTACAAATTTTGTAACGTTTATTATTTATAATGTATAAGTTTTTATAATTCTAACGAAATTATCGAACAAATAAAATAACAGCGATATTTTAATCGCCACTTTTTTTACAGACAATATCGTTTTAGTTGGAAATCATTATATTGTTCGTTATATAAATCTAATGCAAGCCTTTGAACTTTTTCACTTTAAAATTATTTTAAATAGAAACAACTTATATTACGAGTAAATGAATCGTAGCATTAAATAGTAAGAAATTTTTATTCTTTCATATTTTAATTAATAATTTGAATTTCGTTAAATTTATTGAATCAAACGACTACAATGGAAACAGATACGTATTTTGGAGTTTTTTTTTTTTTTTTTATTAAATTCAATTGTGATTAGAAAATTAATGCCATTTTTATCTTTTTATTACAATTTACTATAATCGCTTCATTTGAAAAAGAGATTCTCTTAAAACTATTACTTTAATTACATAAACTGTAGTAGAACCAATACAATATCAAAAATATTACAACAGTAAAAGTTATAGTAAAATGTATAAAAATTAGATACGTTGCACTCTTTACAAGGTTTTCTCATGTAAAAGAGTGAACGATATTTTTAAAGCATTAACAAATTCCATTCTAAAACGTGAATTTCAATTATTGAAATTAATCTTTATGGATGGACTTTGGATAGTCATAAATATTGCTCAATTTATGATATGCAATACATTCATTAATAAAATTCCATCTTTGCTGATCAAACTGGAAATTATGAAAAATTAACATTGTAATATTATTTTTTCATCTTTAAAATTATGGTTGTTTTTGTAGAGATGTTATAGAATGTGACTTACAGTGTTATCTCTCATCACTTCTTTCTCTTTCTCATATTTGTGTCCTGACTCCAAAGATCTTTTATCGCCAGTAGGACATCTATAACAGAAAATTGTTGTATCATTTTATTAGTCATTTTGTCACAAATGAAATGAAAATTACCTATACATTTGCTTTTGTAAATTTTGATTTTGCAGATCCGTATTTGTTTGTTGTGGTGAAATTGGTGACATAAATTTATTTGACACTGGTTCTGTGAAAATAAAAATTATATCATTTACATAAAGATCGAAATATCATGCTCACGACAAATAATATGATTACAATATTAATTACCATTCTGGCATATATTTTTATTTGAAATTTGCATTTCACAGGTTTTATTAAAATCAGCATATAGTAAACTTCGAATATCGTTTTTGTAAAATAATTTACTCTCGTCTTTCATATGAATCAAATTTCTATTGGTATCTATAATGACACTGATTTGTTCATAAAGTTCGGTCAATTTATCCACGCTCAGTGTCTGAAAACATAAAACCATTTATTAATAATATAGTCGTTTTATGAAGATACGTTTTCATACTTGTAGCCAATTTTCCGGATCAAAAATTCGTTCGTCCTTTATCATGTCTTCGAATCGTTTCTGTAAGGTTTCGACACTTTCTTTATGTCTTTCACAAAGTGCATGTAGACTGCTGTCGTAGTTCTTCTTCATTAATGTTAACTTATCCTGGTAGTCTTCTATCTGGGACTGTAAGAAGTTTCGTTAATGTTAAAATTAAATAATAGATCGTGTTTTAATCATTTTTAATTCATTCTTAACGTTACGCAATAATAATTACCTTAAGAATAGCACAAAGATAAGCATTCTCTTGTGTCAAACGGTTTACAGTTTCTTTAAAGTTTTGTATTTCTGAATCCCTAAGCTGTATTTCCTCCAGTAATGTCATTTTTTCGTTTTGACTTTCTTGATTTTCAGTTATTAGGCGATTCGACGTGTATTCTATCCTTAAGTTGTTATTCTCTGACGAATTCAATGGTCCATACATTGTATACGCATTTTGATATATTTCATTGTTTATTCTTGTATTATTCAATAGTTGTTGCTTTTCAACATCTTCTATTTCATTTTCCTTTACTTCTCTTTTTCGATATTTGTATTCTAACATCAAATGTTGATTTATATCATCTTTCACTGGTTCCATGTTTTCATTTTCATATTTCTGCAAGCAAAAAGGGTTCATTATTATGCAATTATATTCTAAAAATTACGCAAAGACATTAATTGCAAAAATTATTTTATTAATTACATATACTATTTGCGTTCTTTCAGTAGATTGATCGTTCGTTACATCTTCCTCGGAAGCAATTTGATTTCCAAGAAGTGATATTTTTTCAGATATTCTGTTAAAAACTGCATATAAATTGTTTCTTAATTTTTCTTCCATATTTTGGTTACGCAATTTCATTGATAATTCAGAATTCTCATTTTTCCAATATTCCACTTTCCTTGTTAAGCTCTCATTTTCACGTAAAAATGTATCTAAATTATTATCCAGTTTCTTGTTATTACTCTGATCATCCACAAGCTGGGATTTCAAATTATTAAGTTCGCTTTTCAATTTCCTCTTGTTCTTGTCTAATCTCTCAAGATCTTCTTGCAGCATATATATAATATCGATTTTATCGTCTTTTTCAGTGAACGACACAATTGTTTGATTCAATTCACTAATTGTACTTTCAGCGTGTTTACATTTTTCGCTCAACAGCTCATTTTCGCTCTTCAATTTTGTAATTTCGCAGTGGTTCTCTCTAGCTACATTTTTGTATTCAACAATTGTATAAGATAACTTTTCATTTTCGTCTGTCACATTTTTTAACCGCATAGTTTCCTCGCTCTTAGCAATAAGTTTGATTTTCAATTCACTGTTTTCAACTTCCAGATGAGATAATCTATAGAGAAAATATTATTGAGTAAATTAAAATAATCTTAAATAATAATTAAAGTTATAAATCACGTTACTTTTTTTCTGTTCTCTTCATTTTGTCTTCTGTAGATATGTGTAAATTTTTTATGACGGATAAATGATCAATTTTCTCGGTTAAATGTTTTATCTCTTCGTTTTTCGCATTTAATTGCTCTTTGCTCTGCCGATATTCTTTCATTATTCTATTTTTAGTATTTTCAATATCCTTATTTTGTTTTTTTAGTATATTACAGTCATTACGAGACGTGGACAGTTCATTTTCAATTACATTAAGCTCTTCTTTTAATTTCGATATGAGAGAATCTTTCTCATTAGCGTCTGTAGTCAGTTTTGCCAATTCTTCCTTAATTGCAACAATAATGATCGATTGTTCTTTGTTTATATTATCACCTTCTCCTTTACATGCTAAATGCTGTGCCACTTCTTCTTTCAAGTGAGCAATTTCTATATTCTTTGCTTGTAGCTCCTTCTGTTGTTTTTCTATCTCTTCAGTTATTTGCATGCGCCGATTTCCAGCACCTTAGAATAATACGTTTCATTACTACTTTATATTTTACGAGTGGATTGAGTTTATTTTATCAATAATTATTCGTAAAAAATGTAGGATGAGAAAACAATTTTCATACCATTAACTGCTTCATTTATTCTGTTAATGCACGATCGGAGATGTATTTCAAAAACGTGATTAATACGTTTGTCCCAATGATCTCGTTTCTCAACACATTCTATGTCATCCAACAGTTGATAAAGGATCACTTCAATAAACTCATTTATCATATTTTGTACATGGGACAAATCATACGGTAGTTGTTTCATACTAGATTTGCAGTATTCACGTTTTTCTCTGTGTTGATGGTACAATTTAAGAATTTCTGTCTTCCTCGATGTCATATCTGGCAAAAAGTATAAATTAGCATACGTGGATTAAAAATTCAGTACACGTAAATATCACACCTGGGGAAGTATTAATAGCTGACTCTGCATCTTTCAATAGTTCGTAGAAACTGTAAATTTGTTGTATCATTGAAGGACGTTCTACATCTGCATATACTTGCAACTTTTGATGAAGACTGTCTATTTTTTTTAGAGAATTGGTGACACATTCAATAATTTCTTTCTCTACTTCGTCCATACTATTTCCACTATTCTTAATACCGTAATTATAACATTCCTATCGACAAAAAGATATAATACATTTTTTTTTTCGTAAAAAGTAAAACTTATTGAAATATTACGTTTTGAAGTTTATAAGAATTTACATTATTAACCGGTTTATTTAAAAATGTTTGGCTATTAACAGTATCTCCAAATTCTGATTGATTTGTATTACGTTGATTCGGCTTAATGTCTAGTACGATCATGTTATCTCTGCCACCTACATGAACGAAGTATATATGAGACAGATGTTCTTTGAAACATACAGAATAGTATCTTTTATAATAATTTTACTTGGAATTTTCGTATCGGATTCAGATTCATAATAATAGTCTTCAGATAGCATATTTGAATTCTGTTGTCTATCACTTTCTGTATATTGTTTTAAGTCTTCGATTTGTTGTAAAAGAGTCTGACGTTCTTCTTTGTAATTTTGGAATCTTGTCATCATGATATTTATATTGCACAGTACATTATTTGCTTCTTCGCTAATGTCCAAATCGGATTTTTCACAATTGACGCATGACTGGTTGGACTCTTCTAAATTATTTAAAATGTGCTTTAAATTATTGAAGAAATCGCTAATTTCTCGTCTCGTGCTATGCAATCGTTCTTCGTATTTAGAAATCGTAATAGTTTTGCCATGATTCTCATCTTTTAGATTTTCCAGCATCCTCATTGTTTGTTTCTGAATATGATTACAGTGAAAAACATTGTTAATCATCAATTATATAACGTATAATAATAGGAGATACTAAATAGTTAGTATACCTGTTCTTCATATGTTACCGATGTTTCTTCGATTAGTACTAACAATCGTTTAATCTCATCTTCTTGATCCGACAATATGCAAGTTTGTTCATAATTTTGTTTCTTAAGCTCTTCTTTTTTCTGTAATGTATTCTTATTTACGTTCTCCATATCTTGCAGCTGTTCCTAAAAAAAAAAAGAAACAGCAAGACTTTATTATTCATGAACAATTATCCGAAAAAATATTAAATACCTATGCTATACTAACCAGAAGTGAATCTTTCTCAGATTCCAAAATTTTCACTTGTTCAACATAAGACTCAATCTTCTGCGATTGTAAATAATAACTTCCACATTTTGTATTTAAGTCTTGTTTAAGTTGTTCCACTAATTGTTTGCAACTATAAAACTAAAAGAATAGATATGAGAAGAATTCATAAAAATCAAAGAGCGTATAATAAATATATTACCTTGTTTTTTAAATCATCTACTTCATAATTACGTTGATGATCCAGTTTCACAAGTGTATCGTGTAATATCTATTTTAAATAAATTTTTATAAAATATTACTACTTTTCAGTAATTATTAATTATATTCTATGCACCTACTTTAAGATTCCCTTGTTGAGTATTTATGCATCCTTCTTTTTCTTGCAATACAGTTTCCAGATTCTTATTTATATCTCGCAATTCTTCCAACTCGGCATCTTTTACCTTTACACAAAGTATAATTATATCAATGATGCATGATTACAAATAAAACAAAAATATATTTACTACAATCTCCGAATAACATAATACTTCGTACACAGAGTTCATTCTTTAGCACAATGATCTCAGAATCTTTTTGAATGATAACTCCTTTATGAGTGTTACTGCGAATATCGAAGTCCGATTCAGTTTCTATATCGCTGTCAGATTCTGACAGAGCTACCGTATCCTGTATACTTTCGCTACAAGATGCGTCGCATTCAAAACTCAATTCCTCACGATTGTTTGTCTGCAAACTGCTTTTATCAGGCTCTATGTCACTGTTGCTCTCGCTAGATTTATACATGAATGATGTTTGTGACATTACCTACATAATAACATTTACGTAAGTGAATTATTTAAGCTAGGAAAAAGACAAGCAAATTCGTACAGACGCAGTTGGAACTTTATTTAAATATTTGACAACTTGTTCGTCAAATTGTACTCCTACGTCGTGCGTTTCTCGTTCGACCTGTAATCGGATATTCTTGTTAGTACGATTTTTCAAATATAAACGAATTTTATTATAGTTTTACCTGTAAAGCTACATCAATATATTCTACCCAGGATGTTGACTTTTCATTGTAATCTGTCAAATGAAAAGCATAGTTGAAATTGGGAAGATTAAGTATTATCGTATGTAAATAATATTTTCACCTGCAGGATGATACTTAGGAGGAGAGGAAAATGGTGCCAAAGCATAATTATTCAAAGATGAATCTGTACGAAATACGTTTAACGAATACGAATATAATTGTGCAGCTTGATTTGTTGGAACAAATTCATCGTTCTTGTCATTTTTTAAGTATCGTTCCGAGGGCACACGAATAGAGAAATTTGAAGGAATCATAGGAATTTGTGTACTGACATTAAAAATCGCATCTTTCAAGAGGGATTCCCTTGAATGTTCACTTTTCTCTGATGAGTCTTCTATCGCTTGATAGGGATCCTGTAAGAAGGAACAGAAAACCATGAAGCAAATTACGTGGATAGTTTAAATGTATTAAACACGGTACTCACGGTATTTTCTAATTGTTCCTTTTGCGTAGAAGTAAGTTCGAGACTTTTATACCTTTTCAGTTCTTTCTTAGTCATTTGAAGCTCATTTTGTCTTTGGGAACTGATTCGAATTATATTGTCGACCACTACATTAAATGGTATTATTTTTCCCATCTGCGAAAACAACTTATAATGTGTACAACGTTTTTCTAGAATTCAGTAACTGCGTACTTGAGTACATACCGGCGATCCATGTTCATTGAGCTCTCGAAAATAACGCGAGCTCTCTAAAGCATTTGGACTCCACGCTCTGATATCCGAGCAAGAATCGTGTAATTTCAGTCGACCTTCCAATCGTTTTCTTGGCAAAACATAATCACCATATGTCAATGGCACTCCGGTGTTAGGTCTACCAGCCAAAAAGATCCTGGGGCCGTGTTCCACATAAGACATATTGTTTGATTGTGCCTTTACACGTTGTTAATTCTAACAAGTTTGTACATTAATAGTACAAACTTAACTAGAAGATTCAAAGTCTAATTTACAAAGCAAATAATACATCTGTCGATTCTGTTTATGTACCATAGTAACCATAAAGAAACAATAATTACTTACAATATAATACAAAGGGTGGCCAATGAAGTTTACACATTCGTATACAATAAAATATTTTATTTTGTAAGCTGCCATTAAAAAGTTATATTGTTACAAATAAGTAGAATATTTTGTATTCCTTTAAATGCTTTACCAGCACTACAAAATATGTTATAAACATGGTATAAAGTTTTGTATGTCGTGAATTACACATAACATAAAAACATATCTGATTGACTATATTTTTAGTTGATAACTCACAATGACAACGAATTTCATTACTATATAATACGTATATACTTCATTTAAGTACAAAATGCTATTCATTTATAATAATAAAGTATACCCTCTTTAAAGAAAATAGTAATAATTCTCGAATTAAAACGGTATGATTCATTGCATGATTCTTTTTATAAGCTAAATACTGTTCTCACAAAATACTTTCATTTTATTTCTTTACATATTATTTCATTTACATTTCGAGCAGTCATAAAATAGATCTGGAAATTACTATAGTAATTATGAAAACATTTGTTATTTCATTTTCTTTCTAAAATTTGGCGACTAAAATATTTCAAGGTGTGAGTCAATTTATAATCGTATTAAGTAAGATCTTTATCTCTTTTCTTTTATGTACATTTATATTTTTACTAGTGTTTTCAAAGAGATACGATTAAACCAACGTGAAAATGTTTACTGTATAACTAATAACGCTGTGATACGTCCCCGTTTCAAATACTAATATACATATAATAGCGAAATTCCGCGTATTTCTCTTGCACTACAAAAATACTATGTAAATGGAATGCGACATATAATTGATCACAATCCGGTTTCTCCTAGTCATAGACGGAATGATGAAGGCACAAAATATTTTAAATGTATAAATATTTTACATGTATATAAATATGTTCTGCATCTTTCAAAATTCCTCTTACACCTAAAATTTGTAAAGTACATTATACTTCGATATCTAGCGCTCAATTAGATAACAAATAACATTTATAAAAATGGAATTAAAATTCAAAAACTTCAACACTCTAAACATGCAGCGGAATTAAACAGAATACGTACACGAATAGACGTGTCTGAAAATGTATTACAATAAAATAATTCCTACTTTGCATCCTTGCAAAACAATATTTGGAATGATCTACACACAAGGCCACTTGGCATCTGGTCTCCCTTTGTGTTTTATTTGAAACAAAATGTTCGTATTATCGTTTCACCTTCTTAGATTACTGTTATATACATTTTTATTATTGAACAAAAATCTCTATTCGTAATGATAAATTAAATTATCAAACTTCAATATCTGCATTATGTACACAAGAAATTCATCAAAATCGATTGAAAAATGTGTATTAAAAATATACTGAATAAACGTTTAGTGAAGGTAATTATAGAACATATTTCCGTGTAAGTATCAATTAATAAAAACTGTAAACATGATTCAACACAAGTGCGAAGTTATTATAGTTAAAATCTCATTTTTCTCCGCAATTTCATTCCATTCTTATTTAAGTACACTTTTTAAGTTTCAAAAATTAAGTACTACAAAATATTCGTTTAATACTTCAGAATCATTGCTGCCTTCCAATAATACTTTTATACACAGTCGATATTCATATCACTATCTCCTTAATAGACTGAAAATCATTATCTTGTTCCAATAATCAATGTGAAATATTTTAGAACAATTCCTACATCAATGATAAAAGTCTGAAAGTTTCTTTTAAATTGAAAGAAAATATTACACGAAACATTTCAAACAAAATAATATAGCTAAGTTTCAATTATATCATTTTGTTTGCGATAGTATAGATCGTTTAAAAAAGATATTAAAGCAAAAACTACCATCAATGAACAAAACAGACTCCAAAAGCACGTAAAATTATGTAAATGTTTTTTTTTCAAAATCTTGAATTAAAATGAATCCAATTCACTGCGTTTGATAGCGGTTCTCCGCGTAATTATGTTTGTAGACGTTATAGTAAATTTTTCGTAAAAATATAACTGTTGAATAGATTGCCTGCTCACTTTGTTCTGTGCCACAATAAACTAAATTATTAGATTGGCAAAGCATTAACCACATGACCTCGCTAATGCTTCATCTGTTCCACGCTGCTTTAAATTCTTATTGTCATGTTGTATTTTTACACTTACTTCTATATATTCTCTTTCAATTCGCTTGAGCATGGCATAACGCAAACCAAAATTTGTATTGCATGTCAGTTATAAGTGTAAGACACCTTGATCATGGTTGAAGTGATTTTGATGATGATGGTGGTGATGATAGTGATGATGCTGGGAAGTCGAAGTTGTCGCGTCGTCTTGCAGCGCCATACCAGTTAAATCTACAATTTCGTCTGCATCTTCGTCGCTACCGGTTGCTGCGCTTTGCATAGACTGATGACTTCCAGAAGACAATTGACTATTGCGTGAGAAGGATCCCCGTCTTGGAGCGGCCATCGCTGCTCGTTGATTTGCAGGCTTTACAGTGATTATGAGGTTCGAAGAATTGGCAATCATCATATCGGTGACCTGTCGTATTCGATACAGAAAATAAATCATTTAAAAATAGTTGCAAGTTAATTACTATAATATTCATCTCAGGCAACCTTAGTAAACAGTTAAAAATCAAAGAAAAATTGATATAATTACCTGATCGAGAGTTTTGCCAGCGACTTCTATACCATTTACTTCAAGAACTTCATCGTTTACTGCCAGCAGCCCTGTACTTTCTGCTAAGCCACCTGGTACCAATCTACTAATAAATACGCCCGGAACTTTCTCAATGCCACCGCCTGCGGAAGGTGGCAATATTCGAAAACTTTCTCCGTCCTTAATATAAAACCCCAATGGTTTGTCGGAACCATGTTTCAATAGACGTACACGACGACAAGTCTCTGGTAATATGTCCACGTCAATTATCGCTGATACCTATCGCAAGTGAATAAAATTTGTATTAAGAATATATACAATAAATGCTTTACTGTAAGACACGCACAGACCCATATATCTGTGGCTGTAAGGAAAAATGCCGCAAGTCATATTTAAACAAAAAGTTTAATTTTAAGAAAGTCAAATTTATATTATTATCAGAGAGAAAATGTATTAAACTAATTTGTCGTTTGAGCACGAGGATTTAATAAAATTCAAGGTCATAGAGCAATATTGGTGACCAGAACTTTAAACATGAATATCTTGAAAATGAAAACATGTGACATGTGGCGTTTTGTTTTAAGACCACAGATATCAGGTCTGTTTTTTTCCTGCACTGGATTCACTAGTGCAGAACGAGCCAATCACTATATTCTTCTATTTCACAAAACGGAAGGAGATAGCAAGTGGTTTACTTTACACTGGTGCAGCTAGGGCAGGAACAAAAAACAGACCTATAAACACACAGGCATTATCTCCACCACAATTTTTTTTTGGTTCCAATTCTGGGAACACTTCTGAGCCGAGTTTCAGCAAGGAACCGGCGAAAACAAGGACAGCATTATCCACTAAAAGTGTTCAATACTAATAGCCCGCATTTGTCGTCGGATTTTTGCGGAAGAAGTTAAGTGTGGAGGAAACAAAGAGGAAAGAGAAGAGAAAAGGAAGAGCGTTTTAATCTGGGCCTGTTAGTAGACTCATTAATAGACTTCGGATGTTTATGCATGATAAATATGCAGGAATAATATGTACTATTAGGTGTCAACAGTACATTTTGCACTTATTCTAATTTATTATAGTTTGAATTATAATAAATTACAAATACTTTGTCTAAATTCAACGGTGTTAATTGACGACGTTTGTCTGTAAAAATTAATTTGTACATGGAAATGATCATTCCGCATCACAAGATGCAATTGTTGTGTAGTTAATTTTACTTCAGCAGTATTCTAGAATATTTATCGGTTCTTTTGCGAATATGTTGCTTAAAATACTTGAAATTTTTATTAATTCGGTTAACACCGTATTTTTTTCTAAAGTAGTAAAAAAATGTATAAATATAAAAATTTCATTATCTACATTCGTTAAAATATGGTAATAATAAAATTTGTACAATCCTGGATTTTCAAAAGCGATGTAGCAGTGTTAAAACAATTCGTATAATTATGCCTATATGCATAGTAATATATTCAAAAACATTTTGGTCTATTTATATACAATTGTCGATATTACTGAGCAAATCATACTAAACTTTCTGAATTCGAAATATAAACTGTCACATCTAATGCTCAATGAACAACTCAGTGCATTCAAAATATGTTTTATATGATTTGTAATATTGCATATGTTCTTGGGCATAAATATGCATTATGCAAAAAATGTAAAATAGAAAACGTATTTTTAGAATCTCCTATTCACCAAAAAAGTTTTTGTCTCTATCCCATTGCTTTGCTTTTTCCTAGAAAACTGCATTTTCATGAAAAATCGGAGTCTACTCATTAGTAAAGGTCAGATTATACGACGTATTGGTATGAATAAATGGTGAAATAACCGCTTGTGGGAAAGTGAATCCCTGTTGAACGTTATAGATTTAATGACTGATAGAAAACAGTTAACGATGACCACTACGGAGCTTGAAATGAGGTTTCGTTCTTGTTATTGACCGTTGTAAACAAATAAAAGGGGCCATAAACAGTTTCACAAATGGATCGGACTTTTTCCAGGTCGATCTCATCATCAGATAGAAAATGAAGTACATTCTGAATCATTAAGGGAGGAATTCTATTTTATCAGCCTAAAACATAGCAAAGTTTGGGAATTTCTGTTTAAGAAACTAGCGATTCAATTCCTTGAGTAGTTTATACATTATTTCTTTATGAAATGCTGTGATCATATGATTGTTAACTACTAAGATGTAAATTTAATTGTTGCCTAGTTACCAATTTGAAAAGTCAAATATGTCCAAAAAAAATTATTCCAGGAACTTTCCTGGTCAAACTGTGTATAAGTAATAAACTTGTAAACTAATTGAACAATTGATGACTCATCAGTCGAGGGACTCGCTTAATGCGAGTGACTCAACATCGACGCGCGGTATCTTTTTGATCTTCGCCACGCATGATTTAGTTGGGCGATCAAATTGATCATCAACTTTTCAATTAGTCCGCGACTTTATTACTCGTCGTAGCATTCCGCGAGTGACATTAAAATAATTCCAATATCGGTCTGTTATTAACGAAGCATTTTCATGCATAAATCAATTTTTCCTATGATTTTTCAGTTGTAACTCGATTTGCGTTTTGGTTTTGGTGTTTTTTTTTTTCATTGGACAAATGCATGCGATGAACACCGAGCTCCTTAATTGGTTAATACTGTCTTTGTTTTCGCCGTTCTCCTGTAATCTCGAGCTTCGAAATTTAACTCAGGAGTATTCCAAGAATTACAGACGCTTCTCTATCCGTAGATAAGACACACTTCAGTCCAAAGGGTATAGCTTTTATTTGTGCGCTACTGTATTCTGCGTTAAAGTTTCAACAATTAGAAATGAAATAAACGAGACGTACCTGCCTAAAATCGTGCGGATTAGATATAGCCAATGACTTTGGCTTTCCAGGCGTTCCACCAAGAATACTCGATATCAGATTTTTTGGCTTCATCGTCCCATATCCGTTTATATCCTCTAATCCATCGCCTGTCAGTTAAAATAACTACATTTCACGTACAAACATTAAAAGTATCCTAGCGACACTACATTAAGAAGCTATTTTGATAAACATTCAAAAAAAGAAACTAAGATTGCAATTGTTGCGTTAACATCTTGCGAACGTTTGTCACAATCATCTTACCCTTTCTATGTATAAAAATTCTGAGAAGCGGCTTCGCTGCGAGAAGGGCTCTTGCCAGATTGTTGTCATTGTTAATAGGTAACGAATCGCCGTCTGTTGGATCCGTGTACCAAATGAGAAAACTCAGATCAGGGCCTATATCGTGTCGCTCGGCTAATAACTTTTTAAAATCTTCGTAACTGATAGCTTCGTTACGATTGATTGAGAATCTAATGATATCAGCATCAAACTAAATAAAAAGAAACGAAGTTATTATTAAATATTGTATTATTAAATACGAATCGAATTGGAAAACAAAGAAACAGAATATCGCTATATGAGTGAATGTATTCATTTTTTTCTGATTCGATGATTCAAGTACAGAATAGAAATCTCAGAATGATTAGAAAGTAGCTTACTTTGCTTTTTACCGCGACGATATTGCTGTCAATACGAGGATGAAGTTTACTTTTAGACATGATTTTTAGCTTCAAAACCATGGATATATGAATAACGGGATGGAGCATAAAGCTCTAGTTTAGGGAAGGGGTGTGAAGCCGCTTCCGGGGAGCGGGAGCACGGTCACGTGGTACTTTGGTGCCGCAATGGTGATTGGTTGCAGCATAAATGCGCGAAATTTCAATCTGAGACTTTCTGTTCGTTTACAATTGTCAAGAATATTTTTAGTAAAATAAAGAAACAACTAACCAGAGTAACTAATTTGTCAACATAGTAGTAATCAGAGTTGGGCAAAATGTAATCTGATTACATATCACAAATTGTGATTAAACTGTAATTAATCATTCAATTATGAGTTATTTTCTGTAATCGTTTATTTTTTCTGATTACAATTTGTCTGCACAGTCAGTAAATATTAGCAATTACAGAAAATGATGTTTAATTGAATTAGTAATTACACTTTAATCGCAATTTGTGATTTGTAACCAGATTACATTTTGCCCAACTCTGGTAGTAATGAAGTGATTAGAACACGATCTGTTTCACGGTTCTTATATTTCATGTTAAAATGTGGATGATTGTAGATTGTAGGTATTCGAACTGATTGGAATGACCTGTGAAAACAAACTATAAATGCTATCAAAAAATGTTAAAAAAACAAATTTAAACATGCCACGTTTTGCGCTCTTGATTTTTAGTTCCGGGTTCTACTACGTACGGCGTTATTACAAGTCTTTTCCTCACCATTAACTGTAACCGATCTATAAGTGTATTACTTATCTATGGGAACTGAACAATAGCTGGGGGACTGGTGGGGGCGAAGCTGCATCTGGGGAGCGGGGATTAGAGTCACGTGGTACTTTGGTGCCTTATTAGTGATTGGTTGACATTGCGCAAGCGCAATTTTACTTTCATCGGGTAAAGTCAGATTCATACTACCTAATTATTATTACACTTAATTCACCGAGACGAGTCACAAATGTTACCAACTTTATCAGCGAAAAGCATGAATACATGGATAATATGCCATGCATGAATACGACATATTATCCATGTGTTCATGCTTTTCGCTGATGAAGTTGGTAACATTTGTGACTCGTCTCGGTGAATGAAGTGTAGGTTCATGATATCTGATGATATTGAGGTCCGTGGGGTCCGTGTGTGGGACTATTCATGACCCTCGAAAACGGGCAGATGAGGAGTCTTATAGGAATAGTTAGGAATAGTTAGAGCACTTAGTGCTCTAGAATAGTCACTGCCAGCAGCATTTGGACGAAATTATAACTAAATCATAATCATTATAGTAATGACTTGAAACACCTATATAATACACCGTGCCGCACCGTGCCCAAAAGTTAGACGCTTCATCCCCTTACAGCGATTCTGAATCCCTCTCTTATCTTATATAATTTATAATCTTATATTCCGTCTATCATGTCTATTTAATTTTCCCGCGCACGAGCCGCCATATTGTATTTTTAGTTCCACAGAAAACTGGTCATATTTTTTCTATGGCGTTAAAGCCTATCGCAGAAATTTTGCAAGGAGTTTCCACCCCCTGATCCTTAGTTTCCTACGTCCATGAATGATACATTTCAATCTAATTTATTGACGCAGATTGAATAACGTTAACAATCAGTCAACAATCGCGCCTTGAGGGAGTTGCGGAGTTCATCGCGAAACTACGAGTTCCAAACAGCCTTGATTCTACGTAATTCTGCGTGATTCTACGTGATTCTACGACACGATTTCTCAATTCATCTGCTAACGATAAAATAATTGTAAAAATAATTATCCATTAAGATGCCTAATATCATCAACGACGTTAAATTAGATTTTAAAGACGTTTTATTACGTCCGAAAAGGAGTACGTTGAAAAGTAGATCCGATGTAAGTAATTTTTCTAACATTTATGAGTTACACTATAAGTTACACATCCTACATCTTCTGGTATCACTTTTTTTTTTTAAATCAAATTTACATAGTCATGAATATACATACGATCGATGTAATTTAAAATTTTAATGAAGATACACGCGCTCCATTTCCTGTTTTGAAAAATCTGATGGAAGATTTTTCTTGGACGTTTCTTTAATTAGAAATATCCTCAGAGATTGTTCTTTTGAATGTATCTGAATTTTATTTTGCAATAAAATTATTTAGTATCGCGCTTTATTTATAATAAATTTATTGCATCTAATCCATCCCAATACCTTGTATTTTATTTAATAACTAGGTATCGTATATTTGAGCACACATAGACACACATTTTATTTAAAAGATTCTTTATAGCAGTTAGTTATGATATTTTAATAGTTGTTAAAATTGTAGGTTGATCTCTATAGAGAAATAACATTTCGTAATTCGAAGCAGACTTACAAGGGAATACCGGTTATGGCCTCAAATATGGATACTGTAGGAACATTTGAAATGGCAAAAACTTTATCGAAGGTACATCATGTGGCTTCATTTCAGTATTTTTATATAATTTAATTTACTTTCAGTTTATTTGTAGAGTTCAAAGTATTCAAAAAGAAATCAATGCAATGTAATTTACAGAAGTAATCCTACAATATTTCTGCAAGTTATATTAATTTATTATTGTTATATCTGTATGCAGTTGATATCTGTTTTGTTTATATTATGAGGATTAGGAGAAGGAGAGTTGTCAACCTTGGACAGCTTAATTGATTGAAACAGTTGTCCAAGAAATGAAAGATTTAGATTTAAATCATGGTCCAAACAAATTCGATTAGCAAATTCTCTTTCTCCTACTATAATACTTTTAAATACTTTATACAGGGTGTTCCATGCAACTGGAACAGGTTATACCTCCTAAACAGTTGAGAATAGAAGATGTTATAAGTAAAAGTTAAATGGTATCAATGCACTATTTAATGCACTTTTGTGCATCAGTGCATCAGAAAAATGCAACTGCACTTTTTTTTTTTTAATGGAAACCTGTGTTTTTGACTGCACCAAATAATGCAGTTTTTTGTGCTCTACATAAAAGTATTAACAAACTTATGCCCTAAACTTATTTGTTAAGAAGTTATCGCAGCTAAAAGTTTACTGTGTGTTCAAGTTCAAGTGTTGCCAACAGACCAAAAGAATTCAGTAAACTTCTAGCTGTGATAACTTTTAAACAAATAAGTTTAGGGCATTTGGTGCAGTCAAAAACATAGGTTTCCATTAAAAACAAAAGTGAAATTGCATTTTTCTGATGCACCAATGCAGAAAAGTGCATAAAATTAGTTGCATACTATGCACCGTCTGATACCATTTAACTTTTACTTATAACATCTTCTATTTTCAACTGTTTAGGAGGTACAGCCTGTTCCAGTTGCGTGGGACACCCTGTATTTTAAACTCTTATATTATTCATAAAACTGTAATTTCATTGCAGCATGGTCTCTTTACTACTATCCATAAATATTATACAGTCGAAGAATGGACAAATTTTGCCATTCAAAATCCAGATTGTCTAAAAAATGTAGCTGCTAGTTCCGGTACAGGGCAAGAAGACTACGAACGTTTGTCAAAGGTTTTGGCTGCTGTGCCTGAATTGTCGTTCATTTGTTTAGACGTTGCCAACGGATATTCGCAGCATTTTGTTGAATATGTTAGAAAAGTGAGGTCGGAGTATCCGAATCACACAATAATTGTAAGTAATCAGCCAGTTGCTGTAATAGTTTTCTGGTAATATTAACAAAAACATCGCTCGAGATTAATTTAATACTAATCAGAGCCTTGTATTTAAAAGTAAAGATTAATTACTGCCACTATAGGCAGGTAATGTGGTGACAGGAGAAATGGTAGAAGAGCTAATATTGTCTGGAGCTGACGTGATAAAAGTAGGAATTGGTCCTGGATCTGTGTGCACTACACGAATGAAAACTGGTGTAGGGTATCCTCAATTGAGCGCTGTAATAGAGTGTGCAGATGCTGCTCACGGTTTGAAAGGACATATAATTTCGGTAATAAATTTTTATACGGTCGATGTTTCACTTTTATCGCCTTTTGAATAGAATGATTAATCGCGTTTCGATCGCAAATCTTATTTCAGGATGGAGGTTGCACTTGCCCTGGCGATTTGGCAAAGGCTTTCGGCGCCGGAGCAGATTTTGTGATGGCAGGTGGCATGTTTGCTGGACACGACGAATGCGGAGGCGAAGTTATAGAGAAGAACGGGAAGAAGTATAAATTATTTTATGGGATGGCTTCAAACACAGCAATGAAGAAGCATATCGGCGGCGTTGCCGAATACAGGTTTGTATAATTAAGGCTGCGGTCACGGTAGAACCGACATCGGACGGTTCGGCCGACGTCCGACGTCGTATAGCGAAATATTCGACCCAAAAATGTGATAAAAAAATCAGAACTATTCTATTTGTTTCAATGAAACTTAACTTTTTGTGCATTCTGTTCTTGTAAAATTGTATCAAATAATTACAGTATGCCATTTCTGAGTGTTTTTAGTTCTATTGAGCCGAATAGAATAATTATTGTGAAATTTTCTGGTGAAATACTTCGCCGTACGATGTCCGACATCGGTTGAACGCGCCCGATCTTCGCAGCAAAAGCAAGTGTAACCGAAATTATATCGGTCGAATTATAGCCAACGTCAAACGATGATCGGACGAATTCAAAGAAGTTTGTTTCAATCAAATCGACCGATGTCTGACGAAAGAAATCTGACGCTCGACATCGCGTCGGCGATTTCCCAATGCTTTTGCGAAGATCGGGCGCGTTCAACCGATGTCGGACCAGAAAATTTCATAATAATTATTCTATTCGGTTTAATGGAATTAAAAACACACATAAATGGCATACTGTAATTATTTGATACAAGAAAAGAATTTACAAACAGTTAAGTTTCATTGAAATAAATAGAATACAGTACATTCCGCATAAGCTTCAGCCAATCGGGTCCGTATTTCAAGACTTAAACGAGGTGGGAAGTGAATCTCGAACCTCCGATTTCTCGCTTGACTGGTTTTTATGTGTTTGGACGCTCGACTCCCGAAACAATGGGGCCATAATAGACAAGGCATTTAAAAATGCTCGTGACTGATTTTCACCTTTTTCCATCGAATTTTCACGAGAGTGACGCCAATCGATTCCTTATACTCGACCGATTAAAAAAATACCAAACACCACATAATTCGGTCCATATTTAACGAAATAACGAAACAAATTTTTACGCTTCAATTCTAACTTCGCTAAAAATAGTCCGATTTATGTCGTATTTCGACTAATTTTCATCGGAAAAATGTAAGAAAGTATGTGGTATCATTTTTATAAACATTCGACAATAATTAGTAACCGATGAAAATTCAGGGAGGAAATATTTCACACCCAACTACGCGGTATTCTTTGATATTCGCCAAGCGACGCCATCGGATTACGCGCGCGGCTAGGGTCGCTCGAGCGCTGAGTCGTCAATTTTTCTCAGTTTCCGCGACCTTATCCGTTGTCGTATCGATACAAAAGTTTCACTATTGGATTCTAAGCGTTCTCCCGATTAAAATAACACCAAATTTCATGTAAATCGGACTATTTTTAGCGAAGTTAGAATTGTTTTGAATTAATTTATTTCGTTATTTCGTTAATTATGGACCGAATTATGTCGTGTTTGGTATTTTTTTTTAATCGGTCGAGTATCAGGAATCGATTGGCGTCTCTCTCGTGAAAATTCGATGGAAAAAGGTGAAAATCAGTCACGAGCATTTTTAAATGCCTAGTGCTATCCTTGTCTTTTATAGCCCATTGTTTCGGCAGTCGAGTTCACGGCCGAGAAAGTTCCTACGGTCCAAGTCGACAAACAATAGTGATTGGAGGCATTAGCCTAGACGCGTAGAAAGAAAACTGCCTAGGTTTAAGCAGATTTTAGTGTAGTTTTGATCACATTTTCGAGTCGAATATTTCGCTATACGACGTCGGACGTCGGCCGAATCGTCGGATGTCGATTCTATTGTGACCGCAGCCTAAAGGAGTATATTTTTTATATTCAACTCTAACTTCGTATTTTCGTATTTTTAGATCATCCGAAGGTAAAACTGTGGAAGTGCCTTATAGAGGTATGGTGGAAAACACCATATTAGATATGCTAGGAGGCTTGCGATCTGCGTGCACATATACAGGTGCCTCAAAATTACGTGAATTGACACGTCGCGCTACATTTATACGTTGCACGCAACAATTGAATCCAATGTATGGACCGCCACCAGGAATGTGAAGTTGTTCTGATAATCTAATCCATTAGTAGTACAGTTTAGGAAAAACGATTTACTTATTTGGTCAATTAAAAAGTACGTATTATTTGCTGGCAAATAATATTTACAGAAAGATTTAGAGGCTTCAATTAACATAGGTGTACATACATTTTGATAATAGTTTCGAGTAGATTGAATTGAATGAGTTCTAAGAAACCGATGACTGCTTCGAGGCACAAATATACATTTTCTTATTGCATTTGTATTCTTTCTACAAACGTTGCACGCTTAACTGTACATACATGTATACATGTGTATTGTAATGTGCATTTAACAGGCAGTATTCACACGAATTAATCTTCCAAAAATATTCCGAGATAAGTATTTTGAAATGGTTCTGTGAAATTGAAGAAAGATAAATAATTGATGAACATAGTTTTTCATAAGTTGGTTACATATGTACATATGTATAAAGCAAGCTTACACAAAACGCTTGTCTTTAGTAAAAGGTATAATAAGCATAACACAAAAAATATGTACGCCCAAGCAGAATATTATATTCTGAAATTACATTGAAAATTGAAACTGTAAAATGATTGATTCATCATTATTTTCTGTACGATATAATAAAAAGAAAACAATGTTATCCAATACAATTGGATGAGTACATTTTATACTTTCCCTTTATGAAGACAGAATTTTACAAACCTGTTACACAATCCCGTTTCTTTCCTTTTATAAATTGCCAGAGACTATATTCTATATGAAATTATAGATAATTCTTATATGATACTTGACTTTCTTGATTAGAACCAATGGAAAGTGTCCCCCATGTTCCTGAAACATTTTCATTTCTTTTTATTGTTTGTTATAATGTAAAAAAAACAATAGATATTATTTTCGAAAACATTATGTGCAAAATTCAATTTCTATTATTTTTTTTCGCGTGTCTTTATTTATACGTACAAATACCGTATAATAATAATTGCAAAGAAGACAATCTTCATTTTTCCTTACTTAAATTCTGAACAATAATAAATATAAAAAAATATTGCCATAGGTTTACAGAAAAATAATATTAAACTTTTAATATCACGTGTAAAATATTCCTGTTACGAACTTCGTAATTATGCATTTTTTAATTTTAAGATCAATAATACGTTTCAATCCGAAAGTTTCGTAAAACATTCTTAATACTTATTTGTACTGAGACATTTAGAAGGTACATCAAACCATTGCCGTTTTAACTCATGACTGAAACAAAACACATAAATGAAAATTTGAATGTTTGATTTAGTTTAGACATTAGTACCAAAGATAAAAATTTCATTCCTATCATTCGTCTGTAATTCTATTAAAAAAATGTATGGCAACAATATTTCCGTAACTTTATTATTAAACGCCTATACGTGTTAGGTACATATACAAAAAAGATTATGATTTGATAAGACAATATTTACGTGAGTTCTTGTTGGGGACTTACTACTGATCCTGTATCAAATATATAGTTACATGTAAATATTTGAATAAGAAATTATATTTACACCATATGATAGGAGCAAAATAAACGTTATCTAATACAAAGAAAATGTTTGTCCTGAAAATGAAACGTATTCAAGTCGGAAGAAAATAACAATTTTGGGTATATACAAAAATATTTTACGAATAAAAAAAAGTAATTTTATTACATATACCAAGTTTTTACGTGACAAAAATTATTAGTCTTTTTTTTTCGTTTTGTACATTATACGGTGAATGCGTGATATCCAAAATTGCATTTAAATACATAGAATGCAATATTTCATTTTTACTTACATTGCTCATTCGAAATTCAGTTACATAAAGAAAACTGAGAATTTGTTTCATTTATACAGAAATAAAATACTATGTAAGAACAAATAATAAAAATATGACAAAGAATTATCGATTAATTTTGCAAATGTGTTTTTTCCATTGAAATAACGTAAACGTATTTAAAAATGTAAATGATACAAATTTGTGAACTAAATTTCTTTAAACTTAGCGTACTTAATGTTATACAGGCGATACTTTCTCGTTTGATCATATAATTTCGAATCGACAGATGTATAATTGAATGTTAAAAGTATTCCATTTAAATAAACAGTTAGAAGTCGAAGTTTTACGTGACTAGTAAAATCTAATGATAATTATCTACCATAATCAATATATTCATGTGAATGACCATTTGGTAAAATTAGTAAAGAATATATATGAGATTATGTTAAGTTATATGTAACAAACAGTGGTATGATATGCCATCCGTAACTCTCCGGTTTCGCAGGTCCTGACTCCTTTGAATATAAAGACATACAGTATCCTGAATGAAAGTCTTAAAATTGCAGATCCCCTTGTCGAAATATCGAAGAACGGGTAAACACATCTTTACAATTGGCAGCTCCAAAAATCTAAAAATAGTAGTGGTACTTGACAAGAAAAAGCAAAGGAACCAAGGTAAAATTGTATTTAGTATTGTTATATAATAGCATATACGTGTATGTAGACCATCATACGTTATGTATCATAATTCTCTTGCATACATAATAGATAAAACAATTCAGTGACAATAAAAACGAATCTTTAAGACGTCTGTTACAGCCGTTTCATACTTTAAAGATTTCCTAATACACTAGAGACAAACGTTCCATGAATGAGACAGTGAAACATAAATAATGACATATCGAAATAAGTATCTAAGACGATCTTCTTATCAATACATATTTTTAAGTATAATTTTTAGTATTTTTTTTTTATGATAAATGGGAAGCATAATAATGGATATTTGTTGCAGATTCCTCGTTCCTGTTACTGACCTGCTGCTTCACCTGCCAGTTTCAATTTATATTACAATCAGGCGTTATGGAACAAAAATACATACAATAGTATATAAGTAAAACACAAGTAGACATCATATTGGTATTATATTATAATGTTAAATTTCTGGCATTTTCACGTTACTTAAAATTAAAACCATGAGTATCCTACAATATGTATATATCTATGTATATATATAAAAAAAAAACACAAAATGTTATAGTATAAATAGAACATAGTCGATTCTAGTGGCATTTTTCAAAATTTTATGGATTTCGCGAAGCGATCAACTATCGTAATTTATAGTAAAGAGTGTATGAAGTTACAGCAGGCATTTAACCGCATTCCGATGGGAAACTATCTGAAAACTATCTGAAATAAACAATACAATTATAATAAAACACATGAAGCATGTGTAGATATAAATATACTTTCAAAGGTGTAAAATATATTGTTTCAATAATCAGATAGAATATTAAAATATCATGATTTATTATTTTCATAAATATTTAACTCCCTGAAAGTATCAACATTTATCAGTGCACATATGGCAATTCCTTCTTACACCATTGATTTTCACATTAAGTAATAAATATCAAGCCAATATAAATATAAGTGGTTGAACACAATATAGTTAATCGTACAATTAATAGATATAAAAATAGTAAATATATATGTGAATAAGAATATCACATAAATACCAAATTACATTCATTTACGTAAGACATACTGTAGAAAACAGTGTTATGAGCAGCGAAAATAATTCGGTTGTTTATTTCGTTAAACATTCACATGTAAACAGTAGAATAATAAGATATGATATTTATAAAATATAAACGAATATACTTTATGAAGATTAATCGAAAATATGAAATTTCTCGACTTACAGGTCATCCTTGAACTGTAAGAAAAATCAATTAAAAAAAAAATTACAAATTCGTAAATGACATAATTGATTTTAATTTCCATTTTTAATAAGAAATGTTGCTTTTGAATTCCGTGAATGTTTCAATACAAAGAATAAAATTTATCACCAGCATTATACGCTACAAGTTTCTTTCGTTCACAATTATTTACTTTAAGTCTTTATTTCTTTCAGGGGTTTTTTATTATTATTATTTTTGTTGCACTCAATTTTACATTGACTTAATATAAAAAGTAAAAATTGAACAAAATTGTATGATATAAAAAAATATAAATTGACGTATCTAAATGTTATTGCAATACATTTTTAACTGCTTTATCTTTTTCGTCATAAAATCGAACTAAAGGTGAACTGAAGTTTTGTTATATAGGCAAAAAAAAAAATTGACATATCATACAATTTTCTAAGTATTCATACGCGTATTGTGATAACACAAGGAAAAGAAATACTTACAATTCATGTTTTTCTCCGATGGAAGTTTAACTTTCTGCATTCGCCTGTGTATAAGGATAGTTTTGATAGCCCGCTGGGAAAGACGGATTCTGTTGACCAGCTTGAGGTTGTGTCGTAGACCCTGCTCCTGCCGCGTAGTAACCCGTTGGCGTTGAACCAGGATTTATCGTTGTATAACTGCCATAAGCTTGCGGGAATGCATTGGGTGCTCCACCAGCCGGACCCGATTGACCTTGCATACTCTGCTGCATTTGCTGCTGAGCCATTTGATTGTTCTGCATTCCCAACTAAAAATATCGAACGTATCTCAGCGTCACTTTAACAAACCTCAGGGAATAATTAATTCCGTTACAACTGCAATTATTAACATACCTTTCCCGCCTTCATTTGAGCTTCGATTGCCTCGGCTTCTTTTATTTTACCAATACTTCGGTAATATTCTGCCCACTGTGCACTGTAGTCGGCTTGACCGCCGTTTTGAGTAGCTCCCGGTTGCTGTTGTTGTTGTTGGGTTTGCTGTTGCTGTTGCTGCGCCGGTCCACTGCCAGGTGTCGCAGCGTTATTCTGATTTGGTGCATTTCCTAGGGAGATTGATATTGCAGAATTGTAGAAAAGATCGAATAAAAGGTAAATATAACAAATTTATTACACGCAATGCTGATATTTTACCTGATGGTTGATTGTGATCTGGTTTTCCTTGCTTCGCTTGTTGCTCGATCATATCTGCCTCCCTGTGCATCCCAAGCGATCTATAATACTCTGCCCACTGTGCACTATAATCCGGTTGTCCTGTTTGAGGATTCACTTGAACGGGTGCTTGATTGGCAGTATCTGTAGTAATGCATAATTTTGAACAGTGCATTTCATTTTTACGTGAACCAATATTTAGGAAGAAGGTAATATACTTGTGTCACCAGTTTGGGGTTGATTTGGCCAAGCTTGATAAGCTGTTCCGGCGTTCCAAGTTGGATTATATCCGATCGCTCCTTGTGTGCCAGTGAACGACGCATTTGCTGGAGCCTTTAATTTCATTTGGATTTAATTAGTGATTCAATTATTACACAAAATGTTTTTTGTTGAATACGAATTATTACCATGCCCAATTTTTCACTGAAAATTCTTTTTGCATGATCCACTTGCTCAGGATTGCCGCGAATTATGAAAATCTTCTCGTTCTCGTTGTTTTGATTCCTTCTATCCAATTCGCAATGTGCTCCCGTTTGTTGATTTATTTGCTTAATAGTTTCTCCGCCTACGATAATCGAAATAAATAATTTCAATGTTTATCGGCAATTTTCAATATTATCGTAACGTTCATGAATCCGTTAGTGGCTTACCTTTCCCAATAATAATACCGCATTTCGACGAAGGAACAGTGAACGTGGTTTCTATTTTATCTTGCATGAGCCCTCCTTGACGCCTGTCCCATCCACCATATTCATTCGGATTACGATTAGCGCCAAATCCATTACCTCGCGGTCCACTTCTTGCTCCCATGTTACTTCTACCGTCGTCTCTTCTCTAGAAAGGAAAATTTTTTTTTTAATGGGACACTGAAAATAAGCTTTGAGTCTTGAGCTTTTAGAGTTCAAGTCGCAGTTCAAGCCGTGAAAGTTAGAACCTTCAGAGTTCAAACCCCGAACCGTAAGGACTAGAACCTTGAAATTCAAAGACTCGAGCCTCCGAATACGCTTTGTGTATATTAGTCTTTGTTTTCTTCTACGCACTGTCCTCGTTTTTCTGTCTCTAGATGTTTGTATACGTGTATATCCATAAACAGAGCCATAGAATATCATTGACTTTAATAATAGAACGATTCTAATATCGACTCGTATAATCAAGATAGATTTAAATTCATGGTTGCTCTTCTTATAAAATAAATAAGAAACCGTCCTGCCAATTTCTTACGATAAACCGCCTTGTTAAATTCGTAGTAATAATCTTTGCTTTCAATTTGAATCGTTTCCAGCTTTTAGATTTAATTGTTGTTCAGTTTCCACGACTTTTATTATGTAAAGGCAAATATCTCTCAGAATTTAAACAAATTCAATGTAGTCTTCGTGAAATAAGTTGTGAGTCCCTATATTTATTTTTAATCTCTACAGCCTCGAAGGTTGAACCCTAAATTATGTTTAAAATTGAATTTCATCATTCAAGTTTCGAAGGCTTAAGATTCGACTCTGTCTTTACGGTTCAGCCTTGAAAGCTTTAAGAGATTCAACTTTATATATCATTAAATCTTCAAGAAACCTAATGGAACACATCTCCGTCTCATACTTTTGTTCTATTATTAACACATATTAATAATATTTACCATTACGCTGTCGATGAGCTCTTGAATGCGTTGGCGAACTTGTTCTACGGCTTGATGTTTCCCGGATACTATGCACTTCCTATCCCCAGGACCATCTTCTCTTCCCTGTTGAAACTGAACTCTTGCCCCGGTTTCTGCTTGTATTTTTTTAATCATGTCTCCGCCTTTACCAATAACTACGCCTACCGCTGCTCTCGGCACGAGTACCTATTAATATAAATCAAGTAAAGTGAATTTCGAATCGAATCATTTTTCGGCGTATGTTATAGTTAGACAGCGGATTTTATGCATTTATTGGAATGTTGAGCATGCAAAAAATTTACAAAACTGTTGACATAAGCCAAAATATAAAAAACATCAATAATATTATCCAAGTTAGAACGTTTAGAGCATTAAACATACTGCCTTTCGAATTCTAATTCTTTATTTGTGCTTATAAAAATTTTATTTTGCATAAAGATCCGTTGTTTAGTTATAGTTCATTGTTTATCTATGATATATTGTACCTCTACTCCGTCAGTAGTTCCAGAACCATGATTAAAATTATTATCATTGGAATAATTTCCACTCCTATCGCTACCTCTTGCGCCTCTGTGAAACATTTGCATTTCTTTCTCAGCTATTAATTCATATACTAATTGCTTGGCATATTCTACTTTTTGCGGATCGCCAGTTATCCTATGCAAAGAGAAACATGTAGCGTGTACTGCTATCCATCGGATCCTTCACAGTTAGAATACGACGCAGAAAGAACAATTTATTAGTTATCAATTTTTACCTCAGAGGCTTTTCTTGCTCTTGAGAAGGTCCTTCTTGAATAACGACCATTTTTGCCCCGGACTTTTCTTGTAGCTGTTTTATAGTTTCCCCTCCTTTCCCGATAATTAAGCCAACTTTAGGCCCAGGAATCATTATCTCAACGAAACCTGGATGCCCCATCATCCCACCACTATTTCCGCTCATATTCATATCACCGATTCCCTCGGTTCTACTTCTCTGATTCACAATCGACAATACCAATTCTTTAGCCCGACTGAAACACACATAATTTCAATGTGCAATGTAATTTTGAATGAGTTCAGTTCGAAATATGATCTATCGATATACAATAATGTAATAACTTGTTTGCAACAAATAATGTGATGTCTACTGTGTGCCAAAATTACAATAAGGTAACGAGTATCACATTATCTTTTCGTACGACAGAGAGTTATTTCATAAGTGTATAATAAAATCAAATGTCATGTTAAAATGTCGTAGACTTAATTATAAGCAGATCGAAATAAATAAAAAGTTCAATGTTCTTCCAGTTGCGAATAACACGTCCCCATGCATATCCTATCCTCCTTTCCTCCATCTCTCTCCACATCCTATTGAAAGCAAAAAACTATTAGTAAGTATGAAATTATTAAATTAAAAGCCACAACTTATTGATAAAATTCTCAGTAGGAAAATATTCTCTGAAGCATACGTAATAGTCAAGAGTACGAGCCCGCTATTCACATCCAGGAGCTAAATAAAGATTCTGTAAAACATTTGACAAAAGTTCAATACGCGAAAGCATGTAAACCTACATTTAAGAAATGCATGTTAACATGAGATGATAGCACATGGAGTATACTAGACACACACAAACTATATTTCACCGGTACTAGACGTGCTCGAAACACAGTTTTCTAATGGATACACTTAGTGTATACAAAGCACTGTAATCTTATATTACAAACAATGCCACAATGTGATTCTTTCAAAAACCATTTTGTTGAAATAAATAGTTGATACTTTCAGGTGTTTCTAGAATATTTAACAGTGAGACTATGTGTGGACAATTTGTTGCTTAAATAAATTGGAATCTAATAAGTTTCCTAAGTGTCAAATACGAGGAGGATAGCGAGTTTGTTTCCCTGTACATGTGTTCATAAGTGAGCATGTACATACATGTATGTAATGCATATGACACACATATAATTATGTATGTGTGAAATATGTCGTGCATATGTATCGTACATGAATATATATACAAATGTATACATATACATGTCGCATTATGTTGTGTAATTAACAAGTGCCACACAATGTAACACCACAAAATAATCCTTTCCCCTATGAGAAAGTTTTGTAAAATGGAAATTGCATTGCATACAGAATAGTTAAAATTAACGAAATAAGGAGGGAAAAACAAGTTACTTGACAGCTTCTCGCGAGCCAGTTAATGTGCAAACACGTTCAGGTAGCCCACCACTTTCTGGTGCCATCTGTATTTTACATCCTGTTTCACTTTGCAGTCTTGTTATCTGTTCTCCGCCTCTGCCAATTACTGCAAACATATCATTATCGATTAATAATGCAAAGAATACAAATAATTATAGCAATAGGCTATTCAAAAAATTATAATACACTCTATAAATTTAAGGGGTTACGCCACCCTGAGATTTAAAAAAAATCGATTTATTGTTGTTGTAATTTTCCTTTAATTTGGGGTTCAGGGAATAATTTAAGCCATGGTGAATGCAACAGCTCCCAAAAATAGCCAAGTTACAGTGCTTGCTACAGACCATCCGCTTCGCGGGAGGATTACCTGGGTCTTTTCTATTGTTTTTATTTCCAGGAAATTTACTTTTATTTACTTTTGTTGCGGAAGAGACACTGTTTGGCCTAGGCGTTGCCGATTGAAGATAACACTAAAATCGTTTTCTCTAACATCTATTAAAGTCGCACTTTTCCTTCTTTTCCGTTTTTCTCAAAACTACATTTTTACAACTGGTGTATCAAAAATCTCAGAAACTATACGTCCAATTTACTTCAAATTTGATACACATAATTCTAATAACATTATCTATCATGTAGCTTAGGATTTTTTTGATACCATATCCCAATTGTTTATAGTAATTGTTTGAATTTTGCCTTTTTTGATAAAAATTTAATGTTCATTTTCACTTTGCTCGCATTTGTAAAAAAAAATGGTTTTTTTCTCTAAATCCCTATGCTACACGATAGATATTTTATCAACGAACAATAGAACTATGGGTTTTTTAGTTTCAGATAATCCTGGGCATCACAATCCGTTATACCGTCTGCGCGTGTCCTAACGGAGGAATTTTGCAGAATAACGGATAGCTCGGCCATTTTTTAATATTTTTCTGTCAAATTTACACAAGATGTCCTTTAATGTATGCCCTAACTATAAATAATAATGAAGTAATTGTCACATTCATAGTTTCGTAGAATAAAAATTCGTAAACTTTGATGTCATTTCGGCCTCCTCAGGGTGGCGTAATCCCTTAAATAGCCATGGTACTTGAATTATACTAATTTAATGGCTACAATTGTTATTTAAATATTGAACAGACTGAACAAAAATATTATACAGGGTGTTTCGCAATTCGTGGGAAATCTCCGAGATGCAGGTACTAGACACGAAAATAATAAGAAAAGTTTTTATGCAATATTCTCGGAAATGGTTAGCTTATTAGTTACCCCGTTATCAGTCCCCTTTAAAGCCAGTGACCGCGCTTAAAGGCCCAAGCCTCTCTGGGCCTAAGTGGGCCCCTGTGACTCGCAACATGTATTGGAATGAGATGTTTCTTCGAATGAAAAATCACATTTTGTAATTAAAAATTGAAATTATGACGAATGTAACACAAATGATACTTTTCCACGATGCAAGGGCCCAAATCGCGGTCACTGACCTTACAGGGGACGAGCCTTTGTTATGTGCCTTTACGAAACATAAAACCGCGTGTGACTAATAAACTAACCATTTCCGAGAATATTGCATAAGAACTTTTCTTATTTTTTTCGTATCTAGTACCTGTATCTCGGAGATTTCCCACAAATTGCGAAACACCCTGTATATTACAAAACAAAATATAGTTAATTTTCTTCTTAAATACAGTAAAGAATTATCCAGTCAGAATTAAATACTATTTGAATAAAAAAAATGAAGAACTCAAAGTAGAAAACTCAGTGCAAAGACTATATTACTCAGTTTACGTAATTGCTAATAAATAAAGATCTTTTTGTACGCTTTTTATTCGACGTATGTATATAGATGAAAGTTTGCCTCATTTCAGTATTAAAAATATATAAGATAGTACAAACATGCAAACACATTTAATAATTTCATTTCATTCCAAAGTAGTTTATATAATTTCATTTTTACTTACTTAAACCAACCATTTTATCCGGAACTCTGATATCTTCGTTACAAATACCTCCCACATTTCCAATCGGCCCTGAAGAAGATCCTGCTGGCCCTACTCTTCCGCCTTGATTACTCGAATCTCCCAGCGAATTACTTCCTGGTGGACCACGAAGTCCGATCAATGGGTCTGTTACTAATGATGCCATCTTCTTTGCTTCTGGTTCTGCAAAAATAATGTTTAAAAATAATAAGATGATGTCTCTATTGTCACAAGTGTTGGACAAAACAGATTATTGTTATAAATATTGTGTTCCATTTTTGAGAAATGTTTGCCACGTTTGAATGTATTTATGTTACAATTTTAGGTGTTTAAAATTGAAAAACTAGAAAATAAAAACTGAAAAACAAACGCCAAAAACTAAATTTCAACGCATAATCAATTTTTTTTTTACTGTAATTAATTATTCAAAATTGATTTTCTGAAAACTAAGTCACGAAATCAGCAAAGTATTAGCTTACATTTATAAGTTATACCCTTGACTGTAGGATATCTTATACTGTTTGTATTGATGTCATATATAGTTCTTACCTGCACCATCTTCGAGAGGGCGCTTCAATTTAGCATCCTGATTATTTTGAGCGCCAGTAGGATTAATTTTTGCAGCAATCTGCAAAAGAAAATAATTCACATTTAAATAATAATCACCATCAATTTCAAATTGTTATACGTCTACATATAAAATCAATTACCAAAATAGAATGAACATTTTTTTCATATCTTGATATTTAATACTTTATGGTTAAAGAGTTAATAATTAACGCTTCACCCAATACTGTGGACGTAAATAATCTGATTTAGAAAAAGTGAATAACACGATGTATCGAATCCTTTCGCATTGAAGAATATCACAATGAATATTGAATTGATAATTATTTTTTGCAACGTATCTTAAAGTAGATTAGCTATGAATGATAAATCTACAAATTTCTAATGAATGCAACTACTAACACAGTTACGAGTTAATTGTTTATTAACAATTTGAATAAACGTATGGCTTTATGATAGTACAAAATATTGCATTGTTCGCTAATGTGATACTAATTTAATCATAACCTAAATTACATTACTTTGACGTGATCACCTACTTGTTTTGCACGTTGCAAAGCCGCCGCAAATGCGGAGCTTTGGGTAAAATTTTGAGGCGGAGCAACCGCTGAATAGTCACTCATGGTGGAACATGAAGCAACAATACAAATTGAAACTATTCCAATATATCCCTCCGCAAATTCTTATTAACAATTAAATCTGTGTGATACACTTCACCGTGTTACGCTTAGAACGTATTCCACACAAAATATAAATATCTTGTTATACTGCTTTGAAAGTATACAATAGTACAAACCAAAGGTTTACGAGTGAAAGAACAGTGCTTTCACAGAAAGAACGGTACAGCGCAAGCGTCGGTCATAGAACACATCATACTGAAGATAAGAAAACCATCAAGAAATAAATTATAAAATAATTCACTTGAATAATTCTCATGCATCGTTGTCGCGCAGAATGGAAAATTGAATGCTTTTACATGAGATAATTAAAAAATATACGAACAAAGGGTCATCTTCGATTGTACACAAAAAGTTAAATCGATTGAAATTAATGGAAACGTCATTTTAGGAACAATTTCATAGGTTATAATTTTCTTTTTTTATCGTAACATACACGATATGAAGAAATAAAAAATTATGTGCATCTTTTCAATTATGCTACCGTTAAATTTATCTAATATTGATTGAATATTATATGAAGAAAAATGGGAGCGCTTCTGTTTCACATATGCTGCCACCAGATGGCGAGAAACAACTGTCCATGTCGTTATTTTTATCCAACTCCATATTTGATATTGTCTGGTCTTTAAAAATTTATAATTTTACTTACTTTTTTATTTAACACATCATCAATTCTTATTTCGTTTACTAAGCTTTTAAACAATTATTATTATAAAAAATTGTTATTTTGTTGATAATTGAAAAATGGCAGAAATATAACGCAAGATATAAAGAAATATTTTAATTATAGGGGCCAGTTTTCAATTAATAAATCTATCGTAGTATTGAATTGTAAATTGTAACAGCTTCCCAAAAGAGAATATAAAAAAATTCCTTTTTATTTTTTGTTCTTTCTAACTTCATTGTCTCACCATTATATCTTCAGTTATTATTTTAAATTATTCATATTTTTTTGTTACATACCATATATGTACATATATATGTACATATCATACGTGTTATATATTATATATATATAGAATCATCCACGTATCTCGGAACCCGAGCCCATTTATAATCATGTGTACGAGTTCCGAGATACGTGGATGACCCTGTATATATATTTAATGAATTAAAAGTTTGAACATTAGAATCTTGTAATTTATTCTTGAAATGTGTAAATAAATATGAAATATGAAAATATGAATACATGAATAATAACAAAAATATGAAATATCTAACTATATATAAAATATATGATGCTACGCACTAAAATCCGCGGCTGTTCCTGCGGCGTATTTCATGATTTCATTCACTTATAAATGCAAAGAATGAAGTTAAATGTAACTCAAAAAACATTTTGTTTTATATAATGTTTTTGTTTTTTGTATCTGTGATTTGTATGTATAGATATGTATATTTTCAAATTTATAAATTTCTGCGTGATGTTTGTGTATATGTGCATGTGCAGTTTGTGTAATTTACAACATGATTGCAACAGAAGTTTTCGTGTCTCGATTTCGTGGAAAAATAGAAAATACATATAGCACATAGCTAATGAAACTTGAAAAGATTATAAAACAGATTATCAAACACTCGTAATCGTAACACGTGCGTATGTGTACTATCTTATGTACATATAGTATGTATATATATATACACATAGTGTACATACATGCGGTTTTCTTCCTGTGTGCGATATTTATCGTATGTCATATGATTACAGCAATGACTTGTCAGCATTACTTCATAAATTTAAACGTTAGTTGACACGAAGTCACGAAGGTAAATTTCTTGTTGGGCGTTTCACACAATTCGTTAAATAACTACAATCATGGAGACTTCGCGCTCACAGCTCTGTATCCAATTGCAACTTTCAAACGAGGAATTACAAAATGTTATAGATAAGGCTAAGGATTGGGCGCTCGTGCATGGTACTGATTTAGAAATCTTTCAAAGACAATAAAATAAATATCTAAAGTAAATTACGGTTTGCGTGAATTCGAAAATGTAATCATACTTTTCTCGTTTACAGGCATTAGTATGCGACCGAAAGAATGTTTTAATAAAAATCAAGTGCAAATTTTATCGTTTACTTTATTACCATCAATTTTTCCGAGACAGAATTTCGAGAAAGTAAAAAATCTTCAAGTATCATTAAATGAACTTATACACAAAGTAGCACACAATAATAGTTTTATTACAAAAAGTTTAAAAAGGTATTTAAAATTTAACAAATTTGCTTGCATTTGTTATACATAATTATTTCGTTTCTCATAGTGCAATTGACGCTGATCCATTCACTGGTAAATTATTCGAAATATACGAGACTGTGTATAATGAAGGATTCGCTCAGGTAAAATTATTATATACACTTATTTTTGTAAATATTTAATGTCTAACAGAATTGCGTTTCTTTTTGCAGGCCATAAGTCTCGGTTTGCTTCGGTCAGATTATATGTTGCACGAGAATCAAATAAAACAGGTAGAACTGAACACTATTGCAAGCAGTTTTGCAGGAATAGCTACAGTTACTTCCGAATATCATAAGTAATTTAATATCGTAACTATTTAATTAAACTATAAAAGTGCCTGAACATCTTTTTCATTGTAAAGAATGTTTTAGGTATATTTTATCAGAATTGGATTGTGCAGACAAAATAAAGAATGTAAGTTTCTTTTCTTTATTTCTATCTGCGTTCTGTTAAGTATTAAACCTCTAATCATTTGATAATGTTTAGATCCCAGAAAATACACCTATTACAGGTCTTAGCAAAGGATTAACGTATGCATGGAAATTATATAACGATCCAAAGTAAGTAATTTCAATTGTAAAGCGAAAAGTAAATACCAATTATGTATTTAATAATTGACAATTTTAGGGCTGTGATATTGTTTGTTGTTGAAAGTATTACTTATAACATATGCGATCAAAGATTTCATGAGTTTGAAATTCGTAAATTGAATCCAGACATTAAAATAATCAGGAGGAGTTTAAGACAATTGGTATTTGAAACAAAATTGGGACCTGATAAGGAATTAATTGTGTACGTATATCTAGTTGTACCACAATGCTAAACTACTTTTAATATTGTTTCCTTGATTATTTCTTAGATTTAGTATTCTGAATTTCATAGTAACTACAGTACATTCCGCATAAGCTTCAGACAATATTTCTGTAGTCCGTATTTCAAGACTTAAACGAAGTGGGAAGTGAATCTGGCACCTCCGATTTCTCGCTTGACTGGTTTTTATGTGTTTGGAAGCTCGACTCCCAAAACAATCGGGTCATAATAGACAAGGCATTTAAAAATGCTCGTGACTGATTTTCACCTTTTTCCATCGAATTTTCACGAGAGCGACGCCAATCGATTCTTTATACTCGACCGATTAAAAAAATACCAAACACGACATAATTAGGTCCATAATTAACGAAATAACGAAACAAATTAATTTTCACGCCTCAATTCTAACTTCGCTAAAAATAGTCCGATTTATGTCGTATTTCGACTAATTTTCATCGGAAAAATGTAAGAAAGTATGTGGTATAATTTTTATAAACATTCGACAATAATTAGTAACCGATGAAAATTCAGGGAGGAAATATTTCACACCCAACTACGCGGTATTCTTTGATATTCGCCAAGCGACGGCATCGGATTACGCCTGTGGCTAGGATCGCTCGAGCGCTGAGTCGTCAATTTTTTTGTGTTTCCGCGATCTTATCCGTTGTCGTATCGATACAAAAGTTTCACCATTGGATTCTAAGCGTTCTCCCGATTAAAATAACACCAAATTTCATGTAAATCGGACTATTTTTAGCGAAGTTAGAATTGAAGCGTGAAAATGAATTTGTTTCGTTATTTCGTTAATTATGGACCGAATTATGTCGTGTTTGGTATTTTTTTTAATCGGTCGAGTATAAGGAATCGATTGGCGTCACTCTTGTGAAAATTCGATGGAAAAAGGTGAAAATCAGTCACGAGCATTCTTAAATGCCTAGTGCTATCCTTGTCCTTTATAGCCCATTGTTTCGGGAGTCGAGCTCGCGGCCGAGAAAGTTCCCACGGTCCAAGTCGACAAAAACTAGTGGTTGGAGGCATTAGCCTAGGCGTATAGAAAGAAAACTGCCTAGGTTTAAGCAGATTTTACTCTATAGATTGCGCGTCAGCCTGAAGTGTGTCCCAATTTTAGAAAGAATTAAATGCTTTGGGTGGACTTGCTACGTCTTTCTAATGTAGCTGAAGTGGGAGACGTGTTTCGTATGTTCCGCTCTGCTGATTCTCTCCGTACTATACTCCTTAACTCCCTCGATTTCGATTAAAAAAAAAAATAGCAAGTCCTCCCAAAGCATCCTAGCTCTTTCTAAAGTTGGACCGTCCGCTTTCCCCGTGATGCGCAGTCTATTTTTATATGTCTATGGTAGCAATTCATAAGCTTTTACGTATTCTCAACTTTGAATAATTGTCTAATTATTAAAAATATTTTTAGAGGAGATCATGTAGTTTCTGTGGTTTACTTTCGTTCTGGTTACGAGGTTGAAGCTTATCCTACGGAAAGAGAATGGGCTGTTAGATTATTAATAGAACGCTCCAGAGCTATAAAATGTCCATCTATCCACTATCATTTAGCTGGTACTAAGAAGGTATGTGCGTAAATTATGCATCATCGTTAGTCATTTTATAAAAAATAGTAATAGAATAATGGTGTCATTCTAGGTTCAACAATCTTTGGCAAATCCTAACGCGTTGCGTACTTTTTTAGAAGATAATGATACAGTGGAACGTATTGAAGAAGTATTTGCTGGACTTTATTCTTTGGACTTTGTAAGTGAACATGTTATATGAATCATTTTCAAGCCAAAATGACCAACTTCAGTTTTTGAGTTTCAAATTTGTAGAAGTTTAAAAAGTGGAGTTAATCACTTTGGCTTTTGAACGATTTATATACTAGAAATAGTGCTTTAATACTAAAAACGGAATAAGTTAATTGAAACATTTAACGTATGTCTTTTATAATAATTAATGTTACAAAAATATTATTTGGAAACGTAGAACAACGAAGGAGACAGTATAATTGAGAAAGCTTTATCTGAGCCGAGAAAATATGTGTTGAAGCCACAAAGAGAAGGAGGTGGAAATAATGTTTACAACGAAGATGTGAAGCATCGTTTGGAAGCTATGAAGAAATCGGAGGAACGAACTGCTTGGATATTAATGGATCGTCTTCATCCTCCGGTGCAAAAAAATTATATCATACGTGCTCAAACTGAGCCATTCGAAGATCTTAATTTCTCCGACGTTGTATCTGAACTTGGCATTTACGGTGTTGTGATTGGGTAATTCTCTAAGTATTTTTATTTTCGTGTTAATTTCTTAAAATATATCCACTAACAACAAACTGTCTTATTTCGCAGAGACCAAGAAAAAATCCTGTATAATGAACAAGTGGGTCATGTTTTGAGAACTAAACCATCGAATGAAAACGAAGGTGGAATAGCAGCAGGAGTTGGTGTTATTGATAGTCCGTACCTCGTTAGTTAATGTGAAAGACATTTATACGATTGTAAATAACTTACAAAATATTAAAAGATTTTATTTTAAATAGTGCTTGACAATTTATTGTAATTTATTTACAAAATGATGTTAATATAATATTAAAATTAATATAATGTTACAATGCTACCGTTGTACTAATTCCTATCACCACAATGCAATAGAAAATAATATCGCTAAAATTGCCATTTTATTTTTACAATTATATTTTTGTGTTCATTTTTCTATAAATACTAAATTCTAATTAAATCATTTACATCACTTTATTATATTAAATGCATATTCTGTTTGGATCCCGAATATTCGGACTCCGTATCCGATTGATCACGAGAGAAAAGTCCTTTTATTTGTTTTTCATTATCATTTTCTGCTACCTTTTCGTAAAAAAAAAAAAATTATAAAGAAATACGAATTAACACACATTTACCGTAACTAACGTAAGTAAAATATACTTCTATTACCTTCGGAATATCCGTCACCGGGTTCACGTATTCATGTTCTCCTGGAGGTAAACCGGATACATATTGAAGAGACGTTGCAACTTCACTTTGCGCATCGTAGATTGCATTTTGAAAGCGTAAACTGTGAAAATAAAAGCAAACGGAAATGCTTTAAAGCAATAGAAGACAATAATATAATTTCTTAATGTTAGGGGCATGAGTAGTTCCACCACCGAGAGGCGCGAGAATGAGCGGCCGCGTACGCTCGCTTCCTGCGTGAGCACGCTAGCCCTCTATCACGACAATCCTTTGTATTACGTTTTACTTTTGTGTTTAAATATACTTAAAGTGTGCAAGAACGAAGCCGTGTGGTTACTGCTGACACCCGAACAATTCTTTCCACTCGGAACCCAACACTTAACTTACCTGAGATTATATTTGTTTGAAAACTTCGGTTTAATTCGTTGATAGTAAAAGTACGCTGCCACAATCACACCGAACATTAGAATCACGACGATTACTCCAATCACGGTTCCAGTTGAGTGACGATTTTCGCCTTTTTGACGATATACGTGAGGATCAAATACAACTTTCGTTTTTTCATCTAGTGTGCAGACACCTTGCGAATTGTTCGGATGTCCATTTTGACAGATACACGCGAAATTATTACCTTCCAATACGCACATGTACTCGCACCGATGACTCTCACAAGTATTTTTTACTATGTTAACGCACAAATTAAAAAATTATAACGCACGATTAAAAAATTATAATTTACGATTAATTCTTTACATGTGTACTTACCGATAGGCTGTCTAAGAGTATGTAAAATTGCGAAATACTTGTCGATGTTGAAGTTACCAATGGATATCGCTGTGCACGAGTTGTCGCCGTATAATTTACATTTTTTTATGATTCTACTTGTGCCCATCAACCAATACAAGTTATCTTCGTATATGTTCATACTTACAGCCTGATAGATCTAAATAATTGGACATAGAAATATTAAAAAGATATTCCTTAAACAATACTTTCGTTGTGCTTGCTGTGTAGAGTTACTCACATCTGTTTTTAAGAATACAGCACGATTAGAACCATCAAAATTCGAGGATTCGATAGTTTTACGCAAAGTATCCGTCCAATATAATTTAGACCTCATATGGTCGATTGCCAGTGCATGAACAATGCCCAGATTTCGATAAACGATTTTCGTTACATTCGAACCCGTCGTTCCAGAACGATATATTTCAGTAGTAGGAATGTCATATGTCATCCAACTACTCTGACTCCAAAATAGATACCTGCATTACGATTTTGTATTATTGTTACGAACAAAATATGAAAAGTGATTAAAAATAGTTTCATAGTTATATTCTTATACCCCTGTGTTGGATCAACAATAATAGATATCGCTTTCTTTCGTACTCCGATCGAAACCACTTTAGCGCATTTTTTTTCTTCTAGATTACATACCTACAAGTAGAAAAATTCTTGTGCAAAATGTTGGACAGTGTACAAATTTTCCATAAAACGATTCAGAAAATGTACAGTACCCCGATTCTACTCGCATAATCATTGTCAATAAAATAAACATTATCTGTGATCCAATCAACTGCGAGAGCTTCTGGTCTCCCGAGGCCAGCGACTACCATTCGTTTCTTGCTCTTTATATTTATTTTGCTTATGATACCAAACACATCTGCGAACAGGAATAACATTTTTATTCGTTTTACGATACCGCTTTTCGAAACATTCACGAAGAATTCAGAAATTGATTATTTAAACTCACCACTACTCCAATAAATAGTTTCTTCCTTCGCATTTACATCGATACCAGTTATATCGGATTCTACTTCTTCATAAATAACTTCAACAGACTTTGCGTTTGGTGGCAGCTTTCTAATATCGTTTCCAGCCACCGTAATGAATTCCATATGCGGTCCTATCATAGTGCAAAAACATTGTTATCGAGTGAGAAAGACAGACAATTGAAAAATATATGTTTCTTACCATCCGCTTTACAAGAAATTCCATCGCTTCGTAGTACGTATCCCTCATTACAGGAACAAGTGAAAGATCCGTCAGTGTTGTGACAACTATGCGCGCAAACACTGTTCTTACATTCATCGACATCTTTGCAGGTTTTTGAGTCGCTGCTCAATTGATATCCAACTCGACAGCCGCACACAGGACCTAAAGGTGTCTTGTGGCATACATTTTCGCAAGGATTATCCTTCATACAAGAGATTGCTGTAAGAAGAATCGATGTTAAAATGAGGTATATACAACGGCAAAGGATATACTTATAATATTAACGTAAGCGTTTTACTAATTTATAGATGTTTTCTTGTACATACAATTACGGACGAAAGTTTCCGAACGATGTCGGTTTTTATATTTCATGCAGTTTTATGTATTTCGTTTGGAGTAATAAAGAAATCTATTTATACACATCGACAGAGAATTTAATGATCTACAAGAATTCAGTTTCTTATACTTTAATTTTAGATACATGGCTGAAATATAGACTGACAAACATTTTCAAGCAATTTATTAATATATATTTAGTTCCACGCTCTTTACTGTCAATAACGGCTTAGCATCTCCTTGGCATACTTGTAATTAGTCTCTGCAGATTACATTCGCATAAGGAATTCTAATTCCGGCTTCTTTCTACAAATGAATAATCATGTTTCGAAAATTTTCTACATTCACTAGTCTTTTTTACGTCGCTCCCTAGATTTTGTAACGTCGATCTACTTTATTTAAGAGTTGACCGTTCTTCACACCATTTAAAATTTCGAAAACTGTTAATTTCGATATTTGCAAATGTTTTGAAATGGTTCCAGGTGATAATTTATCCTTCTTGCAAAGATTTACAACTGAAGATTTAATTTCTTCGTCAAAGCGTTTATGAGCCATTTTGCAAAACTGTAAATGTGTTTGCTAATATTCTTTATTTGATGTCAATTTCACTATAAACGCAATAATTGGTAAAGTAAATTTTTGAACATCTAAGAAGAATAGTTTAAAGCAACTCCAAAAGTTTGTGGAAAAATGAAATTAACCAAATGCTTCCTAGATTATGAAACAAAGCTAACTTTTTTAAAATAGTTATATTATTCAAGATTTATTAACATTTTTGAAAATTTGAAAATTGTATTAGAAGTTGACAATCTTTGAAAACGAGAAAACTAGTAATTGACCATACTTTAAGTTGACTACTTATACCAGAGCTAAAAACACTAAAGATTTGATAACGTTTATTTACAACGATTAGAAAAATTCAGAAATAAAAAGGTAAATGCAAATGAAAAATGTTAATTCCATATAAAATCTAACTCAGTAACAGAGTTACTATCGCGCCTTCTTCGAAAGATTATTACATTTAAAAACCTTATTTCTCACATTTTCCTGAAAACTACCGATGCCTTTATCCTATTCATAAATACGATTCCAGTAAATTCTTGTAGATCATTAAATTCCGTATCGAAAAAAATAATTAAGTTTTTCTATTACTTCAAATTAAATATATGAAACATTACGAAATATGGAATTCAATATCGTTCGAAAACTTTTGTCCACAACGTTTAAATAAAGGAGATTCTTCTGAAAAAAAAAAAAATTGAGATGTTTTTGCAACATTATAGTACTTACCGCATTGTCCGAATTCGTCGCTTCGATCCGAACAATCCGGTACCCCGTCACATGTCTTCGCAAAGGGAAGGCAGACCCCGTTAGAACATTTGAATTCTTTACAATTAGAAATGCTGCTGTTGTTGATCCTGTTTGAATTACCACCGTCGCAATCTCTTTCATCGGAACCGTCGCCGCAATCGTCCGTCCTATCGCACACCCACGTCTCATCGATGCACTTTTGATTGTCGCAAACGTACTCTCCTTTTTGACATCGTACGCAATTACGTTCATCATCGTGCTTGGGACATTCATTAAGCCCATTGCACCTGTATAATCAAATTGAATAAAAACACGAAGCTAGACGCAATGAGATAAATGCATACGAATTAAATATTGTTATAAACGTCTTACCTTACTTCTTTCGGAAGACACAAGTCTGTGTTGTAGCATCTATACTCGTTCGCAGTACAATTGACAAAATTACCATGACTTCTATCTGTACAATATTGTTCATCAGTACCATCTTCACAATCATCAACGTTATTGCACTTTAAAGATGAATCTATACAACGACCATTGTGACACGCAAACATCTCAGACGAACAAGTATTTCTGTGGCACGTTTCGTCCTCGTCCGAACCGTCCTCACAGTCGTTCTTTATCGAAATAAGATATCAGAAGATCGCATTAGATATTCAAGAAATTGAGTAGAATTTTGATGAAAAAAAAAAAAAAACGTCGTGTTAATAGAAAGGATGAGCTTACCTCACCATCGCATTTCCACGTTTTAGGAATACATTTTCTATTTTCGCACGTGAAGCTATTGGCATCGCATGTGTGCTCATTACAATTCATTTCATCGGAAGAATCGGAACAGTCGTGATGTTTATTGCATACGAGGAATTTTGATATGCAAGCTCCTTCGCGACATTGAAACTCATCTGAAAGATATCAGAAGTACAGTGAATGATCGTTGGTTTCTAAAGGAACGCCGAAAATTTATTCAGCCCAACACGATATCGAATATCGTTTTCCGATGTAAATGCTTCGCTACGATAGTATTATTCGTTCTGTCACATGAATTCAGCATTTCGTATCACGAAAAGTAAATTATGTGTAAAAATGCAGTTCTTACAGTTCAAATAAGAAATTTCTAAGAAATAAGTATTTCTATTAAATAAAATAATTTTTAATTTCTAGAAATAAGTATTTCTATTAAATAAAATGATTTTTAATTTTACGGAAAAAACTCGCAAAAAAAAAATTGACTTTCAAACTACGCAAATAATATTCTTCTATTATTGTTCGACGAAAAAACTTCATATGCTATTATGTATCTTGATGAGTATTTTTCATTACGAACTAAATTGTAATTGTTCAAGCATAACACACTGGAGTTTTAAACAATGTTAATTTATTGAATCAAATGGTATTCGAATATTCGTTCGTATAATACGAGCACGGCTATTAAATAATAATTTTATCCGCGATCGGATCTACATTATTCACTTATATACACAGTATATAAACTCTAATACAACTTTTCGCAAAGTTTAATGAGTCTTATTGTTATTGTTATAAACAATAAGAACATTATAAATAATATTTAGTGAATGTTTTGATTTACTGGAGTTGCATTCTTTCTTTTCACAGTCCTCCTCGTCCGATCGATCTACACAGTCGTAGTGGGAATTGCAACGTTTCGTTTTACTTATACACTCCCCGTTTTTACATCGGAACTGATCATCTTTTTCACAGTTTGACCAGCGCGAATCATCACATACGGTCGATTCATCTTCTCCATTAGGACAATCTCGCGAGCCATCGCACCTGAAATCGTTACAACATTGTGAAGCACTATATTTAATTCAACTTCTCTGCCGTTTCAAAACATGAAGAAATTATGCACTGACAGTGTTATCGATCGTTCATTTCTTCTATCCATACTTTTAAATTTCTCATATATTATAAAAACTAAACAATTCGTTATTTCCATTTATGTCTATAGACGCAAAATTAAATAATGTGAAATAATATTAATAAAATACCTTTGGTGCATTTTTATGCAGACATCGTGTTCCCCGCATTTTATTTCGCCTGGTTTGCAAGCGGTTTGAGCGATACATGTTCGATTATCGACATTTAACATCATATCGGGTGGACATGCACAAATCTGAAAGTTAAAATAAAATATGAAATTGGATACGTGAACAAGCTCCCTTATTTAATTTTAAATACAATGTAGCGTTATAAAATGAATAAATTAACAATTTTGTTATATAACTCAAATTTGATTCTGAACAGAACTTTTTAGTACAAAACTAAAAGTATTCGACTTACGTATGAATGAAGATTAGATACAAGGCATACATGAGAACAGTTTCCATTATTTTTATGACATTGATGTTCCTTTACATATGGTGTGTGCAAACTTATTAGCTGCATTTTATCCAAATCTTTCGAAGCATCTGTTAAATAAAAATTATTTTATGGAATACTGAAGATTATTTCTATTTTTTATTGTTTTACACATCGAACTCACCTAATGTAAGACGCTTTTGATATTGGTCTGTAGTACTTTTACTAGTCCAGAATAATTCATTCGATCTGTATTGTGTCCAAAAGACGTAATCATCGTGAACAGCAAGGCTCACAGGTGCTGATAATCCAGTACGGAAGATATAGGTATCGAATCCTTAAAAAACACAATTATTAACATTTATTATATCGTTTCACATTATGTTATCAATACGAACCATCGAACGTGGTAGTCCCGATACGACCAGTGCCTTCATCGCTCCAAAATAATTGTTTTAAGCCTTTGTCGTAATGTAATGATATTTTCGGTCCAAACAAGGGGGTTTTATATCCTTCAATTGGTATTTTGGATCCGATTCCATTCATTTTTATCAAATTTATGTAGTACTTATTCTTTTCATGGAAAACAACGAACATCACGCTGCAACATAATTATTATTGTAAACGTTGTAATTCGTTAATCCGTTTCTTTGAAATTCAGTATAAAAAACAATACCCTTCCTCTGGTATTAATGCGATATCTTGGGGTTCTTCTTTGAAGTAAAAAACTGTTTTCTCGTTGGTACTCAAGCTATAAACTTCGATACTTCTCTGCTTCGTATTCGATATGTATAAATTGTTTCCGATATAATCGAAATCCATTCCTCCTACTATTTCGTTCTCGATAGACACTATAGGTTTTAAGTCTCCAGTATTCACATTGAAATGAAAAATTTTATCCGATAACTGATCACTCGCGAGCAAACCGCCTATACAGATTTTTACACAGTTATATTAAAAGTATACAAGGTAAACGATTAACGTTGAACTAAATATATGCAGTATACACATTAATGCTGAATTTATAATATTATTATTGAACATTAAAAACGTACCAGTCAGAGGATTGTAAGTAGCTGCAGTAACGTGTTTTACTGTAACACTAGTTGTCATGTTTGGTTTTCCCAACAATTCGTGGTAGTAGTCTATGAATTTATTCCCTGCTGCGATCATAAGGTGCATTCTCTTCTTGGTGACTGAAATTTTTCAAGGCATTGAAATTAGAAATACATTTCCACCTTTTGAAGATATACTGTTAAAATGTAATGGGGTCATTCCACGCGAACTCGGACACTTTTTGGAGTAACATCTCGGATTTTGTTGAATTTTGGATATGCTGTAGTTTTTGGGGATATATAAACGTATGTGAAAGGATTTTTGAAAATTTTGAAAATTGTTAATTTTAGAGCTCTGAAGTTTACTGTTCACTTTTTTTCTATTAATTTTAGCTCTTAAACTAGCAAACTGATAAAAATGTGCTTTTGGGTGCTAATAGAGCAGACATAGCAATACCTAATAAAAATTATTTCAGTTGGAAGAAAAACTTTTTTAATCATTTATTTTGCAATTGTTGTTAACAAATGCAGGTCTTCCATAGCGGAGAATTATTTAAAAAATCAAAAAAAATTGAGAATGTAGCCCTATTTGTCCCCTTTACGAACCACTTTTCAAAAATACGGACACTTTAAAATTGGCCATAGGAAAATTAATTGAATTGTACGCTGCGCGTCGAAATCCACTGATTCGACCAGCCGAACGCGGCGGAGTCCCTAGCGCGGTTCTTGCACAGTCAAACCGAATGGCGCAGCACTTGGCTGGTCGAATCAGTGGATTTCGACGCGCAGCGTACAATTCAATTAATTTTCTTATGGCCCATTTTAAAGTGTCCGTATTTTTGAAAAGTGGTCCGTAAAGAGGAAAAATAGGGCTACATAAAGGGCAAAATAAATGGTTAAAAAAGTTTTTCTTCTAACTGAAATAATTTTTATTAGGTACTGCTATGTCTGCTCTATCGGCACCCAAAAGCACATTTTTATCAGTCTGCTAGTTTAAGAGCTAAAATTAATAGAAAAAAAAGTGAACAGTAAACTTCAAAGAGCTCTAAAATTAACAATTTTCAAAATTTTCAAAAATCCTTTCGCACACGTTTATATACCCCTAAAAAGTACAACATGTCAAAAATTCAGCAAAATCCGAGATGTTACTCGAAAAAGTGTCCGAGATCGCGTGGAATGACCCAATGATAAAATGGTACCTACTACGGCATGTATGTTGATCAGCATTCAATACCTTGTCCATTGTACAAGCGCAAGTATATCCATTCTCCGAGTTTAATAGACACAATTGTGAACAAGGATTTGAATTGCATGGATTAGGAATCTGTTGTATGATCGAACAGATTGTGAATATTTCATTTCTATCATAAAATGGTGGAACAAAGGAAAATTTTGTAAAGAAAAATCAGAATTTACCTTGGGTTTCAAAACAGAGTGATATATGTGTATTCCATAAATAGTGCTGTTTGTATGTATCAACGTTTTCGAATCTCCACCATTAAATTTATCACATGACTGTATAGTATTGGATGACCAGTCACTCCAAAACAATTTATTTTCAAAAACTGTCAACGAGAAAGGTTGCTTTACTACTTTGTGTATTACAGTCTGAAAAAAAATAAAAAAAAAAAAAGTTTTTTTACATGTGAAATAAATGGTTTAACAAATTGTTATAGAAATGATGCATACTTTACGATCTGATCCATCTAATTTTACTGTTTCAATTAGTTTTAATTTACTGTCTACCCAGTACAATCTGTTGTTTGCGTAATCAATAGACAAACTATTTGGCCATTCAATGTTTTCTGTGACTAGTGGAGTGCTATTTCTTCCATCCATTCCTCCCATTAATATACGCGAATTTACGCCCCATTCTGTCCAATACATCAGACTAAAAATACATAAATTCTGTTAAATGAAAACCTTCGGGAACATGATACTCATTTGAACATAAGAACAGTTTCCAGTCCCAACAATTTCATTTGTCATGATTAGACTGCGGATTTTATGCACTTCTGGCAATACTAAGCATGCAAAAAATCGAAGACTGTAAATATATACCAAAATATATAAAATATAAAAAATATAATTCAAGTTTATATATTTAAAAAAATTAAAAATACTATTATTCAAGTTCCAATTCTTTATTTATGCTTGTAAAAATTTTATTTTGCATAAAAATCCGCAGTCTAGTCATGATGAAAGTACTCACCCATTCGTTGGTAACAAAGCAAGACCTCTTGGTTTATCTTTGCGGTCTCCAATTACAATGGTACAATAAGAACCATCGTTGCTACAAACTCCAATATGCATAAAGCCACTATCAGTAAAGTATATATTGCCCGTTACCCAATCCACTGCTATGTCATCGGGACTATTTAAACCTTAAAGATGAAATAATATAAATAAAAATCTGTGCAAAAACGCTGATTATCGCATTTAAATAATGTGTATAATCAACCTGTTGTAACGATAACTTCTCGCTGGGAACCATCCTCCAAACTTCGAATTATCGCTTCATTTCCATTTTCAATGTCAGACCAGTAGATATGATTTGCATCTAAGGAAACAGCCACAGCGTGCTGCAAATTTTGTGTAACCGGATAATATACAGAGGAATCAAGATATAAACCATGGATCTCTGATTGTATTGAAAATATCATTAATGCTTCACCACCTATAAACAAGTAATAAATTATAATTTAAGTTAACTTTAAACATGATATCCTAAGTATTAGACTGTAGACTTTATGCATTTATAGCAATGTTATCATCTGTTATCATCAAAATATAATTCGAGTTATAATTCAAGACTGTTTAGTACGTTAAACATACTGTTTTTCAAGTTCCAATTCTTCATTTTTGCTTGTAAAATTTTGATTTTGCATAAAGATCCGTTGTCTATTAATTTCATATGTTAAAGCAATGTAACTACCTTCAGCTTTACAAGTTCTCTTATCATCGTTCAAATTATAACCAGGTTGGCAAAAACATGAATATGATCCAGCAGTATTTATGCATCGTTGATCGCAAATGCCATAATGTTCACATTCATTTATATCTATAACACAACATACAGAAATTTTGAAACACCTGTTGATGCTTTCACAGATTAACAGATTAAAAAAGAACCTACAAACTATGGATTAAGCTGAGGATAAAAATGCAGAATTAACTTCGGCTTGAATTTAAAAATTTTTATCTCCAAAATCATTTATCTTATCAAGTTCATTTGTTTTCTCATATTAATAGAAAAGAATCTAGGATTCTTGTTAATATGTAACTGTATGTAACTATTTATATATTTCACAGAAGGTCTGTTTTCTGTTTCTACACTGGCTTCACTATTGTAGAATGAACCAATTGCTATCTCCTTCTGTTTCATAAAACATAAGAAAATAGCAAGCGGTTTACTCTGCATTAGTGCGACCGGTGCAGGAATAGAAAATTTGAAATTAACTATGAAGGAAGGTCTCTTATTATTTTCAAAAGTTACCTGGACATGTTCCATTGTTTGATAATTTGTATCCTGATCGACAGGAACACTGAGCACCGATGGGAGTTTTTCTACAAAAGTGTTCACATTTTGCTGTTTGTTTACAATCTAAATCAGCTGCAATTTGAAATAGAATAAATTATACACGCAATAATTAGGCATGAAATTTTTGATTGATGTTTATCTTACGATTTGATGCACATTTACCTTTTTTACACAGCTCAACATTTTCGTCCGATCCATCGCCGCAGTTGTTTATTTCATTACAGGTTGCGTTCAAAAAGATGCATTTTTGATTTTTACACAGGTACCGATCGATCTCGTTGTTACACTTGTCAGCCGGGATTTTTTCATGTGCTACGGAATATCAATCGATCCGTGATATTGATTCACGTAAAATATAAATCGGTAAGTAAACGTGAAAGATCATTTAATATAAAATTACCGCATTTTTCTTCGTCGCTGTTATCAGGACAATCCGATACACCGTCGCAAACTGTTTCATTGCGTACACAATTGCCGTCGTTGCATCGAAAATCGTCGCATTTTTTCTATCGCGATTAAAAATACATATAAATCGTAAAGAAATATAAATAATTACATAAAGTGATAAGTATTCGTATCTACGTAAGGTCATTTTTCATTTCGTATTAGTGTTTTATGAGATGAACTTTTAGTCTATTTCTTTCCATCATTTTACGCGGAAAAAATTGATTCGAAACACTATTTTAATCGATCACAATATGTTAACCAGCTTTTATTATATTCAGAAAAGGATGTAATATTTAAATGTATGAAAAATAATGTTTATAATTATTACCGCATAAAAATCAAAGAGAATAATTAAAAAATTGTGGAATATGAATTTAGAACGATTCAAGAAATTGGAAAGTTTAAAAAATATTGGAAATCAAAGAGAAAAAAAAGATTGAATATTATCTTACATCTTTCAAGCAGCCAATGTATTCATCGCTTTTATCGTTACAATCGTATTTGCTATCGCAAAAATCTTTCATCGGTATACAAACATGATCCGAACATTGAAATTCGTCTGTGGCGCACCGAATTGAAGAAAAAATAATCTAAAGCAAAAAGTATACATACAATATAATGTAATACATTATACGGGGTGCGAGTGAATTAATGATACAATCCAACTGAAGGAAAATTGTACTATTGCATTTTACTACATTATTTTACGTGAAATTGTCGTTCTTTGAATTGCATCATCAGTTCCTCAATATACTTTGTCATTGAAATTCTTGCAATACGCACTTTAAAGTTATGGCAATTTATTTCATCAGAATTGTCGTCGCAATCATTTTCTCCGTCGCATTGAAAGATGGACGAAATACATTTATTCCGATTTTCACATAAGAACCAATCCGGTTCTGTACAACGCTCTTCTAGTAAACCATCTGATATAGAAAAATAAAATTAGAATTGAACGCTCAAAGAATATAATTACAATTATGTAAATTACCTGTTGAATCTATGTGTATATAGAAGATGCTTAGAAGAAAGTATACGAATAAATAGTGGCGCATAATCTGCAAAACATTTAACGTTAATTTTTATCCTACTCGTGAATTTATACGATTAGCGCGATTCAAATTATTCGAACGCGAAATATAATGATCGCAATCATTTCCACAATTCGCAAATAAAAGTAAAATAAAGGATACGTAAACTTGGAATAAACAATTTTAATTCGTATCAATAATTTTTTTTTTTAATAAACTTGATTTTCGAATTTTTTTAAATGGTTAAGTATAGAATTCAGTTTTTCAATGCAGTATTTATAATTTAGTATTCAATACATAATATGATTTTATATTAACGTTATAAAAGTCAGATTCGTTTCAAATTTATTTTATTCTTTTGTAATTATAGGTAATGTTAATTATAAATGTTATATAATTGAAATTAGTAAATTAAAAATTTACTTACGGTGGTTTTTCACAACATAAATGAAGCGAGGGGCGAGTTAATATATTCTTATCTAAATTAGTGGATGGAAGATTATAAGGTAAGAAAGTTGAATCAGATCCTTGTTACCACTACGACTGTTATCGGGATACTAAAGGGCGGTACAGGATGCGTCCTGATATAGAGGAAATCTCATTGTCAGCTTTAAATACATATACTATGTGTAAGACAGCCCAGGGGCACACGACCGGCAAAGATCGACAATTTGGATAATTGGATCTAAGGAATTTGTAATACGACAGAATGATTAGATTAAGAAAAAGGGTAGAACATATTTTATTTTTCGATCCACTCGATCGTCGGACTTAAAAATTAGACGAACGTGTCTGATTAGAAAGTTAGAAAGCTCATGATCGATTATTTAATCGGTTATACAGATCGCGACAAAGTGAACTCCGCGTTAGGAATATAGAATTTTAGAAAAATGTTATGTACAAATGAAAAATGAATAATACAAATATTTAAATTATATAATCCGAAATCACTGAAAGCCATAAACGTGTTAGTAATATATACCAATATGATTACAAGTTCAAATTATTTGGCCATTACTTATTTTCTAATTAATTTATCGATTTATATATGTATTAAGCTGTTTAACATTATATGTAATGCAAATCATGTAATGTGACAAGTTATTTTATTTTAAAACAAATTTCGAATAAAATAGGAAATAGCATTTATATTACTTAAATAGATAAATTATTAATAATCATAATTTTTATTACTAATATGAGTAGAATTATCTCAATCTTAATTTGCTGTAGTCTATTGTAAACGATTAATTGTCATCAATTTCACACGGTTACGGGCAGCGTTCTATAAGCGTACGAGAAAAAATGTATACAAATCGAAAGTATGTAGGTATATTATTCGACCGCGTATCGAGTCATTGTCTCGAACGTTATCTAGAATTCAAATTTACTGAACCTTTACGATATTTGACGGCACCAAATAAGAAAATTAACCAGCTTATTCAAATTTCTTCACTGTAGGTATAATTTATTTATAATATATATTATACGTATCATAAAAATTTACATTTGAAACGATATACGGATTCAAAACATTTTGAAAATCACGCAGTAATAAATAATTCTAAAATGAAAGGTTTTGCATTTTGCTTTTTATTTTTTTTTCATAAATTATTCTAATCATTCTTATTATAAAAATCTCTAAAAAAAATTCCCATGGCCAATATTTACATAGACAATCTAATATTAAAATTAATTGATTCCGTGGTCTTTTATAATTGCCCTTCACTAATAATGTAATTTATTTTTCTCCGGCTGAACAATGAAAATTTCGAAAAATATTTGAATCTACGCGGAATGAAGGAAAAAACATACGGAATAGAAAGATATGAAGAATGCTGTATTTTTCATCCCTTCCATGGGTGACCCTTTTAATATTACAGTACTGGGAAAGAAGTTGACAAATGCCTGTCGACCGTGTGACAGTGGTTTGCTCCATCGCTGCTACAAACACTTTATCGTATATCGTTCCATCTGCGAAATTGTGCTCGTCCCTTTCCGTAAGAAACATGCCGCGTTGTCTAATAAAATCGATGACAAGATACAAAAAGACCAATGATTCCATCGAAGGTAAGGCGTCCCATCTCCTTTTTCTGTTGTTATCGAACGTAAGGGTACAGTGTACTAGCAACGACACTGCAACTTTGGCGTGGTTATGGAAAGTTACCGTACGATACGCGAATTCGGTCGCGTTATAGTTGAGAAGATTAACTGTATCCGCGTTTGATACATTGTTTGCCGTTTGGCATATCCCATCAAGATTAATTCTCGAATGGTTGAGACTAGTCATTTTCGAAAGCCAGGTGTCCACAAATTTTTGTCATCACTGCTCGATGCATGATGTTCAAGTAGAAGTTTGTATTAGTCGGATGAAGAGACGAGCCTGACTCGGAAAAAGCGTCTACCTTAGCAGTATTTTTCATTAATGAAACGCAGTTGACTTAAAATTAATTTTCTTTTCTTTTTTTTGGATTTCTAACTGAAATCCTAAAAGATATGCACGTCGAATAAATCTCTTGTACCTATTTAATCGAAGCAGTCTGAAAGCATTGATTTATATATTACATAAAATTTAAATTGTAGCTTTAGTTAAAGCTATGACGCGAGGACAAAAAAATTTATCGCTCTTTCAACGACGTTCACGGTACAACGCACCGCGTCTTTAAATAACGCGATCGTTTCGGACTTTAGAACGCGTACTAAAACGAAAAGAAATATAAGAATCTTTTTACGCAGAAACCGAATCGCAATGGACTCCGCCGCCGTCGAACGACGCTAAGCGAAGGCATCAGGCCAAAGACAATTCCACGAAATGCAATAATATTTGGACCTCCTCGAAACTTCCGATCGTAACGCGATATTGCTTCAACAGAGACAACAATGCGTTATGGAATAAGGAGTTTAATGGCGGTTTGGAGGTAGACGCTGCGAATTTTCGGAAAGTCAGCAGTCCATTATCGTCGAACACCGACGATCTTTCCGTCGACGCCGGTCGGAAGATCGTGAGCGCTAACAGCGAGCAAACGGTAGAGAAACTGCAGATATCTTTGCCGTCGAGCGTGAAAAAGTTAAACTGCCCACCGAACGCGAGCAACGATGAAATTAAAGTGGCAGTGAATTTGAATAGAACGTACGACAGGGTCGAGAGCCAACCGACGCCACAGACGATTTATTTAGCACCGAATGCGAAACCGATCGAGCCTCAGACTCAGTATTTCAACGGTAACGTTAAAACGTCGACCGTTGAGAATACTCAAAACTGGAAGCGAAACAAAACCATGCACTATTGTCCTTATTGTCATAAAAGCTTCGATCGACCATGGGTACTTAAGGGTCATTTGCGTCTTCACACCGGCGAAAGACCCTTCGAATGTCCTGTCTGCCACAAGTCCTTCGCCGATCGGTACATATTCCCCTTCAATTTTATTAAGATCGTTATTTCGTCATACGTTAGGCGCAACAACGGAAGTTACGATACACGATCACGTGGTCGTGATGTTCGTTACTATTTTTTCCATTTTAATTACTTTTCGTGATATTTCACAGTATTTGTATATATAGTTATTTTATCAAAGCAAAAGATTTTGGTATAATATGCATATGTATGTGTTCTGTAGATCGAATTTACGTGCTCATCAAAGAACGCGAAATCATCATCAGTGGCAATGGCGATGCGGGGAATGCTTCAAAGCGTTTTCCCAAAGGCGATATTTAGAACGACACTGTCCCGAAGCTTGTAGAAAGTATCGGATATCACAGAGAAGAGAACAAAATTGTACTTAGAACGTGGCCTTTATTCCTTTAACATATACATACACATGTTATTGTTACTTATGTATAAAAGTGTGTAGTCTAATATATTAAACGTGCTTTGTTTTCTCACAGTGTTTGAAATTTCAATTTACATTTACATACAGTACGCTACTATCCTTCATACTTTTCTCTCTGTTCATTTACATAAAGTTCTTGATCGATGAAAGTGCTAATTCGAAAAGAATGTCGATATTCCTATCCTTCTCGAGAAAAGTCGTTGACAAACGTTTGAATCGCGGAAGAAGTAAAAGTACTGAGATAACATTCGATTTACAGTTAAACTTTAAAATCTCGTTTGCAACGATTCTTCTAACATGTACGCCGATACCTGCCAAACTACTTTGAAATTGTTTCTGTCTAACAAAGAAGAAAAAGCATTAGGCATTTGATCAGTTGATAGTCGAATTGTTTCTTCCTGTTTCAGTTTAAATAACTTTCAGTTGAGAATTTCGTGCAACGGTAAGATGGAACGTGACCAATAACAAGGAGAGTTGGAAACGCCACTGAAGGGTTTGTCGCGCAATTGAACGCGACTTTGCCCATAGAGTGCGCGCGACGACGCAACGGTTTCTGGTCTGAGTGCTTTTACTCTTTCATGGCGCATGTCGTGTACGTTCAACAAGGAATAATTATCGCTCGCATTTGACGCAGTGCGTTAGTCTCATATTACAAACGGAAAAGAACATAATATATAAGTGCCGCGTATTACGCGATACGCTTTCCGAGCAAGTAATCCGTGTTAAGTGCTTCGGCAAGGAAAGAACGCGGCGGTTAAGCACTGCAAAGAAAACTTGACATTGGAACGGCCATTTTGGCGTGTTGTTTCCTAATCGAGTGCTCAGCTTCAGCATCGATATCCATCCATTTCAAGGTAAGTGGCTTCGCCGTCGCGGCCGCCACGACTGGCAAATAATCACGCGTTCGTCGGGTTTCTACTTTCCGTTATCACGCGTCGCGTTTATTCTTCGAAGCTTTTTGGAGCGATTTACTCCGAGAGAGGAGAATCGACTTTGCGCAGATGGTTTTGCCCTGTTTTTCATCCTGCTCTCCCAGTGACGGTAGTAACCGCCGACGTGTTGAAATTGATCAGTACGAGCGGCTCCGTTAGCACTTTGAAAATATACCGCGCGACTTTTGCACGATTTACGTCGATTTCGGATCGAGAAATCCGTTGGTTCGATATTTGTCTATACATATGATAATCGAAAATGTTGCCAATACTTACGGCCAACTTTCCAAATAAGCAAGTTATCTACCCTCTCAGCAGAAATGTTGCACGTTTGATTTCAGTTAAAATTGTTTACCGTATAAAAGATTCTTGTTAATATGACTTTCTGTTTCAATTAAAAATTACGTAAAGGTTACGAAATACTTTGTAACTGTTAGACTATACGGTACAATTATTTTATTGATTATTGGATTATGTTGTGTAAATGATCATTCTCTTAACTTAAAGTTCTCTTAAAATTCAACTTTCTGTATCGTATTTAATAATAGTCTGTTTCGATATACGTATATGAATTATGAAATAACGACCTCAAAGGAATATGTTAGGGTCTCCAGAATTCAAATTTTTTACGAACAGTGTCGGCAACCGATAACGGTAATAATTCTTATGTTTCCTTGGGGGACCGAAATGTATAAAAACTTGTTCTATACCGACGAGAGTATACATGATGTTTACATTCTAGCGTGATCTTTCCAATAGGTCATACCTGCTGTTTGTCTTTTGTTTCACGGGCAGTTCACTGTTCCACCGATATATCGTGGTCGTTGGTACAAAATTTCTAATTTCGAACGTTATTTCGTAAAATTTGTTTATCCAACTTGTGCCATCATAAATTAATGATTTACAAAAACAAATTTGTTGCAATAAAATTCGATGAATATTGATAAAATTCGATGAATATTGATAAAATTAATTAAAAATTAATAGAAATTTCATTCACTTTGTTTATTCAACGTTGAACATCTTTCCTCAGGAAGTAAATATATTTCATCATTTCAAAAATGATGACAGAAACACACATAAATTCCAATCACGTCTTGAATTCCGGTTTGAGTACCAAATCGGAGATAGACAAAATGGACGACGTCGGTTGGAAAGCTAAATTAAAAATTCCACCAAAGGACAAACGAATTAAAACTAGTGTAAGTTCTTGTTATCTACTGTTTCGTAAAAATCGCAGTTAACCAGTCTTTCAAAACGAAAATTTGATAAAGAGAATTTTTATAGGATGTTACTGATACTCGGGGCAATGAGTTTGAGGAGTTTTGCCTGAAACGAGAATTATTGATGGGAATCTTTGAGAAAGGCTGGGAGAAGCCGTCTCCGATTCAAGAAGCCAGCATTCCCATTGCATTGTCTGGTAAAGATATCTTAGCTCGTGCAAAAAATGGGACTGGCAAAACTGGGGCCTACTCAATTCCAGTGCTAGAACAGGTACGTATTTCGATACCTATCGTTGACGTTTCGTTCAATGTTTAAATCCGTATTAATTTGTAATTTTAGTACAACATTATTTCATATTTATCATTAGCGAAATCGTATAATTGTTATATTTTGAATCCGTCTATTATGTTTCTAAATGCTTTTAAGAATCGTTAAACAGTTTAGACATTTGAAAAATATGCTTTCGACCAAATACCAATATCGAAATTATTTCATGTCAGCCTATTTTTATGTTCCGTTGCTTTAGGTCGATCCACAAAAAGATGTAATCCAGGCACTGGTAATTGTACCCACAAGAGAGTTAGCTCTTCAAACATCACAAATCTGTATTGAACTCGCAAAACACATGGACATAAAAGTAATGGTAACTACTGGAGGAACAAACTTACGGGATGACATCATGAGGATTTATCAGAAAGGTTCATTTTTAGCTTACGAAGAAAGAATTAAGGGGTCATACGTTTCTCGGGGCTAAATCGTAGTCAATGTTTAAGTGTTAGTTACTGACAAACTATTAGACCAATTGGACTAATTCTTTTTGTATTATAAAGGTACTTGTTTGTAGAGCAGAAAACAGGTATGGCAGTTGTGAAATTATTGTAAATATGGCGTCTGCGAGCAATGGCGTAAAACTGTTTTTTTGTCGCCCTAAACGGTGGGCATGATTCAGCTCGTACTAGTGATCTCAAACAAAACGTATTGATATTTTATTACTTTTTGGGATCGTAGTTGTGCTACGAGGGTTTTTTTTGGGGGGGGGGGGGAAATTACGGCAGTGTCAGCAATTTAAATTAGGGTGTCGTGATTTTCGCTTGAAAAATCCTACATTTTTTGTTGTTATTTAAAAATGGTTCAATTTATTCAAAAAAGCCTTCGTAGCACGATAAATACGATCCCAAAAAGTAATAAAATATCAACACTTTTTGTTTGAGATCACTGGTACGAGCTGAATCATGCCCACCATTTAAAAAAAAAACAGTTTTGCGCCATTGCACGCAGACGCCATATTTATAATAATTTCATATCTGCCGCACCTGTTTTCTACTCCACAAACAAGTACCTTTATAATACAAAAAGAATTAGTCCAATCGGTCTAATAGTTTGTCAGTAACTAACACTTAAACATTGACTACGATTTAGCCCCGAGAAACGTATATGACCCTTTAATAATAAAAATAAAATAAAAGTTTCCTTCATAATTTTCAAGTATTTTGTACAATAATTACCGCTAAGTCCAGACAAGAATTCGTTGCTTACTATTATTATTTTTTTACAGTGCAAGTGATAATCGCAACACCAGGAAGAATTCTTGATCTTATGGACAAGAATGTTGCAAATATGGATCACTGTAAAATTCTAGTTTTGGATGAAGCAGATAAGCTTCTATCACAAGATTTTAAAGGAATGTTAGATCACGTCATTTCTAGGTATGCCGCGCATATATATGTATACATGTATAGCCTTATGTAACTGGTACTTAATCATGGATTTGTAATGTTCAACATTTTTCGCGTTTGACTATAGATTGCCGCAAGAACGTCAGATACTGCTGTATTCAGCCACATTTCCCTTAACGGTGAAGCAGTTTATGGAGAAACATTTACGAGATCCGTACGAGATTAATTTAATGGAAGAACTCACATTGAAGGGCGTAACGCAATACTATGCCTTCGTACAAGAACGACAGAAAGTTCATTGCCTTAATACGCTGTTCTCCAAGGTAAGATGCAAAGATTTTGTATGTAATTTGCGTTACAATTTTTCTTTTAATTACGTTTGTCTAACTATGTTACATATTTTTCATTTTTCAAGTTACAAATAACACAAAGCATAATATTCTGCAATTCAACGCAACGCGTTGAATTACTGGCGAAGAAAATAACAGATCTTGGATACTGCTGTTATTATATACACGCGAAAATGGCGCAGGCACACCGGAATCGCGTGTTCCATGATTTCCGAGCAGGGCTTTGTAGAAACCTGGTAAGCATAACTGTATTTATTAGTAAAAAATGAAAGAATGTGTAAATTTAAAATTCTTATATCAGGTTTGTCCGGAATTTTATAATTTCATTAATGGTATGCAGAAACCAAATTTGTTGATTTAGTTTTAGTTTAGTTCTACATAGTGTCCTCATTGATGCAAATTTTGCAGCATTCTAAAAGATTAAACGATTAGGGTGGGGGGAATCATTTTGTAGAATTGCTTTTAAATACTGTGCTACAGTTTTCTTCTAAATTACAAAATTGATTGATATCTTTTCCTTAATATCGACCTGCGTTACGAAAAGTAGCACGTTTCGATTCTCTTACGAAAAGCAGCACGTTTGTCTTCGTTATCACGAAAAGCAAAACATTTCGTTCTTCACCGCGAAAAGTATCTCATTTCGGTGGTTAGCTACGAAAAGTAACACGTTTCGTGCTCCAACGCGAAAAGTAGTATATTTGGGTGATTAGTTATGAAGTCTTCGCGGCTGAAGTACAAACGTGCTAATATTTGTCAGAAACGATGAAACGTGGTTTCCTTCGCGGGAAACCGAAACGTGCTGCTTTTCGTAAGAGAATCGAAAAGTGCTACTTTTCGTAACGCACGTCGACATGAAGTTTAAGTTTCGGGAAGAAATCAAAATCTGCAGATAATAAGTCTTGCAAATAGAATGGTTGCAAAATCGTTGCCATCTGTTTTTAGACAAAAATTTTCTCACTATTGTAATGCAGCAGGAATTAAGTTTTAACATTTTTTTTAATTAATAGTCTATCCAATACTTTATAAAATGTTGCGATCATATAATCATAGTTAACTACAAAGATGTGAATGTAATTGTGTTTCACGTATTACTAACTTAAAAAGTCTATTAGTATGTCCGAACGAAAATCATTCCGAAAACTTTCCGGACAAATTGTACTTTACGAAAAAAGTGAATTTATGAGTTGATCGTTGAACGTGTAAAATATTTGTCTACAGGTGAGCAGCGACCTGTTTACTCGTGGTATTGATGTGCAAGCAGTGAACGTCGTGATCAATTTTGACTTTCCAAAAATGGCAGAGACATACTTGCATCGTATCGGTCGATCAGGACGATTCGGCCATTTAGGTATAGCAATTAACCTAATCACGTACGAGGACCGTTTCAACTTGCATCGTATTGAACAAGAGCTTGGCACGGAAATCAAGCCTATCCCAAAGGTAATAGATCCAAGTTTATACGTAGCAAGACCAGAAGACAATAACAGTATGGAAGAGGGTAATGTGTCCAAGTAGTTTCGATAAGTGGTCGTACGATGAAGTTTTACATGCGCTCAAAGAGTTTGAAGTGTAAAGAAAAAAAAAAAAAATGGTGATCGTGTGACTCGTACATGCAAGGCATACGATATGCTTTGAACTCGCAGAGTGAAATGTTACTTCAGTCCGAGAGAAAAAAAAAATGAATTGTCTGGAGTGTTTAACAGTGTATAAAGACGAAAACAGTGCTATGAACATTTAGATAAAAAAAAGTGGTCTATATAGAAAAAAAATTGAAAATTTCAATTAACATCATAGTAAGCAACGGAAACATGAATTACTTGTAAATATAAGGCAGTACTGAGCGTGAAACAGTGGACTCAGTGAATGAAATGATGCGAATGCCGGTGCGAGTCATTCTTTGTACATAAATACATATAAATGTACATAATCTAAAGCGCGTCAGAGTCAAGCCATTATCAAGAGCACAATATGTAAACGAGTACATGCGTAACATAATAATCATTACATTTTACCACAACTGTAAATATTACATGAGGATTATCCATCATTTTAATAGTAAATTTTTATACAATGGCTTCATACTTCCAAGATATTTTTCTTTTGTCTTTCTTTTTTTTTGTTCCTTTTGTTTGTTCTTTAAGGAAAACCGTGATGGCATGTGCGACGTAATGGACAAGCAACAGTACTAAAACGAACATATTTGATACTTGAATGCTGTCCACGAGTATACAAATACTATGTATTGATCCACGTGCCCATTACTTTTCGCATCAGCACACTTGCATATAAAATTCTCCTTAAATATACAATCACAAATTCTAAATATCGTATTGATCTTAAATGTTTGATCATGGCTTGATTTTGCTACCTGTCAATGCTGTCATACAACTCTGAAATTTAAATCACTTTTCAAAAGGCGAAAGAATTGTACTTTTTTGTTCTGTAAAGCGGATATAAAAACTTTTTTTTAACTTAATCTGATTTTTTTTATGAAAGTGTGATTGAACGTCAGAGATTGTAAAATTGACTAGTTTTATATAATTATTTTTTATAAATAACTGGCTGGTGGCATTCGTAAACGTTAGGGATTCGATGTATGATTTCTATTGAACGTTTATGTGTCTATTGTACTTCAAAATCAATACCGCTAATGTACGAGTAATAAAATTGTCAAGCAAGGATTCTTTATTACTCTATAAGACAATTTAGGAAAACAACGTTATACAAAGAAAAGTAACGAAGAACGTATGTAACATAGCATAATAGACGATCTTCTGTGACAGACAAAACAACTGCCAAAAAATATAATGGAACATCGTCATTGAATCCCTTTTTATTCTTGATTTTTCTCTTGAACATTCGTGTACATGTTAATCGTATGAAATGCAAAAAAGATAAATGTGTCTCTAAGGAATGATTTTCGATGAAATTTCTATTGTATTGTTAATATTCTCCGTGATTCAAAAGTCCACCACCAGCCAAGACGACCTAGGTTTATGAAACGAAATGCGTATACATTAAAAATAGGCAATAGTAGAATATTTCATATTCGAGGCAAAAAACAAAAAATTTTTTCAGTGAGAGATAATAGAAGTGAAGAAAAGCGGTTTGGAATACCTTTACACTTATAATATCAGTTCTGACGGATATTTTGCTTTGCATGGAGGCAACGGGAGAGACAACCTTATGACGATGAAAGTTGACAGCTAATGCGAAATGTGTGATCGTTTGGTGTTTCGTTACGAAACAGACGCGTATGTTATTGAACGTGGACGTTTTTACGCGAGTCGTTCGGAAAGGAAAATATTAAACTTTTAAATTGAATGCAGTTCCATCCGAGTGTTTAATTTGAAATTGGATTGTGAAAGTGAAAATCGGTAACGTCTAACTTATTATTCGATGTAACGGTATATGTAAAATGTATGGTATTACAAATCACATTCTGATAAATCGTAAACATTTGATACAAGACTTCTATTGATATATTGACTATGTACGCATATCGGGGATGATACGAGAATAATTGTATTCCTCTTTTATTTCGTTACCCGTCGCAAATTATGAATATATTCGTAATACATGGGGCAAGGTAATGCATTTCGTTTGCACGAACATTTTATAATCCCATTGTATGAAAGGTATGCTCGATCAGTTATTAATTACTGACATATGGAAGGTCTCTCTTGTGCCATCATCGATAAGCATTATTGCTGTGATTTAGTATTATAGCATTGAAGGCATTGCAAACCGTTTCTTTTTACGCGAACACAAATTATAATTTGATACGTACGACATTTCAAATATTGGAACTATGCCTGTAGCACAGAGATGTTGTGTGCGATGGGCGTTGTCAATCGATTTACACTTTTTTGCCAGTTCAAGAAAAAATGTGATTTGAGAAGTAGTTAAATGTAGGAAATCTCAACGATTGATTGTAACACAAGCACGCATCGCATTGTTGCAAGAAATCAGGCATCAATGCTTGGGAACGATAGGAGGAAGCCAATTAATGATAGAGTATCCAATGTGCGAGACATTCTTTTCCATGTTGGGGGATGTGTATTCGAAAGTGAACAAAGAGAAATAGTTACGAAAATTGGCAATGAATTATCTAAATAATTACGTAATAGTTGTATTTATAACAGTTTAGAGAAAAAACACCATTTAGTGTTTCTTTCTTTCTTTTTTTTTGTGGATCTATCTTTTACCGATTATTACTTTTTTCATATGCGATGTTACTGGTTAACGAAATTTTCATCGGTCAGATATATTTGAGATGAAGTAAAATCGCATATGACTGTTCCAATGTAATATTGTAATCTTTTTTTCTCTCCTCTCTCTTTCATATTTTTATTATTTCCTTAATATGGGAACACGTAATTCAATAAGTCGAGAACAGTATTTCGGATATGTCGGTTCTAAAACAAACAATACTCCTGCATATTCACTGCAAAATTTTTGCTTTTGTGTTGTATGTTTGTGAGGATTATTACGATTCATTTTTGGCGAAGCTGTATAGACTAGGAAAGTAATACTCTTGGTCTTACTGAAACTTATAATTTGAAACACCATTAGATCCGATGCGGAATCTATTTTGTGAAATATATATTTTAATCAATCTTTAAAAGAGTCAAGAACGTGCCAATCAATGAAATGTCATGGAATTTCAACGGGATTTTCACACATACATTGCATGGAATTGTTCCTAGTGATTCAACATACGTTACGATCACTTCACGCAGCATTCTACATACATACACGTTTGTGTGTTTATCAGTTTTACGAAGTATTAAACGTTAACGGGACGGATGCACGCATTGCGAAGAGCTACATTTCAAATCTCGCGTTCATACGATCAAGAAAACGTCGTGTCGTATTCATCTTGACTCTTTTCAAAGAATGGTATTTGTGCGGGATGAAATTATAAATCTCTAATGAAAGCTGGGTGATAAAGAATAAAAAAATAAGATTGCTGAATGCAATACTATGCGTATAGACTGAAGGAATAGAAGAATGTGGTATGTGTTCGTTTTGTTCTACCGTTGAAATTGATGAGCGAATCGATGAATTTTTAATCCGAGAGTTATGTCAATTTCCATGTTATACGTGGATCTTGAAGTTTTTTCTGCGAATTCTTAGGATACGTATATGTATGATATACCTTTTTTTGAAGCGTTGAAGATTGCTTACACGGAAAACGATCGAGATAATTTTGTTCTTAGAAATCTTGTAAGCGTTCCCTCATGTCTGTCGCATAGACGTGTATCCAAGTGAAGTTCCTACACCTCATCTTGGAGAAGATTATTTCTTGATGTGGAAACTATTTGTGAGGGGCACCTTTATAATATAAAAGTGCAATGTCGGAAGCGATGTGTCAACATCTGGATTTGGGATTGTTCAAGGAGAAGACCCTTATTACTATCAGGAAGGGTTGTATTAATCATTGAGAATATACGATTCGATTCGTATATCGTGTGAAGGGGAAAGAACAGCTTTTCACGAGATCGGAAGTTCACCATCAACGATCACGTACCTTCACTATAATTAGCGTTGGTTTAATCCTACGCGACGAGCTGCAGGCTACAAAAATAGTACATATTTTCGCAGTGTGAGAAATAACATTGGTCTCGAATCAACACCACGAAAACGTTCAATAGTTTGAGCAGCTCGATGTTGGAACAAGATCTCCAATAATTTATGAAGAATCAAGTAAAGCAAACATAAAAAAAAACCAAGAAAAATAATAAAAAAAAAACAAAAGAAATTCGTTTAAGTACAAAACGTACCGTCACGTTACATGTATAACAATCTTTGTAACTTATTTTTAGAGTTCCGTTTTATTTCCACCTAATGATGCCATGTTAAAGATGCTTTAACAGTGACGGTACATCAGGAAACATGTTTACAAGCGTACACATTTTCGTACTAATGAACAATGTAAACAATTCTTTATGACATGCTCGATCAAAATTTGTTTTATATTGACAACAAAGCGAGATTACACATTCTTGTAAATGCAAGTCGTACATTACCGTACACTAATTTTTGTTTCCATCGTTTTATATGCAGATATATTGTGTATACACGCCATACAAAAGATCTTGTGTTTCTAACACAATTCAAGAAGTACTGAACGCATCACAAGAAACAAAAAGAAAAAACCAGACGGTATTGATCGACTTGCATGGAAAGGAACAATTTGTAATACGGAATGCACTATACGATCATCGAAAGATTGTATGTATACCGGTTGAAAATCTCTCTTTTTTTTTACGTTCGAGAAACATTGAATTATCTTGACCGCGAATAAGAACAAACGTTTTGAAAATTGTCCATTATTCCGTACACGTAACTACGTATGTTTATTTGTTGATTGTGAAGACAGGTTTGTGCCTCGTTTACGAAACAGAATCTTTTTTATTTGTTTTTTTGATTTGCCCGTGCACAGACCCGATCTGATGAACAAACCGCATGTCAATAATGTATTTGTTTTTGAAAGGAACAAAATAGCAAAGAAAAATTTGGTCCTTAAATAAAATTTCCGGTTCAGCATAACAGCGTATATGTTCTTTCGTTTCACTATATCCCGTTAGCAATGATTTTTAAAACTACATAACTAAAATCAGTATCACATTTATTTGAATTTAATATACGATTAAAGTAGGAGTTCATCATTTTCTTTTCAGATTGAACTTCCGTTGCATCCTTTGAATATATTTTTTATCAGTCTCTACAAAACTTTATTTTTATTTCTGTCCATATTATACATATACTTGCATACATATAATTTGAAGAATGTTATTTTTTTTTTTTTTTTATATTATTACAAACTGTTTACAATGTTTATAGGGTGAATTGCCCAGTGAATGAACACTTGAGCTACAAGTCTGTTAAAATCTAGTGTTCACAAATTGTTACTTAATTCCCTAATTACTAAAACCGTAAAGATGTTGTTTTATTAATAAGATTACACATTGTAGAACATAATTGTAACAATGTTTCATAGTTATAATCTTCCTTGAAAGTCTAACACTGATTTAATTAAAACATCGACCAAATGACCAGAGAATGAACACAAATTTCCAATGAATGAACAGACGTATTCCAGTGAATGAACGAGATAATATTTATAGAAAGCACCATGGTCTTCAATATATTTCTTTACTTTTCTCCAATAGTTAGGGTAACGTTTGTATCAGTGAGGAGAAGAAAGTATTTCATCAAATTTTAGATGTGATTGTAATTCTGGATTTAAAAAGTGTTACAGTACATAAAGAAATATAGGTCACGAAGTTTTGCATTGCTCCATTTTTAATACAGTATTTATTTATAATTGCTCTGAGTATTAAAAATCTTATATCAATAGATTCGTAATTTAGTTAGCTACAAGATGAACTACATCATTTGAATTAATTAAACCTTGGTCATCTATGTTTTTTTTTTATTTTAATGAAACACTTCATTCAACATCTAATAAAATCGATAAATTCTTAGAAATCCATTATTCTCAGAATATTCTTTATTTAAGGAACATATCGGCAATGTAATTGCAAAAACAAGTTTATCATAGGATCATTAAACACAACTCAAAATGCAAGTTGTAAATGTAGCGTGATAAGACTTGCCTTGAACTTGTGGAACATTATTAGAACAGTTTTTGAATAAAGGAATTTTAGTGCGCTATACGTTATAAATAGACTGTGGAAGTTCATGCTAATGCATATTTTAGGGAAATGGATTAACGGAACGAAACTTTGATAGAAATATGTTTCATTAATAGAGGATTTCAAAAACATATTTTTTTATTTTGCATATTTTGCATATTGCATATATCTTGCATATACTGCCTATGCCTTACATATCCTGCATATGCAGAGTGTCTCGCTTAACTCTGTTACCCCTGGTTCTTTTGTTATTTGTACAGATACAAAAAATGTGAGGAGAAAGTTGTCGTATTTTAAGCGCACACGAGCTTGTGTAAATTGAGTTCACCCTCAAGGTAATACTTGCCGAAATTTTGGGAATAGTATACCTAATGTTTCTTGTTTTACATGGAACGACACCAAATGTTTTTTATTATTCAGTAGTTGAGGTCTAAACACATACAGGGTAGGGTGCGCCAAAAGTATGGAAACGGTCAAATATTTCGAAAACGGAACATTTTTGAGAAAAATGTTTTAGAGCAATGTTTTAGGGTTTTAAAAATTCTATTGAACGGTCGTATCCGTTTGACCTTCAGAGGAACGGTCAAGGTCACGTCAAGGTCAACATGATTTTTTTAAATGGAACATCCCATTTTTGATCATGCAGTGTTAAAGCTGATGATGAGACCTTTTCAAAACACTAGCTGATGACCTATTTCTGTTGAAAATTGCCTGAGTATTGAGCTTTAAATGTATCGAGACCATCAGGCTTATTGTTAGTATTATGTCATTTTATGTTAGAATTAATGTCGTTGAATAGTAGTAGTAAAATCGGATTCCGATGGTATTTCTAGTGTATGTGCAGTAACATCTTTGAGATGCGATTTCGACCGAGTGACATGGCAAACACTGGAATGATCATTGTACACAAGCGAGAGTCTATTTCTTCATTCTCAACACTCAGAATTTAAGCAGTTCTCAACAGAAATAGATCAGTGTTTTGAAAAGGTCTCATCGCAAGCTTTAACACTGCATAATCAAAAATGGGATGTTCCATTTAAAAAAATCATGTTGACCTTGACGTGACCTTGACCGTTTCTCTGAAGGTCAAACGGATACGACCTTTCAATAGAATTTTTAAAACCCTAAAACATTGCTCTAAAACATTTTTCTCAAAAATGTTCCATTTTCGAAATATTTGACCGTTTCCGTACTTTTGGAGCACCCTGTATGTATAACTATGTACCACACCATGATTTTGAAATGACTTGGTACCGAAAATTTTGCAAATGATTGAACCTACGCTTTCGATACACATAAATTTTACGCAAAACTTTAATTTGTTGAGATAAAGTTCCCTTCAAGGTCATGTTATTAAACATATCTAGATGTGTTTTTTTTTATCAATTACATAATTTAATAAAAAAAATTCTTACTGTATATCGCCTCGATGCGATTCATGTTATATAACAAATATGTTTTTCATCATCACAATTCGAAAATATATTTAGGTGTTCTTATTTAAACGGATCACCCTGTATAATAATTCAAAAAATATATTTCTCATATTAATTACATTCATTAAACGCAATTATATGAATTTTTAGTCTGTATACATGTAACGTACGTATACATCAATATTATCCTGCATATACTTTGCATATATTTTGCATATACTCTACATATTCACTGCATATTGTTACTGCATAAACTTCCGCAGTCTAGTTATAAATAAGAAGAGAAATGTGATTGTGATGCATTTGTGGTTTCCCACTGGAGCTGCTGTGTAAATTTTCACCTTGAAAAGAGTGTGATTGGCGTTAATTTTTTTGTATTATATTAACAACGTTCATTCTCTGGGGGAGTGTTCAATTATTGAACAGGTCACCCTATTACTTGTCACCGTTGCAAATAGAACAGAATTTTAGGACAGCTTTTTCTATTCTCTGTACAATGTTATACGTTATAACGGCATTGAAAGTAGTATTAGTTGATTTCAAGTAAGTTATAAAACGTGGTATTCGATAAAATACGAAGGTTGACTCTGAGAATCTACAGCTGTGTCTCCACCAGCGTTCGCAAACTGTTCACGAACAGAATAACAGTTGAATTTCATAGAAATCGTCTGTTCGCGTATCTGTTCGCATACAAGTTTTCAATAGTGAAGGCGAAGGAATTGCGCGTAGTGTTTATAGAAAGTTTACAAACTGCTTGCAAACATTGTGTACAAACTAACAGTGCTCGCGAATTATTGACTGGTGCATACGCAACTTAATAGACGAACGTATGAAACTTTGATCAACAATTCACCGCTAACATCATGAAAATTAATGTGACATGATTTTATATTCTGACAGGAAGTGTTGAGTATTTAATAGTTCGATAAACCTATCAGGTTCGGGCGATGATCAATTCCGTAAAGCCAAAAGAGAATTCATGATGCGTCTGAAGCTTCTAATAATCACTGCTTTACGGTTCTTTGATCAGTATTATCGTTGAGTGAGAGTGTAGTGTATGTGAGAAATATAATTTCTCCGCGCAAATTACAAATTACAAATATTGAAACGACCGTGCAAACAGGATCCCACTCCTGTAATTACATTCATCCATCTATATGGTATAATCGCAAACTTCGTCGACGGATGATCGATACAGACACAACGAGTTGCAAAATTATTGGCGCAGCTAGGAACTTAATAAAGCTTGAAATGGAAGAGTAACGAAAACGCGTTCAATATTTCTCATTTTTAAATATTTAGCTTTCTGATACAGTGCTAACCGGAAATAATATTTACTGAAATAAATTATTTCCTCCTTGTGAGATTTCTTATTACTAAGCACTTCTTATTATTAAGAAGCAGAAATAAAGAATTAGAACTTAAAATACAGTATAATGTTCTAAACATTCTAACATGAATACTATTATTGATATTTTGTGTATTTTGGCATATGTTAAAAGTCTCGCAGATTTTTTGCACACTTATCATTTTCATGAATGCATAAAATCCGCTGTCTACTTATTACGAAGAGGTTTATTTATTATGAAGATGCAAAATGTATCGACTATATAGAATGAACACTGTGATTGAAAATTTTTATTCTAGATGTGTGTCGAGTTTTGAAGTTATCGATATTTTTTACAACAGTTCCGTATTTCTGTCGCTTTAACGTAAATACAGTAGCGCTTCTATAAATGAAATTCAATCGAATTCGTTGAATTTTTGTTATCGAAGGAGGATTTCAAATTCCCTCATACTTCGCTGGATTTTATAGTCGACCCACACAAGTAAGAGAGTGTATAGAATGAGCCAGATAAAGCAAGGGATTGCTTGCGAGTGACACCTCAAAACGATAAGATCGATGCTTGAAATGAGCTATCTATACAACAAAATTTCCAATTGCTATTTCCTAGTAAATTCTCATGGAATCTTTTCAAGTTTTTCCAACAAAAATGATAAATATAAAAAATTGAAATAAAAACAAAATTTTTATTTAATCCGCTGATTATTCTTAGTTACTGCAGTAACTATTAAATTTTTTATGTATGTTGACCCGTTTGGTGGGGAAAAAAATTTTGCAAATTGTTCGCTCGGTGGGCAGTATTTTTTTTTAAATGTATATAAAGAATCGTAGGAACATATGTATTTAACTGATTGCGACTGTGTGAAACTTTTAACTAGATCTCGATATATGTACATTTTGTTAAATTAAATTTTTATCTATTTAAAAAACAAATTTGATATTTCGTAGCGTAAGAAACGTTAAATATAAATAATTTTGTGATATAAATCAAGATTTGTTTAATGCTGATAAATTTAAAATTGCGTTGTTTTAATAGTCAAAATCACTTATATAATAAAAACTGAAAGTATTGCTGAATTTCGGTTGAGGAGGAATTGTAAAAACAAAATTGTACAATAGTCTACTTGGATTGATTTTAAAGCGTGAAGCTTCTACATTTAGAACATTACATATTTCAGGATCATTAAAATCGGAGTCTAGATATTTACTATTTTATATTAAAAGCTTATAAAGTATTGAAATATATTTTTTGTTATCATTCCGTGGCTTTTTTAGTTTATCATTTTTAGTTATTACTCATATTTAAATTTTGATTACTCATTTAGCCATTAGTTACGATTAGAGTTACTTACTAGTCAATGTTTATTATTCATGTTTAATAAAAATTTAGTCATCAGTCATCAGTCATACTCAAATATTTATTTAACCATTAGTTGTTAGTCAGTAATCATATTAATGATTACAGTTTGCCCAACTCTGGGCTCGGGTTCCCAAAATTTTCAGGTACCCACCCCTACCATCTACTAGTGAATAAATTAATTCTGTTACATACAACTACGTGTTTCTTAACGTTTATACATTTTTTTGTGCAAAGCATTTGAATTTTGTTTATAAATAAAATATTTCTAAACAAAATGTCGGAAGTGAGCTAAGCCGTCCGTCTACTGGCTTGCTTACCCTACATAATATTTCATACGGGTAAAGAAACCTTGATTCCTCTCCGAAAAAACTGAAAGAAAATGATGTCCTTGAATGGCGATTCAAGTCGACTAGGAGTATAGTATCATTAGTTGACTGAGAAGTGAAGAACGTTATAGTTTCTAATAATCGTTCTTAAGCATGAATCGCATTATCCAGTAGTAGAGTAAGCGCTATAGAAACCGCATCAACTTTCTTATATCTCTATTAGACACTACAGCGGGCAAACGGTGAGGGAGAACCGCGACGGTTTCCCCGGCTTAAAGTTCCATCGTCCGTGTCGGGGTTCGCGCGTCTCTGTCGGTTGCACGCCGACGAGATGGCACCCCGTTGCACAGGCCACTGACGCTATTTAAGCGATTACTTAAAATCAATAGCGCTCGTTCATGCCGCGCCAACAGGCCGATAGTATAATTCTTATCCCAAACTCTTCTTCCGCCTTTTTTCAACCCTCTTTCCCTCTCCCCTCCGCCAACGGTCACCCCTCGTTCCCTCCTCCACCTCCTCCCGCACGCTCGAGTGCCCTCCTCCCTCCTTCGCCGCCGTCACCCCCTTCGGCCAGGCAGTCTATTCTCCGCAGAGGGTACTCTCTGATCAAAGCCGGAAGGCTGAAAGCGAAGACAAAAAAGGAACATCGACGCGCGGGACTAGGTAGCCCGCCTGCAGCTGGATTTTTGCCGAGGGGTTTATCGAATTGCCCCGCGAGGCTCTATCAGGATTTGGCCGGTTCGCTGCATTTTATCAAGTAGCCCCGGCGGCCCGCGTGTAACGTTCGCTCTCCCACCGTGTCACCGGGACACGCGTGTATTACAAACGGGCCGCGCGATTGTTTTGCAGATTTACGGCGCGGACAACTATGATCGAGGACTTAAAACTTATCACTAATTGCTCCGGTCATTAATTGCCGCGCCGCGCCGCCGCACAGGTGCACGACACCGCGACGTCGCCGACGATATATCGCGTCGTGCCGAGGCGCTTGTTACGTATGCGGCGGCGGCTGGCAGAGATGCAAGAAAGCCGGGGCGCGATGCCTTGGATGGGCGAACCCACCCCCATTAGAGTCGAGAGTCTCTGGCTCGCCTTCTTCCAGAGTTCCGCACGACGGAAAGGCGATAGTTTTCGACGGCCGATGAAGCTTGTATTAGTGAGGGGAAAAAAAAGAAAACCGTGCACTCCGATTAACGCTGGTAACGTGTCCAACTTCTTTCTTCGTAATTGTTTTGTCAACGGCGGATTTAAGGATCTTTTTTAGCAGGGTGAACTATACTTTTAAATCTTGTTTTAAGAGGCTACACGGATCTATCTTTAAGGGCATAGAAAAATGAGACCAACTTAGATAAAATTATCATTTGCCTATTAAATATTATAATATGTATTTTATTTTCGATATTTCATGCAATTTTGCATCTATGCGCATTCTGATGCATTTTAGCTCATTTAAAATCGCCATAAATGCATAAACATCCTCAGTCTACTTATAAAAATTGCTATTTTTGAGAATTTTCTTTTTAAGACAATCTTGGAACCGATCCACGTGAGCTTCTTTTTTGGAAGCGCCAAATCAGCGTGCAAGATAACTGGAATATGGTTAAATATGGAATAAAAAATTTATTATGTGAAGAGAAAAATTTTTCTCGGTTTTTTAAAATTGCCTTTTGATAACCGGCAAAGAACGTGGTGTGCATATAATTTTAAAATACTGTTGTATGACCAACTTAGTTATCTGTTGACTCTATAACTGAATCAGTGAAAAATAACTGCGATCGGGTTATTCTGTTTAAAACAAGTTCGTCGTCCCTGTCTTCATTTACCGTCAAGGACCCAACTTCTGTTCAGAACCCAATTTCTGATCAGCTTAGTATATAACTATTAACTATAATAAATAAATTATCATGCTCAAAGTGGATCCCAAACACTTACTAAATATAAACACTTACAAAGTAGACCAATATATGTACGTTATTCGTAAATTTGTAACGCGATGAAAAATCAGTTCTGATTTGAGACGATCCTTGTTTCATACAATTTTTTTAATTCGTAGTGTCAAAATATTCTTTATTATTGGTGTATATTATGAAGCGTGTCACAACTCCTGAAAAGTTATCTATGTATAAATTGCGGCATCCAGTTATTATTTTTTGGGTTCTGGAACGCTATCATAAGCCAAAACATTTAGAAAAGACTCAAGATACAATAACAACCACGGCTGTCCCTTCAGAAATTGTGAAGAAAATAAGAAATTTTGAAAAAAAAAAAAAAAAAAAAAAATGTTAAACTGCTTTTGATGAAACATATAACTATCTCGGAAATATACACTTTAAAATACAAAAAAACCGAATCAAAATCAGATCACTCCTTAATGAGCTACAATGCCACAGACAAACTGACACACATACACACATGGGTGTGAATCTTATAACACCCCTTCTATTTGCGACCGGGGTTAAAAGTGGGAGACACTGTGTGCTTATTCTTATTTGTCCTTTGTCCTGCGCTGCAGGCGAACTATTCGATGTTGACACTTGACACTCTGTCGTCACATAAGTGCCTCCTGCGGAACGAAACGCGCGCCCGCGTGCCCAAAGATAGGAAACAGTAAATAGGAAATGTGAAATAGAAAATAGTTTCAGGACCCGTGGAAATAACTCAAGTGTGAAATATTTCATTTCCATTATGTTTTAGAAGAAATACGAAATACTATTTCCTCCCTGAAATAGGCACTGAGTGAAATAATATTTCAAAATAGTATTTTGATCGGTCACAACTAAAGCATGCGTTTGAAATACTATTTCACTGGTGAAATACTTTCAAATGAAATATTTTATTTCCGATGTTCTTTACTAATTGATGAAATGGAAATATTTATTTCCTATGTCTGTTTGAAATACCTATTTTCTCCAGCTCTCAGTAGGACATGTAGTAATCGGAGTTGAAACACTTCCTATGGCCTCGAACGAGACCCCGAACCCTTCCAGTTCGTCGTGAATTTGTACGGTACGTGGAATACGAGTGCGGATCGGAGGGTGTCGTAGGTTGGGTGACCCCTGAACGCGACGTGGACGACGAGTGTTTGGGAACCGAGTGGAAGAGATCGAGTGTTTAGATTAAAGTATCGGTTGCGAGTGAAGAGCGTCTCTGACAACACGTGTGGAGATCTAGGCACACGACGACGCGTGACAGGACTGCCGGGGGTTGTGTCGTCAAGAATGTGTCGTGATTGCGATACGGTGCGGTGCCTCGATCTAAGGGCGGGGCTTTCTAATTTGACTTAAGATGAGTGTTATTCGCAGAACAGTTTTCCTTTTCGGAAATTATATGCTTAAGTTTTGCGCTGCGTAACAATACAGTGCAACAATAGAAATCGAAAAGATTTCTAGGTGACACTCGATCTCCCGTCACCTTAATCGAGACGGATGGGTATTTTCTGGATAGAACTTGAACGATATACGTTGATGACAGTTAAACTGTTCACATTTCTCGGAGGTCGGTCCCTTTCGATTGACCCCGCGCTCGTCAAATCTTTTGTACTCGACCCTCGAAAACCGTAAAGGTTTCCAATCGACGTTTTAAGCCCACTTTACTGCGTTCCTTACCAGCCACCGTACTTCGCCTGTTTCTTCTCTTCAACTTTCTTCGCGACGGAGTCCCTCTTTCGGTGCCCCGTAATTCCTCGCTACCGTAAATCGATAACTGCTCGAAAGCGGATCGCGACGAGGTGTGTGGAGGAATGGGAATTGACGAGGTTTCAGTTCGGTGTAGACGCCACCTCTTCTTTGCGTTGTTATTCAACGGAATGCACGGGGGAATACGTGGTCCCGATTATTAACGCACTCGGAAAAAGATGACACGGATTTCCCTTGCAGTGCGGGATCTATCTGTAACCAAATGGCGAGAACCACGACGGTGATCCGTCAATTTTTTGGTACTTTTTCTAATCGCAACTATCTCGATTGATGGATTCTGGAATATTTTATATTTTGTTAATGATTTGAAATTATTATGGATGGAAGTTGAAATTATTTTAGGAAAAAAATCACTTATAACTTACAAAATGTGTAAATATGTAACTTAAAGTCTTTAAGTTTTTAACTAAAAATTTTCGAATCTTCAATTTTAACTCTTAAAATGTTCGATATCAAAACCTTAAATTTTCTAATTTCAGTTTTTTAAATCTTCAACTTGAAGTTTTGAAATTCAAATGACAATGTCGATATGGTATTTATGTTTACAACATAGTCATAAAGTGTTTGAGCATCTTCTTCAATAAAAATGTCTTTTGAAAATATCTCGAAAACTAATCATTTTTTTGCCATGATAATCTAATAATTTTTTACGTGGAATGGACAGAGGAATCGATCTGTGCAACAAAAAATATACATTTCCATGTGCTAATTTTTCCTTTTAATGTGGTAGAAACGAACGCATTTTAGCAAATCCTGTTTCTTTACTACGCAATGTAGTAATTTTTCCTCCATTATTTTTCTCAGTGTAACTACAATTTGACTGTGTAGTCAATAAAGATTAACGATTACAGAAAGTAATCACAGTAATTACACTTTAATCACGACTTGTGATTAAATTACATTTTGCTCAACTCTGCTGTTTTTTTATACTCCATAGTATACGCAAAGTGTGTAATGGTGAATTAAGCGAATGTTTAGTTTCCTTACAATTCCCACTCAAACAGTACTATCTCGTTACAGTGGAGTAACGCCTTAACGAAATATTTTTTAGATAACTAGCAGAAGCTACATAAAATCTACTCTAGAAAATTAAAGGAACGTCCACCCATACTCAAAAACTGAACGATAAAAAAGACAGGAAAATTTCCATCACCGACTGAAACGCAACTTATTTTTAATTTCTATTTAAATTTCACTCTAAAGCGAATCTCTTTTACACGTTACTTTTTTTTGTCTGCGAAGAGAAGTTTTTCCAATTTGCCTGTTTAACATTCATCAGCGAAAATTTCCACATTTTTAATCGTTCACCTCTCAAAAACAGGACCGTAGCCGTTTCCCAGAAACTTTCCGGGGTTATTTTACTCACCCTCCCTCGATCTCTGAATCACCCTCCGAATGTCCCCTCGTCAGTTAGCTCCTTTTAAGCCTAACTCGAACCAACGGTGGAGGGGATGGAACCTCGTCACGGCTGGTCAGATCTTTAAAGTATTCACGGGGGCGCGGTGGAATTCTTCCACCGACGGCTGAATCATTAATCTCTGCGTAACAGCGCAGTCGAGAGTCGAGGTTAGAACGCAGAATTCCGTCGAAGCCTTAGACCATATACATATTCCTTATAGACACGGCCTGTACATAAGGACCCACGAGTCAAAGTGAGCCAAACATAACGGGCAAATTTGCCCACATGTGACGCTACAAAATAATTCAAGATAGGGTATCTTTTTTCTTTTCTAATGCATACTACCTTATACAAAAGTATACTAATATAGACGCTACTATAGCGCATTCCTGCGTCTATAAGACCGTGTGTGTAAGAGGGAAACAGATGTTCCCTATAATTGGTATCTCTTTCTAACAGACGGGCCCGGACTCTTAAGGGCCGATTCACACTAACCGTCTAGACGGCGTCAGGCTAGCGTCCGTCAAAACCTTCCTCTATAGGTTGACTGTCTGTCGAACTACGGACAGTGTAGTGTATTATAAATGGCTCCATAAGAAACCCATTGGAGAAAGTTTTGACGCCGGTGAGCTGACGGATAGTGTGAATCGGCCCTAAAACGGCGTGAGCGTTCCAAGTAGTATAGAGTTCAGTGATCAGACACCATTAAGACTGTATAGATATTTTCTGAAAGTAGATGTTCTTTGCTCACATGTGACGTCACGTAGATGACTTTAACTTGGCCTCAAGGTAGTTATCTGAAGCCATGTCTATATATATATATATATGGTCTAAGGTCGAAGCGGTGAGCGCTCGAGCCGCGGGCCAATGTTCTTATCGAGAGGGTTCTTTGATCGCGGCGCACGGTCAAAGGCTTTGCGTCCATTAAGAGTACATTACGCGGCGGCGTGCGCCGTCGGAGGCACGTGTATCGGAGGAATCAATTATCCCAAGGAGGTGTCGAGGGGTGGCTCCTTCGAGGGAAGATTGTCGCGATGTGTGCCATGTCGTCGCAGGGCCTCGTGTCGCGATGTCATCTTTACTCTCGTTCCGTAGGCAGATTCGATCCCCCCTCGCGCCACCCTGTCCTCAGTTCTTCGGAGCGAACCTAACTTTCCCCTACGGAAGGAATACCCCCATTTTCCGTATAATTTCCACGAGAGATGACAGACCAGAGGAGAAGAGCGCCCGGAGGGGGGTGAGGCGGCGGGGGTGGAAGGAAGGAAAACGGGGGGTTGAAAAGGACGCGGCGACTACTCGAGGACGTAAACGCGAGAGAGCGAGGACCGTGTCTTAAAGAAGGCAGGCAGGCGGGCAGCGGGACGAAGAGAAGGAGGGGGGAGGGATAAAAGGGAAGGGGGCAGGGAAGAAAAGGGAAAAGTGACTGTTCCAGGCCTGATCGTAGCCAGAAACGACGAGAGTCCCCGGCAGTTGACGGTGGCGGATAGACGACGATATCGTAACCGCCGCCGCTGCCTGTCGTTGGCGGCCTTTTCTCTTTCTCCCTACCCTCCCCCGTCTCCCTCCGCCCCTCATCCTGTCCCGCCCCCTCTGCCCCGTAATCTGGCAGTGCATTTAACCACTTTGTGAAATAGCCGTATATCTCGCCGCTGTGACGTAGCATTCGATACGTCGAAAAACGGAGGTTGGAGGGCTGAAGGTGGCAAGAGGAAGGAGCCAGGGGCGAGATAGAGGGTGGAGAGGGGAGGGTGGATGGTGGTGCGAGGTCGGGCGACTCCGTAGGAAAACGCGGGGGGTGGGAGAACCAAGGGGTGGTGGGGGTGTAGGACGGGGAAAGAGAAGCGGGAAAGGGGCAGAGAGAGGAGAGGGAGGATAGAGAGAGAGAGAGAGAATGAGGAGAGCGAGTACTAGTGAATGTTGTGCGCGCGCCCCATCGTCGTGTATCCCATTTAGAGGGGTGGAAAGCGGCGACGCCGAAGGTGGGGTTGGCAGTCGCCGCGGGTAGGGAGTGGAAACGATCCCTACCGCTCCGACTCCGCCGCCGTGCGGAAAGCGCACGAGCTGTGTGTCTGGCTGGGAGTGGCGGGGGTGTTCGAGGGGATCTGCAGGGGACAAGCGTGCTGGGCTCTTGCGAAGGGGGGTGAAGGATGCTGGTGGATGAGGCCGAGGGGGCAAAGGGGGCGCGACGACGGCGTGAGGGGGAGGCGTTCGGGAATCACAGTGGTGGTGTGTATACTCTCTGTGTATAGTCTGGCGAGAGTGGAAGAAGGGTGCGCCCTACTTCGTGTCGACGTTTTCCCTCCTGCTGGTGTGCAACGACACACACACGCGTCGTGGGAGGAACAGAGACGGCGAGCAGGGGAGAGGGTATCTCTCCGGTTCAGTGCCGGGCTTTTCGTAGTCTCTCATTTCACGACGAGCGTCCGCGGCCATCGGCTCCGTGTGTTGTTTCGCGTGTTCCACCGGGGGAAAATAACCGGGGGTGTGCTGACCAAGAACGAGAAACGGAGGAAGCAGTGGGAAGGCGACTGTTAAGTGGTGGCTGCCTGGCGTTGTCAGACGACGCTTGCCGGGCCCACGGTTAGTGAGAAAATCGCGGGTAGTTACGGTCCGTTGCGTGCGAGACAACGAAAGGGGGAGAGAGCGAACGGGCGAGGAAGAGAGAGAGATAGTGAGAAGAGTTTCGGGTGTTCGACGCGGAGTGTACGTGTTCGTGGCTTGGTGCGACGACCGAACGACGAGGGTGTTAATTCTTGGCGTCGGTTGCTCGTCGCGAGAGTGCTTTTCACCCCCCCGGGAAGTGCGACACACGCGCTGGCCGACGCGTTTACGTAAGAACGGACGCTCTCTCGCGGGTACGCGCGACTCGCTCGTATGTATCTGAAAGTGCGCGCGCGCGTGTGACAAGTACCGATAAATACGGAAGAGAAAACGCTGACAGTGATCGTTTCGTCGCGAGTTCGTCGGGGATAGTATAGGCCAGCGACCGAACGGATAACCCGGTTGTGTTCCGTGGCTAAGAGAGCGAGAGGAGAGAAGTCGCTCGTAGCGGTCCGAGTCAGGGAGGATTCACGAATGGACGAGCTGAGACCACTTAATCCCGACCCTCGCGTTTGCATAATTAGCCGTAGTATGCTCGAAGAGCCGCGCAGACAGAAGGGCTCGCGTCAACTTTGGTACAAAGGGTGAAGGTGTGTGTGCGCGACGGTCGCTACGCGTGGGAAACCGATCGTGACGCGGAAACGACGGAGGCGAAAGAGGTGAACGACTGACGTCGGAGGCCGTTCATACCAGTCGAGGAAGTTGGAAAAATGGGCGCGAGCTCGGAAGACTTCAACGGTCGGAGAACACCGTTGGCACATTGATGCGTCTGGCGTGGCCGGACTGCGTCCGCGAGAAAGACTGTGTCGGGGGGCGGGTAGTGTTTACTGAGCGCAGGATCACCGATCGACAATAACAAAAGCGACGTTCGTCATGGGTATCCCGCTGTTTCTGGTTTACGTGATGTTGCTCGGGATCGCGACGAGCGACAAGTGCACAGGCGAGTGCACCTGCAAGTGGAAGAGCGGGAAGCGAACAGTCGAGTGTGTAAATCGCGCCCTGACCAAAATACCCGAGGGGGTCGATCCGGAGACGCAAGTGCTGGACGCTAGCGGCAACGACATTCGCACCCTGCCGAGCAACATCTTCAAACGCGTACGGTTGATGAATCTGCAGCGTCTCTACCTACGCGAGTGTCGTATCGACCGAATCGATAGCAAGGCGCTGGAGGGCCTTACGAATCTCGTCGAGCTCGATCTGAGCCACAACCTACTGACCGTGGTCCCTAGCGAGAGCTTTTTGGACACTCCGTTCCTCCGGGACCTCGTACTCGCGAACAATCCGCTCAAAGCGATCCACTCGGACGCGTTCGGGAACACGCCAAACCTGGTCAAGCTGGATCTATCGCACACGCAGTTGATGGAGATCGAGGCGAAGGGGTTCCGCGGTTTGGAGCTGCTCGAAAGCCTCAAACTGAACAATAATCACCTGTCGATCCTTCATTCGGGCACTTTCGACCCACTCAATAAACTCACCAGCATCGAGCTCCACGACAATCCTTGGATCTGCGATTGTCATCTACGCGAGATGAAAATGTGGCTGCTGAAGCACAATCTACCGACTCTCCAGGCGTCGCTCTGTCACGGGCCGAAGCAGCTACTGAATCGCACCTTCACCGAGCTAGACATCGACGACTTCGCCTGTCGTCCGATCCTGCTGATAGCCAGCCGCTACGCCGAGGCGACCATCGGCGAGAATGCCAGTATTGTGTGTCGCGTGAGCGCGATACCGCCGGCCGAGGTCAAGTGGTATTGGAAAGGAAGGCTGCTGAGCAACGACTCAGCGTTCAGCAGCTATCAGAAGATCCTGATCTTCGAGGAAGGCCAATTCCGAAAGCGAAGTACGCTGGTGCTAACGAACGCTCAGGAAACGGACTCGAGCGAGTTCTACTGCGTCGCAGAGAACCGCGCCGGCAGCGTCGAGGCGAACTTCACCCTTCACGTGTCTCTGAGAACCGCCGGGATGTCGACCCTCGGCTCCGGCCAGATCGCAGGGATATCTGCCGCGCTGGTCGTGCTGATCCTCCTCATTCTCCTCATAATCCTCGTGCTGTTCATTCGACTGCGAAGGATGCCGCTGAAGGACATGAAATCCGGGGTGCCGGCGGAGGGCGGCGCGTCCGGCGACGGCACAGGAAGCGAGAATCCGCCGTCCGCGACGTCAACGAACCGCAGGAAGCAAGAAGAGATCGAAACGACGTCGTTCGGCGTGGAGTCGAAACCTCCGGTGTCCCTCAGCCTCAGCTACGTCCAGAGGCCTCAGGCCACGGCTCTACAGTCCGAGACCGAGTACAGTTCTATCGGCCGGTTCGACGACCAGAGCCAGCAGCCCTCGGTGATGGTCGCGCCCGGCGCTTGTTTCTCCTCCACCACGTCGCTGATGCCCATCGACAACCCCGACCTGATCAGGGACACGCGTCGCGGCTCCACGGAGGACATCACGCCGTACGGCGGCGCGGATTACAGCTGTATGGAGGTCGTGGACGATGCGAAGATCCTCTACTCGAGCTGCATGTGGGAGTCGAGGGACGCGTGCAGGCCGTCGATGCCGGTCAGCACGTACCCGTCGAAGGAGTCGCTCGCGGTGGTGGCGCCCATGGTCGAGCAGTTTCCGCCGGGCGCGAAGCAGATACGCGTCTGGCAGAAGGGAGTGCCGGTTCTACCGCCTGTTTCCGCGTTGAAGCGCGTCCTGGGGTCGACGCGCAGCTCCCCCGACGAGGGCTACCAGGAAGGCACCGGGACCGATGTCTAGGTACCGCTGCTTCATTACTGCGACGCCCGGCACCGTTACCTGGAGTTACGTAGACGCCACCAGGAGGACACCGACTGCTGAGACGGAGAGATGAGAGAGACGTGACATGTATCCGGTGCCGGACGAGCGGTAGTGAACGAGAGATGACACACCGAATCCAGAGACGAGGAGGAGACGCTGAAGGGAATCCGTCGCGTTGGCCGATTGACACGGACGTCGACCTGTCACGTGGATTGCGTATATACATATAAACATATACATATAAGTATATATACATATACATAACGGTTATACGTATATATAGGGAGAGAGCGAGAGCGAGAGCGAGAGAGAGAGTGAGAGAGAGAGAGTGATCGATGAAAAACGACTCGAGATACGTACACGTCGGGTATATATATGTGGATATATATACATACGCAAGGTACGAGGAGGAAGTCGTCGGGGAGCCGACTGCTGCTGGGAAACGAACGTCCACTTGTCGCGAGATTTACGTAGCCAGCGGCCGATGAAACAGTTGGATACGTCGGCGTCGTGACTAATGCACGGAACACGGTGAAACGAAGAATCCTGTCGAGGTTTCGGATCGATGAGACCGAATCCGCCCGCAACGAGGAGTAACGCCAGGCTCGACGGTGATTATTCGAGGTATTCCGCGTGCACGATGTACGCGCGTAATTATACGAAAGGAGAGAATTTCGGGTGTTTCTGAACGGCTGGAAAACGACGACGCGGCCCCCGCGTTCGACGGGCGAACAATCCCTCAGGTCGTCGTCGTCGTCGTTCGCCCCGGCGACGCGGTGGCCTCCGCGACAGCACAATACTTTGACGGGTATAATGCTTTCTATGAACGGCCGGAGAGGCGGATTTTGCGAGCAAATAAGATAACGAGAAGCAAGAAACGGATGGATGAACGTTGAATAATATTGTTAAAGATACCGTTTAAAGATGTTTCATATGATAACGAACACGAAGACTGCAGTGCATGTTCCCATGAAAAAGATGTGTAGATAGACTCTGATGCGTGATGAATTATTTCTATCGCCGTATTTGGCCGCCGTAAAACGAGACGAAAAAAAAAAAATACTACACGTGGATTTTCTAGTCAATTCGAGGATGTTACTAGGCGATATTTAGATTGGATACGATTGGGTTCGTTCGATCGACGGTGAGGTTATGTATCGCCATGGTGCCACACGGTGACGACGCAGATTACCTCTGTTTCCAGTTCTTCGCGTGTTTACGATTACTCCGCAGTGTTGGTTGTTCTACTTTTTTTTTTTATCCGAAATCTTCGTTTAAAGTATGTAACACCGTTCCGATTTCGAGGTAAGATCGAGCGGAGAATCGATTAAAATCGTAGATAGACGGTAACGAACGCGACGCACCGAAGACCCGACGATACTGTCACTTCGGTGGGCGGTTATTGAACACGTCGTCCGTGTTCCAGACGAAAATTCACGAAAACGATAGAGTGTGAAATATGACGTCGGGTACACCTCTGGACCCGTCGTTTTGTTGCAAATTCTCTTGACGGTAAATTGATTTAGTTTTTCCGCGTGTTACAGACCGTTTCGAGGATATGTTCGCACACTAAGTAACGTCACTGCCTTTTTCGATATCAATTCGATACGTTACCGAGGAATTTAGCTCCTCTACCGTGTGTTCTTGAAGTAATAAACGTATCATACGCGCGTTATACATATCGTCGTGCTTTCGAGTTCACGTGTACCAAGAGTTGACACTCGCTTCAAATAACGAGCAACATTTCCTTACAAAATAGTTGCAGTTGAAGTGTTGATAAGTGACTGTGAATGTTAAATTTTTAGATAAATTCTTTGGAAGCGAACAAGGTTTAGTATTATGTAATTCGAAACGGTTATTATAGACAATATCTGAAAATTACGTTTTCACGCAGAAGTCTAAAGTCGGCTAGATTTAATTGGTTATGGTGGTATTATTGAGTCCTTCAGTTTATGGCGTTCGGAACGAAGGAAACGGTTTTGACTACCGCGGTTTATCTTTTTCGATCGGAAAGCATAAGTGAACCGTTTAATGTGGAAGTAATGTAAGTCACAAAAGTGATTACTGGATAATGGCGGATAAAGTAAATCGCCTGTAAAATATTAAATAATGCAATCGTGTTAAACAATGTTACATATCTTTGACGTAAGACACTCTGAAGTCGTGTTTTACGATGATAATGCTATTATTCGAAAATCAAGATTCAACATGATTTTGTTCAATATCATTTTAAATTTGTGTAGTTCTACATGGAAGCTTTTCGTCGAGGAATAAATATTATATAAATATTACATCGTTCCTGCACAAAACAGAATGAAGTTTCTTGCGAAATGTTGTTTAAATTGTAAAAAATTGACTTACATCACTTTTGCATTAAATGGCTTAAGTAGTGTTATTACAAGAAACAGATTTTTTCTGAATAGTGTAATATTTCGCGAAACAAAGTTCTTTATTGGTTGAATGTGTAACGTTGCGTGAAGAATTAAGACAATACTGGGAAGTGTCATCGTATTTCATATCATTTTCGGTAAGAGTTACCTTTTCATTCGAAATTCCTAAACATTGTCTAGTTTTAGTAGGAGAGACTAGGGACAAACGTAACAACTTATATTTCTAAATTTGTAGTATTGAAATTGTGGCAAATTTAAACAAAAATCATGCATGAGGATAAGCTTTAATTCTCGGACAACATATTGAGCTGAAAAACTAAGAATATATTGCAGTACCTTTTTTTAGATAAATTTTTCTTTAAAACGATATCTTTGCTACTTTATGTTCTTCTTTCGGAAGATTTGATTAATATAATTTGATTAACACAAATACAACACAAGAAGTTTGACAGCAGGATTCGGCATTATTGAAATCAATTTTTAGTCAAATAAAATTTTTATTTTATTTTTTATCTGCTCTATCTTAGATAATTTCATTTGAGTAGCAATATGTTTGGGAAATGAATTATTTTATCATGCGTTTACTATTTTATTTGCAATTTGGTTATTTGTTATTTTACTCCGCAATGAAAATCATTTTCTTTCTATTCTGTCATGCATTTACGTACCAAAACCACAGACTTCCGATTCCAATGAGGTCGCATCGCGTCGTTAGTGTTTACTACCGCAATGTTTATATTCTGACGTTGGTCTTGAAGTTAGAAGTGATATTTACTTCAGTTTTGGGTCTGATAGAGAAAAAGAGTGTACAGCACCCAGCAATAAAATTATAGATTCTCAGGCAGAACTTAAAGTTTTACGGTATTTTAATGATAAACAAAAAGATCTGAACGTGTTTAGAGATTATTCTTAGATACAAAATGTATGTATTCGCGTTATAATATTCTTCTTTCGTCATTATGTTCAATTCAGTAACTGTCCTCTTTCTTTATTATTGTTAATAATCATGCAAATTAGCTATTTGATGCAACATTGGAATTCCTAGTCGTATTGAAAGCGAACACTTAACAAGTATAATTAACTAGTAATATTAACTGGTATATGATATGCGTATGAAAGATTGTTATTTTATATTTTGCAGCATTATTTGAAATTACCATTGGAAAATAATTAATTTCTCAAATTATTTATATTCATTTCTACTTTGAAATATTATCTTCATTTGTTATTTTCATTTTCACAAAGGTGAATATACAGATAAATAAATTTTAAGTGAAAAACGCTCAATCCTATTTCAAAGGAACTTTAACAAATCATACATCATTGAAAGAAATAATGCAAAGGTAGTTTGATATATCTGTGGTCTTAAGGCAAAACGCCGCATATCACACATGTTTTAATTTTCGAAATATTCACGTTTAAAATTTTAGTTACCAATGTTGCACTATTTTCTTGAATTTTATCAAACCCTTGTGTTCAAAGCAAAAAATCGTTTAATACACTTTCTCTCTGACAGTAATATAAATAGACAGCGGATTTTAGACATTTATGGTAATGCTAAGTATGTAAAAAATCTACGAGATTGTTAACATATGTCAAAAATACAAAATATGAACAATATTATTCAAGTTTGAATGCTTAGAACATTTTACAAAATTTTATTTTGTATAAACATATTTTGTATAAATATAAATGTTGCTTTCTATATTTGAGTTGACACATACTCTCAATTTTTTTTCAACGTGTCTTGCTCCGGTTTCCGTACAGCCATAGATATTTCAAGAGCAATTGCATTAGGAAAACCGCTTGATGTATTGGCAACAGTCGAGGCGGAAGGGAGATGGTATTGGTATATAAATATGAAAAGAGACGATAATTGGTCGATTGGTACTTGTTTCGTAACGGTAGTTACATCTGTCCCGAGTTTCTTCTAAAATCGGATTCACATCGGAGTGTGCTATACGTTGAGTAAGCTGAGCGTGGGAACGAAAGTGATGCGATAGTAATTGTCGCTATTCAAACAATTGAATACCTAAGTGCATACTCGGCGAGAAGTGTCAAAAGGCATTGATTTCTCACATACTGGGTATCAACTTCCATTCAAATCGGGGATTCATACAGGTAAATAACGGTATTTTTCAATTGCTTTGGAGATATTTTGAAGATATCTTGAAAATAACTGAAAAACACCGGTATTATCGGTACCGGTACAAGTTCCTGATTCAAACCAAGTAGGTATTCATGCCGAGAACAATGGAATCGAAATATGTATGGCATCAATCCCATCACTATGCTCGGCTTACTGAACGCGTACGCGTTCAATTCTGGATTCCGTTTAGCACAAAGCGCTTCGCGAAAGTTCAAGATTAAGGAAACTCGAGGTTAATCGAATATTTTACTACCGCGGAAAATTGTCGGCATTTGGTACAAAACTCGAATCGCCAACATATCCGATCGTACGGTGCATATCACCTAGAACGTAACCGGGACGATTAATATCACAAAAAGTATAAAACAAAGGGGGAGGAAAGGGATCGCGATACCAGAACGGTAACCGTCGTCGATCGGTCTGTCATTAGTTTCTTTTGTATTTTTATCCCCTCGGAGCCAATAGAATCAATTACATAAGACTGTATAGTAAGCACAGGAAGCCCGTAAGCCAATTGCAAGCGCGAAACACATAAACTATATTGCTCAAACACTGAAAACGAGGAGCTTGCGATTGGTTGACCGGCTCATGCCTCGCGTTAGTGTCTTACGTAAGTGAGTCTCTGTGTGTTGATCCCAGACACTTGGCGGTAAGCGGTAAGCCAAAACGCCAATTGCGAATATCGGTCAGTTATCAAGCCTGTCTGTCCGTGTGTGTGTGTGTGTGCTCCTCCACCCCCCCTCCCATCGTTTTGTGTCCGTGTGACCGCGTGCTTACCCGCCGGTGCGTGTGTGTCCCGCGTTTGCGCGCGTATGTGTGTGCGTGCGTGTCACGGTGTTCGCGTAGGTGCGCGCGTATTTGCCCAACCGGGTCGTACGTGTCTCGAGTGCCTCGTGTGGTCGAATATACGGTATAGAACACGTCGTATATGATAATATGATTGAAAGGATCGCGTGTCTGTGCATACTCGCGCGAGCGCGAGCAGGGAACGCGAGCGTATAACGAAGCCGGACAGAGATCGAGGGTGAGATGATAGCAGATGCAGTCGGGTAGAGAACCGCGCGGCGCAGTGCTTGGAATTGCCACCGATTGGTTTATCGCCTATCGTTCAGCCCGGCTGTTTTTCTCTGCTCAATGATCCCAGAACCGTTTCGACCTGTATCCGGCGACGAGGCAGGGAAAAAAGAGAGAAACGGGAGGGGGGAGGGTCCGATAGATAGAACCGGGACGGAGAGAGCTTTGCGGCCGGAGTCCCCCCATCGAATCATATATTTCGCGCGCGCGAACGCGGGGGATCGATAATAACAGTGGTACAGGACCGGATAGAACACGAGACGGGGAACACGTTTCTGGCGGTCATTTTATTCGCCAGCGAACGAGCCCGGAGCCTGGTTTATTGGCTGTTTAGCGAGCAGTATTTTCGAACGAATCACGGTAATCGTGTCCCGACGAACGCGTGACAGCGACCGTGCTAGGTGGACGGTTTGCGGAGGCGGCGGGGTAGGGAGGGAAACCGGGAACGTCGGGGTGGCACAGGGTGGGCGGACTGTGGGCAGACGGTGAATGAAATTTCGCGCAAAAAACAGTTCTTCGATCCGGTCGGCCGTTGAACCGCCTTCGCTCGTCCGATTCGTGAGCATCGGTAATTAGACTCTTTGTCTCTCGACGATAGCCAACCGACGGCGATTCCGCGCGAGCGCGATCCACAAAGCCGCGAGGAACGCGAAAGGAGCCGAGAGGGAAGGTACGTTTCTCTCCCTCCGCCGCGGCCGAAGCTAAATTAACTCCGCGCGAGAGGTAAATACGGAGGCGGTCGATTTGCCGCTTTCTTCCCTTCGAGACGCAACGTTAATGCCGCCGCGCGTAATAATTTATCCTCGAGGGCGGAAACGTTATCGCCCGCTCGGGGTCGAAGGTCCTACGGGGTGACAGGTTAATGAAAGTAACTATCGATGCGTTTTATTTTCGTGCGACTTTACTTCGACGTTGCTTCGTGGACGACGATGCGACGGAAGAATGGGTGTTTTGTATAAAAAAAAAAAAAGTTTGAATCGCAAACGGATCACGAAGTTTCCGGTTTGTTCGATCTCGCTAAACTATTGACCATAGATTGTACATTTTGTAAAAATAAAGAAAGTTGAAGATTTTAGCCGTCTCTTTTATTTTCGCGAGGTTTTGGTATCGTTTAACACGCTGTCGAGTTTCGTTGCGGAAGCTTTCGTTTCGCGTGATCCTTTAATTAAATTTTTACTTTTGAAAAGTCACTTCACGTGACCTAAAAATTATTTATTTTACATTGTTTTGTGTTTTTCTTTTGTTTTTTTTTTGTACAAAGAGCGTTCCACTCGCCGCTCCGAGCCTTGTGTGTCATTAACTTGAAACAAGGGGACTAAAATTTTAATATATTTCTGTAAATGAAAATTCACTTGAATCGTGATTTTTAAGGTTTGACGGATTCTGTTTGGAACGTATTGTTTATACTTTGCAGTGATTGTAAATGCTTCGAATTGGAAAAATTCATCCGTTAGGTATGTAAATAAGTAATTTACTATTCTGTTGCTAAAAAATTAATTTTTTTTGTCTAGTTGAAATTTCTGGTTTGGTAGAAAGTTGATAAAAGGATCGTTAGTCCCTTGACGTTGTCAGAATTATTTTGGAAAACAAGGTACGCAAAGCAAAATTTTTTAGCAAATGATTTTGATCGAAAAAGAAAACTGGCCTGGAAGAACCATACAGAATCAGAAATTTTTTTTAGAGAAACACAGAAACGCTAATGCTGTATATATGGTCATTAATATTGTTTTTTTTCGTTAATAGCTAGGGACTGTTTATTAACTGACACTTAAAAAAATCTTAGACACAGTCTAAGCAATGCATTTGAGAATGAATTAATCCCAAAAGTAAATAAAATTGAAATCACTTGACAACCTTCGAACTTTAATGCACTAGGATCTCGATTAACCGGCTCTTAATTGTTTTCTATTTTTATTTTCTAGTATTAGCGATAAGAGTACAGTAAAATTTGGAGTAAAACTTGAATTTTGATTTAATAGTTGCATAATAATAAAAAAAATTCTGCATCAAGAAGATTTCGGTTTTAATTTTGATAATAAGTTGATTAATCAGGGTTCCACTGTGTTTCATTTTATAACCGATTGGCGATTCTTTGAAGCTGCAATACAGAATTTCAGTGATAAAATTCGCTTTTCCAATTAATGAAAAATTTAAATAAAAATTTAAAATATGTAAAGTCATTAGGTACGTCTGTATGGTTTCTAAAAATATCTTCTGCAAATTTGAATGCAATCGATCAAGTAGTTTCCAATACGTCTATCGCATTTGAAACTCGTGTTTCGAGAAAAACGCGTTTGAAGTTTCAAACGTAGCATTAAGAGTGAACGATCTTGTGTCGTTGAAACCTATGTCAGCTCCATATTCATATTTTAGACACCGCTATGAAATTTTTAAAATATATTCTTGAAAGAAATTTTTTAAACCTTTTAACTTTAAAAAAAAAAAAAGTGTTTTATTTGCATGTAAACTGTTCTTGAAACTTAAAACGCATTTTTCTTAAAATCATGTTTTCAAAGTCGGTGGGCGAAATTTCTCGAAAATCACTTAACCGATCTCTTTTAAATTTTACAGGCTTGTTTTAAAAATAAAAATCTTGTCTTTGATCTTTCGATTTCTTTTTCTAGTACATATTTTGCATTTTATGGATGAAAATTGACACTTTCAACAACTATCATTTTGTAAAAAATCAATTTAAAAAAAGGACCGATTAAAGACTAGGTAAATTAATAAACTAACTAAATTCTTGCAAATTTTTTATTTTCGATGATCTAATTTTAAATAATAGTTCATCGCAAACTCTTTTCAAGATGACGTGTTGCAAATTGACTGCATCTCCGAAAGAAATAAATATTTTTCAATGAAAAAATTGTTCAAATTTGATAAAGACTCATTTTATCAGATACCAAAATATATGTACTAAAATATTATCATACTACATTAAAAATTTTTCGGCTGCCTGACTAGGCATAAGCCCTGAAACAAATATCTGCCATTTTCAAGGGATTAAACGTACGAATGCTTTCAAAGCGTGTTACTAATAAATAACAGAAACGATAAAGTAACGGTGAATTACTTATTTATGCGCTGGACGATAATTTTCTGGCTCACGGTGCACCGTGTTCGAAGCCCCGGAAAAAAAGCAAATTTCTCATTGGTCCCTTCGCACTCTGCGTGCAAAGTTCCGCATTGGCGTAACTTGCCGGCGTCCGCATTCCAGCGAATTTTCTATTCCTATCAATCTTCCGCGATATCGTGACCGCTAAAATTGACTAATGTTTATTTTCCTCGAAAAGCCACGGCGTCTATTTTTACGCTTCTCCCACCCGAGCGTAAAAACGTTAACGCGAATGTTAACGAAGGTCGGCCTTGGCAGGTTTTCCGTCGAAGTCACGCCACCGCGGCATTTCAGGTACTTCCGGTCGCGCCGTTTCCAAAGCGTTGTTCACCAGGAATTATTTCTGCTTTTCGCGGTGCTTCTCGCGGGCCGCGAACACGGCCGAAGAAATAAGGAAACAGGAAAAAGGCAGCGGCCTTTTCCTCGATCGATGGCGTTAAAAAATTTCCTCTCGGTCCGTTTGAACGGGGCGGAAAGGGAACGAGCAGGAAAATGTCTTTCGATGCCAGCAATGAATGGCAGTCCATTAAGGGTACGAGCTCCTCGTATTTTATTGAGAGTAAGATTGGAAACTAAGATTGGAAGCGGCACAAAAACTCTTGTATCAATGAGACTGGCGGGGGCGGAGAGAAGGGGGCGGGGTCTGTGTCAATTATAGCGAATAATCAGACCATTCACCGTTAGATTCCCCGCTCGTCAGATTCTATTCAGGAGCACGTAATAATATTGCCAAGCAGAAGAAGTTCATAGATCGCGCGGATATTACCAGATATCGATCCATTCTCGTCTATTGAAGCGTTCCCGCCTCCTTTTGTTGCGCACTGGCCACGAAACTCGATACAATCCTAATATTTTCGTCCCGGTCGACGTTAATGTTCGTTTTCTCGGGCACGCGCGATAACGCTCGCGCGCGCACGCGCAGGGGGAAAGGGGGCAGCGTCGTGGTTAATTAATTGTAAAATAATGATGTACGCCGGCCGCGTGATGAATATATACTGGAACGGTTACTGAATCGGATTTAATCCGGCATAGGCTGATTAACAAATGTCTGCTGGATAATACGGCTGGATCTCTATTAACCAGACTAATAGGGAAATATCTGTTTGGATGGTGGTGTTTTCGGTTGGCAGGACGCTCATTCTTGCGCGGTTGATTAGCAGTTTTAGCCAAATAGTCGTAAACATCAACGTCAGAGATGGGGGCAGCGTTTAGCTCTACCTTTATACAACCTGCGAAAATACCTCTTGCACTGTTGCAATTTATATTACGCGTTCAAAATATTTCCAAGCTTATCTAACAAACGGGTTAACATTTTTCTCATTTTCTACATTTGTCTATTTTGCAAATATTGTAAAAGCATAGATTATCATTTACCGCAACTCAATTTAATAAATTTTCTTTTTAAATTTCCAACTGCGGCCGATAAACAACTTAATACTTATGCATTCTAAATTTTTTACCTTTTGAAATATTTTAATTTGTGGAATGAAATGTATGTAAATTTCTGTGGCTGACGATGAATTTGCATTTTTTTTCAATGTTTCTCATCCTCTTTTTGGAATAACGAATACAACAGCAAAAACGGTGTAAATTTATAACGGAGATCTTTACAATTACTATGCTCCAGCTTCTAATTTTTAAAATCAAGATTAGAGGACCGTAGATGACATTAAAATTTTAATTCGGAAGCGGTATTCATTTTTGAGGAACAAACTGTTCGAATGACAAAAGGTTCAAGCATTGAAGCACACGAATAACGACGGTTGGGATAATATAGATTCTAGTGCATTCCGAAAGGCAAATGTCACATGAAAGTGGAGCTGACGCGGTTCCCTAATTTCTCAGCGGCGATGACGTCACGTTTTTCAAAAGTTCGAAAACCGAGCGCACGCGTTCGTCACCGTGACATGTATATTCCACTCCAGATGACGCCGAAAAAAGCATTCTCTTCCGTTATTTTTTCCCATTCGCTGTTTTTTGCTCCGTACTTTCCACCCCGCCATCAGGATCTTTTAAAATGGGATCGCGCGTGCCCCCAGCGTAATTTATGCTAATATCTGTTCCAATTAAAGGTGGAGTTGCTCATTACTCTCGTTCTAATCTTGATTGAAAACTGATTGCGTTCTGACGTAAGCGAATTCCGAAGTAGTATTTGTCCGTATATGGCCAGACGCGATATTCTTCATACAGTTTTGGAATATCAAATATTTTAGTAAATGGAAAAGTGCTTTTTATGATGACTAATATGCTTTTGTTATTTTTATCAAGTATTCAGATGTGAAAATTTTATGTAAAGTGATAATATTGTTTATTTATTTATTACCTTTCTTCACAGTTTTACATTCCTTTAACAGATAAATTCATTTATATTTCTACTGTCATTACAAATTTTATATTTTCTCTATGAGCCCCTTAATTGACAAGTGAAGTAAGTAATATTTTACGAATGTAGCTTTGTTGTCACAAAATAGAGTAAATGAATAGTTATAATAAGATAACTTGAAGAAAAAACTACGTTTCTTTTAATAGTAAGCTAATTTACATTATGTATTAATAATAAATTTGAGTCAGTATTTTAGATTTTTTCGTAACCATTTTACTTATGATATAAACTTGATTTATGTTTTTTTAAAATGTAGAAGTAAATATGGGGAAGTCGTATTGATAAACGACTCAAGTATTCTTGATTTTATTGGTTTGTATAATAAACTCAGTTTTCATGATTTTGGACTTATGCCATTAGCCGATTGTGGGGCTCATATTATGATTTGTAGAGTGTATGTAGACTTTTGTGTTCCTACTCGGCATCAATTGGAAATACACAACATTTATTAGTAAAACATTAGTAATTAGGTAAAATGACATAATTAACATCTTCCAAAAATTAAAGTTTAGTTTTTCAATTGTAGTCCGAGTAGAATTTGTATATTTAGCAGAAAAAGAATAAATTAAAGTGACGAAAGCAAAGATATAATATAATAGATAAATAATTTCATCGAAAGCGACCGTGTAAAAATCATATTTTCAGTATAATTATAGCTTCATATATTAATTTTGTTTAATTATGCATATTTATTAAATGTTAAAAATGAACTTCAAATAACATTTATAAACTGCCTGATATCATAATTCAACAAATATTTGCCGTGTTAAACATAAGAAATTGATAAAGCAAGTAAAATACTGAACGAATCGAGAAATTCGCGCGTGAAACGATCTTCTCGAAAGAACACGCGTTCAGAATTCCTTCATATTCTTCTTCGTATGTTTTTTTAAATCTTCACTTACACCTCACTACGAATATGAGATATAATGGGCGCGTGGTCAGAGCAGGAGCTAATGAACAGTCATAATACTCGGCTATCCCGATACAGGGTGTAACAAAAATGTTGCACGTCCTTGAAAGGGGTGATTTGAAAGGTGATTTGAAACAACTTTTTCCTTAACGAAAATGTTAAGTGGGGCTTCGTTAAGGAGTTATTAACAAAAAATACCGACCAATCAAAGAGTTAATACAGTATACGAATTTCGGCGCTGGCTACAACTGTATACTATTCTCGCTCTCTGATTGGTTGGTGTTTTTCGTTAATAACTCGTTAACAAAGCCCCGCCTAACATTTCCGTTAAGGAAAAAGTTGTTCAAAATCACCTCAGGAATGACCCTTTTCATGGACGTGCAACATTTTTGTTACACCCTGTATTGCGATCCGTATCATTTGAGCGGCACAAAAGCCGGTACAAGCTGGCGTGCCTGACAATGAGTCGTGCCGGAAAGATATCGCGGACAATTACCCGATGCCTTATCTATTCACGGGGTTAGGAGAAATATTGCCTCTTCATGGGCAACTTGAGAGCCGCGCCGTTTGAACGTTGTAATCGGTTCTCTCTTATACTTAGATACTCTAGGCGTAATGGATGTTCCTATTGTTGAGATGTAAGCTCGATTTTATTGTGCTATATTCTGGATTCCTTGGGCGAAGGGGATTATTTGAACGGTTTCTGGCTGACGAGGAATACTGGGGAATGCGAGGTTATAAATCAAACTGATTAACTCTATATAGGATTACTTCATCTGACAAGAATGGTAGAATATCGACTATTTCTGATTTTTATTATTCAGAGTTTTAATTAGACAGTGAATTTCGCTTCTTTAGTCTACTTATCAAGAATTTGCGGCTCTCAGATCTATTACCTAAACCCTTTCGAACTACATGCTATCAGCTGGTCTTTACATCCCTATCCTCCTCATGTAACTTAATACTTACCCCATTATTAACATCTATAGTTACCCTGTTAAAGTTCAAAACAAGTTTCATGATTATAACATTTTCAAATTATTTCTAATATCTACAAAACAACTTGCTATAATAATAATAATTTATTTTCTCCATTTTTTTACACAAAATGAAAATCTTTGGATAGATATAAATTAAAATCATATACTTTGGTACTTTTACTTTCATTATTTTTAATACACGCTTTCTTCTCTAATATTTCACTATAAATAGACGTTTCTTTCACTAGGTTTTCTTTTTGTAATTTTTTTACGACTTTCTGTAAGTTGCAAAACAATTTCCTATTATATCATGAAATAGAACATAAAAAAAAAAAAATAAAAACAGTAGAACAATGATATAAAATAATGCAAACAAAATTCATAATTCTAAATATTTGATACATTAGGAATACATAGACTGCGGATGTTTATGCATTTATGGCAATTTTAAAATTCCAAACAGCTACAACAAGAATATCCAGAGACGCCAAAATATATAAAATATCAAAAATAAAATACATTTTATAATATTTAGAAAATAAAATATACATTTATTTGAAATTCAGTTGCTGTTGTATACCTGTAAAAATATAAATTTGCATAAATATCCACAACCTAATAACATAAATATAGTAAACTTTTGAACAACTTTTGAACTATGATTTACTCCTTCGTAGACAATTTGGGTTGATGTCATCAGGCAAGTTTAATAGAATCCTTGAATATTTTTATTCTTACAGGTTTACAATAGTTTCCTCAAGATCGTGTAGTATAGTAGAGGAGACTTTGATAAGTATCTCAGAATTTTCTCAAACTTTTTGAAAATCCAGAACAATAACAAACTAGGCTTCAAAATTTGCTTTGTTTACAAGGATTAATAACCTGCTAATTGTTAGCGTTCTATATTGCAAATATTGAATCGGATAATCGATGTTCTACCAGATTTTACCATAAATTCTGTTTCTGGTTTCACATTTTGGCCCGATAAAGTAGAAATTTCTAAATAAAATATATCAATAATTACAAACAACTAAATAATCGCCTCGTTGTTCTCACATACTTCACCTTCACTCCATGCATTGCTATAGTGAACAAAAACAACTGTACAAATATTTCTTAATCGAAATATATAAATGGTTCATTCTAGGAGCCGGTTCAATGTAGACAACTCTCCCCTATAAATAACTACTTTTCTTCCAGAATTAATTACTATTAATGAAACTGAAGAAATACAAATCTCTTGCAGTTAATTAGTTTAGTTTTCGAAAAACTTGATGCCAGTAAAAAGTATCTTTTCATACACAAGAATCTCATCAGAATTGTCTTTCGAGTAGAAATGAGAAAAAGCCGTGACACAAACATGGTTTTATAAACAGTTTATTAATAAGTTATAATAAAAATAGGAAACGATAATGGTATTGCTCTTGCAAGGGAGTGGCGCAGGGAAGGGAAAAAGCGGCGACGCTGGTAGAATTTATTAAAAGAAGAAGAGGAATGAAAATCGAACGCAACTGTGATATTGGACACGCTGGCCATTATTTTTAAAGCTTCTTCACGGTTCTCTGACCGTGCAGCAGCAGCAGTAGTAGTAGCAGCAGCAGCAGCAGCAGCAGCAGCAGCGGCAGCGGCGACCCCCATTTCCATCAGCATCGTCGAAGTTTTCGCGGAACGGTTCCAGTTAATTGCGGTAATTTGTGGTTTGCCGTATTACGTAACTGATGTTAAGGAACTGCTCTCCTCGCGTTTTAGATTACACCTTTATACAGCATTTTTCAGTGGAACGTGTTTTACGACTGCCTGTATGCACGTTATCTTCGAATGGGGGCGTTTCATACGAACGCGCCGGCGTTCAAGATAAAAACGTCAAGTTCGCGGGAGCTCGTTCGTCTTTGTCGATGAAACATTAAGCCATAATCCACCCTCGCCGGTGTAATTTTGTCTTAGGGGGTCAGTAGTTGCAGTCGTTAACTCCAGTACCGTGAATCTACGAACCGCATGAACGTATCTTGAGATCGACCACTTGTTTCGAAAGTTTCGAACGTATTTCAAAGGAAAAATATTCAGTTCATTCTCCTGGTCTAGTTTCACGTTGGCAACTATGCTTCGTTGCGTTCGGAGTTTGTGCAGTTCCTAAAGAGAAACTAGAAATCGATGCTAGGGAGAGAAAAGAAACGCGTACGACTGTATCCTGATATCGACTACTCGAGCGTTCATTTTCGCGCCTCCGAGGTGCGCGGAAGAAACATTGAAACCGTAAAGTATCGAATTAATCCTTCTAATGCGAGTTTATATTGGCAGCGGGGGCAACAATGTTTAATTGCTCTGGGAATTTGTTTATCACGCGTGGGAAAACAATTTATGCTCGCGGAAAGGCAGCGGCGCGCGATCATATCTAGATATCGATTACTCGAGAGTTTCCCGTACCACCAACACTTGTGTGAAAGAACTATCCGGGTAATGAAATATTGAATTAATCATTGTGATGCAGCGCAAGTTTCTGTGTTCAACTGCGCTGGGAATTCTTGTTGCACGTGTGGGAAAAGAATCGGAATGGGAAGAAAAGAATCTCGTATCGCTGTATCCACGACCCTTTCTAGTACAGGCCGTAATATAGAAAATTCGGCAACGCTGTCATCAGTCCTATTCATACTCGTAGTGACGTTCAGTCGGTTCATTGACGTTTCTTAACAGTTTCATATTACTTCCATATTTGTTCTTTCTTTTAACATTTTATACATTTTTAAGATGCCAGATAAATGTTGCGTGCCCAATTGTAGAAGTAATTATGCATCCTCTGGGGAAAACTACCACTACTACTACATACTACTTAATAACTATATAAAATTAAAAAATAATGTGAATATTAGTTTCTCCACGAAGAGACGGAAACTTCAAACATTACAGCAATAATTGAACCTTATTTTTTATAGTAATATGTACATGTCTATTTATTTCTTAATCTTAAGTTGACATTTCAATTCTTTGCGTTACATTCCTTCAAAAAATAATTTAAAAAGTCAAAGATCTCCGCTCTTAACATCTACATGTAACTTCAAAGAACGAGACTCGAAATATAATTAACAATAAAATGAATTTACAGTTATTGCTCTTCCGTAAAACTCATTTTTTGTCAAATACTTGTTATTAGAATGAAAATATATATAAACACTTTATTCCAATGCACGAGGACTGATCAGTGCTAACCAAGTCCTGTCAATACCTGTCAAGACAGATCAGGACTGACGATTGACCAGAACCACGTGATCAAGACTGATGAAGCGCTGTTGCCATATCGTATATTACGGCCTGTACTAGAGAGGACCGTGCTGTATCCCGATATCAATTACTACACAGAGAAAAAAATATACAAATTATTTTATGTCGAAAAATCTAGTATCTCCCACTTACGATTTAGTCCGCTACCGAGGCGGTGTTTATTCTTCCAACGTTGTCGCGAACATGTTACGCAAACACGTCCGTACGAACATGTCAAATCGATCGATGTTAGTGTTTGTCGAAAAAATGTCACCGAAACGCCGCGCAACGGTGCGGAAACCTTTCAAAATTCAGTTCTGCGGACCGCTTAGAAACGGCTCCGGTTTCTCAAGAATTTTCACCCAAAATTCTACGATTTTTCGAGAAACATTTTCCGACAATAGAGCGAGGATTGGGTGCGGAAGATTTAAAATTAGTCTCTCGCCGGAAGCCGGGGCGCGCAACAAGCACACTTCACAAAACTGTTTCAAGGTCAAAATAGGGGAAAGTAGAACAAGAAAACTATTCGGTCCGACTCTGTGCATAACGACCATACACCGCGGGGCGCAGATTTCTACGCGGGTAAACTTTCCGGCGAACAGATCGAGTCGACGTTTAGACGGCAATAGAAAGCAATTAGGCAGAGTAATTAAGCAAATACCGTGTACATCTAACAGTTCACGATGGCTGCGACACGTCGGGAGTCTATTTACTTCTGTTTTCCTTCGATCGAAATTCTCTTTGGTTGATGTATCTAGATAATCCTGACATAGGTTCTGTTATAGATACAGTGTGTCCTAGTAATTATAAAGCAATCAGGAAGAGAATGATTCTGCATGAAGAAATGAGATTTGTTTCATGTATAGCTTTGATTTTTAGAAAAACAATTCTCAATATTTTTTGGCTACGCGTGTATTTATGTTAGTTACGGAGTGTTTCAGAAATCATTGTCACTCTTTTAGAAAGCTGTTCTACGCGAAAAAATAAAATAATAGTTGAAAATGTGAAATAAAACTTGTTCATGTCAGGTTTTATTTTTGAGAAAATTGACTTTGAATTTTCGCTAGCTGTACGAGAACTTTTTTAGGTATATTTGTGGTTGTAAGGTAAAACAACGCATGTGTTCGAAGTTTTAAACATCAATATTGTCTTGTGTACTCGAATTTTTTTATATTCTTATTTTTAATGGAAAGCATTCTTTTAATGTTTTTTTTCTCTGATAAAAATATTAATTCTATTTTCTACATCGCAGTTATGGGATTAAATCAAATTTTTTGAGAACGTGACATACGTTGTTTTGCCTTACAGCCATAGATATTTTAAGGAATATTAATACAATTAACCATTTATTTTTTTGTTTGTTGACAAGATTTAGTGTATTAAAGGTAGATAATAGAGTATAAATATTCATAAAGTTTCTTCTAAGTTTAATCTACTAAGTTTCTTATGACAAATTCTCATTTCCTATTTTTAATATATTTCTTTGTATAGAATCATTTTCTCTTCAGCTGTACTATGATGATTGTGACACACTATACTATTAGGTGATTGTAAAGAAAGGAGGAAATGCTAAAAATGTAGATTTTTATAATGTGTATTAAAATGCGCACGGATACTAAAATTCATAAAATATAAAATCTTGTATTTTAGAATATTTAGAAAACAAGATACGCCTTTATTTAAATTTCACTTTTTTCTCATAGCTGTGAAAATATGAATTTGCTTTAACATCCGCAGTTTAGTTACGATTTTTAAACAATTAGAATTTATTAATATGTACAATCGGGAAAATTCAAGTCCTATTCAATAACATCGCCATATGCTTTCATATAGATTTGTAGGTTTATGTGAAGGGAGTTGCTTTTGTATCTTCATTTTTTAACAAGCCTTGTAATTTTCAAAAATTTTAAATAGTTCGCAATGTGGTTAACAGTCTGTTTACACTTATGCAGAGTAATTACATCGACTATTATAGGTATTCCAAAACCTTTGTCTTTATGTAGACTGACTTATTTCATTAACACAATTAGAGGCGGATTCAGATTTTTGGGGCCCGGTGCTATCAAATTTTGGAAGGTCACCTTGCTAGATATAAATCTTTGAATATTAAAATTCTAATATCAATCGAAGTGTTCTTTTCTTGGTTTTAGTTTGGTAAAATCTTGCACCGCATTTTCAAAATCAATAGACTTTACTAACTCCGATTCAACTGCTATACGTCCCTAATTCTTTTTTTATTCTCTTTAAAAAAGAAAATTATCTTCCAGCCTCACAATTCACAATAGGCGTAGCTACTAATAATTTATACGCAAGGTATACATGTTGGAAAAAAACATCAATTATTTGTCAATCGACTATCCAATTTAACAGCTTCAAAGGAGACAATGAGTTGTCTTTCATTTAGAATTTTCGTGAGACTAGAAAAAGAACCTTTAAATTGTATTGGATAATGAAGTAAACTGATCTAATTCACAAACTAACGTAGCTATACAATTTTTCGACTAGTGTGATATTTTTCATAAGATTCTATTTGTTAGATGCAGTCGCAACACTTACGACTATTACGACAGCCGAATTGCGAGAATAAAATGCAAATGTGGTACTAGCTTTAGTGCGATTTCTAATTATTTCAAAAGAGAAGGAGTAAATAAAGTTTCATTTAATAATGTTTTGTCATAAATGAAGATTCAGAATTTGGTCCTCTGTAAAGTGGGACTCGGGGCAACAGCTTCATCTAGCTCCCTTTAATCCGGCTCTGAACACAATAGCGTATTTTGTAACAATTGCCGTTCAACATGTCAATGCCTTTTGTTTCCACCGAAAAACGTACAACATCAAATTTATAGTAGAATTGATGGCAGACATGAAAAACCGAGATACAGAAAAACCTTTCTTCCGCTGTTTAGGCATCCATAAAGAGTGGCCACATAAGAAACTGCATGTCCGAAAGTTTAAACAAATACGTGTCCGCGTGTGAACGCGCAATTAAATAATTAATTCAGACAGAAACGAGAAAACCCTGGATGATAAAAGCGTATCAACCAGTCTGCGCTCTACGTGTCACTCTCCATTCCCATAAAGATTACGAAAATGACGTTTCATAATTTTACGAGGACCTCTAAAAATCACATTAAAAGACACACACACACAGATATATACATATATCGAATAACAGGACGAGCGTTGATGGGCCACCAAGCAAAATAACCCGCGACCGAATCATTGACGAGGTAACTTTGCGCTAAACCATGCCAGTTCAGTAGTAAAATTAGCGACGGGTCGGACGCGAAGTTAGAATTTAATGACCGTTCCGTCGCCATCGTCGATAGTATCTTCCGGTCCTGCGCCACACGGGGTCGAACCGAAAGGTGGAACCGTGAAAGGGAGGAGAGGGCGAATGTTCACGCGATTTAATACTTCTCGAACTATCGAGAAGCAAACACGGGGAGGCACCACCTAAAGTTCAACAGTTCGCGAAGTTCCTTTTCCGCCGCTTCCTTCGCCCCTTTCTTTTTCTCCGTCCTCTCTCCGCCTCCCCGTCCTCTTCTTTTATTAAAGAACTTAATACTCAGACTTTTATTGCTCCCTACGGAGGGATAAGTAATAGTCCTACCACCGCGCGCGGCTTGATCTTCGTTACCAACGCTTTCTGAAAAAGAAACTTCTTCCCTCTGCGCCCTCTGCAACCTTTCATATTGTGGCGTTTACTCAGACTCGCGTTACTCGACGCGCGCGCGCACGTACATGCACAGATATACGTAAACACGCAAACAGCGTCTTACCGAAGACGCGCGGAAAGGGAAGAAGGAGACAATGGTTTCTTGTTGCAGCTGTATATCTCCTCGTGACGAGCCTTCGTGTGTATACATATATGTACACAGTAGACGTATCTGTGCGCGCGTGTGCCTGTATATGTGTACTTGAAACCTTGCCAAAACGATTACAGTGGTGGAAGAAGCTTCAAACAATCGCTATAGGGAATAGGGAATGTTTCGGTGTTTTTCTACGTCTTTTTTTTAGTTTTCCCCTTCCCTTCGTCTGTCTTTCAGTTTTTTTTTTTTAATTAAAGAGCATTGTCCGTCAAGAGGAGATCCCGTTGTTCCGTGATCATGAGGCACGTACCGATTATCCTGTACCTACACAGGTATCCCGGAATTTACGAGCGCTCGAGAACCACGGGACGCTGGCTTTCCCCCTCGTTCAGTTACGATTAACGCATTCGGGAGAAATCGCCCTGCTGTCCGTTGCACCGCTGAACGACCGAGTCGGCGAGATCCCCTCCCGTTTTTTTACACCACGCTGCACTCTGCTTAATGCGAACGTTACACGTGCTTTTTGAATCCTTTGTTTACGCGTATATTCAAGTATTCGCGAGTCAGAGATAATATTTCAAAAACGCTCGAACACGGGGTTAGCTTTTATTTAGGGTCATCCGGGGTCATAAATAATGCAACGCGGTCTGACTTCTTTAAATGAGAGGAACTTTCGTCCGAATACTCAAAGTATTCTAAACATTAAAACGCCAATTTGTATCGGTAGGGTAACGTATACAGATATTGAAGCCAATATACAATGACTGACCGTTTCAAGAAAAGCAGGAAATATAATACAGGGTGAAAAAATTGTTACAGGTCCTTGAAAGCGGTGATTCCTGAGTTGATTTTAAACAACTTTTCCCGTTAGCAGAAATATCCTCAAAGGCTTTGTTAACGAGATATTGACAAAAACCCCTAACCAATCAAAGCGTGAGTACAGTAGAAAAGTACAGTCCGCGCTGGAATCAGTCCGCTGTACTCGTTCTCTAATTGGTCAGTGTTTTTCGTTAATAACTCGTTAACAGAGCCCCACCGAAAATTTTTGCGAAGGAAAAACTTGTTCAAAATCACCTGAGGAATCATCCCTTTCAAGGATCTGCAACCAGGGCCAGCGGAACGTATTACGCAGATAATACAAGGCATAAGGGCGCTTAATGCCAGGGACGCCAATCGCCAAAGACAGGAACACTTTGATCGCAAAAAGTGCTTTTAATTTTTACTAAACGCTACTTCTGAGAAGACTTGTGTTTGGTTTGCATGTTTCTTTTTATCTTTTCTCCTACAATATCATAATAAGTCTAATTAAATTCTAGAACGCTATATAAATTATTGCATAAAGGCGACAAGCACCCTAGCGCCGGCTCAACATTTTTGTTGCACCCTATATAATTCTTTTCTTACGTAGTAAAATACAGGTGTAAGCAGTATACATTTAAATACTTTGAGGAGTGATATGGGAGTTCAAATGGAACAAAAAATGTCCTATAATGTAGTGATAGCGATTTTGAAGTACCTACATAATAACAACAACGCTTTAAAGTTAGCGGTATGGTTTTAAGATGAATACTGACTGTGGTACATCGATGAGGCAAGCACATGGAAACAAGCAGCCTTTTAGACTTCGTTTTATCTCTTTGTGTAGCCGACGCTAATTCCCAGAAACATCCCCGATTTTTAACGCTTTATAAAGCCATGTACGTACAGACACTGTGATGTTGCCTCGCGAGGTTTGCGTCAATACCTTATTGTAACGTGTAAAATAGAAGTAAGGCAACGTTGGCAATCATCTGTTTTGCGTTGCCTCACATTGTTTTTGCACATTACAATAAGGTGACGGTGTGAGCCTCGCGAAGCAACCTCACAGTGTCTGTACACGGCTTAACAGTTAAACTATAAAATATACCGTGAATGCATTAATCTTTTGTTATGTTGTTGCTTACTAATGTATTTGTACAATTTTAGGATCTTCCAACTATTCGTTTAGTATATAGATACGTTAACTTTAAGGCATTATTACTACACATGAAAGCAGATCGGACACTATATCTGCTTTTAATCTTGCACTAGCTGAACTAGTGCGGAGTGAACTACTTGCTGTCCGTTTTGTCAAATAGAAGAAGATAGCGATTGGTTCGTTCTGTACTAATGCAGCCAGTGCAGGAATAAAAAAACAGATATATTGTGACATCTTTTGTTTCGTTTGACCTTTCCTATCACCCTTTGAAATATTTAAACGTATTTTGTTTGCACCTTGCATTTTTAGGGGAAACAGTGGGAATATAAACCGGTTTTCTTGTCTCGAAGAAAACGCGTTAAAAATGTACAAAATGCAGGAACACAAGATAAAAATGGTAGTTTACGGGTTCGAGATAATGTGTCTGAAAATATCCAGCGTGAAAATTCAATTACTGTGAAGTTTAATCATTTTTAAGAAATATTATCGAAACCATGATTTAAGAAATTTGGGTGGTAATATAGACCGGAGCTGAAAATGTAAAAAACGTGTATAAAATAGTTGATTTTTTGCAGATTTTGTTATTTTAATATTGAATTAAGGCCACAATATTTAAAAATTTGAAAATAGAAACAAACATTTAAAGAGATTAATGAAAACTTTTTAAAAATGTTGAAAAAATATCACTATTATTCAGTGCATACTCCAGAGATTGTTGAATTCATTTTTTTATATTCTGGAGAAATGTACAAAAATATACAATACTACTTCAAAAACATCTTGAGACCTTGAAATTTTATGAAAAAAGAATACGACAAGTTTTAATTCTCAATATTTTGACTTTCCGTCTATTTGAATGATATAACTTCGTCCTAAGTACTTCTTTGATACGTCCATAATTACGGGGGGGGGGGAGGGAAGTATCTAAGTATTCCGAAATAGGAATAAATATACATTCTGCAATAATTGCATGTTGATACATACAGACAGTTACTGAAATCCACATACAATATAGAAATACATAAAATTGTAGAAGATATAGAATTGATTTTTGTGATATTGTGATTTATATTTATAAAGGATGATCTACGAATCGATTGCCACAGTATTGGCGCTATTATTAATAATTTAACAGAAAAATGTTTGAAAGAAAAGTACATCAGTATTAATGCAGAATTTACAGATAGAATAAAATTTCAGGAAATACAATTTTTTTATAAAAAAATTGAAATCATTTTGTGTTTTTAAAGAAATTTATATGTTTGTTCATTGTAAAAAAAAAACCAAATTCAATAGTGCGATAACACATTTTATTTTAATTATTTAGTACTACAATAATGGGATTTGTTTTTGAAACTGTAATCTACGACTTCGTTACTCATGTATACGATGTATATAAAACAAATGAATTTTTACAATTAGATAACAACTTATAATCTAAAAATTGTCACAGAAAGTGTTCAAATTGTATGTCTTGTTTACGAACTATAGTTATACTTTTTTAAATAAATTTGAATCTGTAACTTGAACCAAAAAGTGATAATTGTACAGTTTCGCAATTCTAATAAATAACTAACATAGTTATAGAGGCAGATTTATTTGTGTTTGCAATTAGCTACAAGGTCATCAATATAACCGTATTATTATATTCGTCTGTCCTTTTAGTCTAGTAATATAGAGAAAAAAATGTATGGTCACATTAAACAACTGTCAAATGATTTCAATTTCTCATGATGCAATTATATTTTTCAAAATTTTTGTTAAGTTATTATTGCTCAAATATTCGTGGACCACCCTATATATGGCCTACTGTACATACACGTCTTTGATACACTACACTATCTAAACCAAATATTTCTAGCCTTACTTATTAAATAGTTTAACATCTTCATTGTTTCCGAAATCTTTGTACTCTGAAAAATATTATATATTTATGGAGGGCATATGTAACTTTTACGAAATTGCAAAACCTTTGCCTATAAAATTTGTAACCTAGTTCTTTCTTTATAGTATCTAACGTTTTTCTAGGACCACAGTTGTTTCCAAATATTTCTAACTTTAACCGATTAACAGTTTAATACTCATACTATTATTCACGATATTTTATTTCCTGAAATATTTACATTCTTATATTGTATGTAGTCTTTCATGACTGATTATACTTTGTATGTTCAGTAAAATCTCTGACTCTACCCGTTCACAAACGTGTAGTCGTTTATTTTTACAAATATTTATAACCGAATATTCATCGTATTTTGACTTCAAATATCCGAGTGCTTTGATATACGTTTCTATTGAATAGAGTTGCAACACAACAGTGACGGATCCAGAAGCTTTCCTTGGGGAGCGGTCGAAATGTATAAAAGTAAAAAAGTACATTTTTTAACCGTTATTTTAACCTTGATAAGCAATTAGAATAATTCCGTGTTATACAATTGTGATTAAAGACTTTATTTTATAAGGAAAACAGGTATAAAAGATATTACAATAATGAGATTACAATACTATAAAAATTTTATTTCATAATACAAATTTTGTTCTACGTTTGCGAATTTTTGCGAATCAATCTATAACACTGTCTTCATTTACCTCTATATTGTAATGTATATTTACTTCTGCCATAGTTGATCTAAATACGTAACAAGTTTTTCAGAATGTGAGGCAATATTTTTATATTTTATTACTCTTGGGGGCGATCGCCCCCATCGCCTCCCCCCTCTGGATCCGCCACTGCAACACAATTCGTAGCGAGACACAGATGTCAAATAATCATACACGAGTTCAAATACTGTAACCTCACTTGCGGATTTTAGCGCGAACATCACGTATTTGTAAATTTGTATGTAACTGCTAAACAAGTAAAACCGAGGTTAGAAATTGAAATTGTGCCATTCTAAACGGGATTTCAAAGCTTCAACAAATCATAACCTTTCCCCAATTCTCAAAACATATCTGTTTTCTTTCATCTTTATCTACTACTATAACTCATACATAGTTTTAACCCTAATTCGGTTGATATGGTGTTCATTGCATAATGATGGGTACTTACATACACCGCGTTTATTATCGATGTTTACCTTGCGGTTTAGATTGCTGGAGGCGCTACCCTGTGCAACGATCGTCAACAATCATTTGTAATATCGACCGAAAGATGTCGCTCAACAATAAATTTGTAAAGCCATGTAGAATGTAGAAGCATCTCGCGAGGTATGCGCGTACGTTTCGTGCGCATCCGTGCAAAGTCGGAATCGGAACAGGTTCGAACAGGTTTGTGTAGGTCACTGCACGTTGCTTTGCGTTCGAACGAAATCGTAAGTGGAGTGTTATTTTTCGGTGTTCCATAACCTTCCATAACCGGTGCGCGCGGTGGTTTCGAGGACTTTTATGGCTGTTGATGGTCTCGCGGTAGTGAAGCGAGGAGAAACGTTGATGTTGTCGCAATGAAAATAAGGTACGTTTGTAATGTTGTACGATAACGCTGTCACGCATACGCGACGCGATTCTACGGGCGGTCTTAATGCGTTTCGAAGCTGTTCGTTGAACATGTCCGATAAGCCTGTTACATTATTCCGCCGGTCTTTGTCTTCTCGTTTGACTCCATGCGAACCATTAAACACTCGTACGTCACGTACTCCACGAAAGCGTTCGCAAAAGATATCCCTCCGCCATCTTTTTTGCTTGCTCATCGTCGCGTCGCGTCGGTTGCAGCGAACAATGGGACGCGTTCGGTAATGCTCTCGTTGGTTTGAAGTAAAGTTCAATATTCGGTGGTGGAAGAGTGATAACGGTGGATCAGTCTCCGTGTTTGGATTTGTCATCGTTGTGGTATGATATACTAGAAGATTTTTATACACATAAATGTTTACATATATTAATCGAAAAGTATGGTTAGGGAAATGGGATTTTTTAATATTAACATGGCGTCTTTTTTAATGAGGTGCTTCGAGTGTTCGAGAAATATTTTTATGGTAACCGTAACTGATATGGAACATCTGATCGTAACAGTTTGCTAAAGATGGAGGGTTCCTTTTTTTTTGATGAAATCAAGAATCATATTGATATACATATAGTTAAATATACAATAGTTTAGTTGATTTGAGAATTTGAGATTATAGTAAAAAGAGTTAAAAATTTCAAAATCAGCTCAAAAAGAAATGATGTTCACTATAGAATATCTAGAAAACTTCTGAAGGATACTTAAGAAATTTTACTGTTTTTATCAAAAATCAATATTTATTCATACGAAACGTACAAATAGACGAATATCTGCAATTTTCTTTATTATTATTTTTTATGTAATCTACGCAGCGGACAAGGGAATAATATATCTGATACATTATGTTTCTCGTGTCCTGAATAAAAGCAATTAATATATTACGTTAATTTCTCTGTCATTTTTATTATTTTAACTGATTTCGTGTTATTTCTTTAGATTTCGCAAATAATTCTAAGAATTCTTTTCTATGGTTTTATTTTTACTTTTATGGATTTGCATGACAAACATTCATGTGTTTATGTTCCATGCAATTTCAGATCCAAGTATTAGCATTTTTAATAAAATAATTAATTTCTAAAAATCGGTTATTGAATTTTACAAATTTATCTACACAAAACTGGTTTTCAATTTTCAATCACGTTTTTTAAAAACTGACAAATCCTATTATTTACTTCGTCTTTTACAATATTTTAATCTCTTTAAAGCAGAGGTTCCCAACTTGTGTTCCGCGGAATTTCGGAGTACCGCACCTTCAATCAAATTTGGATTCTACAATAAAATGAGTTATCATCAGATAACTAAATGAAAATTAAATTTAATCAACAGTCACTAAATGAGTTTTTGAGTAATTTAAAAGAAAAATATCCAAATTTATTTCAAAAGGCAATTCGTTAGTTGTTAGTATTACATATTTATTTGAAGGTGCATGTTTGCTTTACTATAAAATATGTACTGCAACGAAAACAAAATACAGGAGTAAGTTAAATGTCATGTTTGATATTAGAATTCAACTCTTCACGATTAAGCCAAATTTGAAAAAAAATATTGGAAAAGAAAAGTTTAACCCTTCACATTAATTACTAGTTTGAGTTAATAATATTTGCTTTCCATCATTAATCTATTTTCTTGTTTTGCATTTTAAAGAAATGTATTTTAGTGTTTCTATTGTGTGTTTTATTTATAATCATTAAAAACTGTTAGGAATCCAACATTTTTCGTTAAGGTACAAAGTAGAGACTTTACTGTATAGGGAAAAGTTGTTCAGAATGATGACTTTAAGAATATATGTATTATTATTGTAACGCTTCACCTTTCGGCTTTGTTGTGGACACACGTACATATTTTACAAAATATTAAATATTATTTCCTTAACAAAGATAATTTTATTGTTATATTCAGCTAACAACATGTCAAATAAACTATACCTAAACTAAAATAATCGAAAACAAAAGAACAAACTAATTTATGATAAGCTCCGATGCACACGAGCTACAAAAAGTCGCTGCGATTCTGCATACTACTATGCTTTTCACAAATACAAATAAATTGGGCAACGTCACTGATATTAAATCTCAGTGATCGCAGTGATTTCGTGTCGCTTGCGTGCATCGAGGCTAAAATGCTGAAACATATACAGTAGTCCCCGCGTAAGGCTTTGCCCATCGGATTCGAATGTCAAGGCGCGTGTCGCTTGGGCGTTGAGTCGTCAAGTTTTCCCAGATTCCGCGATTTTATCGCGGTATTAAAGTTTCACCATTGGATTCTAAGCGTTCTCCCGATTAAAATAACACCAAATTTCATGTAAATCGGACTATTTTTAGCGAAGTCAGAATTGTATTGTGAAAATCAACTTGTTTTGTTATTTCGTTAATTATGGACCGAATTATGTCGTGTTTGGTATTTTTGAAATCTGGCGAGTATAAGGAATCGATTGGCGTGACTCTCGTGAAAATCGGATGGAAAAAGGTGAAAATCAGTCACTAGCACTTTTGAATGGCTAGTGCTATCCTTGTCTTTTATAGCCCATTGTTCCGGGAGTCGAGCTCCCGAGCGAGAAAGTTCCCACGGTCCAAGTCGACAAAAACTACCAGTGGTTGGAGAGATTGGGCTAGCCTTGTGGAAAGAAAATGGGCTAGACTTAAGCAGACTCTAATGTATTTGTCACACCCTGCGTATCTCAAGGTTATCGAAATCGGCAAGGAGTTCCCTTTCGTAAATAATTACTAATCTCGCTCGTGCCTTAAAAGACAGAAGGGTCACGGAGGGTTAAGTACAGTTCCACATTGAGTACATTTACCGTATATTTTTTTATTCAATGTATCTTCACGCTTTATCGTCGAACGCGAAACAAGTGACACTGTCAGTTGACAGTGTTTCTAGACTCTATACGGGAAAGCCAATCTCGATAACCCAGTTCCGACTTGTCTTGTCATTAAAGATACGCTGCAATGGCAAAATCCGGAGGCGCAGTATGTCTGTCGATGAGACGCTGTGTCTCATCGTTGTCATTTTCTGCCACGCGATAACCAAATTGACGTCCGAAATATTCGATCCCCTCCTTCTTCGCCTCGAACTGATTTACATGAAAACGGCTCTGAGGATTCTTTCCTTTTCGCGAAAGTAGTTCTCGTCTTTAATTTTCTTTTCGGTTAAAGTATTTTTTCCAACAGACGTCAGGGAGCTCCGATTCGCGAGATATGGCGGACTCGCCCGAGTCACAATATCGTCGAAAAGCAGAGAGAAAAGCCGAGGCGGGGCTTCGAGTGTTGACTTCATTGAAAGTCACGCTTCGCGAGGTTCCACGATCCGACATCTTGCATTTCGTTTCTAGGATCCGACTCATCCTCGATTTCTACCGAAACTTTCCGAAGTATACATATACATTTATGCATATCATCGTGACATGCATATCGAGTACGATGTTTGTTGTACGGCAGAGAAAACGTTCCGTGGAGTAACGGTCTCCGAATGTTTCGGGGGAAGGCCTATTAATGAAACGTGGAAAAAGAAGGACGAATGTGTGTGCCGTTGCGGTGCGTGCGCACGTGTATATATATGTGAGGGAGAATAAACCGAGAAGTACGTGTGTGTCGCGTGTCCGTAAACGTTCGCGAGTTTGTCTTGTAACAGGGGACTCGAAATATTCTAGTTTGTACATGTTTAAAGTGAATTCGACATATAAAAAAAAGAAAGGAGAAAAAACGAAACCGTGAAAGTGACATGGGGTGAAGAGAGGAACGCGAGCGAGAGAGAAGGGAAAAAGAAGGGAACGCGACCTTTAAAGGATGTTGACGATGTACAAATGTGTAATTTAGTGTCGCAAGAGATCCGTCTATGACGTGGTAACAGGATAGCGAAAGATATTAAGCAGGATTAAAAAAAAAAAATATTACTTTTATTTTACGAGAGTCGAGAAGAACGCGCGTACCGGGTGAATCTTTTAGAGAACCTAGAGGCGTACCTATATTTCCATGATTACACATTTTTTGAACGTATACATGAAACTAGAGAGAGAATGAGAGAAAGGGAGAGAGAGAATGAGAGAAACAGATTACGTACCACGAGCGAGAAAAGAGCGTGAAGAAGGTAGGCTGGCCCTCTCACACACTCACACGTACGGTAAATCATGTGCTATGACGACAGTTGTCGAAAATAAAATTTTTTTCGATCAAAAACTTCCTCGCGTGTGTACTTTCATTCATAGTACCCGATTTTTGTTTCAAATTCGTTTTAACGGGTTTATTTTTTCCTGCTTTGATCTGCGCGCATGGAACATGAAAAATAGAGGCGACGCGTATAAATATAATTTTTGTAATTTTTGATATGTTTGCGAAAATTATGCAATTTCAAATATTTATTGTTTATACGATTTGCGTCTATTGGCATTTGTCGTGGAATTTGATGTTTTATCGAACTTTGTTTAATAATTTTTTTGTTTTAATTCAAGAAGAATTGCTGGAGAGATTTTCATTCATTTTGTTTAACATTTTTTTTTATTTAGAGCTCTGCGAGCCTCTAAAGGAGCTTCAAACTACCCGAGGATTTTAAAATGCGCTGGGAATATTGCTGTCAGCTAAATAAGGTAGGAAATTTACAGTTTTATTTTTATATTTTTCTTTTGTAATCTGGTTAGAACAAAATTAAGTAACTAATTATGATCAAATTTTTCACTATGAATCTTGTAATGCAAGAGAATTAATTAGAGCACAATGATACCTCTTTCAGATCGAGAGGAATTAATGTGTTTGAAAGATTAATACTAACAGTCGTGAATTAATTCTCGTATTATTTTTAAAAATGTAATTTTAAATGCACTGGGGGCGTTTTTAGTCAAAGAGGTTTAATTAAAAGATTGTAAAATGTTTCACGGGCAAAATGTTTGCATTATAAAAAGCGACCGACGGTTTTAATGGTTTTTACTGCATGATTAACGTACGTAGGTGCAGTCAATTATTTCTCGAATCAATTTACTTAAATAAAAATTTATATTATAAAAATACAAATTTTCATTTCAATGGTTTATAGAATTCAGTTGATTTTGTTCTAACAAATGTTATTTGAAAATCTTTATGTTTAAAAAACTTCAAAATTTCTGGCTTAATTTCTGAAGTAATTTATGCATGTTAACTCTTTTTATTAACACTTGTCATACCGAAATCATCATAAAAATACTAGGAAATTGAACTTTCAAGTAAGTTTTTAGTGAAACAGTACACAGATTATGTTAGAAGTGATAAAAAAGACTATAAAAAAATATAAATTCGAAGAATTTAGAAATCTTGCTTCTGCTATAAACGCTGCAGGTTGCCCATGGAGGATTAAAATCTCTCACAGTACTTTGTTCATTAAAGAAATGTGTATACCATGTTATGTTCTTGGTCGTATCAAACATATTTTGTAATTTCTTGTTTACATATTCCAGCGAGTCAAATTAAACATACATACACTGTATATCTATATACAACGAAGGTTTTATAAATTTTCTTGATGGTTTTCAATTCGTTCGACAAATTATTTCGTTGATTAAAATTAGCGATAAATGTATTTACATGAAAAGAGTTTCGGAAATATACAGGATGTACCACGTAATTTTCGTCACAACTTTTCAAGCATTTCCGATAATATTTGACAAAAAATGTTTTGAGTAAAGGTTAATTTGAGCTTGATCGGTTAATATTAGATGAACCTTTACTCAAACTATATTTTGTCAGATAATCGGAAACGCCTAAGAAGTCGAGGCGAAAGTTACGTGGCACGCCCTGTACAATCGATAGCCGTGAAATAGCATAAAGGACACATATTAGGGATCCCTGAGTGACGCTCCCTTGCCACTTGCTACGTTAAGGATTAACGCAGTCGCTAACCGGATGGAGGGCGCGAAACCGATAACGTACCGCATCAAACCAAATAAGACAGGATATCAAACAATCTGAAATTGACGGTATCGGGGAACGTAAAGGGTATCGCGATATCTCGTGCGCGTTAAATCATACAGGCAACGATTTCGAAACGCGACGCTGGGGTGGGGATTCAATCGCCCGAGCGGAACGTTTGACAGAGAGATTTAATATTCCGCGGATGGCGATAATCGATGAGAAGGTAAAACCAGGCGGGCGTTTCGCGAGAGAGCCTTCCGCAGAGAAAACGGGGGCTGATCTACGGTGGCGTGCCGATGTGGGGGACCCGCGGAGAAAAGTGACGCGTTTTGAAGGCAGAACGGACGGACAAGCGCGCGCTCGTGACACTCGCGGAGAAGGGAAATCCGCCCATCCGTCATTACTGTAAGCGGTCGTTTTATCAGCAGCGGGGGTTAGAGAGAAAGAGAGAGAGAGATAGACGGTGAGGGGGAGACAGAGAGGGGGAGGGAAGGAAGGGGCTGGAGGGTCGACCGACGTCAGATCGATCAGTCACGGCGGGGTCTAAGTGAGAAATTACGATGAATCTGAAACGTCTCGCGGCGGGACAGCTGAATAAAAATCCAATTCCCAAGTATCTGTCGGGGTGTCTTGTCACGGGCCGAAAAATTCCTTGCGCTTTCAACCTAGACGTTTTATCGATTCGGCCAATCGGAGGTCTCGGATACACGCGTAGGACCGATCGTGGATTGGGTCCGAAAACGCGAAACGTTGGGAAGAGACGTGTTCGGGACGTTTGATATTTTTATGGACCGCGGAAATATGTTTTATTAGGGACGTCAAAATATTGAGGCGGCGCGTATAAGATGATGGATTCGCTGATCAAATTTCATACGGGTATAATTCTAATGGGTTTCTGTCGAGAATTTTGATATGTATTCGTTTTTATTGCGAGGGCGATATTATGAATATGGACAGAGAAATTTTAATATTGTGTCAAGGAACAAGGAAGAGAAATATTACATAGTACGTGTAACGAATGCGTTGGGACTATTCAAAGTCCTAACCATTTTTATACAATTTAGTGAAACATTTTGCGGTTGTTGCAAATGGAGACCCAGAGAGAGAGAGAGAGAGAGAGAGAGAGAGAGAGAGAGAGAGAGAGAAAGAGAAAGAGAAAGAGAGAGAGAGAGGGAGGGAGAGAAAGAGAGAAAGAGAGATGGAACCAAAGTTCCGTCTATCTTCGTCCACAAAAATCTTAAACTAGCGAATCTCAGACATGGAAAGAATCAAAGTTCCTTCCATTTCTTTGGTTCGGGTCTTACAATTAGTCTAGCAAACCTCAGAGATGGATGGAATTAAAGCTCCATCTATCCCCACGGTTCCGGTCTTAATCCAAAGAATTGCCAAGTTATCATTACGAGAAAGAGGAAATTGGGACTCTACTGCGTCGCAATTGAGAACCGGCATTCGATGGTACAGATCCTACCACCTCGAGCGCAGCAAAGAAGAAAGTGATCGGCACCTCACGAGAACAGACCCACTCTCTGCACCCTCCCAGGAGACACGCAAGCGTGGACCTGATTCCGGGTGTCTGACAAAGAGGGGCACTGCCCCCGGGAGATTTCCGGAAGCAGATACGTGAAAACACGCACCCCCCACGTCAGAGACACTTTTCCCTTGACCGCAACTCTCGAGGGATGGACTGACCCATCGGTACCGATCCCACAGCCGATCACTTGCTTCTATCAGTAGAAACAGAGGTGATTTTCTCGTCGGGGATGAGGAGCGAGTTTCCGAGCAAAGAAGATTGAGAAATGATAGCTTGGCTCAATTGTACATTGAGTGTTACAATCTTAAACCAAACTTAAATTAACTTGCATTAAATCCCACGGCGGTCGCCGTATTTTCGTTCGATGTGACTTCTTTAATTCTTCTGTCAGCTAGAGCCTAGAGGGAAGCATCAAATTGATTAGTAGATTAGCCTACCTACTTATGGGCTCTAAGTGTTGATAGGTCAGTGGCTAAGGGGTGGAGAGACGAGAAATTGAAAGAACGGCGCTGAAAGAATCGCACAGGCGATTCAAATCATTCGATGTTAATTCGGAAATTGTAGAAGAAAGAGAAATAGAGAATTACGCTAAAAGAATCGCATGAACGATTCGAAAAAGAGGAGAGAGAACGATTATTGTTAACTCAAAAATTGATAAAGAGAATTAGAACCTGTAGGGGAAGGAGTTGGTTAGTATTTTATATTTACGATTGGATAGTAGGTCTGGTCACTGTAGGCCCAGGATGTCCCTTGGTGGCCCTTCCAGGTTCCTCAAATTCGCGAAACAGTTCTTGTCCATGCGTCGTTGAAAAGTCCTCGATGACCAGTGTCCACTTGCTGTCCACTGGATGGCTCTCCTTGGCCTCCTCGGTGTCCAGCCCCAGGTTCCTCGTACACGCCAGGGGTCTTAGGAGACCCGCGAAGGCAATCTGCTCCTGGCGGCGGATCGCCGCAGACTGAGGGATCTATCGATCCCCCGGCTGAATTTATAACCCTGATGATGTTAATTCAAAGTCACGGAATTAATTAGATCGCAAAAAATTGAAATTTCCAATAAATTATTGATTGTAATGACAATTCAAGCCACGGGTATTGTTAACAACAATTTTGCAAGTCGTATTGTTCGAATAATTAATTATTATTATTGTTAAATTACGAATTAAATTACGATTATTAGTTTTTAAAAAGTTTCTTTCACTCGATGTCATGGTTAATTACGTTCTTCTGAGTAAATAATTCTAGACATTGTTATTAATGTCTATTGCAATGTAATATTTATAATATAATAGTTTTTCGTCAATATACTTGGGAAATAATTTTGAAAGACTGGGTATAGGTAATTATAATACAACATATGTGATTATAATCGTATCATTCGAATTTTTTTTTAAGTTAAAGAAATTGTTGAGAAAACTAGAAAATTGGGGTGAATCGAAACTGAACTGAAGAACGGATTTAGTTAACTTTCCTTACTGCTGACGCAATAGTTGAGGTCTATTTTTTAAATAAATTTTCGATATTGTAGCGTTATTGCACTTAAGAGCTATTGTTTGCCGAGGTTGAAATAAGAAAAGAATTTTTAATAATTGTGATCATCTAAAAAGGTTCCTATTTAATAAAGTAAAAGCATAGTTTTTAAAAAACGGTATTCGTATTTTTGTAACATCTTTGGGAATTTGGAAGCAGACTTATGTCAATTTAATATATCACGATATCATTTTATTCTTTCCAATTAAACTACTAAAAAATCTGCACGCGGTGAGCGTCGTTTATTTTTGTGTGCTTCAGAACTTTTGATGTTTCCTTTGTACCTCAAATAAGTTGAGTATTATAATGAAACTGATACGATATACGTCCGTATTGTTTCTGATATCGATATCTACTTGCTGTCGTGATATAGATTTTAACGAAAGTTTATACCATGTATTTGACGTTTCGTCGAGTTTGTGAAGGTTCTTATTCTGTAATTAGGTATGCTATTGTTTTAAACTTATTAATAAATTTAGTATCAAATTATCGCATTCAGCCGAATCTACTTTGAAAGCTGATTTTCTTATCACGCTGCGTATTTTATTTTTATGGTTTTTATTAGTCTTGCACATGCATATAATTAATCCACTTTTTTATTATTCATTTTTGGTCCTGAAAATTGATAATATTTTCATCTAGCCAGTTTCGTGTATTGTTAAATATACGATGGATAATTTTCTATGAAAATTGACGGTACAGTTTGATGTACACAAATAAAACAAATACCGTTGACGTGTGTAGGATATGTTTTTCGATTGAAATATGAATAAAATTTAATGTATGTACCACGGTTTTTAACAGATGTGCCGCAGAGAGCTGGAATATATTTAGCACGTCATTCCAGGACAAACGGTTCACACATTCCGAAACAGTTAATTCATTAAATTGTTACCAGTTTTCAGTACCTCCTAACTTTCTGGTAAGCTACAAATTCCAGCTTGAAATATCGTTTTTGCTTCCCTATAAATAAAAGATTAGTAAATTATTCATTTATATATTCAACTTAACATAGAAAATTATAAATTTTAGAATTAAAAAATCTTTTGAACGTGGAAAATGAGTATTTATATAATTTTTTAAATGTTTAGTTTATTTTTTAAGCACTTGTATCAGGCAGATGTTTTTTTTATCAGAACACAGATTAATAATTCAACAAACTTTTTAAACAATGTTCTTTTGCAACTTTTTCCAAATTGGAATTTGTATTAAAGATATTCTCAATTATCTCCATCAACGTTAAATAATGAGATTGTAGTGAATTTATTATAAATTCTCTTAACATTTATAATTTATAATATAGTGTGCAAAGTAGTAAGTTTCTTCTACTTTAATTTGGTTTATAATATTAGAAGACAGAGGAAGATTTAATGCAAAAGGAAATTTTTTATCTATCAAACTAACCGGACAAAGGGAATATTAAGTACACTGAGAGAAAAAATGAAAAAAATTTTAAATTTTGAAACACATGTGCTAATTTTTCCTTTTAACGTGGTAAAAACGAACGCATTTTAGCAAATTCTGTTTCTTTACTAAGCAATGTAGTAATTTTTCCTCCATTATTTTTCTCAGTGTATGAAGTGGTTCTGTTATCTGTAATTTGATACTGGAAACACTGATTTGTGATGTTTCATAATTTTCTGCAGTACGAAACTCTAACAGTATATTTCACAATTATTCGATTCAAATTGCTATAGTTAACGAAGTTCTGGAATTTAGAGCGAGAAACTCTCCAGCATGCGAGCGCACAATATCTCTCGTTCTGCGGGTCAAGAGACAATAATCTTCGTGGAATTTCGAATCTTCGGAGAAATAATTATTGGTTCTAGAGTCTTGGAACACATTTTAGTAAAGTTTGATAATTTTCTTGCAGTTTCTACGCTCCTTTTCTTCTCATCGTATTTTCCTCTCTGTGCTTTTCATATTATGAAGTGTTCGACTTTTTTTTTACTACTTTCAAGACTATTAATATATCCAATCCTTGTGTTGCTCGAAGTTCAATAGTAATATCAAATAAAGATGTCTCAAACTTGCAGTGTCCAACGAAGTTTTCAGACATCCACCACGATCCATGTTCGCTGTAAGAACACTTTGATCACGCTCACAATTCGAAACGTATTTCCGAAAACTTCCAGGGGTTAAAATACGCTTCGCGACGTCTACCAAGTCGAATAGAGGAAAAACGTGCTGACTAAACTTCTCGGTGACTAAATTTGATCGAGTTGGAAGGGTCGAACGTGATATCGAGAGGCAAAAGAACTGACTGTTAACCCCCGACTGTGGTTCTTGTCCACGGATTCTATTCTCTCCGACAAGTTTGGCGAAATTTGGCCAAACCAATCGCTACTGATTCCGCTGAGTCATCGATGGGTTATCGTTCGAACTGTCGACATTCAAATGTGACCTATACATATTCGAGTGTCGTGCTCTGCGAAATATGACGATGACAATGCGACGATCGACGACATCTTGCAACGAGCCGGGATTTAGTTCTTTGTTTGGCGATATCTGTGCATTTCTTGTTACGTTAGCATTCTATTTCTGTTCTCCATGAAATACCAAAAACCTTCTGAATTTGTTAGTATTTTTAATAATTTGACTCAGTATTTAATACAGGGTGTGGCAAAGAAACGGGTGATTGCAAAAGCATGTATATACTGCCTTAATGTGTGAAAAAAGCATTATATTTTTTGAAAACAACATTTTAAAAGTGATCTTTTTCTCTGCGCAGATACTCCGCCAATCTCGAGCTCATAAGTATTACTCATTACACGGCGCAGCATTTCCATTTGTTGATTTCTTCTTGAATTTTGAGTTTAAGTTTGGCAATACTGTGGTCAGTGTAGACTTTGCTTTTTAAATAACCCCAAAAATCAAAATTGCATGCCGTCATAGCAGATGATCTTGGTGGCCAAGAATATCAATGCACTCTGCTTGTCAATTATGTCACACAAATGGGGATATTTCTTGGAGAGAAAGATCATGCGATTTTTGATTGTGGGGCTATTTAAAGAGCAAGGTCTACATTGATACAATATTGCCAAGCTTAAACTCAAAATTCAAGAAGAAATTAACAAAATCCCAGTGGAAGTGCTGCGTCGTATAATGAGTAATATACGCTCAAGATGGGTGGAGCGTCTGCGCAGAGACGCAGGTCACCTTTAGGATGTTGCTTTCAAAAAATGAAATGCTTTTTTTTTTATACTTTAAAGCAGTATATTTGTAATTTCTTAAATAAAGAATGTCAACGAATTATTGAACTTTTATAATCGCCTGTTTCTTTGCCACAGCCTGTATTTTTCTTCTTCATTACATCTTCAAAGTTTCTCGTATCTTTAATTTTGATAAATGTTAGAGAATTGAAATTTATTATTAATTCTTTCAGTTACAAAAAAATATTAAATTTCATTCAGTCGTAGTTTCAGTAGAACATATTTGATCATCTTGGTTAACATATTTATCCACCAAAAATTTGACAATCGCATAATTTTGTTTGTTATAGTTAACTTTTTAAATCTTCCTTTAGTTGAATACATACATACGCCCCAAACAAACTTTTGAAGCAAATTTCTTCAAAATTTGTTCGCAAAATTGTGTGCAGTGGAGTCCCAATGGTGTGCTGATATCTGGTAGCATTCCCACTGAATAGTTCTCCAAAGTGCCTGTAACATAAGCTAACTTTTACAGAAATAGGAATAGAATTTCCACCTTCAAAGAAGCTTTGGTTTCATAGCTTGCAAACGCTATCAAAGATCCTAACAGTACTTTGTGCTTTGAGTTAATCATTACCATTCAACTAATCACTAACAAATAACAAACCCTCGAACTTACACATTTTTGCAACTCTTTTGAAACTAATAATTTCCACGTTCATAATTCTAAAATAGAAATACGTACAAATTGAATCGTCGAATAAAGAATATAATGTTGTGGCTGTAAAGATTATATCAACACGAATTAGAACTGCTAAACTATCATTGTGATGGAACGTTTTATTCTAAATGAGCTAATATCTGACTAGATGCTAATGTCTGTTGCAAAGGAATGGGGCATTACCTCGACGTTGTTCTCTATTTTCTTCCCAAACAAAATTTCCTGCGCTCTGTTTCGCCCCGAGTTAGCGTAATACAGCGAAAGGTAGCAGCGTAAACGATCTCGGTCAAAGGGAGCACAGTTCCTCGGTGGGATCAATATTCCGCTAACCAGCGACAGATTCGTGTTCTCGCTGAAAAGTCATCGGACGCTTACAGCGAGTGCCGGCGGTGTCGAACGGTGCGATAGAAACAGCTGGCCGGAAAATCTCGATGGTCGAATCGCGAAAAGCACGGGCGAAAAAATGGGGGTGGAGGAAAAATGACGAGTTTCGAAAAGTTCGTAACTGATAATCATGTTATCGCAGCAATACTGTGATTGGTATCATTCTATTCGCTTTTTTTTTTTTTTTACTTGCCCTACGATTCTATTTTCAGATTCTCTCCCCTTCTCCCTCTTCTTTCTGTTCGGTTCCACGTAAAAGGATTGGAAGAGTGAGGCGGGGAAAGAGAATCAGAATTGATATCTGCGTGGCGTTTGCTTCCAATTCCACGAAATTTTCTATCTTGATCCGAGGTACTTCGTTTATCGCGACGCGACTCAAAATGCGTTCACTAACGCTCAAAACTGCATTTTATCATCTCTGTGTGTATTTTTTTTTGCCGAGGGAATTGGTGTTTGTCACTCGCGACATGGCATCCAGTCGTTTAGATATGGCGAATGATAAAAGTTGTACCTCTGGTACATTATTAATTTGAGTCTACGTCACGAGAACCGGGGAACCGATGTTAGTTTCTTGGGAGAGTACTCCTCCTTTTTTTAACGACGAGATCATGATATTTTGGTGGACCAGGAGGGTTAAAGAGGGACTCAGGGCTCATGGCTGGGGAGTTTTTAACGATAGAGTGATTGTGAGTAATGAGCTTTGCGATGGTTTCAAGTTGGTTTCAATTTTGGGGTCGGTGACATGATTGCCCGTTTCAATGCTAATAATAATAATAGGGTGATTGAAAGTTAGAGAACTGGGGAAAGTTAGAGGTATTAAGGAGTAGGAGGGATTATTATTTATTAGTAAAGCCTTGATTAGACAGCGGTGTAAGGGATCGGATTTCTGACTCGGTAAAGATGAGTATTCATAGTTTATATTTTTGCACCTTTTAGTTTCATACTGTCAACTTTGATCGAGAGGAAATTTGTGGTACAGCCTTTTCATATTTCAAAACATTGAATAAGTTGACATAGAAACTAAACAAACGTTCCTGTAAAAACTGGAGTATTTTACGAGTATAAAAACGATACTATGAGCATCACATTGTCAGTGTAGAAATGGTAGAAATTATTATAGTCAACGAGAAAATAGATAGGCACGAAGTGAAGATACTTGTCAACAATTCTATCACTATTATAATTATTGGCTTTATTTAGTCAGGACTGAAATTAATGTTTACGTTTCATATGAGCGAATTGTAATTCATGATTAAATCAATCAGTTGTGGAGAGACAAATGTAAGTGAACACATTACAGAATACTTGATATAGCTAATTATTAATTATCATCACGAATAATTAATAGTTAATGCCTACTGTTACGTTTTGTTAATATTAAGTTTTTTGAACATCGAGTTATATTATTTAATAATTGTTTTATATTACAATATCGAGTGAAAATAGCTGAAAGTAGTTTATTCTATACTAGGTATTCAACACTGGGTGTTAACTATTATTTCTATATGATAATTATTTACATGTATGAAGATGTGATGTGATAATTTAATTCTGCTCTTCCAGAATTGACTGACTTATTTATTATATATATTTATTTATAAAGAACTATATACATACTACTCATTTTTGATTAAATAATACGTGCCATGAAAATATACAATAAATTGAATGGAACCGTGTGATTTATAAATAATGAGTGAAGTATGACACTAGTTTAAACAACCTTTATTGATAAATATTTCCACTGTCCATTTACTTTGTGCATTAAAAACTACTGAATGTACTAAAAAATAAAGTTTTAGATATTTTCTTATCTATCTTGGTAAAATCTCTTCATTCATGAGAGTTTCATATTCTTAGCAATTCTAAGTTTAAATATTTTTACTGAAAATTAAATCAAAATCAAAAATATATTAATTGAAAAAAATGTTTCTTTTTTGGAGTCAACCTCTATTCGATTGAAGTTAGTAAGTCAGTTTTATAATTATTATAAAATACTCATTATCAGTTTATCGAAGTTTACACAAATTCGAATTTTCATAGATACAGATGAAGCATAAAGAAAACCGTGTCTTTTACATTTCTATATTTTAACATTTGTGGTAAACATATAAAAATTTGTATTCTACGCATTGCATACAATTCCATCAATTTTCAAATTCTTGATAACATTTTGACATTATCTCACTTTTATTTATTTCAAACCTATTGTACAAAACTTTTTTTTTTGGACAACTTAATTTTCTAAGGAGGATACATCAATAAACGGGTTCGTTAACAGGAATGGTTGTGCGAATGCTTTTTGAGTGGAAGAACCGTTCAAGTGATTTATTTTTAATTCGATGCCGCGCCGCGCCGTAGAATATTTGACGGGCAAATAATTCCGTAGTTCGGAGCGGTGGTGTATGTCTATTTCCGCCGGCGGAATGTTTGCCGTAACGCGTTCGATTACACGACTAGACCAGCATTAAAGTGTCACATCGATTGTTTGTGTATCGCAAATCCTTTTTCATTGCGGACAACAATTGACGGAGTTTTGATACGAAAGTATTGATTTTACCGGGAGGTAGATTTACATTTATACATATTTTAAACGCCTGCCACGATATCGTTACATATACATATATATATGTGTGTGTACATATTTATATATTTGACGTGTTTCTTTTTGTTTGGTCACACCGGAAACATTGTACCGATCGCAAACAACTTTTATTAACAAAAGCAAAATTCCCTTTTCTATTCCAAGCGGTATATGTATTTGTGAATCTCCAGATGGGTTTATTGTGGATTATTTGTCGAACTTCTATCAACTTTAAAGCCGTCGCTCTGCAGCCTGAAAAGACTGCTTTCCAAAAATGACTTCGCTTTACCCGTATTACCTAAAGCGAACTTTCACGGAACATCGTAAATATTCTGTGTGATACATAAATCGATTCCAGTTTTGACTCAATTAATTCATTCTAATCAGGGATCGAAATAAACTGTTATTTTTTGGTTTTAAAAAAATTTCGAACTTACATGTTTCGCTGAAGAAAATATTCTTTCTTGTGAAATTTTTATGAAAAGTATACTTTTTCACGAGTTAAAATTATTAGAAAAAAGTGTACACTAAAGTTCAAAGAGATGTAAAGTCAACAATTTTTTAAATTTTCAAAAATCCTTTTACTTACATGTATACATATATTCCTAAATATTACAATACTACAAATCCGAGATGGTGCTTTAAAAAGTGTTCAATTTCGCATGGAATGACCCGTGGAATATTTTTGATAAAATTTCCACGGTCCATGTTTTAAATAGATCCTTTTTTAGATAGATTTTTAAATAGATTCCTTTTTTAATGTTACTGAATTTCATTCTTAAGTTTCATTACTTAGAATGTTTCTTGGTTTTAAAATGTGTGTCATGACCGTTAAAGAGTCATCAAATAAATTGAAAAGTCATAATTAAAGAGTCATAAAACGTGCAAATAGTTTGAGTTATTAGTACACGGAAAATATTTGATGTTATAGCTAAGCAGCTTTGCTACTGCAGCAAAGAAATTGTATTTAAAAGCAATCTTGAACTTATTGATATAGCAAATCTAGTTTTGCTAGCTGAAATGATCTGTTACGGCAGCAAGTCAGTTTCTCTACAATTAATTCATGGAACCGTTTTCTTCAATAAATTCTACTGTACAACGCGGGTTTGATTTTGTAAACTTGAATAAACATTTCTTATAGATTTCGACGTGCTGAATACGAATCTGCAAACCGTTCTTTTCCAGAACGTACAGTTTTTGAAAAAATCAATTTTGAAGAAAATGACAAATTTTCAACTTCGGAACTTTTTTGTGCTTTTGCCGTAATAGTTATTTAGTTACTCTTGGCATGAAATGATTTTGTGAACTCTCCCGAATAAAATTATATAAATAGTTATTAGATTGTAAGCATCGAAATAGGTTTAAATAATAATTAAAATGAAAAGGACACCCAAAACGTACCCATTTTTGCTGATATTTTTCATTTTATTTCAAAAAGTAAGGGTCTAGGAGAAAATTTGATCATACCACGCGATAGAGCAAACCTTTCTACTAAGGAAAGCATCAGGCGAATTTCCAAAATTGTTTTTGTTTTCAATATAGAAATAAAATAGTTTGGCGAAACGCGCGGCGGCGACAATGGTACTCAATGACGGCGGCGCGCGCGGAGGATGCCTCGCTTGCTGCCTCGCCGCGCTGTCATTGAGTACCACTGTCGCCGCTTCGCGTTTCGCCAAACTATTTTATTTCTGTATTGAAAACAAAAATAATTTTGGAAATTCGCCTGATGCTTTCCTTAGTAGAAAGGTCTGCTCTATCGCGTGATATAATCCAATTTTCTCCTAGACCCTTATGTTTTGAAATAAAGTGAAAAATATCAGCAAAAATGGGTACGTTTTGGGTGTCCTTTTCACTTTAATTGTTATTTAAACCTATTTCGATGCTTACAATCTAATAACTATTTATATCATTTTATTCGGGAGAGTCCACAGAATCATTTCGTGCCAAGAGCAACTAAATAACTATTACGGTAAAAGCACAAAAAAATTGTAAAGTTGAAAATTTGTCATTTTTTTTAAAATTGACTTTCAAAAACTGTACGTTCTGAAAAAGGACGGTTTGCAGATTCGTATTCAGCACGTCGAAATGTTTATTCAAGTTTACAAAATCAAGTCAAAATTTGTCGAACAGTGTTCTCTAGAAATGTCCTTTGATTGTCATAATTAGTTAACATTGTAAGCCACCATGCAGCATGAAAAAGAGAATGCAAAAGCCTCAAACGTCCAAAAATTCCAAAAACTGGTATAGTTAATATTGGAAAAACTTATTTTCTGACATAGGTATTTGTTACGGGCCGTTAGCAGGTACTGAGCATAGGCCTAGTTTCATAGGGCTTTTCATATATAAAACGAGTTCCAAAATAATCTTCCACAGCACCGAAATGAAAAGGGCAATTCGGATTAAAGGGGTAGTTTCTCCCTTAAAGTCGAGTATGGGCAGCTACTGTATACGACAAAATTCTTAGGTAGGACTATAGAATAATCGTACAAAGTTTGATTAAAATCGGCGACTGACACTCACCGAACTTCCCTTGTTAGTTTCTGTAACATAGCATATTAGCTGTCCGTATATTACGGCTAGAGGTTTGCTAGGCTAGCAGGATTTTTGCCTGTCACAGCAAATCTTTTCTTAGGTCTTTTAATCACACTCAATCTGTTCCTTACGGCCGTCTGTTACCTATACCTCCTTAACGCATACAAGAATTGGCGACGGAAAATAGGCAAAATCGATAGTGTTGAAATTATTTCTGGACAAACTGAAAATCTGACGTCACGCGTTATCTCCGTCGCGTCGTCTGAATTAATTACACGTGTATAAATTTGCCGCTGAGGTAATTACTTACGTCGACTAATGAATCAGCCGAAAATAGACAACGCTAAAAAACCGTAATATTGTTGGTAAACAATGGGACGAGGGGAACAAAAGGTGTCGAAATGTAGGTCAGTTATCAGATAGGCAAAACAGGTTGTGCGATGACGTTTCACATACACACAAACTGGAGAAAAAGAAGAGGAGCGGCGGTGCAGGCGCGGTTAGGGAGAAAGTAAAAATAAAGATATGAAAATACGAAACCGAATGAAAGCGGTGCAAAATAAACTGTGGTCGCATTGTCCGAAGAAGCATGCCATTCGCGAAGAAAGGAGCCATTGTGCGCGTAGCAAGGGAAAATTCTTACATAAATATGCCGGCTAATGTAACATCAAAGACACCAGCCGAGTGCTAGAGCGATCTGAAAAACCCTTCGAAATGGTAAAAATGTTGGTTGCGCGGGCGAAGGGTGTTTACAATCTTCAACAAAAACTCGTGGAAAGGAGCAAGTACGGTTTGCATAAAATGACTGGTGGGAGGGAGAAAAAACAAGTGAAATATCCACCCTTTCGCGGCGGCGAGGAATTGTTTGTTTTTTGATATTCACCGACGAAGAAAACGCTTAATGCACGGGGTTTGTGGGGCGCGTAACTGAAATCACTCCATGATTCAGTGGGGGATGCTGGTACGCATAATTATTCAATTTTTTAATCCCTTTTACTTTACGGGGTTGTGTGATGTCTCGGTTTCTCGAACGCGGTACAAATTTCGTGGTGATAGTCATTTTGATGATTTCGTGAGTTTAAAAGCGTTATAAATTAATTTGCATTAACGCTTTGACTATCATGTCATCTTATTTTATATCATCATGAATAAAATTAATTTGGAATATTACAAACGATATTCGCAGTAATTTCTAAGAAAACATTTTAAAACGCAAAGAATTAAAAATAACTTAGTTTGAAAATAAAATAGTTTTTTATCCGGAAGCAGTTTTAGAAATTTATTGCATCTATGCTTGGATAGTCAAAACATTAAAAAAAAGTAAGTAGTCATCCTCGAATCTTAAAAAAAATAGAAGCCTTAAAATAATTATTGTGTAAATTTTTAGGAAGTGCAAGAAGTTTGTCGAAATTAATATTGATGGAATTGTTACTGAATGATGTTAATCCCGCTTTGAGTCACTCGAAATGAAAAACAGCATCGATCGAAGGGGTCAATAATTAAGTACGCTGCAGACTGAAGGGGGGCTCCCTGTTTTACATATCATAAAAGGAATCGTAAATCGGTGTGCGGAAACGAAGTTCGAAGGAAATTAAAAAATAATTCAAATCCAGCCGCTGCTAAACTCGACTTTCGAGATAATTTCGTACTCCGTTGGGACAGCAATTTAAAATGTGAGGCAAGTTGGAGCGAGGACGCAACACGTGAAAATGTCTGAAAAGGTTGGCCCACTTTCTTCATGTTACTTCTAGAACATTTATGGGGATGTATGAAGTGCGAATCGCGAAAAATTCAAATTTCGGCGCGTCCCCGCTTAATTAAATATTTAAGGAAAGAATGGGTCAAGGGTTGGTGCATCCGGCTAGCCCTAATTTCTATTAATTAAGTTGGGTACGTAAGATGAGAAATGTGGATCACAAGATCTTAGATATATCATTTTCTTACATATTTGTGTTATGAAGAATATAATGTTAGGTATGGTAGAGTGAAAACCAAATCGTAATGCAGTTGAGTGGAACTTGTAAAGAATTGTAGGATAATTGAATTGAACTAAGTAGGTCAGCTAATTAAAATAACAGAGCTGTGTTAGTGTCAACATTTGAATAGTCTTTCTAAAAGATAAGTAAATTATATTTTTAAAAAAGTTTCATCTCTTCAGGGGTTCCAGCATTTTTGTGTATGGTTCAGTGTATTGCATACAATAAATTATGTTGTATAAATATGTGAGGCAAAAAGATTTTGCAACTGAAGAAGAACGTTTTTCATCTTTAATAAATTCAGGGCTCAGTTAAAATCAAGGATCCTAACTGTTATAACCAAAATGAAAAAAATTACGAAATAACAATTGGTTTTTTTACAAATAATTATAAGCGATTAAAAGTGGTTTTCATTGCGAATAATCATTATCGGCGAGGGAAATTTATTACGATTGCTCATAATTAGTCGTTTATCTTTTAAATATTGTTTATATTGTTAATATTTAAAAAATGTATTTTATTTTTGATATTCTATCTAGTTTTGCATCTATGCACATCTTTATGCATTTTAGCAGATTTAAAATCGTTATAATTGCAAAAACATTCGCAGTCTACTCATAACAGTTATCGCTGAGAAACACTATTTTTTTTTTTATTTATAATGGTTATTGATGAAAAAAATTTATTTTGGTTGTTCATAACAGTGATTAGCGAGAGAAACACTATTTCGGTTGCTCATAACCAGACTGCGGATTTTAATACAAAATAAAATTGTTACTTCCACAAATATAGAATTGGAACTTGAATAGCAGCACCTATGTTTAATTTTCTAAACATTCTAACTTAATTATATTTTTGATATTTTGTATATTTGGCATATGTTAACAGTTTCGTAGATGTTTTGCATACTTAGTATTACCATAACCATAAATGCATAAAATCTGTTGTCTGCTCTTAGCAGTTACTGATGGGGAAAATTCATTTCATTTGTTCGTAAGTTATCGACCAGGAAAATATTGTTTTGGTTGCATTCGATTAACTAAATTTTTGGTTTCGTAACTTGTGTTTTAATGGTTTTATCATTGCATATGATTTTTGGTTCAAATTATTAAGACTCACTATCAATCAGGGATTTGAGATTTTCACCGGGATTTTGAGACCGGCACTATGCAGTTGTTACTACTGAATATTTTGAGTGTAAGCCATCCGCTTGAGAACGAGTTATTCTAGCGGAGAAGTATTTTGGTTAAAACAATACTTTACAGTTACACTGTTATGAGCAAAGGAAATACAATTTCTCTCATCGATAATGGTTATGAGCGATAAAAATATATTTCCATTATCGATAACTATGATGAGTAATAAAGATAGAATATTCCTCGCCCATAACTATTATGAAGAATCGAAATATCTCACCGACTGTTAACCGAGAGTTAACCTCTCTCAAAGCCAATAATCTAATCAATTTCACGAAAGACATTAAATTATTCGATAAACAATAGTGCCGAGCCGTCGCTAATAACCATGAAAAGTTGATGCGACGTTAAACTCACGCCGTTAAAGAGAATCGAAATAAATTTCTCTCCTTAATAAATTTCCTTAATACTTACTGTAAGCAATTGAAGTAAATTCCTCTCATTAATAATGGTTATATTAAAAAAAAGAAAAAAACGTTACTCACTTGTAATCGTTATTTGTAATCATAAAATTTAAGAATCCGTAAGGTTTCTTGAACAATTTTCTTTCATACTTCAAGATTAATATCCTCAACTTAAATAATAAAGCAGTTTTTGTTACCGACTTGTTAAATAAACATTTTTAGAATAACTGTTATTTTTCTCCCCTGGTTGAAACATATGCATACATATATAAAAATCTATCTGTTCGGTGATATTAACATTCTGCGTGGAAAGTGCACGTGCCGAGTGCATTTCTCCTCTTAGAACGCAACCAAGAATTGCAGCTAAATGTAGACTCCCGGCGACATGCAAAAACCGTCGCCATACAGTTGCTAACGTGACCATAACATTTCTAGACTGTTCGCAACAGTATGTAAGCTGTTAGAGTACAGTGTTGCGAAACAATGTTCTCAAGTGCATGCTGAACTTAGGGTGCTCTCATAGAATGTTTCTGGACTGTTTATAATTAATGTTACAAACATAATATAACCGTAGTTGCTACGCAGTGTTCAGAAACAATGTCACCCCCGTACACGCGTGTAATAAACTTGATGAGTTCATCAAGTAATTAAGGTTTATGATGGCGGAAGGAATTAAAAAAAAAAAAAAAATGCATGCCATCTATTTAAATTAAAATTTATTGATATTGTAAATTCTTTTTTATTAGTCATTTTAGTGTTGATTCATTACTAGAGTTATTATTCGTATTTCATGGTCGTTAGACGTTATCTGGAAATTGCTAGTCTAGCCTTGGTATAGGGATGATTTGTCGCTATAGGGTACATGATATAGTCTTTATAGAGGTTGAGGTAATTGAGGGGGTTGAGAATGAAGCGAGAGAAGACAATAAGGATTATGGTTGAAGTAAATATACTAGACGGTTATGAAGGAAAAGGAATGAAAATTGAAAAATAGCTGAATTTTCAGGGGTGAGTTAAAATTTTTTAGAGTGATTTTGAACTACAAGTATAATGCATAATACATAGCGACATATGCTTCACCTACTCACTTAGTTTAATAATTTGCTGAATTTTTGGGTTGAGGATCTTTCTCTTTCAGTAATATAGTAGAATTTCGGTTAATTGTTCTTGATTTGATTTGTTCAGAGTTTCTATTATTCGATGCACCATCGATGAGAGAAGAACATGCCTTCGAATAAATCTTGAACTATGATTTAATTATGGTCCCTTAAAAATAGGAAACAATTTTGATTAAAAGGGCGCTTTAGATTAGACTTTTAGACCGATACTAATAACTAATAAGTAGACATTGCAAAGTGCCATTTCAATTTCTTACAAATAGTCAAATTTAGTTGAAACGTAGATGAGGGTGTATAAAATAAACCTATACAATTTCTAAGGAACATCTCTCCCTTTTCGTGAAATAAATGATTAAAAGTGTGAGAATTTCTATCTAAGCTACGAAATTTTTTTTCTGAAAATCCCCCTTTTTATATGCTGTTTTTAAAACAGGTCGTACAGATTTGAAATACACTACAGTACACTACATAGCTACAGATCAGGAAATGAGAAAAATTAATATAAACGCGTACAGAAACGTTTAAACAGGAGTTTCTGTGATAAAAAAAAAACATCAAAAGGACATTAAATCGAGAGATAAATGCACCTGGCCACTTTGTAGGGTTGTTGGTTAAACTCTTCCCTACATGTCAACTTTGGATCAAATATTCGAGAGACACTTCGCAATGTTATTCTTAGTTGGTTAATCGAGGCCCGGTCGCATTTATCATTATCATCAGCGCAATGCAACGTTATTTTCACGTAAACTCCAAAACAGTATCCCTGAAACTCGAAGCAATATCATGAGCTATTTTTTGCCCTATTCGAGACTCACCACGAACCCCCGAAACGTATCAGAGCGCCCGAATCACGAAGTGTATCGAGGCCACTCACAGTATACATACATTATCCCCCGCTTAAACAATACACGTACATCTTGCTTCGTTACGCGCCATACGTTATTCATATCGGGTCAAACTATCACAGCGAATCGCTCCCCAGGTTACGTTAACGTCGACGTCACGAGACACGTCGATGAACGGCGGATACAATGATCTCGCGTACCCCATATACAAGATACACTCCTCCTCCGAAAGCACCAGAGCGACAATTAAGGTATTACCCCTCTTCGGAGCCCGTGTACCCGTCGCCTCTCCGCTATTATTATTCATTCGGTCTCCCCGGGCATCAAAGGGAAGGAAAATCTCGGCTCTCCCTCGAAAAATCTCCGGGAAAAATGGGGGCTGCTTAAGGCTTCTAAAGCTTCAGCCGTCTCCTCCGCCCACGTCCTCGCGGTTATATCTCCGATCCAATTCTGAGCTACCTAAGCTGAAACACGACTTGACCGTCACGACTTCGTCGTCTCTTTTTCCCCTCGCTTCCCTCAAGGCCTGCCCTTCCGTTCTCTTCCTTTTTTTTTCACCCCGCCGTTCCTTCTTCGGTTTTTTTTTCTTTTTGTTATTCCTCGGTCGACCTTCCAATCTTTTTCAACCACTACGCCCTTGCCTCCGTTAATGAAGCAGAGGCGCGAATGGACTTCCTACTTGTTCCCTCTCCCCGCTCCCTTCCGTTCTCCTTGGCCGTCTCCCTTATTTTCTCGCGAGGCGGCGGCTGCGACGGTGGAGGAGGGACCCCGCCGTCTCCTTGCCAGCCGCCCTCGGGGGCTTCTTGCAATTGAAGCTCCTCTCTCGCCTACCCCCGGTAATTCCAGTCTCATATAACCGCGTCGATGGACTCTCGAGCCTCTCTGCTCGAGCCGAAAGTCTCGCGGCCCTCCCCCGGCGCTCGGTTCACGCGCCCACGCACTCGCCGCGCGAGGGTCGCGCGTGAGTCTTTCGCGGGACACAGGGTGGGTGGCGTGGGTGGGATCTCTCTCTTCCTCTTGGACGGTGCACACGCAGACGATGACGGAGCCTCGAGATGCTGGCAAATACACCTGTGCCCGCGGATGCACGCACACTCGAGCGCCACGTAAATACCCGATGCACACACCGCGGAGCAGAACAAACAGATATAGAGATGCGGAGGTTGGCTCCGGCCGGGTCGCGGGGTGCTCCGGTTGCATCCGCATCAGGACGCGACGCATCATTTTTCAGCTGGAAAATGCGAATTCAGCCACGGCCTGAAAATTCACATCGAGGCCTCATAATGCATCCGACTGCTATCACCGACGAGCTGACTACTATCTCGATTTCTATCCTTTCTCTCTCTGTCTCTCTCCCTCTCGTCGACTTTTCTGCCGCTCCCCTCGCCTCTTTTTCTCCCCCCTTCATTTTTCTTTGCGTTCGCTCGACTCCCGCCTCCTTCTCGTTTTTTTTCCCCGCCGTGCCAGCCAGCATGCACTACTCTTTTCTCGCTCGCGTTCCGCGGCCTGTTTCTCGCCCCGACCCTCTTTGTCTACTCCCTTGGATTTATTCTATCGCCGAGGGTATACCGGCTTGTTTAATAATTGACGCTCCAAATTGGCCTTGGCTGTAGCAATTAGAGAGCGAACGCGTCCCCGCGCTGCATGCTTTCTTTCTCGCGCGGATTGCTAACACACCTTGCGACGAATTGCTTCGCGATTTCTGTGTGTGATTTTTGGTGCTTTTTGGGTTTTCTTTTATGATCGGAGGTTTTTTGAGGGCGATTTTGGGTATTGCCTTTCGCTTTGACTGGGGGAACCGAGTGATCATTTGGCGTGGTGGGTTTGTAACGAACGGATTGAACGGGGATGAAAAATTTTGGCTTATAGAAAGTGTGTCTAACTTTGTTTCTGTGTTTTATTATTGTAATTTTAGATATGTTTAAATGTGTGCATTTTTGTGTATTTGTATTTATTATAAATGCACAGATATCTACAGTTTATATAATATAGAATATACTTTTATAGGAAGATAACTTTTGTAGAGACACAACAAATAGGTATTAACACTAATTTTACTAGTATACACAAAATTAAAACAATTGTTGAAAGAAATAAAATATACCATTGATTAAAAAAAGATCCGAAGGCTGTAGCAGGGTTAATGCGATGGAAGGTGCAATAGAAAAATGTTCACGTTACATTTACATTTATGTATCAGGACTTTGTTATTTTTCAGCATGTTAAAAAAGATTGGAATTTATTAGAAAATTCAAGAGCATTTGTGAAAAATATTAAAAATGTTTAAAAGAAAAGAAAACTTTACATGAAATTATTTCAGAATTTTATTAATTGTTATTGCTAAATAAGACCAGCTGTAAAGTTAAATTAAACCTAATGCATTACACAATTTTTTAGTTTTTGTGTTAAATTGATCCAAATTTACGAAAAATAAAATTTTATTTGTCTATAAAAAATCTCACATAAACTACTTTTTATGTTAGTTATAAATAGAATGCAATGTACCATTGTAATAAATTTGCAAATACCCTAAGATCACAAATTTTCCGTTTTTTCTCAAATTACTTGTACATAAAATAAAAAATTAGTTTTAGCTTCATAATTAATTTATGTGTTTTCGAATATTTATTCTAATTTTACCTTTATTATTAATTTACTTTTATATTGACAGTATTATGTATCTATAGAAATGTAGACATAAAGGATAACTTATCTGTTAGCACGTTTAGTAATTATTTATTTTAAGGAAATTGAAAGGAAGTCACATGTATATTGCATGGTGCCGTATACTATTTTTATTCATACAAAGAACATTTTCCAGTGTAAAAAAATTAAGTTGTTCGATTTTCAATATCTCAATTTGGTGCTTCCAGAATTTTCTACAAACAGCTCTTAAATAGCATTAAACCAATTACGAAGATTAGAAATAATTTGAAGAGAAGCCTCAAGGGTGACTCTACAAAATAGATAACAATAGTAGAAAATAGTAGCATCTTAATAATTAAATAACTCTAAATTAACTTTGTTTCTAAATTCAGGAATACTATTAATACGGCATTCTAATACTCCACTTTAATTGCTAAGATAGGTCAACTAAAATTATCTAGCTTGGGATATGCAAAGATTTGAATTTCAAGTAAAATTGGTTGTAATCCATTCCTTCATTTATTTTGTAGCACTTACTTTCTACTTATAATCCAAAGTCTAATGTTAGAAATTCCTATTAATATTATTCATAACTGTACCTATAAATTAATACCAGACTTACCGATGATTAATATATACAGCTGACCTTTGAAAAAAACGTGGTATAGATAACCTTCACCATAGTCGAAAATCCGCGTAAAATTGTTGACGTATGTATATTTAAAATAAAAGGTGGAAACATACACTCATCTTGCATAGGACTAGATTGGATTTCAAAAATTTTCGCAGTCTGTGTAAGACTTTAATTTCGAAAATGTATAATTTACTAAACTATTATGAGATTGTTACAGTATTTTCTCGATACGAGCCCGTCGAAAGCACGCGCTACGAGCCCCCTGTTTATCCCCATTATTTCCCCTCCACGGGAAGGGAGAGTTCCCCTTCTTGGAACCAGCGAAGCGGTCGACAAGTATCGGGTTACACGCGGTAGCCGGCGCGGCGCTCGGTTGCCGCGAGGGTTCGAATATCCGTATGAACCAATACTAATACGACGATAGAAAAATCGAAATTTTCATCGGATCTTGACGAACGTGACACCAATCGATTCCTTATGCTCTCCCGACAAAGAAAAAACCAAACACGATGTAAATCGAGTTATAATTAACGAAATTACGGAAAACTTGATTTACGTATAAAAATGCTAATTTCGTTAAAAATAGGCCGATTTATATAAAATTTTGTTTTTTTTTTAATCAGGAGAATGCCAGGAATCCAATGGTGTCACTTTTTTAACGCTACGCAAAAAATTAGAGTCGCTAAACAGTCAGTAGAAAAACAATGACTCATCGGTCCAGTGCCCTCGAGACGGTGAGTTCTCGCTCGCCTCGAGCATCACTCCCCTCTTTCTCTTTCGCGCGCTATCTCTTTCTACGTTCGGAAATTCGGAACGCTAGAAAAAAACGGTGTCCCCTACTGAATACGAGCCTCCGTCCGGTCCCGAGACGCGGGCTCGTATCGAGAAAATACTGTACTTCGAAAATAATCAGTCTTTCCTATTCTTATATAATTTCGGGAAACATTTTATGTTCCATCTGTTATCTTATTTTAAGCTATGTCTTATTCCGAGTACCAAAATTAGGAAGTGAAGTAGCTTTATTTCATTGTATGTAGAGGAAACAGGGATTGGGATGGGGATGGAACTTAATTCAGGTACTTTGAATTATATTAATTCTTTTTAAACGTAATTAATTAGATCGTAAAAGCTTGAAATTGATTGTAATGACAGTTCAAGCTACGGGTATTGTTAACAACAATTTTGCAAGTCGTCCTGTTCAAATTGTTAATTATTATTGTTAAATTACGAACGATTAAGCTGCATGAAATCATTAGTTTTTAGTTTTATTACGTTGTTCTGATTTATTATTTCGGCAGATATGTTATTAATGTCTCTTGCAATATAATATTCATAATGTTTTTAACATTTTTAGACGATTTCTTAAGAAATAGCTTTCAAAGACTATATGTATAATAAAATATAACGTACAGTTGATCCTTGAAGATCATGGAGCTAGGGACGGTGACCCTTACCGCAAGTTTTATTTTACATGCTAGGGTACTGGTCCCTATTAGTGAGTCTGAACCTATCAACGTGCCTTCACATTTAAATAAGTTATAAAAAAGGAATACCTCTAGAAAAAACAGAAAAACCTTTTTTCCCCTTAAGTTTAATAGTTTTACCTAATCAAAAAGCATGTTTTCCTTTTATTTCTTAAGGATATTCTTCTTTACAACGTATTGAAATGTAAAGGCACCTTAATAGGTACAGGCTATTTAATAGGGACCATTACCGTATACATTTTATTACTGTGTAGGTGCTTTAGGCATTATAAAATAAGTTAGGGAAAAAAATGTTAGGAAAAAGAAAGTGCCTACATTTATACTTACATGTATATACTTACTTACATTATTCATACGTATAGGTATTGATTACAGCATTTATCCATTAAATCGAAGTGAATCTTTTCGTGTTGTATAGACTGAAGAGGACTGAAATTTTTAAAAAATGGAAAGAAATTCTGGTATAACTAGATCCACGTTGCTCCAACTTGCGGTGTTGAAATCCTCGTTGTTCAAGGGTCAACTATGCTTTTTTTCTATTGAGTGTCAACATAACAAGTTACAAAAAAAATGCGACGTCGATTTAAAATAAGCACGTCTTCAATCTTACTGCTTAAAATATTTTTTGACCTTATTGAGTATTTAATTGTGAGAAAAATGTGAGAAAATTATTGCGAATACTTAGGTTTCTTGTTACTTTATATTTATATTATATTCAATTTCATTATCTACATTCACATTAACATTATAATAATAAATGGTACTTCCATTTACAACAGTCTACCTATAAAAAATATTCATGTGGGCCATTTTAATTACCTTATTAATTCCAATATTAATATTGTGAATAACTGTCACCTTTATTATAAATAATCCGGCCATCAAGGCGTTAATATTAGCATTGCTATAACTAGTATTACCTAAATAAACGGACACGCAGTAACAAGCAGCGTCTTGTTAATATTTGAGGGTTGCGGATGTATGGTGTGTCTTTTAGAAAAGGTATCCTAGTTTCGCCGTACGTTGCAGTCAGCTTCGTTAGGGGTCAAATCTCACACAGACACGCCGCGCGTCTGTTTGTTGACGATTATTCATTTCAACCTTGTTTATGTAACGAACCATTTGTCCGTAGACCACAGGTTTTAATCAGTCAGCTGAACAATTAAAGGGTACGGTCGGTTGTGTCCCAGATAGTATTTAATTGATAGCCGGTATCCTACACGCTGTCGTTGTTAGGATGTTTTACTATTTTCGTCGCTTCTCTGTATTTTCCGCAGAAGTATCCCTTTCTCCCCCCCGCCAACTATAACCTTAACCTTACCCGTAAAGTATCCTGTGTCTTAGACTCCTTTGATGTCCCGCCCACGATCATATGGAGTCCACTCCGGCACCCCTCTCGTGTTCCCTGAGACTTACGTCCATCCTGCTCCTTAGTTTCACCAGTATACGCTTTTCCTCGCGAGTAGTATATCTTGCGGACTATCGTTGACGATAGCGTACTATCTGGTACTTGAGAACACGGTTTGCTTCTCTGTTTTCTGAAGTTTCTTGGATATTGAATACTTCGAACACTTGGATATCTTATACTCCGTTAGATAGAAAGGAAGTTCGTAAGCTTTTATTTTAATCAATTTTGTTTTCCTTTTTTTTTTATAGAAACTGGTTTATTTAGAAAATTATTGTAGTTATTTTGGTTGGGCTTTAAAATCGTTAGAAGCTTTAAAATGCTACCTTTGCAGATTTTTTGGGTTGTGGATGAGAGAAATAGTTTTGAAACGTGTTCTCGACTACTTTGCAGGAGCTTATGTTTTGTGTTGTTTGGTTATTTAGGAAATAATTTGTTGTGAACTTTTAGAAGCAAATATTCAGATATTTATTCTCTGTAAGTAACACAAATGAGCAAATTTCACAAAAGATTGTTCATATTTTGTTAATAAACTGAATTGTTTTCCGTGAAGATAAGTTAATAATTGTGAAAATTAAATTAGAAAAATGTATTTCCGGTATTTAATACCATCTGATTTCCACTTATACAAATCGTAGTAAAATTACCTCAATGGGGAAACATTGAAAAGGTATGAATTGGTTTACAAAGCCTTTTAAGATTATTCTTTGTCCAAACCAAGCAAATCTTACAGATGGTATTGAAAAGCTCGTGGAACGTTCTGCAAAGGTAACAGAGACTGATGTTATATCATTGATTAAATAAATCAGTTTCTTTCCATTCAACTCAATAGGATTTAATTAACCGTGGAGTGGCATAGTAGTTCCTTGAATGAAAGCATCAGTACCAGCAGAATTCCTGCATTTAAATTATTATAATAGAAAAGGATTTATCTAAGAGGATAATTTCTCTTCTTTTTATCTCACTGTATGAATTATGTGTCTAGTCAATAAACTATTGCGATGTACTAAAGATTTCGTTTTTTGGAGGAAAAAGGTTTGCTCACAGTGACTAGTTTTTCATGATACGTAAGTTACTTGATTTTGTTGTATCTCGATTGTTTTCTTCTACATTTAAAAAATATAACCAACAACACTACAGTGCAAGAGTTACTTGAAAACATCAAATCAGTGTTTTTAGCTCGATGTCAGCAGAATGTTTGAAAAGACCTCGGTGCCATTTAATGGTCCACAAAAACAGTATGTCAAAGCCGAGTTAACACTGGCGGGCGTGTCCGTTTTTGTCACTCGAGCTGGTGGTTCGTGTGTTCTCTAATCCCTGTTTTAATGGCAACATGGAGTTACAATTTAATTCCTTACAAACTACAAAACTATTATATACAAAAATAGACAAAAAAAAAAGATTAGACAACGCAAGGTATACACTTGTAAACTGGATTTAAAAGAATAATAGGAAACATTAATGATTAGAGAGAGGATTACAAACTAGAAGGGAGGAAAATGGGAACTAGATTAGAGCATCTAGAAGAGAAGAGATTAAGGATCAGAAGGGAATTATTAGAAGTGACTAGGAAGGGACTGTAGAGTATTATCTTTCGTCCTTCTCTTTCCCTAATCCTTAGTAGATACTAGGGATCCTTAGTAGAATGAAGACAGCAGGGGAGAATAGGAGCTACGAAATATTCTCTTCCTCTTCTCCCAGTCTCTAGTCTTGTTTCATAATCTTTACCTGAATATAAGGAGAAGGGTGAAGTGGAGAAGAGGCTGGGGACTAGATTCACAAGGGATTCAGGAGGTTGACCATTCACCCCCTGGCCGAGGTTTCAGGGTTCCTCTGCGCCAAGGGGGATCAAGGCTTCTGGGATCCCCACTGGGTTGGGAGGAAATTGGGGTACATACCTGACAGCTCCCAGGAGAGTTATCATGCGCATTGATATCACATTGAAATAGAAACGATTCTGCTAGTTATGGAGAAGAAAGTGTTCCATTTAGGGTTTCATTTACCAAACCAAAAGAAATCCGGATTGTAGGCGGGACATGTACATTATAATTTCTCACGTTAACGTATAGTTTTCTCCTGCTTCATCTGTATCATGCTGTTTGCGATGTATTGTTATGATAGTCAATGGATATAATTATATCGTAAATAGAATGACTTTAAGAACTGTTGAAGATTCATATAGTTTTCTAAGAGAACGGTTCAATTTCAACTCATTTCAGACTTTTTGTCCCCGTGACGAGTAGAATGCGATGCAAGCAAACAAATTTTGACCTTGAATTTCAAGGTTAACTTTTTTTGAACCGATCCAAACGTGAAGAATACCGTTGTATTAGCCGCGACATACAGGGTGTCCCAGAATAAGTGTAAGATATGTTAAGGTGTGGTTCTTGTTGCGATTTCAAACAATTTACTCCGTAGCGAAAATGATAGGTGAGGTTTTGTTAGCGAGTTATTACCAAAAATCATGGATCAATCAGAGAACGAAAACAGCGGACGAATCATGGCGCGAGCAATGGTGGACCAGCGCTGGGCACAATTTCATTCCACGTCTGGATTCGTCCGCTATACTCGCTTTCCGATTGGTCAGTTTTTTGTTATTAGTAACTCGTTAACGAAGCTTCATCTAACATTTTTGTTAAGGAAAAAGTTATTTGAAATCATGTTAAGAATCACACCTTAACGGTTCCTACACTTATTCTGGGACACCCTATACAATTTATCTCCACCCTATATACTGTACTATGCAGAGATCGTAAGTTGCAGAATAAATAAAATTAGTTGAATTATCTCTGTGACTGAAACTGATCCAACTAGTTTTATTTATTTGGCAACTTACGATCTCTACATAGGACTCTGTCATTAGGATCCACACTTGCCTGGAACTAAGGCGAAGGTTCATGACTGAGCATCACTTTACATCCAGATAGGGAGTTTTCCATGTTTCTCTGAGATCTGTATTGGATTGAGAGAAAATCAATCTGTTTTTCATGAAAATGATAATATACATCGATAACAACAATTTCACGCATCAAACGAAGCCAATTATTAATAGACACTGTTATTGCACATTTAGGTATCAAGCAATTTGCAGGATTCCAACTTGGAAATAATTTCTCACACCAAATGAAATTTGTCCTGTTCTCATTGTAGTCTGTGCTTCAACTGCTCGTTCAATGATGCTCCATTAAGTCTTTTCACAATGGAATACGATTCTCAAGAACGTTTTTAGACGCGTACCTTCTCGTATTCTCATTTATTTCTATTTGTAGTCTACTTGACAACATATAACAGAAGTAGGGATAAATGAAGATGCAGAACACTCTCTTAATTCGGATTTATCTAGATCTAAGGTGACGAATTAGATTTGAGCCTTGAAGAAAATTGACAAACTCTGAGAGTAATTCTCAAAGGTGTCTAAATTAAATATTCTAGTCTAGATTAGATTAAATTAAATATTTTATCATGAGCGTTCACCTTAGATCGAGACACGACTTTTTCTCGACATTTTGTAGAATAAGATATACAGGGTGTCCCAAACTAAGTGCGGGAGCCGTTAAAGGGAGATTCCTAGGATGATTCTAAACAACTTTTTCCTTTGCAAAAATGTCCTTGGAAGCTTTGTTAACGAGTTATTAACGAAAAACACCGACCAATCGGGAAGCGAGTACAGCAGATTAATGATGGCGCGGACGATAGCTGGCCAATACTACTCACAGCTGAAGCCCGCGCTGAAATTCATACACTGTATTCGTGATTCTATTGGTCGGTGTTTTTCGATAATAACTCGTTAACAAAGCCGCAACGAAAATTTTCGCTAAGGGAAAAGTTGTTTAAAATCACCTCAGGAATCTCCACTTAACGGCTCCCGCACTTAGTTTGGGACACCCTGTATATATATATTTATTAATAATAAGTATATTGAACAATTAATTGACCGCACTCGCCATTTATTATAAACTGACTGTCATCTCGTTCGCAAAAACATTCATACATGCACTCTCACGATCCACAAGTCTTAATACAGGGTGATTCTCTCGTTTCTTTCTTCATAGGTGTATACTTACAATGTTAGCAAATATCACTGTATCTGAGAAACATGGAAAATCCAGATGTGCCGCATCATTTTATCTCGGAGTGTGCTTTGTGACTTATAGCGAGAGAATCGCCCTGTATGTCACGTAATTACAGAGAAAGTAAGTAGTAAGAGCTCCGTAGTAACAACTAAGCTTACAAAGAGACACCCATAGTATGTACATCAATTTCTAGAAATAGTAAAAGATGCGCTTCGCAAAAGAACTCGAGAAAATTAAATTTGAATATTTTCAGAATCCCTTATATGTATACGTTGATTAGTTGTGATTAAATACTTGATCATTATTATAAATATCAGAGTTGCATATAACATGTGTTAGTATTTTAATACATAAAGAAAAAAGACAATGAAAAAATCGTCAAATTCGGGATTACAGGTCTGATGCCTTGCGCCGTGAGCTACGGAATGTTCTACGACAATGTTACTAGTCAATGTATATAAAGGACCCTGGAAATAATCAAATTTGATTTTCTCGAGTTTTTTTTAAAAGCGCATCTTATTATTTTGAGAAATTGATGTTTGAGCAGAGATCTTTACGTATGGTAAATATAAAATTGTTGAAAAATCCGAAGATCTTGAGGGTCTCCTTGTTATATCGAATAAAAATCTCCGCCCTTGTCTTGAAGCGAAATCCTCATCCACATAATGCGTTAAACCTCCAAACAGTAAATCCACGCTAATACCAAAGTAGCGTGCTTATCACCTGTTATCACCCACATCGCTTATCGCTTTTCTCCTGATCGACGTTCCTTTCCATTCCGCCGAGGAATGAAAGACAAAAACGGAAAAGAAAGAAAGAAATGAGGAAATCGCTTCTGCAGCCACAGCCCCGCGGACAAAGGAGTCTCGTTCCTGGCACATAGTAGGCGATCATTGTTTCTAGGGGTAAGCAAACACTCGTTTCCGTGGCTGCGGTAACTCGACGGCGTTGCGTCGAATTTGTTTCGCTCAATTACCCGTGGGCTGTGCTCCCCTGATGCTGTGCCAACCTTTCCGTTTTAATTTCGTCGCGGCGCGGCACCCGTCCGCGTCGGATGAGGGGATGACGACGAGGCGGGGGCGGCGGATCTTTTTATGAAACTCCGCGCGAATGTCACGAAAAAAATTAATCCTTCGGGACCTTATTATTTTCGATTCCGGCGCGACGGACGGTCCCCTGCCGCTCGGTTTTGCGCGTCACGCGAGTTGTCTCGCCGCCTCCGTCGGCGTCTTTGCGTCGGACAAGTATAACGTTTCTGTACCGTTTTCACGCCGCTCGGTTTGCCGAAGCGGACACATATTTGCATGGCCGAGAGTCCGTAAAAATGCAAGCAAATTTGATTTCTGTCGCGCCAGTGGAAAAGGAACCTCGAAAAATCGCTCGGCGTTCGGAAGCGGCGCCCGTTTGATGTGGCGGAGTGGCTCCGAGTCGAAATTGTCCGTTCGATGTGTGTGTGTGTGTGTGCGTGTGTGTGTAAAAAAAATATACGCATCTGCAGGTAAACAACGTTCTGTGGTATAGGAACGGTGGAGGAACGTTAAATTCGGAATTCTTCGTGTATGTTCGGCTGAAGCGTTTTAACGCGGACACTGGAGGAATGCAATAATATTTTATCGAATTTCTTGCAGTTTCTGTTCTGAGACGGGTAATTAATTTGATTATATTGCCGGGTATTCTTAGCTGTATATCTTTATCTGCTTGCGAACTAATTCGATTGTAGATATCTAGGTTAATTAATTAAGTGTGGTAATGTGAATCATTTTGGTTAGTAAATTCAGTGTTTTTCGCACAAGTGGTTTATTTTGGAAAAACAAGGAGGAGGAAAAGAGTTTTACTATTTTTTAGAGCGCAATAGGCTGATTAGAACAAATTTTTTAAATTTACAATTTTGCCACACGATGATATTGTAATAGTTTTTTTTCACAATTTTGTTAAGATTTCAATAAGATTTATTGATTTAATAAAATATTAAATAAGATTAATAAGATTTCAATTCTTTTTCTATAAGTAACTAAATTTAGTACCGTTTAATAACATATTTTAGCAAACATTAATTCTTTAGTCTCAAATTTAATCGATTTTTGTACGAGAAATGTGTGACTATTGTTTTTCTGCTCTCCTGAAAAGTAATGAAAATTGACTTGACATAGTCTGACACTCGTAATGTTATTATTCTTGATGTTCGTTTTCTTTGAAGGTGTAGAATCATCCACTAAAATGTCTATGTATACAGATAGATCCCGTCGAACATTCTGTATACATATTACCTACTCCTCTCTTTGTGCGAACAATGTCTGTGTAAAGCATTCCTTATCCACTGATTACGCGTATTATGCTGCTCTCCATATTAGCCCTTTAGTCCTTTAGGACGTCAGATATTCGCTTAATTATGATATTAATCACTCCAGAAACATTGTTTCGGGTTGGTTTCTAGTATTTGACAGAAAATAGACATGGAATTTAATACAAAGAATAGAGATGAATATATATATAAAGTTATAATTGTATTAAATATTAATACAAGTCTTTCATAGTTTGTTTCGTAAAATAATTACTCGATAAATAATATCAATGCTGTTTACGGAAAGTTAAATTGAATCCGGCTTGTAAAAAGTTTTTTTAAATGAATTTTAAGCTTCAGTTTTGATTGTTACTCGGGTGGGCAGTATTTTTTAAATGTTCAGTTATTCGAGGTCTATCATATCCATTGAACATTTTTGAGGTGAATTTTATTGTTTAGAGTTTATGTTCGTAAAAAATTCTGAACTTTTTCATTTTTTAAATTAATTTTTAGTTTTTTATATTGGTGTTTAAGGAGCCTATGATTGCTTTTGAACAATTCACTCTAAATTGTATATGCAATCAGTCTCAAATTTATGAATCGGCATAAATTAAGAATTGTTTCTTCTTAAAAAAATTATTACTGATTCAAAAGCTATTGTTAAATGCGAGCTATTGTAGCAGCGACACTATTATAGAGTAATCTAAATTCAAAAGTCTTTCGAAACAGATGCGTAGAAAGAAAATTCGAAATCTGGATTCATAAAAGCCGGAATTAAATTTGCTAAACTAGAAAACTATGAGTAGATAATAGTAGTCTTCGCAATGTTAACTTTTTGAAATATTTTAAAATACTTTCTTCTTAATGCGACTATTTTTATACATCTTTTTTACATGGCAAAAGAGGGAATCCAGTAACCCAGTTCGGATCAGACTGTAATTGAATGTGAAATGTTCTGTAAAAATAGTGGATAAAAACTGATTCGACGTAAGAGAAAAAGCTTTAACGTCGCATACAATCTGGATTTAGACTGAAAGAAGATTATGAGTCTTGCTTTGTGAGATTCCGGACGCATGGAATTGTTAAAACCTGTGAAATCAATGCAGTTGCAGACATTAAATAATTGGAAGATGAGCGCAAAGCTTCTGAAACATTTGATTAATAGTAATCTCCTATTATAACATAGTAGAGAATTGTTAAGACGATCGCTATACTTTTCAAACATGAGTTATGATGAGTTCAACAAATTTTCTCGTATCCCGCCTTCCGTTTGTGTGAAGCACGAACTGAACAACACATCTTTTTGCAGAAAGCTAATTGAATTTTGTAATAACAAAGTTCGTCTGCTAGATTTTTATCATGTTCATGGCACGCGCGTGAATCACGATTGTTACACAGAAAATTGTGCTGTATTGAATTTTCATTTTGCTTCTACCGTTCACGAGTTCACGGCCAATTTATCTCCGTGTGCTTTTTACACTATTTCATCGCACCTGTTAAAAGTGTTTCCGAATGGTTCTGCTCTCCTTGCAGACATCGAAATAAGAGAAATAAGGTAATTACGAACTTTTCTACCAACTTCTACTGCATTTCCTTGTGCATCGGACGAATGAAGAAAATCGAAGCTCGTTGGAAACGTTGTTATTGCAGGATAAATATTCGCCGATAAAGAAACGGAACAAACATGAATTAATGGAACATGGAACTCTGATCGCGAACCAAAGTTTATTAAATGCTTATTGATGTTGCGGTTCGAAGATTTCGTGATTCACTAGAATATGTACTGGGAAAGTAATACTTTTTTGCGCGTTGAGGAAAAGTTAAAAAACATTTTTCTTTCTCGTGAAACTGTTTTATTTATTACGAAGGACCAGTAAGTTTAATTAGTTACTTCTGGCGCACGCATGACAACTTTTTTATCCTCTCTTCTTTTGCTTTTAGTCTTCATACGATTTTTTTTTTTATCTCTTAATCGAGTTTTTTCTGTTGATTCCTCGCACCACTGAGGCTTACGAAATTTAATTTTTTCGCAGTAACTTTTTGAAATTTTTTTTCAACGAAGATTCTAATTTTTTTTTGTGAAAAATCTTTGCGCAAATATAGAACTGTGTTTGCAGTTACTTTTAAGAGATTCCTCGCTGTTGAATATGTGCTTCTAAGTAACCTGCCGTATTTTTCTAATTTAAGCTCTGGCTTCTGCGTGTATTTTCCCACATGTTCCTTTAGTGCTACGATTTTCATGGCTTCTTTCCTTCAAGACACATAGCTTCATACTTCTCCTCGTGTTTCGTTTAATTTCGCTGAAACTTTGAGCACAGTCGGCGTCGGATTCTTCAGAGCGAAGCTGGCATTTTGTAGAAAAACGGAAAAACAGTTTAATGAAACTATCTTTCAAAGGCTCTAATCGGAAAGAAAAATTTTTCAAGCCGTTTGTTCCGTAAAATCGAGCTCGCAGTGAATAGATAGTGACGAATTTGCAATTTTTGGTTTTCAGAGAGTGCAGTAAGCCCTTTATAACAGAGAAAATAGAAGGTTAAGTTGGGGCTTAGCAGCGTGCGTTCGATGATGTGGAAAAACTAGGATAATGCAGGATTAAAATGATAGAATGCCTACATGATGCGCGAGAGCCTGAAATAGAACGATGTTTGAATGATACGGAACGAGGATTGCAAACCAACCTTTTGGCTAACAGGGCTATGTACATGCGGCCAAAAAAATATCGAGCGCTCTGAATATACTGCATAGTTTTGGAACTCAACTGCGATTGATTCTACGTGTATATTTCGAGCTTGCAATTTGTGGAATTAGTAATATATCTGGTTTTAGAGCGCAAAATATTTTTTACTCGCGAGTATAATATAGCTTTCATATTAATTCATGCCATTCCTGTTAACCTGAATAACAAACGCATACGATTTTCATTGTAGTGATATGAATAGTTACACATTTTTCATGAAATAGTTAGAGTGAAAGAATGTTTTTATTAATTCTGTGAAATTTTATTTTTTATATTTAGATGCATTTTCTTGTATGGTATAGTATAGTTCTTGTATATTGTATAGTAATTTTAGTTATTGTTCCAACTTAAAATATTCAAGGTTCCATCTTCAGCTTTTCAAATTTCCAACATCAAATCCTAAAATTTCTAGCTTTAAATACTTATACTTTTTATTTTTCCTCTAAAATTAGAATTTTTTGAATCTCCAACGTGACATCTTCAAATCTTAAGTTTCAACTTTTTAAGTTTTTCGTTTCATATTTTTCAAGTCTTCAATCTTCAACGTAAAATTTTCAAATCTCTATTTTTAAACATCTTCAATTTCAATTGGAGAAATCTCTAAATGTCCAGTTTTAAATTTTCAAAGGTATAAATTGAAAATTGAAAGATCTCTTAATCACCAATCTTAGTTATCCAAATGTTCAACTGGGAATCTTCAAATATGTAACTTCAACTTTTCAAATGTCCAAATCGATAGAATATTTACGATAGATATTATAATGGTAATAAATAATAAATGCACGAATATGTTGTCTAAAATTCTGTGAATTTTAAGTGAAAAATTATTGAAGAATTCGTAAAACAAAAAAACAATATTCTCGAAAACGACATTTGGGATGAAAAAATTCTGTTCACTTCTCCTATTTTTTTCACGTAGAATCCACTTTTATAATGACAAGAACTTTTATATTCGTGCTACAAATTATAGTCAATGTATCATATTTTTACAAAATATTCAGGAAATAGAAGCAAGTAATACTTAAAGGGAATACTAAGGGAACATATCGAAGCATTTTTGCTGAGATTGACAATTTCAAAAGACTTCATATTCCAGATTTAGAGATTTATTAAAGCTATCATAGTATTCAACGTAGAATATTTTTATGCTATTTTTAGTGTTGTATGAGCCATTAGTAGTTAATATTTCACAGATCATTGTGACAGTGTTTGAGGTCCCTAACAGTATTAAAATCTACTTTATATTGCGACTCTCCATATGGAATATTTCCTTCTGAGTAACGAAAAAATTGTAGTGCGAAATACTTGATTTGGAACATGTTACAATAACATTGTGGTACTTCTTCGCATACTTCTGTATTAGCTGTTCCATCTTTGGTCCAAAAGCTCCCGCTGTTTCTTGGAGACATAGAGTCATTCGGAGTAAAAGCACGCAGCGGGTAAAAGTACACAGTGCCGTTTTCTCCGACGGGGGTGAGAGGACGGGGACGCTGGCTCGTCGGGATTGGGTGCGAGTGGGCCGCCATTTTGTGTCAACAACTGTTGAGCGGTGCGAGTCGCGCTTTGTGAATTACAAGTAAAAACTTCAAATTGTCGTGTAATTTCGATTTTTTTCGTACCAGGGAAAAGTTTGTGGAAGTATTATTTATGTATTCTTAGAGGTAAGTTGTTTTTCTTGATTTTATATAGTTATGGAACGATTTTTTCCAGAATAATATTTTGACCTAACTTTATTGGAATTTGAACTAGTACGAATTGTTTTGGTTACCGGTCAAACGGGGTAAAAGGACGGGGGTAATAGTACGCACTAGTATTTAGGTTACTGTCTACTTGTTTTTGAATTCTTAATAATATTTGGAGTAAAAACATATCTGCTCTGATAAAGGCTTGAGCATAATTTCGTTTTGTTGAATCTATGAAAAATGATAATTTTGTGATAGTTTCCTAAATTTGCAGTTCCCAATTTCTATTGTTTTTGTCATCTTTAGCTTCATTTATTAAAGATAATATAAAAATATGTTCCATCTGTGTATTATTTGTTAATTTTCTTTTACTACATCTGAATGCATACGTTTACTCTACATGCGAACTTTTACCCACACGACTGCGTATTTTTACCCTGCACGTCGGGGTAAAGGTACGCAGTCTGACCTTTTGCTTAATTTAAAAAAAACTGTTTGGCCTATCGTCAAATACTCGTTGCATTTTATGAGTCTATTAAATATACTACCGATAGCGCAAAAAAGTGTTCCTAATATCATGGTAGTTTCGGCTCAGTGAAGCAAAAACAGCAAAAGTGCGTGCTTTTACCCCTAATGACTCTACAGGACTTTATGCCTTGTAAGATTGTTATTGAAGTTCATCCTTAACTAAAAGGATTGACAAAGAAGAAGCGAGAAGGAAACGAACAGTAATGTCACCCGCGAAAGAAATATTGTTATCCACCGCTCACCCAGTCAGAAACTCTGTCCTTAGATCGAAACAATATCACAGGTCTCGACCGCAGTAGTCTCTAATTCATATACATCCCCTGAACGGGTAACCCTCATAACATATTCATTCAAGCGTTCCCATTTACTCGATCATCCCCCGGCGCGAGGGAACCGGGAGGGACAGCTCTCGCGAACGTTGTCCTCGCAGCAAGGAAATAGGATACAGTATCCCGTCGCGTAGCGAGAACTTTTAAACCGGTTGAAGGAACTCCGTAAATAGAATGTATAAAGGAGCGGCGTGAGTAGGTAACGGAGAAATCGCGCGTAACGGACGCGTATGAAACTTATAAAAACTCGTTCCGACACGGGGAAGCCATTTCACGTAGTCGTCCGATGTGTCGTGGCTCTCACAGCGTAGCGGGGGAGAGAGAGAGAGAGAGAGTGTGTGTGAGTAGTGGTTCGAGGGGAAAGAGGTATCTCTCGCGGCCTCACGCTCTCCGACGCACTTGAACGAGTTTCCGAACGGGGGCCTGTATAAATTTCGCCTCTTAAATTGGTTCCCCCCTTCCTCCCCCTCGTAGGAAAGTTCGCCGTAGATACGATAGGATATTGCGACTAACTGTCGTATAGAAGACGCTCCCAGATATTCGAACGCGGACGGGCCTGCGATAAGGAAGGAGGAAGTTTCCGCCTATAGAAATTTAAGAGCGACGCGGTCTTCGCCCGCTGACGCGTTATTCCGGGGGAATTCATTACCGACCGTCGTGATTAAAGTGTTCAACCTGTATCCGTGAATGCGCTTTCACAGGGAATTTCACGGATCCTTTCAAACCGGTGCCACGAAAAGAAGTCCGACTGACCGAGCGAACGAATCGTCGCGTCGCTCAGCGCGAGCTTCGCGTGCTCTCGTTCTCCTTGTTGTCTTTGAATGTGTCTTCTTTGAGCCGACGACCCCAGTGGTTTTTCTTGCGAATCGTTAACGCCTTAAGTGGGGGAATGAATGCGTGTCGCCCATTTTTTTTAGATTTCTTGTTAAAGTTATTCGTGCGAGGGCGAAAGAAATATAGCAAACCACGGATAAAGTGACTTTCGGTTCGGAACATGGATCATCTTATCCGTGGGAAGTAGTGAATTTAAGATCTCCGATTTCTTGCTTGACTGACTTTAATGGGCATTAGGATCATAAAGACAAAGATAGTAATAACCGTTCGTAATACACACTTTGTCTGGAAAGTTTCTGGAATGATTTTTTTTTTGGACATACTAATCGACCTCTCGAGTTGATAACACGTGAAACAATTGACTCGGTCAATTCAAAAACCACACTAGTGAAACTTTTTCTGAACTATATTTTAAGACGCTTTAAAACAACATTAATCAATGACTTAAGACCTGATGCACACGTGCGATACGAAATCGCAGCGATCACCTGCGATTTCATATCAATGACGTCCGATTTATTTGTATTTGTGAAAAACACGGTAGTATGCAGAATTGCAGCGACTTTTTTTCTGGACGAATATATCTAATTTTTACCACAATATATACAACTAACACGATGGCGAATGATGGCGAATATGATTATATCCTTTAATGTATAAAAGTCAGACGGGAATGTTAATATTTCGAGTGTATTGTTTCATTTTTAATAAAAGTATGGTTAATTTTGTGACTGCAAGGAAAAACGACGCCAGTCACATTTTCAAAAAAATTTAATTTGTGCCTTAATTGAGGTCTAGAAAGTAGAATTTATATTATTATCGGAGAAACAGTCTATGAAATTAATTTTTCCTTTGGAAACGAAATATTAATAAAATTAAAGACCTTATAACAACAGAATTATTCGTTTGTTTTATTTAATTTGATCTCTAACCGGATGCTAGAGTGGCATTACTACTTAATCACGCAAAGAACAATCATCTTATCTGTGAATTGCTGTATACATAATGAGTGATGCTAAAGAGAGAAAAAGATAAAATCTGAAAAAGTTGGCCAAAACATAATTGTAAAGTTAATCTGTTTCGATCTAAGGTAACAATTGGCGACCAATCAACACTTTAAATCGAAATAGGAAGCTTTTTGAACTCGGCAAGGGAAATGACTTAAAAGACGATTGGAAAGTATCTTTCTATAGCAAACTTTAGTGACTGTAATTTGAGAAATGTTTTTGTTTCATTTAGAAACACTGAGATTGTTCGGAAATTGTTTGCGAAATGTTGGAAAAGGATAAAATTGCTGTTACAGTATGTGGTCTATGTGTTGAGAGATTTTCTCTAAAAGGCACGATGTACTTTTTCGTTTGTGATAAGTACTGCTTATTTAAAATATATTAAGTAATGAGCCACATTAGGTTAATGGAATATAAATATTTAGATCTTTTAAAGTCTTTCTACTTCAGGACTTTGTATACTTTTGAGAACATCTCTTATGAGACTGCAAATATTCATGTAAATTATTATTTTAAGCAATAGAAATTTTAATAAACGTGTGCGTTATTTTTTAAACTTTATAGCATATATTTTTGCATCCCTGCATGTATGTGCACCTATTCATGATAATATCACGCCGTACTTCATATTTTGATGAACCTACTTCTGTCAATTCAATTTCATTCAAATGTAATTCTCGACATATCTATACATGTATATATTGTGCAATTTCAACTTCGGTAATTCGACAGAAAGTAGACAGTTGCAAATTCTTTATCTTCATTGTCTATAGATAATTTAAAACTTATTATTATAGTTTGTCTTTAACATCTATTTCTCAAAAGGATTTGTAAATCGAAAATTCCCCAACTCGCGTCACACTCAATACGTTACCTTTAACGACGCTGGTAAGCGAATTGCATAGACGTTCTCATACTTCTTTATCTTGTTTAACAAAGACCGAAATACTTTCTTCCAATAATACAAAATGTATAAGAAAAATCGATAACTCTCGAATAATTCTAATCCGTTCCCAGCATTTTAATTCGCCTCTCCGAAAATTGAATTCCCCCGGTATTTATTCTCACACGTGTCATAATGAAAAAAAGAATCTGATTGCTTGACAAATACCCTCCATCGTCGTTTTCTAAAAATATTAAAATGTTCGGGTGAAATATCGGTAATCCGTAGAATCCTGAGGATTAGTGCCGGGTATAAATCAGGGGAAGAATCACGTGCCTAGTACTCTTACCAGTTTACATGGTTTTCTTCAACACAAGAGAGATGGAGGATTGGAAGGTTTTAATGCAATCATATTTTCTTCCGTGTGAGTTTAACTTCTTGCGAAGTTAATTTTCCTCGATTCATGGGAAATCGAACGAACAAATCAACGAGGCAAGAATCAAACGCAGTTTCGTGTCAATCTATTTATCAGATATATTTTTCCACGTTGGGGCATTGGGAACTGGAGAAAATAAAAATCATTAAGCAGTTTTACATTTTGTAGTTCTTAGAAATTGACAATTTATCCCTAAAAATGCTTATGTGTTTGAAGACCTTAATGGGTCACATACGTTTCTCTACAGTAAAAAGTTGTCAGTGTGTGAACTGGTATTGAACAAACTATTAAATCAATTGACTTAAGGGGGGAGCCTAGTTTATGAGGGTAAACATAAATGGATTTTTGGAATTTTCTTGCTACTATTAAGTGAATAATTTCGAAATTTACAAAGTATGTTGTTTCATATTTAGATAATACAGGTTAATTTTTTCATTAAAAAATTGTCTTTAGAGATATAGTAATATTAATAAGGGCTTCATCGTCAGAGTGTCAAATTTGCGGGAATTCTGGATCCTTTAATTGTTCTCTAAATCGAAAAAGCCAAGAACTTTCTTATGTCTCATAAAATTATATTGTCGATGAACCTCAAAAATTATAAGAAAATCGAAAATTGACTAATTGGTAGAACTTCAAAAGAAAAGTAATGATTTTAACTAAAAATTTTCATACCATTTATGCACAAGAAATTGTCTAATTTCTCCTTTTTGATAAAATTGGAGGTTCATCGACAATTTAATTGTATAAGGAATAAGAAAATCCCTGGTTTATGTATTTTAGAGAAGAATTGAAAGCTCCATGTTACCCGTAAATTAGATACACTGGCGATACGGATTTATTTATGTACCTACATCCGTTTTTGTGGACAATTTTTTAACGAAAAAATTAACTTTTACTGTTTAAACATGAAATAACACACCTTGCAAATTTCGAAATGATTCGCTTAATAATATTAATCGAGACTAAAAATATTTATGTAGGTTTGATTTCGTACATAAATACGAAATACGAAATTGTTCGTGGACTTACAACTGTGTGGCTGAAGTTGAAGGAACTAACGACGAGAGCGCAGCAGGGATTCGATAAAATCTTAAATCATCATTAATAATAAAAGGAATCTGAAAATAGACATCAACGAAACGAGTAAGTGGGTACTGCATTATAGACTATTAGAAGTCATAGAGTGGACTTCTAATACTTAATCTGACCGTCAGTTGGTTAATCCAGGTCTTTCTCTTTTTACGCTATTAATATGTTTTTGTACCGTAAAGTGACCATTTTACATTCATCAAGAATTCTCAGCATATTGTACCGAGACAGGTCACTAATTTCGTTGGAAACAGCTTTTAGCGTTAGATATTCGTGTTCACTGGCTGATAGTGTTAATTGCGCAATAAACTTGCTGTTATACGGCTTAAATTATTTATGCAAAAGGTCCAAAAAGTTCTTAATGTCGTTTTAGATTAAATCCAATTTATACAAGATACATGCACAATTTGAAATTCTATGTACGTCGAATCTCTCTAAACTTCCGAACCATTTGACGTATATTTCATTCCGTTTGGTCTTCGACTGCGTATTCTTTAATTCCTCTGGCAAAGGGTGTTTATCCGCGACCAATAATAGTAAAAGGGAAGCGCGATAGATGGTCCCGGTAATCCCTTTGAAAATTTTCAAAATATTCACAGCATTGGCGGTGCGGTGAAACGCGATTTGTCGATCTGAAATATTGATAACGCTTTCCTGTTCGCGAGCAAGAAGCGGTCGAGGAGCGGGCGAGGTGCGCGCAAGAGATTACAAATGCGGTGAATCCGTGACACTTGCAGACGTCATTTCGTGTAGTCCGGCGGCGGAGGATGATAAGTGGGTGCGAGAGAGGTTGACGCCGGGGTAAGGATGAAAAATTTCATTTTAAAGTGCGCCAGGACGAAGCCATTCCTGTAAATTAAACTTTAATCAAAAATTCCCTTGAGTGAAGGCCACGCTGCAGCGAGTTTACGCTCTTGCGGTGAACCATGGTTCCTCTGAATCTACCGCGACAAGAAAAAAAAGAAGCTGCCCTCGCGGTGCCTTCTTCTGAAACAATATTATTAAACCGAATTTTATTTACTCGCGACTGTCCGCGATTCACTTGCGGAGGGGATCGATGGACAACGGCAGACTGGACTGAATAGTGTTTAGAAAGTTTATTTAAGGTGTAGTTTGTTTGGCGAATTTTTAGTTGCTTCTTGTACTAGAATATTTTCGTGATTCATATGTATTTACATATTTGAATCTTGCTTGTATATTTGAGTGGGTACTATTTGATTACTTCAATTATGAGTCCAAGGGATTTGTTAAGTTTTGAGAGCTATTTGAAACTTTAAGCTGAATTTTTGAGTATGATTTAAATATTGGAATAGAATTTTGAGTATTATTTGAGTATCATTTGAATATCGTGAACATTGATTGAACACAGTCAAGTTTCGAATGTTATGCAAGAATTTGAATTGACTTACAAATATTTTCATTGCATTTCTGGACTATTCAAATACTTTAGCTAAGTTTCGAATATTATTTCTCATTTAAATACTCAAACCCAATTTTGAGTATTACTTGAATGCTGGAATTAAATATTTGAATACTTAAATCAAATTTCGTAGATTCTTGAAGAATTCAGACCGACTTTCAAGTATTCTTCGAATATTTTAATTGAATTTCTGAGTTATTCAAATACTTCAACTGAGTTTTTTAGTCAAGTGCTTCAATTGAATTTTGAGTAGGTATTACTCGAATATAAGAATTGAATTTCTTGCATTATTATTAGAATAGTATAGTTACAATTTGTAATCATACAAATATTTCACGTAAGTTTCAAACGTGATTCCAATATTTATGTTAGATTTCATATATTATTTCAACACTTCAGTGCTTCTCCAAGTATTCCTGGAATCCTAGAATTATATATCGAGTATTTCTTGAATTTCGAATACTATTGAAACACTTGTATGAAATATACAAATATAGATCATCATTAAAATCTGTGATCAAAGTTTTCAGATTTATTTCAACATTTCACGAGTTTTTCTAGTATCATTCGAATACTTAAGAATTTCAAGTTCAGTATTTATAAATTGAAAATTCATAGTATTGCTCATGAAATATTTCGACGTTAAAGTATAAAAAGTAATTGATTAAGTGCAGAGTTTGCAGAACTCCGAGCATCTAATTATAGGATTATTCAATTATGATTCGGCAAAGATTTTGGTGGATCGAAGTTTCTGTGTTTCAAAGAATTGAAAATCTTTTTCCGTATTATTGATGTGAACTGTAAAATTATCCCCGTCACGTAATTTTAATCTGTCAGAGGAAATTGGGCCACCGTAAATATGTGACGCGTACCAACAGATGTGTTAATGTTTCATGATATATTTGATACTTTTTACTAAAATGAGATATTTCAAGTAAGACACGTTGTCAACATTGTATTTTTGTTTATTAATAATACGTGCCCGAGGGATTGGCGATATCGGCGACCTTCTAGAGTTCGTGATGATATTTCTGCGGAATGTGACAGCACGGACGGGTGTCAAATACGGCCAGGAAGATAGTGCATCAGTGTACACTGCACGCGTTACAAATTATCTGACACAGAACTACGACGAAAAATGGTTTGGTACGTGTAGCTCGACATCTTGGCCGTCATGTTCGTCTGATTTACATCCGACCGATTTTTTCTTACCGTGTTATCGTAGCGAAGAACAAAGTGTACTTGCGTCTGTTTCCTGTCATGGACAGCTTAAAGTAGTGCCAGAAGAGAAAAAAAATAAATTTACAGAATGTAAATAGTAATCACTTAGGTTAATTAAGGGATCATGGAAAAAGGTACATTTTGAAAGATATCAGTTTTTAAAAAAATATATTGTACAGGTTCTTATTTTTAGAACACCTTCCTAAATTAATATTGAGAGCAGAACAGCATCTACTATAAGGCGTATTTTAAAGCTTTGCTCCACACAACAAAATAAGTTAAAATACACATTACTAAATATTAAATTAGTAATATAAACATCAGAAAATGCAACAAATTGCTTTTCTATTTCCATTCTATTCTCCCTCTTCGATTTTTCAAATCTTCAACTTCAAACTCTCTAATGTTCAATTTTAACTCTAAAAATCATTAAAAGTGCGATTAAAAATTTTCTAGTATACAACTTGAAATCTTCAAATCTTTAATTTGTAGTAGGTGGCCAAGGATTAAGGAGATCGGTTAAATAAAACACGTGGTTAACCTAAAAGGTCTTAAATGTATATTTCGATGCCTTGCGACACGTGAGGCGAACTGCGCGACTGCTTGCGTCTGCCGATCGCAGAGCCCTCTCCTCGATCTACCGAACCTACGCTAGCTTCCGGTACTACGCCAGTCGACTATAGTTCGGCCTATCCTGACCAACGATTGACCTCAATCGTCACGAAAACATAATATTGCATACATAAGGGTTTCATTTCTTAAAGTTCATAATTCATAAGACATAAATTCGTTTGAATAACATAAGATAGATACGTAAAAAAAACACATAATGTTGTAAACAACTATAAACATAATTCGTCATAATGTCGTTTCACAGCACGCCTATTCTGTCGCCAAGTAATCGCTTATACTAAGTATATTTAATATAAACTAACTTACACTAATAACATTTTATTTAACGTCTAATATTTATAGAATGCACTTAAACTAACACTATATACACTAGATACAGACATATACATATGTTCTTATTCGCTATCACTATGAACATTAGATTTAGACCATAATTTCATGTTCTCGGGAGAACAAATACCCTCAAATGGTAACTGAGTCAGTTGATGTCCATCTGGATCTCGAATAATATAACGATTATTATCTAACACTTTTATAACTTGGTAGGGACCTCTAAATTTCGGTAATAATTTCTTATTTATACCAGGAGTTACATCTACATTTTTTACCACAACATAGTCTCCTACAGTATATTTTGTTGGAACTTTATGTCTCCTATCGTAATAGTTTTTGTTGTATTCATTAGCTAATTGTATTTTTGCAACTGCATTTTCTCTAATAGTATTCAAATTCCGATTAGTTAACATTTGTTCATCTAAAATTACACGTAAATCATCGTTAACTTTTCCTACCTGGTTTATACCAAACAGTAGCCTACTTGGAGTATCTCCGATCGTACGATTTACGCTATTATTTATCGCGTATTCGACGTCTTCTAACACTTCGTTCCACATACCAGTACTTAAACTTAATTTTGCTAACATGGGTGTAAGAGATCTATTAATTCTCTCAATCTGTCCATTAGCATGCGGTGTAGCCGTTGCAATTAAAATGTGTTGGATAGCATTTTCTGCCATAAAGTCTTTAAATTTATTTGAAGTGAATGCACTACCTCTATCTGAAACTATTTTCTTTGGCCTGCTATAAATTCGAAAATACATTTTTAAATGTCGAATAGCTTCATCCGAACTGGTAGTAACTGCCGGGTAAAACTTTACAAATTTTGTGTAACCATCTATTACTTCAAAAATATATTTGTGCCGATTTCTGGTTCGCTCTAAAGGACCATAATAATCAATGTGCAAACAATAAAATGGCACAGACCCTTTATCTGGACATTGCAAACTTCCCTCGACTCTGTTCGCGATTGTAGAGTATGTAATGCACTTAATACAGTTCATTATGAATTGTTTTATTTTCCGTTTCTTTTCGGGAAACCAATAAACGCGAGACACATAATCCAAAGTTTTATTTATTCCCTGATGTCCAATTTCTTCATGACTTGTCCGAATTACGTTATCCTCCATAGACAAAGGAACATAAAATAACAATTGATTGCTCCTTTTCCTGTAAACTATCCCATTATTCAACTCAAAGAATTTGTGTTCATTATTTTGTAGTTCATCGTACAATTTCTTAATTTGCGGGTCTTGACCTTGCAAAATCGCTAAATTACGTTCGAAACTATTCTCGGTAATTACAAGTACGCTAAATTCACGGCTTAATGCATCAGCATGTACTAATTTGTCTCCTGATCTATGTTCTAACGTGTATTGATAATTTCGTAAAATAAGTGACCACCGCAAAATTCGTGGGTTTATTTCTTTACGTTCTAAAGTTAGTTTTAGACTATTGCAGTCAGTAACAATTTTAAAAGGAATACCTTGTAAATAAATCCGAAAGCGTTCCAAAGAATAAACTATTGCTAACGCCTCCAATTCAAAACTATGATATTTTGTCTCTGTTTGTGTTGTTCTCTTACTAAAATAACATATAGGATGAAATTTTCCGTCTGCTTGCTTTTGCAATAATACTGAACCAAATCCGTGGGTGCTTGCATCGCAGTGCAGCTCTGTTTCTACAGCTGGAGAATAAATTGCTAATACTGGTTCCGATATTAAATACTCTTTTAAATTTTCGAAACAACTTAACATTTCGTTATCCCATTGAAAAACGACTTTTGATTTCAATAAATCATACAACGGTTTCGCTCTTAACGCAAAATCTTTTATAAATTTTCGAAAATATGATACTAATCCTAGAAAACTATGTAATTCCCGATAATTTCTCGGTACCGGATATTCACACACAGCTTGAATATTTTCTTGACTTGGCTTAATACCCGAAGAATCTATACAATAACCCAAATAAACTATTTCGCGCAAGAGAAAAGCACATTTCTCCAACTTCAGTTCTAAACAATTACTTACCACAATACACAAAACTTCTTTTAAAATCTCTAAATTTTCATCAATTGTTTTCGTAGCAATTAATATGTCATCTAAGTAAATTAATATTTTCTGTTCATTCAATAATTTCCGAAAAGCAGTATTAATAAAACGCATGAAAAATGATGGTCCGTTTGATAAACCGAAAGGCATACGAAGGTATTCATATTGTCCCATCAATGTAATAAACGCAGTATATTGGATCGAATTTTCCTTCATTCGAATATGGTGAAATGCGTCCTTCAAATCTAGTCGCGTAAAATATGCCTTATCTCGCAATTGATCAATTTGATCGTCTATTCTAGGAATTGGGAAATGATCTCGTAATGTTAATTTATTAAGGTCTCTATAATCAATAGCCATTCGATATTGTCCGGATTTCTTTTTAACTAACACGATTGGACTGCAATATTGAGATATACTTGGGCGAATAATTTCTCTTTCTAATAAGTCCTTAATTATGGTTTCAACCGCGTTTTTCTCACAATACGACAAGCGTCTCGGATTGTAATAAAATGGCTGATGATTTTGTTTAAGTACAAGCTCCATCTCTAATTTTGTAGCTGCTGACTCTGGTCTTTCTGGTTTTACATAATATTCACTAACAATATCCTGAACCTTATTTCGCGATTTCCAATCTGCTTTCTCATCAACTTTAATGCGCGTCAGAATACTATCTGTATTGTTCTCTTCAATTACATCAATTTTCAAAATTTCTGACATTGGATGATTGTCATCTTCCAAACTAACTTTACGCCGAATCCGAACCGTTTTTCCCAACGTTATTTCTATGTTATCGTTCGTAATAAAGTCTCTACCTAATAAACAAGTACAGCTCATAGTTTTTTCCGGAATTACGAAAAAATCAATTTCAATTTCGCAATCATTCACTAAAATGTTTTGTTTCAAACGCCCTATAACACGTATCTTACTCCTATTCACGCCTTCGAACTGTATTGCATTATTATACGGTCTTAAGATTACATTAGATTTTGTTATTAATGACCTCGTCAAAAATGATACAGGACTTCCTGTGTCTAAAACAGCGCTTACGTGTCCTACCGCATCCAACGTTGCGTTGACGGTGTAACACGGTATAACGGTCGTGTTAAATTGTACCAAATGCGTTGTCGTCGCCGAACTCGTCGCTGTTGTCGAACCTCTCGTCGTCGAATTTGTCGTCGCCGAACTCGTCGCTGGTCTCCAAGTCCTCTCCTTTCCGGTAGTAGATTTTTGCGGACAAAACTGCTTCTTGTGACCTGTAGATCCACACAAGTAACAGGTTCCCTTTTCTCTTTTCGGCTTTGGACACGCCGAATACAAATGTCCAGTTTCGTTACAATTGAAACATCTGCCGGTAGGCTTCGATTCTTCCTGCCAAGCATGCGTCTTGCTTGCCGTTTTACTCGAACTTTCCGAATTCGATGCAGTCATCTTCTTCGTTGGTTGACGATTCATCGTCCGTATACGGTCGTAAATTTTCAATTTGTCCTTAAGCTCGCTTAACCGTTTTGCTTCGTACAATTGAGCTTTCCGACTTGGGTCGTCTGGAATACCGTCGACTATATACTGTATTAATGCTTCGGCCTCGATGCACCCTCGGGCGGCTATTTCTTTCATTATCAAAAAGTATTCGTGCACGGATTCCTCTCGCTGCATTCGTCGATCGCGCAGCATTTGATGCAACTCCGCACTATTTATCTTTGTGGAAAATTCTTCCAACAGAAGGGATTTCAACTTCCTCCACGTCGTAATTCCACGCTCGCCCTGCGTAAATAATTTTGCAAGCCCCGTTAAACATTTTTTTGCAAACAACAACTTCTGCAAATCTGACCAACCAAGCAATTTGGCGTTATCTTCAAAATCTTGAACCCAACTTTCCACAGGGTAACCATCGGTTCCATTAAATTGCCGAACTGAATCTTCGATATCGCGAAAATTCAACGTAAATTTCAGCCGTTCGCTAACAGTCGCACTCTCTCGTGGAACTTCACTAGCGTCCCGTGTCACAACGCGTTCCGATGTCGGTAGTGAATCCGTGTTTAATTGTAACTGTTGGATAGTACAATTTGCAATATCTTCGTCTTCGGAATCTTCTGTTTCTGAAGCCATCATCGTTAATCGAGTCAAATCTACGAGATGTTCGCAGATTCGCTGAGCTACTTCCTCACTTTTACCACTGTAGTCTAGGTTTAAAACAGTACAAATAACTATTAATTCACTCGAGGTAAACGATGTCACTGCCCACTTAACCTTTTCTTCGAAGTCTTTTGATTCGATTGCAAATTCGAATCCCGTAAAGTTACGCAAATGTTTTCTATTGTTCCGATCACCCTCACTTCCTGTAATCAGTTTGTATAACGCACGAATCGATTTCGTCGGTGCCTTCTTGAGGTTCGCACTGATCGCCGGAATATCATTCAGCGTCGCCATAATACCGAAATCGTTTTTTCGTCCGATTCACTTCCAAAACACAATTACAAGTTTCCAGTTAATGTAATAATCATAAAACACAGTACACAGTGTGTTTGTTCAGATTCAGATCCACTATCCCACTTCTGAAGCTGTAGTAGGTGGCCAAGGATTAAGGAGATCGGTTAAATAAAACACGTGGTTAACCTAAAAGGTCTTAAATGTATATTTCGATGCCTTGCGACACGTGAGGCGAACTGCGCGACTGCTTGCGTCTGCCGATCGCAGAGCCCTCTCCTCGATCTACCGAACCTACGCTAGCTTCCGGTACTACGCCAGTCGACTATAAATTTGAGCAAATTTTCTCTTCAATTAGTTGAATCTTCAACTTCAGCTCTTAAAACCTGCAATGGGCCTTTAAATCTTGAATTTCATATTTTCAAATCCCTAACTTCAATTTTTTTTAGATCTTCACCTCGAAACCCTTAAATCTTCAACATTTAGTATTGCAATCTCCAACCTGAAATTTTCATATCTGCAACTTGATATCTTCAAATTTTCACATCTAAACTTTCCGATCTTAATGAAATTTGTATATCTGTAATATTGAAATAATACTTCTCTAGATTTTTCTTAAAATTGGAACAGTTATTGAAAGTAATACAGTACCATGACGGGGTCAAAAAAGATCTGCATACCGTAGCAGAGTAAACTGGCTTTTTTCCATGAAAATAATAAAATATCACGCAATTTACACAGTCGTAGTATCTACGTAAGCCAAACGATGCATTGTGGAATACAAAGGTTTCGAATGTACAAGCGAACGAGTAAGTAGATCAAAGACAGACTAGAGTAAGATTAACTCGATTAAAGTTAAGCTTGTAGGAGAACCGCGATTAGAATATATCGATATTCAATAATTCGACGCATTGGGACAATCCGCGATTCGCGTCACTCAAAGACCGTGCATTCGCTTGTCTCTATTCCCGTTGCATGAATCCTCTGGATTGATCGTCGCCGCGATCCTAAAACTGTTATCACCATAAATAAAATAATTGTTTGCGTGCATCGATCTGGTCGATGCAGTTACTTAATTTCAATTATTAACTTTCCACGGATATCACTTACTTACACTTGATTTTCCGCGATCATTTCGCGCTCGAAGGGAGGCACGCAAAATAATCGCGAAAACTGATAGGTAGTGCGTAATTATTTTTTGATTTATCGTGAAATTCATGGTCCGCGTATCTCTCATCGTCGTTCCCGGCGAGAGGACAGTTTGCGTAATAAGGTATGCCAATATTGCTGAATTTACAATTAAGCATATTATAGGATTTAATATTTAAAGATAGCAGTTGCGTTGAACGATGTGTACAAAACGAGACGCGAGAGGAAATTATTTTTCTGTTGATAATAACAATGGAAATGAAGCAATATGTTGGAGGCTGTTTCTATTTCGCGTTTCGAAGATATTAACAGATTTTTTTTTTAAACTTGAAGTCTTCATTTCTTCAATTTTAACTCTAAAACGGTTCACATGTCTAAAATCGTCAACCTGAAATTTTCACAATTCCTATTTCAACTTTAATATTTGCAACTCGAAACATTCAAACTTTCAATTTTAATTTTAAAAATCATTAAATCTGCAACTTGAAATATTTAAATCTCTAAATCGAAATCTTAAAAATCCTTCAAATTTCCACTTTTAACTATTGAAATGTTCAACTTTAAAGTTTCAAAACTCCAACTTCAACGATAAACATTATATTGTATAGTAATGTTAGTAATTGAAAATGGGGATATGAAGATTTCAAGCGGAAATCTGTACAGTTATAGATTAAAAAAAATTTCAAGCTTTAGAGATTAAAGAGCTAAAGTTAGAAATTGTAATGCTAAAAGTTAGGGATTCAAAGATTTGAGATTGCAGATTTAAAAAGCTGAGGATGGAGATTTGAAGAGTTGAAGTAGGAGGAATAAACTGATAATTAGAAGAGAAGTTTTTGGACCTGTGCGACCAACAACGTAGGAACGCCTTTGTGTGAACGTTCTTGTAATTAATGGTTAGCTGTACTCTCTTCTGGAATACTTTTCATATTCCCTCCCATCGTGAGAAGCAATTTCCCAGTGACCGTCGGTTAAATATTATTTCATCCGAATAATAATACTTTAGATTTTAAGTCTCCTCCGCTTCCTATATTATACTTTTTCGGTTGTCTTTTTCCTCCTCACCCTATAGGTGTTCTATAAGGTTCATAAGTTCATATCCGACGACTGCGGGGGCGTATATGTATAGGTAGTAGCACACATTACGGAGCAACCATTCCTTCATTTTCCGTGCTCTATGCTTCACGGGTCATTGTCCTTTTGAAAGATGAACGAGACCAAGATTCAATACCATCGTATTGCGATGTGAATTCTCTTTTAAAGTCCCGTTCCCGAGCCGGCATTGATTATTAAATACTAAAGCACCATAATGATTAATTAAATGTCAAAGAAACGAAGAATATCATTAGCGAATTTTAAAAACTTGTCCGACAAAGAGACTTCGTCGCTTTGATTTTTATCACGTTACTTCCCCCGCGCTCGGATTGCTCATTAATAAATTACCTTCTTTTTCTGTAGTTCCGCATCCGAGAGAAATAATTAATCAACCCCTTCGTTCAAGAAAACCATATTCACCGATCGTTACCGTTCGTCTCCGAGATAATCTAGCTCGGCTCCCGAATTTATTTACAGAAGGATTTCGCATTAGACATCGCCTCGAAAAGTTGTACGCGACCCCCCGCCGGTAAATCCTAATAACCGACGTTTTTCGAGGAAACCGTATCTCGCTAGCGCAGATACGGAATGATAATGCTAGCCGAGGCACGCCTCGCGAACGTGTTCATTCAAGCATGCCAACATATTAAAAATTCCACTGTTTATATGGGTCACGGATTTAAACGCGGCTTTAATTTCAGACGGTGACCGCTTTAAACTACCCGCGCCGTCAGACGCGCGGACATACTTTCTTAAAAATATTTTCGTTTCAGCCGGCGCGGCGGTGTGCGCGCACGCTTACCGAGCGCCAAGGGAAAAAGCAAACGCGAGCCTGGGAAATCCGAATAACCAGAATTCCTTTTATCTCGGCTCCGCGGCGTTTATTTTTATAGTTCCTTTTTGCGGTACCGCCGTATTATTTTATTAATAATTTCGGACGGCCGCTGCGAGGGGGTTTCGCATCGTGGTCCCGATTCCTCGACGAACTTCTGCGCTCCAAATAGCCTGGCGCGCGTGTTGCGTCAGTCGCGCATGTCACGTCGGTCCTTTGCCGTTCAAAATTGAATCACCGCCCGTCGAACGCGGCAGTCAATCTCGCTCGTCAATTTCTAAGTGACTGAATTTCGCCACGCTGGATTAGTCGGTTGAAATCCGACCGACAGCTCTGCTGAAAATTCCTTGGATCTGTTGAAAGAAAAACGCTCGGAAAATGAGAGGAAGAAAGGCTTGTTTGTTTCGTGAGAGTATATCTCTGATCGGAGGATTTAATTAAAATGAAATGATTGACTGCCTGAGAGATTCGGATTAATGATAAATCACGTTCTTGTTGCGTCTGGAAATGTGGGTTTAATGAAGTATAAATTAGTGTTTGAGGGAATGTTGTGTACACGATTGCAAAACAATTTCACATACTGTTGCTTTTGAATTGAAGAAACATTTTTCGTAGATGGATTTAGTGTACTGTAATTGCAGAATTTCGTATTTTAAAGTGGCTAAATTACTTTCTTTTATTTAAAATAAAATATTAGTGGTTTTTGCAAATTTAAACATTTTTTAAATGTACCTTTCAGTGCTGAAAAAAATGTAATTACCTTCTTGTTCCATAACTTTTTCCCATTTTTGTAGTAAAGACATTATGTTGTGATTATAACACTTTTTTGGGTTTTCGTTAAAACTTTTTTTATCGCGATACAAATTGTTGAAACTTGTAAAAAGAGTTTTTCGAATGTAGCAAGCGTTATTAAGTTTAGATTTCAACAAATCGTTGTAGGGTAACTGCAATTTTTATTTTTGAAAATTGTAAAAGATAAAAACATTTCACTGAAAGAGATTGAATGGATTTGCGTGTTGCTGTATAGTTTTTTTTACAAATAATAAAAATTGAATTGAAGAGTATACAAAAAATATGGATTTATAGTTACGTGGAACTAAAAATATAATAGAAAATAGAGACGATTTTTTTTATTTGTGTAATTTTGCTTCCAGAAAAAACACAAAATCCTGAAATCATTAAATTTTTTCTAACCAAATTTTTTTGTCTTCTACGATTTTATCGCTGATACTTAATTCACTTGCGCGAAAAAATGCTGCATAATTCTTTTTCGTTGAACCTTAAATCTTGAAAAAAGAGGAAAATGATATTTTTCAAATGCCACAATTTGTGACCGATTTTTAGTAGCATCATAGTGTAACTTCTCCAATTATGTGAAAATATGTGTTCTGCTTCTTCAGTTTCACACAGATTTCGCAAGTAAAGCACAGTGATTTGCATTGGCCACTAGGTATCCGCGCGCTGAGTGCAGTATTACAGTACTTAACGCACTTTATTAGCATTAAGTAATAATGTCAATTGAAAATCTCTCCATTGTTTACACCCGTACTACGGCGGACTGGATCGATGAACGTTTGGTTATCGTAGTCGGCCACCTGTTGATTTTTAATAACAAAAAGTTTATTTTCCCTTGGATTTACCGTGCGCGATGATCTTTGATTGAAAATCGAGCTTATGTTTTATGATTATACGAGGCTTTTGATGCGAATTCGATTATGAAGGATTATGCAGAGAGCCGAGAATGCGATATGACGATGTATTGGGTGGGATTGATTACCGTACACCATGCGATATTTATTATTCGACTGATTAGACCGCCGGCCGAGTATCATCTTTCCATTTTGCTGAAACTTGGCATAGAGAACGGGCAGTGAAAAATATGACACCTCTTTCTTTTTTGAAGGTGCTAACATTCATGTTCACGGAGTGAGAACCACCCCCCAAAAGTTGAGAAAGGGTGATACATTTTTTTAAGTATCTCTGAAACTACTGGAGGTAAAAAAGATTGTTTAATAAAGAGATGTATGGCTTTTTACGAGCAATAAGACGTCGTAAATGAAAATATCGTCAAGTCATTTAGTGGAAAATAATAGCGACGTATATGACTTGACGATATTTTCATTTACGTCGTCTTATTGTTCATACGGAGCCATACGCTTTGTTATTAAAAATGATAGTGTGCAAAATTTTTAAGAAAATGTGTTTTCCATTCCCAACTGTGAAGATGGTTTTCGCCCTTCTAAACATGAGTATCAATAGCCGAAAGAATGTGCGTAATATTTCTCAATCCTCCATCCTTATGCAAAGTTCCAGTGAAATCGAAACACACTTAGGCGACGTCCCTCGTGATTTCCGGAAGCTTCGACGGGATCATCCGAAAAGTCCAGTGCCGGTTCTGGGCGTAATAGTCGCCCTGGGCAAAGACACTTTTCGCTGCAATCTTTTCTGTTAAAACTAAATTTTGTGCAAATGTAAGAATATTTGTACCTCATATAAGATAGGATAAACTAATTTCACTTGCGAAGTATGTGTCAAGTGTTTTTAACACTTATAAGTTATTTTAATACTTATTTACAAAGAAAGGAACAAAAAGAAAATAATCTTTACATTTATTAAAATATTATAAAATTAAATAATGGAATAAATGTAACTGTTTTTAATAAGTGCGAGACTAGTCTTTTCATGACGTTGCAGACGGGAAATCATTTTTAATTAATTTAAGTTTGAAGAAATTGTTCGTAATAAACATTGAAAGTATCAAAACAATTTTTTAGGCAATGGTAAAATTTGGAGAACAAGACATTAAATCAAGATCTACGATATGTCGTAAAATAGGAAAAGGATTGTTCAATACATTAGGAAAAATTTCGCGGTAAAATAATTTATTGTGTAGCTGACATCATTAAGCATCATGATCCATCTTCTTCAAATTATACATATAAGAAACTCAATGAAAATGTAAAATGTCAAACTGTAACCGCAATAGTAATCAATTTCCGTGTAGATTTAATGAGTTGTTTCTTTACTATTCTTTTCATTACTTTTGGACACTATTATCATGTTTTAACCCTGCTACGGTCTTCGAGTCTTTATTGACCTAATCGTATATTTTATTTCAGTCAGAAAATGGTTCAGTCTTAATGTAAGTGTAAAAAAATTAGTGTTACCGCAAACAGGGGTTATCTTTTTTTGTACCTTTTGGATTATTTTTGCACAGAAAGTCGAAAAGAATTTATTTTGCTGCCTCCTTGTTAAATCTAAATTAAACCGGGAAATAAATAATGTAATAAATTAACGTTCCTAAATACAATCATAAATTGATTGGCATCTTTTTAACGTGTTACTTATATGAGTTTCTACTTACAGTGAATTTCACCGAATGAGTCAATTTGTCAGTTTTTTCTAAATGCAACCAGTTACCAATTTTAATAATTAGCTTTTCCTTAAAATCAACACGTTTACATATTTGATAAGACTCGATGCACACGAGCGACAAAAAATCGCTGCGATTCTGCATACAAATACAAATAAATCGGATAACATCATTGACATGAAATCGCAATGATTGCAAATGATCGCAGCGACTTCGTATCGCTCGTGTGCATCGGGTCTAAATGTACACATTTATAAGCGATTTATAATACCAAAAGGTGGTGCAAAGTATCCTATCTACCGGGTCAACTTTACACAAAAAAAATTAATGTACCAATCACATCAGATGAGTAATTTTCCGCCAATTATGGTTTCCACAGTTTTATTTCAAATCAAGAAAAGAATATGAATAACTCCAGCTTTTTCTAACTACTTAGTTATGAATTTTAATTAAATAATATAGAAAAGTCGAAAAAATTAGAGCAAAGTAACCCCGGTTTAAGGTACTATTAAAGTTTGTTGTTTCGTGACATTTTACCAAAACTTCGTTCTGTGCATTAATAATTGAGGCGTTGGATGGAAAAAGGGCACATAGGCAAAAATGCCATTTCAAGAGAATTAATTTCAGAGTTTCCATTACTGTAAATATTTATATTCAAATACTATAATTACATTGAATTATTATTCCTGAATTTAATTACATTACTCAGGCATTTAGCATTTGGCATTTTAGCTTATGTGCCCTTTTTCCATCTAGTGTCTAAATTATATGGTAATGATTAATATTTTTATAAATTCAGATATCTAATAGGAGCGTACCAATGTTAAATTAGAATTTTAGTTTTCAATATTTGTAAAACATAAAAATCGCAAGGGTAGAGATTTTTGCCTGCCCACTAAATCAGCCGCCCACGCGGCGCGCGTTTACCCTCCGTCAGGACTCAGAACAGAGGCTGGAAGAGTTCCATCGTAGGTCTAAGAATCTTAAGAAAATCTTATTCACAACACATCTCGAATCCCCGTCCCAAGTTAAATATCCTTCGGAAACAATTTCTCACGAAAAACACAGACGACCTTTTCCACTCGGCAACTCCTCGTATGATTCATTCTTCGAAACAGCCAGGAAACACGATCCCCGAGGATTACCTTGAAAAGCGCAATTCCCAAAAGAAAGGAATTACACGTGGCGCGTGGGACGGGCGAGTCGGGTACTCTCCATCGACAAAGATTTATTCAGTCTCCCCAAAATAATAAATTACGAAACAGCTGTTCCCCGCTCGAGAACTCGTCGACTTCCTCGAAACTCACATCACTCGACAAAAGAATCGGCCCCAATTATTTCTCCCCCGGCTTTGGGGTCGGCGACGAGGAGAGGAGACGACTCGACGGTCACGCTGAAAACTGCCGCGACCGACTTTCCCTTTCGCGGCCGCGCGCGTGCAAGCGGGGCGAGCGGTCGACTTGAAAGACAGAAAGAAAGAAAAGACCGCGCCGCGTGCGGCGAAAGAATTAGAATCGCTTGGCGAAGGGTCGACGCGCGCCCTTACACCCCCGCGTGTGGGTCTGTGTGTGTGTGTGTGTGTGTGTGTGTGTGTGTGTGTGTGTGTGTGTGTGTGTGTGTGTGTGTGTGTGTGTGTGTGCACGGTGTACGTACGCGCGGCTGGTAGGTGAGACATAAGAGGGGAGGGACGGCGCGTAGGTTAATGCAGACGTATGAATTACTGTCACGTAGCGGGAAGGTTTTCTGAACGGGATGCGTAATTTGTACTGCTGCCTGCAGCGCCGTGAGATGAATAAATCATCCGACACTTATCAAGGGGAAAACTTTGAAACGCGCGAGAGCCGCGGATCCCGGGATCGCGAGAGCACCTTGCGACCGCTACGCGTTTCAATCTGCTGCCGATGGGATCAATTCGACGCCGGGTTCATTAACTAGAATGCTTATCGATAGCGCCAGCAGCCTGTTGTATTATTTCTCTATCTCAGAACCAAGCGAACCCAAGTCCAATTTCGTTACTTCTCAGTGGAGCAGGAAAACAGTAGCGCTCACACGTTTCTTGTGTAAAACTCGAAGTAATAAAATGATTACAAATCACACTGAATTTATTTACCCATAGAAATTTGGAACGACTCATTCTTTCTTTTCTTTCTTTCCTGGCAACGATGGACTGGAAACAGTTCATGCAATTGGATCTTCCTTATTTAAAATGCAATACGTATACCTAAATATGTTTCTATAATTCTTACGAAATGAAAAAAGTGCAATAAAATTTATACAGAGTGTTAATTTCAACTCGGACACCTAAATTATTTATGCTTTTCTTTTGCATTCTTAGAAATGAAATTGATGTTTTACAACTTTAAGGTCATTTAAGGGTCATGGTGTGTATGTTATTGAACTTATTTTAACACTGCCTACCACATCGTGTTATAAAAATGCATGTTAATATGTAAAACAAATACGATTAGCGTGGAAAAACTGTTAAAGCGACCTTCACGGGATTTTTTATCACTAGCAGATGAAATCATTTATGTCCTATTTAGTCTTTTTCTTTACTGTTAAAAGTAGCGGAAATAATTTAGTTGCTCAGATAAAATTAACTCCCTGTATAACTAAATTTCCAAAAAGATGAACTTTTGGGGTTGTATTAGCTTGACTCTGGTACAAATTTACTGTTTTGGGACTCGAGAATCTGGATAGTTGCTTTTGTGAATTTGTCAATGTCGCTGAAGGGAATTTGGTTTGGAGCAGTGGAAAATTGGGATGTTTTTGTGGGTTGCAAAGGTGGTAAACAGATATTTGCCGGAGTCGCGAGATCCCGAAAATATTGAGTTGAGTCGGGTTGAGAATTTTTTCCGTCCCAATCCCGAAGCAATTTCGGTTGAGCGAAAATACCGGGATTCCCGAGAATTTCAAAAAGTATATTTCGGAATTACATATGTATACTTTAGGTTTCACATTCAACAACATTGTGGTATCGATTTTAACTGCAGTTTCAAATTTAAAGGGGCAGATCACTGCAAGGACTCGAAGAGTGCGAATAATTGGAAGATTTTTTTTCAAAGAAGTTATAAAGTAGAGTTTTTTTAACTCTCAGAATATTTTAGTTAATATTTTACAAGTAAATACAATTTTGTTTATCTAATTTTGAATGTATGTTTTTGCAGTAGAAAGTCCATAAGTGTGTATTACATATAAATTTTAACTGCCGTGTTGACAGCAATTCGGCAACAGGGTTCAATTAAAATTAAAAAGATGTTGAGATAAGTTTCTAAATTATATAATATAGTGATTATCACACGGCGTAAAGTAGATTTAAAAACTAAGAAGTTCGCAAAACGGTGGCCTATTAAACAAGAGTGTAGAAGTTTGCAAAAAAATGACTCTATCTTATTATGAAAAAATATACAAGGAAGTATTCAATTTGAAAAATTCTGCGTCGTGCAAAAGAGATACATAATACAGACATATGTTTTCTGAACAAAATGAGACCACTATCATATTATACATACTGTCACCTACAAAAGCTCTTGATTGTCACGGTTTTTAAAATATGTTACACTATTCTGCCCCCTTAATAAAAATAAAATATCTGAAACCATGATCTTATTGATTCATTTGATGCATATTGATACACTGTTCTATTTTAGTGCAAATTGAAGCTAAAAGATAGGATAGCTTGCATGAATACAATTTTGGTATTATAAATCGCTTATAAACATGATGAATTTTGAAGAAAAACTAATTATTACAATAGCTAACCAAATGAATTAAAGAAAAAAAAGCCTTAACTCGCGATTTATCTGGTGAAATTACTTTTTATACATACAAATACATACTTTTTTATATAAATAATACTTTAATGGATTTTTATACAAATAGATTAAATACGTCTCGGTTCTTGTTTTAAAAGACGGCAATTAAGTTATGATTGTAATTAGAAGTGTTAATTTGAATTTCACCCTGTTTATTTGCGGGATCAATCTTTTCCAAGTTTCGGTACAAAGTAACCTCGGTTTACGATACTCAAGATTTCAGGTTTGGGTCGAGCTGAAAATTATTCCTGGCATCCATTCGGGTTTCCAAAAATTTATAATGTTTGGATAAGCAGAGCTGAAGTCGGCAAGTTTTGTGAATTTGTTAGTGTTGCTAGAGGGGATTTGCTTTGGAGCCGTGGGAAACGAGAACGATTTTGGGGGTTGCAAAGGTGGTAAACAGAAGAAAATCTGTCAGAGGTGCGCGGGTAGTCGAGATTTCGAATTGGAAATTCTTCTCAGGATCGTTTCGAGTTCCGAAAAATTTGTAATTTGTGAATTCCCAAAGCTAAAGTCGGATCAATTTGGATTGGAGTCCAAAAAGTTTGGAAATACGTGAATTAGATGCTTTTTTTTTTACAATTTTTGAATCTAGTCTTATAGTTTAATTTTTAGTTTCAGAAGAAAACTATAAAATGCAAAAATTCTTCGGAGTTTTAAAAGTTGATGTAAAAAATTCGTTTAAGAAATCACCAAAAAGTATCACATTTATATGGTTACAAACTTTCGGGATCTCAAACCAAACACGTTACACAAACACATTTGTTTGTAATAGTATTGCAGAGTAAATGTTTGTAATAGGGTTATTCGGGGAAAAAGGATGCACTTTTGCTGCTTTTTCTTCACTGACAATGAGCCGAAACTACCATGATATTAGGAACACTTCTTTGCGCTATCGGTAGCATATTTAATAGACTCATAAAATGCAACGAGTATTTGACGATAGGCCAAACGGTTTTTTTTAAATTAAGCAAAAGAGTGACTTGGTCAAACTGCGTACCTTTACCCCGACATTCGGGGTAAAAATACGCAGTCGTGTAGGTAAAAGTTCGCATGTAGAGTAAAAGTATGCATTCAGGTGTAGTAAAAGAAAATGAACAAATAATACACAGATGGAACATATTTTTATATTATTTTTAATAAATGAAGCTAAAGACGACAAAAACAATAGAAATTAGGAACGTCAAATTTAAGAAAGTATCATAAAATTATAATTTTTCATAGATTCAACAAAACGAAATTATGCTCAAGCGTTTATCAGAGGAGATATGTTTTTACTCCAAATATTATTAAGAGTTCAAAAACAAGTAGACAGTAACCTAAATACCAGTGCGTACTATTACCCCCGTACTTTTGCCCCATTTGACCGATAACCAAAACAATTTGTACTAGTTCGAATTCCAATAAAGTTAGGTTAAAATGATATTCTGGAAAAAATCCTTCAATAACTACATAAAATCAACAAAAACAACTTATCTCTAAAAATACATAAATAATACGTCCACAAACTTTTCCCTGGTACGAAAAAGATCGAAATAACACGACAATTAAAAATTTTTATTTTTAATTCAGAAAGTGCGACTCGCACCGCTCAACAGGCGTTGACCCAAAATGGCGGCTTACGCGCATTCAATCCTGACGAGTCAGCGTCCCCGTCCTCTCATCCCCCTCAGAGAAAACGGCACTGCGTACTTTTACCCGCTGCGCACTTTTACTCCGAATGACCCAATACAATTTTTGGTGCCTGGTTTACCGATGTCACTGTATTTAAACCAATTAATTGAGTATTACAGGAAGCAAAATCAAATTTTTCAAAGACAGATTCAATAACCTGCAATATACATACATCTAGACCTAGATATACATTTTTTCAAATCGTTTGCAAAATTTTGCGCTTAAAATTTTACTGATTCTCAGGGGGAAAAACATTTACCTTTTGTTGTAATACACTGATAAACGATCTGCAAAAAAATATAATAGTTCCATTTAAAAACCAAACTTGAACATCATGTCTCATAAAATAATAATATAATAAAAAATTCATCTCCGTTAATAAATTTGCCTTTTCAAACCACGCAATTTTATAGCAACAGTTCTTATGTATCTCAAATACGTTAGAAAATAATGCACTGTTTGCTGTTTTCGTAGACACCTTGTATATGTATATAGATCACATAGAAGCACTTTCGGTTTTGCTTAAACGCGTTGGACGAGAAAAAGTACTAATAGAGCGTGTGAGAATGATGCTCTAAAAAATGAGTAGCGCCCATTTTAGAGCGAGCTTGAATAATTAGTCTTAGATGAAAGTAATAATGCATTGCGGATGATATTCGAAAAATGCTCGGGTTTCACGTCGCGACGAACACTCATCGGTATCCCGATCATTTATTGGAAGTATGCAGAGATCGAATAGCAGACGTAGCAGCGAAGTGCAGGCCACGTGTCCGTGAAATCTCGTGAGAGAGACAAAGCGAAGGAACAGAGACAGAGTATAGTAATTCAACTGTTTTGTGCTAATAAAGTTTGACGCGTGAATGGAAAATTGATTGTTTGTCGGTAGCTTTCATTTCCTTTTACGTACTTGCTTTTCATTATTTTTCTCTTTCTTCTTCGGAATTAGACAAATGATGATAAACGACTGATCAGTGAATCGATTTTAGACAAATTAGAAATTCGGGATTCAAGCAAGCTATGGATAAACGTGTCTCGATTTAAAGAAACGGCTTTTGATCGAGTGTCAATTTAGGCAGAGATGGGAAGTTTTCTTGGCTTCTGGATTTCTTTCGATGACTTTTTCTCGACGCGTGTTTTTCGAGTAAAATCTATAAAGATTTGCGAGAAAAAATCGAATCGAGATACAAACTGGTTTCAGTTTCCTTTGATTAACTTATTCCATCCTATCCTGTTTCCTTAATCGACTCGTCTTGAAGCATCAGCGTATTCTTCGAGTAAACCTTGTACAAATTTGCCTCGATATAAGATGGCGTTTCGGAATCGAGTATCACCTTAAATCCAGAAGCAAACTGTTTTCAGTTTTCTTTGATATCTTCAAATATTGACGCTCTTTTGCTAAATTTTGTAAAGCTTTACCTCGATATAAGGTGACGATTTGAAATTGAACATTAGTTAAAATCGGAATGCAAAACTCTTTCAATTTCTCTTGAGTGACTTATCTTGATATACCAGTGTTGTTCGAGTAAACTTTGTGAAGATCTGTTTTGATATAAGACAGCAATTCAGAAAGCAACATCAATTTAAATTAAGAAGTTCTTTTAGTTCTTCTCGATTGTTTTAGTTGAATGCACATGCAGAGTGGGGTGGGAATTGTGATAGAATCAGGCAAAGTGTGATTCTACGTAAAAAAAAAGAAAACAATTGACGTAACGTTGTGTATGGGAAAATTAAATTTAAAAAATAATCAATTCCGTGAGTGATTGAATATGAATACGCTTTGATTGTTGTGTAGTTGTAATACGAATAATTTGAAAAGAACTACTAAAAAATTAGTAAAATTGCTATACAGTACAATATTTATTGCATGTTGAAGGTAGAGAAACTATAATTCGAACTTGTGAAGGTTTAAAAATGGAAATTTGAAAAACTCAAAAAATTTTAGTTTAAGATTTCAGACTAAGAAATTGAAGTTGAAATTCGAATTGAAGTTAGGAATTTGAATTGGAGATTTTAAGATTTGAAGTTAACGTTATAAAAAAATCATAAAATTTCATACTTTGTGTTCGCTGTTCTGCTGTTAATGTTTCCATAATTGTTTTTCAATGTTTTCTTTATAAGGCCTAACGTAAATGAATTAAAAAAAATTAATTGAAGGAGTGTTATTAAGACTCAGACCCCTTCGCAACTTCTGGCCCATCCTGTAGTTTTGGAATGTACTTTGGAATAGTTTTTGATTGTTAAAATTAATAAGCTATTCAGAAATCAAGATCCCAGTTAACCAAGACTCCGGTTAATCGAGATTCCACTGTATATCTAATAGTTTGATACTACGATAAAGTAATCTGGCATTATGACAGATACTATAATTTAACATTATTACGCCAGTAACGGTATGATGCACTGCCTACTATATCAGAGTGTCACTACGACGTCGTAATATCGCGATACAATAAAAGATTGTATACCATACTAACACGATGATAGTCCAACACTAGAATGCTATCGTACTGTCAATACTCCAATATCGAGAAGCAAACACTATTTTCATGTAATAAATACAGATGTCAAACGTAAACGTATCGGTGATATCAAGATAGATGGCAGTCCCGAGAGTGGCGTTTGGCTTCTGGCACTTCGTCCCGGAAGTATTCTTTTTGTTTCGCGTTCGGAGCCGCGCGGCCGCGGCCGGATCCGTCGACGAACACGTCGAAGACGATTTATTCGCGCGAGGAAAGACCGCGACGGAATCCCGTCCTTGAATTATTGGTTGTTTGACGTTCTGATCTTCTTCTCGGGGCTCTGCGATCTTGTTAAACGGAAAAAACCGCCACCCCAAGGAATGAATATTTATCAGTCTTTGGCCGGGATTAGCCGCGGTAATTCGTACGTATCTCCACTTCTTCCGGTGGATTAAATAAATTTCGGCTGAAATCCTGCTCCCTTCTTCACTGCCTTTTTTTCTCTGTGCAGCGGCCGACTCGTCGGGTTATTGTGCCTGGGATTCGCGTGGATTTCACATTTTCAAACTGAACCACCGTATTTAACGCTCGGAGCATTTTTCTCTAAATACTAGAAGCATCTCGCCCGGTGAATACCGTTGTTGCGCTTAAATTTACCAGAAAGTGACCGAACCGGGAGCTTGACCGCATAAAAAAAAAGGGAAAGCACGATCGATCTCCCCGAATTTCCGTTGCCATAATTTCCCCCCCGGCCGATTCGCGTTTCGTTGCGTGCAATATTTGATTTGAAGCGACGAGAGAAAAAAAAATGGGTAACGAATGCACGATGAAGGATAATGTCGAGCGTCTCCACGAAATGTTCGTTCTACTTGCGACTTCGTTCTTGCGTCCGTCAGCTTTTGAGTGTCGCGCGCGGGATGCGCGTGAAACAGCCAGACGAAAGCGTATCTGCCGAGACTTTGAGATGACGGGGGCTTTCGAGTTTCTTTTGCGGGTTCTTGCGCGCGTCTTGCCCCGATTCGCGGCCATTAGTCGGCCAATTCTCATTACAACTAATAACGATAAAAGCTGGAACAGTGTGCTACTTAAGTCGAGGCCGTGTAATACCGGGGGCCGGATAGCTCAGTTCGACGACAGAAATAACTGAAGCTCGCAGCTCATTTTCATTTCGTCGACGGAACAGAGCAGAAACGGCGACTGAAGTTTTTGCGAGATCCCGCGTAAAACAACTTTCAGTTCTTTCGCGAGTTGTACACTGTATTTTAAGAGAAAAGTCCGTGACTGACTTACCCGCTGCTATTTGCACGGGTTTTCTTTCTTGCAATTAGTACGTTCGCGCTGCAAGAATCATTTATTTAATCTAATCGTGTTTATTTCGATCGCGTTGTCTTTGAACTGAGAAACTATTATCAGTTTGTTGCCCTGCAAAAGAAATTTTTCTGACGCGTGTTAAATAAAAAAATGACTCCGTAGAATACTGAATTCTTTTGTTATATTTTATCAGGTTTTTATTTGTTATAAAATTCAATTCATGGAATGTTAATAGGAGAAATTCCCCTATTATACTGTCCAACAGCGAATTTGTGTTCCGATATCGATTGTATTTTTCTTATAGAATTTCGTGCGCTGATTACGAATCTGAAATCCGTTTCTCTCTGTCACCCTCAGTTTTTGAGAAATTTTATTTTTAAAAGATTACACATTTTTCAATTTTGAACTAATTTTATAACGTAATTATAAGAGATATTTGAATTTTGTTTATACATAACGATTCTGTAGACTTTCCTATACACATTGATATCAATTTTTTAAATATTGTGAATGATTATGTACATCTAAACATCTTTTACAAGATATTTGAAGGTCATTGAAATCGGCGAGGTCGTCCTTATTCCGAATAATTAGCGTGCAGTTTTCCAAATTCGTTTTCGATATTGTTTTTATAAAAGAGTGGTATTTGTTGGATATTTCTCTGAACTTTCTCATGGAATTCCAGTCTTTCAAATGAAGCCAACGGTTTTATCAGTGCTGTGATTGTAGTGGCGCCGGTGGATCTTATTAAAGACATTTCACAAAACTAATTGGACGCTTTCGAAATATTGTAAAAGCGAGAATTTATGAGTCTCCGAGTGTTGGATTAACGCTAATAAATGCTAAATTGAACAGGGAAGGCAAGGAAAGTGAGTTGGAGAAAGATTGGCGAGCTGGAGGGGATGCAAATTATAAATCGGGGATAATGATTAAACTTAGTAATAGTTTATTGTAGGGAATTCTGTGTTCCACCTGTAAAGCTGGTTTTCTCGATATAACTTTCGCGCAAGTACTGAACGTTCCAGATTCCAAATCGTGGGAAGTATTAAGTTCCGGTTTTGCAACCGAATTATAGATGTTTCCCAATTATAGTTATCATTCGGAATAATTGAAGTCGATTCGGCAAGAAATAATTATAAATTCCGAGCGGAACTGAAGACTCTTCGTGTCTATTATTTAATATTTCGTTTTCTACGATCAAGCGTTAGTTTCGGCGAAATCCAATCTGTCTTAATTATTTACGTAGCTTGCGAAAATTGTTATCGAGTTATACAAGTTGATATTTAATTCAAGACCAGTCCCAACACATCAGAATACACGATTCGGTATCTTGTAATATTGAAGTGGAACGTACAGCTCTGTCTGAATGGAAAAATAGAAGGAATAGCCGAGTCAGTATGGCGTCGATAGGTATATATATTCGTAAACATGTTTACGTTGACGAGGAATTTTCGAGAAAAGTAAACAATCACTTAGGGATATCGATAACGATAGTAACATAGTAACGAGGAAGGACGCGTCGTAACAGATAACTTTACTCCGTAATCTCGTTAATAAGTTTTCTTGCTTAACACCCTTTAACATCAGCAGGATAAATAAATTTTCTTTTTTAAAACTACTTCAACTTCCTCTTTTTTTCTGTTCGAACTGAAAGTGGCGAAGTTCCATGATAAAATTTTCCGCGAGAAGTTTCAGGCCGGAAGTTTATGAATCACGGTTCTAATGAAGTCAGGAACAATGATTTCGTTAGAATCGGCGAATATTGCTTCACAATTCCACTATTAATGCGAGAGTGAGAATTATGTTGAATAGCGTATAGTCTCTTGATATTTTACGCGAAGCCGCTCCATTACTATTTTAATGACGAAAATTGGATTTCAAAGGCTTTCATTAAGTTAATTGAGAGATTTTGCTGGATTCTTTAAGGAAAATTTTATTGAAAAATTATGAAAGTGATTCATTCCTTACTTTTTATTCATGATGCTTCGGGATTTTCCTGAATCGAAAAATCTGACAGTATCCTTTCTTTGTTAAATTAGTAACGATCCAGTTCAGCTTTGTATATTCTTAAATAGATAATACGTTCCAACACAATATAAACAATATTCAAATGTCAGTGGGCTGTAAAATGACAAGCAACATCGTCAGGAATTTGAATTTATACCTGACTTAAGTTGAAAGTGCATTACAAGAATATTTCTCTTTAGGAACATGATTATATCTAATAAAATTCAAATCTATGATACAATGTTTATAATGGAAATATGTAATTCATAACTATAGGTACATGTCTCAGAAATTTAGGGCAGCCGAAGTTCTGTTTCAGCTGTGAATATGAATAGCAAGTAGTATGACTCGTCACGGGTCAGCCGACCTACAAGTAGTCAAATTCAGGACTTTAATTATTCAGTCTCTTATTCTATACAGTAAAGTTTCATAAATAGAAGTTACGTCACACGGTGTGTTGAGTGTTGATTGTTCAACATCGTGCATTGCCTATTTATTTCGTTCTATTTACAAACAAACGGAACAAAATGGTTTCATAAAGAACCGGATGTTGCCAGCTCCGGTTTACTGCTCTCAGCTTCCTCTGCTTTCTCTACACCTCCGGTGAAAATTTTTCGGATTAATAACTGCCGGTTCGCTTTAGAACATATATTTTTTCAATATATTTTCTGTCGGAGCAGTTTAATGTTTGTAAAAGCAAAAGTGACTAATTCGAAATACATGTTTCCCATTTTTCAGGGTATTATTTACTCTCCAAAATTTGAGCGAAACACAAGTAAAAAAAAAACAACGTGACTCTTATATTTCTGTGCTTGGTGACATATTTCAAGGGGGAAATTTCGATGCCAGCTCAGAAGTGTGCCGTATAAGGACAAGTATGATAAATTGTTTTGAAAGTGAAAAATTATTTGAAGGATCGAGGCATGTGAAAAGTAGTCAAAATTGGTATATTAGATTATTATTACCTGTTTAGGTATTTGATCAGAAATTTTTTAATTATACTCGGTCCGTTGAGACAGATTTATACATGATCGCACTTATAGTAAGTTCGCATAATTACTTTATCAATATTACAACGGTCGACTATTCTCAAGAGTAAAAGAGTCTTACATTATTAATTTTGAATCTGTAAAAAGATATAATTAATAAAAGATAATGACTCATGATTCAAGATTTATAAAAATCATAACATTTAGAATTTAAAAACTGTTTAAATGCTGATTTTATAGTACTAAAATGTTTGTATTTTAAAAAGAAAATAATTTTTTTGTACATGCAAGATTATAGTAAAAACGGGATTTTACAAAGTTTCATATGTTAATACTGGAAAGTTTTGCGTGGTCTTTTTCTGGATTGTTACTTTCATTTCTTTAAATTCTGCATGCTGTTTGACTCGGGAAAAACACATTTATCCAATACTTTTATCTTTTTTATTCGGTTGATATGATGAAGTGGCGAAATCCTTTGGAATACAGTCCTTGTGTGGATTATTTTGTATAATCTCTTCTAAAATGTTATTGTTGTTTTCCAACTTTCTTCTTCATTTATCTTTTAATTAAAAATGCTATATCAAAGGTTTTACGAATTTTTTCAAATGTCGAAATATCTTCAGTATTTTTTATCACACTTGTTTCAAATTTAAGATCATGTATTATTGTTAGAAATTATTGAAATATCTTGATTATTTATGATTATTCACGATTATTTTTCTGGTAACAAGATTTTAATAGCTTTATTACAAACTGTGTTAGTATCTAGCAAACCTGGTTAGTAAACTTGGTATTTTATATATCTGGTTGGAAAGTTCAAAATCGACTTTTTTGAAAGTAAAACCTGATACGAAACAATTATACTTTATATTTTTAACTTAAGATATTTTTCCACTTAGAATTATTCCTTTACCATTAAATTATACTACAATTATTAGAGCATTTCGTAGTTAAATGTATACAGCTCCGGTGAAAATTTAAAGTCGATTTCCTAGAAAATAAGACTTCGTATGAACAAATTTTATTCTGCTCGTTTACTTTCTTGTCTTATGTAGAATATTCTCTTCTTGCTTGTATAATAAGATGATGACCGAGATATTCAATATGCACCTGATTTGTTTGTTCGTATGACTGTACTGCGTTGTGTTTCCCAGATTCTCTGAGGTTTATTGCAAGTAATGATTATGACCCAGAAGCTATTTTTATAAAACATTTACGACGTAAAGCTACAATGTTGAAAGCGAAAACTTAACGCCACTGTCAACCACACTTTCAGAAGGGAACTGAAACATTTTATATAATTCAGAATATCAACAGTATTGAAGGTGTTATATCCAACCAGATAGCTAACAAAAATTAATTTTTTTTTACAAATTTGGAATGTTTTAGGTCTTGACAATATTCCCTTAAAATTTTTTAGCGATATTTCAAATATTAATAGACTTATACAGCTTTGAGTGATACAAGATCGCGCGCTTGAACGCTGTTATTTAGCGCGCCTCGAACAAATAGCCGTTTGATTGGGATTTCCCAGGGAAAAGCCAATTCCAATTTTTATTGATTGTACATAGAAATGGAGGGATTTGTTTCGAGTTGTAATGATATCCTAAAACACTCTAGAATTAGTATGAAAACGAATAAAATAGAGAAAACATCGCTGCGCGTAAAATACAGGGTGTAACAAAAATGTTGCAGTTCCTTGAAAGGGGTGATTCCTGAGGTGATTTTGAACAACTTTTTCCTTAGCGAAAATGTTAGGTGGAGTTTCGTTAACGAGTTATTAACGAAAAACACCGACCAATCGGGAAACGAGTACAGCGGATTAATGATGACGCGGACGATGGCGGGCCAATACTACTCAAAGCTGAAGCCCGCGCTGGTATTCATCCACTGTACTCGCTCTCTGATTAGTCAGTGTTTTTCGTTAATAACTCGTTAACAAAGCCCCACTTAACATTTTCGCTAAGGAAAAAGTTGTTTAAAATCACCTCAGGAATCATCCCTTTTAAGAAACTGCAACATTTTTGTTACACCCTGTATATCTATCGTTTCGTAATACCAACAAGTGACGATGTCATTAAGAACGAAAATTTTGCATGAAACTAGAAGTGCCACAAACATGGGGAAAAATTGTACGAAGAAGGAAAAACGTCTGCTAAATCATTCGAGTCCCTTAATTGACAAATGGCGTAAGTCCAAAATGATGAAAATTGAGTTTATTAGAAAAATTAATAGTATTACGAGTATTTAATTCATCTATCATCTATATCTTTTTTTATTTCAATAAAAAAGAAAAGTCAGGTTTGCATTATAAGGGAAATCGTTACAGAAAAATGTGAAATAGTGACTCCGGTTTATTATTAATAATGTGAATTGGTTTACTATTGTAAGTAAAGTAGTTTTACTTTTAAATTTTGTTACCATAATTATTATTCCTTTACTTAATCTTCTCACAGCAAAGGTATATTCTGTTCTTTATTTTTATGAAAACTTACAAAAGTCCAATTTTATGTAGAAAGGGATTTACTTGACTAAAAAAGGGACTTACTTAACTTGTCACTTAAGGGGCTCATTTCGAAAAGGAAAAGGTCCAAACAGCGTCTATTAGTGCGTCTGTGAAGAAACTAAAAAGTGTAGGTGATGAATCTCGATGTTTCGATAGATGAAACTGTATCTTACATCATTTTAGACGTTGTTACTGTATTTTCTATGATCAGTAAACGTGTAAAATGCAAGTATTGTGGAAGTAATGTGCAATTTAACCGCGACATTGCGCGCGGTTTCGACTTCAAAAGAAATGTTGCTTGCCAGTGGAACTTTAAACGTGTTTTTCTCAAAACACGATTTTCAAATGCGGTGCATATCACATCTCGCGAACCACTCGACCGATTTACTTAAACTTTAAAGAACATATTCTTAGAATCGTTATGCTGCACCTGACGTTCTCATATTTTTAAATTGTACTTTTACTTTTATGCATAGTTATACATAGAAAAACACGACTCATATTTAAGCCAATATTTTATTTAATTATAAATATTGTATAGGTTGAGAACGAGTTAATAAGTTGAGTACAACTGTTATTATAATGAATATGTCAGATTATATTCATTATATTGAGAGCTGTGAAAACTATCGCGGACCATGTTATGTTTCTCATAGTCACTGATTCCTTTAGAAACGCCAGTGACAATTCTAATCTACATAAACATATATTGTAATTGTAATAGATATTTTTAAAACGTCTTTATTATTAGAGGACCGGTAAATGACCATAGAGATGTATGTAAATGACTGACTGAGAAGCATATAATATATTTCGCGATAGTTTTCACAGCTTACAATATAATCCGACATACTATACATATAATAACTAGACTGCGGATGTTTATGCAAATTCATACCTTTATGGACAAACAACAGTCACTGAATTTTAAACAAATGTATGTTTTACTTCCACAATATTATAAAATGTATTTTAGTTTCTGTATCTTTTTGTACGTATCTCTGGACATCCTTATAGATTTTTGTAATTTTTAAATTGCCATAAATGCATAAACATCCACAGTCTAATAATAACAGCCTCTACAGACTCGGCCAGCCTGACACTCGTCTGACCTCGGACGCTACTTTAAATTTTACAAAGTACGTATTATCTGAAATCTTAGCTATTCTGAGATACAATTATTCAACTACAACTATGGTAAAATTAAGTAAAAATACAAAATAATATTTACTTTAGTATTTTACAATATTACTTTATAAAAATTTAGAATACTGTAGTTAAAAACGTATCTTTCAGTAGAAAAACACTGCGTATTACTTCTACTTATGCATTTCTAAAAAAATTCCTGAACTCGGATACTTTTTTCGGGTAGATGGACGTGATTCCCGAACGCATGTATAAAATTAAATGCACACGACATCATTCCATTTCGAATAAAACTCCCAATAAACCGCGTTTCACAAGTCCCAATCCAACACAATCACTCAAAAGGAAGTCGATTCCCCTCGAAAGTCGATTTCAAGCGAAGAAACAGCTCCTCGGCATCGCCGCCCGAGCTCCGTCCCTCCTTTACCCCGGAGCAACGTTAAATAAAACATCCATCGCAACTACTTCCGAAGCAAAATACATTCGAGTGAACGATGAACGCCGACCCGCCGTAACTCACCCCCTCGAACCCTCGGCGTTGCGAATCGGCTAGCGACCCCCGAAGGATCGCGGGGAGGGTTACGCGATCCTTCCGCGAGGTCCGCCCCCGAGATCGCTTCGCGGCGGCGTCGACGTCGAGCGTACGTCGTTCCCTCGGTTTCGTTTCGGCGAGAATCATTGTTAGTTTACGAGCGTTCTGGGGGGGGGGGGCGGATGTTCGGCTCCCTGCGGACGTTACTCTTCGGAAAGGCGGGCGATTCTCGAACTTCTTTTCCCTCCCCGGCCGATGAGAAAGTGAAACGGCGAACGTCCACCGCACGTGGCGTACGATGCTCCGTGACACGCGTAAATCACGGCCGCTCTTGGGGAAGGGGGTGAGTTTCGCAAGTTCGACTGTCTTGCGAGTCTGAAATCGCCGATATAGAGGGGCGTGTGAGAGAGAGAGAAAGAGGATCGAGAATGTAGAGAGGGTTGGCAGTGGGTGGCGCGTACGGATGGGTTCGAGGAAGGAAGAACGGAAGGAAGGCAGGAACGGAGGGGGGTGTCTGAAGGGCGGGGAGGGTGGGTGGAAAAAAAAACGAGAATGTGCTGCACACGTGTGGCCCATTCGTTTCGAATGCTCTCTCTCCCCCTCCGGCGAGGAGGCGGGGGCGAGCGGCGGGAGCACGAGGAAAAAAGGAACGCTGCCACGACGGAGGGTAGTCACGCTTTAGGGGCATTTTTCAGGAGCTGCTTGTCGGCCAGCGTGTCCTGGCATCCCTTCGTCTCTTCGCCACCCTTTCTCCCATCTCTCGACGTCTCTCCCGGCGAGCTCGATGGCTGCGTAGACGCCGAGCGTGTCGCAGCGCTCTCTCCGAACCCCGACCGCTGCTGACGGATCGATTTTCAGGTTCCTTCGAGTCCCTCCTCCTCCCCCTCCTCCCCCCCCCCTCCCGATATTACACGGGGATTCCGTAACTCTTTGTTTCGAGCGGAACATTTGTCACGACCCGCGTCTCTCTCCGAGGCGATACAATTGCGCGGGGAGGGTGGGTGACGAGGTCCGCGAAAGTAGCTCGGACGCTCGAAATCGATGTCCGCGTTGCCTTTACGCGCCGCGCGTCGCGTTGGCCGGGTGGCGACTTTGCGGTCATGCGCTGGCTATTTATTACGACGAACCTACGATTCCATGTAGGAATTTATTGGGTATCAATGGCGCGGCGATGGTGGCCTGCCGATGATCTGTGACCGCGAGATAGTCCCCTTAATCCTTGCTAGGGAAAGCTTCTATTTACTGGCGCGGCTGCGGGGTTATCGTGGCCCGTAAAAGGGCAGCCAATATCATTCCCCTCCGGGGAAATATTTCGTAGTTGCCGGCGGCGCGCTTAAACGTGTTTACATGCACGCCAGGTTTCCTTCCTCGTCGCCGTCCTCCTCCTCCTCCACCTTCCAACCGTGCCGCAGTCCTTTTTTCTTTACGGTCCCTTCTTGTAACTGCACGATTTTTCTCCGCGTCGGAATTTCCGCGGCACGCTTTTTTCGCCCGCCCGTTCCACCAGCCAGATATTTATCGAATCAAACTCACGCCGCCCGTGTTTTACGGCGGTATCGAGCGGCCAACGCGCAGAAATTGATTCGCCCGCGTGTGTTTACGACGTCGTCGGTGTGCGGCCCGGCAAGGATTTCTCACTTTTGTCCGACGCGCGGGGGCGAGATTCTTTTCTTCCTCACTTCCATCCTGACGGATGGATCGCTTATTTATGGCGTGTTTATTTGTCGGAGATTCTGCGTCGAGTGCGGTGATATTGCGGCTCGTGTTTATTGTTTGATTTATTCGCCGTTTGGTGTTTATTGGTTTGGAGAGCGCGTCGGGTTCTTGGAGACGGTTCAGGTGCAGTGGTTGAGGGTAAGTAGAAGTTGAGTGGTTGGTTTGGGTCGTTTTCTTTGCAAATTGAGGCTTTCGCGGTGGTTGTAAGTGGTTCGGGGTTTCAGGGTAGTTGTTTTTACGTAATTTTTCTGGGGGAAGTAACTGGGGAATTATATTTTCTTTTATGCTGAGTGTTTGGTGACTCGCGGTGTGACTAGGAATAGAGCGACTCTACACGAAAACAAGTCGAAAATATGGAATAATATTGTCCTTTATGGGAAGCTCGGTTTTCACAACAAATTGACTTTGGTATTCGTCAGGTACGTGTGTATTGAATTATTTCGCGATTTAATGAATTTTACCGTAAATTATTTTATCAAATTACACCTGCTGGGTAATTAAGAATATGTATATTAGGAGTGTGAAATAATATTTTAGAGATTTTGATGACTACAAATGTACGTGTTTAGAGAAAATATGTTAAGTTACGGTAATCAAAATATTTTCTCTATTTTCTATAACCTTTTCCATGTAGAAAAATGGGAAGATAAAAACCAGAAAGTAAAAGATAATAAATAAAAACACCGCAAGGTAAAAAATAATCACCTCGGACATAGAATTACATATTCATTTTTTGAACCAATCGCTCTTTTGAAAACAATATTATGAAATATATATTATAAAATATTATAATACACAATTCTTTTCTTTGGACTAAATTTCTTTGAACCCTTTCGATCATTTCAAACAATCTTTATACTAATGAAATTTAGTGTGCGTTAATGTTCTGTATGTTGTACAATTTAGTACAATGAATAATCTAGCGAATAATTCAGAGTGGAAGAATTCGGTGTAACACCACGTATAATTTATTTATTTAAATATTTTTAGAATTCTTTACTATATTAATAATTTAATACATATGTTCCCTATTTTCGAAGCTCCTGCATTTTTTAAATGTTACAAATATGTACATGTATACATATAATACAATTATAACTTTTGTGAATAATTGTATATTAACCTGGGCAAATATTTCTCTATAAATCAATATAATGAATACTGCAGTTTTCTTAAAATATACGAGTTTAACCGATAAATAACTCACACTATTATTAAAATGTTCATACATTTTGTAGTGCTTCTATCTGTACGTTACGAGAGGACGCTGCGAAGTGTCTTCCGAATTTTTAAACCAAAACTTTTTTTTAAGACGTAGGAGAAGGAATGAGGAATTATCTGCCTCAGAAAGTTGCAAGGAGCGCCTTGTAGCACCTTAAGATAATTCGTACTGGCGATTGGAACTCGATTTCTTCTTTCGTTATAGTTTGAGCTTTGTAACAGTAATCTTTATTTTTTTTATTGAATTTCTCTTCAATCAGTTTTTATGAAGGCACTTTTTTTTATACGTTAGTATCTGTTTCTGGGAAGAGTTTAGAATTAAATTTAAGAATTTAGTAGTTTTTCTATTGAAAATAAATGAAAGGTATGTCTTACAACTTTTTACGTTTATTTCGATATCTATTCTTCTATAGTTTAAAATATTTGAGGAGACAATATGTTACATATTGATTCTTTACAACACATCTGTGGTTTTAAATTATAAGGCAAAACGTTTAAAGTTCAGATTACCAATGCTATGATCTTGGATTTTATTAAATTCTCATCTCTGAAGAAAAACATTCGTTTAATACACATTCTCTCTGATAATAATAGGTATAAATTCTGTTTTCTAGCCCAAAATTAAGGCATAAATTCAAATGTTTTCAAAATGTGACTTGCGTAGTAGTGACTTCGCGTAGAGAAGGGCAAATAGAATAATCCATTTCGCTTTCATTTTGGAAATACTAAAATTAGAAAAATATGGAAACTTTTACTGATGAATGTCGACCGAGCAAACGAAAAGCAGCGGAAGCAATGGAAATAATAATATTAAAAAAATGTATAGTTCGTTATAAAAGCTGCAACATATAAAAATAAAAAGAAGTAGAAATTAAGTGGAAAAATATTAGAAACAGGTTATTTTTATGGAACTTGATCTCAACGGAGACAAAAGATTCGGTAACGGCGACACGTTGCCACCTGGTTTATATTACCTTTTTGAGAAAAGTTCACATTGCTGGAACAATATTCGCCGTTAAAAATGTTAGGGAGACACTTTGCAATGTGCCATTGTAAATGAGGCCGAAATCATCCCCTTGCCAAATACCTACTGCACAAATATACATACATAATGTACACATATAATGCATCCGGGAAAATCGAAATTCATACAGAACAGTACACCGAATCTCAGTTTATCGGCACGTTCACGAAACTAGTCCCTAAGATTGTTCCACCCGTTTAGAAACACATCAACATTTAAAGTTATAATCCTGTATTCCCCGAAGCATCCGCGTGTTTCCAACAACACTCCCAATTCGGATCCAACGAAGAAGCGTTCGCTGGGAACATCTGTACATCATACCGATACATAATAACTAACGAGCAATAATTCTCCAAGTCGACTGTTTATCTACCAACGGCACAGCAATCGATACGGGACGCGTATAACGAGACCTGGAGCACCGAGGAGATTGAAGAGATACTTGCCGAATTTTAAACACACGCAAGTTCGTTTCGGAACGTCGCGCGATCGTCCCCAAGTTTCGATATCAGCTTTCCGCGGCGAGGCGCTTCGCAAGCAGATCAAAGGAAATATCAATTTCCATAAGCGGCATTCCGTTCGAGGAGCGATATTTGTGCATCGAATTAATCGGAAGTCGCGAGCAACCGTATGGACGCGTACCGTTTCCAGTCGACGTGGTTGTTTCGAAATCTGAATCCTCGATCGCGGGAACATTCTTTATTCCTCTTGACTGGCTCGTATCCCGCGGGGGGACGCTGAATTATTGAGAATGTCCGGTTTTATATATTTATAGAAACGTTTCCAGGGAGCTTCTTCGAAAATTCGTTCGATAATTTAACTTTGTTCTTCTTTCGTGTTCGCCCCGCTTCGTATTATTCAATATGTTTCCTTTATATATTATATTCCACAATATTCATCGGTAATTGAATTTTAAATAAAGCCACTCGTCGCGTCGTCGAGATATCATTTTCGTGTATTGAATTTCGGGTCTTGATAAGAGTATCTTGATGCGGCGGATTATTAAAATAAACATTCGAAAGGTTTTCCGCAGGTTGAATGTAAAGCGTATTTTCTTTGCCAACGCTGGGGGGAAGAACGATTGAAGAAAAATATGAAATTCAAGAAATGTAATCTTACAAACTCGAGTTTTTAATCAGCAGAATATTTCATCATAGGCTTCAAATGTGTATTTAATAAAATTGATAGATAGGTGACTTTAAATTTGATTGTTCAACGAAAATCGTATTTTATCATTAACAGAGTATATTTCAACTGCGCAAGCATTTTTTTTATGGTATCGTGAAATTGGTACGGCGTTTTACATTTTAATGTCCGAGTAATTCACGTTGAATGACATTTTCGGGAAAGATTTCCAAGATCCTCGCTCGTTTCTTTATAAATGAAGCTACTAATTCTCTTAACACCCTCTGCACTTGCCAACCTTCGAATAACAGGCTTGGTAATTCCTTGAACATTATCATACAGCACATTCTTATGCCTCTCTGCACCTCTTTTCCCCAACCCAGTTCCTCCCCTTCCATGCCTAGTCATCATAAATAAAATCCTTCGCGCAGCATGAAGTCAAAACCACCATCCCCTGCCCAGAAATTTATGTAACATTCGTGGGAAACACTTTTTCCTCGTGATCCTGTGCGGAGGGGAAACATTTTTGATAATACAGCTGGGTCTGACGTTATTTTCGATGATAATTCTTTGGGTAAACTTCGACGTTGCTTTCGGCGGATAAGAATCACAAATGCTGACGCTAAAATATTTAGGAAATTTGCAATAGGCGTTCTCTGTACAGAGTGTGATAAATGTTCGTTGAATATGCATACGTTTCATATTTTCACTGACGCAGTTGCATCTTTTAATGCATTTTTGATATTGTGATGTTGCTAAAGGTGAGAATCGTTGCTTGCTAAATTTTTAAACGAAATGCTTTGAAATAAATATGAATGCCTAAGAGAGAGATTTATTTTTAATATAAAAATATGTAACTTGTAAAAAATGGCGAATATTCACATATTTATAAAGTGCCATAAATGAATCATAAAATATTCTATGCTAAAATTTGCAGTTTATCTTCATTTGGTTGTAATAAAACTTTAAAGTTTACATGTATATACACTCAACTAATAATCAGAGAGTTGTATAATTTTGCAGATACATTGACGAATAACAATAAACTAAAAGGACCTCAATACATTTTGTTACACCTTTTAAGGTTGACTTTTTATCAAGTTACAAAAATTTGCAAAATTGCGAAAATTGTCTGACTATATTAGTTCAGCGTATTTGTACACGTGTTATTTTTATTTTAAGGCTAATTTTATTTTATATCAGGTTAATGTTATTTTACTTTCAGACATTTTATCTAAAGTCGTATAAAAGTTTTGCCATCTTTACTATCTTTCAAAATATTTTACTATATATTTGTTGCACCCTCTGCATATATTTGCATACACGAAACAACAATTAAAAGTTTAAAATGTTAAACCTTTATAGAGATACGTAACTTAGGAAAATAGTGTTAAGTTGGATCATAGTTTTAATCTAAATCTAGTTCGCCTGTGGTTGATTATTATCGGCGAGGCTTTAGGAGAATTCGCAGCTGCGGCGTCGACTATAGTAAACTACACGAAGGGCCACTGTTTATGATAAAACAGAACAGTTTATTCAACTTTGTGGCGAAACCGGACTGTGTATTGCAACTATTCGGTTATCTACGTATCCAACGATCCTGAAGCACTGATTTCCGGAGCTAATCTAACCCCGAGACCAAGGTAACCTTTTCGAGTGAAGTCGTGCATTTCCGTAGAACCTCTGATTGGTCACTCCTTTTAAAGGGGTTCGGGTAAGATCAATAATATTGATCAATCCAGTTTGACAATACAGGACGGCCTCGATTAGCTGGCTCTCCATTATTCTCGATTTCCGTTATCCTGGCTTTCGATTATTCGATTGTAATGGTGGTAAGAGTACGGAGGGTGGGCGAATAGAACTTTGAGTTAAATTTGAACTACGATCTGATGATCGTTTAGAACAAATATACAAATAGTTTCTATTTCGATTACTCATAAAAGGAACATAGAAAGATACGAAACGTTTAAATAAAACTTTATTTTGTGTAATGCGCATCTGAAAAGGGAAATTTAATTTTTTTTTTTAGTGTAAAAATTTGTAATAACTATGCGAAGAAAAGTATAATAATTTCTTGGTAAAAAAATTGTTTTCTAAATACATAGATTTTTTAAGCGAATGTACCAACGTATGAAGAATATTGGGTGAATTGATATATTGAAACTTCATTATTTGGTTGTAATTTGTATACATCTATAAAAAATATGTAATATATATACAAAAATCTATTCGGCTGTTACAGATACTAAAATATTTAAAATATTACAAATACATATAAGACGTTTTAGAGGATATAGAAAATACTGAAAGTACTAATCCATGAATGGAGAAATTAGAATAATGATGAATAGGATAATATAAAGGATTTGGTTTGTTTTCTGAAGGAGTGAAACGCAGAGGAAGAGCGAAAAAAAAGAATTTTATTTAATATAAAACGAACTTTGTTGCTAAAAATGGAGAAGTCTCTGTACTCCAAACTAAGCTGATGTACAATCCTCAACCTCCATAAAAAATAGAGACAAATCTATTCAGTTATACACAGTCCCACAATATTTTCTCACAAATCAATGATTCAATGTAGGATAAACACTTCAATAGATGATCGACAAATTTTAGATTATTCAATAATTATGAAGAAACTAAGTTTTTAATTTATATTATTGTTTCATCTTGTAAAAAAATCATTTGTTCTGTTAGAATGTTAGAATTTGCAATAAAAGTGTTTTATGTATGTGAAAAAATATTTCATAATACCGTCCATCTACTGTAAGTAGAATCTTCATAATTTTATCATAGAATAAATTAATTTTATTACATAAAACTACTTTCTTCTTAAAATTTACACATGTTCTTGTGCAAAATCTTAATATAAATGTCGCAATCAGCTAAACCGTCCATCTGCTGACTTTTTTTTACCCAAAATACAACTAGTTTTTTCTTAAAATTTAGACATTTCTTTGTGCAAAGTATTTGAATTTTGTTTATAAAACAAACATTTCTAAGCAAAATCTCAGTACAAATGTTGGAATCAGTTAAGCCGTCCATCTGCTGGCTTGCTACTCTACCACACAAGACTTGTTTCTGCTACTTTTCTATCTTCCCTCCGAGCAGATCTATAATCAAGCATAGTTGCCAGAAGCTGTCTAATGAACGCTCACAGCTATCACTCTAACTAGCCCGGTGCCTCCAAGTATCGAGCAACGCAACGATTCCAATAGCCCGGCACCCACACAAAGAGCGTCGTACGGAGTACAAGACTCCCCAGAAACTACCGTCCAATCTCTCTCTCTCTCTCTCTCTCTCTCTCTCTCTCTCTCTCTCTCTCTCTCTCTCTCTCTCTCCCCCTCGCACGGCCAGGAATTTTTTCTTCCCCAATGATACCCACATTGTCCATTCTTTCCCATTGTTCCACCTCCCTTACCGACACTGTGGCACACACACACATGCACCATTCGTGTTCAACTCGGTTGCGCAAAATAACCCCGGGTTACGCGACGCAGCCTTCTGCCAGGAACGCGGACAGACACGCGACACGCATTTAGGTGAAACTAGGGGGGAGAGAGAGAGAGAGAGAGAGAGAGAGAAGAGTTGGTGAAAAGTTGGCGCGTGTAAAAGAGCGTCATTTCAGCGCGACGCACCAGCCAGCTTTCCGGGCTTCATTTCTCCACCTCCTCCACCCTCTTTTCACCCCTTGGCTAAGTTGCATGACAGAGTAATCATACGTTATTGCCGCCCGGGCGGAACAGTAGCCGCCGAGACACTTCGAAAACCAGGCTATCGGCGTGGTAACGTAACCGACACTTGCATAAACAACAAGCTCCCAGGTAGAATCGATTGCGTCCTGGCCGTGGGGGGCGGGCGGGGAGGGAGGGCGAGGGTTTATCAGGCCGCGGCGGCGGTCGTAATCGTAATCGCGTAAGTCTGTTTGCGGCGTGAAATCACGTATCGTCGTTTCCCTTCCCAGTCGCCGCGGCTTTCGCCGAATTTCCTGGGGACCGTGTCGACGGAGCTGGGGCTACGATATTCATTTCCTTCGCGTAAATCGGTGCCTTCTACCCCCCTCCCCCCGGCCCCGTAACGCCCAGCCGATGGGGACGACGATGGAATTTTAAAGGAGCCACCGAGAACCGCCTCGCTCCCGTTGTTGCACGCTCACTTTTAATTTCCACGTGAATTATGGATATTACGGGTCGGCGATTCTTCCTCCTTTCGGACGGGTGACTCGGTCGGGGGTGGAAAGTGCACGCGTGCACGCGTCTCTCAGGGGTGAGACGAGGTTTGGGGAGGATCGTCTTCAGTTGGATGGCGTTTGGATTTTTCGAGTGGGGAGTGCGATTGCTTTTGAAGAATACAGGGTGTTCGGGATAGTATAGGCAAGCTTTGGAGGGGTGATAGATCACGTAAAAACAAAAAACTTGTATATGACTTGGGTCCAAAACTCAACCATTTTTGAAAAAAACTGTCATAAATATTTAAGCTATAAACCGCTATAATTCAAAATAGGAACCTTTTTCGTAAGCAATTTCTTTGCTAAAATAAAGATTACGATCTTGTTAATCCAATAAGTACAGTAACTGTGATATTGTTACCTCGTATCGCAAAAAAATAGTATTTTTCTAACCCCCTGAATTACCCTTTAAAATCGCGATAATTTAAGGGGTTAGAAAAATATTATTTTTTTGCGATACGAGGTAACAATATCACAGTTACTGTACTTATTGGATTAACAAGATCGTAATCTTTATTTTAGCGAAGAAATTGCTTACGAAAAACGTTCCTATTTTGAATTATAGCGGTTTATAGCTTAAATATTTGTGACAGTTTTTTTAAAAAATGGTTGAGTTTTGGACCCAAGTCATATAGAAGTTTTTTGTTTGTTTTTACGTGATCTATCACCCCTCCAAAGCTTGCCTATACTATCCCAAACACCCTGTATAGGGGGGCCTAAATAGAGACGATGGCAACTGAATTACGCGTTTTTATTTGCGATTTCGTATCTAAAGCAGTTTTTGAGACTGGGTGTACGCTTGGCTTCCTGATAAGGGGAGGACCAGACGTTGGAGTCACTGATTTTGAAGAAATTTGGTGCGTTGATGAGGAACTATACAGTAGAAAATATGATGACACTAAAGTTCTCACTGTTGAAGCTTTCGGGTGTAAGCCGTGTCCATGAGGAAATGTTTTCCCAACGATCCCCTGAAGAAGCCAGCTGCAATGCTAGCGAAACGTTGGGAAAACATTTCCTCATGGACACGGCTTACACCCGAAAGCTTCAACAGTGAGAACTATATGACGCCGGGCCGTGAAAGCCTCAAATCTCTGATGATGACACTATACTATGAGCCGTTTAAGGGTACAGCATTTTCTTCATATAGGCTCGACACCGGAGACGAGCCTATATCGTAAGGTACTACTTTCTTTGTAATGTGCCGAACGTATAAAGGAACAGTGCGCAAAAAAGACGTTGGTTCAAAGACGGATGCCGCTATTGGTGAGGATAAAATGCGAGTGTGTATCGTACGGTTTTTTTCGAGCCTATATGGAGAAAATATCATACTAGGCAGTTGTTTTCATCGAAAATGAAGAGTTTTTTTTTATCATTTAACCCTGTTCTCCGCTTAAAAATCTGATTTATTACAACTTGACATCTCTTCCTATAGGACACGGCTTGCTCCCGAAAGTCTCAACAGTGAGAACTGTAGTATTTATGTTATTGATGTTCTCTGTCACGATCATTCATCAAATAAAAAGTCTGTTTTCTGTTCCTTCTCTGATTGTACTATATAGTGCGGAGTGAACCACATGTTATCTTCTTCCGTTTTGTGAAATAGAAGGAGATAGCAATTGGTTCATGCACTACATGCACTAGTGCAGCTAGTGCAGGAACAGAAAACAGACTTAATGACATCTTTAGAAAAAGTGCCAATTTGAAATTTGGAATTAATATTTAAAATAGCCACAATCCAATATGTATGATCGAGTCAAGAAAGAGTCAAAGACTGTAGCAGAGTTAAGTTTAATAGTTTATTATATTCATAATTTTGTTTAAAGTTGCAGTCAGTTCATGAAGCGAATCGCGTTTTTTGAGACACCCCGTATACACGTAGCGCTGCTACAGACTTTAGACACAATTTGCTCGCGAATACTTGAGAGGTGCACTTTCGGTGACCCGAAAGTCCAAATCGGTGGCCCGAACGTTTGGTCCTCTAAAAGTGCAACTGAGAGAAAATGGGACACTAGATCGTTATTTCGATTTTAGGGATTGTGGACTCGATCCGAGGAGTGCGCTCTCGAGAATTTTTCTTTCGTACCTTTAGGGTGATTGAGATTATGCGTTATTTTACACGAAACAGACATCTAATTTTCAAAAGCGGGATAAGAGATAAAGATAAACAGTATGAATGAGGTGTTGTAAATATAATGCAAAATTGTTTCTGCATAACACTATAGTTTCTAAAAAAATAATGAACTTAATTCTGAATGATTGTAAATAGGTAATATACATATACAGGGTGTTTCAAAAGTAACTATTTGCTTTTAAACCATAATGAAAATTTTGGAGGAACAGCTATCTGAAAGTATAAAATTTCAAAATTTCCGATTCTTTTTATCTACAACTTGAAATCTTCAAATCTTCAATTTTTATTTTTAAACTGTCTTCTCTAATTTTTTAAATAGGTAACTTTAGCTCCTAAAATCCTCAACATCAAGTCGTTAAATGTTCAATTTCGTATCTTCAAATTGCCAACTTCAATTTTTTTCAGATTTTCCTCTCAAATATCAAAGTACTTAAATATCCAAAATTTAATTCTAAAAATCTTTACATCTGCGAGTTGAAAGATTGAACTTTTGAAATTTTCAAATATCCAACATGTAATTTTCAAGTTTTCCGCGTCAGACCTTCAAATTTCCATCTTTAGTTTTTTAAATCTTCATGATTAAATCTTCGAAAATCATCAAATTCAAGTTTTCAAATCTTCAACTTCAAATTATTAAATCTCCAATTTCCAGTCTTAAAATCTGAAACTTCAACTCTTGAAGTCTCTAAACTGAAATCTTTAAATCTCTAAACCGAAAAGATTAAGAATTCCTCAAATTTCCATTTTCAACATTTCAAATGTTCAAATTGTTCTTTGGAGGCATCATAATTGTGTAACACCTAGAGCCTCTAAAAGCATAAACGCAACTCTGAACATACGACATGCACCATGCACCTTAATTACTAAATTCTGTGTTACTTATTAACACAAAAAAAGTAGAAACTTTTTATAAAGAGACACGTTAAAACTAGAAATTTCTGAGCTGCATGAAGACTACAGTATATGTATACATTCCTGAATGTATAACAACTTTAAACGCATAAAAATGCACAAGAACCTGCATAAATACGAAACTATATACATATAATATTAAAAGCAAACTACACGCTATAACATAGAAGGTAGCCCGCACTTTTACTTAACTTTCAATTCCTTACCTAAATTTCTGGAACTATGAATTTGCATAAATATCCACGGCCTAATTACACAAGCCACAAAGGATTTTACTTCAGGGACACTTTGTACACGATTCGAGGCGAAAAATTTCACCTTCCAAAATGCATACATATATCTTTCATTTGTACTAACAGAGTGAAATGTTTCGCATGCGGTTCGTACGGTTTCAGAGGGACTCGTAGAACGTCCGCGGCACATTTTCTTTTATCGTGGGATTTGTGCTTTTTTTTTTTTAAACACGCGAAGGTCGTTATGATTTTCTTTTTTGACGGCACTATCTCGCCCGAGTAGAATTCCGACCCTATTTAGGGAAAGCTCAAAGGTTTCGAAGCTTGAAAATCCTGGAAGAGGACAGATTTTCTACCGAGAAAAATAAAGTCGATAAGTGGAATCGTCTTACTTTTGCGAGATACGATGCTCCGTTTTCGAGGCCAATAGGTTCGATATAGTCGAAGCACGCGTGCAATTAACTCGGTATTATCATATATTAGTGGCACGTGTTTTATCGCGGAAAGCGTGACGCGATAAATTAATTCGTGAAGGATACGCTATATACAATGTCACTGTGATATATGCCGTAAACATATGCATTAATTATTAATTTTTAAAGATCAATTTTACGACTCGTTAGTTCTGTACAAACGGCGCGAAATTTATGTACATAAATTAAACGCGTTAATTGAGCGTTTGTAGAACTAGTAATCAAGAATTAATTGAGTTTTCGCTACGTGCGCTTCACTATGAATTTCTGCTATGTTACAACAGTCATGTCTTATAGTTTCGGCATCTACATTTGGTAATTACGCTTGTTATTAGATAGTAAGCACTGATATTATTGATATCGTTTACGGATATGCTGCGTAACACGTGTAATTAGGTTGTAGCTGCTTATGCAGATTCGTACTTTTGCAAACATATAGATAAGGAATTAGGAGTTGAATAAAAGAGTGTCCTTATCTTCTATATGTTGTAATATCTTTTCTACGTGTTTGCTTACGTGTAAATGTTTGTCTGTTTAATCCAAAGATTACAATTTTCCCGTGTTTTAAACTCGTTACTATATTCATTCAATTTTGGAGTCATTTAGTCTAACCGAGCTTCGCTTTCGTGCACTCTCATTCACAACTTTGACAGGATAAAAGCTCATGGCGCATGAGTTAACTTCAGAAGTGTATGCCCTGCTATAGGCTCATCGTTAGTGAGTTATAACTCTATAGCAAGGAAACAGTGTATTCGCGAAGTCTCTATTCGAGGTCTTTGATTCGATTTTTCATTAAAACGATTACCGCTTCCTTCGTACTTCTATTCTTGCATTCTATGTAGAAGAAAGTGGTTCAATCTCTCTATCAAACCTCTTGAAATTTTCGACTTGCCATCTAATTCGTTTGAAATGAAACTGATGAAGAAGAAATCCTACATTTTGTTTGTAAATTAACATCAATGCATTGCTAGTTGTTTGAACACTTGTAGTGATCGTGAATTGATTATTTTGGACATTGGTGTAGTTCAAGTTTTACTCTACAAACTTTACAAGCACATATACTTATGACGGAGACGCGATTGTATTACTGTTCGTAGTCTTCTTTACATTCTCGACGTAACGGGGAAGAATCAATTATGAAGAATAAATAATAGAATCGTACGTTTGCCTTCCAAGAATTACCCAACGATTGGTTCTACGTCTTTCTTTCGGGACTGCGATTGATTGAATCGACAATATGATAGAACGTAGCGTAATTTTTTTACCATGTGTACGCGTAATATTACTTGGATCGTAGTTCACCTAACGTAAGAAACTCTTCCTGCCGTGTATACTAAATCAAGAACCTATACGTCTACTATAATTTCTTGTTTAAAATAAATTACACCTTGAGTGTTTACAGCAGGTGGTAAAAAGTATTATCTGTACAAGTAATTAATTTACTTTATGGAGTTCATTGTTTATTATTAATAGATGTCTTTCAATAGTCTAGCAAATTATAAATTTAATTTTATTCTTTTTTTGTTTGATTTAATTTCTGTTCTTTTTTTGTGTAAAGAAATATTAGTCTGTTGGTTTATATATTTCATACTAGTTGTTCTCAGTAATTAGATACGATATCAGTGATTGAATACAGTGGCGTGTAAAAATATCTGCTCACGATATTTTCTATATTATATTTAACTTCGTTTCGACTGAATCATGTTTTCCACGTGATTTCATCCAGTAGTTTTCCTACTTTCAAGAAAACTGAGAACGTTATTACTTAGTACATTATATCAAGACTTCCGATTTATTGTTGGTAATAGTTGTTACAGATTAATAGACAGCGGATGTCTATGTAAATTCATATTTCACATGAATAAAAAAATGTCTCATCTTTTAAATATTTTAACATGTAATTTCTTTTTGGTATTCCATGTATTTTAATATTTTCACTAAACACTGGACATTTCTTCTGCATATTCGTATTAGGCTAAAATGCATAAATCTGTAGTTATAAGACAAAACAACGCACGTGACATGTTACATGTTTTGATTTTCGACACATTCGTGTTTAAATTTAGGCTCATCAATACTATGATCATGAATATTATTAAATCCTTATTTCTAAATCTTTTGCTTGTACATTGTTTTTTAAACATTCAATTCCGCTAAGTTGTTACAATTAAGAAGCTTCACTTGATAATTTTTTGTAATCTATTTTTAACAACAGTAAAAGCATGGTTTCTTTGAAACAATGTTCTAAGTTGTTTTTGGCAGTGGAAGTGTTAAAGAAAAACGTTCATTTAATATACTTTCTCACCGATAAAGATACGAGTTGAAGCACAAACTCAAAATAAAAAAGAAATTTGATCTGCGATCGTTTTGCCTTGGAGCCATATAAATACAGTGACTAATAGATTCGTTCACACGTATTGCAAATGTTAATTGATTGTGAAATCCACAGTATTATATTTTTTCTATCAATTTATGTCGTTCTACCTTCCACATTTAATTGTTTTTTAGTTTCCATAACTTTTATCTTGCAAAGCTTAATACCTGCTCTAGAATTTGAACTTTAACATACCTTTTGTGAACAAATTTGTGAGTCACTGTATCTACAATCTATACATCATAATGTATTACAGTCTCAGAATAATAAAATTTAAAGATTTACATCTACTCAGACATCCGGAAAAGCCATCCGAGTTGCAATATGAGTTTAATTACAATTGAACAGCACCAATTAATAATAGTAGTTTAATATAATAGTTCTAAGTGGAAAACTATATAATATACAACCTTTATTTTCTGTATAAACCATATCTGGTTTAAGGCAATTAAATAAATAAATAAATTAGGAATTAACTTCAATAACAATTTTAGCGAAAAGTTAATCTATTTTTAAGATATTAATAAAGCTTCTTCTTGTGACGAAAACCATTAAAAAATGTTGATCTTTTGTTATTTTGTTTGTTACAATGTACTTGAAATGCAACTGTTAACAACTTCATTTTTAATTTTGTAATATATTTTTCAATATCTTTTTTTTTAAGAATACATACATATTAAATTGAAAGTTAAATAATTTCGAAACTACCAGATCAGTATTTTTTTAAATTTTGCGTGGGATTCTACTATTACACAAAGATTCATTTCTTCAATTTTCGTTCATTTTATTGTTACTGAAGTTCAACAACTGAAATTATAACAACAAACACATATTACTTGTTTCTAACAAATGAATCTCATGGTCACTTCCGCACCGCGAATCCATCCCCCTTGATTTTTCCCAAACAGAGAGCCCTTGACGGACATAATTAATCACACACAGCAATAAGAACTCCCAACCAAAGGAACCCTTATAATACCACTTGGTCGAAGAAAGCTCGCCGGCAAAGACCATCTCTGCCGTCCGGAGAAGCAAATTCAAGCACAGAAGCAGCCATCGATCTGGCAGTCTGCTTCCCGGCGACGCGGCGGCAACGCGCGATGCCTAGAGGAAAAGTCTTGCTCCTAGACTCTCCTCGAGAGCGATCAGGAAGAATTCCTCCTATCCTCTAATAATAATCTCCTCTGCAATCCACTGCGAGCACCTTCGCCCGGAAGATCGGCGTGGACCGTGACACACGGAATTCCGCGCGGTCCCGGAGTTAGTTTTCAGCCGAGCGAAATAATCTTCTTACGTCGATATCGTTCCGTATTTTTCCGTAGGGAGAAGAAAGGCGGTCGGGAGCGGTAGCAAAAACGGCGGGCATCGTGGGTAGAAAGAAAAAGCGCGCGGGGGGTTGGGGACGAAACGCCGGGGGAAGGTGGAAAGGAAAAAAAAAGTGCAGGACGAGGGGAGGAGGGTAGGCGATGGGAAGGAGGGTAGGGGGAGGAGGGGGAGAAAGGTAATCTGAACGGAGAAAACGAACACGTTCGGAATCGCGTGTACGCGCGGATGCGCATTATCGGTGGCCCCGATAGTCCGTGTTCGGTCGACACGAAAATATGCGCGTCTATATAGATAGTCGTGCGGCCCCCATAAAACCGATACGCGTGCAACGGAGGATGGTGACCACCGTCGTCGTTCGGGAATCGATCGATTTTTCGTATTTCCGCGTGTATCGATACACACCGCCGCCGCCGACGTCGCCGTCCTCCCCTCTTTGTAAGTGGATTATCATCAGGGATTTCGAGCGTCAGGGTTTGACGTAACGAGAACGAGGAGGCAAGCTGAAGGCAAGGCGCATGTCGATGCTCAAGGCAGCCAATGGACTGGTTGAAATATTAAACGGGAGCAAAGACCCTGTTCTCGTGCACCACGTAGCCGTGGTTCAATTTCTGCGCCAGAGGCGGTCGAACGACGACCAAGGGGGCGAAGGGGCTGAATGAAAATAGACGACGACACGGCGGGGGTTGGCAGCGAGGGCGACGGGCGGCCAGGGTAAGAGGGAGAGAGAGAGAGAGAGAGAGAGAGAGAGAGAGAGAGAGAGAGAGAGAGAGAGAGGGAAGGCGCAAGGGTTAGGATTTCGATGGCACTAGTAGCGACATCTACATTACGCGACCAGCTGCAGGGGCGCAAAAAGAAAGAGGCAGTCCGCCCGCCGCCACCTCCTTTTCCGCCACTCTCCCCTTTCCAAGCGGAGTGAGGCGCGTGCGCAACGATGAAATCTCGGCCCGCATTCGCCCTAGACGGGGAAACTTCCGAGCCCTTTTGCACCTCTCCGTCTGACGGATGCTGCCCATGGGCTTCGTCCGTCCGATCGCATTCCCGTGCGATCCCCCGGTTTTCGCTCGCGGGGGGGAGGGTAACTTTAATGCGCTCCGCGGGTGGTCCCCCGCTTATTCGTTTCATAATCTCTTGATTATTCTTCGGTCCTTTGTTCCGAACGGCGAACGTGTTGTTGGCTTTTCGCTGGGAGCACGCTCGCGGGTTTTTCACGGGGGTGGTTCGCGGGGTGTTTAGGAAGCGGAGCGAAATTTCGAGGGTGACCGAGTTCGGGGCTAGCACGCGAAAACTCTTCCGCCCGGCGAGGAGGCGGAAATCTTTTTGGGAAAACTTCGGGCCGACGCTCGTACTATACGAAAGGGAAGAATATAGCGCTAGGCTTTCGTGCACCCTTTATTGCTCAGAAAATTACTCCACTTCTGAATAAGCATTTTTACATGTATGATTCGAAGACTTTGACTGCCGCGATAGATCTGGAAAAATTGCTTCGGGACTCGCAGCGATTTGAATCTTGGATAAAGTTGTTTTCAATCCTCCTCTTCATTTATTATATTGTTCTCGGTCTTGTTATATTTACAAACTATCCCTTTCGATGCCATTCGTAATCTTATGGATTAATATTATTCGTAATCATGCGACAACATTATTACATCACAGTTATTACGAGGGAAGGAATAATATTCATAACTAGCTGATGCCCGCGACTTCGTCTGCGAGGTTTACTAAACTAACAATATATTTTACTTTCAGAAGGAAAAACAAAAAAATTGAAAGTAAAGAATACTGTTTACAAAATTTCTATGTAAATGTTTGACGTTTTTCCTTCTATAGTTAAAATATACAGGGTGTAACAAAAATGTTGCAATTCCTTTAAAGAGGTGATTCCTGAGGCGATTTTAAACAATTTTTTACTTACAAAAAATGTTAGGTGGGGCTTTGTTAACGAGTTATTAACGAAAAACACCGACCAATAGAAGCATGAATACAGTGGATGAATTTCAGCGCGGGCTTGAGCTGTAAGTAGTATTGGCCCGCCACGGTCTGCGCCATTATTAATCCACTGTACTTGCTTCCAGATTGGTCGGTGTTTTTCGTTAATAACTCGTTAACAAAGCCCCACCTAACATTTTCGCTAAGAAAAAAGTTGTTTAAAATCGCCTCAGGAATCGCCTCTTTTAAGGAACTGCAACATTTTTGTTACACCCTGTATAGTGTTAAGGAATAAGGAAACTAAATATTAATATTAAATTTTTCGCAAAATTTCCTTAAAATGAAACAGTTGTTAAAGGAAGTACTAAAATATATCAAAATCTCGGTTAATTGGCTCTTCATTATTTTCCATTTTTATACAAGTACAGCGGAATTTTCAGTAAAACTTGAACTTTCAATTAATGCTACTGTACTAAAAATTTGAAAATTCTGCGTTAATGAAACGCTTCAATTTTTACTGCAATATTAAGCCGGTTAATCGAGGTTCTATTGTACTTTAATGGAAAAAAACCGAAGACCGTAGCAGGGTTAATCATTTAAAGAACATTACTGGAGATCGCAATGAAAAACTTAAAAAAAAAATAACTACTAAGTTGGAAAAAATACGAAATGAATCGAATTAATAAAAATTTCAAATATCTTAAGCAACATATTCGTAGAAGAACCGATAAATATTTCAGAATACTACAAGAGAAAAATTTAACTACGCATCAATTTTATGATGTGGAGCGATAATTTCCACATTCAAATTAATTTTTACAGACACACATCGTCAATTAACACCGTCAAATTTAGAAAAAATATTAATATAGCATATTATTTTAGCATATTTTTTGTGCATATTTGCATATCTATCGTGCATAAATGTCATATGCTTTTGGCATATTTATCGTACATAAACATCCGAAGTCTAATTATGAATTACTGTATGAATTTAAGTAATAATGAAATCGAAGTAATTATTCAGTTTTCAGTACAGGTAAAATCTCGATTGACTGAATTTGTTATTTATAAAATGAAATGATAATAAGTAGTGGAGCGTTATTAAATGAGATATATTTCGGCTAAGATGGGACACCCAATGTTAAAGTTAGATCACAATTATGTTCCTTTACTACGACTGCTGCCTCTAAGTTTTCCCAGACTTGCAGCTGATTCCTTATTTTTGTACATATAAAATACTTAATGCTATCATCAAGGGTCCTCACATTTTAGAAATGATTCTAAATGATTTTATAACAAAATTTACTCCTCTGTGTATACACTAAAGAGTGCATACTCGTAAATAAATAAATTACTTATACCTAGTGCATTAATTAATTGAAATCTAATATAACTAAAAATTGTTATAATTGTGATTAGGATAATCGAGGTTCTACTATAATTCAATTTTACTATAAAGGCTTTTGTTCGAAAATTTTCAAGCTAACAGACAAAGTTAATAATCTTAACACGGGGATTATGGAAAATTATTTAAAAAATATTATGACAACAACTGTGAATAATGCAGGAGGCTTTGTGCTATCCATTGAAAAGAATCAGTTGTTCTTCTTCTAATGAAAAAGATTGATGATTCGCGAACTCACGAAATAATAGATGAATTTTGCTCGGCAGTCAACGTGTGGAGATTAATATGTTCACTGTCACAAAGTTTTTCCGCATTTTTCACGTCCGGAAAATTGCGTCATTCAATTATGCATTTACCTACAGTTTCACGGTAATTTTAATGAAATTAATGTTACTTGAAGAAGTATAAATATTATGGTTTTTGCGTTGCACAGATATTAAGAAAAATCTGTAAATATAAAAAGATTCGTATCATAGGGTATCAGCGATAAATAAATAAGTGACTGAATAAATAGATTTCTAAACATAGGAAGTAATCGAAAATCTGTTTTCTTCTTTCTGAATGCCGTAGTTACGTAAGTTTCGAACTTTCGTCCGAAAAGAATCTAGGCAGCCGGAGAAAAAGTTTCATCAGCTTGGCGTCAGAATTTTCGACTCGAAACTGTCCAACTTAAGGTTGCAATTTCGTCGTTGATCGTGCGCCTTTCTGGTCACGTACCGTTACGTTTTTTTAAGCGAGCACGCTGCTCATATGAAATATTTTCGTCCGGTCAAGTAAACAAAGCGCGACGCGGGAGATAAATTTTGCGAACAAGTATTTCATATTATCCGCGGATACAGTAATCTCGTTGGGAATAATAAATAATAACGGGCGATAAACGTTTAAAGAACGATTTCACGCGTTCCATGTAGATACGATTTTTTTATTGTTATCGCAAATATTCGTGTCTGGAAGAGTAATTGTAAACGGTGATTTCGACCAGTCCGATTCTCCTTCACGCAATGCTTCTCCGTTATGCACCAATTAAATCAAATTTTAGACAAAATAATTGAAGCTGAAATTAGCATTGCGTTTAAAGTTGCATGCAGTGTTAAAGCCACAAAAATCAATTATTTCTCACCTATAGACACATGTCAATCAACAGCGGACAAAGTAAATAGGTAAAATCATTCAAAAACAGATTTCTGAAATTATTAGAAATTAATACTAATGTAACTGTTATTGCATTTAGTACATATTTAGACATTTATTGTAGACGTAGTAGATATTTACTCAAATTCCTTACTGAAATATTGCTTTTTATTTAATATGATTCGTTGTATTTTTACATGAATTTATTTCGCCGTAGCAAATATTGTTGACAAGTTATTTAAATCTGTCCTAGCCATCATAGTAGAAAGCAGAGTAGAGGTGGGGGAACTACTCCGCTTTCAGAGACAAAGTGGGAGATAAGCTCCGCCTCCAGGTGGATGGTAGAGGAATTGCTCCGCCTCTCCTGGGTAAAAACGACTTCCCTTTTCACCTTTGAAAAGGAAAGTAGAGATAACGATTCACCCCTAGATGGAAAAGTACGAGAATTTCTCTGTCTTTTGCGACAAGGTAGAAGAAGGACCTCATTGCACTTTGAGGGAATTTCTTTGTCTTTAAGTAGGGACGCGCTTCGCCTCTAAATAAAGGAAGAAGTTGTTGTACCTTTTAAAACTGAAGTGATAACACTTCTCTGTCTAAAGATTGTAATAGAAGAATCGCTCCGTCCTTTGAGTCAGAAAGGAAAGATCGCTCCGCCCCTGAAAGTCACAGTAGACGAATAGCTCCGCCTCTTAAGGCAAAGAAGGGGAATCGCCCCGCCTCTAAATGGTAAATTTAAAGAATGACTCCGCCTACATAAGCAATTATTTTAAGATTTAACCAGTCGACGGTTGCGCATCATTAACTCTAGATAATTCACTGAATATTTTGTAATGCACTAGCGCTTATGACTATCTTCAATAAATTTTATTGAATTACATTACATTGAAAATTCATTATCTACATTCACAATCACGTACTAGTATTAAAAATGATTACATGCAGGTTTCTGAGAATCGGTTTTCAATTAACGTTGCTTCGCCATATTTCACCAATTTTTTCTACCGCAACGTGCAGCCAAATTGACTTTTCTTAACCAGCAACGGACAGATAAGATCCAATTTCGATTCCCTAATTATTTTCCATATTGATCGTGTTTCGTTAGACGCGCGACATATCCAATTCTATCCATATCGCTGGCTATTAATGCTCGCGACGCGGGGCGGTCGAAATTGTCGTCGGAGGCGGAGGGGCCCGGGCGGTATTATTTGAATTCAGTTCGACCAGATTATTCGGTTTGATTAATCAACACACACAACGGTCGGTGTCTCAAAAGATAGCCGTCCCGAGGAGTTATGCGCGCAGGGACAACCATGAGTTATTGCTGTCGCGCGTTACCGTGGCCTGTTGTTCCATTGTTTCTATTATTACATACGTCAAACATGCAAATGAATTATGCATGCCCCGTAAACGCAGAAGTTGATTCGCCAGAGCTAACGACGCACGCTGCCGATCACAAAGATGCGCCTCCGGCCCGCCGCGGTTTCTGGATTGGTTCAAATCCGTGTCACGGCGGAACCTCGGTTAACCGAATTATTCGGTTGACTGCGGTGATTTCGCAATCGAAATTAAAAACTATGGTATCTGCATATTATTTAGTAGCAATTAGTTATTCTCAACCGGGTTATTTTATAATAAATCTCATAGCTAAGTCACAAATTTTGTTTTTGGAAAAAATGGACCTTGAGGATGAGAAATGAATGGGTTCTGGGAAAGATTAGTACAACCCATAATTCTGTTTTTTTATTTTTTTATTTTTTTTAAATTTTTGTAGCTATTTGTGAAAACATTGTACAGTGTAGAAGGACATTTTTTCATGGCTATCATAGACAATTTCATCCGTTCAACGAGATTGAACGCAAAATTGACTTTGACTTTGAATTTGAAGGTGAAATTGTTTTTATCTTATTGTATTTTAAATAGTCATTATGAGAACCAAATTCGTGAAAGGAAACGTGTATTGGAACTGTTGATAAATTATCAAATACTAACACTGAGATTCGGAATACAAATATGATGTGAATAGAACGAACTTAGACAACAATAGGTTGTGATATATGTATTGTTTCTTCCACGAGGTTCTCATAATGAGTAGAATGCGATGCAGCAAAACAAAATTTCCACCTCGAATTTCAAAGTTAAGATGAATTTTGCGGGAATTTTTTTCAACACATGTTAATCGATCCGGAGACGTAAAATTCGTCTATGATAGCAATGATAAAACATTTCCTTTCACCATGCCATTATAATAATGGGGAAGTTATAGTATCTAATATTAACAAAATACATATTCGGTTCTAGGTCGTTTTTAAAAATGTATTAATATAATTCCCGGAATTATTCCAATTCGTCTATCCATGAATACGTATTTTTGTATTAATAACTGTTCACAAAAAACGAATTGAAACTCGGTGCTGCAGTTTCTTTGGAGTGGTAGTATATGCATGAATATCTCGAACTCACGAGGCGTTTGGACGTAATAAGTTTATGCAATTATTTCTTGGCTACACTTGTATTTGGTTAATTACATTATTACGCTACTGTTTATTACTTGGATACGGCTGAATTAATGGGACGATAATACACTTTTGGCAGCCTGCTTTGCCTCCATTCTGACTGCTCCTGAAACATACGTGAACATTTTTCACAGGAAATGTACATATATGATTTCCAAAATTAAGCTGTAAGGATAAAGAAATTATACATATGATATCTATAAGAGAATTCCTTCATTGAAAATTTTAAATATTGAGGAATTTATTGAGAATTTCTTAAAAACTGATTTGTTAATTTTACTGAATAATTTAAAGAACTATTGAAAATTGTCAACACAGTTCATAGAAAAATTAAAGTATTCTGATAATATTGTAACTCATTAACAACAAATAAATCACAGAAGTTATTGTAAATAAAATGTTCTACGCAATTCGAATAGGCTATATGTATTTATAGTATACAGGGTGTTCACGCTATTACTAACTGTTGTTTTTTTTAATAATAAGTATTAGAAAAAATAAAAGAAGAAAGGTAAAACCGTTTTTCACAAGCAATATAATAATCCACGCAATTTTGTTGTATTTGTACTATTTTTTTAATAAATGAAGGTGACCTTCTATTTTTTAAATCGGACACTGTATATTTTTTATGTTATATGAAAGCGTATGTTAAGAAAAATTCATGGTAATTATTGAGAAAGCGGACGCGTTCTCGATTTTGGTGATTTTTAAATATGTTGTAAAAATCAACATTTTGAACAACTTTTTTCTATACATGCACACGGATGAACGTCTTAACACACGCTTTAATATAACATAAAAAAATCGAAAAATTCCATTTAAAAACTTGAAGGTCACCTTCATTTCTCAGCAAATAATGCAAATACTTATTATGTTGCTGGCAAAAAACAGTATTACTTTTTCCTCTTTCATTTCTTTCTAATATTTACTACATTTACAGGAAAAACGCTGGGTAGTATAGTGTGAACACTCTGTTTAGCATAGAAACTACAGAATTAGTAATTGTTTCAGTTTTCTATTCCCCTTATTTATCTTATCAGTGCCTCGCACAGTCGTTACGAAATGCTCGTTAGAGCGATTCCTCAACGAGCCTACGGTGTTGAATATGAAACCTAATTCCATTACTTCAGCATGCTACACATCTCCCGCGGGCGTAAGTGTGACGTGATCGCGTGTTCATCACTTCAGTGTTGCGTCCGTTGGGTTCTAGTGTGAAGGATTGATTTCCAGCTAAATGGTTCGAAACGCCCACGCCAACTCTCGATGCATAAAGGATACAAAGTTGGCAAGTGGACGCTCGCCGTGATTCCCCCCTGTTACCGAGCCACGAGAATCCTAACGAATTTCCGCTCCCTCCTCTTTCTACGATTCGAGGCATGTTCTTCGAAGGTTTCACCTGGGACTGGTAACTTTGCTGGACATTTGATGATCGGTCCCTTATAACCTCTAACCGTGGAACCCATATAGGGACACCCTCGCGATCCCAGGTGCACTTTCGTTCCGTTGATAGCTCTGCGAGATGTAGTCAGATGCTTCAGTTTCTCCGGTGCAACATCTCTGATTCAATTCTCTCTGATTTCTTTTTATTTTAATTTATACACTGCATTCGTTTTAACTGCTATGTCATGTTTCTTTAAAATTCTAGTAGGACAAATTCAGACTAGTTTTCAGTAAGGTTATTTTTAATACCGTTTTTAATTTAGTTTACAGTGCTGTAGTTTTACTCATTTTTTTGGTTCTTTTAATGTTCATTGAAATCATTGATCTTCTATTGGTATGTACAATAAGACATTTTTGGTAGTATTGTTTAGAGTCAATGTAAATTAATATTGTTAGTAAATAGTAGACTGTGGATACTTAGGTAAAATTAGAATTTTTTTATGCATAAGATAAGTAGTTTAAAGTTAACTTAAATTGTATTTTTTTTTGGAGCAAGTAAAGTGGAACCTCCATTAACTGGCTTGATTGGAACCCAGACAGACTGGATAAATCGAGATTCACTGGATAATCGAGATTTGGGAAGAAAAAACGAGAAACATGTATAATTTATATACAGAATAATTTACGGTTTTTAAGTTTTGTATACAGAAAGAAAAGCTAATTGAACAGAGAATTTACTGGCATATAACATTTATGGGAATTAATCGTTTAAAATTAGATATTTACAACTAAATCTAACTACCACCATATGAACTCTTTTGGTTACCTGATACTTGGCAAATATACATATTGCAGTTTTTCAATATTTGGAGCAATATCAGGACATGCCAAAAGAAATTTTATTTGTGGCAAAAAGCTAATGTGACAAAATGAATAACTTTTGAGCCGATAATTAGTAAAAGAAAACGAAATACTATAATAACAATAAAGAATCATTCTGTTTAGAAAACGAAACTGATCTTCATGATTTCCGATTGTTGTTTAGATTTTCGGAATTGAGACGTTGCATGGAAATAGGGCACATAGGCAAAAATACCATTTCAAAAGAAGTTGTCTTTCAATTGGAGTTTTAGAATTTTACTTAATATGAACACTGAATTGATAAATAAAAATGAATTTTATTTCGAATCCTTAGAAGCATCATGAGGTAGTGGAAGATTATATAAATCCTTAAATAGTTTCATCAGCATGTAGTAAATAGTTATTATTTTTCAGTTGTGTAAAGCTGCAGCGGTCTAAAATCTACTTAAGAGATAATGAAAAACACTATAATTGCATCCAGTTACCATTCCTGAATTTCCGTGAAATAATACTGTAATTCAAAACTTTGGAAACGATTTCCTTGTCATGGCACTTTAGCTGTGTTCCCTTTTTCTATCAAATGCCTCAATTGTTTTTCATTGTTAAAAATTGCAAGTTATCCAGAAATCTATGTTGGAAGTCTTAGTTTGTACATAGTTTTTCTACTCCGGGTAATTAGCCCCCGGTTAATCAAAATCCCACTGTACTTTATTTTTGATATTTTATATATTTTCGCATTTCTGCAAATTTTTATGTACTACATCTTTGCATATTTTTTAGATTAGTATCCAGTTTTTATGTTTATGTATATCATTATATTTTAACATGGATTTGTATCCAAAGAAGTATCAGTTAAATTCAATGTCATACAACATTGTGAGTACGGAAACAATCAAATTGCAATTACGATATATGACTTTAACCGCCAATCTTAACTCTGTTACGTTCTTCTTAAAAGTCTAAATTGATAAGAATATTAATTATTACCGTATAATTATTAATGTATGCAAATTTTTATAGAATTTCAAGCAACAAGAAACGTTAATAGTAAAACTAATTTCGTTATATTTTGCTTGAACTGAAACCATTTGTTGACTGGAAAAAAAAAAATGATTCAGTCAAAAAAGACCGTAGCAGGATTAAAGTTTGCTTTCGTTCATAGATACGTGATATCGCAATCTTTTTTCTCGCATTTTAGACCACCTCTAATATCATTTAATAATACTAATGATATTCCGCTGAGATAACACAAGATGATATATGACATACGTCACATACAATATGTACAATTTTTACACCGAACTCGCAAAGATAAAAAATTACTTGAATTTTACAAAAATAATGTAGACATCTGGTTAATTTTTCTCTCCCTTTCAGAGGTTATCTATTTAAGACTCGACAACGTCACCACCATTAACGTCGATGCATTTTTTAATATGATACGCGCCCGGTTCCTATATCACTCGCTTAAATGGTTTTTTCACCAGGTTCCTCAGCTGTTCCTAGACCACGTCGATAACATCATCTCGGTTCTCGTAGCTTTCCCCAACCGTGGAAACCTCAATTTCGGAAAAAGCTAGAAATCAGCTGGTGCCATATCAGGGGAATAGGGTGTAGCTTGAACCTGATTGATCCCCGAGGCTCCAATGTACCGCGCGACCAACACGACCATGTCTGAAGTGATTTTCGCGAGTGTCGTGGACAATGGATCCATCGTCCGAGGAAATGCACCATCACTGCCCGCAATTACGTTGAATAGTGCTGTATAACTAGACTGCGGATGTTCACACGCCATTAAATTTTTACAAACAGGAATAAAGAATTGAAACTTTAACAACCGTGTGTTTTCTCTTTTAAATATTGTAATTGTGCAGGATGTTTAGTAGATTGAAAGTTTTCGATAGAAAGTAATTTTATATTTTTAAATTGTTGCATAGAAAAATGTTAGCGTTAAAAATCTAAAAGTTAGTCTACGAGGCCCGGTTTTCCCTACTGTTTTCAGCAGACAAATAGGGTAACTGACCCAATTACGGACAGATTAGTGGTTCCGCGGGCTTATTGTTGCTAAAAAATTATAACAAACTATTGATGATTTCTAAAAATCGTGTCCTTTAGTTAGTGTAATTCTTCCGGAATCCTGAGATAATAGTTCTTTTACGGAATCATTAACAATGAACGAAATACCAAAGAAAGAAAAGAAAAGAGCTGTTACACCTATTACGGAGTCTTCAAAACAGAAGCGCTTATGTTACAGAATACTATAATTTACTTTACTCTTTTTTTTAAATATATGTAGTTTATTCCATAAAAGCACACTATGAATTTTTACTTACGTAAAAATGCAACTTCTTGGCACTTTTATTTAGACTATTCGAAAAATCGTGCCTAAAATACCCGGTTCAGCATTAAAATATGAAATTGAATATTTAAAAGTGTCTTAAACAGAACACTTTCAATCCCTCCGAATAAATTAGGAATTGAAGTATATTATAAAAATAGTATTTCAGGTATTGTGCAAATAGAGTGTCTTTAATACAGAGTGAGGCACTTAAAACCGGCCACCTGAATGAATAACTTGATTGCTATTGGTGATAGGAAAAAATGCATCAGGCCAAAATTATTTGGTATCGAGGGGCTGATCATCCGATGTTTCTAGTTTTTTGATAGGTGGAGACGTCAAGGAGATATGAAGGTCATCTCTGTTTTAAATGGAACGGTATTCGTGGTCTGGGTGACCTTTCCAATAGGTCATTGTATTCGTCTTGAAATCCTCTATCAGAATGTAAGTAAAAAAACATACCGTTCCATTTAAAAAAACAGAGACGACCTTCATATCTCCTTGACGCCCCCATCTATCAAAAAACTAGTAACATCGGACGATCAGCCCCTCGATACCAAATAATTTTGGCTTGATGCATTTTTTCCTATCACCAATAGCAGCCAAGTTATTCGGGTGGCCGGTTTTAAGTGCCTCACCCTGTATATGAATATGTAGTAACTCTCCACAATAGGGACACCATCCGTAATTGGGACAGTTACCCTATGTACGACGATGTGCGTCTCCATTCAATCGCAGCAACACGGCGAGCCTCGCGCATCTGAACACCCCGCAATATCCAGGCATTAAAAGTCCTGCCAATTTCATTTACATTATTCAATCTAATTCGCGAGCGCAATCAAGCACGGATCCTGGAAACAAGGTTGCATTGTGCACGTTAATGCACCGACTCCGACAGTCGTTCGGGTAATTGAAAACTCGGCGGACTTTTCCGTGCCGGTTTCCTTATTACCGTCCCGAAAGAAGAAAATTGATAAACGGGTTTCTGTTGCCATCAATACGCCGCGCCGGGGCCGATCGGTGCTCGGGCGAGATGTAATTACAAACGTAATATCAGTTTGCGCGCGCGTCTCCCGTTTCCAGCCGAGGCGAGGGAAAAGTTTCACCGAGCCTTTTCAGACCCGACAGAGGGAGATAGGCTCGGAGGCTCGACCCCCGCGATATATCTCGGTTGAACCCGCGCGAAATTCCCGCGCGAGTTCACTCTAATTAATAAGATGGGTATCGCGGTCCTCCCTCTTTTTTTTTCGGCCCGGGCTAAGGGGAACCGGTCTAGACCGCTTTTAATTGTTTTAATCTAATTTCGAGACCGCGCGGCTCCCGCCCGATTTCCCCGAGCGTGGACTCGGCCGATTATCGCGGTTGTAAAATCTCGCTTTTTCCTTCGGGCGGTTCGCTTCTTGCGATGAATTCCGTTTAACACGATGAATAGCGAAGTTAAGTTGTCACGCGACGTTTCTGCACTCCCGTCCTCTCTCGCCCTCCTCCACGTCCTGTCTCCCCTCGTCGACTTTAGGACGCCTCTCCCCCGTCCCTCGCACCTCGGGCTGAATGAACATCGCGCGTCTTATCTATGTGATATATGCTGTCTATTAGCGTTGCCCGCGCTTTGTTAAAAATGTGACGAACGACGCCCGCGGAGGCGGACGTAATTGTGGGGAGGGATCCGCTATGCAGGGTACGGATGCCGGAACGCAGGCTGGTCCAAGATTAAGTGTCATTTCAAATAACGCCCGAACTTTCTCCATTTTTTAACGCGGCGAACGGGGCTGAATGAAAATGGGTGAGGCATATTTTTAAGCGATCCAGGTGAGTTTCGCGTAGGGTGGAGTTTTCGCTTTCTCTTTTTTTTTTTTTAAGGGTTGATTTATCTTTTTTGGTATAGTTAGCTTGATTGGGGGAAGGTGGAACTTCAAGGTTAGCTGAGGTTGGGTGAGCATGTACCGAGTTGAGGGCAGCAATTAAGGTTAATTAAGTGTTTACGTCACGGGACTTCAAAGGTTTGTTCGTATGTATTTCGGACAGATTGATGAATTGTTAAAAATATTTATGTTGTGTTTGGTATTTTTTATTATTTGCAGCTTTCATGTTTATTTTATTTTTTGTTTTAATGTTCATGATTACATTTCGTAATCGGAAATCATGAATCAGTAATCTGTAATTGCGGAATGAATGATTTAATTTACTTATTGTTTCAACGAAGCATCCAGTACATCAAATTTTCTAGAAATTGTTCCATGACATTATAACTACTATGTAGAAATAATGAAGAAAGTAATCATTTCATAATTATTGGTTACTGAGTTAATTATGAAACAATTATATTTGTCGAAAGTTTTTTTACTGCTGTAAATTATTAACTTAATACTGATGCACTCATGTTTGAAACATTTTTTTAAATTATTAGAAATGGTTCAAATATCATGGCGACCAATTCGTTGACCATCCTGCATTGATTACTGAACAAATAATAATTCATTACTTTCTAAAGCAAGAAAATGATATTTATTCATGTTTTTTAATTTATTTTTACAGTTGTTGTTAATTTCTTTTTTATGCTTTTTTTATTATTTTTTTCTTGTAGTATTACATCAGTTCTCTTCTATTTTTACTAGTCGTTTTTCTTTTTTATTTTCTTTTCTTTTTCTTTCTTTTTCTTCTCGTTCTGTTTGACCTGTATAATACGTTTTGCAATTGTTTTCCGTTTTCGCTGTATGAAATTGTATTCAAATATAAAGTAATCAGTTTTCAGAAAAAACCCAATTCAGCTTTAGATCTGTTTTTGTTAACGTCATCATCAGTATTATTAAACAGAGTGGATTATTCGATAATACCATTTTAATGATCGTCGGTGTTATGATTTATAGAAATAAATAAATTGATTGTATGTTATATTTACAGTTGACTCTTGAATAATGCAAAATAGTTTCTTGGATCGATCCGCTTAAAACTCGTCCATTCAAAGCATCCGGGTTCAGCTATAAGTAAACTTTTCTTTTCAAGAATCTTTTTCTTAGATTCGTATGTTCACAACTCGTTAGTTCAACAGTGGCGGGTTCGGTTAGACGTAGAATTTTCTTTTTGAGAATTTTCTTCTTGAATCAGTTCCTTTAGGAGGGTTAAGAAAATAAGAGAAAAAGCATAAAAAATCAGATGTTTCAAATTCCAATAATTTCCTGTAAATTATTGTTAGAAAATTTTTAAAACGGAAATTTAAAATCAAGTCCATCTGATTATGCATACTGGAGATGTAGTATTTTCTTGAAAGAAGAAATCCTTGATTTGAAATTATCTGTGATCTTTATGCTTTCGTTTCAGCGTCATCCTTCTTCTATATGTATAGTCAAATTCTTGGAGTGTGTATCAAGAATTACACGCAGATTTTCACCTGTGAGGAACGACATTTCCAACCCATAGGTTGTTCAAGGGTCAACCGCAGTGAATTCGGTAAGTCATGCCATGTTCTTTTCATACTACACTTAAGACAGGTGATTAGGGTATGATTGATAGAGTTTCGCGTGTCGCAAATGTCGCAGATAGTTGATTCAGTTTTTGCGACACGGTAGGAGTATGCAAAGGTCGTGCGGTTTATTTTCACTCGTATCAGTATAACTCGGTCTTTTCTATTCAGAAGTATAGCCAGAGCTGATATCACTATTACTGTTGTAGACTTAGAGTGGTAGGTACCGAAAGGTTCATTCTTCACCCCATGCTTTCGTTGTTCTTACGAGCTCTTTTTCGAGAGCCTTTTTTCACATTTAAGTTTTCCTCAGATTGCTTAAATTTTAGTTTCTTTATTTTGGAATTTAACAGCATGTTGATGAGGTTTCAAAATTATGGTCGAGCATAATTTAATGAGAATAGAAACGAAAATTTGTACATATGTAGACGTTTGCTGTATCTGACCTTGTTTTGTAATGAGATGTATCGAAATACAAAAAACTGTCTGTACCTCGTGAAGTGGGTCAAGTTGAAGAAATATTTGTACGAACTTCGTTCATTATTTTTGTACCCCCAATTTAGTTCTCAAGTGGTGCCTATGCGTTGTAAGGAAAATCTATATATGAAAATATTGATGTGAAGTAGCAAATGCTAAGTTGTTATCATTTAAATTATGAAATTTTACTCATGCGAAAAGTACTGTAATTGTAATTGCGTATATAATGTCTTGAACCAAGGCAGTTCCAATGCAACCAATGCAATAATGAAAATTCAATTTTCACTTGGGTTACTGGTCTCTATTAATGAGCCAGATCTTATCAGTGTGCCTTTACATTTAAATAAGTCATAAAAAGGAATACCTCCAGAAATAAAAGAAAAACATTTTTTTTTACTAAGTTCAATAGTTTAACTTAATACAAAAAAAAAATGTTTTTCTTTTATTTCTTAAAAGTATTCTTCCTTATAGGTACAGATACACATTTTTCCATCACATAAACACATAAACAACACTTTTATGGACTACCATACACGAAGGTTAATTACTCCTATATTTTTATTTTAAAAGATGGCAATCAATTTAAAACTGTATTTAGGGATGTTAAGTTAATTTTTAACCCCTGTATTTCCAGGTTTGAATTGAATATAATAAAGTGGCAGTCGAATTAATTTTATTCACTTTTTTGTAATGAAACTTTTTTCTAATTTCTACCATTTCAATGCTATAGCTTGACCCAGTTGCGTGGGACACCCTGTAGAGTTACAAAATATTAGCTATATTTGCCATTATTTAATACCCATTATAGGATTCTGACTTTGCTATACCCATTTAATACCCATTATAGAACTTTACTATAAACTTAATATTTGCAAACCACTTTCATTCCCATCTCCTTCAACTGTAATTCCCTTTCGCGCGAGTAATCATTCCTCTTATCAGTTGCAGCAGGAGTGTTTCTCCACTATATGTATGTAATGGTAATATTCATTACAGACCCCTCTCATTATTATTGTTATTATAAAACGTAATTACAGATATATGTGCCCATTATGTCGACCTGATGTATCATTACTGAGACTATCGATCACTTTTTATTACATATGGGTATACTGTGAGTGCGTTAATCGTAGGATTATTCTTCCCTTAAAATTTGAATAAGCACTGTCGATGCGGAAGGTTATAACGTATCAAAGTGTAAGTGTAAAACTTTTTAAAAAAAATGTTCTTACATTTCCACTGACTTTTTTTTTGTCTTTTCAAGAATTAAGAGGAAAAAGTTCATAGGAATTTCGACGATTTCTAGCAATTCGTTCAAAGTTTAGATCGACACATTTTGACGCCATCGCGTGACGTTGAACGGAATACAATTGAAACGAAATCGTATCTATTCTTCTGTCAATAGGCTGCAATTGCGTTAGCTATCAGAGTAACGATTTTTCAATTCAGTTCCATTAACTACATGAAATAAATGTGAAATCGGACGCTCGAACGCTGGTCAAATAATCTCGACTGCCTGCACCGGCAACGCCAGTCCTCACGTTAATTTATTAATTGATTGTATAACACGAGCTGACGTTGTTTTCTGTTGGTTTGGCGGGTCGAAATAATCTACTGTGAACTTTTAATCAAATTTTAGTTCGCAATTAAATAAATTACATCGCACTCTTTGAATGGAATGAATTAGTAAAATAGCTAATTATATATGCGTCGCTCGCGATGTATACGAGTATCGTCCTTCGAAAATTTCTCTTCGGAAATGAAAATTCTGGCATGAGTACGAAGTTTTAATCACGAATTTCAGTGGCATTTTAATCAAACTCCAGAGAATAGAAATTCCAAGTTTTCATCATTCTGAATTCCACAATTCAAAGTTCTGTAGCTTGGAAGGATTTGCCCGCTTTTAATATGAAATAGTTTACTGTCTCCGCTTTTAAGAACTCTTTATTTAAAACACTCTAAGTGTTAAATATTTAAAAAACCATTTAATGTCTGTAACACTAAGATTTCGAAGAGATTTCAGTTTTAGTTATTTTTTTTATAAATTCTGGAGATGAAAATATTTCATATTTTCTTTCATAATTTGTACCTGCTTTCTATGTTAGTATTTTTATTTAATTTCATATGTATCTGTATATTGTTCATTCAACTTGGTGATTCTTTTTATCTTTTTCATACTTGGATCAATTTTTCAACCGATAAAAGTGTAAGAAGAATCATAGAATTAAATAGATAACAATGTACATATATAAAAATGAAACAGAATTCTAACAATTGCAACAGTTGCGTCGTTATCACTTCAAACTCATGGAACTTCGAACTCGGTTAATCCCACGGAATACGCGCTCAAAATTCCAACCAACAGCGCGTAACAATTTCAAACCATTCCGAGTAATGGAATACTTAAAACCTCTAGTATAATAAAGTTTCTATAGATGAAGAAGTAATGCGAGAGGAACTACTCCGTAAACCAGAACCTTCACCCATTCCCCAGATTATTAATCTCCCTTTTAAAAACCGTCCTTGCCCAAGAAATCTCTGAATCTATTTATAATAAATTCCTGATTGAACCTTCGAAAAGCATCGTACCTCAGGCTTCAGCAGTCTGTTGATACAGCTGATCCTGCTGTTCAAAATCTCCAGCTCCAAGCGTTCCTTGTAGAGCTGTCGAAACGAAAGAGAGAGAGAGAGAGAGAGAGAAAAAGGAAGAAAGATTCACGGTTAAAGTTTCTCAGTCGAGTAGGAATTTGTCCGGCGAGAGACCCACCATTTTCTTCGTCTTCTCTTGGAACACGTCGGTTTGCTGCAGCTGGAAAATCAGAAAGCGATTTACCATTTACTTTAACCGCATTGTTGCAAGCGGACCCGGGTTCTCGGTGCCCGGGCTTCAAAGCGAAACAACGAAATGCACTCTCGCGGCACGTCGCGAAAGCCTGTGTCGAGCGTCGCGCGAAACGAACTTACGTGCTTATGAACGCAGTTGTAAGCAGGCCTGATGTCCGTCACGCTTTTCTTCCGCGGGATTCTCTGCGAATTACCACCAACTGTTATTACGCTGCCTCGCAGCCCGCGAAGGTTTTGTCTACTACATCGAATCGTACCTTGTCCGCCTTCTTTTGTAGTCGGTGGAACAGTTTTCGGCCGGCGGTGGTCGCCTTTGCGCTCTGGGGGATGCGACGCGGAAACAAATGGATCAATTAGTGGATGAATGTCGACGAGTAATACACTGCGTTTATGAATAGAGTGCGCATATTTTATATTAAGTGTATTATGATGTATTGTTGTTGTATTTGACAGGTTTATGACAAGTATAAATACGAGAAATTGCGCAAGAATATGTGTTACAAGATTTAGGAAATGAAACACATTTTTATTGGAGTATTAAAACTATTGACGGAAAATATTTTTTTCTGCAGATTGTCTACACGTCAGATTTTTGTTTTAAATTTTTACTTCGAAAAAATAATTTACAAACATATTTTTTTACTTTTAATCAGTGTCAATTTAGAATACATATAATGTTTTTTGAAGAACAATTAGCACACATAGAATAATGATATCGGTTTTTTAACCGACGTTTATAACCTCTGTTTATAAAATTGCGAATTTGTATAAACGTTCGTAATCTAGTCGTAGGCAACTAATAGCTCAGAGTATTTATTTTTCATCCAGTTACACAGTACAAAAATTGCATCACCATGTAAGAGAGAGTTGAACAAAATAAGGTACTTGGATAAAGCGGAGTACTGAATTCTGCTGCGTTTCTTTTGAAAATTCCAAATTGGGAAAGCTTCTATATTATTATGAATGTAGAAAACAAATTTTTAAGATAATGTTGGGAGTAAAATAAAATAGTCGTTAGAAGAAATAAAACACACTATTGTGTCAGATAAGATCCGAAGACTGTAATAAAGTTGATGCTACAGTTGCTTACAAATACGTTATCCGAATCCTTTCATGTTTTAGGAGATTATTTTTTGTGTGTAGTATCTTTCAAAATTTGTATTGGGAAACTGAGAATTTCGATACGCCAACTAGTGAGAGAAAATTGAATTACTGATAATGGAAATAGGTTAAAAATAGATACATGAAGATCTTTTGATACGTTTAAATACAAAAATCACAGAAACAAGAGTTCAAAATATTTTTTTAAGTTGTTAAAAGCTACTTGTGATGGTGAGTGAAATGTTTGAAGGGATCTAGGACCTACTTTCAGTGGTTTGCCAATTTGCTACCAGAAACAAAAAATCTAAGCCACGCCTTTACTAACAATAAGTTTCTCAATATGTGTTTTATACAATATTGTACTCCCTACGTGTGAATATTCTTTTCTTCTTTCATTTGGATAAATCTAGCAGTGTTATTCTACTTATGAACTTTTATTCTACTTAGGAAGTTAGATATCTCAAGTGTCCCTCGTCGATTTACTTCATCTTAAAATATGTTACAGTGGATAAAACAAAAATGCGTTACAGGAATTGATAAAGCAAAAATTATTGTGAAATAGAAGATTGTACATACAAGCGCTAAGCCGTTCGTCCACTGCCGCAACGCAACTGCAATTTGACTATACATATAACAATAAGAAATTTAAGAATCGACTCGCATGCATTATCGTAGACATAACGCCATAATTTCCTCAAATACCTTATCGAGCAAACAAAAGCCTGCGAGTGATTGACGCCATTGCATGCGAGTCGTTTATTAGTCAAATTGCAATTTGCAATTTCGTCGCGACAGTGGACGAACGGCCTTGCTGTAATTGGATGTTTGTGGTATAAATAATCATTATATTTTGCACATTTTTTTCGCAACTACCATTTTTGTTCAAAGCTCGAAGAATAAAAAATTCAGATTACATGTCTCGGGGGTCGGAGCGAATCGGATATTTCTCACTTTTTGGTTTTTTCCTTGCAAAAGAAAAAATTTGAAGCTTTTATTCGTTATGTATTACTAACATTAAAATCAAGTAGGTACTAATTACGAATTTATAATACAAAATTATACATTTATTGTTTGAAAATCATTCATTTATCATTAAACAGAAACTGATCCGATTCATCCCGGTCTACCCTACATTTTAATGAATGATGCAATTTAACTCGTATTCCATATTAAAATATAAATTATATGATGTATCGTACAGCTAATATACAGATTTCATAAAGTACAAAATTAATTATTTTTATCAGTGATTTAACCTTCATGAATTTTCTAAGTTCTTTTTCATTACATTGTACTTTCTACATTCTTAAAAAAATTGTCTGATTTCAAGGAAAATTTAAAGTATTTACTAACACTTATATTTCTTCATACTACATCAACAGTTTGATGCTTGTTTTAACGTCAATATTTTTGAAGAAATGCATTAGGGTTGTAACTACTCTTTTTAAATTATACTAGTTAGATAAAACGGGGTGAGATGACCTGACTCAAAGTCACTTAACAAGAAACTATAACTGATTATTAAATTAGAATTATCATTACATTACACCTTCAAAATAAAATATCAAACCTAATTCTCTGTAGTCTAAGACAAGTAAGGAAATTGTAAATACACCTTTTTGTTCAACATTCCCTTAAGCTGCTTTTACATTAGGCAATTCCTGGTCAATTAACCGAGTTTATAGACCTCAAGTCTGGTGATGGAGACTATCAACTGAAAACTATCGACTAATTCGATAGTAGCCGATTACTATTTTCAGTGGACTAATTTTCTAAACCCTAAACTATCGACTAAAATGCGATAATTGAACAGATGATATTAACTGAATTTAAGCAGGATTGTCAGATAGATTGAATCATAAGATTTACTACTGTTTCATTATTGTATTATTCATTTCATTATCGTTATCAAATTAATTCATTTATCAATGGGGACAATAGAATAATTAATTCACTAAGCATATGTATTTTCAGTTGTTCTATTCTACTACATATTTCTCCTAAACTTCTGGGCAATCATTAGTATATTAATAAAATAATAATTATTTGTGATTCTCGCCGAAAAATTTTAATCAATCGATTTTTTCGGATCTAATATCGAATTATTGGAAACCATAATAATTTAAGGTGAGATTAGTTTTAGGATTTGTAATCTACTTTAATTTCATTATTAATTTCTGCTATAAAAAATGTAAAATACAAAATGAAATTAAACACTTTAAATTTTAAAAACCTAACAAGACTAATTAAGGGATAAAGTCATAATAGATTTACAAAAACTAAGTTTTCGAATGTTGTCCAACACTCGATATGGATAACAACCAACAAAATGAAAATGCAATCGACTCAAAACTATCGACTGAGTAGTCGAAAGTACGCAGCGACTAAATAGTAATTAGTCGATGGTTGACAGTGCCCATCGCTATTTAAGTCGTTGAATTAAAAGGTTTAGTCTAGGGCTTAGAGTCCTGGTGTTCAGAATTTTAAAATTTTTGTGTATTTCGCAACATGCGTTTATTCCTTACTTTTACAATACGCGTATTTGACGTTAAATGGGCTTAAAAATAGAATTGATCGACTCAGAGTAGACGAGGAAATTAAGGTACTCCAAGCCGAACGATCCGAAGTCATTTCCACTTGGTCGGAATTCTGTTTACACAGTCAACTTTGAACAATTTCAGCTCCATCGACTCAGTGTCGTCAGAAGTTGCCTAATGTAAATGCACCTTCGCACATCATCACGAGCTTTCCACATTGATGCGCTGCCATTGAACGCGCCATATTGCACCCTTAAAAAAAAATACTAGGGTAGAGAAAAACATTAAAAAAAAATCACCATGACTACGAAAATTCGGAGCAATTTCTTAACCTTTTCTGAATGAACGAGCAAACTCACTCTTAATTGCCAAAGTGAAATGCGAAGTGGAACTTTAGGGATAAGTTAACCTTTTATCAGTTCACTTCGCTCCCAGAAAAACGGAGAACGATTCGGTAAATCGTCGCGTCACCGTTTAAGGCTCTCGTCAACTCAAAAATGAAGGACGCTCTGACGAATCGGACACAAAACGGGCGAAATAAAGCGGAAACGCTCGACACATCGCATCGTGTCCAATTGAATTAACCTTTCTGCCCGGTTAAACGCCGGCGAAACTTTCGATCCCGACGCTAACCTCGGTGTTCGCCGAGCAAGAACGGTTACGGGCGGAGAGGGATGGTACAGAAAGACGGGGAAAAGAAGAAACAGAAGGGGGGAGGGCGATGCAAACGAGCGATCCCGACGGCGATAAACTTCACGGGCGATGCTCTCTTCATTGGAGCGACCGTTTTCCGTTCCACTCGTTCCAATAAATTAATCAGCCGAGAAGTAACAGAGCAATTAACGCGACGATGGAGCAGTGAATCACGGAGTACGTAGCGAACACGTGAAAACCTTCCGAATTCGCTTGCTTCGGGCTCGTAACTTTTATGAATGAATTAGGAAAAGGGGGAGCGATGCGGTGGGACGTTGGCAGCTCGATGGGGGTGGAAGGGGATGAAGGGGACAAGGGGAAGTTTGAAAGAGGGAAGGAAACGATTGTTCGAAGGAGAGGGATGTTTGGTAATGGAAATTGGGGGGCTGAGGAATGGAGATAGGAATGGGGGATATGATGGGCTGGAAAAGGGAACGTCTTCTGAGTGAAATTCTGTTCTCTTTTCTGATTCGGATCGAGAGAAATTTCGGGGGATTTAAAAATTGAATATGTGTGTACCAAGCGTTGCGAAACGCGTGGGCGTGGCTTTACGGGTGAATTCGATGTATAGAAATATTGAAAATTGTTCGAAGCAGGCCGCATTTATACAGAGCGATCCAATGGGTTTTGACAAAAGACCCTGGTTTTGAACATGAGTTGAAAATACACGTGTATTTTCATAGGTCCGTGTTTGAAGCAGGGGTTGAAAACAGTTATGATATCGGTTCTAGTTCTCGAAACAGTTATAGAGAACCGAAATGATGTTATAACTGTTATGGATATATCGGTTCTGGCGTATAACGATTACGGTTCCAATTCTCCAGAACCGATATTATATCGGTTCTATAACTGTTATTTTTCGGTTCTTTATCAGTTTTGTATTAAGAACCGAAAAATAACAGTTATAGAACCGATATAATATCGGTTCTGGAGAACCGGAACTGTAATCGATATAGGCCAGAACTGATATATCCATAACAGTTATAAAATCATTTCAGTTCTCCATAACCGTTTCAGTGGGAACCGAAATATAACAGTTTCAAACAGTTATTTTCGGAACCGTTTCAACCCCTGGTTTGAAGCCGCGTAGTCTTTAAAGGTACGTCTATATACAGGGTGTAAACAATATACGTTTAAATATTTTCAGGGGTGGTTGGGGAGCTCAAATGGAACAAAAAATGTCGTACGACATAGTGTTCGATCTGCCTGCGTTTTGCAGTAATAATACCTTAAAGTTTATTACTAGACAGCGGATCTTTATACACTATAAATATGCAAAAGGCATATGTCATTTATGCACTAAAAATATGCAAATATGCAAATACAGTAATATAGTGTATTAATGTATTGTACACAATATATTGTGTTATACAATATTTTCTATGTACATATATATACGTATACATATAGTTAACAATACCTTTTCGAATCATTCTTGCATATTATAATTCGTGTTACAATAAATTTTGAGCATCTTTTCTAAATTTGACGTCAACTGATGGCGTCTTTGTCAATAACAATATTTTCAACTAAAATTTGTTTTAATAACACTTTAGGTTATCTTACTTTTGCCATTTAAAAAAAAATGATAAAATAGTTAATTGTCCTGTTAGACACTATTCTACTTTGTTATACTGCACCAATGACTACAAAGATTTACCAAATGTCCCTTTTGAACAAATTGTGAAGTACACAGAGGAGTTATTAAAAAACAAAAAAAAACCTTTGTTGTACTGTGTACTATACTATTATACCATTACGCTATATTATACTACACTGTTATATAGGAATATCTATTATTATATATGTATCATATATGTATTATTATATAATATTACTCAAAAGTACATTTATTGTTTGTCACTTTTCACTATTTCACTCAAATCCTGTTGGCTGCGACGAACGAACTAAATTTGAATTCCAAACACAAACTACAACGAGTACAAAAACATGATCTCTTCTTTATGATTCATAAAGTTATAATATAAGAATTCACTAATAGACGAAATAAATTTGAAAGATAGATATCCATATGACATATTGATATTCCATACAAGCACAATAAATGCATATGTTGTTAAACATAAATATGCAAAGCATATGCATTATGCAAAAAATGTAAAATAAAAAATATATGTATTTTTAGAATCCTCTAATCACAAAACAAATTTCTGTCGAGGTCCGATTACATTATTTATTTTCTATCAAAATATGCATTTGCATAAAGATCCGCTGTCTATTTATTACCCTATACGCTAAACTAATAGTCCGAAGATTCTGAAACTTTACAAGCACATTGGCAAGCAACAATAGAGTAGAAGAGTCTTAATGCATTTTGTTGAATCTCTTATAGTTTAACTGTTATAAAGCTTTAAAAATTGGGGATGTTTGTAGGAGTGAGCATCGGCTACGCACACAGAGTAAGGGAAGCCTAATCGGCTGCTTGGTTCCATGTGTTTGTCTTGTCGATGTGCCGGAGTTAGTATCCATCTCAAAACCATACCGCTAGCTTTAAAGCATTATTACTGCAAAATAGAGACAGATCGGACACTATGTCATAGGATATTTTGTGTTCCATTTGAGCTTCCCAACCACCCCTGAAAATATTTCAACGTATATTGTTTACACCCTGTATAGCGCACGCACGCGAACGAATGAGAACGAACGCGACGAACGCAGAATTACACGGGCGAACACGAACGCACGCGAACGAACAGGGAAAGATCGTGCGCCTCCCGTTCTTGGTGTTCCGTCCCTCAGTTGGTCTTTAGTCGCCGTTCGGACGATTTGAAGACTTGAAATTAGTGATTTGAAGATTTGAAGTTGAACATTTGAGAGGTTAAAACTGAAGATTCGTAGATTTTTAGAATTTCACTTTAGAAATTTAAAGAGACAAAGTTTTGAAAAATTATAATTTAATATTTGAATATACATACAACTGAAGATTTAAAGAAAATGTAAAAATTTCAAATTGAAGATTTGAAGATTTTATGTTCGACATTGGAAGATTTCAAGTTGTGTTGTATTATGTGACTGAACATTGTGAATGAGGCTTAACGATACATGGATGTATGTATATGTATATGTGTGTGCGCATACAGTGCAGTGGAAGAATAAAGAATGTCCTCTCACGTGCACGTCTTGCTGCATATAACCTCATAACCTGCATCCTAACCCACGGGAACATAAAACAGTTGCAGATTTAGATTGAAAATTTAGAGCTTCCAAGTTGAAGATATGGAAATTTCAAATTGGTGGTTTCAATATTTCAATTATCAGATTCTATGATTTTCAGAGTTAAATTTCGAAGACTTGAGGGTTTTTAGTTAAAAATCTGAAAAAATTGAAGTTGGAGATTGGAAGATGTGAAATTGAAGCTTTAAAGAGTTTCTAAAACTTTAAAGAGGTATTAAATTTAAAATGTTAAACCTAGATTTGAAGATTTCAGATTGTGGATTCAAAAATTCCAAGTTGCAGATTTATAGCGTTAAAATTGAAAATATTAAAAAGTTCAAAGTTGCCCTAAATGCGCCTCATGCTAAATACAATCCTGGTTCGGAGAAATATTTCTTTTATTTGATTTTGTTTCCGAGTTTTTAACAGTTTTGTATTTTATCTGCACTGGTGTTACAATTTTTCGAAGACTTAATACTTCAATATTACGAATTTTTACATCCTGGAAGATGCGGTTTTAATCAATTGTGAATCAAATACATATACAAAAAATTTCTATCGCAACTTGTAGAATAAAAACAGCACTATTAAATGAATAGAATAATTAACAATTTCTGTTCAAAGTTAAGTGGAATTGTTTTCCAGTATCTGCTACGATTTTTTTACGAATACAGTGCGGTATTCAGAATGTATTCACAAAATAAAACTTTACTTAAAGTCGGACTCGCTGATTTCTTTTATAGACAAATTATTATTGGAGTTCCGCTAAAAATTCGCGATCCAAAATGTTGGATCACATTTATTTTCCGAGTTAAAAGTACAGGAAATTGATAGTAGAAAAATTTCCAGCGTCACGATTCACGCAGAAGGAAACTTTTTCCAACGTTCGGAGATCTCGAAGAATAGTATCAAACTACCCTTCCTTCGAAAGTTTCGCCCCTGGAGTTCGCGCGACCGCCGTGACAAAAATATGCGTCCCGTATTTTTGGCTACTCGGCAAACTCGCCAAGTTCCATCAAAATCGGCAGATGTTCCAGTCGGTGGGTGATAACGAGAATGATACAAGGAGATTCGCAGGGGTAGGGGAGGGAAAGAGGAACGATCGGGGAGGAAGATTCAGATTGGGAAACGAGGCGGAAGCGGGAAGATATTGGGAAAAGAAAGGAAAGTGCGAAACGAAGGATGGGATCATGGGAACATGTGGTAAAAAGTAATACAAGGAGGAAACGTCGAAGGGGCTTGAAAGGGGGAGAAGTTGAGAAAATATTAGGCGACAGAAGGATGCCAGAAGATTGAATAAAGTAATTGGGGAGGACAGGCAGCTGGAATAAACCGGCTGGGCAAGAAGGAAAGGAAACGGAGTGAGACTGATAAGAACATAAAATAGAGATGGGTAGTGCCAGTGAAATGAAAAGAAGAATATAATGCGGATCATAATATATAGCATGAATTGATGGCGGAAATAAAACAGGTATAGAATTATGTACGCCGTAATACAGTTTATGTGAAACTGCATTGAATGGTTAAACACAGTCTCCAATAAAAATATGAACTGTAAAAACAGAAATAGGGACTAACAGCAAACCACCTCGATTTCTGTGTTTTAATGGATACATTGTTATATTTCGTGCATTTTTATTCATAGATCTCACTTTATTTCGTAACTTGGAAATTTGTTTAAATTTTTTACTCAAAAGTTGAAGATTAAAAGAAAGATTATAGAAGCTGTACTAAAATGTAGAAAATCAGAAATGACATTATTGGCAAAGAAAAATCACTGAATCAGTATAGTATTTCACCAAAAAATTATGACACAGGCAAGATTCACTTAAGTAATGTGCTACGCGATGCCTTTAAGGGTGCACATCGTCAAATTTTTCCTTTGCTACTTGGATCACGTCTTCATTTATTTGATCACATATATTTTGTTCGTTTTGGTATTGGAAAGGCTTTGAGTAACTATTACCGAAAAATACTTATGTTAGACCGTCCCTGAGCAAAACATTAAATAAGAGTAAGAAGCACTTAGCACACAAAAATTGAATAAATATATTTTTGGTGTATATAAAAGACAGTAAAGGATATACATATAATTGAACTGAATTTATTTAAACATTGAAAGTAACTTTCACTCTTACAAAATAATAAATTATTCTGCATTACGTTCAGATTTAGAAGAATAATTGCACATCTATGTACAATTCGCAGGTAATTTGTTTAGCTGTAACCGATTGTTCAAATTTCACCACACGGAAGTCCACAGAAAGACAAGTCGATGGGATTAAAGGTTCATCGATCTTTTTTTACAATATAAGTTAACGCGAATCTTGCAGTTTAAAACTTAAATTATTGAATATCACAGATGGATGGAATCAATCAATGTTCCATCCATCTCTTCCGTTCCGACTAATGTATAGTACACTGCCAAGGTATCGTTATCGAACATATTGCAAAATTTCTACCACAACGCATCTGTGAAATTATTATTCGATGGTGCAGTCACTACCACTTTGCCGAGTAGAAGTTTCAGACTATAAGATTCATGTAAGCTTTACACTGCAATCGACAATTCGTTATAGTTCAACGAACTTAGTTTAAAGTATTACGTTATTTTGATGATTTGGATGGTTGAATGTTACTTTAATTGTTTGAGTAAATATACCGTTAAGGAACTAGTTTTTGGTTATTTTAGGAGCTTTCCTGTCCATGACATTGTTTTTTAACCTAATAAAATCTTAAATCATAGACTTTTTTTTTTACTAGAAGATAAATTTATGTTTAATTTTCGAGGAAAAATTTTAAAAAGTTAGAAATAAGTATGATTTAATTATTTACAAGCTACAGAATAATGAAATAATTAGAAATTAATTTTTGATCAGGTGAGGAACTAATTTTTGATCACCTAAAATGGATTGCAACTATTTTCTCGTCACGTAAAGAACTGATTTTTTATCAAATATAATCGAAGATAATAAATTGAGACTTAGAGGCATCACATAGTATAATTGATTAAACTCCGTGCGCTGTTCGGGTTAATAAAAATCATCTTTTAATAAAAATTTAATTTCTATCAAATTTACTGACTCTCTCAAATATGCTTACAAAACATATAGTAATATGAGAATATTTGCAGTACAACTTAATGCATTAATCACAAAATTGGATAGATCTGTTTGAAACAATTATTTAAATAATATTTGGGTTGAGCGGAAAGTTTTTGCCGTTTGTGCAATTTTTTATCCTGAAAATTGAGTTCTACAGGTATAGAATAATGTTGTTGCATGAAAAATGGTTAAGGGTCATATGACAAAATAAACTATACCTCAATAATCAACTCTATGTTTAAAAAACGTGTCTTTTAATTTTACCGAAGAAATGGCATGAATTTTCTGCTCAACCTAATATCTGTGGTTATAAGGCAAAACGCTTGCATATCACATATTTTTATTTTCGAGATATTCACGTTTAAAGTTCTGTTTACCAATACTGTAGCATGATTTTAATTTAGTTAAATCCTTATTTTTAAAGGAATACTTTCGTTTAATACACTTTCTATCTGATAATAATATAAATTCTGCTTTCTAGGCTTGAGTTAAGGCATAAACTCATGAAAATATAACCAGCGTTGTTGGTCCTTGCAGCCACAGATATAAGGGTTAATTTAAGGATCGAAGTGCATTTTCTCACCATACTAAAAATGTTGAGTTAACGCAACGTTGGGCATTAATGGGTTATGTGCATGTTACTTATGTCATTACTTTTTGGTGGTAATTGTACCGTCATTAAAATTTCATAAATAACTTACTTGAAATGTACAAACAATAATGATCACGACCATAATACTAGTGACAAATGTGATGATCCCACAGTCTGGACCCAAACTCAGTGCCTGCCTCAATTTAGATTCCATAAGTAAAAACTTGTACATCTAAAACCAATGGATAATGGAGAAATTAATTTCCCGAAAACTTTTTAAATCTATGAACCTTTTGCGTTCCAAACTTCTTTTAGAATAAACTGTTAACATAAAGCAAGTTTACTTTGTCCGATGTACACACGAAAGTATTGATATTTATCCAAGATTCGAGTTCATCGAAATTTCTTGTAAAATATACGTTTTGCTATATTGTTCGCTTTCTGCGGACGACATTGCAGAAATTTTGAAGGAAATTACATTTCATTACACATTGCCTTGCCGAAATTGTCACTATTTGTCATTACTTTACTGATAAATATTACTGATAAATATCCTTCGACCGTCACGCGTTCAATCTCCGTGCATCGGCTCCCGTTATCTTAAATCTCAAAATTTTGGTAGCGACCTACACAAAATGTTATCGTTGGCCACATGTTATACACAGGTTGGAACGGTCAACTTGAATCGCAAAAGGTTAGAGGGTGTCAGCCCAAGGCACCGACCAGCCAACGGAGTCCGAAATGATGGGGTCCATAATATCTGTAAAATCTCGCGGCGTCCATGTCCCTGGGCTCTGTGAACTTGATAATTTGTCGCGATTGTCACGGGCATCACGTCAATTTGGTCGTTTCGGGGCGGTCGCGAACCAAAAAAAAGTGACAGCTCTGGCGGTCCGTTTGGCAGAGCACTGAAGCTGACGCGGTTACTGTCTCCCCGTACCCCGTCCCTTTCTTCTCGCGTCAGCGCGAGCCCCTCGCCGGTCGTGATCGATCAACGTACAACGATAACAGTAAACATCGACGGTGTGTACAAATTGATGCGGCATATTCAAACAACGTCGACGGGTATGACGATAATCCGATCGGGTCTCCGCGGCAAGAACGCCGGGATCCTCGTAACGACATTATCTTTCCCGGCCGCGAACCTGGTCTCGGCTTGGCGATCGTTCTATTTTACTGCTGTCTTTCCCCGCTACCGTCTCTTTTCCTTCGATATTTGCACGAACCTTTGGACGGTGTCCTTCCTCTTTCACCCCCCCCCCCCCCCCCTCTCCGCGATCCGGGGCTATGGATACTGACGAGGTCAACTCCCCCAGTGCTTCGTCTTCTTTCGGAATAACCGTCAGACGTTTACTTAATTCCTCCGTTTCGGTGCTTTTCGAGGTTCCGTGAGCTCGCCGACGATGGGGAGCGATGTTTGAGGCTCGGGAAATGGTCATCGTCGGGATGGTCGTGTATGAATAAATTAACTCGCTGGAAGGTGCTCGATTCAACGGCGATATCTGTGACGGTGGGCTTCTTCGTTATGTAAAATCGTTGCCCTCTATTTCTTGGAATTGGTCCCTCGTTTTCTTTCCCTCCTTTGATGATAGAGAATGGGTTAACAATTTAGGAGTGGTTTTAGGTGCCCTAGTTGGTCTCTACCGGGTGTCCAAGAACCGTAGAGTTTTAGTAAAGAGTAGATATAATAGGGAAGAGTTACCGAGTTACCTTATGTCGCATTTCCCATTTGGAATTAATTTTTTAACCAGTTTCTACTGAATATTGTAATTTTATGTAGGACACCTATTACTATGTAAAAGGTTAAAGGTTGACTCTGAGAAGGTTAAAGTTGCGAACGGAAATAAGAAAAATATGATCCATTAAAAGAATCGTGTTTATTAATGCATAACATACATACAGGGTGTTCCAAACAAAGTGTAAGAGCCGAAAAGGGGCGATTCCTGGGATGATTTTAAACAACTTTTTCCTTAGCGAAAATGTTCGTTGCGACTTCGTTAATGAGTTATTAATGAAAAACACTGACCAATCGGAGAGCGAGTACAGCGGATTAATGATGGCGCGGACGATGGCGAGCCAATACTACCCACCGCTGGAGCCCGCGCTGAAATTCATACACTGTATTCGTGCGTCTATTGGTCGGTGTTTTTCGTTAATAACTCGTTAACAAAGCCGTAACGAACATTTTTGATAAGGAAAAAGTTGTTTAGAATCACCCCAGGAATCGCCCCTTTTCGGCTGTTACACTTTGTTTGGGACACCCTGTATGTTACACTAAATTTAATGTGCACAAAGCAACGTATTTACTGATATCAACTTATAACATGTTAAAGTGTATTTTAATTTAAGAAGAACTAATGAGAAGATAAACAATTAATAACTACCTAAAAAATCGGTACGATATTAGAAACTTTATGCTGGTAGGATTTAAGAAACGTGTTCAATTTGTTAATAAATGTTACTTTAACCGTTGTAATGAACGTATTGTATACATATATAAAATGAATATACGATATTCTACAATAAGTACTTTTAGGAAAATGTAAAAATACAGGCTAAAAATATATTGTTAGATTATAATCGACTGAAATACATTGGTAAAAAGTTACATCTAATCTGATTTTTTAAGCATTTGTAGCTTGCGCAAAATGAAACTTCAACCAAAAACGTTTTACTTTCACTTCTTACTACACATATATTTCGTATTACTAACGTTACATACCGTTTATATTTATGACTGATAAAAAAAATCGTTAAAGTATAATTTAAATGAGCGGTACGTTATTGGCAATTCATCCCTAGGAGGTGATACTCTGAAGAAGAAACTATTTCTAGAAAGAGACGAAATAATACAACCAATTGAAATATTTGTTCATCTTGATCAGCAAAATTGAGTAATGATGTGAAATAAAAATATTAAATTCGGTTGATTGAAACTTCTCGCTTGTCTATACAAACAACTACAACCAATTTAAACGGACGCTTGTAGCATCGCCTCTTAAGTATCTACTCTTTGGTTTTAGGAGCAATAACAACTCTTTAGACTCCTTAGAGATTTACTTCGATCGAAAAATTAACGATTTTAGAGTGAACTTCACCGTTGGTCGAGGCAAGGAGTGTATTTAATTCTTCTTTGTTCTCTAACACGAAAAATAGAGGTAGGAACTGTCCTCAGATCGAATCAGAAACCTTCTTCCTTGGATCGAAGAAATTCCATTACAGGTAGAAGCGACCGGGTATCCTTGTTACACGAGTAGGTTAATGTTGTGACGAAAAAAAACCATAAACGATAGAAGATATTTATTGGCTCATGATGATGCATGGTCACATAATCTCCCACACTACACTCATTCAGCTCGCTGTGGAGTGACATTAAGTCATTATCATTTTGCTTTTCGAACATTCAAAGTAAAATTTACAGGGTATGTTGTCACGTATTCATTTCTACAGATAACACAAATTAACTCCTAATCTTCTTAGTAATATCCGTGGGAACAATTTTTTATAAAGCCAGACTCGGTACTCTAAGGTTTAGTTTAAAGTAAGCAACCCGATAAAAAATTAAAATTTGACAATCATCCCCTATCTTAAATTCTTCACTACTTCAACGTTTAATCTCTTAGTTTATTTCAAGATGAAGAAACTACATATTTTTATTTCCAATTTACTAGTGTTTATAATTTTGTACACCTGTTCCGCACAATTAACTTGGAGACTGAACTAACCTCTTGTCTTCAACAAGAAAATTTCTTCATTTCAGTTTCTTTCCGTTAAAAATACAAATTTTATTTCCTCAAAGACAGAACTACAATGAAAAAGAGATTTTTGTCTTGTCCTACGACCACAAGAACATTATGCACCTTCGAGTATTTAAAAATCCCATCACGTTAAATAAAAATTATACAACGAAGAAAAAGAAATTAATTTTTCTCAAAATTGATTCCCAAAGAAATTAACACTTCTCTCAATTACTAGATAAGTATTTTTACTTTAAAAACGTGTGTTATATTTCACTTATTAACGTTGTGAATGACCTCCCACAACAAAAATTTCACGGATGTAAAACAGAGAACTAGGGATTCGTGAGATGAATTGACCAACAGAAATCTCACGTCGCGCTTCATTTAAAAAAGCCGGAGCATCGCGAAAAAGAATGTCGGTGAATTCGTTATCAAGGATCTTTTATCTCGATTCGCCATCGATCGGCGCGAATAAACGGAACGTAAACACGTGCCATTGAATCGGCTTTCATCTTCAAGTACAATAGAAATAATCAAACGTACTCCGTTTAACGGAGCTTCCACGGTTTTTCGCGTGAAGGAAACATCATCTGCAATCGTTGACAGCGTTCGAGTTAATAGTGACGTGAATAATCCGGCGGAAAGCATGAATCGACACATCGGCGATTTCAATCTGACGGGCACTCGAAGCTGACGATGACGATGAAAATTTTTAATGGTCCCGAATCGCTCGAACGATATTAACGCCGCGCGAGATAGAATCCGATCGAATGGTCGAAATGAAAACGTCGAGAGGCACGATCATCGACGTAGAACAGACGTTATTCTTCTTGGTTCATCGTATTTTTTTTTTCGTGGCTCTCGTATTAACACCCTGAAAAAGAAAAAAGTTGCGAGTTCAGTTTTAAAATTTTGAAGTTCGTAGTTCTGCGTCATCGATAACGAATTCGGCAAAGTTATGTTAAGCAGCTACCAACTATTAATAATGTGAAATTCAAAATGAGGAATTTTATAGATTTTAATTTTTTTGAAGAAGTAATTTTATCTTTATTTATTGTGTTGTACTTTATTGCAGTCTTTTTAACATCCAGTAGCGTAGTTAATGTTATTTTGAATTTTCAATAGCTTTGGTCCCATCGCATTTTTGTCTTACAAAACACTTTTAATATGTCGTGTTAAAAATACAGCTCAAGACGTAAACGAAAACGTGAGGTTTAGATATAATTTTCACAGTTGAGTTTTCCTAAAGTAAGCAGTGTTCTCTTGGAGAACCATCCCAGCATTTCTCATTTTACCAGAAAATACAGGTAGAACTTGATTAAAAGTGTATCTCTTTTGGGTAATCATATTTATTTTAAAACCTCTCCTCAATACAAAATTTATCAAGCAACAGGTCTCAACTTTAACGGCGCCACAGTATCCAAAATTTGTTAAGAGACACAAGTGCTTGTAAATTTTGTGGTAGAACATTTTATGGTACATTTGGGATCGCTTACCTATTTCTGGTATAATTTATCTTAACTTTATACAGGGTATTTTTTAAAATCGCAACTAAAAAATTTTGTCTGAAGCAGGAAAAAAATATATTTTTACAAAAATTATTTATTTTTTTTTAAAGAGATCTCATTTAATTTTCAATAAACATTATCATAATATGTATGAGAAAACATAGGGTTTCAGTTACGAAAAAAATAATTGTACTTTGAAATTTCTTTCACTGCTTTACTTTCAAACAAATTACTTATGACATAATGTTTTCCTTTATGGCAACCAACTTATTTGATCAAAAACCAATTTCTTTTGTTTATTTGTGTTTTTTTTTTTAATTGATGCAAGTGTTACAATTAGGCGCAAGTAGCAAATAGAAAGATCTGTTATAAAAAGTACAGTGAACAAGATTCGAAAAAAGCTGTAGAAAATATGAATTATAATAAATTAGAAAGATATAACATACATTCTTATCGACGTTAGTATAAAAATACAAAGACAAGACTGATGTCATTAAAGGTTTAGTTTAAAGACAATTTTAACTTTTGAAGAGGAGGGTTTATTAGAAATTGTAATAATTTCATTTTAATATTTCATACAAGTTCAAGTTATTATTTACAATAACATTTGTTTTATATTTCTTAAATACTAAATATTTAATATTTTTATATTTACCACTAAAGTTGTTTTCTTGAAAATAAACAAAGAAAATAATACTTTATAAGTATTATATTTTATGATTTTTCAAATTAATATTTTTTCAAGAAATATCTGATAAAATTTCAGTATCAGTTCTTTACATGATGAGAAATTAGTTTCAATGCAATTTAGGTGATCAAAAATTAGTTCTCAAGTATTTTAGATGATCAAATATTGGTTTTCAATTATCCTATCATTCCATAGCTTGTAAATAATTAAATTATACTTGTCTGTAACTTTTTAAAATTTTTCCTTGAAAATGACACATAAATTTATCTTTTAGTAATAAAAAGGTTTATGGTTTAGAATTTTATTACGCTAAAAAACAGTATTACAGTGGGGAAGCATGTAAAATGATCAAAAACTAGTTCCTTAACGGTTGCTTACATAATTGCAATTAGTAATAATTTACAAAACTTCAAGAATTTTCAAACAAAGAGTATTAGAAGAATGGAATTATCATAAAACAGAAAAAATGTGAAAATGTGTTAAAACTACCTCAACTTTTTAATTAAAATCGCTGCATAATCGAAAGTAATTTTACTAAATCTACCTCAGCATTAAAGGTGTTAAACGAAACACCTTGTGTAGCGTGAGCCAAAGATTTGCGTGCAAACCAACGCCGGGTGCCAGAAATATAACATAAAATACCTGAGGGGTGGCACGCATTCGGCAGGTTTCTCTCCCCCGAATATCGTTGCGTCTCGTTATCATAGTAACGAGTTTTGCGGCCGGGGCCCTCAACTTCGAACTGCTCCGTCTGCAAAGGGTTAAGTTGATGACGTCGGAAATAGAATTTCATGACTACTTGTTGTCGGGACGGTTCGAATGGAAGGCGGAAGCGAAGGGGGATATCGGTCGGGGCCTCGGAATGCAACGAACGAATGCGCCTGTATAAAAGGCGTCTACTGTAAATTGTGGCGTAAATTGAAAACGCTTCGAAAGGAGGAAACGTTTGCTTTTCCTCGGGAACATTTCATTCGGGGTACAGTTAGCTCTTTGAATTTCTGCGAACTGTGCGCGGTTAATGGCGCGTTCCGAGACCACGTTTCGCCTTTTATTTATCTTGCATCTGAGATAACCGCGGAGAAAACACCGAGATAGTGTGTAATAAATAAAAAACGATGAAGGTATCGTCAATTTTTTTTACGACGTTCGATATTTCGTCGAATGCTGCGTGTGTCAAGGAATCGGGTTTGGATTTTGAGCCATTCTGCGAGCTAGTGCAGAGAATAATATTTAATTAATACAGTTGCACAGTTACTTCACGATCTTATGTATGTATTTCATTTTCTTATAATTAAACTGCGGATGTTTAGACATTTATAGTAATTTCAGATATACATATGAAAACTTGTAATATGTTCATACGTGCAAAAATTTATAAAATATTGAAAATAATAAACATTTTATTGTATCTAAAAAGGAAAACTCACTTCTATTCAAGTATCAATTGTTCTTTTATTCATATGAAATTATGAATTTGTATAAACATCCACAGCCTAGTTATATATAAGAAATTGATTATTTAGTTGCATGTCTGTTACATGTATTGTTTAGTGGAGACCCGAATATTTGGGTAATTTTTTTTAAACAAATGAGATGAAACAAGGTTGCTTGGTCACAAATGGCTCATTGCCAGTTTATGCTCCCATTAAATTTATATCTACTATAAGTTAAAAATTTTTATAAGCTTGTGAAGAATTTGTTGACATCAACTACAAGAGGTTATATTATAATTATTGGATTGTGGATATTTATGCAACTAGTAGGGTGTTAAAACATGCAAAATATTTGGAAAGTACAGTCACCCACAAAAATATTCCGTCGTCTCATATGCGTGACTAAAATTAATATTGAAGTTAGAGACTAATTGGAGCCAATACTGTCATAAAGTTTTATTAAGATACTTTAAAATATTTTTATACAGAAAATGTATTATATGCGAATTTGTGAAGTATTAACAGTTTTATTATTTTGTTTGTGTAATGCAAATAATTTACAGTACAGTTTGTTTAATAGTGTTAGCTGTACATTGAGATTCTGTACGTATAAAAATTAATTTATAGCTTGAAAAAGATAATTGTATCACCTGACATTAAAATATAATGTTTAAATTTGCATAAATGATAGACCCTAAATTTTTATGATTCGTTTTAATGTAAAAAAAATTTCCCTTTGACTTTGCGTTTATAAGGTGTATGATATAAAAAATATTCATAATGCTAAACATACAAAATAAAAAACGTATGACTCGAATTTTCTGATGATAAGATAAATTTCTCTTTAAGCTCCATTCATTTTTCTGCTCTATTTTCCACAAAAACACGCATTCACATGCACAGTTTGCTACTAACTATTCACTGCGCCAGTCTTTTTTTTTTTTTAATCCTGCCTGTAAATATTGCGCATTTCAATTGCTCATGCCTCTTTTCTACGAGTGTCTGTTTACAATTGGTACAGAAAGTTTATCACTGCATCGGTAACGAGCTTTACTTCGATCACCTTGAGGGCTTACAAAGTGTTTGAAGTTCCACCCTGAAGATGCGACAAAGGAAACTTGCGACAGGAGGAGGGCAAAAAAAAAAAGGATTACCAAGAAAAGTTTCCAAGAGTCAAGGACTTCGCTCGAAACTTTCTTTATACACCATGACATTCTTAAATACCATTTTCCGAATCAAGTGTTTGCGTTCACCGAACGCTGCAAATCAAACCGATGGCTCCGGCATTGTTCGAATTTCCGGCGCCGAATAATGAACGAAACAGTTAATTGAAAGTGCATTCGCGCAAATTGTACGTGTCTCCGGGGTTCCTTTCGGCGTGTCGCGCCGACAAAACGCGCGAAATCTGTTCGACGGCGCGGGGGAGGCGATTCACTCGACCGTGCGACAGTTATTTTCTCTCGAAAAATCTTGACCAATGGGCGCAGTTAAATATTTTCACGAGGGGCGTACAGTTAGCGCCGGAAACGGGATTTCATGGTTGTTCGCTATCGAAATGGCGATGTCGGAAGTCCGGCTCGTCGGATAAAATTCAAAACAAATTCGGAACGCCATAAATAAAAGACCGCGTCGCGTAGGGGGACGAAGCGGCACGGAGGACGGAGAACGGACGATGGAAAACAAAAATCGCGAAGAGCGACTTGGTCCACGGTACGCCATTGTTTTCCTTTTCTGATAACCACCGATTTCCAATTTAGACAATGTACTCGGTGAACTAAGATAAATTCGTGAGTCGCGTCGTATCTTCTTCTAATTCGTGAAAAAAAAAGGGAAAACTCCTTTTTCCCAGCGGGAAACCAAACGCGACCGAATTGCGCGAAAAAGAATCACATGTGAGATTAAAAATGTTTTAAAGATTTCGGAGTATTTGATTACGCGGCAACAACGAGAGGGAAACGCGAATTTCGTGGGTATTAAAAAAAATATGGGGCCAAGAATTCGACCAGATTGAATTCATTACAAAATTGTTTTACGGAAAACTTTGATTAGTTTCTTTTTTTTTTCATTTATTTATTTTATGCACGGTTTTTGATGAAATTTGCATTTCTCGTTTGCGGCCCTTTAGCTGTGACTCCGGATGGAAATTGGTCACTGCGTATGTGTTTCATATTCATATTGATGATTCTAATGGAAGTAGAGAAAAATGTCGCGTATAAATTATTTATATTTTTTTAAAGTGTATGTACGGGATGTCACACAAATGAATAGTCAACCTTTGAGAGTTTTCACTATTTGCTTTGAAGAAAGTGGGTCATAGGTGATACGGCAAAAAAAAGGCTTTTCAGTTTAAATATTTTTACCTGGTGATGTTGCCCCCGGTAATAAATACTGTTATTAATTACGCCACACCGATTTAACTGTAAAGTGACGATTTATTTAACCCAGTCGAGCATTATGATGAGATAAAACTCGTGATACAATCGACCAAAAGATATCTTGCGCTCTGAACACGGGTACATTACGAATTCTGCCATTCGCAGACCTCGAATTAACGCGCAAAACTAATCGCGGAAAGCGATTTCAAACGCAGAAATTATATTCAAAGCGAAAGGTACTTTTGACTGATCATATAAAGTGTTATTGCAGCCTATTGAAGTCAAAATGCGCGTGTACGACTCAGACTTGGTATATGAGTAATCATCCTTTTTTTTTTTTTTTTTTTTTTTTTTTTTTTTTTTTTTTTTTTTAAATAATAATAATAATAATAATAATAATAATAATAATAATAATAATAATAATTATTTGTAAATGTTATTCGTGTCACATGTGCCATCACAGTGATCTAACCCCTTAAATACAACAAATTCATAAGAGTTTCGCAATTCAGTGAAATAACGGTGATAGAATGATTAATGAAGGAAAATTAATTTCAAAATATTGCTGGAAATCATGCAACATGAAGATTTTAGAAGAAGGAAGTAGTTTCTTCAAGTTTCCCTTCCATTTCCAGAAATGTATCGTTGCTTCAAGTTTATGTACATACTAGTAAACCGTATTAGTAAACACGTTTCTCGTAGCTTGTATGTCAAGATTGTTTCTTTTGTCGTATACCAGAATTCGAATTCATTCGAGTTGATGATTGTGAGAGATTACGTTATTTCTCTTTGGCAACGGTGTTGTACAGCGAAGTAGAAAGAAGTGAAATGATTTTAATTCATGGTGAAGCTGCAGTAAATTCTGTTCAGGCATCTCGACTTTATACAGAAAGATATCTTGACAAAAAACATCCTTCTCGACGAAGTTTCGACAACACCGGAAAACATGAAAGACATATTAGAATTGCAGAAAACATTCACAACACTCTTTAACAAGAGCTAGAAAGTTGTTCATTAATCGATTAGAACTTATCTAGATAGAAGACTTACCTGGAAGAATCGACATTAAACGCAAACAATTTAGTCTCACGACGAAAAGAATATACTGGTTGCTAAGGCAAAAATCTAAATTAACAATGGACAACAAAATGTTAATATATAAAATAATAATAAAACCAGTTTGGACATACGGGATACAACTATGGGGCACTGCATGTAACTCGAATATAGAGATACTACAAAGATTCTAATTAAAAACGCTAATTGTAAGAATGATCGCAACGCACCATGATATGTATATCACAAACGAAATACTTCATCAAGACCTCAGAATGCCGACTGTGAAAGAAGAAACTATGGGATTTAGCACCAAATACATAAACAGACTTGGAATTCATTCAAATCCCTACGCCACAAACCTAGACAATATGTAACAAACACGAAGACTCAAGAGATTCCACGTTTCCACGTATTAGACCTTTCGCAACGTTTTACAATACATACACATGAACTATAAAGTTGAAAATATGTATTTGATGACGGAAATATGGAGCGGCACACTGGATATTGTCCTCGTCCAAAGACTATGCAAACACCGTATTTGTTTATAATCTTCTGTACGTACATAGAAGATTGATTGCAAATAGATTTAGTAGAGAAAAAAACAAATCGATTAGAAAAATGTATTGAATTTAATAGACACTATTTTGAACATTTTTTGCAATAAATTTTGTTTCAATAATTATTCTATCACAATTATTTCACAATTTACACGAATGGCAAAACTTTTATGAAGTTTTTGTGCTCAAGGTTACGCGAAGGTCATCACATGACGTGTCGTTGGATTCTCTTTCATTTAACAAAACGTCGATGACCTTGAAATCTCGAAAAAAAATGACCATGACAAAAAATTGTCCACTATCGTCTTGGCCCATCCGAGCCAAATACTTTTTTCCTCCGACATTTTTTTCTATCATGAAAAATAAGTGAAATATTTGAGATGCTAAAGTTAGGTGGGACACCTTGTATATTTATCGTTTGGTATAAATAGTGACATAATTTATTTGTATTCAAATTTGAGTAACGCCGCAGCGTCTTAAATTAATTTCGGAAAACTATGTGAACGCAGTTTATTCATTGTGCTTACGAGATGAAAGTATCGCTAATAAATTCATGCATATAATGTAGAAATAAGGACTGTAAAATCTCGATTATTATCGAAATGGTCTGTTGACCATGTAACTCTATATTATTTGGAATTACGTGCGTTAAAAAATTTATGTGATTCGCTGGCTACGAAGAAATGGGACACATAAAGTTTTATTCAATGTGTCCTGTTTTTCTTCATTTGTAAATATTATTACGCTTGAAATATATATGAAGTTTTACGTAACAACAGTTCTCATTCTATTATCCGAAAGTTCTGTTATTAATATTTCTGTTTTTTCTACTGGTTACGAGAATGGAGGTTGTAATATTTCATTGAGAAATAACTGTTTATTGAATATTCAAATTTTACTGAGAAATTATTCACAGATGAGAAGATCGAGAAGTAGCGACAATGATTAATATTAGGAATCAGGTAACAATTGTTATTCTGGGCTAACAATAAGCTAAAGAATTTTTCTATGTTCAATTGATGCCAGTTCTGGACTCCGTGACAGAAATCACCCCTTTTATGAAACTTCTTTTTATGTGGCCATCTATTTTTATTCAGGCATATGCGTACCATAAAATGCAAAAGATATAGAAAAATAATTTAAATAAAAGATTTACTATTATAGAAGGTTTATATTCAGCGATAAAAGTGTTTCGAAAAAATAAATTTGTATTCCCTCTTTCTACATTGTTTTGTTACAAACCTTTTTTTCTTTAGGACAACTAACTTTTCACTCACAGGGAAATACATGCGACTGAATAAAAGGTGCGATTTTTATAAATCAAAGTCTTATACACCAATACAAAGCAGTAAAATTTTTAACATTTAAAATTCTGAAATTAGATCAGAAAATAATAATATATTTGCACAGAGTCGCATTGACTGTGTGCAAACTTTTGGAGGCTCCAAGCTTATCATTATGAGACTTTGCAAATAAAGTCTTTGGAATTGAAATTAATGAAAGTTAAACACATTTTTTTTATGTTTATCGAAAATTAAACTTATACGTAATATGAATAATTTGACAAAAATTACTGAAGAATTACTAAAATTATCATGGAATAGAAAGTTTACCGTTAAAGTTCGAGAATTTTAAGTATTTAAAATTGGAAATATGAGAGTTTGAAGATTTGAATAGTTGAAGGTAGAAATTTGAAGCTTTGAAATTAAAAATTTGAACAATTTTAAGATTTCAATTTAGAGGTTTTGACCATTTGGATATTTTAGAATTACAATTGAAAGTTAAATATTCAAAGTTTTCAAGTTGCTGGTTTAAAGACTTTTTTAGGTTTAAAATTGGATATTTGAGGGTTTGAAGTTGGAAATTTAATGATTTTAAATTGAAAATTTAAAGGTTTCTGGAATTTCAATTTAGAGATTTTGGACATTCGGATATTTTTAGAGTTACAATTGAAGATTTAAAGATTTCGGGTTGCAGATTTAAAGATTTTCAGAATTAAAATTGGAAATTTAAAGAGCTAAAGTCAGGATTGGAAAAATTTCAGGTTAGAGATTTGAAAATTTGAAGTTGCAGAATTAGAGATTTTTAGAGTTAAAATTGAATATTTGAGAGTTTAAGGTTAGAGTTTTATGAAGTTGAAGATAGAGGATCGAATCGAAATAACAATTTTAAATGAAGAAGCAATTTTCAACAGCTTCTGATGTTTATACTATAAATTCAATAACTAGTAATATATATTTCAACTTATTTTAAAGCTTTAAAATGTGGTCCCATAAAAGATGAGGCCCCAACTTGCGCCTGATGCGTCTTATGGTAAACGCAGCCCTGCATTTGTGCAAACTTTCATAACAATCGTGACGTGTCATTTGCCGACGTTTCCCTGTCAGTGCAATTTGTCAAAAGTCAAAACAAAGTTTGCTACGTCGAAATGTTTAAAAACAAGAGAAAACCAATACGAACGTTTCTGCTATGTGACTCCGTTCACGGAGTGATCGACATTTTTACATTTCCATGATCCTTGGTTCACGCTGAGCCAGTGTAACGTCCTCGTAGGCGGCTCTGTTTCCGAAGAAGCTGTCCAAATTGACTGCTTTGGGCTTCGATGCAAGCCGCGAAACTTTTCGCTGATATTCCGATGCGCTCGAATGCCCCGAGTGTGTTGTTCCGCCTCGCCCGGCCATTATCAATTCAAATGCTGAACCATCGCGGAATTCGTATTAGAAGTTTTCGACGGCGTGCTGTTCTTATCGGTGGAACAGACGAAAGTGATTCGCGGAGCATTATGAATAGGCGATGCGCATGTAAATACACTGTGTCGAATATACAAGTATAATGCGTTCCTTCGTGTAGAAATATGTGCGCGAGAAGTATTTGCGAGGATTAAGGTTCAAGTGTATCTTGAGGTTGACAAGTTATAGATTTGTCTCGATCTAAGAAGACGATTGGTACTGAGCTCAGCTTTATTCTGGACTAGGCGCGCATCAGTCATTTCGACTCAGCTTTGGGTATTATTTAAATCAATTTCTGTTTAAATGATTATTTAAATTAAAACTTATTTATTATCTAAAAGTTCAAGTGAAAGGACAGAATAATTATTTATTATTTGAATAAATTCAAATGAGTGATTTGAAATAATAAAATATTATTTATTATTAACCGGGTTGTTGAAATTTCAAATAATACTATGTAATGAAAGCATTTTCAAACATAAACTTATATGAATTTTCTTTACCTGCTTCATTTCATTCATACTTTGTATAAACTTTACCCCGATACTTTTTGGACATGCTGCAAAAAATATTAATATCACGAATTGTTTATGGTGTGACTGCAGATGTTTATGCATAGATGGAAGTTGAAAAATTACAGAAACCTATAAGGTTGCCTACAGATATAAAAATACAATAAAATATCAAAAATATGATACACTTCATAATATTTAGGAAATAAAACACATTTATTTAAGATTCAGTTGCTGTACAGTAATTTAGTAAATAAGTTACTACAATATCTCAACCAAACTATGAACATGAACCTTGTTCTTTTACTTCTAACGTAAACTTACTGAATTCAGAACTTTGTTTTGAGAAATGAAGTAATCGAATGTTAAGAAAAGTGATTACTATAAAAGAAGTAGTGGAGTTAGTTTTCACCTTAAATCAAATCAGAAATTTTGTGCTTAGAGGAAGACAATATTTTATTAGAGTTACAATTAGTTCGTATCTATTTTATAATAGCTTTCTAGGAGAGTTAGCAAGTAATAGTTTCAGGAAGCATGTCTATGGATTAATTTGCAGTTTGGAGGTTGCCTAAACAGTTACTTAAACAGGTTGGAAATAATAATAAGGGGGTGCGAGAAATCTTAATCTTAATAGTCGACTGTGAGTTCGAGTACGTAGAGTGTTTAACTTAAATGAACTTGTTCCCATAGTTTGCAAATAATTCTGACCGCAATTTTATTGAACATTCATGAAGCATTATTGAACGAGACTTTTTTAAAATTACAATGAAAGGGTTGTTTGAAAATTTGATTACGAGTAAACTCAAACACACTGTATCAGATTTTGTATACAAACAAACAAAATTGCGTAACTTTGTTTATGAAAAAGAATAAAAAATACACATTAAATATTAAACTTCAGAGAAATGGAAGTATGCACAGTGTACTTTTCTTGTATTATATAGACTATCTTTAATAACTTCCGCAACACTGCCGCGTAGTTTCATGCGTTATCGGTTATCGTTTCGAAGCTACTTCATAATTTCAATAATAAATTTATGTTGTTAAAACAGAAGCTCGATATTTGCTTTGATGTTGCCTAGACTATCATATTTAACTCGTTTCGAAGTACGAGAACGTGTATATCTTTATACGTTGCTTTATTACTGAAGGGACTTACTGCATAATTTACGATAATAATCTCGAAACGTATAGTATGTCCCACCTGCGCAGCAAATAAACCACGCAGGATAATTTTTTCTTTCATATTGTAGGTATACTTCACATGTTCTCCTTAATTACAAGGCTAAGTAATTCTTGTAAAAAAAGGGGAAAAGGGATGCTTTAAGCTGGGGATATTATTTTTATTCGTGGCATTTTTATTTTTAGTTATTAGTAACTTTGAATGCACTCTATTCTACTAAAAAAATCTTGTAATATCTTATAATAATAATTAAAGTTGTGAAGCAGAGATATTATTCGATCTTGAACTTTATTTCTTTGAGTTATTGCTAGTAATATTAACACATAAATCATTTTTACTATTAGTAGGCTGCGAATTTTAACCTTTATAAAGATTCTCATATTTCTTTTACTATGTTAGTATAGACATAAACGGAAATGTAAACAAATAGTGTTTTCCTTACAATGTTATATTTAAACCCAATACAATCAAAAAGAAATCAAAATTACTTGAGACATAGAAAACGAAACTGGGTAAAATTTCATCAGAGAAACGCATGAGGGTTAATTTAATGATGATTGTTCTAAAAGTTTCAGAAAAATTTGATTTTGCATAAAAGTTCGTAGACTAAATATAGTTTCATTATTAGTATCAGACTACATTGTGTATATTTATGCAAATTTATAATCCCCTGAATTTTTTACAAATTTTAGAGTATTTGTCTATAAAATTCTAACAAAATGAGTAGATGACACTTATTATGTAATATCCCTCATTAGTAGACTGTAAATTTTCATGCATTTATGGTAAATCTAAATGTATAAAAATCTACGAACCTGATAACAGATATAATGAACAAAATATCGAAAATATAATGCAATTTACAATACGTAAGGAAGTGTATCTGTGATTGTAAGGCAAAATGACGTATGATACATGTTTTCATTTTCGAGATATTAGCGTTTAAAGTTTTAAATATCAATACTATCTTATGTATTGCACTTTAATTTTCTTATATTTTTATTTTCAATGGAAAACATCATTTTAATGTATTTTCTTTCTGATAAAAATATGAATTTCACTTTCTGGATCCTAGTTAGAGCATAAACTAAAATTTTTTGAAAATGTGACATACGTCGTTTTACCTTACAACCACAGATATATCCTTGACACTGGGAGAAAAAGGAACTTCGACAAGAAATGATTTTTTTTAAATACTGTTCAATGACTTGATTTGGTTTTTTTTTTTCATTAAAATAGGCATACATTAGGGATGATTAAAACAAAATGTGGGTGTTGTATATAAACAAACGTAGCCGCCAAATTAAATTCCACATGTGTGTGCAGTCTGCACTGGCGGCATGATCCTACAATGCAGTGGTCCGATCTGAAAAGGGATGCAATTTTATTAAATGAGATGTATTGGCTATTGTGTGACGAAGCCGAATTAAAATTTATTAAAAATTGTAAAAGTTGCGCCATATTTAATGTGACCGTTCCATTTAAACTGGCGTAACTTTGTCAATTTTTTACAATTTTAATTCGGCTTTGTCACACAATAGCCAATACATCTCATTTAATAAAACTGCATCCCTTTTCAGATCGGACCACTGTAGGAACGTAAATCATGCCGATAGTGCAGATTGCACGCGTGTGCGGAATTTAATTTAACGGCCATGTTTGTCTATTACAATATCAACAATTTTTTAAAATAATCTCTGATGTATACCTATTTTAATAAAAAAAGGACGAAATGACTTCATTGAGTAGTTTTCTCCAATTTTTTGAAAAAGTCCTTTTATTTCCAGTGACAACAAGGTGTATCTTTAACAAATTTTTAGGAATTTTTTTTTGATACAAGAAATAATGTATCCAATCCGGGCTTTTTGTATGTTATAGATACATATTTAAAGAGTTGTACAAAAAATAGAAATTTGACAAGTTGGTACTTTCGAAGGTCGACTCTTGTAAAAAAAGGTATCTTGCTGGCCTATACCACTGCGAAGTCCTGGAAGATCGAAGAAGGAAATTCATAAAAAGATTTTCAAACTATAATACATTAAATATAATGTAGCGTCGAATTTTTTAAAAATTCGAGAAATTACGAGAATGACAGCATTTTGAGAAAATATAATGATTATCATCTCAAAACAATCGCATTAAAATGCTTCTAAACCATCAAAAAACTAATCTATCGCAAAAAACCTACGCCACATTGTAGCTAATATATTACAATTTGAAAATTCTTTATGAATTTTATTCTTTGATCTTCCAGGACTTCTTGGTGGTCTGGGTCAATATGGAACTTTTTTTTTTTTTTTTTTTTTACAAGGGTCGACATTCGAAATTGCGAACTCGTCAAATTTCTATTTTTTTACGTAAACAAATTGTGCATAGCTCTTTAAATATGTCTGTATAACATACAGAAAGCCTGGAGTGTTTGCATTACTTCTTGTACCAAGAAATAATTTCTTTTCATGACATTATTCAAGTTTCAGTTTCTCACTTCAATTTATTCGTGAAAATTTGGTTTTACCCAATAGTTCACGCCATGCTTATTATTTATTCTCAAAATATGCCTCTCAAGCATATGCTTCAATCATTTTCGTTCAAGAATTTCCCCAGTTTTTTTTATGTCACAGGAACAATCGATGTCGTATCTGTATCCAATGCGCACCACTCTCCTCTGCGTCTCTACCAATCTCTACCCCGAAAAAAAAAAAAAAAATGATTTCCCTCCGGCCTCTTAAAATCCAAGAAACCGGGGCCTGTACGAAAACCGCAGCCCGGTTCTCCTTGAAGCCGCCCCCGCTTTAGCAAAAAAGCGGCAGCGACGAAAAGCCGCGCCGGTCGTCGCGCCACGCCGCGACGAAAAAGTTGAAGGCAGCGCCGAATACTTTTTCGCGACAAGCGGGAAACGAGAATTTCGCGGTCGCTCGACGTCGAGATGGTTATGCCAGAAGCGTCGAGCGTCCGTCAAAATTCAGAATATTCACGTCGCCGTCGTGTAGGGCCCTTCTGGCGCACACCGCGAGCCTCGAGAGCGGCTCGCACAAAAAATATGTGTAATTAAAACTCAACGCTCCGGGGGATGCTCCGCGAACACGCGGATAGGGAAAACGAAAGGGGGTGGGAAAGAGAGACGGGTGAAGAAGCGATAGAGACGTCCAGACGACCTCCCCCCCCCTCCTCTCCGACCGTCGAAAGGTTAGAGGTCGAATAGTCAGCAGTTGGGAACTGAAACGATCACGAGTTTCTTTCTTGGAGTAATTTTGAAACACCGTCGTATTGAGCGCTGCGCCGCTGTGGAAGTTGTGTAGTTTGGGCGGCGAAAAAGCTGGAACACGCTTGATTGGCTTATTTCAGATAAGAGTTTTCTAAGAAATTGTACGAGGCGTTGAAATAAATTAACGTTTATCGTGAATTTCGAGTGGATTTAGTTTTTGTTGAAGTAGGAATTGTTTTAGTAACAAAAGTTGCGAGAGAATGTGTAAATATTTTATTTATTATATAAGAAAGGTGGTAATTTACATACGTCAGGTCTGTATGTTTCAGTAATGTAATTATCCATTTTTAGAAACATAATTTCAAAGGTATTCATACAATTAGTAAAAAGTGAAAAACTAATTTTGGTAGAATTTGTTTAAGAATAAATTTCATTAGGATGACGATAATAAATATTTAATACAATTTTGGGATCTAATCTGGTCGACTTTATTGTACTTAATGCAAGATTTGTGCAATTATTATAAAGTTCTTCATCTTTATTTTTACAATACTGTTTTAATTCAGAATTTCTTTCTGCATTGTTCACTTTTGTTTCCATTTGAAGTATTTTTACTTCTGCCTTCTCTTCTTTCTGTTTCAAAAGTTCTTCAGTCTGCTTCACAATTTTTTCTCTGTCTTACGAATACCTTTTTACAACTTCATCATTTTTCTGTGGGTAGATTGCATTCAGAAATAGCAATACATTTAATATTCACATTGACACTCTAATAAATGCTAAAATATTTTTATTACAAAAAACTTATACTTAAATTTTTATTAGCTAATTCTTAATCAGTTTCCAAGTTTGTTGAAAGTTTTTTTTTAAATGATAAGTTCGACTTCGAATATATTATTTTATTTAGCCTTTTCATCACTGTTCCAACCTATATTGTCAATTCATAGACATAAATATAGATGTCATAATAAACAAATTAGTATGCATTGCAACTAGAAAACAAAAAACCACATTCGTCATTCTACTTCGATTTTCTCCATATACGGAATTGTCATTTATGGTAGCAATTTCCTTCTTTTTTACTGAATTTGACTGAGTTTTACCGTATTTTCTGTTCTTCTGATTGCCATCTCAGTCTTTGAGATTATTCAAGTTTAAATTGCGGGCAAAATTGTCTCCAAAAATAAGGTAAATCGCGTCGTTACTGGATATAGAAGGCTATAACCGTTCGAATACATGAATTTCTTTTGGACACAACGTGAGTATCGTTGATAACTCTTTTATAGTATCATTGATCCTCTTATCATATTATTTCAAAGTTCAAAGCCTAATGGAGTAAATTCAACGCGATAGACCACATAAACCGTCACTTAACCTGTTTTGCGAAGGTTAAATTATTCTATGAATAACTAATAATTTAAATACCCGAGACAATTGTATTATAGGAAATATTCTATGAGCAACAGAGATAGTTTCATAGCTTTAATATTAATAAGGATAATGCAGCAATCAGTGATCTCTTCAAACATTTACCTACTTTTATTTTTTCTACATTCTACTTCTATTTTTTGGTAGTTTTACAAAATTCAAAATGGAGGAACAAATGTAGGAGACATCGGGGCTAATTGTCTAACTTTTAACGTTTTTAATTTTTTTTTTAAATGAATCATTGATATTTTGCTGAATTTTTATATACCAAAAGCTTACACGCTTCCTTAAATATGCAGGCTTAATTTTGAAAATAATTTTAAAGTAATAACTAACATTTTGACGGTCCGGAGAATATGTTTTTTAACGATGCATTGTAACAGCGCTATAATACGTACAACTGTGATTCTTTTTATAATTCATAGTACATTCATTGATGCAAAAAGGGACCTAAGTTTTGTTCTGATTAAATAAATATGTCTGAAATCAAGTAACTCCTACGACATTTTCATATTTCAATGGTTGTGAAACCGGCACGTGTTAAATATTATGTAGTACCATAAATTATATTCGTCAAGCGACATTTAATGGACAGAAATTCATGAATGTTCACTCACTACGGATGTTTGTAGATTTTTTGTTTTTACTAATATAAGGCGCGATTCTCTACCGCGATGACGCATCACATCGAACTAGTCATTTACATGTTTCGAAGCTCTAATTAATTTACATGTTAGAAGCGCTAATTAAGGATGAACTTTAGTAACATTTAAAATCAGTGAATTTCTTTGAAAATGGAAGACTAAATCTTTATGCAACAGTAAATTCCCACGCAACATTTTAGAAAGATTGATTCGGTAGTTTTTGAATTGTTTAACTTTCAATTTCACATGTATTTTTATGAGAAAACGTAATAGTTAAAAATATATTACAAAAATTAAGAGTGAAGTTACTATGCATTTAAGTACATTCTTAAAAACAAGTTTATGACAAAAGATCAATATTTCTGACTGGTTTTCATCAAAAGAAGAAGCCTTGTTATTATGTACCTTGGAAATTGATTAATTTTTTTACTGAGATTGTTACTGAAGTTCATCCTTAATCTATAATACAATAGCTAGAAGGAATTAGTCAACTAGCCCTGATCTCCCCTATTTAGTCTTATTTCTTTTAAAACAACAGAAGCCATTATTCTATTGAGTAACTAAAAGTAATTCGATGCTTTTACATTTTCAAAATTATAATAATAGTTCTACTAAAGTTTGGCGTTGTAAAAATGTATCATATTGCCTGTCGCACGAATCCGTGACGAATCTCCAACTATCATAATCCACATATCATCACGCTGTGTCCACAATGCCTACAAAAACGAAATTGGGACACAAAAACTAATATTCTCTCTATATAAATTTCCTCGAGTAAAAACGAAATCAATCCGCAAAAACTTCAATATCCTTCATATAAATTTCTGCAAGGTTACCCGCAAACAATCTCCCACACCAAACAGAAGACATTAATTTACTATATCACTGCCTCCTGCCGCCCCGCCGAGGGGTTAATAAATCTGTCCCCGAGGCGAAGAAAACATAAGGGCAAACATCCCCCGGCACCATTCTCTCCGCTCACACCTCCTTTTCATTCCCCGCAGCCATTTCGCGAGTCCGAATCCAAACACTGTGAAACCCTCGGCGCCGGCAATCAAAACAAAAATACTCGGCAATATTGGGGAAGGCCACTTCTAATCGTCGTCGAGCCGCGGGCGCGGCGTTGAAGCCTGTTTCCCGAGGAGGGTATCCGCCGGAATCGTTATTTCGCGTTCCTGTGGCACGTCCGAGGCGTGGCGTCAGCGGCGTTAGCGTGACGAGTGCTGAGAGTAGTCGGGAAAATGTGCGACAAGCGTCTGTGCGCGTGCGAGAAGAAGAAGAAGGTGCCGTCGTCGCCGGGGGCGCTCTACATGAACCCGAACGACGAGAGGGTGAAGGCCCTCGAGGAGGCCTACTCGAAGTTCGCGAACACCGATAGCAGGTCACTGTTGAAGAAACACTTGCGCCAAGATGTCTTCGATAACCTGAAGTTGCGTACGACCGTCAGCGGCTCCACTTTGATGGACGTGATCCAATCGGGTTTAGCGAATCCGGACTCGAACGTCGGACTGTACGCGCCCGATCAACAGGCCTATGACGTGTTCGGGGACCTCTTCAACAGCGTGATCCAGGAGTACCACGGCAACTTCCGGTTCGATGACGTGCATCCGCCGCTTGACTGGGGAACGCCCGACGATCTCGGCGATCTCGACCCCGATGGGAAGTACGTAATCTCGACGAGGATCCGTTGCGCCAGGTCAGTCGACGGATATCCTTTAAATCCCACCATGACTGCGGCTCACTATGAGGACCTCGAGAAGCAGGTATATAAAGATTTAAGGGCCGATTGTAATATGAACGGACCGTCGCGCACTGCGCCGGTCGCTTGATGCCGCGGAGAACGGAATTCCCGGTCTTCGCTTCGGGGCGCGCTGAGAGAGAAACCGATCGCCGCACGCTGAGATTCGTATTGTGGATATTCTTGCGGATGGTCGCTCTCTTTTCGGCGCGTTCGGGATTTTCGAGGCTTTTGGGTTCGCGGGTATTGAGGGATATGGGGATATGGGCTTTATTGGGACTGAATGTTTTGCGAGTGGACACTTGAAGTGGATTATACTGGGTGGTGTATTTTTGCAAGTCAGGACTTTTTGAAAGGTAATTGCTAGACTTCTGATGTTTATGTACGATAAATATGCAAAGGCACGACATTTATGCACGATGGATATGCAAATATGCTGGAGTAATATGCGATATTAAGTGTTAAGAGTATAGTTTGCAATTATTTTTTGAATTATAATAAATTACAAATTGTTATTTTAAATTATACGGTGTTAATTGACGTTTGTCAGTAAAAATTAATTTATAAGTTATGCGTAGTTAAATTTTTCTTTAGTATATTCTGGAATATTTGTTCTACGAATTTGTTGCTTAAAATATTTGAAATTTTTATTAAGGGGTCTTCCCACTGTGAACCTCTGAAAAATTGCCTTTTTTTTGTGAATTTTTTTGTACTAAACGAAATGTCTAATCTAAATAAAGTTTTTCCTACTGATTAATACACTTATTGAGAGTACAAACAAAATTTTTTTGCAATTTATAATAGTTTATTTAACTATATATATTGCACTGAATTGAGCGCCTCAAGAAAACGATGTAGTGCTGGCGTAGATGATTCCAGAAGAACGACGCATCTGAATAAAAAAATTCAAAATGGTTTTTAGTCGTCACGGATGTCGTTATCGTTGGAACCAAAATTATTTTAATTGATAAAAAATTAACCAAATGACGGAAGTTTGAATGTTTAAGTTCCGAAATTCGATGAATTTTTAGTCATTTGTCATTGTAAAAAGTATGAAATTGTTAATAAAACAAAGATTCCGTGGTCCCTGCGATAGCCATTGATGTGTTGAATAATGTGTAAAAATTTGAGACTGATTAATCAAATAATTTTTTTGCAATCATCTACGCCAGCACTACATCGTTTTCTTGAGGCGTTCAATTCAGTGCGATATATATAGTTAAATAAACTATTATAAATTGCAAAAAAATTTGTTTGTACTCTCAATAAGTGTATTAATCAGTAGGAAAAACTTTATTTAGATTGGACATTTCGTTTAGTACAAAAAAAATTTCAAAAAAAAAGGCAATTTTTCAGAGGTTCACACTGGGAAGACCCTTTAATTCGGTTAATCTCGTATTTTTTTTTCTAATTTAGTAGTTTTTTCAGTTTTTCATTACGATCTCCAGTAATGTTCTTTAAATAATTAACCCTGCTACGGTCTTCGGGTCTTTTTTAAGCCATTAAAGTACAGTAGAACCGCAATTAACCGGCTTAATATAATTAGAAGCCGATTTACCGAGGTTCTACTGTATTTTATATCCTTTAACAGCTGTTTCATTTTGAGGAAATGATGCGAAAAGTTTAGTGTTAATATTTTGTTTCCTTATTCCTTAATACTATATAAAAAAATGCATTATCTCCATTCCTTAAAATTTCAAACATGACAATAAAATTTGTTCGATTTTGGATAATCAAGAGAAACGGAGCAAGGTTGAAACAATTCAACACTTTGATGTACTTATAAACAGTTCCAAGATATTATTGAGGAAATTGTACTAAACTCTCGTAATTCTTGTAAACTGCTACATCTAATGCTTAAAGAACAACGCAAGGCTTTCGAAATGCGAAATGCTAAACATACAGGGTGTAACAAAAATGTTGCACGTCCTTGAAAGGGATGATTCCTGAGATGATTTTGAACAACTTTTTCCTTAGCGAAAATGTAAGGTGGGGCTTTGTTAACGAGTTATTAACGAAAAACACTGACCAATCGACGCACGAATACAGTGGATGAATTTTAGCGCGGGCTCCAGTGGTGAGTAGTATTGGCCCTCCATCGTCCGCGCCATCATTAATCCGCTGTACTCGTTCCCTGATTGGTCGGTGTTTTTCGTTAATAACTCGTTAACAAAGCCCCACCTAACATTTTCGCTAAGGAAAAAGTTGTTTAAAATCATCTCAGGAATCACTCCTTTCAAGGACGTGCAACATTTTTGTTACACCCTGTATACAATATTGTATATGTTCTTAGGCATAAATATGCAAAGCGTGTGCATTATGCAAAAAGTGCAAAATCAAAAACATATTTTTAGTTTCTCCTATTCACAAAAAAAAATTGATATCTCGGTCCCATTGCTTTATCAGTTTTTTTTATAAAAATTTCCATAAACATTCGAAGTCTAGTAATTACAGTAGAACGTCGATGATCCGAAGTAATAGGGAGACAAACTCGTTCCGATAACTGATTTTATAAATTATATATCTATGGCTGTAAGGCAAAATTACGCAAGTAATATTTTCAAAAAGTTTGAATTTATGCCTGACTTCTGGTCTTGAAAGCAGAATTTATATTATTATCAAAAAGAAAGTATATTAAACGCGTGTTTTTCTTTAGAAACAAGAATTTAATAAAATCTAAGATCACAGTAAAGTATTGTCAATCAGAATTTTATACCTGAATATTTCGAAAATGAAAACATGTGACATGCGTTGTTTTGATTACAACGTCCAGTTCACGTATTCCATATATAAACTCCGTTCCACCAGAGAATAAAGTTGTTTCACGCAACTTATCCCCAGTGGCCCAACGGTCCCAAGTGACTTTTCCACTAGGATTGGTAAAGAGCTCAAGTACCCAGAAAGGACATCCCTTAAAAACGGTAGAACCCTTTTAAGGGTCTTTCAAGGAATGCGTGGGTAGGGATGTGCTCGAGGGAAATGAACGTAGGCGTCAACTGCGCAAAAGGTACATACGAAAACTGATCGACAGACGACTTTATTCTCTTGTGGAACGGAGTTTAAATTTGAAACGTTTCAGCCAACCGGCAGAAGCTTCAAAATTTCTATTACCGCCTCACTTTGTGTTTAATTCAACTGCTTTTTTAAAATCAATGGGCACTATATTGGCATACCATAGTTTCGTTTTTGTAAAATTCATTTGTATATTACAAAATCTAATTTAACATCAGTTGTTAATTTCAAACTTTTTCGGGAACTGTGTGAAATATTGCCTTTATTTCGAAATTCTACTAATCGTAATTCTGTATGTTTAATTTCGGTAATTGTGGAGTTCAAATATTATATTATTTCGTAAAATTACTCACACTTTTATCTTTCATTAAACGATCAGAATTATTTCATTTTTTCTCGAACTTCAGCAAAACTCTTCTCCTTTTCATACTCATACGTAAATGGTATGTATACCCTACTTACTGAAGTAAGAGAGTGTTCCAGAATATAAACATTGTCACACAATCTCGATACATGACTCATTGTGTATTGATTTAGACTGCAGATTGTCATGCAAAATCAAATTTTTAGAAAGATAAACAAAGAATTGAAACTTGTAAGTATGTCTTGTTTTCTAAAAACTGCAACTTGAATTATATTTTGGATATTTTGTACATTTTGGCATGTATTAACAGATTTGTAGATTTTTTGCATATTCAGTATTGCCATAAATGCATATTTATGCAAGTTCATGTTTTGGAGTTATAAAACAAATATGAAAATTTTAATAAAAATGTGTTTGATTTTCTGAATATTACAAACTATATTTTATTTTTGATATTTTATGTATTTATATTTATTGTGTGTATTTGTATTTAACTGTATTTTTATAGATTTCTATATATTGAAAATTGCTAGAAATGTTGTACCTACACGTAAACATGCATACTATACTTATAGTGACACCTGTGTGGTAGTCGCATGTTTTACGTTATGCTATGAAAATTTTGTCGATTTTAAAAAATGGAGACGTAATAAGTGCTGTCTGAATTTTTATTAATTTTTTTTTTGTGACTATGCATTGATCACTTTATTTTTTCCTTTTTTAATATTCGGTCAATATTTAATTTAGAAAAGTTTTTGACTTTTGAGCTTATATAATCAGCAATAGGCTGCTTAGAAAGTTTTAGAAATTATTTCAGAACATCTGTTAACCATTTTAAGAAATTTGAGCAATATCAAAGGTTTAGTTGTGATTTCTCATCCAAACTTCCTAATCGAGTGATTATATGTTTCAAATGACTATGTTAGATGTATTTTTGTTGTTGAGTGAGCAATTTTCTTAAGTCTATTGATCAACCGAGGAGAACATAAAAGAGTAAAAGTAATAAAATTAAATCAAAGTCGTAAAAGCTGGGTCTTTATTACAGTGGAACCTCGACTAACCGACCTAGTATTTGTAATTTAAAATAGCATTAACTTAGTGAACCATTATCAAATTATAGCACAGGTTTTTCTCGTGATTTCATTCTATTCTTATGCTTAGTGTATTAAATTATTGAAATTCTGGTAAAAGTAGTAAAAACTGGAAATAATAAGTTTTAATATATTTCAAACCGATAGATCTTTTGCATTCACATAATACACAAATAAAACTTACTTTTTCTCTTGAAATAGTGATAGATTTTAAAATCATAGTTTATTGTTTAAAATTTACTCACATTCGAATGGGAGATTAGACCAGAGATGGTAATCATATTTTTTTGTTTCAATTTTTGAACAAAGTATTATTACAGAGAGAGATTCATGCGGATATAGTTTAAATTAAAGTACCGATGTCCGATTTTATATTAAATTGTTCCCACCGATATTACTAAATGAAGATTAATTTGTGTTATCTATAGAAATTACTACGTGACAATTAATCTCAATGAACTTAAAACTAAGCGACACAAGAATCTTGCAACCAATATTCTAGCTTTTCTTGTTATTCCCTGTTAGTTAAACAGTATTTTTGTTAAGGGAAGCCCTGATAAATGCTCATTTCGTAATCAAGGCTTGAATACTCTCTAATTCATTTAAAAAAATGTGAAGCATATATAAATGTTAATTAAGAAAAAGAAAGCAATACTTTACGTGCAGTCGACCAGTATAATAATTTAATACATCGAATAGAATGTGGAGGAACTTCATAAAAATATTCTTCGTTTTATTTTTCAAAGAATCCCATTGTTGTCTCTTTCAAAAGAGTTTTTAATAAAGGAATTAATAAATTCATTTACTAAGCATTAACAAAGGACTCTATAAATTAAATTAATAAGGGAATGGTGGAGGATAAAGGGGAACGGAAGAATTGGACGAAGAAGGAAAGGGGTAGAGATCGACTGTAAATTAAATAAAGTGCTCGATGCTGGAAGAACGTATTATTCCGCATCGAAGCTCGCGTCGATGTTAAAAAAAGAGATCATCGAGCTCGTTTAGATCCCACGTTTTGCATCATAATAATGGTGCATCAGCAGCATACGTGCAATAATATGTACTTAACTGTGTAATATCGTACACCTTATCGATCGTTCGTTGAACGGTAACTTTTTCTAGAAAACAATTTCAACTGCCACGGGTTATTAAAGTTTCAAAGTGTAAAGAGATAATTGTGAGTAAAAGATAATCCGAAACAGGTATAAAACAAGAAAGAAGGTTCCCCGCTTGCGATAATATTAATTAACCTTTCCCTTTCCAATATTTTTTCTTCATTTGTAATCTTATGCGATCGGCGCAATTCGTTGAAATAATTCGAAAACTGTAACTCGATTGCAAGCTTTCTCATTCCACCGCGGAAGGTTTCGAAGCGGAACATTTGTTACATCGAGGATTTAACGTGTAGCTCGAGCTTTTGACCTTCAAACGCTTAAACAAGTTTCCTCCCTCCTGCTGGGTAGCTTCCCACGAGAACATTTTTTATTCAAACCGGTATAAACTTGCCGGAGCATTAAAAAGTACTAGAAAAGTTGTGTTTCTCGTTCTTCCAGATAAACCGTTTAAGGGGGACGAGCCACGTCCCTTTAGAGCTTTCTGACAAAAGTAGTCCGCAGCTAATTTCGTACCGTTCCGAATGTGTTTCCCACGCAACAATTCACGATTTTATACAGAGCCGCGGGAGAGAAACAAGCGAAAGAATCTCGAACGACGCCGAAACAGTTCAGCTCCCGCGTTCTACCGTCGCGCAGGAAATAACTGGAAAATGCCTTTGAAAGACTTCTTAAAAGGGTCGCTTAAAAATTTTTCTCTCGCGCCGATAATTACCAGCGCAGCGCCGAGGCTAAAAGGAATAAACAAAATCCGATTAGTTCGCTTTCCGTTGAATTCAGAGACCCCGCGTCAACGACCGAAAGAGACACCTCGCGTTTACACGGGTGTCTCGGTTGGGAAAGTGTTCAAATCGAGGCACAATGCGCACGTAGCTAATTGATTTCTGTCGGTCGAGAATCCGCTCGTTTCGTTAAAGAAGATAATTGCTTTTTCTAATCGCATTTCCTTCGTCTCGTCAACGCCTTGCTCTTTCTCGCAGCTCACGCCACAAATAGATTGCGTAATAAGTTCTCTTGCAATTTTTCAGACGAATATTAATTACTGGAATTTCATATTAATTCATATTAATTACTGAAGCTCGTGTAATCAATAGTGTCTTATTTACCAATTTTCGACGATCTTTTAGGTAACTTGAATATTTCTTGTAAAAGGGGTATTTGCTTCAATATTTCTCTCTGTGAAATTATTTACTTTGGTTATTTATCAACAAGTGTGACATGTTTGTATTTGCTTCTTTGTTTTTTTTTTTTTTACTGAGGAATCAACAGAAGAAAAGAAAGTTGAAGAAAAGAATTTTAACTCCACTGCGTTCATTTAAAAAACCATTTGTCTATAAAAACAGACAATTTTCGGTACATGAGGTGATTGATAGAATTATTGCGAATACGATACGAGATACGAGAAAGTTTTCGAGATAAAAAATGTTCTGCTCGGAGGGCGATATCTTATGATTCGACTGGTCGATTTGTAGGTGGAGACGTCAAGGCTATATCAGTGTCAGCTTAATTTTTTAAAGTGGAATGTTAAGGGAGACTGGGGACAAAAATAACATTTTTTGTGTGTGGTCTAGCTGCCAATTACCTATTAGAGATAGAAGAAAGCGAATTATGCCATTAGAAAGTTTAGAATTTGTCTATCATTTGACCGCAGGTTGAACATTATATAAGTACTCAAAGAGTTATGGCAATTTTCCGCAGACACTGTCATTGTTACTTTCGTTCTCTAAGGCAAGGACGAAAGTAACATACTGTGGGGACGAAAGTAACGCACATTATTTTGAGAATAATTAAATGAAAACTGTATTGAATGTAAAATAAGAGTTTTTCAGAAGGATAGAAAAGACATAGTAAACTAATATAATACATCTTTTTCAACTCGTTTTTTGTTTTTGTTTTCATACAACCTCTCATCTGATAAACTGGCATCTAAAGTTTGTTCTAAAATATTTGTATAAGATATTTGTATAAGATGAACTTAATATACAATTTTTTCTATTTCTTGGAAAATTTGATTTAACGTAATCATTTGCTGCATCTGGAATATAATAATGTCACTTAGTTAATGACGTGTTACTTTTGTCCTCAGCCACGTTTTTCAAAATAGAAATATTATAAAGTACAAACTATGCGAGATTTGTTGAAATCAAATACAAAAACTTGTAAAGACATTATCTAAGAATGTTCTAGCAAATGATCAACTCAGTATTTAAATTGTAGGTACGAATATTAACAAAAGAACTAAAAGAGTAGAAATTTGAATGAACTAAATAGAAATTTAGCTCGATTGTAAATATACGATTTGTGTTATTTCCCAGAGCCAATCAGTGAAACAAAATGAGTATTATAAACATACGACTGTATAAAGGAAATATTCTGGAAACGTTTGTGAAAGAAGACAAAGGGCGTGTTACTTTCACCCTACCGTTATGTTCGTTCCTAGTCTCCCTTATATTTTTTTCTCTTTAGCTAAAGGGAGAAGACACAAGTTAACCGCTAAGAATGCTGTGATTTTCAGGATTTTTTTTTACGAATTATTGGTTTGATAAAGGTTTCGAAAACTTTTAGAGTATTTAGTTTGCATTTCGAAATATGAACAAAATTTTGTTTACTCTTATACTTATGCCTATTTTTTTTTGCGGAGTATTTTATTCCTTTGGTATACATTACATAAATAGATTAGGTTGATAATACAGAGAACAAATAACGCTCGAAGATTCGGGTTGAGCAGAAATAGTTAAAATCATCGCAGCAAAGATTGATATTCAGCATTAACCTGTTTACGCAAACGGAACAAAATCTCCAAATGAAACATTTTTTGCACTGAGGAATTTTTCGTATCTCGTTCTGTATTTTAAAATAATCCCATCGATTACCTTATATAATAATCCCCCTGTATAATGTCAAGAAACAAGAAATATAAATATTGGTAGAAACTTTCTCACACTTTTCATGGAATTACACAATTTTTTTAAAGTGCTGGACGGAAAAAAAACCTGAGTAACGCATGAGATTTAGAAATTTGAAACAATAAAAATAAAAAAGTTACTTCACCCTTAAATAATAAAATGACTTATGGACCGCCCTGTATGTATTTGTATAATTTCCGGTACAAATGTTTGAAACAGCTCTTTTAATCTGTTTACAAGGTGCAAGAGGCTCTGTTGTCGTTGGATGGGGAGCTGAAAGGAACTTACCATTCGCTGGTCGGGATGGATAAAGAGACGCAGCAGCAGCTCATAGACGATCATTTTCTGTTCAAGGAGGGCGATCGATTTTTGGAAGCGGCGAACGCGAATAGATTCTGGCCGACTGGTGAGTAATGATCACGTTCTCCCTCCTTCTCTTCTACTCCTTCCATCTTTTGTCGCTAACTTTTACGGAAAGTTTAGTTGGGATCGATCGGGGAGGGTCGGACGCCCGGACGCCTTTAAAACTATTCGAAATCTATCATTCGACGGATTTTCCGGCGAATTGAAAGCGATTGAAATCGCCGGGCCAACGCTGAGCCGCGCGGGTTGCATGTTTCATAAAATATATCTAGTTTAAAGTCGGCCGTGAATTCGAGGTAAACCCGGTCGACCGGGCCGTCGGAGCCCTTTAATCTGTACCCCGAAGTCGGGTTTAAACTTGAAATTACTGGGAAACGTTTATGTACCTACCGCGCGAAGACAGTGGTCGCTTGCGAACGATCGATCCTGATGGGTGTCCCTCGGTGTCTTCCACCCGAGCTCCTGCTTCGGATAGTATCGAATGATGATTCGGTTTGCTCGTGAGAATATTCTTTCGAATGTACAGAGTGTTCCACACAAAATGCTATACTTTGTTTTCTTTTAAGCCACTGTGAAATTGATGCAGATTTTCTTCTAATTAAATGGAGCGTAAGATGTAATTATTTAGGGTGTAGGAGAGAGATGGAATAAAAGGAACATTACAATTATTTCAAAGATAAGTTTTCCCGTGATTACGATATTTTCATTTGGTAGTAATATTCACGTCTCTTCGATCATGCGTAACTTCAAATACTTTTTACTTCAGAAATTATATAGTAATACTTAGACATACATAATAGATAGACCGTGCGGTTTCAATGTTTTCCGTACTCAGATTATGAAATACTAGCTGTATGGCTACCAACTTGTTTTTTTTTTTTTCAAATGATTCGTGACAAGATAAAGAAGGCTTTGTTGTATGGGAAACAGAAAGGTACAGAAACGGAGACAAAATAGTAACACAAAGCATGCTAAGTATCCTTTTTTAATATTCGACTCAATATGCGGTCTATTTATTATACATATATGTGTCTACGAGTAATACATAATTAAATTTTTTGGATGTTAAAAGTAATATTTTTGGTACTATTTTCGAAATTGATTGTGAAATACCTTTATCAACAATTAAATATTTTATTATTACATTCAAGCTTTTATGTATTCAAAAGCAATAACATAAAATTCCCGGTAAATTTTGTTTAATATTGTAATTGCAGAAATTAAATATTTATGAAAGGGACTCGACAAAAATTCATGAAAGCTGCACTTTCATAACTGTTTTCTTTGAAACCTTAATCAATGCATATTTAGATGACCTTTTCTCACCTTTTGTCTTTTTGGTTTAAATGCACTACCTAAAAAACGAACTGATGTCAGAGCATTCAAAATAGAAGAAGCCGTGCAAAAAGTTGTGTAAAAACGAGTTTCAGTAAAATCAGTTACGAGGTCTTTTAATATAGCAAAATCATACTAATTGCAAGCTAGACTGGTTCGGAAAGGCAAAGCCGCAAACACGTCGTTTATCTATAAACTAGATACTAAAGTTTGGTATCAATGCAAAATTCTTCAGAAATGAGTTCACGAATCATATAGTATAAAAGGTGTTTTTAATTTCTGTTCCTCGTCATGTGACTAGAAAATTTATTCTTTCTTGTTATAAAGATTTTTTATTAAGATTAATTTCTATTTTTGATTGGCAAGAATTATTTTACATTCTCATATTTTACACCATTATAATTTGTATGCAAATTATGAACAAGTTTCAGTATATGTTGATTTTATTACCTGAAGGAATAGATGTTATAGGAATAATATTAATATGCACTGCTCTCTTTTATTTGACTGTTCCTTTTATAAATATCTGTGTTCCATTCAATACATATAGCCAATCTTTAAAAAGGACAAAATGCACGGTATTAAAAAAGCGTAAAATACGGCAACTAAATACAGACAAGTTGAATATTATCGTATATTGTTATAGTTAAATAAATAATCTTTCGAATTATGTTAATAGAACTAGAATGGTTCTGTAGTTTTTGTTCCATCTTTCCCCTAACGCATTTACTGCGAAGCCCAGAAATTTTCATATCAGGCACATTAGTCTTTCGTTATTTGGATTGTTGTTATAAATTTAAACAACATTAACTTAAATATATATCTTTTTAATTGTGAATAATTCGTAGAAGTTTAAAATCTTAGCGATACAAAACATTAATAAAAGTGTTTGTAATGAAAGGAAAAGGTTTATCTTAAATACAGTTTTAATTCCATTCGTGCTTAGTGTTCAAGTAATAATTGTTAAGTAATTATAATGATTTGCATACTTACTATATATTCTGAGACTTGCAAAAAAGATACCCACAAAGTCAAGAATTTAGTTTTAAGAAAAGTTTCGATAGAAATTAAATCACGAGTTTCCCACTAGAAGCTATATTAGTTATCTTTTCCCAAATATGAATTAAAACATAGGTGTTAATAATTAACAAACGGATTGTTACTCACGTATGCATTATTTGCCAGTAGAAACTCACCAACCCAAACAGAGTAACGGGAGATAAAAGGTATTATACAACATCAAATCAAATTTCTTCTGGCATATTTCCATAGATGTGTACATTTAATTCAATATACCAGATTAATTTAATTCGAATTTCAATTAACTATGAATAAAATCCTCCAACAAACGAAAGAAACATTTCATTATAGAAATGATTGACATATTCGTTTCATATTTATTAAATCAGAATTTTCCGCGGCTTTGATACATTTTTCCCTGCAAAGCTTTTCAATCTTTGCTAAAATTGTACTCGTTCCAAATAAACTAGTTGTAAAAGAAGAATTCAAAATAAATTCCTACTCTTTTCGAGTATTAATAGCATCGTACCTTGAATTATAAAAAAAAGAGTAAAAAGGAATTTAAAAACAAATTTAACCAGGGTTTTGTATACAATAATCCGAAAGTACTGTATCTGTTTTTGTATCCCCAGGAATCCGCAGGATGCAGTTTAATTTTTAAACTGAACTGCAGTTCAATTCGCTCGACAGTTAAACTTGTTGTAGTAGTCGGTAAAACATTCAATTACAATGCTTCGAGTTCCTTCAGCTCGTTTGAAAACATTAATCCCTGGTAAGCCAAACGGCCGAAATTGGGGGTTCAAGTTTAAATGAAGATTAAGTCGAAAGTTTCCAGGATTAAGGTACATTAGACGGAGGACAGGTTAGCGAAATGGCGAGTTGACGAATGTTACGACTGGGGTCTGCCATTCGCCGATTTTTAACCTCCATTTCCCTCGCGAGATTGTCCGCTAAAGTTTTAACGAGCTCCGAGTCCTGAGAATCGAAAAAAAAAATCAGGCGATTTTAAGTAACAAATTCATGATGAGGTGAAATATAATATTCATGTTCTTAACTTGTTTTTTAATCCGGTCATTATTCGAAATACAGAGTGTTGCGTAAATTGGTTTCATATTTTATTTTTAAATAACTTTTTTTAAGACGTACAAGAGTATCTTTTTATACGTAAATACAAGTGTATTAGTCATTGAAAAGTGGGTGTTAAATATGAGAAGCAGTGCCAGATGATTGTTTTTCTTTGCAACAATTTTGAGTTCGCTGGAACTTGTTCTTCATATGATTTTTGAATACTTTAGCTAGTTTGGCTAGTTTCTGGGCAAGTATTCTATAGGTTACTAAATTTTTTTATATTAGGGTCATTCGGGGTAAAAGTACGCAGAGCCGTTTTCTCTGAGGGGGGTGAGAGGACGGGGACGCTGGCTCGTCAGGATTGAGTGCGCTTGGGCCGCCATTTTGGGTCAATGCCTGTGGAGCGGTGCGAGTCGCGCTTTCTGAATTAAAAATAAAAATTTTTAATTGTCGTGTTATTTCGATCTTTTTCGTACCGGGAAAATGTTTGTGGACGTATTATTTATGTATTTTTAGAGGTTAGTTGTTTTTGTTGATTTTATATAGTTATTGAACGATTTTTTCCAGAATAACATTTTAACCTAACTTTATTGGAATTCGAACTAGTACGAATTGTTTTGGTTACCGGTCAAATGAGGTAAAATGACGGGGGTAATAGTACGCACTGGTATTTAGGTTACTGTCTACTTGTTTTTGAACTCTTAATAATGTTTGGAGTAAAAACATATTTGCTCTGATAAAGGCTTGAGCATAATTTCATTTTGTTGAATCTATGAAAAATTATAATTTTATGATAGTTTCCTAAATTTGAAGTTCCTAATTTCTATTATTTTTTTCATCTTTAGCTTCATTTATTAAAAATAATATTAAAATATATTCCATCTGTGTATTATTTGTTCATTTTCTTTTACTACACCTGAATGCATACTTTTACTCTACATGCGAACTTTTACCCACACGACTGCGTATTTTTACCCACATGTCGGGGTGAAGGTACGCAGTCTGACCAAGTCACTCTTTTGATTAATTTAAAAAAACCGTTTTGCCTATCGTCAAATACTCGTTACATTTTATGAGTATATTAAATATGCTACCAATAGCACAAAAAAGTGTTCCTAATATCATGGTAGTTTCGGCTCAGTGAAGCAAAAACAGCAAAAGTGCGTCCTTTTACCCCGAATGACCCTATTAGTAGATTCATGACGCTTAAGAAAGTTCACATTTTTTTCGTGTATAAATGAGAAATTGAAAGAGTAAATTGTATGCTTTATTCTGTAAATGTTGCAAGATGTATTTTAATACTTTATAATATGTATTATATGAATATGAATAGGTATAGTGAGAGTAGAAAACAAAATATTTGCCATTTAAATCTAAAATTTATGATCCTTAAAATGCCAGGTTGATTCAGTTTAGATAAACTTTCACTAATTTGTTTTAGTCGAGCAGTACATTTCCAGTCTATAACTCTAAATTTTTGAAAAAGTAGAATAATTATAAATTAATTTACATTCATTTTATATATCCATCGCATTCATTATGTTGATTACATCTTTATTTATAACCGAATCGTACCACTATAAATATCACTCATAGCACATAAATAATATGACATATTTAAAATATCGCCTATTATTTATTACAAATTAAGAGCAATAAATATGTGATGTTTTAACATTTATGTATTACAATTATTCCTGTGTATAAGTATTGAGTATTATTTTATTCTAATTTTCGTTAGTAAATTGAGTACTCTAAGGATCTACGATTTGAGAAAACAAAAGGCATAATTTAAGTTATTTTCAAGATAGACCTTTTTAATTAATATTAAGAAATCGGGTATAACTGGTCAATGCGATGTTTATGAAAATTCATAATTATAGGCCTATGTGAAGATTATGTTTCAATTATTGGCACTTGTATTGTTTTTTATATTTTATATATTTTTATTTTTTTAATTTTATGTACATTTTTATGTTGCGTACATTTCCGCTGCTATTGAAAGTAAAAAGAAAAATTACTAAATAAGATATCGCTTTACTAATTTCTAAAAAAATGGATTCCAAATAGGAAATATAATAGAATAGCCAAAGTACTCCAAATTCGGCAACTCTGATATCAAAACAGGAACGTCATATAGTGTTTAAAAACGACTTAAAATAAATTATAAGATTAGGAATAGTAGTAAGACTATGTCATTTCTTTGCAGTTGCAAAGGAAATTTCACTTTTATTATTACCTCGTTATTGTACGATTTTTCAGTGAGAATTAGATACTCCTTTCATGTTGCACCGAGCGCTGTTTGTAAACCGTCTGCAAAGAGTTCGCGAATTTCAAAATTAAATTGTGCCAAAAGTAGCATCTAATTTGTACAGGATTTAGAAATCCGCACCAGTCAACAAAGTTGTACTTAAAGGATCAAATCACATGCATTACAATATTAACAGTTCGCAACGAGTGCTGCGTCTGTTTATACGTCTTATCAACTTTTTTGTGAATCTTTCTATTACAAAATAAAAGTATGCACTTTCATCTACAGTCTACAGAATCCATAATATTTAGAATAATAAACTCCACATATAATATTTTACGGAACGAAAAAATATCGAATGTTAAATGACATTTCTAATGACAGTAGAGGTTAGATATTTCTATGTACATTTGATCCCATTTAAATAATCTTCGGAGGTAATAAATAATTGTGTAATTAAAGAGTCTTAGGATCTCAAGTATCTAAATAAAACAATTTACAATTAGTAGTATAAAAATGACTGAAATTATAACTTTTTCGCGGTCAGACAGCCGTTTTTAAACACTGCATAAGGCTTTCAAAGAATACGACAACGAATCCGCGCCTCATCGAAGAACCGCGCGGCAGTCATTCAACCCATTTGCCCAAGTTCACCCCGTCTAAAGTGCCCTGTTTACAGCCCCGAAGAGACCGCGGTGCCTCTAATCGAAACGCAAACTCGAAAATATCGCGAGCCATGGTTGCCTTCTGGTACCCAGGATGCCAGAAGGCCAACTAAGGGTCCTGTGATTAACCGAATTTGCATTAGCGATCTCCGTCACGATGGCCTTGGGAAATCTCTTTGCAGCCGAGATTAAACGGCTCGGAAGGGTTAACGGATATTAAACAGCTTAGGATATGTTTGAGGGAGAATCAGTCGCTCGTAGGAGAGTTTTCGATGATAATTAAAGGCGCCCCGGTGTTTGCCCCACCCCACCGATGGGGATGAACGCCGCCCGGCCCTATCGTTCGGACGATCCGAAACCGCCGCGGAATCCCGTCGCGTTTTGATCCTTGACAGACAGGCGAACAAGTTGCAGGCAAGAAACGTTGATTAAATGCCGGGTCTAAATACGATGCCCTCCTCACCGGGATTCAAACCCTTCGCGTTCCAAGAAAATACGTCGACTTCAAGACGCCATGGGTGAAACTCCCTCCCCTCCCTCTCGCCTCCGATCGCAACGGCGATACCGTCGAATCCGATATCCATCGGCTCGATATGATATTAAATTGGTAACCTTTTGAGCATTCGCCTCTCCAGCACTATAATCCCTTTCATCCAGCGTTTTATACCCTTTCGTGTTTACCAATTCCTCCGATCCACCCCCTCCTCCTTTCCCGCGTCTCCTCCCACCAACGTCGCGCTCGAGTGGCGCAATCTGTCCTTCGTTCGTTTTGCAAACACATATCAAACAGTTATTCCGAAAGCTTTTCTATACAATTTCAGTCGGATATGATGGAACGGCTCCCCATTTTTCCCGGTCGATCGTGCGTCGTCGCGCGTCGTCACGGTGACCCTTTCCACCCCGCAGCGTCGGCCACGGTCTTCTTGTCTCTTTGATCTTCCCTAATAACGCGAGCCCGGGCTTTCGTTATCGCCGCTTGTTATTTACGAACCGGTTAGCGGCCGTCGGCGATATTAGTTTTTCTTTTGCGAGGGCCACGCGCGCGCGCGCATGCCGCACGCTCTAAGAGAGAATTGAATTACGGCATGAACTTCGCTTCATGCGTTGTTGCTTCGTCTCGTTAATCTTCCACAGCCGCGCGAAATTGATTTCAATCGAACAACCCACGGGTTCGTCCTTTGGAACGCTCCGACGGGAATCTTTGTTCCGTGATTCGTTCGGAGGGATTTCCTGCAGTAGGAATTCCGTTCTTCTTTCTATTTTTTTTCCTTTCTTCTTTCGAGGTTCTTCTTTTTGGTTCGGCTATTACAGAGTTTTATTTAAAACTGTTTTAAATTAAATCGGTTACGTCGGCTGGTGTTAACGATGCTCTGCTGAACTGCCTTCTGGGATGGTGAAACTTTCGGACTGTCGATAACTATTGCAGACGGTTTATTTTTTTATGAGAGAGCGTGAATGGCTGCGTAAATTCGATGAATATAGAGGTTTTTGTTTTGCGCGGGTGCGTGACTTGAATTCTTTAGGAGAGGTCGTTTAATACTCTAAATCTATTTTTCCTGTTGTTTGAAACGAAATTGTATAATAGAGAAATAGTAAATATTGTTTATTGAATTTGTTAGTGTCTGAAATTTGGTTGAAGAGAAAAGTATTTTCAAATGAAATTCTGCATGAAATACAGTATTTGTAATTATTAGACTGCGGATTTTATGCATTTATGGCAATTTTATATGTTTTAAAAATTTCGAGATTATTGACGGATACGGCAATATACAAAATATTAAAAATATAATTCAAATTATAATATTTAGAAAATAAAATATACTGTTATTCAAGTTTAAATTCATTCGATGCGTTTCTAAACATTTTATTTTGCATAAAAATCCGCAGTCTAGTAATTATAATTTAGTTTCACAATTTTATACACGTTCTGAAATTCACGAAAAACTAAGAAACAAAATATGTGGGTGTGTGATTCTAAAGTAACATAGCACCTTAAAAAACCAATTATGTAGCTATATTCGTTACTAAAAAGTAAGTCAATTGTACATTTAATCTTTTCTGGGAGCAATAGTTTTTGAGTTATAGTTCGAAATACATTTTTTTTGGCTTGAAGTTTAAAAGTTGTTTCAGCCTCTTCAGAGTGAATTATTGCCGATAGAAAAAAATGCGTGTCAAATATTTTTTCGAGTACTATATCATACCAAAGAGGCATAAAAATGGGTGTATCATAATTCCGTGATATTCCTTGACAGTGTAGAAGCTTTAAAGGTGTAGCATGAATTTTACCAGATTTTTTCAGAAATTTTTATTCACTGCAGAACGTGTCGCATATTAATAACACCAATTTACGTTTTGTGGTAAATGCAAGAAACTTTAACGAAACGAAGGTGTAAAGTTCTGTTCAGAACGTCGTTATGGATAAATGAATGCAGATGTATTGAAATAATTTTTGCCAAATTTCATGAAACAGTCGTCAGTATTTTAATCGGAGTAATAAATAAGGCGCAGTAAATATAAAGTAAAATACTTAATATTTTTTTTAATATTACCGAGGAACGAATTATCTAATACAGAATTGTAAACTATTTCAAATTTTACGTAAAACGAATGCAAATGAACAAAATTTTTATGTTATAACTCAGTTTGAAAAACATAATTTGAAGATAAATTCATTTAATGCTTTCCATTAAACTTTTAATATAATATTGTAGCACTCGTTTAACTTACCGAAGAGTATCTATTCCAGGAACATGAAACATTTCCCCTAATGTAGGATTATCATTCTCTGCTTCGTTTATTGCATTTTTTCGTTGCACTGGAACGTCATACGTCTAGAGATAATATCTCCTAGCTGGACTTGAAATATTAGAGGGTTGTGTTGCACGCACCAAAACTTTATAGTTCTCACTGTTGAAGCTTTCGCGTGTAAGCCGTGTCCATGAGGAAATGTTTTCCCAACGTTGCGCTAGCATTGCAGCTGGCTTCTTCAGGGGATCGAAAGACACACTGAAACTGACGTGTCTCTGGTGCGGTGCGCTATTTAAGTGTACCGAGTGTAAGTTCTGGATCATTGAGCACCAATGAAACGATATTCCGGTTCACTGAGCACCAATGGTATGGTGTTGTTTTTAATTGTTCAGCTGAACATTTAAAAACTGGGAGGAGGGAGCTCCAGATTGGGTTCGGGTGGTAACCAGTGCCCCTGTTGATGTTGTTAGGGTGCTTCATTATCTCCAACGTTTCCCGATGTTTTCTGGGGAAGTAGCCTTTAGTATTGGCTAGGATCTTCGTTTCGTTGAAGAGTATCTTGTGTCCTGTTACCTTCTGATGTTCTGCAACAGCAGATTGTACATATCCCAATCTGGTGCAGCGCTCATGTTCTTTGAGCCTTGTGCTCACGCTCCTCCCAGTTTCGCCAATGTAGACTTTTCCGCATGAACTCACAGAAGAACTCAGCAATTAACTCTCTTATACACCGAGCCATTAATATCTGTGGAAAAGAACACCTACCTCAGGAACTCAACTACGTCACAATCAGCTTACAACAGAACGGCTTCTCTAAACACAAAATAACTCGCACCATAAACAGAGTCATGTATCCACCAAACAAGCAATCCACCCCAGACAACAGTGACAAACGAACTACCACCTTCCTCCCATACATACAGCGTACAACTGACCGCATAAGTAGAATACTCAAGAAGCACAATATCAGGACCAGAAAATCAGCCAAATGCTTACCTCCCCCAAGGATCCTCAACCGCAGTTCTCATCAGCAGGAGTATACAAAATACCCTGTTCATGCAGAAAAGTCTACATTTGCGAAACTGGGAGGAGCATGAGCACAAGGCTCAAAGAACATGAGCGCTGTACCAGATTGGGATATATACAATCTGCTGTTGCAGAACATCAGAAGGTAACAGGACACAAGACACTCTTCAACGAAACGAAGATCCTAGCCAATACTAAAGGCTACTTCCCCAGAAAACATCGGGAAACGTTGGAGATAATGAAGCACCCTAACAACATCCACAGGGATACTTGTTACCACCTGAACCCAATCTGGAGCTATCTCCTCCCAGTTTTTTAAATGTTCAGCTGAACAATTAAAAACAACACCATACCATTGGTGCTCAATGATCCAGAACTTACACTCGGTACACTTAAATAGCGCACCGCACCAGACACACGTCAGTTTCAGTGTGTCTTTGGATCCCCTGAAGAAGCCAGCTGCAATGCTAGCGCAACGTTGGGAAAACATTTCCTCATGGACACGGCTTACACCCGAAAGCTTCAACAGTGAGAACTGTATGACGCCTGACCGTGAAAGCCTCAAATCTCCGATTAAAACTTCTATAGCTTCTCGTTATTTCTCTGAATTTGACTTTAGAATTTTGATATAATTTTAAAACTCTAGATGTTTTGAACTTCATTTAAAAAATTTTAAAGATACTTTTAAGGCTCCAAGGATTCCATTTCTTGAAACCGTCACACTTATTTCTTCCCTTAAAATTAAATAAATCCAGAAGATTATGAAATATCTTCTATTAGTATACAGCAGAGCAAGTAAAATCATTTTTACCTTCCTTTAAATAACTTTTAAACAACATATTTTGCACTGATAATTTTATACAAATAAAACGATATAGGCTTATCTCATATATGTACCATGTGTTCATGTAAATTTCAATTTCAAAGCTGTTACGCGCAGCAAAGGTGCTTTATACTTAAGCAACATACTGAATTTAATTAAATGTATTTGCAGCTATTTCCCGATTAAATATCTGCTAAAGTACCGTGGAGAAATATCATTGCAGAACGATTATAACGGGTTTGTACTTTCTTCAAATATAACCCGTTGACAGCAGGCGCGTGGTTTAACTGTAGATTAATGCTTCTGCGAGCTTTATTTGAGTTCACTACTGTAGAATAATCATAATTTGAGCTTTGAACTTGATAACTCGCATATAAAGAGTAATATGGAAATTTGTGCAAAAACAGGTCTGAGTAATTTTGAAGTAAATCAACGTAGCCAACGAGGCAGTGTCAAAGCACGCAATTTAAGAATTGAAAATTACTGTCCAACAGAATTTCATTTCCAGGAAATTAAAATGGTTGAGTTATTAAAATTGTAATGTAGATAACTCATTAACGCACAGAAGAAGAAATATATAAAACGGCGTAATTAATTACTAACTCTTTGCAATTTATTTAATAACCAAATATAAACACTTATAATTTGTGGAACGTTGTAAAAGAAATAATAATTATCCGTGAAATAAGTTTTCAATAACAGAAATATATTAATAAATTTCGATAATGGCAACAATAAATAGTAACAATAATATTCACAATAAAAATACTTTGTTGAACAGATCAAACAACCTTTTGGTACAATAAATTATTATATATACAAATAGCATTCTGAACAGTTATATTTGTAAAAAAAAAGAATATAATAATAAATCACTCTTTCAGCAAAAATGTAAATATAATTTGCAACATATTGAGTGAGCCGCCGAATATATCGATTTTTTTTAAGGTATAAATTGGCCAAATTGCATACATGATCAATAGTATTGTGATTGCCTAACAAAGATCGGTGAATCTTGTCGTTAAAAAGTCAATGATATCTTAAGTTTGAAGTAGGAATATTGAAATCAATTTTTTAAATTATGGCAAGATAATTTATTTTATTATTTATAATATTGTACAAGCGAATAAAATGTAATTCTTCTGTTTTCAAGCGTTAATGAGTTAAGTCTTGCCAACCAAGGTTTATAATTATGGTAACAACATGGCAAAAAATTCGTTGATAGTTGATTGACAAATATGAGAAACAAATTATTTACATCTTCAGACTTTGCACCACTGTATATTAAAAGGTACCTGTTACCTGGATTTAATTGAAAGTCATGAATACAAATGAATCTTCAATATTTCGCAAGTTCCTTTCGTGGCCGGGAGATTGAAAAATTGCGACACACAATAAAAACGCAGAGCTTTCGTAGACTTTATAGAGTGAGTTGGGGTTCCCACACAACACTGTCTCGATGGTGTCTCGATGTACACGCGTACGTTCCTGTCATAGCCAGGCCGGAACATTAATAATTCAATTCCGCGTAGCTCGAGGCGAATGGAAACAGGCGGCACAATACGCAGTTGGTGAACCACCTTTCGATTACATTTACGTTGGTGCGAGATTTGCCTTATATGGCGTACGTAGTCGAGCAATTTGTTACGCGCCCCGTAGATCAAGAGAGCAATGAAAAATGAACAAACGTATCGTTCTGGTTATGCGCGTTGCTTCCCCCCGTTGCGAACGCTATTTGTACACCAGGGCATCAGAAATATCGTTTGTTACCACCACCGGAGCGAACTACGTGCGATTGATCGCACTAAATGCGGAATTGGTCATATTGGTCGCGTTGGTAATCGATCAGATTACCGATCCGTGCGAGGTAACGGGTGAATAATATGCTTTGTAACGCTTTTAAGTTATTGCGGGTTTAGGATTCGAGGCGTGGACTCGCAAAAATAGATTAATCTTTGAGTGGTGATGTTGGGAAATGTTTGAATGTGTCGAGAGCCATTGAGGTGAGTCGAATTGGTTTCGAGGCAATTTGAAACGGATTATGGTGGCGAGAGAGATGCTTGGGGATAATTTCGAGTTTTGAGGAAGTTGAAACCAGTTGAAGCATGTTGGATCTGGTTGGAATACCTTGAAACGAGTTATAGCAAACGGGGAAAGTAGGTTTAAGCGATTTGGAAGTGAGTGGAGCGAATTAAGACGCGAGGAATCGATTATGGGCAAATTTAAGCGAATTAAATCGAGTTGGAACAAGTTTGGCTAACAAATTGAAGCGGAAAAAGAAATTAGAATACGTTGAAATCATTTGAAGTGATTTACAGCAAAACAAGTCAAACGCAGATGTGATTGTGGTTGATATGAAATAAATTTAAACAAATTGTGACGAAATGGAATATGTGAGTTGAATTGTAATTGAGAAGATTGTAAGTATGTCAAAATTTGTCAATACAGTAGAATCTCGATTATCCGGATCTCAATGAATCAATACACTAGGTTATACCTAGTGTATTGCAACGTTATAACGTTGCAGTGGAACTGTGAGTAAAACTTGAACTACGATTTAATAACGTTCTACGAATTATTATCATGCTATTTTGTAAATATCAATTTTGTTAATCGAGGTATGTACTAAAGTTTCAAAAGTCAGCTCTGCATGTGCATCAAAATGAAAAACCACTATCTCAAAGACATTATATTCAAAACAAACTATATTAGACTACATTTATTCTGCCTGTTTTATTAACCTTCAAAATACGCGAAATTTTTTTGTCGCATCCATACCTAAATGAAGACTTTAACATAAATTATATAACAGAAAAATTGCTATTATAAACATCGAAAATAGACACGAAAATATTCTTAAGAACAGATAAGAATGAACTTGGGAGATACCACGAGGCGAAAGGAGGAACGTTTCTCGTCTCCGGCAGTGGAACGCGTTCCCATACAGCACATCAGTCATTCACGTTCGCGGTATAAGACAGCCAATATATGGGACCATTTTTCGGATCTTTTTATCCAACAAGTCTCCTCCCGAATCCATTCTCATCTACTCCCAACGGTAGACACATTATTACGTGTTCCACTTGTCATTCCGTAAAATCGTTTCTATTTCTCATTCCCGGGGATACGTTATATAGGTAATCAGGACGAGCGAAAAATTCGAAAACGCATCGCGATGCGGGAAAGCTTCTCGAAGAGCCGTTGGGTTCTCGAGAAGTTGCTCCCGCGAAACTTCGGCCAAAGGAAATAACTCTTACGGTTCCCTTCCATCTCCCTTCCACGTTTCCTTGACCAGCTTCCCTTCCGACGCGCCACTGTATCGGTTTTTCCAGGCAGAGGAATATTTTTTAACGAGGCGAAAACTTTCCTCTCCTGGTGCAACGAGGAGGATCACATGCGTCTGATATCGATGCAGAAGGGCGGGGACCTGTCGGCGGTGTACGCGAGGCTTGTTAAAGCGGTTACCGAAGTCGGAAAGAAACTGAAATTCTCCCGGCACATAAGACTCGGTTACCTCACCTTCTGCCCGACCAACCTGGGAACCACCATCAGGGCCTCAGTTCACGCTTGCATGCCGTACCTGAGCGCGGATATGGCGAAATTCGAAGAAATCGCTGCCATGTACAATCTTCAGGTGAGAATCGAAATTGGTTCCCCCTCATCTTTCTTTATTCAGACGCAAGCCGATCATGGGATGAGCATATTCCGTTTATACGCGCCGCCTCGACCAACCTTCGTCGTTCGTAACTATTTCTCCATTGTTGGAGACGCGAATCCAATTATTTTTTAACAATTTTTTTTATTTCCAATGGTCTCTAATTTCATTCTTTTTGTACAACTTCTGGGATTCTGTTTTGCGTAGTTCCTGCTTTTTTAAAGCTTTTAGAGTTTCTTGTTTGGTGTCACTGCTTTTCAGTTACTTTTTGTACGAAGTCTGCGAAGCGGCAGCGTTGTCTCAATTTAAGAAAAGAATCTTTAATTCGATATAAGGTAGAAACTAATCTTATTTCTTCTGTAGTTGCTAGTTTTCTCTGTATCTTTTTCCCTCATCTTTAGCTCTTTCATTTCATTTAATCTACTTATTTGCTATAAACGTTTTATGGTTTATATAGCACACAGTGACATAATAATAGTGTACATTTACTTACGAGGCGAATTGACCAAGTGTTACGCTCATTTGGTATTGAAACTTCGTCATCTTATAGAATTTGTCCAGCTGAACAGTCCTATACTCAATTTTAGGGCCAGGTGGCTAGCTATCAAAATACAATAATTAAAATATTTTCTAAGAGTTAGATTATTTATTCTAGGATAATATTTTTCTGGAGGATAAAATATCAGAAATTATGAAAATTGTAATGTCTAGAAGATAAATGAACTTTCTTGATAAATCAGTTAGGTTTATGTTATTTAACGGACATTATGAGTAACAAGTAATAATAAATTTATCTGAAATTAATTAGTTTTTGTTATATCATGCACGTTGATTTTAGAAACGTTTCAAGAAACGCTGTTTAAAATGAATAATAAAATATTAGAATATGTACTGTACAAAATCACGCAATAACTTAGGTTTTTTTTTTTTTTTTTTTTTTTTTTTTAACTCAAATTTCGGAAGCAAATTTTTAAAATGGTGTAACTTCAGCTTTTTCCAACAAATTCTGTGTTTTTTCAATCTTCCATACAAGAAATCCTCTTAATAAAGTGGCGTATGTAAAATAGATTTAAATTGAAGAACTTAATTATTAAATTAAAGTACTGTTCGAATTCAAGTGTGCTGGTCTGAGAAAATTGCACTTAAGTGTCATTGATTATAGGCCAACCGGATCATTTGCTGAGTTCAGCACAATAATTTCTCTACTTAATTAGTTCGAGATTGATCGTTATATCTAGACTGCGGAAGTTTATGCATTTATGGCGATTTTAAAATTAGAAAAACCTATAACGATGCCTACAGATATAAAAATACAATAAAATATCAAAACTTCAATACATTTTATGATATTTAGAAACTAAAACATACATTTAGTTAAGATTCAGTTGCCGTTGTATGTCTACAAAAACATGAATTTGCATAAACTTCCGCAGTCTAGTTATCACAATATTTATTTGAATTCTTTTCTTATCTTTTTTTCTCAGTTTCAATTTATCTGCATAAACTATGATAATTATGAAAATACTAATTTACAAAATGTTCAGTATTTCAATATCTCTTACATATTCCTTTTTTTCTTTTTTTGCATTTTCTAGATACTGTAGATTTCGTATTCATAAGGTATCTACCAAGTCCGATTCTTTTTTCCGTCGCTCCATTTCACTCAAACTCCGAAGTTTTTTAAACAATAGCTCAAAATAAGAGACAGCAGGCTTTTTCAGTCGCGATAACTCAAGTTTGAAGCAGGAAGCTAGCCGGAGTTTCACGCTTCTGATACCATCGCGGAAATTATGGAAGACGCAGGAAACTTTTACAGACAGGTGTTTCATAATTTTTTGCGGAAAGTAACGGAGTGCAAATTGGTAAAGAAAGAAAAAAAAAAAAGGGAGACTTAACGAAGACTCAGTAGGGGGAATTGTCTAGGTACCCTTGACGTTTAGATTTCTTTTCAAATGATTTCTGGAGCTTTTCACCGCCTCCTTGTTAATGCGATATGACGTCCACCGTCTCGGCGGTGTGCCATTCATTGACCCAGTTTCTTTAAACTTTTTCATCGCCATTTAGTGGATACTATGTGCCGCATCTTTCTCATAACGAGCGACGAATTTCCTTTCTATAGCTCTTAAATATGTACTTGAATTCTGCACGTCAAAGCACCCGGTTAATCTCTTCCCGTTATCGTTACCTCTCGTTTAAAGAATTTCAAAGACCGGCGAAGGGTGCGTTATAACTTACAGTTTCTATGCAATGTTCTTTAGTCTTCGTTTCATCTTGCATACCATTGAGCTGGTGCATACGAAATTGCCAGGTTGGAACATTGTGAATGTCATTTCCTCAAGCATCTTTTTGTTCTATTTATTTAATGGAAGCTACATCCGCTTTGCGGTTATTAATGACCACGTTTACTAACATGGATACAACTTTTAATTTATGAAATATAATCTGTGATAATACGTTTTTCTTGGTGACAATTTTTTTTATTTATGTCTGACATGGAGTTTGGAATTTTTTCTGGCGTTGCTTTGAACATATAAATAGACAATGCTTGGAATAATTATTTCTTATCCACATTGAAACTCATTTATGACTTAATCCTTATTTCAACTAAATAATACAATTATGAATTATATGAAACTATTATTTAAACTCCCTCGCTCAAAATCGTAATTTCATACCATGCACCGATTCATCAGATCTGTTACCATTTGTCTGACACTAATCCACTTATTTCACGTACTCTCATTATGAATAGAATAACAAATATAGTGACTCACAGGTTCGTTCACATGTATTCCAGATGTAAATTGACTGAAATCTCCAGTATTATATTTCTACTATCAATTTATGCCATTCCATCTCCCACGGTTAATGGATTCTCAATTTCAATAACTTTTATATTACAAAAGCTTATACCTTTTTTATAATTTACAAAAATTTAGCATGCTTCTTGTGAACAAACGTGAGTCACTGTATGTCAGACTCGTTTGCGAATTACATGCTCTGTCATGATTCGCAAATTTTCAGCACATATTTCACGAATAAAGGGTCCATTTAATTTAATTTTTCTTAAATAAATAAACTGCGGATGTTTATGCAAATTCATATTTTTAAGGACGCAGAAATAGAAATCAAACGTGAATAAAAGTGTGTTTTACCTTCTAAATATTATAAAATGTATTTTATTTTCCAAATTTCATGTATTTTGACATCTAGGCACATTCTTTTACATTTTCGCACATTTCAAATCGCCATAAATACATAAACATCCGCAATGTATTAATAAATATAGGAAGATTCATATATGTATAATAGAAATTAATACATTGAAAATGAAGGTACGAAATAAAAATGTAGAACATTTTATTGACAAAATTGATTACTAAGATAATAGTTTGAAATAGTAACAATTTATATTAAAATTAAATTGAGATCCATATCTGACGCAAAATTTATCTAAACAAAATTTCACTGTGGAGCAGAATGGATCCTTCATTCGCAGTATGATAAACCTCAAAGCTGGCCACTATCTAAGAGTCAATATTAGATACTATGCAGTTGCTTTCCTAATAAGTTGACTGCGGATGTTTATACAAATTCACATATATATAGACACAGTTGCGAAATTGAAACTTGAGTAAAAGTGTACCTTATTGTATGTACCTATGTGAGCTTTATGCAGGGTGTCCCATCTAACTTGAGCATCTGCAATACCTCACTTATTTTTGTTGATAGAAAACAAAGATTTAGTTCAGAATAATAAGTGATATTTAGAATAACAATTTCATGAAAGATTGACAATTCATGCAAATAGTGAAATGACTGTGACAGAAGGATGAATGAAAGAAAATTGATAGTAGCAAACGTTGAAAATGGTGTCTATTAACTTCAATACAATATGTATTTTTAGTACGTCCTTTTATGCTTCCCGATGTTGTCGAAACTTTGTCTAGAAGGATGATTGATGCTTGAAGAGTTTCTTGCAGCCTCACTATAAATTAAAATCATTTTATTTCTTTCTATTTCACTGTACATCATTGCCTAACAGCAATAACTAACGCAATCTCTCAGAATCACTAGTTCGAATGATTTCGGATTCTGGTATACGAAAAAGGAAACATTATTGAAGCAGCGGCTACAAGAAACGTGTTTACTAATACAGCTTACTAATACATAGCAAGTTTGATGGAACGTCGTTGTGACCAAATTAATAATAGTGAAGATCGACTGAAGATCTTCTCTTCTTCACGTATTCTTTTTAAGTGTTTCGCTGAGCTTTTCGGAATGCGCTCGCGATTCTCCTAGTGGGACCAAGTTCATGAATTTTCGTGCAAAGCGTTAGCGATAAGCCATAAATAGACTGCTATACGTAACTATACGATGCGCACTGTGAAAACTAGAATAGAGTGATGGTTTAAACCGGCATTATAAAAAAATTGGAGTGGCGTTACATCGTCGTAAGCTACTGATTTAATGTTACCCCAGAGAAAAAAACTTGGAAGGTATAAGATCCGATAAAGCCATCAAATATTCGCACCACTTCCGATGCAGTGTTGCTGAAATCATTGGTCTAATATTTGACGAGCTATTTTTGCATTGTGAATCGGACATTTAATTTGTGGAAATATTTTTAACAGCCCTGGTATGTAATAAGTTAAAAGTTTTGATCGATAAAAAATGGTCATATAATGTTGTCACGCACAACTTGGTGAAGCCATTTTGCGTATCAAACTTTATACATTTTTTGTACTCAAGGTCACGTGAAGGTTACAGTATTACAGGTCATTTGATTGCTTTTGACATCATCTATCTTATTATGATGACAGAAACATATGGTTCCGTTTAAAAAAACTTCGACGACCTTAAAATCTCGAAAAAAATGAGGCTGACAATAATTTTTTGTCCGCTATCATATTGACTTCTCCGGGCCAAATATTTTTCTCCTCTGACATGTTTTTTTACAATAAAAAATAAATGAGATATTGCAGATGTTCAAATTAAGAGGGACACCATGTATATTCGCGTCCCTATAAATTTTTGCATAATCATACTAATTATAAATTATAACATCCGCACTCTAATGACAAGGCTGAAACACTAGACACTCGGACGAAACGATTTCACGAGGGACTGTAAAATATTTTATCGAGTAATGAATTCCAATAGCGTGCAACCAAGAGTTGAAGCGAATTAATTCGCAGTTAATATTAAACACACTGTAAACAATGAACGGCATGACGATGACGTTCCAGTTATCGCGTCATCGACGTCAAACGTTCTCCACTGTTACAAAATTAACGGAATGCAACAAGTATCAGGCACGAGATTAACGTTAATCGCGTTTAACGTTAAACATTAATAGTCTTTCTGCGTTATTAACTGAACGCCACGATGGCGCCGGTTACAAATCCTAATTGCATACATCATAAACTGTAATTACAATGGATCGGGTCCGTATAAACGATCGACAATGAATATTCTGCTTACGGGGAAAATATTTGTTCCGGAGTCGCGGACCGTTGCGAGCGAAACAGAGTTTTATTTCGCCGGCGCGCGGCGCGGCGCGAACTGTATCCTTCTCGTTTCGCGTCGCGTTTTTATCAAACTCCGGGTGTCGCAACCGGCTGGAAAATTATAATATGTCGTTAAACGCGACAAAATGCAGTTGACAACGTGCAACAAATATCTCGCGAGAAATATCGCGCGTCCGGGCAATCCTTTTTCGCTTGAATTTTCGGCGACTCTACGTTACAGAAATTTCGCCCCCCGAACGAAACGTACATTGAATTTCATCGGAATCGTTGGAATCGTGATTAAATTATTTCGATATTCAATTAGCTAAATTAATTCGATGTGACGATACCGTTTCGTACCGTCATTCGTCTAATGCGTGGTCTATTGGTTACGATAATTTCGAGATATACATTGTTACGATTTAATTGGTCTGTCACGCTAATTTTTAATGTATCCAAACTCGGGTCCGTAACCCAAATATTTAAAGGAGCCATAGTAGTTATAAGCTTTGTATTCATTTAGCAGTTAGCAGATTGCACATTTGTTCTCATTCGAGTGGTAACAATGGGTCATGAATAAATAATATCTTTAAAATTTCCATCAAATGTTTAACAGTCGCGAGTGTAATGAACGTATTAAAATTCGATAATGAAGCTTTTCGATACGCACGCGCTATAGATGTAAATTGATTTACGTCGGTTGAAACGTTTTGTATTGAAAATTATAATCGAGCCATCGATCGCTAAATTTTCGTTTTCGTCTCGCGAAATAACGCGCGGAGGGAATGTATAAATAGCGTCGTTGATGCGCTAACTGTGTAATAACACGACTGCGCGTCGAACATTTTTAACGAGTCCGGACGAAGTTAATAAAAAAAAGCCGCATTGAATTGAAATCCTCCAATCAGCGTGACTCGATTAAACGTTAGAAACGAATTTATATTCTTTGAATCGAATCGGCGGTTGCGACGATGCTGGATCCTTTTCGAATTTTCCAACCGGGAGAATATAAAAATTTGACAACGCACTTCGCCTTAGGCTCCGGGATTCTAGATCCCCTCTGAGCCATCAAATTGCATATTCCTTTTACAGCAAATATTTCCATGAAGCTTCTTCCTTTTTATATTGCGTGCTATTTTAAAACTGTTTCCTCAGTTGTAAACGCTTCAAAGCCTTCAGAAATTGTATTTTTAAAAACGTAATCTTCTTTTCGCTCATCCTTTTCGTTTCTTTTCCGGGCACAAACACACGTATCTGAAAAACCTGTTAGAATAGGACCAAAACCGTCAGGGAATAGTTCGAATAAATTTACATGAAAATCCATTTATTTGTATCACCTGTTTTAATGTTCAAGATTGTTTTAATTAAATTGGTTCATTATATACATAGTACACAGTTTCGTATTTTTACTTCTGGGGACACTGAAATTTGAGAATTTTAATGCACTTGGAGAATTTTAAATAGTTTGGAAAATCTCGACTGTGCAATATTTTCTTTTGAGTCTTTCTGTGAATGTTTGATGATTTTGTCATTTTAAAATACTCCCAATCTTATTAAATCATTTTATAGTTTTTGAAGAAAAATATACATTTATACTTTCTTTAAAAAATGAATGATTGTAACTTTATAAATATGCACATTTTTAGAAATGATTGTATATACATTCACTGAAACAAATTCTACAAACTTTTATGTATTTACATATAAATTTTATGATATTATACTGCGTGTGTAATAATATAAATTTAGATTCAAATGAATTTGGTTAATGTTCTCACTTTCATAATATTCTTGACTTGATACACAGTTGACTGTTATTAACAGTTTTATATTTTCTGAAATATTACTATCTCCAAGGACCATATGTATAGATTTTCTTCAACTGACTGTATTCAGTTAAAAAAACGTACAATATCCTAAGTATAAGTAAGTTTTACCAGACTTTCTATTTTCTGAAAATATTCGTAACGTCAACCAATGAATTGGTTCTATTCTATTTCAGTTTCTACTGCAATCTACTATTCTATCACAATTTCTAGCCTTGACGTACATTCTTTTAACTGTCTGTACTCCATATCAAGAGCTTTCAAAAAATAAATATAACTTCCTATTCGAAAACCATGGAAAGGGGATCAAGTGTGCCTTATATCGTAATTTGTCACGCTGCGAGTAGAACACGAGCTTTCCTCTCCTATTTCAAATCCAATTGCATCGATTTTCCCCTTTTCGCCTCACTTTGCGTCCTACGACCGGCACGATCGAACATGATTATAAATAAACGATACGTTAAATATCCAGATAAGAGGAACCAGAGGCGAGCATAGCGAAAGCGAGGGCGGAGTTTACGATATCAGCAACAAAAGGCGGCTGGGTTTGACCGAGCGAGATGTGGTTTTCGAGATGAGGAACGGCGTACTCGAGATGATCAAACACGAGAAACAACTGGCGGAACAAAACTCGTAATATCCGACGTCTCGTCGCGGGGGTGGTTCGACCGGCGGTGGGGTTGAAAGTCGTTGAACGTCGATAGTCGCGGGCGTTTCATCGATTTCATTCGATTCAATACCACGTCGCACCCCTCTTGTAATTCTTGTAAATCGAAATATCTAAAACTTTATCGATTAATGTTTCCGTGTGCCGCCAATGTGCTATCGCGCTGTAACGGCACGAATAGAGGGGCACGCAGTTTGTTTCGAAACGTAGTTATCGACAAGTTGAACCGCTCCGGCTCTCGTTCATTGCGATACTCGAAACGTCTACCGCATTTTCTGCCTCGAATTCGGTCCCGAAGAAATATCGATTCGTTATTATATCCTCTTCCGATATCGTTGTTACTGATTTCGCGATTTTCGATATCCGCGATCGCGGGAAAACGTACGTTAAGTGTACAAGTGAGTTGTATCAATTTCTAATAAAAAAAAAAAAAAAATTATAAACATTGGATGAGATAATATTTTTATGTACGACTGTTTTTATACTATAACTATTAATTTTTTAGGTTCGTTTCTCATTTTTGTGGTTTGTTTTGTTTGGGAAATTCAATGATGCAATTACATCGATAATTATATTGTGAATATTACATCAGTCAATCAGTGCGGATGTGTAATATTGTATTACGTAATTTTAATTCGGTAGATAATATGGAGTAATTGCATGGTAACTTGGTTTTCACTAGAATTACCGAAACCAGTTCCATTCCTCATTTGTTGTTTAAAAAGGTAATTTGCGTTTAAAATTGTGCTTTATTTGTTTTCTTTTGCCTACGGTAATCAGGACACTAATTGAATACAACAACTTTAAAAATGCCTGAAGTTCGTTGAATTGTATTACGGAGTTCGTTCGTTTAATAATTTAACTCGTTAAAGTTTGTTTAGCGCACTGATTTTTAATTGTTGTATCTTTTAAAGCTCGAATAACATTCTGCTTTTTTCGCGTGAATCTTAAATTGCAAAATTTAATTATATTGAAATAAATTTGCAGAAGGCACTCACAAATAAATATGTACTTACAATAGCGAAAATAAAAATTATCTAAGGAATGTAGATGCAAGTTTAATTCTTCATTATTCTGAATTTATAAGAAATTCAGTCAAAATTATAAGATATTTATTTATTTTTCTGTTAAATTGTGTATACATATTGTATCTTGATAAGTTTAGTGTCTAAAATAGTTTTTTAACCAAAATCAAAAGGTAAAAGATACTTTTTAATTTTATTTGTGTCGTGAATTACTAGATTGACCATAAAGAGACAGGAAGACAGAATAAAATCTTTGCAATATGATAATTGATGGATTAATGTAGTATTTAACTTTTTTCGTTTATTTAATAATTCTTATGAGTAATTCGTATCAACATTAAAATGTTCGATTATTTAAAAGTTATTGCGTTATGTATTCGATTATGAAGAAGTTAGTAGATTTATTTGGTATACATGGTTTTTTAAATTACAATTAGTATACTACGTAATGCTATTTTTATTATACCAAATTTATATTTCATTTATTTTTGTTAAATAATCAGTACGCCAAGAAATTATACATTCTTGGAGAACTTATTGTGAAGAAAAAAAATATACTAGAAGTGAAAGAACTTCGTTCTATCAATTAAGTTACATTTCTATAATAATTTAAAAATGTGTAATTGTAAAAATTGTAAATATGTAAAGTAATTTCTAAAGGAATCTTTAAAACGTGTTTAAAAATCCGTGCTTCGCTAGTGTAAATGATTCCTATTGTTAAACTTATCTGAAACAAAAAATTGAAAGAGATTCTTATTCGGTATGACTGTCGCTATCACGCAAACTGGAATTAATGATTTATCTTCAAAAGTAGGAAAATGACGGACAAACATGTAAAGGAAATGGTTTTTAGTCCTTTTTTTCTTGCCATTTTTTAATATTAAAAGTAGATTAAACTTAAAAAAAAAAAAACTTGTTTCTAGTTCGGGTGAGAGCTGTAAGAGTACAGAATAAGTAGTAAAAAATTTAAAGCAAAGTTCGATAGATTTTGAGATTTTACTTACGCCGTGTGAAAAAAGACGTTTCGAGAAAAACTCGTTTTAAAGTTTCGATGCACAATTTTGTTTAAAAACTTATAATTACAACTTAGGGGCAATTCCAGCTCTATACAAGGTCATTTCAACCTTTTTGAAAGCATGGATTTCTTATTAACAATGATGAAAAAAGAAAATGGATATTTTTCAACCCGTCATACCAGAAATGCACCCTTAAATCTATATTGTATACTATAAATAATAAATAGACTGCGGATGTTTCTGCAAATGCATATTTTTATAGGAAATAGATAAAGCTAGGGGACCAGGATAATTCGTTTTGTCACTAAGAGATTCTAAAAATATATTTTTTATTCTGCATATTTTGCATATTGCATATGTTTTGCATATTTAAGTCTAAAAACATATTATTTACCATATAAATGCATATATCATGCTCATCTGAATCATCTATCTTGTTAAATTAATTTGGTCTATTAGTCAGCAGTTGTATCATAACCCGATAGTGTTGATATTGGTTATATGTCAATATAATGGTGAATATACGCCACAAGAAATTGTTTTCAAAACATTGAATTGGTAATTCCATATTTGATGTAGGTGTTAGTATTTCGAATTCGAACAGTTGAGTTTTAATATTGAAGGGATAAGGTTTATTTTGTAAGAGTGCGTTTCAACGTTTGTGAAATGCCGAAAGTTCCGAAAAGCAGAATTTCTTTAATGAAAAGCTGAATCGAAGACAATCAATCGAAGATCAATAAAAAGAATTTCTGAAAAATTTAATATAAAGACTCATTTAAATATATTGCCGACTACGATTCAGAAATTGGAAACGATAGGCTTACCATTAAATCATTCAACGGAAATATATATGCAATGTATAGTTCAGTTAGAAAATATCCTTGGTGATTGCGGAGAGAAAATTAAGAAGATAATTAGTGCTATGTTACAAAAAAATGCAGGATTTACGGAATTAAGACATATCTCACGTATTTTAGGCGGTGAATTTGCAAAAGAGACAATGCTTGTGTCCCAACACTGCTTGACTAAATTTAAATACGCACCGATAACGTCATGTGATGTGGAGCGGTCATTTTCGGCGTACAAATTAATCTTAGCCGACAAATACCACCAACTAACGCCATCAAATTTAGAAAAACTGCTTATTATTTACTGTAATTCTAATTGTAAGTATAATACATCAGAACACCTGTAAAACGTTTGTTGATACTTAATACTACACTTAACATTAATATATTAATTATTTTTCGTGTATATTTGCATATTTTTCGTACATAAATATCATATGCGTTTTGCATATTTATCGCGCACAAACATCCGCAGTCTAGTAATAAATCTCAACAATTTTCTATCGGCATTATACATATATGATAATTATGAGAAAGCCTTTAATTCAATTTTCGGTGTTCATATTTCTTAGACTTTCTAACAAATTTACTTTCAAGGTAAAATATTTATTTTAATCTTACATACCAGCAATAGATATTGATTTTAAAACGTTTTCTGTTAAAATATCCTTCCAAGCATAAGCAGTGATAATTTCTTGAAAATCAACATTCTATTCGAACATTAATATGAGTCACTATGAGTAGTGATTAGGACTAGGACATTGAATTGCCCGTAAAATTCGTAGCATTTTTAATTCCTTACTTGAAAGTAATTGAAATCTTATGAAAGTAATTGACAGACGCTGGAAATGCATCCAATGTAATGATACATGAATTAAAAGATTAATTTCCCTGAGAATTTGATAAAAACACTCGATATAATAAATCTTTACAATAATTTCAAACATCTTCGTCATCGTATTTCGAAGGAGACAATAGCACACAAAATGGCACCAGAAACTAAATAAATACAAAAATACTATAAAATATTCATGCGATAGCAAACGTCAGCAGATTAGCGCGATCTTCTTAAAACCGAATCTCACCAAAAGTTTCGCAGCATGTCGCTTAAGGAAACGCCGCGACGCTTTCGCAGCGTCGCGGCGCCTCGCAATAGTATTTAAGCTCGAGGACAGCCCTCAAGGGTGCCAATTTACAGTAAGATTATCCAGAGGCCGATTGCGACGCGCGTCCCATTCGAAAGTTGGCCATGGTCGGCGGCGGTGTCCCGTGGTCCACTCTTTCCTTCCCTTTGTCTTCCCGCGGGTTTTCTCCCCGTGCAACGGAAACTTTCAAGAGCACGTTTCGTTTCTTTTTCTTCGTTCCGTCTTCAACGATACACTTCCGGACCTTGAGCCGGCGGACAAGTTTCATGTTATTTAACTCGGTGAAGCTGCCGCTCTCGACACCATAAGAATGTCAAGAGAGAGGACGCGCGCGTGCCCGTCCTATATCTTTGTGCAATAACAATAACGCGAAACGTGATATCAGACGCGTTCCGAGCTTTCCGTGGGAAACACTTTTCGGTGAAGAAACGCGAGTCGGTTCGCTGGGACACCGGTGTAACTGATTTTCCTTGATAATAGATCCTGGTTAATTAATTTGTGTACGTTTGCTTTAGTTGGACGAGTGAGAGTAAGTCACGTGTGAGAGTAAGAGGTTCGTGATTTTGAAGTTTGCATTGTGGTGGTTTTAGAATAATTGCAGAGGGACTAGGAATTGGGTAAAGTTGGCAGTAGGTGAATTTTAACTTGGAGGATATCGCCAGATGAAGGGACAATTTTTCCATTTCTTTGTAAGATAATCTTGGAGTTCGTGTTACGAGTTGCCCTGTTGTGCTTTTCAAATTGTATACAGAGGTTTCCTTGCAAACTTTGCTGACGTTGAACTAAATAAATAAATAGCTCAAAGTGTTAAATAAACTCGGGAAAATTCTGTTAACCTATTAGATATACGTTTGCATAAATGTTTGACGTATCATTGTATCTCTTCTTCATTCCCAATATTAACATTTGGCAGGAGAATTCTGAAATTAAGATAAACATAACCGAATCTACTGTTGAAGGAATTTCTGCAGCGTCCGAGTAATCATAGTAAGTCTGGTATTTCTAAGTAATCACAGTAAAGCGTGTTTCAATGCGAATAACAGATCCGTGAAGCGAAGTGAAATACGCGAGAACAAAATAATGAGGTATATCTGAAATTTTCATTTTATTATGAAGATTGTTTTATGGCATCGTATGTGAAATATAATATCATTTGATTAACCACTTCGCTTCTGTTTCACGATATGAATCTGATTATACCTGAGTGACTATATCTGAATCCGATCCTTTTTAATGAATATGGAAGTTAGTCGCTTTATTGAGAAATAAATTAGCTATGTTTATATTTAGCCTTGATATTCTGAATATTATATTCCGCTAATATTTTCTATGTATTGGATAATTTATAAGTGGAATATGATACTATTTAATATGATACTAATGGCCACCTCTGTTTCGTTTATCGACACGATCGGATTACTTTCGATTATGTATAACTATACACAGTTCATATTTTATATTAATAATTAAAATGTCGAAAAAATGAAAAATGCTTTTTAACATCTCCGAACTAGAATCCTTTCAATAGATCACATTTAATTTTTTTTTACTTGGGGCAGAATAGTGAACTGTGCAACCAATAAAAATATGTCCTACTAATTTGATTTTGTTGATTGTATTACAAATATAATACCAATTTAATCAATTACTACGAAGAAGTGTGCCGGTAGCAACTTTCCATATTCTCAAGTAGAGCATTCACTCATAGTTATATTAAATATACTTTGAATCAAATGAAACTGTTTCGATATTTCTACAAAGCTGTTTTGAAAATATTCTAACAAAAATATTAATTTCCTTTAAAGACACCCAAGAAAGTAAAATATACATTGTATTTTATAACTTCAACATCGCTGCAATTGGTATGATTTTTAGATGTCAGAAATTTTTGTACGTATATTTATAATGAAAAGAAATGGAGAACAAATGTTTTTCAAATATAATTTTTTATCTGTCATGTATTATTGTCAACATCTTGAAGTCACTTCTGAAAGTTGCAGTAGTATTAAAATTGCAGAGGAAAAACCGAAACAGGTTGTAACATAATTCAAATTTTCTAAATACCAAATCTAGTACATAATTAGTAAACTATACATATAAAGGTACGTTTTGCGGCGGCAAATCGCGGCGACGGATCGCACTTAGGAAAACATATCTTAATATCATGCATTAGCGGCTTGAGGATATTGTCAACAACAAAGAGTAGATACAACAAGAGGCGATACTCGAAAAGGAAACCACTTTTAGAAAAAGACAAAATGACATAGCCAATTTAAATGTCCGTAGGGTGTTTTGATCGGTAATTTCATTCTTAGAAAGATACGAAATGACACAGTCCATTTAAAGAGACACTTGGAGTGTCGCCTCTTATTATATCTACTCTTTGGTCAACAACACCTTAATTGAAACACTCAAGCATCACGTATCTATTTTGTGACTACAGCCCAGAATTTTATCATTTGAAGCATTTAAGTAAAGCATTTGAAGTTTTGCTTCTTTGTCGCAAACGAATCATTATGCATTGGTTTATTATAATATGTGCACCTTTAAGTAGTGTAATATTTAATTTCTCGTTTGTTAACATTAAATGCGAAAATTCAAGCTCGGGGTAAAATGTAACAAATACATGTGAAATTGAAAGTTAAACAATTCAAAAATTACCGAATCAATCTTTTCTGAATTTTACGGAAGGTTTTACTATTGCGTAAAGATTCATTCCTCAAATTTGCAAAGATTTTCGCTTATTTTTAATGTTACCGAAGTTCATCCTTAAAGTTCTATGAACAGTCACAAAAAAATTAGAAAAATTAAAGGAGAAGCAGCATACGTTGTATCGCACGTATTTCCGAGGCCTTGATTTTAGTCAGTTTCGTTCTATTCTCAACGCCCTTCCGTCTTTTGACCGAGAAGAAGCAAAGGGGAGCTAATTCACTCGGTAAACAATAATTCCTTAGGGATGCGCAAACACTTGACACTTCCAATTAAGGCAACGTAATTGCACGTGGTTGTCGACCACTTTATATCCAGGCAGCGTTCAATATACACTGCTTTCCGCTATCCGTGGAAAATAAGCAGTGGGTTAGGTACGTCTATCTGTTTCATTACGTTAAACGATTTGTCGAGTTTATTTGCAATAACCTTTCGACATCTGAAGGAATTCCTTCCGAGTGGCGGCTTTTGTCGGTATACGTTGGAACGGTCGATGTAATCTTCGAAGAGACAAATACCAGAGGGTCGTTTCAGAAGTTGGCATCTAGGTTTACTGAAGCGGCGTAAATCGTGATTAACGTAAAATATAACAAGTAATAAACGTTCGTATCAAGCACGATGAAGCTCGCAGGGATTCGTGTCCAGGTTTGGTATAGTAGAACTTCTAATTGATTGATTTCAGCGAAAATTATTCGATACTTTTTGCCGAATCGGTTAATAGCCGAAAGTAGCGTTTACGTAGTTTTCTATTTTCAACGCTACGTTCAGCTCCCAAATATATGAATTCATGAATTCGTTCTTACTCCGGATTGACTGAACTGGTCGTTGAAGATCACACTGTGCTCTAGTAGTTTTTTTTTTTTAAATTGAATTCAGGCAATTTTCACTGTCAAAAGTTTAAGCTCATAAATGTAAAGAATGAGAAATGTTTAAGAAAACATTTATAATGTAAAAAATAGATTTCTGGGAGTATGAATGAGGACTCCAACTATTGTTTGTGTTTCTTACATTCAGATTTACTATGCGTAAAGCATAGATATTCGAGTATTTCAGATTTCATGCATTTTTGTCTCAGGTTTTACCTCCGATACATTCTTAAAGGCACGTCGTCACGTGACACTAAAAGCCATGACTTTTGATGTCATGGCACTGTGACACTGAAAATTGTGGATATTGAATTCAATGTCATTGGTACCATTTTTTTTTACACTTTTCCAGTTTATTTGTCCATCAGAATCGTTTCTTTCCATTAGAATACATGTAAAGTCAGTGAAAATTAAAATCGTTATACTTCAATATTTTTTCAGTGGATTTCTCTCAAATTTTTGTACAGTTCATCAGGAAACCAGAAGATAAATCTTACAGACTTTTATCGATCTCCTAATATCTTTAGATAGATCCAACACATTATCAATAATGTTTTGCATATTATTACAGTTTCTAATTAGATATATCAAGCTAGCTAATGGAGGTCATACTGTATGTTCTACTAGGTCTATGTATTACTAATGAAGGCAAATGAGGCATATGTGTCAGTCAACATGTTGAGTTGATAAATGATTAATCCTTCGTCAACATCCGCGTAGCATCAATGTTATCAAACATGCTAGGATGAAATTTAGAGAAATTCTTCATAAAGAGGATGATTCAATTTTATTGTCACTTTATTGTTGGAATTAATGTTAAGAGTCTAGTGTATTTTGTAGTTAGAATCGACGAATAGTTTTTGTAATGACGTTAGAAGTTTACACATTTAGAGGAACTATAGATATATCCTTTCCATTTTATCGATGAGTTTAAAGTAGAACCTCCGATGGAGCATCTGTAAAATTAAGTTCTTGAATAATGAATGCGCTCTTACAACATTAACCTATTTCAAACAAGAAAATTTCATTATCATTTCACGGAAAGCATTAAAATTAATTTAAACCGAAGTTTCGATCGCAAAGTTCATCCGAACATAATTCTGAGTTGGTTTTTATCAATGGTATTTCAGATCTTTATTTATAAATTATGTATAGAAATTACAATTTGAGATTTCAAAAAGTAGGAAATATTTTGACATTTATACATTTTTTATGCTTCGGATATTTTGGCGTTACTGAAGTATTTTGTATAATTCACCGAACTGAAGGAAAAGAGAAAACACGAATAGAAAAAAAAAGTAGGAGCAATTTTGTCAGATTTCAAAGGTCGCTGAAAAAAACGTCTGCCCGAGAAATTGTTTAATGTCACGAGAAACGAACATCGGACTAATATTACTTATCACTTGAAACGTCGCGGAATAATTTAATGAGGACCTCCTCTCTGCCCTTCTTTCGCAAAATGATCTGCCTTCTAGTTCACGATGTTCATTCTAAATTGGAAGTCAAGCGGGAGGAAGAGGTTCCCCATTGCCGGCATATTAAATCATTTCATTGTCTACGGAGGACCTCCACGTTGAATATCCGCGTCCGGATTGAACCGTTACATATTAAAAAATTAAAAAGGAAGATGAGGAAGAACATGACGAAGAGAACGTGTAAGAAATAAACGTGTTAAAAAGTGTATCACACTCCACCCCTGGGAGAACCGTAATTTCACATAATTTCTTTATCGCGTGAAAAGTTTGCTGTGAAAACGGCTTAATGGTTCTTCGTTACCCGCGTGATTTCAGCCGTCATGGAATATCCAGTATTTCGCGGTTCACACGTATTTAACACTGCTACGTTTCACTGAAGAACTCTGATGTAACTTTGTAATCGTTTTTATTATCGGCACGCCGCGCCGTTATGAGTAAAGACCTGCGAAATTTTTGTTAACTGAGTATCTTTTATTACTGCTAGCTTATTAAAAGACAAACTTTGATTTAAATAAAATGTATTGAAAAATTTTGTTGAGGGAATACAAAGTAATGTAAATAAATTAATCAATAATTGTAACTCCGTGCGATATTATACTTTCAGTAAATTCAGGACAATAGTAATTTATTTGAATACTTGAACTTCAAGTTCCGTAATGACCGGTTCGTCGAACCAAGTCGAGCATTCGAATTTTTCGAACTACTTGAAACAGACAAACTGTTCGTAAAAATGCAAATTACTTGAATAAACCAAATGGCTCGAATATTCGAGCCCTCGTAAAATTTCGAGACGCTTGAAAATTAATATTTTTTTTCTCAAATATTTTCGAGTAAGTCCAACTGTCCACATGCATTCAAGTAATTCGAAAATCTATTATTCGAAAATTCTTCTTGATCTATCTCAAAAGCTTACGAAGGCTTGTATATTCGAGTCGTTTGAATTTTTCAAGTAGCTCGTATTTTTTGGAATAGTTTGTCGATTTCAATTAGTTAAAAAAATTCGAACGTTCGACTTGAACAATCGAACCGAGTTTGACTCGGCTCGTAAATTCCGAGTACTCGCACATCCCTACAAGACAACTATCTTATAATCTTACAGCTGAATATACATATTTTTAACTGTCAATAGCTTAGTTGAAGGGATCAAGAACTCCAAGAAGCAATATCAAGCAGGATCTGAGGGAAGGTTACTTTATCTTCATTTTCAACTGTTCTGACGCACTCGCCGCGCAATAAACGTCTCATAAAGTTATGAAAGTTTCTGTCATTGGCCTGTCTGTCTTGAAATAGCTGCGTACTTGAACGCAACCAACACGGAAATACCATTACGTGCATATAATATTTCCACTAACTATAATCTTTGTACATTTATTACCGTCTATAAAACAGCTTCGTTTTGTGCCGAAGAAATTCCAAAGCTTTCTTTGGACGATAAATCGTGTAAACTTGTGGACTGCGATGCTTTTAACCCGCTACAATAAGAACATATGATCGATGTGTACACGTAAGTTGAAGTGTGAAAACATAGCTGAGAGGGAGAAGGGAGAGAGAGAGAGAATAAGGGGATACGGATCGTTAGTGGTCAGACACGTTTTGTCACGCGACATGAAAGATCCTGTATCTTGAAATTAAGAGTTTTCGGTAGAGAAAAATTTGACAGCATTCATTTAAGTATTTTTAAGTCTGGGTTAGGTACACATATATTTTTTTGAACCGTGATACTTCAGGGAATACAAACAGTGTTAAGTTCATACCTAGTAATGCCTGTCAGTGCGGAGCAGAATTTCAAAACTCGGACCATGTTAGTTCGCAATGTTCAGACTACGAAGAAGAACACAAGATATTAATATCAGTGCTACTCGAGCGCATCCTCTGCTTTCCATTGTGTATTAGTTTTTTTGTTGTATGCCACAAGGGCTTGAAAATTATTCACAACTTCCTTAAATAATGTAATGTAAGAGTCTAATTACAATCAAGCAGCACCAATTAACAATTGTATTTCAGCACAATATTTTTAAGTTGAAAAATCTACAATATGCATTCTACCAAATGTAAACAACCTGTATTCATTGTGTAAACCGGTAAATCTCATCTGGTCGAAGGTAATCAAATAAATAAATAATTTCAGGGAATGTAACACATTTAAAAGTTAATAATATTCGAGAAAATTAGTATGTTTTTGGAACCTGCTTGTAAGGAGGCATTATTAAAATGAAAATTAAATAAAATGTTATGAAATTTATATGTAAGTGCTGTAGTTTCGTTTAAGTTGTAAACCTGCTACATCCTCATTAAAATCCTAATTGGAGCAGTTTTTTATTATTGTCAAGTTACTATAAATATAGACAATGAATGGTGAACATAATGTTCAAGTCTAAGACATGTAGATATTAGCACAAATTTACTTATATTTGCTTCGAAGTTAAAACAGTTATTAACCGAAATGAAATACGTAAATAGGTAAAAAAAATTCCTGAAGATTGTAGCAGAGTTAAAAACTTGAATGATGCCTTGTTACTTATTCAGAATTACAAAAAAAAAAAAAGTTCTATAAATAATCTTAAAACGATATTTATATTTCGTTTGAAGAATCAAGAAAAAGAGAATAATATCAAGTGCTCCTTTTCGTGGTAAATTTTCTTAGCTTAAAAGTACCTAAATATATGCGAAGAATTAAGTAGTAAAAATTCATTATTGAGACGCCTTTTAATGCAATAAATTCACTTAAACGTTTAACGCGCTTAAATATATTTATTTTCAATACATTCAAAAAGCATATTCATGTTTTAAAAGAAATACAATTTTGCTTCTATTCTACTACAAAATATCAGCCTTTCGTACGACGGAACTTAAAATGAAATTATAAATGATACCGCTAATACATTTTCAAGGGGACTCCGCTGGAGAGTCTGTGGAATACGGTGTAAATCTACGAACTAACGCTGACAGGATAAAAATTACTTCGTTTGAGTAATTCGAGTGATTCATTTACGCTGCTTATCGCGTATGGTGTGAAAACAAAGGATTGTCGCCTGGCTGCCTTATCGCCCTTTTTATCTCCATTTTTACGAAAGACATTTTACATGTCGCCTTATCGCTTTGGCGCATTGTTTAGACGGTAATGTAATTGAATTAAGCCGTTTCTCAGGATTTTCTGACGATTATTCTCCATACTTAGATTTTGCTGAATTTACGTATACAGAACGTTTCAAAAACCATGGACGCATTCACTGTACACTTTTTATTCAATTTTGTTCCGTATTAGAATAGGGTAGGGATTAAACTTTGGCGGATACTAAGTCTCAGATGCAACATCTCCATTAGTAAGATAGCAATTGAATATTAGAATGTACATACTACTTACCTAAAGGACGGAAGGAAACAAGGGAATCCCTCAACCGCTAGTTTTTAAGCGTTTATACGAATTATAAACTATTTATTATTTATCCTTTTGCTTTTCTTACATCAAAAGGTAAAAAATATGAGCTATCGTTTTGTTGTGTTTTGAATTAAACTACAATTAAATAGCATAACCGATTGGTACATCAACATTGCTTGTTCTTTTACTAATGTGTTAATGACAGTGTTTATTTCTGAATAATAATGTTTTCCAATTTTGTAGTAGATGGACAGATTTTAAATTGACTAATACTTATGAAAAAACTAGGCTTTTAATTTATATTATTGTTTCTTTATTTTGTAGAGAAATCATTTGTTGTCTTAGAAATCTAAAATTTTTAATAAGTGTTTTTTGTATGTAAGAAAATATTTCATAATATTTATTATTATATACAACTACTTCTTTGCTTAAAATTTATAAATTTTTTTTGGTCAAAGCGTTCGTTTTAATTTTGTTTGTAAAACAAATATTTCTAAGCAAAATCTTAATATAAATGTCGAAAACAATTGAGACCAAAAGTCCCTTACTCCCTTACTCATTACGTATAAGAATCATTGTTCTTTCATTTCAAATCAAATTTTTGAAAGCGTTTCTGTTAACTTTTAAACTGAAAAATTTGTTTTTATTTATTATTATTAAAAAAAAACTGATTAGTAATTATGGAAAATGAAATCTTTGATATTTCTGAAATATCTTTCTTAAAAGATCCAAAATAATGCATTGGAGTATTCAGCAAAATTTAATTATATAATGCACTTATCATAAATGTTAAATAAATGAAAAAACTGATATAATAAAAAATAATTTTTGTTTTTCTTTAAGCACGATTCTAATGGAATTATTTTTGTATTATATGTTTATTATTCAAAATTATATTGCATTTTTTTTTTTTTATATTAACTATGGCGTTGACATATCTTAAAATTTTTTATTGTAAGCTTTGGAATTTTCACCAGATGACAAAAAGCGCTTTGGACTTTGTTTCTAATTTTCAAGGGGTGTACGTTTTATTTTACGCCGGGTTAGGATAATTTGAGATTTATAAATAAGGCTAAAGTGTTTAAAAGAGAGTTATATTTTTATGTATGTATTTGTTTTCTTTTCTTTAAAAAATGATGCCATTGCATTTCCTTCTAAAACTGTAAACTAGAAAGAATTGGTTTAACAAATATTTGTTGCTATGAAAAGAGTTTTTACTTATTTATTTATATTATACATGAAAAATTTATTATGAGACATTAAGTACTTTTTGCATTCACGAACATTTTTTTATACAACTCAACAAATAATATCAATATTATTCAATAAACTTCATAAAAGAAAAGTGAAAGAGTTATAGTTCATATAAAATACAACAGTTCATTGCTAGATTGTCATTACTAGATTTTACAGAGACTTAAGCAAAAGAGTAATCTTTCATTCTCACTCTAAACTCTCTACGAATCTCCATATTCTTTTTTTTCTATATTCAAAATATTCGAAGTTCAATAGTATTTTATTGTTACAAAGTCCAAAGAGTCTCGCTTGCTGAGGTAAACGTGTTACACGCTGTGGAGTAACTTCTTCATCTATTCTTCAACTGAAATCTGATCAAAGTGTAGCATGACATCGCAAACATACAAGGATCCCTGTCCTATATGATATCTACTACACCCGCGTTTGTAGTTTCACGTGAAAGTCGACTGCCTGCGATGCGTCGAAGCAAATAAGCCATTTGGATTATTTTAAACATTTTTTAACTTCTTTTCGTGAACGCGACGCGCGATTAAGCTCCGAAATTCCGTCGCCCTTTCTTCGACACGGATCCTTTTGCATGGATTGTTACCGTGGCTCGGAAGCTTTCACAAATTACAGGCAAGAAAGGGAAAAAATAATTGGTGAGAAGGCCGCTCCTCGAGGCTTTATTACTCGTATTTTATTGCTCGGTTGCAACGAAGATCGCTTTACCTCTGATGAAGCTGTTCGCGAAGGCATCTTCACGGAGAACTTTTTAGTCATCCCGACAATCAAACTTCTTTGAAATTTTTTAGCAAATTCTTTGCGCGACGGAATCTGATCACGCAATCAATAATCAATAGTTTTTGTGCCTTTTTAAATGGGATCTATGTTCCTTGCATATTACATTATTCGATTTTAATGTAATGGAATGTTCGAAGTTTCTGGCGATTTCGTAAATAGTACTGGGTAAAGTTTTGTGAAAATTCTATCACTTTCGCGTGTATAACGATAATAATAATAATAACAGTAATAAGAAGCAGAAGAAAGTAAAAAAGTTCGTTTTGTTTAATTCTTTTACTTGTATGTTGATTGTATGATGAATACATAATACTATTAGAATTGTGGTATTAAGTAGAAAAGAAAGAAATTTCTTGTTCATCTGACACGAATATGAATACTATAAAGTGTACAAATAAGTATATTATACATTTGATATTTTAGTTAACCCCTTAACCCCTCATGCCTGACTTTGATTCGGGCAAAATGCATTAGTTACGAAAAAAGTGAGCGTTAAGGGGTTAAAAATGAGGAGAAAAGAATTATATTACAAGTACCATATATCTTATAAAATTGAAAGGAGTTCCTTAAAAATAATTGAATTAGTAATGTAGGAGTGTGACATGTGTGTTGTATAATTTCATTTAGTACAGATGGTATTTTCTGAAAATATTCAGTGAAGATTGTATTTTATGTAAACATTCGATGTGAAAGAATTAAGGTTAGAATACTTTTTACGTTGGTATTATACCTTTAATATTAATAAAATATATCCTTTTTTTTGCAGAGTAAACAATACACTACACCGAGGTGCATATTTATTGCAAGTTCTCCTTTTATGCTGTGCTTGTTTATTTGCATCAGTATAACATGTTTTTGTTTTCCTATATTTGTATTTTTTTTTTTTTTTTTTTTTATTAAAACTATGGAGAAAATTTTGGAAAATTGTTGAAAGTTCGCCGAGATATATTTAAACAATGGTACACATGTATACAGGGCGAATTACCAAAAGCGAACGATCTAAATAACTTTTTCGATTTTTTGAGACACAGAGAAATGTTTGAAACCAAAGTTGTTTGGTTGTAATGGAAATATCACCGTGGTTGAAAAAATGTTTTGTTATGTGCACGTGTTTACGAGTTTTTTTTGAAGGTCATCTTCATTTTGTTTAAGTGGAACCTCATTTTTTTTGAACACCTAAGATTATAGCTCTTTTCTAAAGACGAATTCAGTTATCACAGATCACAATCACTTAAGATCACTCAAGAGTGTAAGAATAAAAATAGTTGAAAAACAAAAATTCATTAATGCCTCTAAAGAAGTGTATTCTCAGTTTCATTTCGTATATGTATATTTTACTCTGCGAAATTTTTAACTCATCGTTGCCCTCAAAACCTCTATTTTTGGATCTAAATGTATTGATTTACTAAATGCTTCGGAAGCTATTATTGTCATACATAAAATGTATTCAATCGAATTACTGACATCTTAATTACAATCAGCTAATCAAATAATATTATCTAACTTACAATCTCTTCCAAAAATCTTACCAGACACTCGTTTTCATCGAAAATGGTGCATTCCTCTCCGATTTAATTACAAAGACATAAGTTAAAATAGAGACTTGTCCTTTAGCACAATGTTTATTTACATTATAAGCTTTAAAACAATTTGGTTATTTATAAATGTATGCATTGCAGATCGATCATTGAAGATGCTTTTCTAAAGGACTTCCTTTTGTTTTGCAATAACTCGAAAACGGAGGTTCCAATCGATTCCAAATAAATCCGAGTACCTATATTTACCAAATGTGTTTTTCGGCCTTTCTTTATTTCGGCCTAATTAAGGTCAATAAAAGCTCCTACTTTTTATGAAAAACAATTAAAACATCATATTTTTTAGCGAACAAAGCGCAGCTTTTTGAAAAATCTTTATTTAGTACTTATCATTTTTATTATTTTTCTTTTTTTACATGTTCAAAAAAAATCAAGATACTAAATCATTTTATTCAATATTCTTTTGCGTTATAAATTTTCGCATTGAAAATTTTTTTAAATGATATTAACTTATTCTGTTATTTATTGAGAAACTAATGATAATATATTAAAACACTTACAATCGCTTCTGTGTAAAATAGATTGAATGTTGAGCTTTTAAAATATGGTGTTAAACCAAATTTGCAAAACACTGACTTGCACCACTTTTGCATTAAACGGTTTAATTATACTATTCAATTCAATTCAATTATGTTTATAATTGTCGTTACTTTAACTAAATCATCTTAAGCTGGCAGTAAATCAGTCTTTGTCAATATTCAGCAGCTGATAATCAATCTTTGCTATGTAATATCAAAAAAGTATTTTCTGAAAATTCGTGTCACTTTTTTGCAAAATATTCCACCATCGAAATATTCCTCCGTTCGAACATAAGGTCCCATACACAGTTAAATAAAACCGGGGGGAAAAAAAAACAATGTTTCCATAGTCCATCCTCCTTTTAAACCGCAGAGCCAATATCGTCAACCAAACAGGCCTTTGTCCAGATCATGACACCCCCGCCGGCGGGGGGCGGTGCATTATTTAGCGTGCATCCGGAGGGTGAAAGAAAACGTAAATTGCGGCCGTACGTTTTCACCAGCCGCGAAAGACTGCGACAATTGATGCCAGTCGATCAACACAGCGACACATTTCACAACACACGCGAGGAAACGTTTTGATATTGTGCAAACAAGAAAATAACATCGGGGGCCGGCTGTTTGCTCTGCAAAACGTCGATTTCCTCGTACACACGACATCCGCAACCGCGACACGTTCTTCCCGCTCTCCCTTCCACTTCCGCGCTTCAACGGAGCCCCTCTTTTCCGCCTCGTAATTCTTGCTGGATCCTCGCTGAAATATTCATCAACCGTCTCGCTCGATTCCCTTTCGGCCTGTCTCTTTCAATTATCGCCCCGACCCGCTCGGCTATCTTTTCCTTCCCCTTCGGTCCGCCCGCGCGCCCGTGCCTCGCCGCTCCGCAACGCGGCCGCTTAATTGCGCGATCAAATCCTTACATGTGGCAAAAAGTAATGGCCCAGCAAATTGACCGAGAGGAAATCAACGTTGCGACACATGCGTGCCACCGGGGCTAACTCCGGCCCTCAACGGAACACCCTGAACGATGTCGAACGCCGATAACGAAAGGGCGAGGGGAACTGATAAGCAGCCGTTGCGGCAGATTGTTTCCTGATTGTGCAAGGTGTTGCGGAATGCGCGACCATAATCTTAGGGGTTGATGGAGATGGATAATTAATTGTGATGGGACTTCGAATCTCTGTTTTGGAATGATCCGTAGTTAGGATTGGGGAGAGTCAAATTGTTTCAAATTTGATTGGAAGTAGCAAGTTTGCCTTGATGACGCTTGCCAGGAACCAAAGACAATTACTAAAACATAATTGTTATTCATAATGAACAACAATTTTAATTATTTATAGTAGGGGAGTAAGAAGCCCTTTCCCTTCTTTCACAAACGTTTCCAGAATATTTCCTTTACACAGTTATATGTGGACAGCGAATTTTATACATTTATGGCAATGGTAAGTACGAGAAAAATCTAGGAGACTATTGACATATGCCAAAATATACAAAATATCAACCATTATTATTCAGGTTAGAATATTAAACTTACAGTTTTTCAATTTCCAATTCTTTATTGGTGCTTGTAAAAATTTTATTTTGTATAAAGATCCGCTGTCTAATTATATGTGTATAATGTTCTTTTTGTTTTGCTGATTGACTTTGAGCGATAATAAAAATCGTGTATTTGCAATTGAGCTAAATTTCTCAATTGCGATCAATAAAATTTAAGTGCAAAAAAATATTGTACACTCTTTTTTAATCAAAATTGTATTACAATTGGAGACTCTATTTGTAATACTTTTATGTATCTGAAATCTTCTTAAACTATTTTACACTTTGATTCGATTGATATTAGCATGGTGATATTGGTGATTAAAGAAAGTAGTAAAACATTTCATCGCATCATCTATTTGATTGACCTGCCACAAAAAATTCTCTCTATCATTCCAATCTTTCCAATCTACCATTGTTAATATTTTCGAAGAACAAATCAAACACTCTGTCAACTTTCATTTTTTTCCGTTTGCCAAAATGTTATTCCATTACGAAATTGCGCGGAACGAATATTATACAATATTTGCGACGAGTGCAGTGAAAGGATATGGCGATTGCATTCAGGAATAATTACTCATAAAATCAATGTAATTAATGGTCGTTGATTGGAAGGTAATTATTCTTGCGTGGGGCGAAGTGGATCACTTGAACCGCCGCAAAATTGAATTTGGCGCGACTTATATGGAACCTCCGGCGAGAAACAATGAAAAACCATTTACCTGGGAAGCACGGGTTTTATTGATAGCGCTACATCAGGCAACATTTAACGGACGATGTACGATAAGTGGCGATCATGTCGACAGACGTGCCAGTAATAATGACACCAGCTGAACAAGATAAACTGCGCGTTTAATCGGTAACGTGCCGCTGGTTATTGTTTGCTTGCTGTTTTCTTCGCTAACTTCGGCCTTTTGTTGTGCATTTTCCGACACCCAGAATTGCTGCTTTCCTAATAAAACAGAATTTTTTGGTTTGAGTCTGAAATTTTATTCGTTGATTAGAAAATTAGATGCATTAATTGTAATTTTATTAGCGGATCTCCTTTTGCTTTTTTCTTTCCTTCATTTTTTTTTTTTTTTGTTAAATAACTAGACTGCTAATTTTTATGGAAAAAGGTACAAATATGTATAAAAATGCAGAAATAACAAAAACAAAATACATGGTTTAATTTTTGGATCCGTGTTCCACAATTTTTTCGGATTTTGCGCTACCTCCATGTGTGATCAACATTTAAGCTTCTCTCTAGAATAATAATTAACCAAGTTCTAAAAGAATATAATGTATAGATAATTAAAATAAAAAAGAAACATTGTAATAATTGTAAGCATTATAATTTCGCTCCAAGTATGTTATATTAACTCGAAGATATTTCCAATTGTAGAGAAATCTGATTTAAAAAAACTGAAGTAGAGTCATTCGGGGTAAACACGCGCAGTGGGTAAAAGTACGAAGTGCCGTTTTCTCTGAGGGGGGGTGAGAGGACGGGGATGCCGGCTCGTCGGGATTGGGTGCGCGTGGGCCGCCATTTTGTGTCAACAACTGTTGAGCGGTGCGAGTTGCGCTTTGTGAATTACAAGTAAAAACTTAAAATTGACGTGTAATTTCGATTTTTTCGTACCAGAGAAAAGTTTGCGGAAGTATTATTTATGTATTCTTAGAGGTAGGTTGTTTTTGTTAATTTTATATAGTTATTGAACGATTTTTTCCAGAATAACATTTTAACCTAACTTTATTGGAATTCGAACTAGTACGAATTGTTTTGGTTACCGGTCAAATGGGGTAAAAGGACGGGGGTAATAGTACGCACTGGTATTTAGGTTACTGTTTACTTGTTTTTGAATTCTTAATAATGTTTGGAGTAAAAACATATCTGCTCTGATAAAGGCTTGAGCATAATTTCGTGTTGTTGAATCTATGAAAGATTATAATTTTATGATAGTTTCCTAAATTTGAAGTTCCTAATTTCTATTGTTTTTGTCATCTTTAGCTTCATTTATTAAAAATAATATAAAAATATGTTCCATCTGTGTATCATTTGTTCATTTTCTTTTACTACACCTGAATGCATACTTTTACTGTACGTGCGAACTTTTACCCACACGACTGTGTATTTCTACCCCGCATGTCGGGGTAAAGGTATGTAGTCTGACCAAGTCACTCTTTTGCTTAATTTAAAAAAAACTGTTTGGCCTATCGTCAAATACTCGTTACATTTTATGAATTTATTAAATATGCTACCGATAGCACAAAAAAGTGTTCCTAATATCATGGTAGTTTCGGCTCAGTAAAACAAAAACAGCAAAAGTGCGTCCGTTTACCCCGAATGACCCTACATTTTTATTCAAGTGTCACTGCTGTACTTATGTTTTTAAAATTGTACATTCGCATAAATATCTGCACTGTAGAAATAATTAGGAAAGCAAAAATGATGAAGTATTCAAGTAATTATTAGGTGTACAAACAAGTAATTCACTATTAGTTTACCGATTTGGATTGTTATTGCTTTTTCTTGATTAAATGGATGTAATTTTTGTATATAAAATGTTTCAAGTTTTTCAGTCTCTAATTATCTAACAATTTTTTTATTTAAGTATCCCTTTAAACGGGCCCGATATATGCACCATTTTACTACTGTTTTCCATTTCAATCGAATCGTTCATGCAACTACACCGAAACTCTTAAACAACTTCCCGCTGACACAATTTCGCAGAATTAGAAATAGAAATAATGTACCGATTACACTGTTCCCTATTTATCTGTTCCATTCTTTCCCCTTTTATTTTTAAACAGATCGCGTGACTCGCAATGTACACTGAAACACTTTTTCCTTTGATGTCGTAATCCGCTTAGATACAGAAAACTAATTGCACGTTAATGGAATAATCGGGGTCATGTTAACGATTGGTTTCACCCGATTATTGCTTGGAATTAGGCGGTCGTTTCTCGGATAATTACATATTCCCGCGAAAGAAAGAAAGAAAGAACGAAAGAAAAAAAAAAAAGGAAAAGGAGGGTCCAGATTTCCGTGAAACGACCGGCAAGTTCTGGCGGACAAAATTAATCCATTCATCATTCCGCACGGTTTCTTACAGTTCCAAACAACTGCGCGTCGCTTGACAGGCAAAGAATTATGTTAACCCGGCCAAATGGCAATTTGATAAGATCTATCTGCGTTTCTACGTTAATGAATCAATATATCCCGTTATTAATTAAACTTCGAACGTTAGTTCGGCGGCTTTGGACGAACGACGAATTATTCCCTCTGGATATTCATTTCCTGTTCCCACTTTGTGGATTAAAAAAACAAAAAAAGGAAAAACCATTCCATTCGTAATCTCGTACGTCAGAAAGTTCGGGGAAAATTTAATCGACCAACACCCGACTATTGGCGGAAGAATTAAATTAAAGGTTTCAGATTCGCGCCAGTCACTGTATTCAAATTTCAGTTTGACCGATGGTGGGAAAACTTTCGCGCAATATTCACGTACGAACCGCTCGAAAATATTTTACGCTTTGAATACAGAGATATTTGTAATTACAGGACCAATCGGAGAAGTAGAATTATTAATAAATTAATTCTAGTAGCGGAAACTGTGTTCAATGTGCAAGATATTTTTTAATCGTAGGGGAAATTCAACCCTTAAGTGGTATGCTGGGAATCACAATGCTAATTAAATTAACTTTTTATCTTTAATAGTGATAAGGTAGATTTACTAACTTGCAAAAACTACTTTACTTTTATTTAAATAGGGTAATTGTCCCTATTTGTGTGCCTGTCGCTATTAGTGTGCCTTTATATTTAAATAAGTTTCAGAGAAAAACGAGTGAAAATTAGTGGATAAAGTATTTTTTTTATTAAAGTTAGACTATGAATATATATTTATAGAACACATTTTATATTTACAAATTGTTATAATGCTATTAATATTTTTTTTAAATTCGTATCATGATTTCGGCAGCTTTATCGAATTTTCTTAACCAAAATGTTAAGGAATGGCCACTAGTTGTAAGTAAATAAATGGACTATTAATATGATTTACAATTGAAACGTTAATTACTGAAGAAAATGGTTCGATACTATGAAAAAGCAGTATTCGGGGCACTTTTAAAACCATTTAACAGTTTTAAAAGCGTTTCCAGAAATAGGGGCAAGTTTTATGAATCGCGTCTGTATTTATGTACATCTATTGACTGTTAAACTGAACCTCATTTAACCTAATTTCTGCAGTAACAGTGTAGTAGATTAGAGTACGGAGAATTTCAGAGTGGTTGTAAATATAAATACATTGATAATTCGAAATATAATCGATAATATGAGGTTTATAAAATACGTACGATGCTTAAAATTAGATGTTAATCAATAATTATAGGCAAGTACAGGAATTGGGGGGCACATAAATTGGGGGCTCACAATTTGGGACAAGCACACAAATTGGGGGCACAGTAATATATTCAATGTCTATCGAAAAGGCACACAAATAGGGACAATAGTTTCATCTCTAATTTTAATGAAAACTTAATGAAAACATAATATTTTTTATATTATAAAAATGTCTTTACAAAAAAAAGGACCAAAGAATCAATATAAATTTTGAACAAATGAATTTGAGACCAGATAATTGAATATTTACTTCATGAAGAGAACGTGCTTGCTTAACAGCACACTAATAGGGACAGTTACCCTAATGTAAATTTTTATTTTTTACATGAATTAAACCTTAGAGAGACCATTTTAGACACATTTCCCCTACTTTGATATATTCCGGTACATACTCGGATCTAAACGGAGCGGATATCCGAGTACTCAAATTCGGGTAGCCTTAGATCCGAGTAACAATAAAAGCTTTACTTTATAGTCATGAAAAACGTCATAAGACAGACAAAAGCTATCAGAGATTAGAGGTATATATATATCAATCAGTGTAACTACATTCTCCCTAAACGATCAGTGTCACAGACAATTGGAAAAACTATCGCGGCCAATCCCCAATTCACCCCTTCGTACCGTCTTTCCGTCGTAGTCTCAATATTCAAAACCTGTAACGCCGGTACAACTGAAATAGGACGAGTTCTATTGCGAGAGCCGATTTATGGCAGCGAAAGTACGCCTTCGTCTGGCTAATATCGCGAAAAGATGAGAACGAATGGGAGGGAATGAAAGCTGTCGCGGAGCAGTAACGAGACTATAACGCGATATCGTCCCCATCAACGCGTTACATTCTGTTTGCGCAGGGCGCGCACGCACGACCCGAGATAAACCACTTCCACGTGTACAATAAGGTAATCGAAACGAGAGCGGACCGTTTCGCTCGCGGGTGAAGCTCACATCAGGACGACATGGCCGTTAAAGCGCGCACTGCAAATCGCTGGAACAGGCCTGTCCAAAATCGGATCATAATCATATTCATAGACAAGTATAAATATAATAATAAAAAAAATGGGTTTAAAAGCAAGTTTTTGTTAAAATTACAATGTAATTAGAAGGAAAAAATAATTTTGATACGGGCCTAAATGACTGCCTCAGAAGAAATGTTCGTTTTATATAAAAAGAATACTCTAAGTATTTTAATATATTCGCTTTTTTCGTAACTTTTATTATTCAAAAGTAATTATTCTGTAGTATTAATTTAATAGAAATAAGAGAAAAATATTGATAATTTGAAGACTATAACTATGTTTATGCGCGTAAAATATGTAAGAAGCGTATACGTTTTATGCTCAGAATGAAATAATATGCAATAATATGCATGAAACAAAAAAGAAAGTAAATATGTAAAGAATTTTCACGCATTTTATTATATACCTGCAAATTTCTGCCGTTTGAAATAACTGTTAAACAATAGATAATACAAAAATATTTAACAACATTTATGTAATTGTTTTTGATGTGGATTATCACTATATAAATAAAAAAAATTTCTTTCAAAATTTACAAGGGCACTTTATAAAGTAAGTTTGTCTTTTTTAAATGAAATGCTATATTTTTGTTCCCGTGTAATGAAAAAGCAAAAAAGGCGAATTAAACCTACTATTTTTAAGTGATCTTAAATCAATAGAAAGTTGTAAAGGACGACGATGGAGATCTATGTTTTGCTACCCGCATTCTTTACTCTTTAGTTCAAAGTTTGAATATCAATTATTAAACTGTCTAGCTTCTCGCTGCTTTAATGTCATCTTATTTTGTTGTATATTCGAAACAAATTTTAATAATAAATTTAAAAAATTAGAAAAAAACATTCAGAGCTGAGATTGCTCCAGAATTAATGCTAGAGAAGTAAAAAAGGACAATAACACAATAAGAAGAGATGCAAAAGATTACTATTTAAATAAATTTAACTACTTGCATCAGAAGTTTAACTTGTATATTTGTAACAATCATTTCTAGACAACCAATCTGTGTTTGGTGTATGTTGTCACATATTCAGTTGCAGGATAGTTTTATTAATACACGAACCTCCAACTGAACTGAGAACTTTATTTTTAACTGAAACTTTCACTCTTTTTATACAAAATAAACAGAGTATTTTTTCCGCACAAAAATAATTATACTCAATGCCGGCCGTTATCGGAGTACTAACTTGTCTATCGTCGCGTCTATCGTTCTTCCTTCTCCTATGTTTTTACGTGCTAAAACTGGTAGCAAGCCTTAACGTGCGTTAAACATCTGGTCCCTTCGAAATGTTTCCGTTTTTTCTTTATCTTCCTTTCTTTTACAATTTCTACAGATACGACTTAACTCCTAAGACCCAAAACACACTATCGGTCCGCTCCCAGTCCGGTGTGTATGAGGCCTAATTTTCCTAATAATATCCGTGAGAGCAATTTATTTTATAAAGTCAGACGTCGGTGCTTTAGTTTAAACTGTATCTGAATAAACCTGCCTGTAATAACTTGTTAAAAAATTAAAATACACACATATGACAAACATCCCCGGTTTTCCCTCTTTCAAAATTGGACTCTCTCTCTCCTTTCCCCAGAAATCTGGCAAATTCGATGCCCCAAAGTCTCAAAGTGATTATGCAAGCTCAGACAACCCTCCCCACTTTTCCCGTTTGCATACATGACACCGCAGACTGCTCTCCTGGCCGCGATCCCGATTTGGACAGGTCTCGCACCGTAGGAATACAGGGGCGGAGTAGTTAACGCGAGGACAAGAAGAAACGAGAATCCCCGGACGCGGAGAATCCATTTCCGCGGGCGGGGTTCTCAGGGTCCTTGGAGCGATAAGTCTTGCGTAAAAATCAATTTGCGCGGGTCGCGTAGCGGTGTAATAACAGCGGGGTCCCCGGGTTCTCTCGCGAGACGAGCAATTGAAACGATCCTCGCGTTGGTCGTACCTGAAATTCGTCGTCGTTAAGTCGGTCCGCCGTAGGTCGGAGGCAGCGGTAACGACCGGCGGCGCGGCGCCGACGACAATTGCGCGCTAGTTGAACGCACACACAGCGAAAATGGGTGGGTAGAAGTCGGCGAGGAAACACTTACGACAGAGAGCTCCGTATCGCGAACTGCGGCCCGTTCCCTGTGGACAAAGACCCGGCGCGCCGTCTTCGTAGAGCTCCCCGGGTGTCTTCCGATCGAGAGGCCCGTAATTGCACACGAGGGTCTCGACCCGATCCCCGAACTCGACGGGTATTGTATGCGCGACACCAGTCGCGAACTCTCCTTTTCTTCCTCCTTCTGCTCCGTCTTGGTCCTCGTCTCCGCTTGGCCCCGTCGAGTTGTCGGTTGCGGCTGTGTAAATTGTACGGCCGCAACCTATCTGGCTAATTTCCGCCGAGGCGAACGGGATGTAAGACAGGTTTCCGCGTGCCGTGAAGTTTACCAATCTGGAAGAAATGATCGGGTTGAGGGTGGCACTGTTGTCTCGATTTAAGGACAGGGTTTCCGAGTCGGTTTGAAGCGGGCACTGTTTTGGTTATGTACGGTGGAGGTTGGATGTGTGTGTACTCGTTTTCGATTGTGTTGGAGCTTCTTCCTTGAAGCCGTTGCAGACGAGCGGTTTTGACGCAGCGGCACTTCGCCGCCGCGTTTTCGTTTGTGTATTTTATGTATACATATAGGGGAGAGTGGGGTCATTACGAACACCTAAGCAAGAATTCAAATAAAATAATAGTTGAGTATGAAAAAAGTTTTTTTTGTTGATTATAATTGTAGTTTAACTATTCATTTATAACTTATAGTAATCAATATCGATAAAATTTGAAAATAAAATATACTTTTTATAAAAAAACGAAACCCTTAGTGTTTGCAATTACTCGACTACTGGTGGGGTAATTACGAACACGGCATGGAGTGATCACGAACAAGTTAATAAACGTATCTATTCGTCACAAAACAAGCATACAAAGCCTCTGGATGTGCTTGCATCACCGCTACAGTTTTCATGTGTCCACAAATCACATTTGTAGCACATGATCCAATCAACACTAGGTGGGTCTTCATACTTTTCATTACAATAAATACAATGATATTCCAAGTCTTCTTCTTCCCTCATCTTCTTTGGTATTTCGTTTGTTTTTTTTATATATTACTATTTTTATGTTAAGATTTCTCACTTGATACGTATATTGATACGCGTTTCGGGGTAATAGCGAACGTTCGCAATTGTCCCATCCAATCCGTTCGCAATTACCCCACGACGTAATAGAAATGAAACATGCTTTATTTTTGAGGTTAGAAACTTACAACAAAAAATTTGTTACTGCCAAAGTCTCGTTTGAATCGTGTTTATAACTACTTTTATAAATCTGAAATATATCACTCTCACTATAGTGGCTATATGACAAAGTAACATCACGAAAAAATTAGATGAAAAGTAACGAAAAGTTTAAAGTGTATTTACCTTAAACCGTATGTGCTGCTTCTCTGTACCACTTATTGCCTGACATTGAACGCGTTCGGACCTGTCGATTGGTGGTTGGACTTGATCTATTTTCCTTTTTTAATAGACTGAAATAGCTGTGTTCGCAATTACCCCGCGTTCGTAATTACCCCACTCTCCCCTACACATTGCGTTTTGCATATGTATTGCAATGATTGTCTGTATTGATACCAAGGGCCTAGAAATATAAGGACGGAGGACAAGCATGCAGTGTCTAAGCTCATGCAAGTAAGAGGGGAACGTGAGACTGCGCATGTGGCGGTGGAGATTCGTTAATTGGTTGAAAGTGTCGTAATTCAGAGAGCGTAATTCAACTTTTTGGCGCTTTCTCGAAATGTCACGTAACGTTATTCTTTGTTAGTCGTTAGTCTGTTTGTATGGTGGTATGGAAAAGGTGTATACTGGTGTATACAGTATTGACTCGAAAAACGGCTGGGTTTCAGAACCGAGTGCAGTCGTTTTTCGAGGCGGGTTCGATTTCGGGCACGACGGAACGAGGAAACTCGCACCGGCGAAGAAGTGGCGAGGATAGACAAATCCCTTCTTCGAATCAAACGCAGACGTCGTTCTTTGAGTCAACACTGTAAGATTGTTCTTATATCGGAACAGTACTGTAACGAACAACAATTTAACGAAGAGAAATTAAATAGACCTTTATCGAATTTTTACTGTACTTTTTTTATATTGTGTTCAGATGAAAAGGCGCGGGTGGCACTGAGGCAAGATGTGGACTTCGTTTGGTCCATTTGATTCAGTGTTTGACTCTGTTAATTCGACTGTTTCGGTCACTAAAAAGAAAGGACCAAAAAAGGGATACTAGCCTGAAATACTCAGTCTTGTGGATAAACTCATTGTCAGTTGAATTTGAAACACAATAGTGAAAGTTTTAACACTTTAAAAAAAATTGTATTTGTATCGATGCTGTTAACGGTGATTATTACAAAGGTTTAAGTTAAAATGCTAACGAAGATTGAACTTCTCATCATTTTGTTTTATATTGAGTTATTTTTTACTGTACCGTGGGAGAAATTTTACAAAACAGTCGTACATTAAATTAATAATGAAGTTGGTAATTACATGACTAAAGGATACGTATATTTTAATAGAGATATGAGTCATTTGGTTCTCAATAAATGAAGTACGGATTTTTATGCATTTATGACAATTCTGAACATGCAAAAATGTATGAGGACAGATGCAAAATATATAGGATATCAAAAATATAAATAATTGGACACACAATATTTATTTAAGCTTCAATTATTTTTTTATTCATTATTGTAAACCCTCGAGCAACGAATTTTGTATAGTAATTTGTAATTTATATTAATGTAATAATTTTATAAGAATAATTAAATACAGTTAAAATTGTGAGAATTAAATCAATATGTATAAGGGATCTGTAGCGCACTCGGCATATTTTTTCTGAACAAGCATTCTGTCCGGAATCTTGGAACAACTGTCCCATAAGAAATTTTTTATTATTAGGTATGTTTTCTTCAGATTTTATCTGAAGATGGCCGTTTCGAATGACTAGAGTCTTTCCATATTGCCCAACGAACGTGTACTTCCGTTTTTAATCTTTCTTCTTAAAGTCCTTTTTGGAGACGTCTTTCACAGTCCCTTTATATCCCCCTTCTTCTCTTTTGGGAGGCTTTGCCCCCTCCCTCTGGGTACCAGCAGCATCGAAACCCGGCAGGAACGGTTACCGTGTTCCTCAATCGGGTCCCGACCGAGACAACTTAACTTCGGTGATCTTACAGGAACCGGTGTTGCCTGTCCCGCTACGGCCGCTGGCGCCCATAAGAAATACACGGGGTTAATTTAGTTCACTTTTCTACCGCGAGAGGCGGTAATCCAGTATCCGACATCCTTAATGATTTCGGTACGGTGAGAATCAGCAGAGGGGAATATATGAAACACGTACCCCACTTCAGTTATCTTAGAAGGAGATAGCAAGTCCTCCCAAAGCATCTAATTCTTTCTAAAATTGGGACCCAACTTCAGGCTGACACGCAGTCTATAGTTAGTAGTTACTATGATATAAAGTGGTATGAACAGAATATTATTACGGATATGTGTAAGTGGATAAATAAATGCACGTCAAACTATCATCCGTTTCCTTTATGCGAATCCGGTAAGGAGAGCGAGCTGCGCGTGGCAGGGCTGTCTTGCTGCGCCTGCTAAAGCCGGGGTTCCACTAGAGAAAAGCGCGGCGCGCACGGTCCTGAAAACCAGCTGAAAAAGTGGATTTTCACGAGCGGACTCGTCCTGAAGTACCTAAAGTACTCTGTCAAGGTGCGCTTGGTACTTCAGGATGAGTCTGCTCTTAAAAATCGACTTTTTCAGGTGATTTCCAGGGCCGCGCGCGCCGCGCTTTTCTCTAATGGGACCCTGGCTTAGGGTTCGAATCATACCTTTACGAGATTCGATTCTTTCAACTGTCAAAATATTTATAAGTACGTTCTCGTTCTCGAAACCTATAGATACTCATTCTAGGGTTTGAAACCTACTCATATAGACCGAGTACGTTACAAGTATACTCAATAGGACATCATTTATTATGAATACTATTCGAAATCCATGAAGCGAAACTTGGGTATTGAAATTGACTCGGATTCTTCAGTAGGTATTGAACTTGGTCCCATATCTAACTAAAGGGGCTATCCCATGGCCTGTGGCATGCCAGGCACGGGAAATCGACACAGGCAGTCTGCCAGGCCGCCGTTGCGTTGGTTCGGTGTGCGATATGCCATTCTGCCTGGGCTTGGGTCGCCTCGCCGAGTGCTGTTGCGCTGTCATTTTTTAGGTGTATCATGACACTGGTATGCCATACCATAGACCATGGGATTGCCCCTTAAGAGCTCTAAAGCCCTATACGTACACTGCGAGGCTTGGGCCGCTACCTTATGTAGAGTTCGAAAAAGAAGCGAGGCAACGTGTGCAACCATCTATTTTGCCTTGTGTCACATTTTTTCGTACACCGAAACAAGGTAGCGACGCCTCGCAGTGTCCGTACACAGCTTAATATTAACAATATTCATTAATTGGACAGGCTACTGGACAGGCTACTTCACGCGTAATATAAGATAGCGAAGGATCCACTCGATGCCAATCAAAATTTTCAATTCGCGACCGGGTAGCGTTGGGTTTTCATGAACAACAGATCCGAACGTGATGGGACGGCCTTCAGCGGTTTTCTCCAGCAATCGGGATCCTTGTGTTGACACGCGTCTGTCGTGCAGAGACAGACAAAATAGAAGCTCCGGAGGATGCCCGAAGGAAAGAGTCAGACAGACATCGCCACGGGAGCGAGAGAGAAATGAGTCGACGGGGGGATACTGTAAACTGTAAACCGTTCCCTAAATTCGGAGCCGAGTTAGCAGTGTCTGTACAGGGGCGGATCGAACCAGTCCCATTCACAGAGTGAAAGCCTCGCCACATAAGAGACCATTTCGATCAATTCAACTTAGGGTATTGCATGCTGCACGGAATGACAATACCGTGTGGATTTTCTTGCGGATCTGCACATACGTTCGAGACATTTCACACGAAGCGCGAAATTCGTGCGCTCGCGGAGAGATCTTGTACCCTTTAACACCGTTTGAGCCAGCGCTATTTATTTGTTCCTCCTCGATGACTGAGAATAATTGAACGATGCTGTTTCTTCCTCACAAAGGGAGGGAGATGAGACATGGGATTCGCCTTGTCGCGAAATTATTGACCACATTAAAGGGTCTGCTTGATGACGATTTCTGCGCGAAATACTCACTGTCTATCAGCTACGTATTATTTCTGTAAACAGAGGTATGATTTATTTTCAGATTGCCGTATAAATAAGTTTGCCCACGATTTAGAGGCTTCGCTTTGTGTTTTTGCGAGTCAAAATAATTTGAGAAGAAAGGTTTGTTTCTTTTTTCCTAAAGAACTGAAGAGAATATGTAGGTTCTATGAAAATTGGAGCGGATGGAATACAGTGGATGATTTGATTATTGTGATCGGATAGAATAATTGTGTTTATTGTTTTCGGTGGGACCTTCACTGGCTGCTTAATGATTATCTACGATGTTTATTATCGAGGATATTGAATATTTAGTATATTCATAGTAAGAGTAAAGCAGGATTTCATTTTGAACACAAATAATAATTTATTGTTTATAGTATAGGTTGACAGAAAATGAGAAAATTAGTCAATAAGGGGATAGAGGTCAGAGGGAAGAGTTAAAATTTTCATTTTCTGAATTTCGAATTTTCGTTTTGCCCCACATTCCCCTACTATTACTGCAAATAAAATTGAACACCGCTTCAGCGAATATAAAGAAGGCTTCTGACAATTAGATTAACCTTTACCTTTGAAATAGAGTTAGCAATTGAGTTACAAATCTGTTTATTCTTCTTAACCAAGACAGCCATTAGTATTGACCAGAGTTTTCGACATCAACTTTTTCTTGTTAAGCTGACTTGAGGGGTAGGAACGTTCCCTTGTAAGAGATTTTCGTATTCCTTTGAAGACCCCAAGGGGGACATTCCCATTTCAAATCGGGTTAGCAAAGAAAACTCGGTGTTTGTGGTCGCTCCGGCTAATGATAGGATTATAGAGAAACATGAACTTTTAATGACCATTAGAGGCCATTAATTTTTATTATAAAGTAACCACGCTGTTGAACAGATTTCCAAGTCCATTTCATTTTAGACATTTTCTATGATTCATTCTCCTTTTTTCACATTATATAAAAATGGATAATATTACTTTGATTATTCGAAAAAATCATTAAAATATTTTTATGTAGTCCTAAAACAACGTAGTTAGTAATAACACTTTAGGTGGACATAAGTTTTTAAATAGAATAAAAAAAGGAGTATGAATAGTTTTAGTCATAAATTAGGTACAGAAAATATAATTAATGAAATATTCATGACGCAAATATGACTTCACTCTCTTAATAATGTTTTCACTGAATATAATAATTGTAATTCAAACAAATTTTCAGTTACTTAAATTTTTAAGTTAAAAGTTATTCTATGATAAACAAACAATTTTTGCTAAAGCCTCTGCTCAACAAATCGTATTGATCCAGGGTACCTTCATACTATATATCATTATGTTGACACAGACAGGAAGCCAATGTGACGACGATCATATTTGATCGTTTAAAGCAGGCGTCGTCTTCATAAGCTGCAAGACTGTCACTATAGTGATAAGTGTCGCATGAAATAGTTTCTAAATGAGAGCAGATGTGGGGGGAAAGCGGAAAGACTTCCCCTGCAGCTTATTTCCGCGTATAATTTAATATTTATTCAAAGCTTTAATAGAATATTACATTACAACTCAGTCAAATATTTTATACATTATCAATTTTGACAATTTGATATTTTTATAAGAGTTTACAATTGTAACAATCAGATCTAAATTTAGTTTGATTTTATTGTTATCCTCTTGAAAAAAATCTGGATTTTCGTATTTAAAGGAATGTTACGATCGTGAAAATATTCCAGTGATTATAAATATTTAAAATAAAACAGAATAGAATTTTTACGAATTCCTGACAGCTTTATTTCAGTAATAATTACCTCTTTTAACCTCTAATCCTCCGTAGACAATCTGGGTCACTCACAGCACAGGCGAAATTTAAAAATTCTCTGAATTTCTATTTTTATTAAAGTATATTTCAAATATGTGAGTTAACGAACAATTCTGTGACGCAATGGGTACTTCAATATGCATATTGCAGACATTTATACGTTTCACACAGTCAAAGTATTAAAGTTTACATAAAAGTGGGTTTTATCATGATTTTCCGTAGTTTGTCGATAAATACGTACCTTAGGGTTTTCCAAATTTCTTAAAAATCTTCTATTAATGAAGAATTAGATTTAAACACAATTCGCCTATGAAGGATTGAAGTTAATTTATTTAGGTTTTTAACGATTTACTGCTAATTTACTGCAAAATGAATAAAATAATTAATTCAAAATTGAAGTCTCTACATAATTTGCAAGAAGAATTTAACTGAAATTAAGATGATAATCAATGTGCTGAAACTGTCTTTTGACATCGCAAGTTCGATAGCAGTGAAAACAAAATGTTTTCTACTCTATTCCCATTAAACCGGTTTCAAGATCTTTGAATAAAACCTTTTTCAAAATCCCGAAATTCGATCGAAGGTTATAAACAGACGCCGGGTTACCTCGTGACCTTTTTCCTGCCTTTCGGCGACTGTTCCATGCGTTATCTAGATCAACGCGCCTTGTATCAGTCAGATTAAATCATAATGAAACGAAGCGAATGTTCTATTTTAAAAGGCAATTAAGACATTTTTATTACAAACCACTTGTTGAATGCGAGTGATTTACTATCATTTACACTGCATCCTATATTAAACGCGTGCAGGAATAAATGATCGCGCGGTTCGGGACTTTACTTAAAAATTCTATTATCGACCTGACACACATAACTCGGGAGCTACGCGATCGTGTGCATAAAATTCTGCGTTGTGAATATTTCAGCCTCTGCGTGTATCAGTCAATATTACGGCAGAAACACGCGGCGCGATATAGTCGAGGGAATAACGAAGTAATTTTATTTGAAAATTCGAAATGGAACGAAGAATAATATAATTAACAGCAATATTACGTAACGTTAAATGAAAAGCTCGCCCTCTCCTTTTCTCTCTCGCTGTTTTACTCGTAGACAAATCTTTCATGCTTTTTGGTGCGTCATGAAATACATCGTCACTTCAACGGTGCAGAAATAAACGCTGTATTACAATTAATAGGAATGTTATGAAAATTCCTTTATACTTTTCTTCTATTCGCGTCGTGGAATAAAACAAACACAAATTTGTAACGACGTAAAAATGCGTTATTGTTACGAATAATTATTAATATGTTCGTTTTGTTCTTTGGTGAACATTGTTCCGCTCGATTACTTTCTTGCTTTGCAAATAACGAAACAATCGCGTTCATTTGCTGACATTTTACAATGTTGTAGATACACCAGAATACATAGTGTTCATTTGAAAACTTTCCGTCTCACTATATCCAAAACAAGGCATATTCGAGAAAAGTGTTGAGTGTAAAAGTTTCATGGTTACAGAGAGGAAATAGAACAGTGTTATTTATTTCTTTGTTGGACATTTTCAGAAAGTTATTTAGAGGTCACTTTTATTTTGTAGATTCTTATTCGACGGGAAAAAAGAAAGTTTTGCGTTTCATATTTTCTTTATAAAATGTTATCGCTATCTTAGCAAGTCCCTTTCGAAAATTCTAATGAGAAACCATTTTTATTTTTCATAAATTACATTTCGTACATTATCCTTCATTAATAATTGTACGATTTTTTTTCAGAAAACGTATGCCACTCTTAGAAAACGTCTTCACTTCCGTCTACAGAGAAAGTAAGTACATCACATCATATTTTTCTTGAATTCATTCAATTTCTTTTTGAAATATTTTTTTCCAAATCGAATAGTTTGCACTTATAAATAAAAATTGAATATCCTGTTCAATTCAGAAGTAACAGTATATTAATCTGCAGTCTGTTCGCATACTATCTACTGACTTCAGCATTAAATTAAAAAAAATATTACTAAAGCTAACAGTCGACTTTTACAGCAAAATGAAAAACAGAATTTGTGAGGTAAAATTATTTATTTCACAAATCTCTACCAGTCCACCTTCTTTTTCATAGAAAATTAAAATACAAGGAAATAAAAATGGACTAGTATTAAATACGTCCGTATTAAAAAAATCATAAAATCTTTTTGATCTTTCTACTGTTCAACTAAAATACGTTCCCTTCTCTATAAAGTAATTAAGTGTGAATAACATCTATTATGAGAAGTAAAAATGACGGCAAGCAGTAATTACCATAGTTAAGTAATTTTTATAGACAACAGTCTATGTATCTGCCATGTCAGTAAAAGTATCTATAGAGAATTATGTGAGAAAAATGATCACAATGATGAATTGTTTGTGATCAGTTGATCGTTTCAAACTCTCGTAAAACGCGCGCGAAATTGTGAATTGGGTATGCGTATCGCGATTGATGGTACATCGTTAAAAAATTGAATATTTTCGTTGATTTCAATCGAATGTTCGAACGGTACGCAGAGAAATCAATTGCACTTGTAAGCTGTATTATTACTTATGTATCAGTTTCCCAGATCAGGGACTTTTAGCCTTCCGTGAGTTCAATCATCCCTCGGGAGCCATTCCGTATCAATAATTCCGAACGATCTACTATTTCGGCACGTTGATATCGCACAGAGGAGGACGAAATATCGGGAGTAATTTTAGGAAAATTCTGGCCTCATGTTAAATCGACTCCTTCATTTATAGAATTTACTGTAATTTTAAAATCAGGCGTCACAGGTGTTCCCTTTTAGCTAAGTCGTATTTTTGAGTTCGGCTGATGCGATGATGGCTTACTTTTGACTTTAAAAATCAACTTAGAATACATGAAAGTAAAACTGAGTTGCTTCGAATATAAATTTGTCTTTATCTATAGCGATGCATAGCTCCAATCTTATCGAGATTCAGCTAGGATCGAGTCTTTTCAGTTTCCTTTTGTTACTTAACTCAAAGCGCGTTCATTTGGCATCTCTTAAATCTGTTTCTGATATGAAAACAGTATCATATTTTGGATATTTGATGACTGTAGCGACAAACGCTGCAAGCAGGAGATAAAACGAAACGACCATAAATATCTCCAAGCATTGCTGCTCAAATTTCAAAATACGAAGCAAGCAATAAAAGAAAGGCCCTCAGCGTCGGATAAAAAACTTTGAAGACAAGTTTTATCTCTGAAACTTGAGTTATCCCGAGGACAATACCCAAAGGAAATCCCTATCTCTTCGCGTTCGATCACCTCTCTACGAATCTTCTGTTACGAGTCATGACGAATAAAATTCCGTCCCTTTTCGAAACAATCCATTAAAGGATTTTACTCCGGGTTTGGGATTTCGTAGTGTTGGGAAAACCGCAGAGATACAGCTAAGGAGTGACTGCAACTAACGACTGCTCGAGACTGCCGAGAAACAGAGACTCTTAAAGGATTCTTACCCTTCTAGCTGCGGAAAAAGTGGGAAAACGGGAAAGTATAGTGCCTCTCCGAGATATAGTGACTCGGGGTAGACCCACTCGAGTGGTCTGTTATTTGATACTCCTAAAAATATAGTAGACTTCATGGTGCAGCTAGGTCGTAGTAACATTAGAATGATACACTTAACACCATTCGAATGCCAAGACAAAGGGACGTTACGTAAATATTAGGAGGAAAGGATTTTGATTTCCTTGGAGACTGATGTGGGGAAATTGCAAAGTTTTCTGAGTTTTCTATCCAAATTTTTTTATTTTTTTTTTATTTTTTTTATTTTTTTTTGCAAGTTCGTAGGAGGTAATTTACTTCTCCTTTTTGTTTTCAAGAAATGTGTATATTAGTAGTGTGAATTAACTACAATAGACTTCTTTGGCTCAAGATGAGTTATGATATTTTAAAAAATTATTACTAGTTATATTATCCAAAATATTTTCTTTCGGTTTCTGCAACTTTTTTGTTTAAACTCCATGTTTGAAATTTGTCTTTTGAAGCAATCCCTCTTTTCAAAACCCTTAACACTAATACTTTATACTCCTAATAGGTGATTCTTTCTGCTGTTGAATGAAACTCATCTTTTGAGAACAACTATAATTTCTATTTTGTTGTTCAATTTCTACTTTTTTAATCAATTTTTTCTAGAACGAATTTAATTTACTTGATTTACATGCAACATTAAAGAATGTCAATGTATTTTATCATTTGTCTAAAACTAGGAACAGATTCTTTTTGCAATTGTCTTGGTTTTTGTCAATTTTTCTCCTCTATAACGAAGATGGTTAAAAATTGAGGCAGATCCATTGCAATAACCTTTTATTATCCGTTACATTTATATTCAAATAAAAAAGAATTTCTGTATATTGTCGAATATATTTTTCCAAAACAAGAGAGATAGGTATTATTCGCAATTTCCTGGAATGTTTTGCATACTCTCTTGTATATGTGTAAAAAAAAAAAAAAATTAGTTCAAAACTTCAGACAGATACTTCGCAATAACCTTGGCATCCGTTTGCATAATTTACCTTGATATTGAAAGTTTTAATTTATAATTTTATATCACTAGCGCACAACACGTCGTGTTTACTCTACAGTTGGAAAAAAATTTTCGTTTTCAAATTTTTCGGAAACTATTTTTTAAGAAAAATGTCTGCTTTATCGCGTGGTATGGTTGGATTTTACGCTAGACACTTACTTTTAGAGATACAGTGTTGACTCGAAGAACGGCTGGGTTTCAGAACCGAGCGCAGCCCTTCTTCGAGTCGGGTTCGATCTCGGTCTCGACGGAACGAGGAGACTCGCAACGGCGAAAAAGTGATGAGGATAGAGAAATCCCTTTTTCGAATCAAACTCAGCCGTCATTCTTTGAGTCAACACAGTAAGATTGCTCTTATATCGGGACAGTACTGTGTATTGAAAAGTATTCCAAGAAATTGGTATAAAATCGGTGGCACTTTACATTTAATGAGTGTTTAGACATGTCCTATCACTCACAATGTGTTAAAAATGGATATCAGTGTATTAAGGAAAATCTATGGACTCATTTTATCTAAAGGAAAGGTATACATTGTTTATAATTATATCACAAAATTTGTTCAAAGTTGAAAGATGTATAATTTTTGAAAAACCAAGTTCTTCAAAAACTGAGAGTAATGGATTCGTGTTTAGGGTGAAAAACCCCACAACGATCATCCCATAGATATTACAGATCAAAATTCGTGTTGAACAGTGTTATTGATGCTAGAATAATTATAATACTATAATAATTTATTCAAAACCCTCTCGTCCTCAAAGGCTTAAAATCCTTGCCTGAACTCCATTTAAAAATGAAAAAATATATCCTCCAGTAGAACCCCAAGAAATTTTCGATCCAGATACTTTATATAGCCCTGATCGATGTTTAAAATCCTCGCCTTGGTCCGTTATAAATTCGTGGTACCCTTTACCTGAACTCTCAAACAATCTAAAGGCCACTCGTCCAAGTTTTTCCCCTACATTTTTATATCCATCTCAGTGGCAGTAAAAATACGTCCCTTCGTTACAGACGCAACCCTTCAAAATCATTGTCGAATCCCCTGTTCTCGACACTCATGTTCTTCACGTCTCAAGGACTCTCAAAACTCGCGTCAATCTTGAAACCGTGTAACACGTACTCGTCTTCCAGCGACAAATATTTTAAGAGTGAAATTGGTCAGTCGCCTCCCCCACATCGTAGACTTCGTATTTTGACTGCGAGAGGTCCGGCGAATCCCGGTATTAAGTTAATCCTCGAACGGGTACCGAGAAACGGAGTGAGAAAGAGTAGCGAGAGAGAGAGAGAAAGAGGAAGAGAAAGAGAGAGGGAAAAAAGCGGCAACGAAACCGAAAAACGCAGGGTGAGAAGCTTTAAAGCTCGCGTGGGGAAAGTGTGTACAGTGGGCTTACCCGAATTCCGCGGAATCGAAGTCTTCTACTTGGTCGTACCACGATTGAATATGAAAGTGAATTCTCGCGGTGGACGTGGTGTTTCCCACGGTGTCCATATCAAGCACGTGCACGTTCTGCCATATCTCGAACCGTTCTACAAAGAACAGACGCACACATACACGAGAAAAGGTGGGGAGTATCGTTTTGGCGTACAGACGACAGGCCTCGTGAGCAGGCGTTACACACATAGGGGCCGATTAAATTCATCGGCTAGATCGATCCGTTCGTTTCGTGCGGAGCTAAAACTAGACCGACCGAAACGATACGTTCCTCTTCGGTACGTTCTACCCGCGATTTTTGCGCGAGGCTATCGATCCACTTTCAATCGGAATACACGTTTTCACGGGCAAAGACGAAAATTCTCTCGGTTCTACCGGGACGATTCCGATTTGCCCGGATACCGAAAAAGGGACAATCGTCTTTGACGCGTCGACGACCGGGAGCATCGAGGGGTGGTCTGGCTTTTCCGGGGTCGCCATTGCGATGGTTCCCACAAACGTTTGCCGGGGACACTAACAGCGGTATAACCGGCCAAAAAATATCTACTGATTCGATGGTAGAACTTTTTGCCTTGGAAACGTACAAACTTGTAAAACGTTTTTGAAAGTGTGTGCGAGTTGCTGCATTTATTTTTTCTTTGGTTTTGTAACGTAGGCGTTTGATGTTTGGTCCTGGACTAAATACATAACATGTATATGTATATGTATATCGGTACCTTCTTAATACAGTGAATTCTCGTTATAAGTAGACTGCGGAAGTTTATGCATTCATGGCAATTTTCAAATTACTAAAACCTATAAGGACGCCTGCAGGCATAAGAATGTAATCAAATATAAAAAATATAATGCATTTTATAATATTTAGAAAATAAAACACACATTTATTTAAGATTCAGTTGCTGTTGTATGTCTATAAAAATATTAATTTGCATAAATTTCCGCAGTCTAGTTATAAGCGATCCAAGCTGAATCGATTTTTATCAAAAAGTCACTCATAGAAAGGTCGCTTATGTCGAGAAATACGACGCAATTGTTGCTAGAGAATTTAATTGATTACATCGTGAGATTCGATTGATTACATCTTATAACTGTACGTGATTCGTCGTCCGGATAATCAATCATACCTCAAAGCAGGGGTTGAAACGCTTCCGAAAATAACTGTTTCAAACTGTTATATTTCGGTTCCTACCGAAACGGTTATGGAGAACCGAAATGATGTCATAGCTGTTATGGATATATCAGTTCTGGCCTATATCGATTACGGTTCCGGTTCTCCAGAACCGATATTATATCGGTTCTATAACTGTTATTTTTCGGTTCTTAATACAAAACTGATAAAGAACCGAAAAATAACAGTTATAGAACCGATATCTTTATACAAAACTGATAAAGAACCGAAAAATAACAGTTATAGAACCGATATCTTTGTACAAAACTGATAAAGAACCGAAAAATAACAGTTATAGAACCGATATAATATCGGTTCTGGAGAACGGGAACCGTAATCGTTATAAGCCAGAACCGATATATCCATAACAGTTATAACATTATTTCAGTTTTCCATAACTATTTCGAGAACTAGAACCGATATCATAACTGTTTTCAACCCCTGCCTCAGAGCCTCGATCATAATATTTAACTCTAATGTAAACAACCGAAATATTTAACGTTGTTGGGCAACCGGGTACCCCTAACTTTCTATTCCCATAAATCAGATGTGTTGCAGTAGTTTTACTCTCTTTCAGTCTTAATACTCTTGATTTCTTCATAGCAAAGCATACGAAATACTGTTTTAAAGGATATAAACAAAAAAAAATATTTTAAATTGCAATATAATTCCATGATAAAGTCAGTCATTTCTGTTACTCGCATGTGTGCGTGCTCATTTTGACTTTCTACAACGTTAACTATTCCTGGTGTGGCGATGATAGGTCCCTTATTTTGCTTGTATAAATAAACATACGAACCCATGAAACGAACTACACAGAGAACGAAACGAAGAACTGAATCGGTCTGCATCAGATTTTTGTACGAGTAGCTTGTGTATCGTAGTAAAATTTCTGTCGCAGCTTTGTTGTACAATATACAGTATTTTTACAATTTCTGAAAGTGTATAATTGTATTGAATCATGTCACATTTGTCAGAAAGCTTAAAAAACGTAGAAGTACAAGAAAAGCTGTAAAAAGTGCTTACAACCAGTTTGCAATGAACACGCAAACACAATCACAATTTTTAAAAATTGTCCTGCTATTACATTACGGTTATAATTTCTATTCTTTATGTTAACAAATAAAAAGTATTAAGAATTTTGTATTCCGTGTAGTTTGCTTCCAAATTTTCTGTTTATAATTTGCATAACTATAATTTATCCTATATGGGTACCCGGTTGTACAACAAACGTATAAATAAGTTTGAAGCTTAATTATTTAAAATAGTTTACATACATTTTTTGGTTCAAAACATAAATTGTAAGTAAAAGTGTCTAAAGAATGGGGATCCGGAGCGGTCTTTAAATAAAACAATGCAGAAACATAAAGCTGGGCGAAAATAATGAGTTTCTTTGCTCTTCTGTACAATTTCATTTGCGTGTATTAAAATGAAGGTGACGATATGTGAGAAATCCTACTTTAACCCACAAATACTTTATACTCAATTATACCGAGGTTTTTAATTATGCAGGATTTCAATTATTTAATGTATTAGATTTAAAAGTATTGTAGAGTTTAGAGTTTAGAGTAAAATTTGCACTATGAACTACTAATGGTTTGCTAATTATTGTACGTATTACAAATACGAAGTCGGTTAATTGAGGTTTTACTACGAATTTACCTGCAATTAATTAAATACATTTCTTCTGACCCAACAATTAAGACAATTAATTCGATTACAAACTACTTTTTGGGCAATTGTACGTACGAAGATCTGTAAACTCCCTTCCCTAAGTACTTGATTATTTTATTTTTCCTAGTACACAAAAAAGTTATTGCAACCTATTGTTTTCTGTTAACACTTTCACTACTATGTTATTGATTTAAAGGTGACAGTGATTTCTTTATGATTATAAATAATATTCATTTATGCGATATTGGATGCATTTACTAATGAAAGTTTCTACTGGAAATTTTTTAAAAAGCAGAGATGCTGTACTTAAGTAGTTTTCCTTGTTACTTATGTGCATTATAGTAGCTGCATGTTTCAAAAATTTGTGTATAACTTTGCAATAAATATTTAAAAGTTATAATTGAAGCAGATTTATGTCGATTTTGTGAAAAGTTTGTTAAAACATTTTTGTCGGTTTAGATCTTTAAATTTAAATTGGAATTTTAATAAATTTGATTTCAGTCTTGACGATATTTCGAATATTTCACGTAATTACGAATTTTTTCTGATTGCATCTATGTATAAATAATAGCATTATAATTCAGTCAAAGTAATAATAACTTCTTTAAAAATTCATAATTTCTGTTATGAAACAGAAAATGGAAATATTAAAAAGCTTTGTATCTCAAAAACTTGGTTTATAAAATTCTAATAAATAAATGCCATGCATTGTATATAGGAGTCAAAATTAATGAAAAAAAAGTCTTTTAGTAAATCTAACAAATCATTTTGCATCAAAGAGGACGGATACAAAGTGTTTTAATCGATTTCCCTAAAACATAAGCCATACCGTTCTAACTATCGGAGTTTTACTTATCCAACTAATAAAAAGTTCCAATATTTTTCAACGTCATCGGCGGCAAATTGATTTGATCCCTGAAGAGGAAGTATGAATGATCTGAATATCCGTATCAATAAGCTCTCGCATACAGTAATGAAAAGAAAAGCGAGTTTCCCTAAAAATCCTGCTGAATCCCGGTGAAACCTGCAGCGATAAAGACTTCTACACTCGGAATGTAGGCTCTGATATTCAATCAGAGTAGCTTTACCCATACTCCTGCAAAAATCCTGCATGTTACAACAGCGGCGTATTTTTCATGTGAGAACCTATCAGGTATTACGTACAGTGAATAGAAGTAGACTAATTAAAAAAAGTGGAAGCTGTATGAACATCGTAATGTGAGCATTCATCAATCTGGAAGATTTCGGATTGAAAATGAAGAACTAAATAAAAATCAAGAGAAATGGTCCAGCACGTGTGTTCTAACACGTATCGTGGAACTATTTATCAAACGCGCAACGAAAAATTAATTGATTATCTCACGAGATACGTGGCAAAGGTTTCATTCATAATTAATTTATTATAATTGAGGAGCTAATTGATCTAAGGTAAAATCTTGCTGAATTCAGTCTTTTATTTATCTTTGCTGTACTAATTTTCTCAGTTTGTTCTAGTATTACTTAATCGCATAAATTTATGTTGTTCATAATAATGTAACTAACTATTAGGTGTAGAAATGAATTTTTTCTGATTTTTTTGGGTGAAATAAAAGGTCCGTTAAGAAAAAGATATAATAGTTCCATTTGAAAAGAAATATTTGCCATTGCTATTAATGATCTTACGCCTTTGTTCTGGCTAATAATTTTTAACTTTGTGTAGAATCAAATTACTATACTAATTGTGTGAAAAAGTTCGTCGCAAAGAATTCATTTCTACACCTAATATTACCCGTGATGTCACAGCCAGCGAGTTAAGTTCCAATGATATTCTTGGAATTTTCAAAAGTGGACTAACTCTTTTTGTCACAAACGTTCAACGACTACAGTTACACAGATTTCTTGAAACTGTGTCGTCAAATGTGACGTCCAATTCATTCCTAGGCTCACACTCGAGATTATTTTAATAAAAAGTATTCTGGTCATTGAATCGGTAGAGGAGGGCCAACTGCATGACCCACATGCTCTCTGGAGTTCAATCTTTTGGATCTTTTTCAGCTGCAGTGCCTCGAGCAATTTGTCTGTAGAAAGCTACTTACAAATTGCTCGTTTTTTTAAATCTGCGAATTCCAGTCATATATGATTTGTCATAGACGATTGTCGCTTCAGCGATGTACAGAGCGAGTAAAGAAGAGGGTTCAACAGTTTTTTTCAAGTACTTAAACTGGAAAATGCAAAACGGTTAAATTGATAGAATTGATTGAAACGGTTAAAAAGATTATAATCAATTTTTCATTTCGAATATGTATTTTATTTTTCTTTTATAGTCGTGTCATAACACAAGAATACTTTATCACGGACCATCGCTGGAGAAGTGTTAGGTATAAATTTTTGTGATCGATGAACTGTAACAGAGAGCTATCCTATATATATTCGAGGTATTTAAGATAACCCCTTAAGAATCCCAAAATACACCTAAAAACCGAAGGTCGTTTCACGCGTCAAATACAAAGGCAGGAGAATATATTCTTGTACGAATTATTGCTCATACACCAATACAATTATACAGTAGAATTCCAGTATTTATTTAGAAAGCATAAAAATAAATATTTGTCTATAACAAGTCCCGGAAAAAAATATATTCTACTTGAAAAGAATATTTTTTAATGGAATTGTCATATAGAATTTGTTCTGAGAGAGAAAATTCGCCGACAAATATTAAATAAAATGAACTGCAAAGCCGACGATCCGATATCTACGATAGATTACCAACACTGAATTCTCCGAAACAAAGTTTAATCTGTTTCATCTAAAACTTCTGTTCCCTCTTTAATTCGCCCTGTACATCATAGATACGTGAATCCTTCTCAAAGAAGATTACCAAAAAACAAAATCTTTTTAAATTCACAAAAGTAGCTGAAACAATAAACAAAGAAATAAATGTCGAACGCAGAGCGAAATGCGCAATTAAATCAGCAGGTTACTACAAACCGAGAGGAGCGTTTCCCACTTTCGCCACAGAAACCGTTTCCACCCCGAACCACCGTTTGTTTCTCTATTTCTCGCCCGAGCAGTATCACAAAACTATTATTCCCCCGGAAAATAACCTGTATCTGCCGGCAATAGCGACGCCGCGGAAACAGACCAAAAAATCGTGACAGCAAATTAAAAGACCGGTAGCGGTAAACAAAAAAGCAGAGCGAAAAGGAAACGCGCGCGGATATCGGCGGGTTCCGTCGCGCGGCATTATCGGCGGGGCAATTTCACGTTGGAGGGTGTAACGGGAAGGGGAGGGAGGGTTGGGATATTGAAAAATGATAGGGACGAATGAGGCTGGTGAAAAATGAGATATATCCGGGGGAGTTACTTGCCAACGTCTCGACACTGATCTTTCTCAAAGAGGTTGCACTGCAACGCCCATCGGCTGGCAATATGAGCGAGTTCGTCATCCCAGATCTGTCGAAACAAATATCACCATCAGATTCGCTCGGATACGAATGATTAAATATCTCGAGTCGGCTCGATTCTCGAAAGGGGGCGCGGGAAAAGGGGGAGTGACAGGGGGCGATATAGAGGGGAAAAATCGTACCAGTTCCATCATGTACTTCGCAGGCCGTTGTGGACCCGGATTCCCCCGTTCCTCCTCCCCGTTGGCCACGGTGTTGCGATAAATATTGTGCCAGTCGAGTATCGTCTCGATGTCCTTCCCGTTCAGCTCTACGTGTTCGAGGTTCTTGCATCTGGCGCCTTCCCCGTGGGTCTGTAAAAAAAGTCCCCGATAATTCATACAGCGCTGGTTAAAAGATAGCTCCGCGCGTTGACTGCTGTACGGAATTCATCTATTATTTTCGCGAGCTCGCGAATCGTCGTTCCTCCTCGGCGAGAGAAAGATTGATTCTTTTTTACGGACGCAGTAAATTCAAGCCGTTACATAATGCGGCATACAGAGAGGTGATTTTAAACAATTTTTTCTTCGAAAATGTTAGGACGTGCTTTCCTAATGAGTTATTAATAAAAACACTACCCAATCAGAGAGAGAGAACGGACTGATTTAGGCGGGACGGTGGCGGGCCAATACTACTTACAGTTGAAGTCCGCGCTAAAATTCGTCCACTGTTACGTGCGTGAAGTTAGCCCCCCCTTTTGCGAAAAATTACAAAATTATTGTTGTACTAGTTTGTACTAAACCTGTACCGCGTTGTACCGTTGAGAGTTTTTAAAAATTCAAAACCGTTTTCGAGAAAACCACAAAAAACCAAATTCGAAGTTAGCCCTCCCTTTTGTGAAAAAATCGTTTTTCTCGATTGTACTGCATTGTACTAGTTGTACCGAACATTGTACCGTTCGAAAAAATGGTTTAACATCATTATTTTCTGAAAAAAATTGGAAAGTAAAAAGTGTCCTAGCCCCCCCCCCCTTTTGCGAAAAATTCAAAAGTCATTGTTGTACTAGTTTTGTACCGCGTTGTACCGTTGAGAGTTTTCCAAAATTCAAAACCGTTTTCGAGAAAAACTCAACCCGATTTTGAAGGTGGCACCCTATTTGGGAATGATCGGGCCTCAATGGCCGGTCCTGCCGCGATCCGCGTGTCACCCGGGAGTCGTGGCGATTGCGTCGTTCCTGGTCTTTATGGCGCATATCGCGGGCGGAATATCGATTATCGATCGAAATCGCGGATCTTGTCGCGATTCCGTATATCACGCGTGCAGTCGTCACATATGACGTCATGCGTGATGAATTTTATAAAACGGTTTTGAATTTTTAAAAACTCTCAACGGTACAACGCGGTACAAGTCTAGTAGAAACTAGTACAACAATAATTTTTTAATTTTTCGCAAAAGGGGGGGCTAACTTTACGCACGTTCCACTGTTCCCACGCTCTGATTAGTCGAGGGTTTTTGTCAATATCTGGTTAACAAAGCCTCCGAGAACATTTTCGCTAAAGAAAAAAATGGAAGATTAATATCAACTCAGGAATCACGTCTTCCAAGGACTTGCAACATTTTTGTTAGATCCTGTGTAATGGACAAATATTAGGATAATTAAGGATAATCATTGTTTGATTTTGATCCACTTGTTGCATGGTATCATCAGAGTATTAAATTGCAATAATCAGTAGAGGGTTATACTCTGTGTCAACGAAACTGATCATTCAAGTCCACCGTTTTCCTTTACTTTTTTTTAGAGAGGAATGACCCTACAAAGGGTTTTTTACTCGTGTGAAATTTTGTGTAGAAACTTTTATGTTCACGAAAAACACCGTCGCACAGTGGGCCACATCGGAGAATTAGCTGTTCAAAGCTGTATTAATTTGATTTTGAGATTTAAGAGTATAAATAGTATATCGTTGAATTCGGCTTAATGTCAGCTATGTATCATGCAATCAAAAATTTGTAGTAACAATTGAAAAGGTGACCTTGATCTTTTATAGCAAGGAAATTTTTTTGTGTATCAGTTATGAACAATGATCCTTATTCCTTTATAATTAATGTAGCAGTTATAATTATTTAATAAAAAGATTTGTTAACAGAAATTACTCAATATTCAGTTGAAAACAAATTGCAATAGTAAAATACTGATAACAATTTTTTATTCAGAAAAAATGAAAACCTCAAATTTTAAAAAAATGTAACAATATACCTTTTATGAGTGAAACGATGCATTTTTTGTATTCTCTTTGAAAAAAGTATTAACGTATTAAGGTCAAAAAGTGATAACCTTAAAACTTATTACTTTTATCCGATACACCTATATTATACAAATTAAATACACTGTGAAATTGACTAGGACTATACTTGCAGTACGATAGAACTTTGATTTTTGAAATCAACGAGGAGAAAAAATCGTTAAGCAACAGAATTTTTAAATAATATTAGGCTATTTAATATTAGGCATCAGGTTTGATTCAAGAAATCAAACAATTTTGTGTTTGAAAATTAGTAAATGGTTATAGAAAGCAGTAACCATTTTGTTAAGAATTAAATACAACTCCAAATAACAATTGCAAATAAAATAATACTGACAATGAGTGACATCATTTTTTCGTGGAAAGATTTGCCCTAGACATTTCAAATATTGATGGAATTCTCACTGGGGAAAAAAAAAAAAAAAAAAAAAAAAAAATTACGAATGTATGACTAACATGGTTTAAATGATGGTTATATTCTCCTAAAAAAAATATTAGAAGAGTTCTTCCAAGATTATACGCGCCCCTTGAAGTATTTTGAAGTGTTGCTTTTTTTTATGCAAATTCTGCTTTCACTGCCTTCATGAAAGTACAAACTCAACATTTTCGAAAATACGACTTGGAAATTTTGCTTTGCATCTGCAGTTTTGAAATTGAAGAACTTTCCTATATTGCAACGATGCTAAGATTACGTTGCACAGTTTAAACACTGCTATTATGAGTAATATCAACAGGAGGAATAAAATCTGAGAAGATAAATTCTTTTTGCAGGAATAAAGCATCGGTATAGAACTTTCTTTTTGCAGCTAAGCATGGGATTGATGCGATACTGTCCTAAGGCGTCTTTGAAGTCAAAGGACAAAACTTAAGAAATCTTATATCTTTTTGCGAAACTGTTGTGATTGAAAGCCTTGAACATTTTGCTAACTCTTGGAGGGGTCTTAAGCTTTTGTGTGCAGGAGGCGATCGAGAAAGTTTACTATTGTCCCGAAGTTTATAAAGAAGAAGAAAAGGGCATCGAGCAATGGGATTCGAAGTGATCGTCTGTTCTGAGAAGGATCAGTCGCACTTTAATACGGACGGCCGATGTCATATTCGTGAATTCAGGTTTTTCAACGGATCACTGTCGATGCAACCAATTCAGTCTACATTTATTTGAATGTAATTTTCGCATCGCATGTTCACTGAATAAATGACTGTATACAGTGCGTTTCTAAATGTATGCATCTAACGTTATGCTTAAATTAAAACGTTGACTGTCAGTCCTTTATATTTTGCTAAAAGTTATTTACTTGAACGTTAAAAATGTACAGGGTATCCAGTTATAATCTACAAATGCGAATTGGTCGTAAACCACGCATTGTGCAAATAAATGGTTCAGAAAGAAATTAAATGGTTTTGAGGGAACGTAGAATGGCATTCATTTTCCAGTATGTAGATGGGATGCGTAAAGGTCATATGAAGGTGACATACGTTTTTTTTTTATTTTTTAATGGAATCGTATAATTTTCAATACACTATTCAATGTTGCTTTTTATTTTCTACAAAAAACTATTGAAATATTTAGGTAAAAATATATAAAATATTACAAATATTGTATAAAAATCATTAGTTTAGACGATATTTTAATCTCAGTATTGCAAAGTAGTATCAGCATTAACATCTATGGTTCTGAAATGACTTAAGGTGATATTAACATTGCCGAGTTTTGCCGAGCAACTGTCTCAACGTTGTCTTATCTTGTCAGTGTTGTCTTGATGGTCGCAAGGCGCCAGTGGACGTACTAAGTTTAGTAAAATGTGTAATTAATCTTCATCAGAAATTACTGACACGATTCTAAACTGCATTCAGCGAAGAAACGCAGTTTCCTGCCGACGAGTTTTCGTACTCTTTGCGCAGTTGATGCCTACTTTCATTAGTTATTGGCTCCGCCATCTCCGAACGTATCTCTATCCATGGACCACCTCCTGGACCATTAAAAGGGTCTCACCATTTTTAAGGAATGTCCTTCGCTGGCACTTGAGCTTTTTGCTAATCCCAGTGGAAAAGTCACTTGGGACCGTTGGGATAGTGGAAACAAACTACGCGGAACAACTGCGTTCTCTCGTTGAACGCAGTTTAGTTCAAGGCAATGGTTTCGAACATGTAATCTTTTAAATAAATTCATTGTTTTCCATGTTCTGTTTCACAAATTCTTAAAAAAGAACACACGTGATATAGCTGACTTTATCTCATTACCCTTTCAGTACAATATTGACGTTAAAATATTGTCTAAAATGGTTTTTCGACATAAATACCTCTTTAACTTTTTATAAGAAATGGGCTGTATCGTCTAGTATATTAAAAATTATACATTTCCATTTAAAAAAAAAAACGTATATCACCTTCATATGACCTTTACGTGTTTGTCTAGTCTGCAGGAAAATTAATTATGTCAAATTACTTCTCCCTCAAGAACCATTTAACTTCTGAACTATTTCTTTGTACAGTGCGTAATTTACTAGTAATTAGCATTTATAAATTATAAACGGACACGCTGTATAATAAATAAATAATTAAAGAATACTTTACGTGAAGTTGAAATAATTTTATGCCTCGAAAGAACGTGGGCAAGATAAATTTACAAAGCAACAATTATGCATCGAAAACTTTTAAGATTTTGAAGTCTGTCTTGACTTCAAAGCGACTGAAAACTTCACGTTATTGACTTGTTTAAAAGTTTTTCAGCAAAATGTATCAAAGTCTCTCCAGCTAGCTGTTAACATCTTGCGTACACGCGTGCTTGGTTGGGCTATATGCGAGGAAAGTACATAAAGTATTACAAGCAATTCTCTCAGGAACTTATTAGGGATAACAATAAAATTTTTTTCGTGTTTCACGGCTTCATGAGGCCTTTTGTGTGATATATAGTGCGCCCTGCGTATATTCCCTTAGGGTTGCGAGAAGTCACGTTCCCCCGGTTTCTTTCTTTTATTTCTTTAGAGCAATATTACACAAGTTCGTACATTTCTTATATTTCTTTCAACAATATTTTCTCATCTCCCCGTTCGTTTATTCTCATTCACTAGCGAGAGAACGAAGTTCTTATATTTTTCATTAGGCCACCGTCGATAATCTATTCGTGACATTTCCTAGGTAAAACCATGATTACGTAGGATCTGGTTCAAGCTATTTTTAAGCGTACATACTTAATTCAGTTTCTTGCTAATTTTGGCAGATAGATGCCATAGGTATTCTGTTGTACAAAAATAGTTTGAATAACATCGTATTTGGTAATATTTTCATGACTTAGAGGTTTAAAGTTTCAGAATTACTAGCTTGCATATCGCGTGAAATATTAATTGATGTTAACCGCATGAAATCTCTCACTGCGTAGCATAGGTGATCCATTTGATGTGAATTATTGGACTAACTCTGACAAAGTTATTGAAAAATTAGAATAATGTGGGAGACTGTAACAAGGTTTATTCTCACTATCTATATAAACTATTCAACTTTTCCCTTCATTTTTTTTGTTTAACTTTTATTAAAAGAAGATGCAGCTTGTTACAGTTGTGTGAATCACCCTGTCTAACTGTACACTTTTGTATATTTTTCCAAGTTCAAAGTCAAAGGTCGTCGAGTTAAGCTCGAAGAGAAACGCTTAAGACTGGCGCGCACTATGACGAAGCGCGGGGAAGCGCGGCGAAGCGAAGTGAAAAGTTGATAAACAATTGGATCTTATGGAGCCAACTAGGCTGCAGTTCAGCAACCAATGCGAATCAATTTCTTAAAGTCGCTTCGCCATAGTGCGCACCAGCCATTAATCGTAGATCAGCAAGAACTAGGGTAAAGTATACAGTTATTGACCCCCCTATACAATGATTGACCCCCCCTATACAATGATTGACCCTTTCAAGAAAAGTAAAAAATATAGTATAATCCTTTTCTTACCTAATAAATAAATAAATAAATAAATAAATAAATAAATAAATAAATAAATAAATATATATATACACATACAGGGTATAACAAAAATGTTGCAGTTCCTTGAAGGGGGTGATTCCTGAGGTGATTTTGAACAACTTTTTCTTTAGCGAAAATGTTAGGTGGGGCTTTGTTAACGAGTTATTAACGAAAAACACCGACCAATCGGGGAGCGTGTACAGTGGATTAATGATGACGCGGATGATTGCGGGCCAATACTACGTTTTTCGTTAATAACTCATTAACAATGCCCCACCTAACATTTTCGCTAAGGGAAAAGTTGTTTAAAATCACCTCAGGAATCATCCCTTTTAAGGAACTACCAAATATTCTTGTTTCGAATGCAAGTAATATTTTACTATATCAGAAAAGGATTATACTATATTTTTTACTTTTCTTGAAAGGGTCAATCATTGTATAGGGGGGTCGACAACTGTATACGTTACCCTGCGATCGAAAGCACGATACGAAATGAGAAAAAAAAATAGAATATTGAAAATTCACCGCACGTTAAGATATAATTTCAGGCTGTACCGATGACGCCTCGAAATTGGCGGAATGGAAATGAAATCCGATAAAACGCTTGGTAATTCGAGGGTTCCCCCATCTCGCCCCATTGTTTGCCCAATTTATCGAATACAATTTACTCCTTCGATGAGCGGCGAATATAAAACGCGATCGTTTTCATCTCGTTTCAGTTTGATGTATGATGCCACTTAGATTCTGTATTTTTTATATTATAATCAAATGTTTTTTTAGATTCGTCTAGTAATAATATATCGGTGATTAATTGCTTTTATTTTTACATACATTTTTATTTTCTTAAAATGTCGTATGTGGTAAGAAGTATTTCAGGCTTAATATCAACCAAAAATCGATTTTAATCAGAATCCTTTTCTAAAATTATTCGAGACAATTTTTTCACGGTCTACAAATTTATTTATATCAATTCGAAGAAATCCGATATATTTTTCGAAGATAAAGTGAGCCGTTTATTTTAAAAGTGGCCTAAGTCCATTTATATTTAAATTGAGATATTAATGTTGTTTATGACAGCTAACTTCAAGTTGTACACGAAACTACAGCTCAAATATTCAGTAAATAAAATGAAGTAAGTGAAGAGAGGTATTTATCTCTGATTTTACCTGATTTCTGTTAATCTATAAGTTTCAAATTGTAAAGTTACTAATATTTGGGATAAATGTATGTTGGGAATCTGGGTCCTTGATGGCGCAAACAAAATTAGATACCTAAAAGTGTTAAAAATTAAAATAATTCGAATTTTTAATTTGAGGAACGGTCGTATAATGCAGTAGATAGTTTGATAAATATCTTGAAATGTTTTGAAATTTCCCCATTAGTAGACAGCGGATTATTATGCAAAATAAAATTTTTACAATTACAAACAAAGACTTGGCATTTGAAGAACAGTATGTTCAATGTTCTAAGTCCAAGTGTTCACCCTTCGCACTGATAAGCACCGTAAACAGGCGCTGGAAACCAGCGTTTTACGTGTTTGCACCCTTAGGGTATTTCGCTGGATTCGCATTCTGGGAGCGATTGTTTCGCGATGAGGTATTCGAGTGTTAGTCTCGAATGACCAGTGCGGATGCGAGTTAAAGCACTTTGTCCTTTTCTATCCAATTTTGGAACTTCGGGTTTCATATGTGCTCGATTTTATTTCGTAGAGTTTCTTCGTTTGTTTGCTGATGAACCGTTTATTGACCCAAAGTTTTTTTACGGCTTAATTGATGGTGCTTTTTTTGCGTTTTGAAGGCTGTTTCTAGTTTGTTCACGGGTAGACAGTTTGGTAGCTTCATAAACGGCCCTGTGGATAACATTGTTGGTAATTTACATATTTTACATGTGTTCGTAGATTTTTTGCATACTTAGTATTTCCATAAATCCATAAAATCCGCTCGAAAATTTAAAGATAGCCGCTAACATAATATTCAAAGAACGTATTTCTGAGTTTCCGGACTCGGAGCAAATACAAATGCGATTCTTCTCGAAGCTGTAAACTGGAAGGTCTCCTCAATTATCGAATCGCGTTTGAATTTGCAAGGATCGTTTTCCAACTACAAATTGTCTCAACAGAATCGACGCGTCAGCCGAGTGATCCTCGTCGGGACAATGCTGTAAGGTTGGAATTGCGAAGTGACATCTTAGCTTCACCGTTCTGCAGTATATGCTCTTATTGTTGAACTCTGTTCTCATTTCCAACATGTCGCTTGTAAAGCACGACAATAGAATAGCTCGATTCTCGTTGCAAGTGCTTCATTAAATATATGCCGCGGGGTGTATCAGGAACTGTTTGCAGGATTTTAAGATAAGACTTCGGTTAACTCCTGTCGGGAGAATTGTTTTCCTTTTATGAATTTATTGCGATTCGTGTTTACTTTGTTCGACTCCTTTGTTTGTTTCCTAGTTTGTCCCGAGCTTCCTCTTTCCTAGGAAACTTCCTCCCTTGGAAAGACATTTTTTTTTCAACCGCGCGGTCGTTGCTATTTACTCGCCGAAATGAAAGTTTGCTTAATCACGAAGTCGAAATATACTGGAATCAGAATATTCCCTTGTTTCTTGTAATTTTAGCGTTTCGCTGTTGTAATACTTTTTGGAGAAGCACGCTTCACGGTAGTATTAATTTTTGTTACGCGTAGAATTAAATAGCCGAATATTCTTCACTTTTTGCTTATAGTCGACGCGATTTTCTTCGATTTGATTGAGGATACTTGAGAATTAGATATTTGTTCATTTGTTTCCTTGTGGTAATTAATAGAGCTGACTGTGTTGAAATTTGGAACAGATAAAGCTTTGTAATTTTTACTATTACATTTTCGCAATGAATGTTGAAAATAACCTGCAGGGGTTGCAATTTGACTTCATGAGCGATTGTATAATTTAGTAGAGGCTTGATAAGATTACAGAATTTTTACCAATTCTTCAGAATGGAAAATAGTAGAAAATTAAGTTTCGACCTACTTTTTAAGATCTACAGACTAACGAGGGAAACACCCAAGTGTAACGCTCATATTTTAATAAACTTTTGCTAGTTTGTAGAACTCATCAAGCCGAGAACGCCAATACCCCTTTTGGGTGCAGATGGCCAATAGTTTACAAGATATTAATAATTAAAGTATCATAGTGACGCTTAAGTTGATAAGTAGAATACGCTCGGTCGTCAGCCGCTTTAACGCTGTCGGTTAAAGCTCACAATCAGGTTTAGAATATATTTTGCCGCGAGTGCACGCTGGGTGAATTTTTTTTTTCATTACATCTTTGCGTTTCTTACATGTTCAACGTACCAATTTTCGCATAATATTTATACTAACTTCCATACATTGGTTTTACTGGTATTTTACAATTTATTACACTAATTTCTTTAAAACTAGTCATACTAGCTTGTTTAAAATTAATAATAAGAATTGCGTATTCTACTTTTCAACTTAAGCGTCACTATGAGACTTTAATTATTAATATCTTATAAACTATTGGCTATTTGCACCCAAAGGGGGTATTGGCGTTCCCGGTTTGATGAATTCTACAAACTAGCAAAAGCTCATTAAAATATGAGCGTTACACTTGGGGTGTTCCCCTCGTAAGTATAAATACATATATTCGTCTATGAAGCATTAATTATTACGTACTTTAAATTCAAACTTAACCTCTTTACGTTTCCCGTAACACATATGATTAGACTGCGGATGTTTTAAGCATTTATGACAGTTCTAAATGCATCAAAATCCACAAGGCTGTTGGTAGATGTAAAAATATAGAAAATTTTGAAAATATACTTAAAGTTACAACAATTAGAAAATTAGACTCGAAGTTATGCAAGTTGAAATTCGTTACTTATGCTTCTAAAAATTTTATTTTGCATAAAAATCCGCAGTTTACATATAATACATACCAAATATTTGCTTTTTATTACACCATTTTGTAATCTTCAACGATTATTAATTATCGTATCGTGTCTATGATATGTCTGTGCATAGCCTACAATCTGATATTTTTATTCTTTAGCCTAATTGTAGAAACCTTTTTATAAATAAAAATATAATTTAGACGTTAAGACGTTAAAACGTGAAATGGATAATTGAAATCTTCATTGCAATATTGTTAAATGTTATTTTTTAGTTTAGTACTAAATGTGTATTGTTTTGTTTTTAATATTATATTTTCTACAAAATTAAATCCTTTAACAGAGTACATTATTTTAATATTGCAAATTTTTTAGTAAGATTTTATACAGGCTTCTCAAACGGTTTTAATTTCTCGAACCACTATAGCTATTTATATTTCATACACCACTAGTAAAGGAAGGAAAGCACGTAATTCAAGAATGTTTCTGAAAATCCTAGTAATGATATTCAGTTCAGTATGTATTCACGTTTCATAACCAATTCGTTGGACGAGGATAATTTCAGTCGGAAGCTATTTAATATCGAAACCTTTTAAGCTCACACAGTAAAGGGGAAGACATTTACTGTTCCTATCTCCACCCAGAAACGCAATAAATTTCCATTTTTCAATTATGTAATCGAATTCCTCAACATTTGCCATTTTTATAACATCTACGTTTTTCCGAATCTTCGAATCGTGCCATTTTCCTATCAAACACATCGTTTACGGTTCCATTATTCCCTTAAATATCAATAAAAAGTTCGCATTTGTACCCTCGGCAATAGTGATTCGCAGGGTGGAGGTAAAGTGCTTTTCGAAAAACGAATTCCCCGTTTCCGTAACACGAAATTTAGAAAATAATCGGACTGGGAAATCACAGGGAACTCTAAAACCCATACGAAAGCTAGGATTAAAGGGAAATTAACGATAACGACAGAGAACGATTGACCTAATGGCGTTTAATCGAAAGGTTTCTTCTCACCTGCCGCTTGCATTAGCGTTGATCGAGTGAATGAAAAAAAAAGTGGAAAAAAAAGAAGAAAAAAAAGATAACGCTGCGCACGCCAATCACGCAATCCGCTTTAAACTCGGCACTGAATATTCATTTTCTATCCATTCGTTTTGCACTATTTGAACTCATTTTGAAAGTGAGCCTTATGTCATTTGCAGACGATTTGGGTATTGGTATAATTTTGCGTGAATAAAAATAGGTAGTTTGTTGCGTTTAATCACAGGAAAATCCGTTGTCTACATTCAGAATAACGTATTAATAATTAAAAATAATAATTATTCGTAAAGGCTTTTGAGCGAAATACTGTAATTGTAAAGACACAGAGTGCTACCGTTAAGGAACTAGTTTTTGATCAGTTCGTGAAATAAATCATTCTTTTAAGTTTATGTTAACAAGTAATTATTTAAAATAATTTCTGAAGTTAAGATTGACTATTCAAAAATATAAGTATGGCATATCAAAGCAGGTAGTATTGTGCGTTTTCGTGAAAATGAATCTGAAAGGTAGCACACTTGCAGAAAGTCTTTATTGAACGCCATGTCTTACTGAACGACGTAAGAGAGTACCGAAAGTTACCGTCAGTAATACAGTTGATCTGTTTATGCTGTAGCAACTATTGAAGGTTATTTTCATACATTTTGCTTATTAAATAGTTTATTTACAATGTAGAGTAAGAATTTTAATAATTTATCTATAATTTTTATTAAAAATTAGTGATCAATTATTTAGTTCCAATGTTTTCACGGGTAACTAGTTTTTTGATCACTTAAATCATTAATAGGTTAGAACATCATAAAATTATAAAAAAATGAATTTTTTATTATAATATTAAAAATAAGTTTATTTTTTATTAGTACAAGTTTGTTTTGTTTATTTCTATTTCTTTTTAATTAGTACTGGTGTTGGAATTGATCGAAAATGACAAACAAATTTTTAATAGGAAAAAGTTTGTGTCATTTTAATATTTTAAATATTTGATTATTGTTATTTTATATTAATAATCATTTCATACTTATTAAATACTTATATATACACCATTACAGTTGTATACACCATTAAAAATTGCCTAGTTCCCATGTAATTATATGATCAAAAACTAGTTCCTTACCTGATCAAAAATTAGTTCCCAAATAATTTAGATGATCAAAAACTAATTCTCAGTTACCTTATTATTTAATAGCTTATAGATAATTAAATTATACTTATTTCCAATGTTGAAAAATTTTTGCTTGAACTTTAAAGATAGATTTATCTTTTCGTACCAGGAAAGTCTATGGTTTAGAATTTGATTAAGTTAAAAAATAATATTACATCGGAAAGTGCTCTAAAATGATCAAAAGCTAGTTCCTTAACGGTAAATGTTATTGAAGAAGAAACAAAACAATTCATTAATAACAAAATACAATAAAGTTTAATCGAAGGCGCGTTTTTAACCGTAGATAAAGAATTAGAATAAAGATCACGAAATATACATACATACACCTCACAGTGTTCATTTAACCTCTCACAATTGTTCTCCATCTGCGACTGCTCCACTAAAAATAAATCACTCAGCGCCAACGATTTCGAATCCCCTATTTCTCGTCATATTTAGGCGAAAATAGTACTAATGGATTCCCGAGATCTCGTCAATGAAAACGAGCCCAAACACGGCGCCATTTAGTCTGCCTTCAACCACCGAGCACATCGAAAGTGGCGTCGTGTAATTCGAAAAACGCACAAAAGAACGTAAAGTGAAACGAATCGGGGACAAACGGTCCAAAGTAAATTTCTATAATTCACGAGCAAATCGTGTCATGAATGCGCTAACCGCAATCAATTTCCACTCCGATATTCGTCAGTACGCCTTTCCCTATATTGTTCTTCGTCGCTTGTCCCGCGATCGTTATCGATCCGGTGTCCTATGCGATAATATCCCTGCGAGTCGTCGATTCGAATGTTTTCGATAACGTTTTCCGCGAACGGGGAGACGGCGAAACGGGTCGAGCGCCGCGCCGCGCCGGTCGCGATAAACGATCACCGAGAAATTGTAAACGTAGAGGGGCGGTATTGCTAGTTGTAATTGGGGAAAGAAATTTCAGCGTGCGATATCAAAATAGAGGGTTGACGCGATTGTTGCGAATGCCGCTAACGAGCGGCGCCGTCGTTCGCCGAATTTTGTATGCCTCGTAGTTTCGCGCGTACACACAAACACCCGATGGCCGTCGTTAATGCGATACCCACACGCCCTTTCGACGCGGATGCGTTTTCAATATTATTCGCGTTCTCCGCATCGTTATTTTCTACGGAAATTCGATGGACGATGGTGTTTCTTGCCGCCTTCTATACCGAGAGTGCATGGAAATTCACGCGGCGCGAAAAAGTCGATATAATCTCGATCGAAATGAATTTTGTCTTTGCATTGGGAACATGGGAATAATTGCTGATCGAGGTGGACTTTTTCGGAGTATTTCACAGGGTGATGTTATTTAAGGTGGAGTTATTTCGGAGTGATTCTACGGTGTTAATGAGCGATTCAGATGCAATGTAAATCATAACAATAGAATAGCGCATATGTCATACATTTGAAGCGACAGTTTTATTTGGAGACTGGGCAACATTCACCATAAGGCGTATTGAGCACAAAGTGGAGCCTCATCTTTTATGGGGCTGCATTTTGAAGCTCTAAAATAACTTAAAACACTTATTAGTAACTATTAAATTTATAATATACAGATTATAAGCTGGTGAGAATTGCTTCTCTATTTGAAATACTATTTTCGATTCGATTCTACATCTCCAAACCCTGAAATATTCAATTTAACTCTAAAAATTTCTAAATCTGCAATTTGGAATTTTCCAGTCTCTAATCTTCCAATTTTTAACTTCAAATTGTTTAATTTTACACTTTAATTCTAAGAGTCTTTAAATTAGAAACTTGAAATGTACAAATCTTGAATTGTAACTTTAAAAATACCTAAATGTTCAAAACTTCTGAATTGAAATTCTAACAACTGTAAATTTTTAATTTCGAATCTTTAAATTTCTAATTTCAACTCTTAAAATTTCCAACTTCAAATATGTAAGTTTTCGGACCCTCATTTTTTCACCTTTAATTCTTAAACCTGTAAATTGAAATCTTCAAAATTCTTTAAGTTTCCATTTTTAACAATAAATATTGCATTGTATGGTAATTTTAGTAATTCTTCAGTCATTTTTATCAAATTCTTCGTGTAAACATGCATCTACATCTAGCGAACGCGCGCGAACGATCGCGTCCACACTTGTTCGTTCGCGCGCGTTCGCTATATGTAGACGCACCTTTACGTACAACTTGTATTTTCGATAAACATAAAAGGATGTGTAAAAGTTTCATTAACAAAAGTGGACTTCTCCTTTTTGAAGTCTCATAGTGATAGCCCAGAGCCTCCGAAAGTGTAATTGAGATTTTGGATACTTCATTTTCAGACAGTAATTAAAGTAAAAATTTATCTCGCTCTATGTAGTGGGTAAAATAGGGAATTTTCGGGATGTCAACATTTATTAATATCTTTTGCGTTAAGTTTTGCAAGCTATTTAAATATATATTACATTAAGCATAATAGTGAAATTTCATGTAACATTGTTCACACATAGAATATTAGTAATTTTAACAATGGAGAACCATTGTTTTAACATGTTTTAGTATGTTCGCTTAAAACATGTTCAAATATGTATGGAATATTTTAAGCCCTCTGGACTATAATTATGTAATAACTTTTTATTTCACATTCCATCTACAAATTACACCAGAATAGAACAACTATTACGAATCACGTTGATTGCATAAATATTAAAGATTCTTTATTACATTGTTATTTAACATTCATGATATTACTTGCTTTAAAATATGCAAAATTGTTATTAAAATTCATTCTGGAGAACTGTGAAGGTTCCAAAAATTTAGCTTTCAGAAAATCTTTTATACTAGAATAGTCATGTATTGTTGGCAAATATAAATGAATGAATATTTCAATATTTTTCTTGAGTAATTTATCAAGTTTTCAATGGTTAATAATACTATGAATAAGACAATTTTGACATAACAGTAATTTTCTGGATTCAAAATGTTTTAAATGATTCTTATAATTAGAAATGTTGTAATCTTTATCGAAAAGTTTACTTTTAAATACGTTCTCAATTCTATTATAATATTGGTTTATTTCATAAGTAATCTCAAAAGTATTTAATTTACATGACATAAATATTGTTATTTAGAGGTACATTCAATTATTATATCGTGAAACAACATATTAGTAAAACCACCTTCTAACTATACAATTTCTTCCGAATTCAATTGCGATACCGACAGTGTAGAGTATTTTAAAATTTCATTTTCATTCATTTTAGTAGCTCATACCTATGTTTCAAATTAACTCTAGAACTATGTTCCAGTATTTGTCGACCAAATCGTAAATCTGGGCTACTATTCTAGTTTGAAGAAGAATATTAGAGATAAAGTGTTATTATCTACGTTTCCTATTCCTTAATATTACCTACATTAGAATCTACCTTTTCAAATTGACGATGACTAGCTACTAATAAAAATCATTTCACATTAAATTTTCAAAAGGAACGGCTCAAGGTTAAAATGATATCTCCAAAGAAACACACAGGTGTCATCGCGACTCCAAGAACAGGGAAAAAGGGGTATTATTACGAGGGCAAGGGATATCTTTCTCGGGTGGAAAACTTCCGGTTGCGAGTCGTTTTGAAGGAAAACCAAAATTTACGTTCCATCAAGAATGAAGCGCGGCGCGAGAGAGAACGCGTCTTTAATAAATTTTTATTTGGAACAGAATGGGACAGGTCGCAGCTTTATTTGGCGCGAGCTCTCGCGCGTCACCGTGGAATTCAGAATTCGTTTCAGGAATTCATGCCTCCTATGAAATCTCGACTTTAACGCGTTTCCATATTATCCTTCGCGTATCACAATGCTGTGCCTCGGAAATACACACCGGCTCCGAGAATAGTCGCGTCGCGCGCGTGACACCGGAACGACAATAACGAGCACTGTCGTCATTTCGAGTTTCCTGTTGCGCAGAATTCACACCTCCCCGATAGATTTTTATATCCCCGATCCCGCCGGCTTATCCAGCCGCGTATTTATTATCGGCGCGACGCTTCCCGACGTCGTTCGTCGATATTTTGAAAAGGCCCGAAACAACCTTGGGAATATGCGTGCACACCCAGACGGTGAGGATAGGAAGGGGGATAATGTAACAAGCACGGGAATTTTATAAACCTCTCGGTACACAATTGTCGCCGTCGATCAGCGAATATTGTTCGTTGTAATGTCTGCTTAGAGCGAGCTCGCGCGATAGTTCGTGATGTATTATCAAAAAATACGTGCCTGGTATTTTTCGACTTCCTCCGTAGCCTCGTTATTCGTCTATTGTATGCACCTGTATGCGTAACTGTTTTTATACATAACTACATGTATGTAAAAGTGTGTCATTCGAATTAGACTGCTCGAATTGGTGCTGCGTTTTTAACCCTTTCATCGTGGAATAAATTTATGTAGAATTATGTCAAATTATACATAGGGTCATTCGGGGTAAAATGACGCAGCGGGTAAAAGTACGCAGTGCCGTTTTCTCTGAGGGGGATGAGAGGACGGGGACGCTGGCTCGTCAGGATTGAGTGCGCATAGGCCACCATTTTGGGTCAACGCCTGTTGAGCGGTGCGAGTTGCGCTTTCTCAATTAAAAATAAAAATTTAAAATTATCGTGTTATTTCGATTTTTTTCGTACCAGGGAAAAGTTTGTGGACGTATTATTTATGTATTTTTAGAGGTAAGTTGTGTTTGTTGATTTTATATACTTATTGAACGATTTTTTTCAGAATAACATTTTAACCTAACTTTATTGGAATTCGAATTTAGTACGAATTGTTTTGGTTATCGGTCAAATGGGGTAAAAAGACGGGGGTAATAGTACGCACTGGTATTTAGGTTACTGTCTACTTGTTTTTGAACTCTTAATAATATTTGGAGTAAAAACATATCTGCTCTGATAAAGGCTTGAGCATAATTTCGTTTTGTTGAATCTATGAAAAATGATAATTTTATGATAGTTTCCTAAATTTCAAGTGCCTAATTTCTATTGTTTTTGTCTACTACACCTGATTGCATATTTTTACTCTACATGCGAACTTTTACCCACACGACTGCGTATTTTTACCCACATGTCGGGGTAAAGGCATGTATGTAGTCTGACCAAGTCACTCTTTTGCTTAATTTAAAAAAAACTGTTTGGCCTATCATCAAATACTCGTTACATTTTATGAGTCTATTTAATATGCTACCGATAGCACAAAAAAGTGTTCCTAATATCATGGTAGTTTCGGCTCAGTGAAGCAAAAACAGCAAAAATGCGTCCTTTTACCCCGAATGACCATATTGTTGGGGACAAGGTGGGAATATGGATCGAGGTCGTAATATGGACTAGTCTTCATTTGATGAATGGTCCACTTAAAGGTAGCCACCTAAATACACTTATATGCAAACGAAACATTGGTAACCTTGGAAGTTCCGAAAAAAATTATCATGAAGCAAAAATATTATGTACCATATACTCGTCCTTTGATACGTTCTAATGGCAATCGACATTTTTTATGTCAACACAATTGAAGGAGATACTTAGGTGGCTATCTCTAGGTGGACTATACTATATATCGGTAATTAGAATAAATAGAAACATTGGTGACCTACAATACCAACAAACGGAACTGATGCGATTGGCACGTTTATTTTAGGCAAGATGTAAAAATATCTATTTGTGGTCAACTAAAAAGTTTTTCGTGGTAAGATTAATTTTTTTTTCTCGTACTAATCAATAATTATGATATGTTAATATTCAGGCATAATTAGGCCTACTTAGCATAATTAAGTAATTTTTATGCAAACTAAAATTCTTACAAGCACAAAGAAAGAAATGGAATTTGAATAACCGTATGTTGACTTTTTAAACATTCTAAAATACAAGGGACATTACCCTATCCATACACACCGATTTTGATGTGCTTTTAGTGTAATATAGAACTTGAAAAAATATTTGGCTCGTGTTTTTGTTTATCGACAATCATCCATATGGAAAGGGTGAAAATCGCTTTCAAAGTTAGGGATGTAAAACATACTTTATCGAATATCTCAAGAATTATCAGAATTAGACAAATAAGTCAAATTGTATTTTGTGCATTTATTTAATGACGATTTCTATTAGACAAACAGATTTGCAGATTTCTTTAAAAAAAAATTAAGAATTTTTATGTTTTTGCAAATTCATTTTTTATTAAATGTTGAGTTATTTTCATTATCATTTGTACACGCAAAGTATACATATATCTGGACCAAAAAGACGCATAAATTGAAACCAAAAGTTCCAATTTATACATATATTTGTCTAGAGTCTGGATACATAGTTTGCGTCTATAAATACTGATGAAAATAGCTCAACGGTTATTAAAAGAATATTTGCGAAAATATGAAAATTCTTAATGCTTTATAATCAATACAATTTTTGCAAATCTACTTATATAATAAAAATCACTATAAAAAAATGCACAAATTAGTTCTTGAAATATTCGCTAAAATATGTTCTTTATCCCCAACTTTGAAGACGATTTTCAACCCTTCAACATGGACGATTGCCAATAAATAAAAATACTTGTCAAATATTTTTTTGAGTTCTATAATATACTTCTATAGTAAAGCCCATTAAAATCGGTATGTATGGATTGAGAAATGTCGCTTGTTAGATTACATTTTTGATACTTTGTATATTTTAGCATATATTAACTGTCTTGTAGATTTTTTGCATTCCTCGTATTGCTATAAATGCATAAAATCCACAGTCTATATAGTCATAAGATCAAACTTCAAAATGATTTCTTTAGTTACATAGAAATATCTTCCTCAAGATTGTCCTAAGATTTTGTCTATTTTAACTCGTGCTTTGAGTTCAATGTGTGAAATATTCAAAATATACCCATTCCTTATACATTGAATGTAATAGTACTTTTTTTTTTATATGCGACTATTGTCCAAATTTTTCTTTGATTCTATTTTCAAACAAAAAAATTTGTTTTCTTTAATGTTAAAATTGCAAAATCGGTAAATAATCAACTATTTCATGCACAGTTTTTACCTTTTCAGCTTCGATACATATTAATTAAAAAACGTTTATCGTCATTAGTTTTAATGATCTACGTCTTCTTTATTTTAATATTGTATATCAAAATCTCATAAACTTCATACCCAATGAGGTAGTAATAACGAAAATTAATTACGAATCAGATTTTCAACAGGAAATAGACAGAATCAAAATACATGTAAAACTATTAAAATCCGTAAAAATGCTCTGTCCGTGGGAGAATAAAAAAAAAAGTATCGTTCGTCAGCTCGAAAATAGACTGTGACGTCACTGAGATTTGGCAACGTCATCAGGTATGGGGTTGATTAAAATATGCTGTACTATTATAGCTGGTAAATGAATTAAGAGTTCCAATATTCAGAGTTACCGTCCCGAGCGAGACGTCGGCGCATTAATAATTCGCGGATCGTAGCCAGTCGGAATACGTACCGGAAATCGGCACATGGTGTGATTGGGGCAAATGTGGCAGTAACGAGGGGCGTCGCGGTGGAGGGCCGGTGATATTGTCCCCAGTAGCGTGCAATCGCAGCAGCCCGTTAAGAACAATAAGAGGTAGAACGAGATATGACCTGTCATTTTCGCCGGCTTTCGCGGACTTTTCAACGACCGAAAATCTGTCGCGACATTTTATCTTTTGCGTTTCACTGCTGTCGGGGTAATCTCGCCGCTACCTTCACCCCGGAGCAATGTTTTCGAGATCGATTTTCCAATGAAACACCGACAACCTCGCGCGTTCACGGATAATATTTTTCTACCGGCGAGTGGGGAAGGTTCGTTAAGGGACGTTTATGCTTCGAAGCATTAGCAAATATTAATAATTTCGCGTGGCCCCCTCTTGGGGCCTGGAATTAGGATAACAATGTACCGAGCGAACAGAAGAAGGGAACTTAGGGCGATGCGTTGGGAGTGGAGAGTGATTAAAAATTAGTATATGCTTGTTCTATAATGATTAATAAATACAAGAAAAATGAACGAGAACTAAAGAAGAGTGCACAGAAGAAATTAATTTAACTTTCGTGTATTTTTTGGATCTCCATGTTTTCTATTTTCCGATTTTGAAGAAAATTCAAGGAAGTTATTATTAATATCTATAATACGTTTCTGGTTCGTTGTTCATATAACAATATATTATTAATAAGAATTGTTACGTTTTCGAAGAGGACATACTAAGGTTGAAAGAAAAGAGTTTCGCTCAAATGCAAAACAAGGTTGGTTTAATTGAATAACTGCTTTGAAATTTAAATTTATTGCTGTTTTAGAATTCTTTGTTGAATGGGTATAATTAATCTCTTTTTTTCTATCGGTTGTACAAAGGAATTGTAAGTAAATTGTATTATCTATTGTATGCTGTTAATTCTTTCACTGATGTTAACGCAATTGGTAACGTTTCTGGTTTTGTAATTAATTTGCAATACAGAGAAAGCCCTAGCTTTTAAAAAATGGAGGAAAATAAGTGTAATTAACGGAACAACAATAATTGTGTTTAAGCTGTTTATGAGAAAATATTATAAATAGTAATTCTAAATGTTACGTTTAAAGAATTAAATCTTGTCGCCCTATAAATGTGATAGCTGTTACATATCTAATACAGTTGTAGCGAGTTACTCATTTTTTCGAACGTGTACCTTCAGAATCTTCTTATTTTTGTTAACGTATATCATATTCTAACACAATGCAAATGTTACGTTTTCGACAACATGCTAAATTAATCTGATTATATGCATTTCAGCATTACTAAACTTATTTATGCATTTAAGCATTTATAAGTGGAAGTGTGCAAAAATCTAAAGGACGTTTATAAATGTAAAAGGTTATAATATTTATAGTTTAAAGCTTTATATTATTCGAACTTCAACTGTTTATACCGATATGTTTCGAAAATGGAAACATGTTATTTATAATATGTATTACGTATGTCCTTTTCCCTTATCACCACAGCTTTAATTAAATCGCTTTTAAACATTTCAGTAGTGATACTCATAGGTTTATTTGTAACGAGATTATCCTTGAAGTCTCTTAGATTAAAATGGAAATTGTGAAAATTGAATCTTATTAAATATCTAAGGACAGCGCCGAAATATTATTTCAAGTTGTATTAATAAAAAGTGAAGATCTTATTGTTGATCAAATCCTAGATTCATACAATATAATTAAAATGCTTATTATTAAGTATCAAATATTCAATTTCAATTTTTTAAATTTTCTCTTCAAATTTTTGAAACTGCAGTTCTTAAAATTTTCAACCTAAAAGCTGTAACTCTTTAATGTCATATGTTGGAATCTCCATAGCTTCTATTTTTTTACCTTTACTTTAAAACCCTCATATCTCCAAAATTGGACTCTGAAAATCAATAAATCCGCAAATTGAAACGTTGGAATTTCCAATTAGAAACTTTCATATCTTCAACTTGAACTCCGCAAATTTTTTACTTCAACTCTTTTTGAATTTTCTGTTTCAGGTCTTTAAATTTTATATGATTTCGAAATTAAAGTCTTTAAATTTTGTATGATTTCCAAATTAAAGTCTTTTAATTTTATATGTTCAATATTTTAATTTGAATCTTCTGAATTTTCGAATTAAAACATCCAATTTTAAACTCTAAAAGCTAAATCCGCAACACGCAATTATCAAATTTTGAATTTCCATTTTTAAAATCTCTACATCTCCAACCTGAGATCTTTAAATTTCAAACTTTTAAATTTTCAAGTGTAACTCCAAAAGTTTTTGAAACTTGAAATTTCCAAATCTCCAACTCTGAAATCTGCAAATCTTCAACTTTTTATTCATCGAATTTTCCACTTCAATCCTTAGAATTTTCAACTTTGACTCTTCAAATTTTTCGTTCTAAAACTTAAAATCCCTAATTTTAACTCTTTGAATCTGCAATTTCTTACGTTCATAACATTCAAATATCCAAAATTTAACTCTACAAATCTTTAAATTTGCCAGTTGAAAAATTGAAATCTTCAATCTGAAATTTTCATATCTCCATCTTGAAATCTTCAAGTTTTTGGCGTCAGACGTTCAAACCTCCAACATAAAATTTTTTAATTTTCAGTTTTATATCTTCGAATCTTTTACTTCAAACTTTCAAATCTTCAATTTCGAATAATTAAATCTTTAATTTCAAGTTTCCAAATTTAACTCTAACTTCAATTCTTCAAGTCTCTAATCTCTAAACTAAAAACTTAACAATTATTCAAATATCCAATTTCAAATGTTTAAATTGTTCTTTTGAGGCCTCGTAATTATAACATAATATGCATGAAAATTCGCAGTTAATTAATAATGTTACGTTAATGACATTTACAATAAAAGACGAATTAATTCATTATTATTTATCACATAATACCAAAACCCTTCTGTATTTTCTCAATTCTGAAATATTGGAAATCCGAGTCATTAATTAATGCGACTGATTGTATTATTATAATTTATATTAAACCTTATGAGTATCCACCCCACAAGAAAAAAAATTCCCTTTGGACGCTTTGCGCAGTATAAACACAGTCTAAAAAACGAAGTTCAGAGAATTCATTAACCTTGCAGCACCGCAAAAATAGACAAAACGCGTTCCGTGATCACAGACTGACACCTCAAGTTTGATGGAGAAGCAATACACGTTCCATTTGCGAAGATCAATAGCACGTAACAGTAATGCATCATGACGCACAGGTTGACCTACAATACTTTTCACCCTTATCAATATTCGTGACGGCCCGATCTCACCCGTCGACATTTTTTTTCGCGAAGATACACGGAAAGCTTAATCCCTTCGTCCCAATTTCGTCTCGCGAAAACTCACCACCAAAGAAACGTTGCCCATTTCGGTTCCACCGCGAAACAGCACTCGGCATCGCGAAAAATCTTCTTTCCTTTATCGCGAGCGTTCGCTATTTTCAGAATCCGAAAGTTGAGGAACTCGGAACACCGAGCATCTCAACGCAAACGGTCCATGCTGGAACCGCGTTTACCATAACAGCCCGGGGTCTTTGCATTTTTCACGTCCCACGCCAGCGAAGGCGACGCGTCTCACAACCCCCGGAGAACGGAGGTCGCCACCCCCCTTTTCCCCCTGTTATGGGACACCGCCCCCGTTAGAAGACGCCGTCCCCTCTGAGGAACATTGTTCGCTGAGCTCCGGCTCGTTCTGAGCGACCCGCCTCGCCGAAAACTTTTTCCTCGCCCCCGTGAAATTTGTCTATTTACGATCGCACCGGCGGCCAATCATCCCCCCGTTTAATTTTTATTTCGTCAGGTCGCGGAACTTGCTGCGGATGGTGCATCTGCGCCTCGCCCCCCCTCGACGGGCGACGCCGTAACGCGTGAACGAGGCCGGCGTTACTCGAGCAACTTGGACGATTCTTAGATGTTCAGCACGTGTTTTCATTTCGTTATCCCGCCGGCTCTTTCCCATATCATTACTGTTTCAATACGCGTGGGAGGCGGAAAGTTTCGCCGAGGTGGCGAACCCCGACGAGCATATCTGCCGGCTGTTCCTCTCTTCCTCACGTCGCGCTCGCGTCGGAATGGAAACTAGAAAGTACGGGGAGAACGCTTCGCCGGGAATCGGTAGTCGAAATGTTGTACCTCGTTTTGGGGCTGCTGCGTTCCGATTTTCGCAAGGGAGAGAGACGGTGAGAGTGGAAGGAGGGTTGGAGGGTTCTGATCAAGTTTTTCGGCGAGGTGTCTTCGTTCGTGGACTTGGGGAAGTTTTTGTGGATGTTAATCTTGTGATTTTGAGATGCCGCGGTATGTTGAGAATTTTTATTTATGAATTTTTATATGGATTGATTCGTGATATTCTGATAATTTGATGGTAAAGGAAAGTTGCGTAATATTTATGGAGAGGTTCTTTTTAGCTTGTACATAGATTCAGTCTAAATGGAAAAATATTTCAGAATTTTGCATATATGTTGTTTAAATTGTTATACAGGGTGGGGCAATTACTATTAGCACCTCAGATATCTCGGAAACTATAAGTTTCACAGAAATATTTGCTGAAATAAAATTGCACAGTACGAAGGGGGCCATCCGGTGGCGATAGTAGTTTTTTTGCAGGTGGAGGTACTTCGGACATTTGAAGGTCTCCTCCATTTTTTTTAAATGGATCGCTATGTTTTTGCTTCCGTATCATGATAGAGGTTTTGGTAGTAAATGAATCGCCTTTCTCTACTTTCTATGCCCTTCAATGACCTTATGTAATAGGTCGTTGAACTCGTTTTAAGATCCTCTATCATATATTGATCCATATAAAAAAAATGGAGGTGACGTTCAAATGTCCGAAGTACTCCACCTGCAAAAAAACTATTATCGCCACCGGATGTCCCCCTTCGTACTGTGCAATTTTATTTCAGCAAATATTTCTGTGAAACTTAGTTTCCGAGATATCTGAGGTGCTAATAGTTATTGCCCCACCCTGTATATTAAATGGTATTGTGATGTATTTGCATCCATCTTTACCATGGGTTTTTTATGTATTGTCAAATTAACAAAAATTGTACGTTGAATACAGGTATATATGCTAATTCGACTAATTATAAACTTGGAATGCGAACTGAAGAAAGTTGAAGTAGAGACTAAAGAAACTAATTGTAATATTGAACTGATTGCATAGTGTTGCCCTGATCTAAGTGTGGAGTTTCTGAATCGGTGAGCACTGGTTGCACTATTTTTTTTTTTTTGCGTTGACAATAAGTGGATGGAAAGGTCTTCTCCTTCCTTCATAAAAAAGAAAAAACATAGAACTCTTCTTATTTGAATCAACATTGTAATTTCATGGACTATTTATGCCTAAACATCAGTAACGTTTCTATCAACTTTTTTATTCCACTTTTACAAAAGTTTGAGAATTCTTTTGAAGAATTCTTTTATTAGAAAATAATGATGGGGACTGAAAGTAAATTCAATCGATATGCAATATTTTACAAATTTAAAAAAGTTGTAAACATTGTGTATATTTAACTGTTATTTATTTTCGATAACGAGATATTATGTTTTTCTCAAACATTGGAACCAAGCGGTATTATTGAGAATATAATCATGGTGGCTTTTGTTTTTTTCGCCTGTTACAATAATTTTATAATTTATCGGGTATACTTGATACCAGTGTAGCATATGCGAAACTTATCCTCTTTTTTTTATAAGTAGACTGAGTTTTATGGAAAGCCATATTTTTCACTTTACACGTACTTTTTAATAACTTTTTTTGCAGTCAGGCTCAAAATTCAACAATTTGTACTATTATCCTTTTCTCTCTCGAAAACTTGAAAAACGCTTTCAAATTTTAGTTTCGAAATATTCAGAAATATTTGACCAATTGTTTGCACTTTTACTACAAAACAATACATCCTAGTTTTCATGAATAACGTTCCTTCTTTTATGTTTTAATACAAAAGTGAGAGCAACGATTTTCTATTAAAAAAACATTTTAATATAATCGAAAAGACAGAAATTACCAGTAATTGCTCGGTGATTAAATATAAATGAGTGCTGAATATTTCTTTTTGATATTCAGAAATTATTAGTTTTTGATAATCAGACCTTGCATCTTCAGTTCACAAATTAAAAAATAATAAATTAACATTCATCGCCTACATACAAAAAAATAGTTTTGAGGACATTTGTAAATAATTAGAACTAATACATAAAAAATTAAATGATAATAATTGTAACCTTTTAACAGAACAGTTCAATATAAGCTCAAGTAACAGAATATATCAACACTCTTTAGCCATACGTACCTATGCATGTGAATAACTGAAATTTATTATCATCGTACGTATAAATTCATACGCATATCTCTATTCTTCTCTGAGTTTACTCTCCGTTATTTATACCTCGCCAGATGCATTATAAACGAAAGTAATTTAGAAAATGAAAGATACTCATCTGACACAATGCTTCATGAATTTATTCCGCTGCGAGGGAGATAATAATTAATGAAAGAACTTAATCGAATTTTCCAACCAACTTAACTCAATCTCTCTTATTATAGATTAGTTTAATCCAACCACGATTCGCGTCTTGAGATTTTCTTTGGCGACCAAAATGCAAAACGATTTCTTAGTTCGCAGAAGTAATTGAATACATCCAATCAGTCGCAGAAATTCACATACTATGTGTACGTAGCATTCCATAAGTAATCAAATTTTATACATTGCCAGTATGTAAAACTAAATAAAAATTTCAGAGGATTTACATTGCACTTTTTATTTTTTAATATTTAGTTCTTTAACAAAGGAAATCATCTTGCAATCATCTCTACAATTTGAATTCATTATAATTTTTAAAATTTTTGCCAATAGCGAGTTCATAGAATATCTTCTAAGCATCTCTGAGATCAGTTGATGCATAATTAATCAGACATCTAATCAGTGAATATTCTGCGGTAAAATATATTAGATTCTTCAGCTCACAATCAGCAGGCATCACAATTTTCTTACACACTAATTGCATTCCATTCTATGCATTCGCCAATCGCATATCCAACTGAATAGGAAATCTGCCATACGTATTTAACCCTCACCTAATGAATATTTATCTTGCTTTACAATCAAAATTTCATTTTTACAATTTTCCAAACATATTCCAGTTTAAAACACAGCAGTTTAAACACATTCCAAACGCAATTCTATTTCCCCGTTTCTTTACTCACCGTGTAATAAAAAAATGCTGGAAAACAAACAACAGAACGCGTAGATGGAGAAACACGAACTAGTCAAATTGTCCTCGCATCCGTCGTGTGATGGTTAATACAGCAAAATTTAGTTGGTACCGTGAACCGTTCGCTGACCTATTAATAATTCTGTAAGCACGTTCCGCGCGATTTATTCCGACTATGGTCGAGTTTGACGTTGAATTTTTGCGCGGCCAGTGTCAACTCATGTCGGTCGATATCTGGCGTGTTATTTGCGCGTCTCCGTACAACAAACAACGGTGCAGTGCGAGTGTTGCGCACAGGTGTGTCTTGGTATGTCCACCGGAATATAGGATTGCGCCTAACTGTTTCTCAAATTGAATATATCTCGGTTGCATGTCGGCTGGGAACTTGTTGTGTCTTGTTGCGTCGAGTAAGAAGTTGTGTCTACCGTGTTTGGATTTATCTTCACCTCGAACAGGAGACAGCGTTGAAGAAGTTGCTCCCGCTAACAAATCAACTGCCGTAATCTTCGTCGGTTGCTACACGGTGAGCTGGAGGAAGGACGTGATAGTGGTGTTAGATGGGGTGGGCGATAAGAAAGAACTGCGTTTGACGGAAAAAATGTGCGAAATAAAATTTAGGTGGTTTCAACTACGAACATGATGTAGGTACGGGATATAATGTCTCTACTTCCCAAATGCTTTGCTTTTCGTTTCATTCACCGAATTCCTTTTGTACAGAAAAATGTAGAGCTGGTGAAATTATTAAATATTTCTGCCCTTTGGATATTTGTATTTTATCGCCAGAAAATGGCAATTAGGTCGTCCCATAAATAACGTCTCTGCAGGTTATTTTATTTGCAAAGAGATTTAATGTCCACGGTTATATTTACTCGCTGATATGTTGCCTGTTATTTTTTGCAACCGTCATCTATCTTTCTGATATAATTGTTGAGTTTCTCTTTTCAAATATTTCGACTTGTTCGGAAACAAATTTGAAACTGGCAAGTAGGCGTTACATATTGGATAACCTAACTCAATCGAACTATGTAGACCGCAATATGGCCTTGGGAAAATTCACGCTCGAGGAGGTACGTTTCAGAATTTGGTTAACACTAGAACTACCAAAGGGGTCAAAATGACCCATACGAGTATTCTTTAGATATATATTTAAAAAAAAAAAAAATGTTTACTTGAGATTGACGTTAAGAGACAGTAAAGAAATGTAATATAAATAAATATTATTTTTTTAAGTATTTGTCCAAGAATTCGACGTACTGACACTTTATTTAAAAGAAGCTATGTTTTTCATCGGTAGTCCTAGTGTTAATTAACACGAAAACCTTTACAGCTCTGGAAAACATTTTTGAAAGGGGCAAAGATTATCTGTGGATTTATTTTATCCAGTCACCGGAATTATGCTTTACATATTTCTTCTCGGTGGAAACGCATAAAGTATCTTTATGCATTTTCACACGGTAACTGGAATCAGATCATGTAACACGATTATATAACACGATAATGTAATTTTGCAAGAAATTGTAAAAAAAAATTGCAACCTTATCAAACTAGAGTTTAGTGATAACATTTGAGGTCCATACCTCTTTCGTTGCAAGTCAAAAGGAAACTTTTCATGGGAATTCATTATGAATCTGATAGAAAATCTTGATCCTCGCATCCGTAAAAAAATTGCCAAAAATATCTTTTTTCAAACTATAGCAGTTTTAATTCTCAGTGTTCTAAAAAATAGATATTTTACTCTTATCTGAAGGGGATGCATTTTTTCTGTCACAAATGCATACAAAGATGACTTAAAATTACTTTATTCATGTAAATTACTATAATTCAAAGTTTTTACGAAACATTTCCTTAAATGAAATAATAAAAAAAGATGGGAATTGATGCATATAAATTTTAGGATTGCATTCAAGTAATAAAAAAATTGTTCACTTAATCATAGTAATTATTAAAAGCTTCTACAAGTAATTCGCATAATCAGAAAAGAGTATAAAGACCCAATATTGGACGTTTTCGCTGCCCTGTATTTGTAACTGCAAATACTAACATTAACCAACCAAAATTGGTATCATTTAAGCTCATTGCATGACATGATAGAGTTCTGAACTTTCGATAAGATTCTAAGAACTGCTTAAAGGATTTTAATACTCAGTCATATAAGATTAATAGTTGCTTTACTTCCTTCGTAATTTCTACCTCTTTTTCTAACATTCTACACTTTTAGTTCATTTTCATATTCAGTTCTGTAACTCAGATCGATTTAGAATTTCTATAAATTATTTAGAGAAACAAATTTATTCTTGAAGTATTGATTATTTCTTTATTTATACTTGTCACACTTGGATTGCAGATTTTTTAAATGGAAAATCCAATTTTTAGAAACACAAATAAGGAATAATAATTAGTTTAATAAGGAACTTGAATAAGAACATGTTTGATTTTCTGAAAAATCTAATTTGAATTCTGTTTATGATATTTTATATATTTTGGCAAATGTTAACAGTCTCGTAGACCTTTTTCATAGTTACTATTGCCATAAATGCATAATATTCACACTCTAGTTATTCTATTTAGAAAGTAAAAAGTATAACAATACACGTATGGGATGTCGGAATCATGGTAGAATGGGGAGAGCGATTCTACGTTAAAAAATAAATAAAAATAGTGCACGCGTTTCAAACGAAAATTGGAAGCCGATTTTCTAAAAAAAAAAAGCTTTGTAAAAAATGTATTCAACGCTTTCAATCAATTCTTTCACGTAAAACTACCCATTTCCTGGTTGTACCACGATTAGGTACTAGAACAGTGTGCATTCTATTCATCTGCTTGAATATTCGCAGTTGGCATTGGTCGCTGTTATACGAACACTCGAAATTTTCCCAAAGTAGTTGAAAATTCGCTAACAATAAGTTCGGAAATTCCATAAAATGAGCGTATGGGACTTCCACGGAGCAATTTTACCTTCCAGTTTAAAAAAAAATGTTTGTTCTTTAAAAGAAAGATCTGCTCTATCGCATGGTACGGTTGGATTTTACGCCAGACACTTACTTTTTAAATCCTAAACACATCAGCTTTCAAATAATATTTTAAATAGACTTGAAATAACGTTGCCAAGTAATTGTTATAGAAGCTGAAGTTGAGCATCGTCAGCGCCAAAGGGTCGAAGAAAGCGTAAAAGAGAAAAGAAAAGAGGCAGGCCACTTTGCAGTCAGCAATTTCGTATGCACCAACCCAACCGAATAACGACTATTCCTTCGATTCTTTCTCTTTCGACGATAAATCCACTTGTCGCGTTACGGATACCTTAACCTGCGTTACTCTAAAGACGCTAAAAATAGGGCAGTAACATAGTTTATTAATGAAATTGCTCCGATAAGGAGTCTAATTGCTGTTGCATGCTGGCCCGCGACTAGCCGGCTCGACCTGCTCGCCTACTAGCCTCTTGGCGTGCCCGCGCTTGCGCTCCTAAAACATGTACGTAAACGTTCTTGAGCGCTTAATTGACGGACTTTCTTTAACGCGTTGAAATATCTTCCGCGCGAGTTGCGTTAATTGCGACGAGCTCCACGGGAACGCCGCGCTGTTTCGCGCCGTTCCGCAGTCGATCCTAAAACGAATTAATTCCCTTCTTGTGTCTGGGCTGCACGAGCGGGCGCGTACACGCGAGGAAAGGTCATTCGGTCCCCGATAAAGTTTAGCTAACGAGCACGCCCCCGAGCCGCTTCTTCCTTAATCGCTGAACGCCTTCGTCCGCGATGAAAGCGTGCCGCGATCGAAGCCGACGAACGCGAAGATCGAGCCTCGCGCCGCGATGCTAAAGCCTGCCATACACGACCGAACTGTTCGGCGAGCCGCTCGAGCCGTCACATACACGCGTCTACACATTTTCATTTCCGATGTGTAAATGCGCCTGTGATGCCTGTGAAAAAACTTTAAGGTATTACTTTCGTGGGCTGACTCTGGTTAATCTCACATTATTTTGAAAGTTGCTGAAAACAGGAAAGGATTTATTTGAAAAAAATAGTTAACAGAATACAAAAATTGTTTTCACTGTTATAAATTAAAGGGGAATTTTGGTATCTTAATAGATGCACTACAGTGTTGATTTTAAAAGTGAAAAAATTAGGGATTTGTAATTTCTTTTTTAAATACGGTAGAGCTTCAATGGCAGAGGCGGATTTGCGTATAAACATAAACTAAGTAGGTTGCAGTCGACAAAAAAAATTGAAGAAGATAATAAAATGTTTTTGCCTGTAGCTTTTTATCCTTTCGTCGAAAATAATAACACAGGTTTCCGTTCTAAAGTAACATGTCTCGGAGGGATAGTACCTTAAAGTGTGATATGCAACTTATGCATATTTGCTTAGCATGTGAATAAAACAGGCGATAGACGCTGGTTACCGTAAGGCCAAATCTCCGTATTCGTCCCAACTTAATGTTTGCAGAGAAGCGCCAAAGATGCGTGAAATTATCGCGCTACATGCAAGCATCTACCTACAATATTTTGCAATCAATTAAATGTGATAGGCAATATTAGTACTTACATTTCACTTTTGTCGTGTTGTCTTGAAAAATACTGGACATTAGATACGAAGAAATTTGTTTTAAAAAAGTACAATAAAAAACTTGTTTTCTGTTAAAACTGATAAAGATTTTGATATCTTAACATAAATAATTGATGTTAAAAAAAAAATGGAAAAAAAAAAAATGTATCTTCTTTTAACGTTAGATGTAGTGCAATTTTGACTGCTGCAAGAAATGAAGTGAAATTAAATCTAATTTTTTACGTTGCAAGTAACCCTGATTTTGCCTGTTTGCAGACAAACAAAATCATTACAGTAGAACTTCGATTAACAGAATTAATATTTATAAAATTATAATATAATGATAATAAAGAGCAAAACATTACAAGAATCATAGTTCAAGTTCTTCTGGAAGTTTCACTGCACTTTTATATCTAGAACATTAATTAATTGAAATTCCAGATAATTAAAAATGGGGATAATTATGATTCTGATAATCGAGGTTCCACTATATTTAAAGTTTCGCTTCTCTTGCACTTCTATGGAAATTTCTGAATACTATACAATAAATCTTCGACGAAAGTAATATGAAAGGCTATTAATTTTATCAGCAATTCTACTTTTCATAGATTATCGTTCTTAAACGTAACTCTATTTATAACCATTACTAAAGTGCTTCGACGAAAAGTTCGATGGAATTTTTGAAAGCCTGTCGCGAACAAAGCGGAGAAATGATTGGTAAAACATATGATCTGATAAAAACGGCTGAAAGGAAATCGTACATTAATAATCAGCGGGAACAAATAGGTACAGTAGTAAAGATAAGACACGTTAATAGCTTGCTTGTAATATTCAAATGTCATCATACAATATACAACACGAGTCAAAATAGACACGAATCATACATCTCTTCGAATAAAATATTGCATCTTTAGAAATTAAACATTTCGTTTCCCACACTTTACCGCAATATGTCATCGCTAAAATGGAATTGTATTTACATCACAAAAATGTTTAAGAAATTCAAACTTTATTTGAACCTTTCTTCACAAGCTAATTAAAAAAAATGCAATTCTATATTCATAAAAAAAACTCAAAGCCTCGAAATACCGCAGTCTTACTTCAGAAGTGATATAATTTAAAAAATAAAAATTGTTTCAAAGAACAGAGGAAAGTGTTCAAAGCTTTAATTATTAACTAATTTCAATTTCAACACAAATTCATCGATTATATCAACACTGATAAAGTGCTGTCAGAAGCTTTATTAGATTATTATCAATTTTATTAATTAATTAATAAATAAACACAATTCGAAAACTGAAACTATCTATCGAGTTTTGTCACTTCTGAAACAAGAATGCAGTAGGTCGACTACAAATAGCCCTCGTACATTCAATGTATGTATAACGTACTTACACTCGTACAAAAAAAAAACCACTGTTCACGAATAGAATTCCATTAAAAGAAAAAAAGAAACAAAGTAAAATCCAGAATGGGAATTACTTCCACGCAAAGAGCAATACCCAAAAATTTCCTTCACGCGTTCATTCGCCGTCATTAATTACCGCTGCACCGAAAATGAAATCCCTGCAAGTCCCCTCGTCGACTTCCAAGAGAATTTTCCAAGAATCACCTTGTGCTTCCGCCTCGACAGGAGAATCCGGAGATGCGTTTCCACCGACGCGTTCCAAGTTTGCGAGGCTTTCGCAAAAAAGCAACTTTCCTTTTTACCTCGACATCGTACGGTCGGTGGAAGCGAGCGAGCAGCCACCGGGTCGCATAATATCGTAAAGTTTCGTTAAGGACTGTCCGGCACATTCTCCTCCCAAGCCAATATCGTGTTCATGTCCTTAATGTCACGTGTGCTCCACGGCTCGAGCGGATCCGTGGGCGACGTCGCCGGCGAAACCGCCTTATTCCGCTCAATCGATTCTCTTCTCCGCCGTGCGGGCTCCTCCATTTCCTTCGGCGATACCCTGTGCATGCATCGCGCAGAACAAGAACCATTAAACGAACGGTCAATCGGACAGAACGGGTCTGTTGTACACCTTCGAACCGGAAGGAATGCCAACGTTACGACTCGCCTCGCGTAAACATGAATCTCAATCGGGGAATATGCAAACAGGCTACCAGATTTTGCTTGCTACTTGGAGCCGAGTGATTCGAAGGCTACGACGAGGGTGGGAAGCCGATCAGATGCAATGTGATTTCGTTTTATTAACTGTTTTGTTGCATTGGAAGGGCGTGCAGTCGACGGGATAATTCAGGGTGAGTCAATGAGTTTTGATGGTTTTCAATATCTAAGTGTAGGATTGTTATGTATAATGTTATACAGTAACATTAAAACTAAGCGAAAATTTTTGGAAATTGGAGGAATGAATCTTTATGCAATAGTAAAGCCCTCAGCAAAATTTAAAAAATTGATTTGGTAGTTCGTAAATTATTTACCTTTTATTTTAACGTATATTCTCATGAAAAAATGCACTATTGAGAAATATGAAAACAAGGTTAAGAATGAAATAATAGACCAAAGTTTATGACGTCTTGTGTACAGAAAGATTAAACACTGAACAAAATTGTCACGAAAATTTCGGACAATTGATTCGATGGTTTTTTCTAAGAACGAATTTTATTAACATTAAAAATAAACGAAAATCTTTGTAAATTGGAGGAATGAATCCTTATGCAATAGTACAACCCCATGCAAAATTTTAGAAAAATTTATTCGGTAGTTTTTAAATTATTTAATTTTCTTATGAGAAAACGCAATATTGAGAAATATGTTACAAAATTAAGAGTAAAGTTGCTAACAGTTGCATTTCAAATAATTCTAGCTAATAAAATTATGACAGGATCAATATTTCTGACTGGTTTTATATCACAAGAAGAAGCCTTATTAATATCTTGGAAATCGATTCACTTTAATTAATTTAAAACACATTTGAAAGACAGAAAATGTAACTCATGCTTTTCCCATATAATTTAAGTACAGAATTTTCATTTAGGGGTAATTAGATGGGGCGTTAAACGTTTTCACTACTAATTATTTAAAGAAATTAAAGTAATTCCTTTGTAAATAATTAATTTTAGAAAAAGAATGTCTTAGATCAATATTTTTTAATCTTTTTTAGATTATACCTTATTTTTAATACTGAAAGATTCTGATGCGCATCTCTCCTCTTTCCCCAAGCTGAATTGTTAATTAAATTCTGGAAAGTATAATATAATACATGGGATAGAAACAAGAAGCAATAGAAAAAGAGAGTGAGTGAGATAAATGAATGGTTTTTGGTTTTGTAGACTTACAATTAGAATAAGTGTTTACGAAGATGAAAAATATCCTAACTATGAAATTGTAATTACAATACGTAATTTTAAACACTTACGGTATAAAGAAAAGGGTTTCTAGTACAATTTATTAATTTTATTACCTTCGAGGTATTCAAAATTGCTTCCCTATGAAATTGATTGTTATACATTCTATTTTGAAAAATATTGTCTCATAGTTGTATTAAAATATAGTCAATCAACTAAGAATAATGTGTGAAAATTGTATAGAAATTAAAGTAGTTTTACCCTCGGTTTGCCAACATCCATCCGCTTAATACAAATGGAGTTCCAATTTAACTTACTGCAGGCGTGTAAGAGATGCGGTGGTTCAATCGTAGGTTGTACCACTGACAATGAATTTGTATTGCAGTACAGGATACTTTTTTGCTAATTGTACGGAGTTACGGAGTTCTTTAGGTTTAAAATTAATGTGTTTTTCGGGTGTGGTGACAATGTTGCTTGTTATGAAACAATAAAAAGAACGAAGAAATACACCAAGAAAAGCAATAAAGAGAAAGTCCTTATTTGTTTTAGTTATTCTTAAAGTGATTTCGAGCTTGTATCTGGGTTCAATTTTACGCTGCAGGTATTCGTTTCGTACTTCAAAGAAATAAAATTCGAAACTTCCAATTAATCTAATATGCTATCTCTACACTCTATAATGTCGTAAATCATCAACAGCAATGATTTTATATAATGTAAGAGATGGCGGAATAAAAATATTAAGGAGGTATTAACAAACTTACGACGAAAATATTTTTTAATGATATTTATGATAATATGAGACTTCCTTACAAAAAAATGTTGGTATCAAAAAAGAGACTATAAATGAAATGAAAAGAATTGTTGAAACTAAGAATGAGTCAGTGAAAACTCTGGGAATACACTAGGGATACAATTAAAACTTTCATTTTTAGATCATCATTATGACTAGAAAGAAGAAATTTTTATGATATTTCAAGGAACAACAAATGTAGATATTAATACTGACTTTCTTATATTTTCCCAACATTTGGACAATTATTTAAAGAAATAAAATGTATGGTTGGGTCAAAAAAAAGTATTCGAAGGCCGATTCTAGTTTTATACATATAAAAATTGTATAAGTCCTAATTTAATTACATTCTGAATCCAGTTGCAGTGCTTCTTCTTGCATCTCTAACTTTCCTTTAAACAAAAAAATAGTTAACGCATTGTTCGTAAAGTTAACCCTCTGGGAATCACCCAGGTGGTCAGTCACCAAGGGACACTTTTTCAAACTAAGATTTTGGAGAAGAAATGAAGTGAAGGGTTTCGCTATGGATTTAAAAATGAGAAGACAACTATGACACTTGTAGATAGGCGAGAACTGCTATGAAACGGCTACACTTCATAAAAATCGTGAAAAATGTTTATGATTTGTAGCACAAAGAGTTAATTTGGTCATAAGTTCTAGTGTTTTGTAGTGTTAAATTTTAGAATTATAATTATAAGTTCATTTGCATCATGTCCTTTGCATGATGTATAATGTCAATTCAAATTTTGTTAGTTTCCGCTGTGATTAATGATTTCGTAATATACTTTTATTCAAGACTAATAAATATACTTTCTATTAATGGACTTACATTGTAAATATCTATAATGATATTATCAGAAATGGACGCTAAAACAAATTGTCCCTTTGATAGCACCTCTCGCCTATAAGTTTGATCGTATCGGGTGTTTGAATAAGAAACGAATATCACACGCAATATGAAAATAAAAGTCCTCAGACGGTTAATTATTATCTTAATCAATGCCAAAGCAAAGAGGATTTTCAGTTTTTATCAAGAAGGAATTCATAAACTGGTCGATAGGTAATCACGAATTGTGCAGAATAATGGCAGTTACACTGGGGGGGGAAAAAAAAAAAAAAAAAAAAAAAAAAAAAAAAAAAAAAAAAAAACTGATTAGTAATTATGGAAAATGAAATCTTTGATATTTCTGAAATATCTCTCTTAAAAGATCAAAAATAATGCATTGGAGGAGTATTCAGCAAAATTTAATTATATAATGCACTTATAATATCATAAATGTAAAATAAATGAAAAAACTGATATAATAAAAAATAATTTTTGTTTTTCTTTAAGCACGATTCTAATGGAATTATTTTTGTATTATATGTTTATTATTCAAAATTATATTGCATTTTTCTTTTTTTATATTAACTATGGCGTTGACATATCTTAAAATTTTTTATTTTAAGCTTTGAAATTTTCGCCAGATGACAAAAAGCGCTTTGGACTTTGTTTCTAATTTTCAAGGGGTGTACGTTTCTAAGTATAATTTTCATGTATAATATAAATAAATAAGTAAAAAGAGTTTTTACTTATTTATTTATATTATACATGAAAAAAAAGTATGTATCGCCAGCACATTGTTTTATTAACGAAACTACAATATTTCCATTACCTTCGCATCAAGCCAATAGAAATGAAACGCCGCGAACGTAATATACTTTTAGTAATCAGAGTGTCATAATTCCATCAATTACAGAATCGCGTTTGAAAGAACGCCGGTCGAAAAGAAGCATGGAAAGAATTATATTTCCTGCCCGTTCTGGATGCAGTCGGGCAAAGATTTCAATTTACCGTAGAATAATTGTTACCGTTACTGATTGCTTCTGCCATTTGAATTTCTTCTGCCGCGACCAATATCACGTCGCCCGTTACCACCGCTCGTGTTTACCGAACGCTTGTATGCAATACGCTTCGATTAACGGTTTCAATTTCTCTGCTCCCCCTCCCCCTCCGGGGAACACTAACTGAAAGACTGAATTATTAACAAGCAATTGATCAGTCACGATTACTTGGTAATTCGCGAAGTAATCATAAGGCCGGCGAGGACGAGGCTGATTAACCACGACGGATGAGTCGAAATCCATCTGGAAGCTACTGAAATTTCGGTCCACGTCCACCGCTAATTTGCATTACTTGTCCCGAATGCTATTCATCATTTTGTTAGGTGTTTCGCCTTTAGGGTAAAAAGTCCTCTGACAAGTCAATGATGGAACGGCTGAGGTACTTTGTCGAGGCAAGTATCAGCCAGAATGATTAAAACTTATTCAGTTACTTTTTTTTTTTTCGTATTCGCGGGATGCAACTTAAAACGCTGATCTATCATATTTACTAATTGGATGAATTATGGTAATATTACATGGGGGCGGTAGTGATTAAATTTGCAGTATATAATTAGGGATGGAAAGGTTTGTTGGAGGGGATGGCGCTTTTAAATTATTGCGAGCGATTAGGGAGGGGCGTCGATGATCGCGCGAGGCAGCGAGGGCATTGTGATTCGCGATGCAGCGGAAGACGAAGCGATTTTTCACGATAAAACAAATCGAAGGTGAGGAATAAAGATTTGTCTTTCGAGCCTTCCTTTTCAAGAAAAACGACTTCGAAAGTCGTCGAGGCACTTGACAAAGACTCCCCAGTGGTTCTCCGTGCTCACCGTTTGTTCCTTTCGCTGCTACGCGTATTTCATGGCTGGGAACGCGGTCGATAATGGTCATTACACAAATCCACGTTTCATTTTTGAAATAACGAGCAGAGAAGAAAGTTTGTTACTATTATAAATAATAGTTGGATTTTTGTACTTCAAAGTGAACGATACGATGTTGATATTGAAATAACGAGAGATTCGTCAGTTGTAGAAGAAGGGGTCAAAATGTATGCAATTATCGAAACGCTGTACATTTACAACATTGTTTTAAAAAATATTGAAAACACAAAGAAATTTCCTTCAACAAATAAATACATTAAAAAATATATCTATTACGAAGTGAAATATTTTTTTCTATCGCTTGTAAAATTATACCTCAATGAACCTTTATATTTTTCTTTTTATCTTTTTATTTCTAACCAAGATAAAGAAAAAAATCATTACATTTTATGGATCGTTAATTTAACATAGACATACGACAAAGAAACGGTTTGAACCAGCATTTCTCTATCACCAATTAAAAGGATTAAAATTATTTATTTTATTCATTTATGTATACAGACGCATTGCTCACGTCTGAATGATTTCGACGGATGAAATCGTATACGTTATCTCGTCTCTGAATTTCATGAAAAATTCACGCCTCGGCTTTGGTTTAGAGTTTAGAGAACCACTGAGACGCCTTTGCTGCGTGCACTCATACTCCGCGCGATCCTCGGAGTCATTTTTTATTCGAAACCGAATACTCCAGTGAGAAAATTTTGTTCTACATTTCCCATTCGTTTGATCGCGACAGTATTTCCTTGACGATTTCGCTTTTTTTTCTTTTCTTTTTTCGTTCATCCCCTCTCCACGAATCACAGTATTTCATTGTGACTTAACGATGTTGATTTTCACCGCGCAGAATTGATTTGTTTGCTTTATTATTGACACAATATGACGCTTTGCCCCGCGCCGCGCTACAATCTGTAAATTCACACGTTAAACGCGTGCCCGCCGTTCCTCAATTAAACGTAGTTCGTCATTATCGGTCTGAACCGTTGTCGCACACTCCCAACGCGCATTACCATTGTCATGAGAACTATAAAAGATAGCGTACACTCGCGATAATACGCCGAGATATCGAACGTTGTTTATAAACAGTCGATTCCCTATTATCCGAACAAATTACGAGACACGCTGTTCCCCAATTGATCGAGCAGATAATTGAACAGTCACGTCATCACGTGAATAAAGATAATCAATGATAAAACGGTTTGCTTGCTTTAAAATTCACTCGACCCTAGCCTTTTTCTTGCGTTTCTCTTCGTGTTACCGTGTTTCTTTACTAGCAATTAACAAGCTACTTAGTTTTACCTTGATTGATGAGCTGTGAGTTAACAATATGCCATGGTTATTATAGTAATACGTATAGAAAATAAGTAAATCGTTTGAATATTTTTAACGGGAGGGAAATTAAAAAATTATTTTATTCGATGTTAAGTAAATTTTGTGAAAATTTCATCAAGAACACGCTTAATGGTTCACTGTAACTTTTACCTACTTACTTTTTCGTCTTCTAAAGAAGATGAAATTTTATTAATGTATACACATCTGTTTCTGAAATATCATAGTATTGGTTTTTATCTAAGACTGTCTGTTATATTTGTACGTATGTAATGAAATTAATTGTTTTTTTTTAACTTTAAATGAGGATGAACGGAACAGAAATAGTATTTTTGTCTTGCATGAATGGTGTAAAAATAAATAAAATAGGTATTTGGAATACAAGTAAGCAATCCATCATTGCATTATCTGTATGAGAGGACAGTTCAATTTTTCTATTAACTAGACAAATTTCTATTGACTTCGAAGTCTGCTGGAAAAATGAGAAATGGCTCTGAAAAATGGAGCCAAAAATTTAAATGAACGCTTTAGGAATGTATTGATGAGAAAGTAGAAAATTTCTATATTTTTAGGTATTCAGGTATCCATAATATATTTTTGTGGAGGATTCAAAATGCAGTGGATTAGCAATTTGCATATTTCAATTCCCATCGAAGTCGAAGGAAAATGCACATTAATATTCGTACCTTTCATACTATGCTATTAAAAAGTCTTCTATCTTTATAAGAATTTCAAGCAGCGATCGAAATAAATTGCTGACTTCCGTTTTTAAAAAAAATTCTGTTTGAACTTATGGAATTTTTATGGAAAATAATGTTGCCCTTTGGAATTTCTTTAAGAGGTGTTCCTATGGAACAGATCTTAGAGAATTTGTATAATAAAAATTCCATGAGAACAAATTATTTTAGAATATTTATTGAAAACGTATCCCTGAGAAAAATAGAAATAGCAAATAATTAAGTATTTGTTTTATTTATCAACATAATGTCCCATTATTTATATTTTTGTTTAATAGAAGCTATGAAAATCTCGACATAAATAATTAATAATTTTCATAGGAAGCATTGAACATAAAAAGGCATTCTTCTCAAAAATGGTAATTAAATAAGATTTTCATAATTAAAATGAACTGAAGGAAATAAAGGATAATAAAGGATTTTTTAATAATTCAGAAAATTATGAGAACGGCAGCATTTTGAAAAATATGGTGATTATCATAAAAAAATATAATTTGGAAGTTTTTCAAGAATTTCATTCTTTGATCTTCTAGGACTTTGTGGTGGTGTGAACCAGCAAGGTACCTTTTTTTGCAAGAATCGACATCCGAAACTGTCAACTCATCAAATTTCTATTTTTTTACTGGAAAAACGTTTTGTACGGATACCGGTGAAATAGCGTGGATGTAAACATTGTCGACGAAATCATGTGTCCGTCAAGTGGAACGGACCCAACAATTCTAATACATTGCTAATAACTTAGCAGTTGACGCGACGTTAAGCTCTGAAGGAAAAAGCAAATGATTTTTTCACCGAAATAACAAGAACCTCGTAAGAAGTAAAGTATTTGTGTATTCGTTTCCTCCGTTTTAGAGGAGCGCCAGACTTGTTAACAGGTTAAGAGGACTATTAATCGAGGCAATGGGACTGTCGTGTTAGTCGGATCGCGTAATCCCGGCTGCCGCGGGGCGAACAGAATTCGAAAAGAGCCGAACGCGAGTTCTCTTAATTCTGTCCTCGGATGGAATTTAGATGAAAGAAAGAACGTGCTCCGCGAAAGTTGGCCGCGACTCGGAAACGGAGCAGGGAAGAAGGAAAGAAGGAAGAAGGGTGGGAGAGAGGAAGCGGTGGAATACAACGGGGAAACATCGACAAATCTAAATAGGAAATCTATGTTCCGATATTGCGTGTTCCTGACTCCCGGCATGTCGGCACAATCGATTGTTGATACTGCGCGAGGGTGGTGTGCCAGGATCCCGGCGCGACGTCGTGACTCGCCCACGAACCGTCGCCTTGCAGGCCGACTATTATGCTGTAATTACTTTTTCTAACTTTGACGCGGGGACACTCTGTACTTTCTCTGTGTTCTCTCTCTTTTTCGTTTCCCTGCTCCCGGGTCCTGTCGCTGAAGATTCTATCTGCTGATTGTTTTGGGAGGACCGTCGCGGCGGCCGAAGCGATGGAAGCCGTGATACGTTGAAACCTCTTTTATGAAGACTAATGGGGAAGAAACTTGAGATTCATTCTTTTGACGTTGATCGTTTCATTTTCGGCGCAAAAGAATGATGGCCGATCTGTGGAGTAGCCGACGGATAAGATGGGATGTGAAACGAACCATTTCATTTTTTCAATTACTGTGAAATGAACCATTTCTACTACTATGGTTGTTTGTTTATTTAAAGCTGCCTATACGCCAGTCAACACTTCGCGAGCACTAGTTGCACGCAGTGTTTGCAAGCAGTTCGTAAACTTTTTATAAACACTACACATGTTACACGAAGTATCGAAAAACCGTATGCGAACTGTTCGTATCATGTATGTCATACTGTTGATGAACAGTTTGCGAACGCTAGTGGGGACGCACCTTTACGTGAACTACTTAAAAACTATGCGAATAAATGATTTATACGAAATTCAACTACTACGAAAATGCGCGAATGAGTGTTCGACGTTTGAGAATAATGGCAATAAAGGATAGCATTGATAGTTAGAAAATGAGAGAAACGGATTTCGCATTTTTTTTATTAAATCCTTGCGAACGAGAGATTAATCGATTTATTGTATTTTCCTGATTAAAATGATACCAAACACGACACATTTCAGGCTCTAATTGACACATTAAACGTACCGAGAATCGTTAACTAAATATCAAAAATATCGATTTGCATAATTAGGAGTTTTGGTAAAAATAATCCGATTTATTAATATAATGTTTGGTATCGTTTTAAACGTCAGAGTGCCAGGAATTTATTGATACCACTTTGGTATGGATTGCATATAAAAGAAGGAATTCAAAGTTTTTGGAAAACTAATTCACCGTTCAATTGTGGACAATATTAGTTTACTTATTCTGAATCAATTTAACAAAAATTTTGAATAGTTTGCTGGAAAAATCGGTATTGGTTTTCCCATGAAGGAAGGAATGTCTATCAGTATTTGTAAAATGAAGGGAAATCGAAAGCGAAAGTAGAACGAAATGACAAATGTAAAATTGAACTGAATAGATGTCGTACCTGTTTCTAGCCGTCTTCGGTCGACGTTTTTGAACCTTGTTCCGTGGCGTGTCACAGCTTCCGTTCTGCTTTGGCGGTGACTTAATTGTCTGAACGGTTCTCTCCCGATTCGCAGTTTGACGTTCTGACAGGGTCTCTTCAGGACCGTTGAGCAGCGGCTGGTATCGAGGATTTCCGTCGACGGATGTGGAAGAGGAGGATGACAGGTCGTTGTCCCCGTGTTGCGAGCGTCTTCGACTCGTGACGAATCTGTTATTTGCTGATCGAATTCTGCGCAATCGAGCCTCGGTGCCGAGCAGGTGATCGCCTATCGCGAAAATCAATTATCAATTATTGATTAGGCGTGTATAAAAACATGAGAAAAAAATTGTTACCGCCGAAATCGTTGTCACTGGACTCGACAAAATACTGTTTTTTTACGGTTGTAACTTGTTCCTCGACGGGTATTTTGGTCATGGTGAATTGCTCCAGAATTTGGAGATTGACTTGCGGATTCGCCGGCACTTCAACATTCTCCGATGCGGCGATTCGCGCTATTTTCATCAGCGTATCATGGTCGTTTGTATTTTCGGAGGCTATTACGAGTTCCAAAAGCGGATCCTGAATATCTTGTATTACAGTCGTATCTGAAACAAATATCGACGCTTCAGAATATTTTACATTCACGCAGGTAAGAAGCAAATGGATGAAAACGAGTAGCTATCGAAGCCCTCGTGTTGTTAACTTTTTGCCGGTGAAATGTACGCTTAGGGAGGGGCATGTATTTCCGAAATTGAGGTAATTGATCAGATCACCTGTTTTAGATCGGGAGTGAAATGATTTAATGGAGCTAAAAATAATATTTCGAAAGAGCAAGTATTTTTGGAAACTAGAATGCAGTGTAGGGTAATTACATAACTAACAGGTTCAGGTCACGATGTAGCTGACTAATCAGCTGACTGACGTGTGAGAAAACTGTCTAAGTATTGAGCTGACTGGCGAAAAAACTAATCAAATGGGTACATGCCGAAAATATATTTTCAGAAATATCTGAAGAATTTTTAGACATAGGACAGAAATTGTTTTACAACAATAAAACTTAATAACATTTTTTCGTCAATTGTACTTGCAAAATAACACCTGATTTTCTTATAAATTTACATACGTATGTAGACTATAATTAAAAATAATAGATGTGGATAATCAGGATCCTTAATATTTAGTCTTAAAACAATAATTGCCTTATATTAACTATGCTTGCAGCTTTTGAAAGATTATTATACAACTCATATTTGGAAGAGGATTTGTTTTTAGAAAACACATATTTTAATAAAAGAATTTCTATTCTATGCCTAAAGTTGCTTCAGGTATTTCTGAAAATGTGTTTTCGACATGAGCCCACTGGATATGTTCTGCTGTTATTACTCAGCTGAATATATAGCTAAACAATTTTCTCTCAGTCAACTGACTAGTCAGCTACATCGCGACCTAAACCTGCTCATTATGTATGTAATTACCCTTCGCATTTAAACTGGACTGAAATTTAGCTACTTAGATGAAATAATTTGTTCTCAAGTCCTAGCGACTTTAGTGGTCTGACTTTTTATAGGGTAAAAGTAGAAAATATCATTGGTATTATTTATTATTTTAAGCTTGTAATTAGCTTCTATTTGTATCGCTAATAAAAAAAGGAGCGTTCTTATCTATTTACAATTTTTATTTTAATCTTTTCGTAACTACAACATATTTTTTGTAAAATTTGAAATCGACGAAGCTCTTAAAGAAACTGTCATACCAACATAGGTTTTTAAATCCTTTACTCAAAGATTACAACAAAAATGCAAAATTTTCTGATCTTTTTATTTATTTTTCCTTTTTTAGAATTATATGAATTTTTCTGAAATTCGGAAATCATGGAATAGTACTACAATAATATGAAATAGTTATAACAGTTAAGTTGATATTTTGAATATGCCTTTTCAATAATGAAGTTCATATTAAACAATAATAGATATAATTTAAGTATTATAAATTTAGAAAACGTTTTGCTTCTAAAATTAAATTAAGTACGATTATACTATTACAGTTACATCATCACATTGAAAAGCAAAAATTAAATAGCATAATAATATGTAGATATTCCATTATAGAAATATACACATTATGTAGTATATTATAAAATTTCTATTTATCTCAATTCATTTTAATTATAAAAAAAACCTATTTAGTTACTATTTTTGAGAAGAATACCCTTTTCTGCTCAACATTTCCTATGAAACTGTTAACTACTTATGTCAAGAGTTTCATAACGTTTACTAAGCAAAAATGTGAATAATGTGATGTTATATTGATAAATGAAACAAATATTTATATATATTTTTTTTAAGGATACGTTTTTAATAAATGTTCTAAAATAATTTGTTTTCATGGAACTTCTATTATACAAATTCTCTAATATCTGTTCCATAAGGACACCTTTTAAAGAAGTTCCAAAGGATAACATTCCTTTTCATGAAAATTCCACAATAAAAAATAATATTTGAATGTTAAAAAAGTTCTCTAGATGTTCGAATATTCAAAAAATATAGGTATATAAAAAGTCGCTATCATGGTTTCAGCGCGTGGGTCAGTGATTTTCAACAAGTTTTCCTAACATTCGACACGCGGCGAAGGGAATACAATAAAAGGTGTCTAAATTCACGTTAAACGTTGATGAATGTGAATCGTTTTCGACCAAAAATGGGAAATGCTTGTCGCGCGTTAATGCCTCGGACAGCGCTACAAATGTCAACGAATATCGATATTTCGGTTCGCTAGTCCCAATTAAAAGTGGGACCAGCTGGGCAAGTATTCGGGAATCCGACGGTAAAACGTTACGTATGGTTATTTTGAAAAGCGTCAAACGGGCTTAACGAATCTTTCGAGTAAATAAGTCGAGCTGCGTCAGTTTGGAACTTCGTTATGAAAGCATCCGGTGAGCTCCGGGTAAAGTCATTAACGTTCGCTTCTATCTATATTTAAGAGTATATTATGATCCTTTCTATGTAATGTGGATCGAGTATACGGTTTGCAAGACTCGTTCGATTTAATGAACTTTGTAAAAGACTCGGTTACAATTAAAGCTTTTCATCATTAAGCGTAGGGTCATTCGGGGTAAAAGGACGCAGCGGGTAAAAGTACGCAGTGCCGTTTTCTCTGAGGAGGACGGGGACGTTGGCTCGTCAGGATTGAGTGTGCGTGGGCCGCCATTTTGGGTCAACGCCTGTTGAGCGGTGCGAGTCGCGCTTTGTGAATTGAAAATAAAAATTTAAAATTGTCGTGTTATTTCGATCTTTTTCGTACTAGGGAAAAGTTTGTGAACGTATGTATTTATGTATTTTTAGAAGTAAGTTGTTTTTGTTGATTTTATACAGGGTGTAACTAAAATGCTGCAGTTCCTTGAACGGGGTAATTCCTGAAGTGATTTTGAACAACTTTTTCCTTAGCGAAAATGTTAAGTAGGGCTTTGTTAACGAGTTATTAACGAAAAACATCGACAACTAGAAGCGCGAATACTGTGGATGAATTTCAGCGCGAGCTCCAGCTGTGAGTACTATTGGTCCGTCATCGTCCGCGCAATCATTAATCCGCTGTACTCGCTCCCTGATTGGTCGGTGTTTTTCGTTAATAACTCATTAACAAAGTCACAACGAATATTTTCGCTAAGGAAAAAGTTGTTCAAAATCATCTCAGGAATCACTCCTTTCAAGGACGTGCGACAGTTTTGTTACACCCTGTATAGTTATTGAACGATTTTGTTTTTGAACTCTTAACAATATTTGGAGTAAAAACATATCTGCTCTAGTAAAGGCTTGAGCATAATTTCGTTTTGTTGAATCTATGAAAAATTATAATTTTATGATAGTTTCCTAAATTTGGAGTTCCTAATTTTTATTGTTTTTGTCATCTTTAGCTTCATTTATTAAAAATAATATTAAAATATGTTCCATCTGTGTATTATTTGTTCATTTTCTTTTACTAGACCTGAATGCATACTTTTACTCTACATGCGAACTTTTACCCACAAGACTGCGTACTTTTACCCACATGTCGGGGTGAAGGTACGCAGTCTGACCAAGTCACTTTTTTGCTTAATTAAAAAAAAAACCGTTTGGCCTATCATCAAATACTCGTCACATTTTATGAGTCTATTAAATATGCTACCGATAGCGCAAGAAAGTGTTCCTAATATCATGGTAGTTTCGGCGCAGTGAAGCAAAAGCAGCAAAAGTGCGTCCTTTTACCCCGAATGACCCTACATATTAATTTGGACTCCTTAACTTTGTATTAACCATTTTCTCCCGAAGAAAGAGACAATGGTACAATATAATAAAGGGAAAAAAGGGAACAAAGAAGAAAAACAGGTCAATAAGAAAAAATGTAAAAAGACAGAGGAGAACCTGTTGTGTATCCAGCGTGTGATAAATTGTATTTTAGCACCTCTTTCCTCGAAGAACTGGATTCAATGTTTTAAATTTTTACACTGTTGTTATGAATTATACATGTTAAACATGTCAGCTTGTTTAATTTTAAAACTGTATAATAATTCGCGAATAAATAGTCGTCTTACTTCATGATTAGGTAGGTTTATTTTTTAACTAAAAATACACGTAAATGGAAATTGTATTTTTATCTTCTATTTTTTTCTAATACCATACGCTTTCTCTGACTTTTCTTATATAAAAAATGTGTGAAAATGGATTAAATCTCATCAAATTTGAACATTTTAACTGTTTAATCTAAATTCATTTGCTCCGGACAATAATATTACGTGACTTAAGTAATATTTAATAATATAACCACGTACTAAAATTATGAAACTACACAAAATTTCCAGATCGTTCTGTGCTTTAAGATTCTGTAAAATATTCAAATCGCTTTAGAAGAACAAGATTATAAGTATGTAACAGCATCCTCAAAGTAGATAAAGTGCAAGAAATGAAAAGAATTTGTAAGATCTTATAACACAAAAGGAGCTCTACATCTCTACAATTTTAGTATTTACTTTGTCATGCTTATAAACATTGCTCCAGTAAGACGATATTATTGTCCCGAGCAAGTAAAAAGATTTACTTTACTTTCAAATAAAATATTGTCTTAAATATCCAGTGGTTCTTTTATTTAAAACCAGATCTAAGAGTGCGATAACCTTTTTAAACGCAACGAAATGCAAGACATACAAGATTTATAATCCTGGAAAATAAAAGAAAATCAAAATACGTGTTTACCAGCAATTTTTGCGTCTACTTACGGGTGACGCTCTTCAGATTCGTTTCCTGTATAACCGGCTCGCCAATCTTCTTGGAATCGCTTTGACCAACTTCTTGTTCGATAACAACCGCAACAGTTGGCTTTTCCTGCGAAGTTTTCGCCTGTTCGTTCAATGCCCCATTCGACGGTTCGATATTCAACGTTTTTGACTTGGCCTGTTTTGCGTCCACGTTGCTAGGAATCCCCTCGGTGGCTGTGGACAGGTCGAGGTCATGGGTAAAGGCCATCATGTCCAAGGCTGTAGTTAGCGCATCGCCGAAACCAGCTGTCACTGCTGAGACTTGAGGCTCGTCTATATTTGGACTGTATAAACGTTGACTTTTATTATTTTCTACATGGTTAAATGAGGTGTCGATTTATTAAAATCTTCAATAATCTTTTTTTTTTGGGGGGGGGGGGGATTTTAGAATTCTCTTTAATAATTTCTTAGTGTCTAGGTGATTGTAAAAGAATAGATCCGAATAAACATAGGAATAGCTTGAAAAGTTTCATTTGTAATGTGAGGAAACGTGGATGCATCTGGCGAAAAAGGGTTGCTTGGAGATCATGATCGATGGTAGCTGATCTACGGCGAGACCATAGATAACTTGAAATAACGGGCAACCATAAAGCATCCACAAATATCTATTTACACTCAGATCTCGGTTGCAATCGGTTGCGCGGCCGACAAGCGTCCGAAAAAAAGCATGACTTACGAGAAGCCTTTACCAGTCCGCGGGAAATCAAATGAAAAATACCGTTTCAAACGTGAAATGTAATTGGACACTTTTGCGAATCCTAGGAAACGTATTTCAATGCAATTTATGCGTTTCAAGAAAATCGTTACACCTCCAACGAGGTGAAACTTCTTTTTCGTAATGGCATATTTTTACGAACTCATATTTCATCGCGAGAAAAGAGCGTGTTCCCTTTTTGCAAAAATTAATAGTAAAAATATACAAAAAAGAAACTGTGCGTAGTAAAATTTCATCGAGTGAGATTTCACTACCGAGGAAAATTAGCCGGCGGAAATTTCATTACTTAGAGAAATTAATTTCACGAGGTAGTTATATTATTCAATCGTGCTACGAATTATAATAAATGTTATTCGAACGCGTCACGTGACTGATCCCAGCGAAACGTAGCAAACAAAATTTTGATTCTCGTGTGGATCTGAATTTTCTACGGATTTCAAGCGGCGCGATTCCAGACGAGCCTCGGGCAAGTCTAGCTCGAGGCAATTACGCGGTGATAAAAAGCGTCATCGTGGGGCGCTCTGAATCATCCATGCAAGGTCGACGATTGGAAATTTATGCGCAGGATGTTCATGGGCAGGTGGACTTTACGACTGGGGATGGAATTAAAAGTGTCATAAGCAAAACCGAGCAACGGGAAACAAGTCTGAAGTTTACGTGAATGTTTTTAAAGAATCAGAATATAAGGAAAATAGTAGAGTTGATTACTAATTTTATTGTAACCACGAATTTTAAAAAATACAGGAAGTAAGTTACGAGTAGAAATAAATTGTTTCCGATTTTTGAGTAAAATGAAAATTATAAGTAGCTCAATTACTGAAATATTTGCTATATACTAAATAAACCCTACGCCATTTTCCTAGTTAATAATTTTGGATTCCTTGTAAAATCAAATTACTATACTAATTGCGTGAAGATGTTCATTGAAAGGAATTCATTTCTACACCTAACAGAAATATACAAGGATCGCTCAATAGGTAAAGAGACAAAGGGCAGTTTTTAAACCTTCTACAATATTGCATATTTTACCTTTTTAAGAATGTCTACATAAAGAGTGCAAATAAATTTTAATTCTATATTTCATGCAAAAATTTCATTTAAAAATGCCTTCACAACTTTTTGAAATAACTAACCTGTTCAACAAGCAATATTTGTTATTTCTGTTTTGCACAATTTTACATTTTTAAAAGAAAAATGAGTGCTGCGATAAACTTTCAGATTTGCAACAGGCACTAAAAATTGTCTGAAAAATATAACTGCAGTGCTCTAGAGCAAAAAATAATACTTGTGCTAAATTCATCAAAATTTCAACTGTATTTTAATTTTGGATTGTAAAATATGCATAACCAGTCAATAAGAAAATGCAAATAATTATTTGTTCAGTTGAATTTTCTTCATTGTCGTACTCGTCAATGTCCATTGATACAGGAATTGCATTACTTTACGGATTGTATACTATTGCCGAATGCTTTGTAAAAAGTAAATGCAATAGCATACAATTTTCTGTACGAGTATTTTATGTCCTCTAGCGTGGACGCGCAGCGTTTTTGCAACCAGAATAATAGATTCTCTGACACAAGATAAACAAAAATATTATTTTAAACCTCAAATTTCACAAAAAGTGAACATACAATATTTGTACACTGAGCCATCGGTATTAAAACAACAGCCGTTTGTCTTTTTAATTTTTTATCCTCATATATTCTTCACGTCTCTTTCAATTCTACCATTTAACTTCCTTCAATTTAGTTCTTCCTATTTTCTCACCAATTTCTCTAATTTAGAGAAAAATCCCCCAAAAGAAGGAAATGCTTTTTTTACTTCATGACCTTTCTTATTAGATTTATGAAAAATGTAATATTGTATATTTCTCTCAAATCAAGAAATTTTATTTATTCTCTACCTAATATATTATTACATGATACTAAATTAACAAAAACTAAATATAAACCCATAAAAATAACAATTCTTCTCCTACACAATGTGGGAAAAGATTTCTACACATTTGCAATACAGAAAGCTAAGGAACCTGAGTAAGCTTTATTTTCATTATTCTTGCCAACTCGCTGAAGAGTTCACAAAGGAATGCCAAATTCTCTTGCAAACTGAATTTGCTCACCTATCTTTATCCTGCAACACTAATGCAGCCAATCATCTCTGTTCATTATCCTTTATTGAATTTTCTTATGTGGACTCGCATTGTTTACAATAAATACATATTGTTTACTGAAATAAGTAAGTTGCAACATCTATGACATGGCATCTTACCCGAACACAATTTACGCATCTCACTCCAGAATTTGTGCAAAAGTCAGAATACGTACGAAAAATACCTTTCTAAACAGCTAGCAACCCAATTAAAACGTGAAATATCAAGTGGCAGAAAAAGTGTTTACGAACGCTGCAATTAACCTCCTTTAAAATATACTTACGTTGTTTATTAAAACAAATGCTAAGTGATTTTCTTTAGTAATTGACATAACGCAAGAACCAAGAACACGCGGATACAATTCTACTACCATAAATTAAATAAATTTCGAGTTGCGACTGTTTGGCGTCTTCCCCCGAATTACCTAATATGAAAAGTTTGCTATTTATTAGGTTGAGCAGGAAGTCCGTGCCGTTTTTTCGGTCAAATCAAAAGACTGTCTTTTTTACTTCAATTTGGCTTCGTTCATCGAAGTATTTTTCATTTTGTTTTATGACTTTTAGCCATTCTTCGAGTGATATATTATTATACCATTCCTGTAGAACTTCTCGAGATTCAGGGTTAAAAATTGGACAAACGGGTATGAACTTTGCACTCAACCCAGTAGATTCGTAAAACAATTGCAGTAGTGACTTGATAAGCGCCACTTCAAATTTCTACGTTATATGTCGAATCCTATTTCTGTCAACCAGTAGATAGTCTCCTTCTAAACTCTTGGAAATATAAACCCTAAAAAAATTGTATCTCTTATCGAATCAGTAACGTATAACGTAAAAGTTTAAGCACTTATCGAGTCACTACTAATATAGTAATAATTCATCATATGGATAATAATCCATCAGAGTTTGTGAAAGAGACCCAGTAGGGTTCGACCACCTTCGCAGTTTCAATACAATACTGTCGATAGACTGTACATGAAATTGAAGCAAGGAATGATTACGTTCCAGCTCGTTTTCAAATTTATTTCTGGAAAAGATACACCGGCGCGGCTGTGGCTTTTCGAAATTGCAATAACTGCGAAACAAAATATTTATTTCGGGTATATTTGAAACCTGTATAGTTCTACAATGCGCGTTAATTAAACACGACCCAGTTCGCACACTGTCTAGAACTTCGCATCGAATTAAAGCTAGTGGTGTTACTTAGAACAGAAATGAAAGCTAGTGATGTTACTTGGAATAGAAATTAAAGCACCGTGATGGATCGTTGCGTGTTTGCAAGTGACGCGACTTCGGAATTTTATAATCAAGTATAATTGAAATTGCAGAAACGAAATGCGCGAATAAATAGAGACGCCATCGGTTTTATTTTTATGAAATTTGTATCACTCGCGTTCCATCCCCGTGGAAGAGTGTTTAATGGGTCGTAGAGACTTTTTTATCGCAAGAACGAACCCGATGAGTACCGTCATAATGTTTTCATGCGGATTTATTCAAATTAATCCGTTATTTAAGGAAAGTTTTATTGCGAAGATATCGTCCATCTATTGAAAACTTTTTCATTGAAATATCATGCGATTTCAAAGGCCTTCCATCCGTTTGTGTATTTCAAACGTGTTTTGATTCAATAGTGACTGAATTCGTTGAAAGAATTATAAGTCAGTTAGCAAACCAATGGGAAGACGATATGAGAAAGAAAAAAAAGCGTGTACACGAGGCAAATGCTTGCGATTCATTCATATGGTTTATCAACTGGAAAATTGAAAAATCAGTTCTGATACATGCAAATGACTTTCGCGCAAAAGTTAAAATTAATTTCTGACATGAATAAATACCGGGGTAAATAAAAGCTAATGTGATAATTGCAGACAGAAGAGGAGAAAAATTATGAAACGCACGAGAGATGCTTTTTAAACAAAATTCATTGAACAACTTTATCGACGATCAAATAAATCTTTTTCAAATAAAGAATAAGAATCGTTCGAGGTCTCGCGTTGTAAGGTGTGTTTGATCAAATGGAAACTCAATGCAAGAGTACAAGAAAAGCTTTAAAATGGACCAAAAAGTAGGACGTATCAAAGTTCCATGACGTTCGATATATTGCTACATTTTTCCCGAAACTATGAAGCCAAATAAAAGGTTTGAAAAAAATAAAACTGTCCAACACAGAGATGCCACGTTGAAATCAAATATTCTTTCGAGAATCAGTAGCAAATGTAGAAAACGCAGCAAATGGTAAATAGGGTAATGTAGGTATAAGTAATACCTATAGTACTCGGTGACTCGGTGTAATATGCCTCGTTGGGAATCCCCATTGCATTCACTTTAGTGCAACTGGTGACCCAACAATAATTATTTGCTTTTATCTCCGGTTATTTTTGATAAATTCTGCTAAGATTCAAAAATATTCTCTTGATCTAAATCAATACTTTAACTTAGAATGCGAATAACACATTTGTAATACTAGTTCTGCAGTTAATCAGTAGATTATTATGAATTATATTAAATATTGAGGATCAGCTTCAGTAATAATCCTAGTCGAAAGTTTATCAATTTGCAAGATACATAAGTCAAAGATATATATGAAAATATCGATACATTAAAAAAACAATTGATGTTTTGTGATTTCAGACGATAGCAATTTCAAAATTAATGAGTAAAATGAAAAAAGTCAACTAATTTATAAAGAAAACTTTATGCTGGTATAGTACATAAAAACATATTGCTGAGATAAATATTTAACAGCCACATAACGTGAAAAATTGAGATACAGTATTACGATGTAAATATTTCATTCTTCTGTTCTTGAGATAATAGTTTTCCAATACAATTAGTGTTTTTATGTAGGTATTATAGAAATATGAACTTTCCTTTAAAAAATAGTGTTTGAGTTTTCTCATTCTACGCATTCATTTCGAAATTAGTATCATTTGAAACCAGAAAATGTCGATTTGTCTTTTGGAGTTTTGCCATATTCCAAGCAGTTCGTTCGGTAAAAAAATTTCCATTACCTTTTGAAAGCGATTTACCAATAATCCGTTAAGCTATAAATTCCACTCCTATAAAAAATTGATCTCCGCCTTTGTTTATTCTCAAAATATAGTGTATTATTTATTTGTAAATCCAGTAATTGCCAACATCGATTTTCCCATTCGCGTACTTGTATTCATTTACCGTACGCATGATGCATCGTATACAAAAAATAGAATCGCGCCGACCAACGAGAATAGTATCGCTACCAGATAATTCGCGAAATTGATCGAGTTCTGATGCAAAACGAATCGAGTTACGTTGATGGCAATCATTCGAGGCTTTTTATAGACGCCGTACTCAATCAGCGACAACAATATTACCTTATTCTGACCGGCGTGGAGAAGGAAGCCCGCCCCCACATTATACGTCGCAGCTCCTCGCCAGTCATCCCTCGTTTCCTTAATTCATTTATTGTGACTTTGCCGACGCGCTGTAAGGATAAATCACGCGATATAGAAACTGGTGAAGTGCGAGAGGATAGTGCGGGCGAAATCGCAGTTGTTACCGCTATAATAATGTCGCGAAATTGAATTCATTGCGCTGAAAGCAATATAATTATGTGAGCAGTTGCATTTCGAGGATGTAATTTTCCAATGAAGTAACGCGAAGACGAGGCAGCGAAAGAGCAGCAAGGGAAAGTATTCTGTATAATTGTTTGCAGAGGGAGAGTAACGAGAAACAAAAACGAGGAAACGTAGAGAGACAGAAGTATTAAGTTTTACTGAAACAAAAGGTTGCAGGTATGTTAAATATTTGATGGAAATTAGGTCCATCTGAAACAATATAGAATAGAAAATAAATATGTTGTTTGAGTTGGTCGCGAATTAATAAGAGAGAATTTGATTAAATGCTTTTCAATTTCTGTCGGTGTTTTAAAGTGACACAAAATTCGTCGCTTTTCGATAGATTTAATTATTAGCAGTAGGAATTAGATTGCTTTTAATATCTTTAACACATTCAGTACGCATTTTTAATTATACTACAAACACTATAGCAATTTCGTCAGGATGTTTTCACCTAACCACCATATTCACGAAATCTTACTCTGTCTAATCTTTGTTTACTGTGATCACTGTAAAGTAAACCTTCCAGAATTTTTTTATTTAAAAGCGAACACTTTTAGAGTGCAGAAATGTTTAAGTTATAGAAAAAAATACAGAACCATTAATTAGGTGGGTTTGGACTAAAATTAATAGAACTTAATATTTTTGTAAAGATATTCGAAAGAGCTTTCCTTTTTCTTTCTGTTAATATGCAAGTGATTGATTTGGAAACTACATTTACTTTCGTATGAATGATTTGGCAGTTTTTCGTTTCATTCCAGAAAATTGAATATTTAATTTTAAATGTTGAAGTATCCGTGGATTCCAAATAATTTGTTTCAGGGGGTCAATTCTTGAGTCATGCGAGATGTCTCGCATGCGGGAACTTTCGTATGATGAATTCTCGATATCAAGCTACATATTCATAGGCTCTACTGCTGAAGAAATGCGAGAGAAAATTGATTTATGTTTATTTTTTTTCATTTTATAATTTTTAATACGTACTAATAAAATAATAACAATATAATAATTTCTTTTTATAAAATAATTTTTATTAGGTGCAATACTGCTATGTCTCTACTCTCTACTATAAACAATTAGTTATTAGTTAGTCCGTAAAGAGGATAAATGAGAGACTATTTCTGCAATTTTATTCAGAATTTATTTATTTTCATTTTTTTCATTTTATAATTTTTAATTACATGCTAATAAAATAATGTCTCTACTATAAACACATTATTTTAGTCAGTTTCTAACTTCACATGTAATCACTCGTATGCGACTATGCGACTTTTTATCTCGGGTGGGTATAGGCATCCAAGATAAAACGTTCGAATATTTTCGGACGCGACAGCATTCTCGCACGCGAAATAGGCTCATCTATATTATTTTCGTTCTCGCATGCGAAATCGCATATGACATTCAGGGTTATAATTTCACGAATCGAGTGATAGAGCTGCAACAAATTCAGATTGAACAATTTTGCTATTTCGCTCTGTCTTGTTACTCGTCTATTTTCTCTCGCATTTCTTCAGCAGTGGAGCCTGTGAATATGTAGCTTGAGATCGAGAACTCATCACACGAAAGTTCCCGCATGCGAAACGTCTCCCATGACTCAAGAATTAACCCACAGTAAGTGAAACATTATATGATAAAGACAGTATCTGATTTTTCCTTTATGAATTTGATACCGCGTCTGACCATTGTTCGTATGGAATTTCTATCTATTTTTACTGATAAAATATGTACACTCAATCGAATCAGAAAATTTTATGACGCGATGTAAAATGTTACTTCCAAAGGCAAAATGTAAAACACTTGAGCAAATTAAATAATTTAAAGATGCTTGAAATTTACGTAAACTATAATTTAAATACTATCATAGAAATTCAGCTTTTCAGTAAAATCCTTTGCAGTCTTAACCCACGCAAAAATAAATCTGCTTTATTTCGAAAGGGTAATTTCATCCACGACGATCGCATTAAATGAACGCGTAAAGTTTCACAATTTGAAATAATATCCATCGTCGGATAACTTCGGTAGCACGGGGCGAGTGATCACGGATTCAAAGCAATTAAATGCAAAATCGGTTCAGTTAATGGGCAAACCGTTTGCATGAAAAAATATTTCGCTGTGAATCGATTCGTTTACCATCAGCCGGTCACTCGTGCTTGCGATAAATAACGAACCAGAAAAAGTGGGAGTGCATGCATCACCTTCCAATTAGCCACGGCGCCTTTCCGCTGTTTCGCCTTCGTCTTCGATTTACTCTTGATCACCAAAACTCCTCGTTGCTCGGAAGCCGGGTTGTTCGGGTCATCTCCAGGACCTAATTTAATACTGTACTCTTGCAAATAGTTTTGCGCGTCCTTCTGCGACACCGCACGTTCCAAGGATACCACGATTTTCGCCCACTGGAAGTAGTTCAAGATGTAAAGTAGATATCACAAACTGTTATACACTGGAGTACAAAATTAAAGATCATTCAATTTTCAATTAAAAATTATCGATGTTTACACTATTACAACTCGGCGAAAAAAAAAATATCTGAGCTCATTTTTAAACGTGAAGCCTCAAGTTTCATAAATTCGAAGTTCTTGTTCTTGAAATGCTGTTTCATCATGTATCGTGTTGTAGGCAAAGAGAAGATACTTTTTCTTTTCGAAGCACCTTCGAGATAATAATAAAGAACAATCACAACTAAAGACTTGTATTTAATATTATATTATAGACATGTAACAATAATTGTAACTGCGGTTACTAATAACCAGAAGATGAATATTTTGTCTGTCTTACAATTTTGCAAACTCTCATGTTTATAATGGTGTGCAAAATTAAAGGATCACTAAACTTTAGAATGAAAAATTGTTAATATTTAATCACTTTAAAGCGTGAAGCCTGAAATTTCATAGTCTCGAATTAATTTTTTTGCAAATGCCTTTTCATCATGTACTGGATAGGAAAAGTGGAGATACTTTTTCTTTTCAAAGATTTTATAAATTCAAAGACCCCTGCATACCTTCTCAAATTCTTCTCACGATTAAAATCACCATAAGTGTGGAAACCTCCGTTTTACAACATCTTTACAACGCTTTTATTACTTACAAGGAATATGTTATAGTAGATTAAATATGTTATATGTTATAATAGATTAAAAAATAGAGATACGTATCTTTTTTTATCGGCGGAAAAACACTTTCAGGGGATGAAACAACCCTTCAAAGGTAAGATGTTCATTAGATGTTCATGGTGTAAAAAATTGCTGTGTAAACACATTTTTTTGATAATTATCATTTTTGTTCATTTTTGTTCAAGATTTCTGGCATTTTCTTGATTAAAATATTCTCTTGATTAAAACCAAATTTTATATAAGTCGATCTATTTTTGGCAAAATTAAGAATTACATGTATTAATTAATTTTTCCCGTAATTTGGTTAATTATAGTTTGATTTACGTCGTGTTTGAGCTTTTTTTATCCGGAGAACACAAGGAATCGATTCCCGTCTCGCTCGTTAAGATCCGATAACAATTATATTCGTACATGCACACATGAATATATACTATATGATTTTAAATTATCTGTCTATTATTATAAATAATAATTATATCACATAACCAAAAAACATAATTATAAAGTATATCTGTCTACAAAACAATATATTTAATGATTTCCATTACCGTGAATTACATTTCTCGTAAGAATGGCGTAAAATGCATATAAGGGTAGTTACCTCTTTAAACGTCATTTTTCGAAAAAATCCAAAAACATGTCAATTGAGCTTTTTTGTGTTATAGAACATATATTTTTTCTAGATTTTTCAGCTTGATTTTTGACTTGATTTACAAAATTTCATACATTTATTACAAAGTTATGGGGTAGTTTACCCCCATAAAGTTGTTCAATAAAATTGATTGACTTGTATTTTTTATTCCTCATTGTGGCACAACTTTCTTCGTTTATTTGATCCGAAAAGATTGCGTTTAAGTACGTGAAACGACTAAATCCACGTCTGCCGCGCTTAATTTTGAAGTGTTGTTTCACCCTCTGAAAGTGTTTTTCCGCCGATAAAAAAAAATACGTATCTCTTGTTTTTTAATCTACTATAATATATTTCAAGATAAACAAAATCGGAGAGGGACACTTGGGATACCTTCCTTGTTAGAATGACATGTGCCACTGGTATTACAACTATTATTATTATTTTATTGACCATTAATGAAAATTTTTGGTGTTTCCTTAACCATGATTTGTTGATCTAAATGAAAAAGAAATTTATGATACTTACCGAATTCGAAACATAGGTGTAAAAAAAAATGAGACTTCATGCTTTCAAATGAACTCAGATTGTTGTATACTACATATTTTTCACCGAGTTTGAATATTGTTTAAATATTGACAATTTTCCATCAAGAATTGAGTGATATTTGAATTCTGTACACGAGTGTATTGGTACATTTATGGCGATTTTAAATGCACGAAAATGTATAAGAATGTGCATAGATTCAGAAATACATAAAATATAAAAAATAAAATACATTTAATAATATTCACAAGTTAAAAGACACTTTTGTTTAAGTTACTTATCTTTTCCTGTGTTTTTAAAAATACAAATTTGCATAAACATCCGCAGTGTAATTGTTACCCACATGTGCAAGAGATTAAGAAATCATTATTTAAGTTGTCCTACAAGTAAGACTATTATTCGTTACTCCTAATACAATATGAAATGCAACTCTTTGTGCAACTTATTGCGAAATTTCTAGAAGTTCTGTGATTATAAGAAAGAACGCGAGAAATCAGATTTAAACAAGAAATTTGGAAATTTCTGCTTTCACAACAAAATTTGTATTTTTAGCACAAAATAGAAATGTTACGCAAATGCTTGCCTTTCAAAAGGAGAAGAAGAAATCGTAATAAAAATTATGGAACAACTCAAATATGCAGACGTTCAAGATCGTTAAATCCTCTTTAGGTCTTTTTGTAAAAAGACTGCTAATACTTTTTATATTTATAACAAGAGAAAATATGCAAAACTATACAAAGGTGTGCAAAAACATAAATACATATCAAGTACTAAAAATTACATTCAGGAGGTAAGACATTTTTATTCAAGTTTAAATTCTTTATTTGTGTCTGCAAAAATATGAATTTGCATAAACATTCATAGTCTAATGATAAGAGAGAATGCATAATAGGATCTGTATATGTATAATGTGTGTGGTATGGAGTGGGTCTTCTCCCTCGAATAGCGAGAAAGAATTCATAATAGCAGCATCGAGTGAACTCCCTACTTAACTTGAAGTCTATGCCTTCGATTTCAAAACTTTTTTCAAGTACAAAACGTTGATAATACTGTCCAACAGCTAATTTATGTTCCGATATTCATTACATTTTTCTTATAGAATTTTCCGTGCTAATTACAAATCTGAAATTCGTTTCTTTCTATCACTCTCAGTTTTGTTAGAAATTTGATTTTTGAAAAATGTGTAATTTGGGCACGAAATTCTGTAAAAAAAAATATACTGAATACCGGATTACAAATAAAAAAGGTAAAATTTGTTATACTGGTGTAATTTGGAATTAAAAATTTAGAGAATTATGTTTTGCTTTGCTATCAGTGATATTTCTTCAAAGTTTTATTTCAACTCTCTGCTTTACATCGAGTCGAGTAGTACAAAAATCTAAAAATGTCGACAGTTAATCGAATTAAGCTATCGTAATAATTAAAATAATATTAATGGTCATTTGCTCCCTAAATTATGCGCAGGCTAGAGGAAACAGAGAAACATGGGGTTTGACTGAAGAGTTCAACATTCCAAGATCTTTTACATCTGATCCATGCATGATCTATTTAGTTCCAAACTTATCAATAAATAATAGCGCTATTTAGGCAACAATACGCGCTACTTAATCCCGTCGACGTTGTTTACGCATGGTAAACCGCCTAAAGGTTTCCTAACAATATACGTTAATCCCAGGAATCACGAGTTAATTATGTCGTTACGGCAAATATTTACTTGCTTCACCCACTCCTTCTCGCTTTGCTCGATGACGTGCGCGTAAGTGTTACCCATCATGGCGATCAACATGTTCAACAACAGTATGGGCACCAACACCATGAATATGGCGAACACTGTTTTCGCCAAATTAGGGTAGGTCGTGGAGCCTAGGTCGGTATACTGAAACAGAGAATCCTCCACTTATTATCCATACATCGTCCTTTGGTAAATAGTTCATTAATCCTTAATCCTTAACTACATTAGCCTGACACACTTTATGCGACAATTTCTGAAACAATAGGAAAAACGATTAAAAATTTGTCTTTTGACAGTAGAACGCAAAAGGTGATTAAAATTATGTATAATTTATTGCCTTTTATATTTAATAATAGTATGCTTATTTCGAATTTGTGCCGCATAAGAGAGAAGAAGAAATATTTGTGTAAATATTATTTTGCTGAATCATCCACTTTTCCTAAATATTTATTAATACGTTGATAGTCCGTAGAAAAAGAAGTAAGTTCTAAAATAGTAGGTGTTACCACGTTCAGTAAAACTAGGAAATTCTCGTAAGTATGATAAGCATATAAATCTCGACAAGTATGACCTTCAGATGATCTTGACCGACACAGACTTATTTGCCCCCTGAAATACAATTATTTTCGCATGAAACATATTCTTGTATAACAAAGTTATTAGGGAATGAAAAGTTAGGTGAGACTTTATTCATGTTACATCTGAAGATTGGTAGGTTTGTTCCTTTTTAGTCTTCTGATTTATGGTGCTCGACTTAAGGGAAGTTAGGGAACTCAAAAATTAAGAAAATTGTGAAACTCTGTATGCAAGTAGAAGTAGTTTATCCCTATCAACTATGTTTTGCTTATACCATATTGAAATTGGCCCCAGAAGAAAAGTAAATATTTCGATTTCGTTTTTATTTATTGCACAAAAAAATGTGGATATTTTGAAAAATGTTTTATGTAATTTTGTAGATATACAAAATAGTTACAACTTTTGTTGATCCTTTTTTTTTCTCTACTTCTGACAGTTCCGAAATTATTGTACGAAAATGAAAAATTCGCATCTTTTTCAAGGTGTGACTTCAACCCTTCAAATCACATTTATTAGTCCAGTCATTTTAGAAATTTCTGCGGAAAAACTAAAAATAGGTGGATCTATTCACGAATCGCTTATTTTTGTGATGGATATGAACTTCTGAAAGATCACCGTCGATCGGCTGCCGACTCCCCCCTCCCCCTTTTTTTTGGGGTCAAATGTTAAAAAAAATAGTTTTTCGCAAATAACTCAAAAATGGTTAGTCTCATTGAAAAATGTTTTAAATAAAAACTTAATAGCGTGGAATTCTGCGTAAAAAAGGTTCTATAATACTTTTTGAGAAACGCAACCATTTTTGCAATAATAAGTCCTTAGTGTTTTCACGTGGTATGTACAACATTATAATAGGAGCACGTTTATTGAACGTTATCGCAAAAAGGATTGAATTTATGAAAAAATGTTATAGAACATTTTTCACGTAGAGTTCCACGCTCTTAGATTTTTATCTAAAACATTTTTCAATGAGACTAACTATTTTTGAGTTATTTGCGAAAAACTACTTTTTTTAACATTTGTCCCAAAAAAAGGGGGGGAAACCGGCAGCCGATCGACGGTGATCTTTCAAAAGTTTATACCCATCACAAAAATAAGCGATTCGTGAAAAGTTCCACCTATTTTTAGTTTTTTCGCAGATTGCCCACTTTTTAGTCTAATTTTCCTGGGCTATATGACACGAACAAAAAATAATTTTGTAATAAGGATAAACTACTCTACTTACACACAGAGTTTCACAATTTTGAAATCTTTGGACGCTATTTATATTGCTTTTCTGACACAATTACCCATTAATTTTTCATTATAAAATATTCTAACTTTTGGCGCTCTTTTGAAATCGTTACACCATCGCAATCGCTCGTCAGAGATGAAAACGCATTCACGCATCTAGAATCCACGATTTGCGCCAAAATCGCTGAGCGATTCCGAATTGTCGACTATCACGTATCACGAAATCGGACGCCTGCACTTAAAGCTTAAATAAACTGCGCGCAGTGCAACCGGCTCCAAAGAAAAAGAACCTCCCACCTCTCTCTAAAAAAACAAGTAAAATAATCGTGTCACGAGCAAGTGCATGCGCGTGAAGTGAACCGTGTGGATTTTCGACCGGAAATTCGTGTTTCCCGATGCGTCGTTCCACTTTTTAATTTAGAACGCATTTCAGCGAATTGTTCCACGAACCGTGAAACTCAGCAATGATTTTTACCGGGCGCGCGGTGTTTTATGAGATCGGTGTCGGTGTGTCCGCGAGTCGCGCGGACAGTGTGTACCGAACCTTTAATTTCTCCGCTATAAAAATAGAAATACAGCGTGGGGAAAAGGAAGGCGGTGTCATTTGTGCGAGACAGAACCGACAATCCGTGATTGAAATTCAAGATTCCTGCGTGCGTTTCCCGCGCTATCAATTCATTGAAAAAAGTTAGAGAAGAAGGGAGCAAAAATAACGGTCCGACCGGTGAAATTTACACTGTCCATTACGGTTGGGGATTTTATTTAACTAACACTTATAACGCGGCTGCGAAACGGCCGTGAATTTATCGGCTGGACGATATTTATGAACCGCGTACATTGACTCACTTGGTTGTTTGTTTAAAATATTTTGAAAGTTGGTTTGGTTCGAAACACTGTGTTGTTTCGTTCTAACGATACCTGTTAGTAAGCTGATATTACAGAATACAATTGACTCCTGCTTTTTCTATAATTGAAAAAAGTTGACAATAAATTATATTAAATCATTCCATTCACTTCGACTGCCGCGGTGAATTACGCATTAACAATCAGTTTACGAAAATGAAGGTCATATCGAAAGCGAAAAACGGTTGGGGTCAGATGCCTAAATTGCTTTGGGGTAAGATAAATATTGCAACTTATTTATTTCAGTAAATAATGTGTATTTATACTAAACAATGCGAATCTACGTAAGAAAGCAGCTGCGATGAGGACGATTTTATCGCGTTAATTTCGGATTATAGTTCAGACGGAGTCGACAGTGATTCACAGAATGTTTGTACTGTTTGTAATAGGTATTATGGTGATAAAAATGGACCAAAAGTAGATTGAATTTGCTGCGTTATTTGCGAAAAATGGTTACATGAGACATGCACACAATAAAAAAATAAAATACAATTTTTTATTTCGTTTATATCCTTTCAAATTCTTGATTCGAGTAGAAATGCGTAATGAATAAATTTTGTATATTGCAAATGTTTAAGCATTACCGTGCATCAGAAGAATTATTGTTTCTATGGGTTAACAATAAGATTTTGTTAATTTAGTATCATGTAACAACAAATGCAATTTGTTAGTTTAATAGAAATATGCATATTAAACTGTTTACAATTTTAATAAAGCCTTAGACACCTTGCACTGAATTACGCTCTTCAAAAAAATTCCTTAGATCATTATATTGCTTATTAAAAACAGTCTTATTATTTCCTCTTTTATTTTTTTTAAATATTTATTATTTATTGAACAAAACGCTGGATAGTAATATCATTAACACCCTGTATAACAATCGGTCGGTAACATTAAAATTGATACCGGTAAGTTTAATAAATTGAACGAGGAAACCTATTAACAATATTTGTTAGTAAACGGAAGAAGAGTAAAAGATTAAACTCGTCGAACCGTGCGAGAATAATTCAAAGTTAAACACTGTTTGAATATTTACACAATTGGTTTCCGAGTTACAACTCGCCTCCAGTTTTCTACGGTCGCGGATATTTGAAATCAATATTTCGGGAAGCAAAGTTTCGAATAAAAACAATTCATTCTACATTTCCGATCTGTGCTTCCTGCGGGGGGGAGAGAATTTCGTACGGCACCGGAGGCACATAGAATGTCAATTTGACCAATTGTGCTTGGTCAAAAAGGCGTAGGACCACTCGTAGGTTTCATTCAACCAATTTCATTGGTCATACTGGTTATGCATTTCTAATACCGTCGAACAATTGCTTTCAACTGGATGTACCAGAGATATTGCCCTTTTTATTTAGTTGATTGGAAAATATTGCTGGGGTTCCTTGTAAAAAAATATTCGCATTCTATTTATTAAATAAAATAAGTGAGATGTCTGGGTAATGACAGTAATTTAATGAAACAAAATTGACCCTTTTAAAAGTTCAATAAAGTCCTGCGTTAAATGAAGATTGCGTTACGAACTACGAACCCATTCACATTCGATACATTATTTTCCTATATATTGCTCCATAAACTGCACTTCAGGTTCTAATAAAATTACATGCCCCGAAACGTTATAATGCTTCATTGGCAATCAATCGATTAATTCAATTACATTACGTCCTGCCTGTTGTCGAATTTCAGGTTTCCAGCAGAAGCCGAAAAACGCTTAAAAATTACATCGCAACATTTAAATCTTGAATCGGGATTCGCATTAAATTTTTCGTTAATTTTAAATTTCTTTTTTCTTTTTATTATCTTGCTTCAAATTTTATTTCCGAGGTACGTTCTGCCACTCGATGAAAGTAGTTCCACTTCTAATTAACATAGTGGGGCGTGTCGAAGTAAAGTTAGCTGGTTCGTTTCCAAATTATCCAACATTACATGCAAATTACATACAAGTTACATGCAAATAAGTAACTCGTGAAAACGTTTGACATTTTCAGAGTGTTCGGTGCTTTTTTCCGCTGACAGTCATGCGACGGCATTTGGCAAATAACAAGCTTGTGTCGGCTTTAGTTTTAAGATTGTTTTTAGAGTAGTTTATATGAGATAGGTAATTATATTTTGTGTACGAAACTTAGCTATTTTTTTTATAGAAAGCTGATGATAAAAAAAATCATGAAGAAATCGAAAGTTTTTGGAGGAATACAGTGGCTCCAAAAAGTATTGGAACACCCAATTTTTTTATAATAACAGACTGAAACGTTTAGAATTTGCAAAAACGTGTATTAAAAACAAATAGAATTTTGGAAACATGTTATATTTTCGAGTGAGTCTAAATTTAATATTTGTATAAAGGAAAGCCAATACAGAGCTTGATAATTTCTAATAAATAAAACCTAAAACAAATACTTCTACAAGACTGGTAAAAAGTTTTAGAAGAAACGACTAAAACATATCATTCATGCCCAAAAGACTGCAAGCTATAATTTTCGCTAAAGGACTACATATGAAATGTTCAACATTTATTTTATAATATAATTGATAGCTTTTCATCGCAGTTGGAACTGTACCAATACTTATTTGGCCATCAAATTTTTGTTTTTCTTTTATAATTTCCTAATAATATGTTATTTAGTCTTCGAAAAAGATAAACTTCTTTTATATTTAGTAAAGTAACGACAGATACATTTTGTAACAAAATATCATTCGTCTAAATAAAGTTATTACATAAAAACTAGTTGTGCCAATACTTTTTGGGGCCACTGTAGTTACAATCTTATAGTTTTGATAGCTATAATAATCCTGGAAAGGGTAAGAATGAGTCTTTGTCTTATTTTTTTTTTATAAAATAATTTTGATAAACTGTGGTTTTATTTTGAACAGAAGAAATTATTTTTGGTGATTCAAACTGAAGCTACCTTCTTTAAATTGACTTTAACACATGGCCGACGGAAAATGAGAGGTTTCATTTGGTAGCATATAACATTAACACGCTAATAATACTAACCCTCCGCCTATTATGCCGAAGTCATGGGTGTGAGTCAAAAATGACCCCGGCACAGGTCGAAAAGAGGGCAGTAGTGCGAGGGTTAATCCATATGTGGGTCATAGTAATTTGAACAATGATATCAGATGCCGCATCCATCAGATCTTATTAAACTTCTTTTCATACTATTTCATTTGACATTTTCAATAATTATATGAAATTGTTTATAGTTTCATAAGTACATTAATGAATGCGTTAGATTTTAGTATACGTCTGAAATTTAATGTGTTTATAAATATTTGAACAGCTTCCTAGAATTAATATACAAACTAAAATTAATTTGAAATAGATATGCGCAGACTAGAAGCTTTCAGAATGAAAGCATTATTGTTCGTATCATGAGCTTAAATTTTAGCTTATTTATAAACTAGAAAATTAAGTACAAAATTATAGTAAAAAAAAGCCATCCACAGGTACGAAAAAAAAAAAAAAATGAGCAACATTCACAGTAACCATAAATAATTATATTTACCTATTTATAAATTGTATAGAAATGAAAAATATTGTGATGATATTCGATTGCGGATTTTTATACAAAATAAAATTTTCAAAAATTGAAATCAACGATCTAATTCCATTTTGCCTTTGAATTAACATGTCTATACGTTAAACTAATAGTCGGAAGAATCTAAAATTTCACAAACATATTGGCAAGTAGTAATACAACAAAAGAGTCTTAAGGATGAACTTCAGTAACTTTAAAAATAAGCGAAAATCTTTGGAAAATGGAGGAATGAATCTTTTTACAATAGTAAAACCTCTAGCAAAAATAAAATAATTGATTTAGTAGTTTTTAAATTATTTAACTTTTAATTTAACGTGTATTCTCATATGAAAATGCACTAATGAGGAATATAACTATAATATTAAGGGTAAAATAATAGACCAAAGTTTATGAAATCTTGTGTAGGTACAAAAATCAAACACTAAACGAAATTGTCACAAAAATTCCGGACAATTGATTTGATTGTTTTGTTCAAGAAATATTTTAAGAAAAATTTTTTAACAAATTATCATTAATGCTTAAGTTAATCACATCAACTTCCTCAAGCGATGAACTTGTGAATGTAATCAACTTACCCAACAAAAACAACTAGTGTGACTGAATATGGTCCAACTAATTTAATTAATTCCGCAACTCACGATCTTTGCGTAGCAGCAGAGATTTAATAAAAGAAGAAGTCTACATAGTTGTGACACAAAATCTAGAGTATACTCCGTGCCCGCGGCGAAAGCGAGGAAAGCAGCCTGAAAGAGAAGCGGCGAACCATAAAAGCCAGAAACGGTGGGTGCTTACGTTATAATCGCCGAGGGTTATCTGAAACAGTGCCATCCAAGTGGAGTGGTAGGAACCGTAGAGCGAGGACGAGACGCCGGGGAAACCTTTGTACAAAAAGTAGAAGGACTGGCAGAACCCGAACAGCACCACCATGTAGATGATCCCGAAGGTCAGCATGTCCCCCGTTATCATGCTGTATACCATGGTGACGAACGGCCCGGTCAGCCGGATAGCGCTGTTAAAACAATCAAACGATGCTAGGCACACAATGCTCCCGCTCCGATAATGACGCATTAAAGCGCGTCAACGATCAGATGTGTGCCGGTGGCAGCGTCACGTCGTCTGCGCCCGAGCTTTAATCGCGCCTCTGTGCGCGCACACCACCGTGGGGTGAATCGCTCGCAGCGATTTTGAAATAATGCCACGATCGATTCGCTGCGGTAACCGGTTCTCGCAACCGACGCGGGGGTTGAAAGGAGGGCCGAGGGTAGCTGGGGGCACAGCGGCTGCGAGAGATATTAAAATACTGAACGCCCCCAAGTTCGAGGGCCCGTGGAAAACGTAAATTTCTCGCTTTTAATCGCGGCTACACACCGTCGCCCCAGAGTTTCTCCTTCTCTTTTGTTTCCCCGGCCGGGTTCCAGCCGACGACGGGACGCAGAGGGGAACCCTTGCCCCGTCGCTGACAGCGGGACCGCCGCCACCCTCTTTGGTACACCCCATTTCCTCCCCCCCTACGTCGACAATGGCGCGAAGCGTCACTGTCACCGCGATGTATCGATGAAGCATCGTGTTCCTTTCAGAGGTAGCCGCGCGTCGTGCAACAGATATCGATCCTTTCGTGTTTATCGTCGGACAATGCAGCCCCGTATTATGCACGCGTCCGGCATTATGCTCGGTTTGCGGACAATGAGCTAATAATGGAAGGATCCAACCCCTCTTGGTTTTCGGGAAAGTTGGTTATTGGGTTGCTTTTTCGGGCGACGCGACGCGTCGGTGTCGGACGGCGATCGCAACTTTATCTCGAACGAGACCGGAGAAGTCACTATTGATTACTGAGAAGAGAGAGTTTTGCGTTTTGGAAAACACGATGTGCCTATATTTTTCAAGAGCCATCAATCTGCGAGTGCTTGCTTATAACCCTGAGCTGTTGCAACCACTTGAGCCGGAACTGTGGCTATTAGCTAGGGGTGGACGGATACCCGAAGATTTCGGGGACCTGAGCCTCGTTTCGGCTTTTGATGACTCGGGTCGGGTCGGTCGGGACCCGAATGTTCTGATACACGGGTACCTGAAGTCAAAGTCGGGTCGAGTAGTGTTTCGGTTGGGTGGTTTCTCAATCTGATTTTATACGCCTATTTACACCTGATTTTTTGTCACCGACAGTAACAGCAGTATTGTAAATACAATTCAATCCAATAAAGAATGAAGAAAGAGTGAAATCTGATTAAAGAATCATTCAACCCGCGTCATAATATTCAGATTCCCGACCCGACTTGAGCACTACCCGACCCGATTTCGACTTCGGGTACTCGAGTATTATCAATTTTCTGGTCCCGACCCCAACCCGAAACATCGGGTACTTGCCCACCCCTACTATTAGCTCGGTCGAGACCCGGCGAGCCCAGGGTAGACTCAAGTGTGACTCTTTCTACCACACCAAATGGAAAAAATAGCACATGCGCAGTAACCTTTAATAGGTTGTGTTTCTGAATTTACTGGACCAGCATAGTAAAATTTCAGAAAGGTTGTGAGACACAGCGACATCTGTATGCATCTGAAAGCTTCGGAAAGAAGTGACGTCTCGTGGCATAACCTCAATTTGCTTGGCTTTTAGCGCTGTTGTGTCGTCACAAGTATGTTCTATATCGTTAGAAGCCATATTTTCAATGCCTTTTGGTGGATATTGCATAGACGTCCAAAAAATGGTATAATATTGGAAAAACATATTTCCAAACATATTTGTTACGGCCTCAGCCGTTAGCAGATATTAGGCATAGGCCCACATAGGCCAGTTCGACAGTGAAAGTTTCACAGGGCTTCCGCTAGAGTGTTCTCGTTCCAATCTTTCTTTCGTCTTTCTCGCTAGTGCTTGATCCTAACCCTGTTCGGATACAGGGTGTAACAAAAATGTTGCAGTTCCTTCAAAGGGTTGATTCCTGAGTTGATTTTAAACAACTTTTTCCTTAGCAGAAATGTTGGTTATGGCTTTGTTAACGAGTTATTAACAAAAAACATTGACCAATAGGAGAGCGAGTACAGCGGATTAACGATGACGCGGACGATGACGGACCAATACTATTCTCAGCTAGAGCGCGCGCTGAAATTCGTCCACTGTATTCGTGCTCTGATTGGTCGGGGGTTTTGTTAATATCTCGTCAATAAAGCTCCATATAACATTTTTGCTAAGGAAAAAGTTGTTTGAAATTAACTCAGGAATCATTCCTTTCAAGCAACTGCAACATTTTTGTTACACCCTGTATATACGAGTTCTGAAACAATCTTCTATATTTCGGTACATTATTTTGAGCAATTATGTGCATTTCTATCATAGCACAATGCAAACTACGTCTCTTATTTGCTCCTTTTAAACAGTTCCTTGTGTGTAATTCTGTTTAAGTCTGCAGAATAACTGATAAAACTTTCATCGAAACGGAAATCCACGGATAAACCAGCGGTTTTTGTCTATTAACGCAAAGTTTTATTCACGGCAGACAGTCCGAAGTGATTTGTCTGTGGAGTTTCGTTATACGTTAGTCGACATTCACAGTTTTGAACGACGGATCAAAACCGTTGAGAAACCTCCTCGTGTATAACCGGCTAATAATAACTGACATACACTGCGGTCAAAGTCTGCCACGGTTCAAACCTGCGAATACTCACTAACATCTGATGACAGTCCGCAGACAAATCACGTCGAGCAAATCTGTCACGGATGAAACTACGTGTTAATGGATGAAAACCGTGGGTTTTTCCACGGATTTGATCAAAATCGTTCAAAAGAAATAGTAAAAGACTCAATGTTGTGCTATGTTACACTACACATAATAGTGAAAAGTGAGAAAATAATGAACCATAAAGTCATTCGAAGTGGGTGAGAAATTATTTACGTGAAAAGGAAAACTGGCAATGAATCGTGTTCCGTTATTAAGAGAATTAAGAATAACGTATGACGTAAGACATTTCGTTCTCGCTCAATTATGATTTCCTTCTTTGACGCCATCGGTTAACGACGCCGATAAAACATTTGAATGCTACTGCCACAGAGGTTCTTCTACCTGTTCCATAGTTGTCACTCAAAGGTCCCGAAATACTGCCATATACAGAGACTTTATTGCATATAAATTCTGTCCGCTAGTGGAATTTTTTTAACTGGTTTGTTTTAACTGAAGTTGAATTTGATTAAGGGGTAGTTTAGAGTAATTAACGTAATCAACATCCGTATATGACTATTCTGCGAATACAGTACAATCTAATTAATTTAATATCGGAGTCAAAACTGAAGCATGTCTCCGAGGCAAAACTTTTATTTTTAGTAACACGTCATTAAATCAACGTTCCAGTTTTACTAAACATTTTACTTTATTCTTATCCCTTGCTGCATCGAATAATTGAAACCCAAAATAATAGAAACAGAAAATAATTAAGACCCGGTTATTGGGTTATGTGCACCTAGAGATTTATAAAAGATTTATCTTTAATAATATGTATTATTAACTAAAAGAGATGTTAGCTTAGATATAAGTCGATAATATATGATTGTTCTTTAGCATCAGTTGATGGACATTCCCTAGATCAAAGGATGCATCTGAAGCCAAAAAGTCAAATAGATTTAAGAAATAAATAGAATGTAGAAGTACCTGACGTTCTTAAAACTTTAATATTTTATTAGAAAATAGCGACCTTTTGAAGTTGAAAGATTGAATTTCGGTAGGAAAGTTGGTGCGTTTTTTTTAATCATCTCAAATTTGAAAGCAAAATTTAAAACTATGAAAATGTTAGTAGCGTAAGATTTCTAAAACAAGTTTAAAGTTCGACTGGTAAGTAACATTTATTTTGAAGGCAAGATCACGCACACTGTCGCGATTAAATTTCTCATTACTTCCATTATGCTTACAATTTATACGTTTACTGATCATATAAAATATAGATCATATGAAACATCAAAATTCGTTACACTTTTAGTTTCTTCACAAATGCACTAATGAACGCTGTTTGCACAGTTTCTTGTTCGAAATGGTTTACTAGACGTTTTTCGTTTTAAAACTTTCTTTCCTGGTGTTTGTAACTCTTCTAGTTTCATACGAAATTTTCGCTCTTGATGACATTGTCATGTTTCTATTTCGTTCATTTTCATACTAATTCTAGAATATTTTAGGATATTATTACAACCCCAAACAAACCCCTCCATTTTTACGCGAAGATAGTAAAATTTGAAATTAGTTATTCCACTGTAAATCAAAAGTGCCGCTCAAAACTGTATAAATCTGTTAATACAATAAAATATCGGTGTAAGATTAAAAAAAAATATTGTTAAGACCTAAAGGCATTTCCAATTTGTAAAAAAATACATTCTTTTACATATCTAGGTGGATGTAATCCCTTAATTGATGTTGTATAATAATAGTACTATTGATATGAGAACGAAGTAAATATTAGAAGAAACAGAACAGCTATCATTCGAATTTGTAATCAAATCATTTTATTTGATGCATTATGTTATAAAATGTCTGCCTTGCTTGAAGACTTTTGGTTTAGCTATAAGTAAAATATGAAACTTTTACGAAACCATGTAAATACAAAAATCAGTTGAAATCATGATCTCAAGTTAATCTGATTTCAGTGTGAGATATCCGAAATTTCGGGTACCCTAACGTTTCAAGCTCTCAGGATCCCAGTAGGATAGAACTCGAGGTTCAGCTATCAGTAATTCCGTGTATCCGCAGTTCTATTATTATTAATTTCTTGATGTATAAAACTGCAGTCCAATTTAATCTGACGAAGCAAATTACTTGTGCAGTACCTGCTGTATGAAAAAATGGCACAGAGAAAAATGGAATCTGATGCAATTAGTGTTTCTCTAAAAGATGAATATGTAGAGATAATATGTGACTGTGACGTACGTTTTCCTAAATATCATTTTTAGAGTTAAATTTGATTATCCAGCATAAAACTTATATTAATTACTCAGTAATAATCACTTTATATCATTAATTGTTTCCCATCTTAAAAATAAATAAATATCACGAAGGTTAGTTTGTTTGAAAATTTAGCAAAATGCTGTAAGAAAGTTACAAACCACCTTTTAAACTACACTTCGATTTAAGGTGACTACAGCCCCCATAATTTATTTTGGAGATGTTACAATGATGGAAATGATGGAGAAGTAGCGAGAGTGTACTTAATTGTAACTGTAGGTACATTCGTTGCTATAGGCACATGTGTTAGTCTACAACAAGTCATGTATCTCCACGTATTCCCTATAGATTCCGGTAAAGACTATTTCCTAGATAAGCAGCAATTTCTATATACGAACGCTTAGATGGGCAGAATGTCAGTATGGTATTAGAACTGGGCAGCCAGTCAGAATCGGAAGTGGATTAGAATGAAACTGAACTATAAGACAGGGATTAAACTGGTAGGATTCATCTGAATTGATAGCGGATTGTGATACTGCCAGTATGTAGAGCTTTATGTATTTCGGGATGCGAATAGGAATTGATTTCTATAAGATGAGAACTTGCACTTGTAAAGTGCAGATGTAGAACGGTTTGAAAATGTTGATCAAACCGAAAGGTTGCTAAAAGCATTTCCCGAAACAACTTCCCATCGTTTTCGCAAATCTGAGGAATTACACAAACATGAACACTGCTATAACTTTAATTGCGTCTGCAGTGAAACGTGCAATCTTTGTGAAATGGACAGAACTGTACTGCGCTTGAAAAACCAAAAGTTTTAGACTCATTTTATTTTTTATTACAAGAATAATATTAAACATTTTAAAAGCGTCCATACAGAAAACTCTTCAAAGCACAGAAGAAATATACTTTACTGAACTACGTCCCTTTTAAAAATATTATGTGGAGCTTTTGTTTTTAACAATTCGTTGTTTATGCAAATAATGAACGTTTAATGTAGGTCTTTCATGAAACTAGCTGGTCTCTCGTTTTAACGAATTGTGTTTGTATTATAAAAAGCTATTAACAAAAGGTTTATATTTCTGTTTTTAATATACTATATTTATTTAATAGAACATTTAGTATGTAGTCAGACACAGAACTCTCCTTGTAGTTTTTCAAAAGATATCAAATTTTGAATAATAATGTTAATCCCAGTAAAAGTTAAAACTATTCAAAGAAAACTACAGCATGCATTAAATTTACTTATTGAAAAATATCACATAATATGATAAATAAAAATCAATATCACAAAACATTTTGCAAACTTACATGCGTACAATGACGTACAAAATTAAAGGACCCCCAAATTTTAGAATGAAAAATTTTTAATATTTGTTACAGTGCAGTTTTACTTTTATTTTAACTATCAATATATTTTTGATTTGGTACAAACCGTAATGAGACACATATTTTTAGATCAGAGTCAGTAGTTTTACAAAAAAAATAATTAAAAAGAACACTTGGTTCATTTAAATTAATTAAACAAAGGAACACACAGAGCGACACACACGCTTTTATCTTACGATCTCTTCCAAGCGAGAGATACACAAGAGGCAATTATATGTGTATTAACAATATTTAATTACCTTAAAGCGTGAAGTCTCAAATTTCAGAATCTCGAATTTATTTTTTTACAAATACCTTTGCATCATGTAGCAATTTAAATAGTGATGATACTTTTTCAGATTGATACATAGTAATTTTAGTCGTGAGAAAAATTTTATGAGGTCCGTAGAGGCGTTTGAATTGATAAAATTTTCAAAAATAAAAGGTATCGTCACATTTTCCATTCGATATATGATGTGAATACATTAAAAAAAAAAAATAAATTCAAGATTTTTGATCTTGAAACTTTACGCTTTAAATTAAACACAGGTGTATTATTTATAATTTTTTTCACAGAGTTATAACAATTTAAATATGAACAATTTTTCATCGAAAATTTAGTAATCCCATAATTTTTCACGCCAATGTAAGTATAATCTCTTGCATCTAAGTGCCTATTGATCATAAGTTTGCATAACTTCAACCAAATGTGTAAAAAAATTGTTGCAATATGTAAAAATCTTTGTTATTAGATGTAGAAATGAGTTTTTTTCGACGAACTTTTTCCACACAATTAATATAGTAATTTGATTCTACATAAAATCAAAAATTATCAGTCAGAAAAATGGCGTGAAGTCCTTAATAATATTGGCGAATATTTTAATGATTGCATTATTATATATTTTTCTCCATAGAAATTTTATTTTGCCCAAAAATTGGGAAGAATTCATTTTTACATCTAATGCATCTTATTTGGAAGAAGTACCTATTGTTTGTGATAAAGATTTTATTCGAAGCGCATCTCGTTGAAGCGCAACTTTAGTGTATAAGCAATAACTTTCGAAGTAATTACATTAATTCGATCAGGCAGCGCAACTCTTCGACTACCAATTATGACACTGAAACTCTCAGCATGCCTCGTGATTCAGAAATCCGCCAAGTAATAGCCAACATCCAGTCCATATTAATCAAAGTATCGTGTACGCGCATCCCTCGCTCTTAACAGATTAATAAACAATACATCTTCCCTTCGAGTCCTCCCCCGTTTCTCTCTTAATTTCACTGGCAAAGACTCACAAGGGAAGTTCGGTGAGTGACCGTCGCCGATTTTAATGAAACTTCGTACGTTTTTTCTATGGTCCAACCTAAAAATTTTGCCCTATATAGTAGCTGCCCATACTCGACTTTTAGGGAGAAACTACCCCTTTAATCCAAATCGCCCTTTTCATTTCGGTGCTTATAACTGACAAAGTATAAGCGTTATAAAAAAATGTTTTATACAAAAATTTTACTGTTGTTCAAAACCTATAGGATGGCAGTACGAAGATTTTGAAAAAACGAATTGTTTATAAAAATTATATTTTGCCCACCTCCCTTTTTCTGACAAAAAATATTTCTGTTTCACGCGAATAAAGAGCAATTCGTTTTTTCAAAATTTTCTTACAAACATTTTTTTATAACGCTTATACTTTGTCAGTTATAAGCACCGAAATGAAAAGGGTGATTTGGATTAAAGGGGTAGTTTCTCCCTTAAAGTCGAGTATGGGCAGCTACTATATAGGGCAAAATTCTTAGGTTGGACCATAGAAAAAATGTACAAAGTTTCATTAAAATCGGCGACGGACACTCACCGAACTTCCCTTGTCAGCGACACACCCCTGAACGACAAGATCGGAGACATCCCACGCTATTAGCAGCTCGAGTAATTAGTACTAGGAGCGAACTTGCCGCGATGTTTCGCCTTTATTATTTTCCGCGGCGACAGTAGCTTCCCTTGAACTTATAGCAGGAAAAACCGAAGATTTATGACTGCCGGTAACCCTTGACAAGATAAGGTCACCGATCGATTAACGGAAGCGAGGGACCGAGCTGTCGTTCCGCCTAATGGCAGTTCAATCGATGCTTCTTCCACCGTGTCACTTCTCGATTGGTTTCAGGGATGATTCTCTCGACGCTCTTCCCTCCCCATCTTTCTTCCGCGATTCCTGAAATTGACACGCATGTAAAAATCAGGAAAATGACGCGGGCTAGGTGGGCGGGCCATCGAGGGGGAAAAAAAAAGTGGAAACGCCGCTCGTTTAAAGGGAACGGAAAAATCGATTTGAACTGGTGCGTGGACGTTTAGGAAACGCGAGCACTTCGCCCATCATCGTTCGCAATTTTGACTCGAATTCCTGTCCCCGCTTCAATTTCATTGAACGACGGGGACTCGTTGGTAACGACGACGAGAACGATGGACAACACGATAGCCCTGGTAATAGAAGTAACTGTATCTCTCTTCGTGGCGTTTCGTTTCGACCTTGCACCGCCACTCTGATGACCTGTAAACTGATAATAGACAAGGTACGACGACCTCTTGTTTCACGCGATCTCCGGGGCCAGATGACACACAGGGGCTCTGATAATTAAATTTTTTCTCTGAAGCGGCCGTCTGACAGACGAGACGAGACGAGATCATGCAGAATCTTAGCTCTTTGTGTCTTCTTATATTGAACGTTTCCTTCCGGGGGGAATGAGACGATTTTAAATGGCGTTCTTTAGCTATTTGCACGATCTTTATGAAAGGTTTAGAATTCATTCCGACGTGACACTTGAGGACGTTTGATTTTCCTTTGTTTGGGAAATCTGGAGAACAGGTGAATGCTACTAAGCTGAAGGTATATTCTACATTCTACATCAACCATACTCAACCTGTGGCCCGGTAAGTTTTTCTCTGCGGCCCGAAATAGTTACACTTATGGTAATAATACTTTTTTAAAAAACAATACGAAACCAAATACTGCATAATTTTCCAACTACAACAAAAGCTGGGCAAGATGGTGTTGACATTACTCCAGAAACATATACGATCATTTTAAATTATAGCTGCTCTGTTCAAGCAATTTAAGAACAGATATCAGGATTTGAGAAGTATTAAAAATTCTGTTATTACACAATTATTACACAATTAGCTACACTGGGATAATGCAAAATTACTTGATGAATGTATCAAGCTCAAAAACGATAGGAATCTCGAAGTTATATTTAAAGAAAAGAGGGAGAAAAAGGAAATATTGGAAATTAGTATCTGAAAAATACAAGACTGTACAAAACTGTACTCACTTGTTGCTTAGATTGTTTGCATCAACATATCTTTGCGAAACATTCTATTAAAAAATGAAATGTAGAAATCGGCTTACTGATTCTCACCTTGATGACGCATTGAAAGTAGCATGGAGTAATTATAAATTTGATTTGTCTAAAATAGTTAGCAATTTCTCTCAACATAAAAAATGACATTAATTTTTAAATAAATGCTCGAATATATTCAGATTTTGACCACTGACTAATCAGAGAATGAGTATAGCGGACAGATTTCGGCGCGGGCTACAACTCTGCCTAGCATTGGCTCACCGTCGCCCGTTCTGGTTTCTTTTAGTAACTCATTAATAAAGCCTCAGTTAACAGTTTCCGCTAAGGAAAAAGTTGTTTGAAATCACCCTTTGAATTATCCCTTTCAAGGAACTATAACATTTCTGTTACACCCTGGATTATGAGGTATGGTGTATTATGTTGTACCTCGCGTAACGTAGCAAATATATGTATGTGGCCCGAGAAAATAAAAGGTTGAGTATGGCTGTACTACATAATGTAATCCTATGTGGAGCTGATTATGAGAGCATTTTGGTTAGTCGTAACTGTGAATATCCATTTGCTATAAAAATTATACTTTTCAAGCATTAAGTGTATTGTTCTTTCGTATTGTGAGTATTTTTCCTTTGTTTACGTATTGTTCAATGTATGTTTAACAAAATAGTCAATGGATCGTCCTAAAATTTTAACAGATTATTTACTCTGAGTGAACTCAACTGGCCGTTTAAGGTCACATTTTCGTCTTGTAATTTTCTGGTAGCGAAACTTTCACAACTGTCTTCCGTGAATATAAAGACCACAAACATAATATTTCACACTGTTACAAAAATCTTGATGATAATAAGTTTATTTATTGTCGCATCAACTGCTATAGGTTTTTAGCGACACAAATTGAAGCTTACATAAATCTTACATAAATTAATACTTACATAATAATATATATAGAAAAACTTTGGTTACATACATCATACATGTAACATAAGGTATACTATTATTATTATTTTATAAATTTACTCGGTCAGATTTTTGAATAGACTGATTTTTCTTTTAGGTATTCTATTAATTTCTGCATATGTTCAGTTTTGGTTAACATTTCTGTCATATTGGTGTTATCTGAGTTTCTGAGGCTATTGAATGTTATACAATCGTATAGAAGATGTTTAACTGTGACTGGGGTATTGCATTCTTCGCATATTTTTGGTTGGAGATTTGTCCATTAAATGTCCATGCGTTAGGTTTGTGTGGCCAATTCAGAGTATTTTAAAGTCTTGGATTAGGTCATGGATTTTTGTGCATTTGGTGTTTCAAATGACGTTCCATTCCTCCTTAATAATTTTGCTAATAACTTGTTTGTAGTCTTGGTGTAAGAATTGTAATTTAATATCGGATATTTGAATTTGTGCTGGTATTTCTTCCATGAAGTTGTCAGTTCCTGGTATTGAATATTCTAATATGATGTGTATTATTGTGATAGTTTTCATGAATCATATCTTGAATTTGTATTATAAATTGGTTTAGTGTTTCTTTGTTTGTGACAGCCTTTAGCGCGTTTAACGAATTTACAAATATTATGGTGTTCGTATAATTGTTTGTAATTGCTTGATCTATTAATACAAGAATAGCATATATGTATATCTCCTGTTACAGAAATCTTCTAAAGGTCAATCCCCTTCGAAAAAAGTGAATGAAAATGGTGCCCTTGAACGGCTAGTTGAGTTGAGTTGGAATACAGTAACTCACGTCAAAATTAGGATTATCTTTTTCCGTTGAATTTATCAATATTTTATACAGGGTGGACCACGAAGCGTGATCAGCTTAGATTATTCTGCTCTTAGTGGTTCGATCGGAAGTTTTTTTTTAGCTAAAATAACATGGTTCAATGAGAGCTTTAAAATGATTGTACCAAGTTTCTTGTCAACCCTTTTTTTCCCAGAGTTATCAAGGTCACCTTCAGTTTTTTATAGTGCTTTTTATGGTGGTTGCCGAATACTTTTTATGATGCGTGCCGAATTCGTCTCAGTATCTACTAAAAGATGGGTGTAAAAAAATTGTAGGTTTACCTATAAAAAACTGAAGGTGATCTTGATCACTCTGAAAAAAAAGGGTTGATAAAAAATTTGGTGCAATCTTGGTACAATATTACTCGTTAGAAAGCAAAACTATTATGACTCAATAATGTCAGATAGTTATGTAAAATCTTAATATACACAATTTTATTGTAAAAGGAATAGTTTCTTTGTAATCGTAGGTCAAGGTAAAATTGTTACTTTTGACCCCGGTTTCGCCTATAACGAAGTGATGGTCACAGCAATTAGTATTAAATATCCGAGGTTGTAGCGGCGAAGAAAAGAATTGCGGCATTAGGGCCGGTAAAGTATGCGGTCGCGCGAAAAAGAGCTGATTAGGTGCAAGGAAAAAGATGATGAAGAAGCAGTACGGATTCACTTCCTTGGGGGATGAAACGCTCGTTTCAGAGGTTCGACGCATGACTAGACGTAAAATAGGTTTTATCTCCCTTTTTGACTGCGCCGTTCGAACAGCCCGTGCTCCATGTTCCCCTCTACGTAGCAGATTCAGTGTAATCGAGCTTCCATAAACGGGATGATTCCGTAAAATTCACGGCACGCCGGTATGACGACAATTGCTCTTCGCCTTCCTGGTCAGATTGCATTTTCAACGACGATGTTTTGCTGAAAATTCACGCTGGCGAACCGAGCGCAGAGGCGGGGAAATAATTAAAGAATTTTATTAGGCGGTGCAGACGGTTTTTTGTACATACTATATTTCTTATATCTCGTTATTCGACCAGGTCGGTTATAAAAAAATTTGAACAAGATGATGCGCAAAATTGTCATTGATAATGTTAAAAATACATATGTAACTATCACCATTAGTTAACTGAATTTTTCGCGAATTATTTAATTCTGCTGTCTGAAACAATCATCAATGTTTTATCAATCATCGATCTAGAGCGCATAATTACCCCCTCAAAGGATTTCCGGGATTTATTAATAATAAATGTTTAGCGATTTTTTCCAAAAAGTAGCAAAAAATTAGCTTCAGGATTTTTTTGTATCGCGGTACGAAGATTGAAGAGGTTAAAAAATTGTACCACCGTGACCGAAAAAATTAACCCCGTTATTTTTGTTTATTTCGTACTCGTTGCATGATTTATGAGGCGAGTGCAAAAGTTCTGTGTGGTTAAAGTAATAAAAACAGAATAGCTTTTGCGGATCTTGTTTAATGTCTATGTATTTGGATATTATTTACTTCTGTGACTCTTTCTTATTTTCTTGCTTATAAACTACGTCAGTTGATACGCTTTGAGAAATCTTTCCTTCTGCGAATATCTGTATTAAGTTATGCTACGAAAATAAGGTAATTCCTTTGTGTTCCTAATCGTGAAAACTGTTAGATGAATGAAAAAGTTCTATCGATTTAAAGTGATAACACGACTGCTATAAACGCCTTTATTTGATTTTTTATAGGCTCACATTATTACTCATTTAATTCTACGACTGTTTCGTATCTTCTTTTCATTTGATTGTTACACTTGGTTTACCTCAAAAGTTCTTTATCCTTAGAATACATAAAGTCATGAATAGACCATTTGGTCTACTCGTTTGAAGTCTGTAATTACTCAGCCAGCAATTAGAAAGTTTAAATGAGAAATTCTAGCATAACTGTCATATTCCTGAGACATTAGTTCAATAAATTTTCTAAGTTTTATAAAAACTTTTAAATAATACATTTATAAATGAAGAAGAAAGCCAATTTTGAAAAACACTCTACAGTCGATTTTATTAACTAAAAAAAAAAGAGATAAGTAATAGTCGTCAAATAGGCAAATAAGATAAATAAGAATACTAGAAGTACATAATTTATGTGTTCGTATTATTTAAAGCAACAGAAATTTTGCAGTCATTTATTATTCCTGCGCAGTTTCAAGCTGTTATAAACTTCGCCATCTGCACTTCGGAATATCTGAATATTTCAATATTCTGAATCAGTTGTAATCTGCTCTTTAGTCTGATATCTCAGTAGCATCTTATTCCAATTAATATCTTCTGTAACGCGAGACAGGGTCTCCGCAAATCTCTGGTTTGGCTCGGGTATTAGACTTACAGACATCGGATAATTCCAACTGATTCCTAATCGTTTGATAGGCTTATCGTCTTTGGGACGTCTCGCAGATTCTTTCTGATTAAGCATGCGCTCCTTGAGAATTACGCGTTAGACTTTTAAGACTGATTTCTTCGCAGATTTTCAGTACCTGCGATCTCTGCAAACTGCGACGCTGACAAACGAAAAATTTATGAAGAATGCGTTCATCACTAGAATGAAAAAAAGGAGACAATATAATGATCCGCGAGACAAATTTGAAGTGTCAGTCACTCTGCTTTAACGACGTTAGCGAAGAAAGTGGATTTATCAGAAATATTAACCACTGGATAAAAGTTCCTCTTTTGTATCAAATTTTCGTCGAAGCCAAAGCATTGTCTTCAACTGGAATTGAGAACTTTCGATCACAAGTGCGCTTCACTTCCTCATTTTAATCAAGACAAGTGCCTCTCAAGATAAGATGTTCCTGATAATGTATTTTTCACTAGAAGTAAGAAAAGGACTACATAGTTCGTGAGACAATGCTAAAGTGTCAGTCATAGTAATGGAGTATACCGAAGTTTTCAGAAAAAAAGCTTCAACAAAAGTATTTAGCGTGGAACAAACAAATTTTTATTGAAGTCAAAGCGGTGCTTTTAATTTAAATTATAAGCTATCGATAAAAAATTCGAAATATCTTCATATTAATGAAGATAAAAGCCTCGCAGTTAAAATATTCTTGATATCACGTTTATGACCGAGAATAAGAATAAAACTAGTTCACGGGACAATTCTTAAATATCGTTCACAATAACCGAGCACACACAACTTCGACAAAACTCTCAGAAGAAGTAGTCCGAATAAAAATATCCACCGCGGAACAAAAGTTTCTTTTGCATCAAATTTTCATTGAAGTCAAAGCACTGCCTTTAATTGAAATTGAAAACTTTCGATCACAAGTGCGCCGAAACTTTCCTATTTTAATCAGGATAAGAGCCTTTTAAGTTCGAACATTCTTAATAACAGAAACCGCGTATATTTATCGTAACAAAAATGAAAATTCCTGTTCCCAGCGAACTACAGAAAACTTGTTACCTAGCATTCTCTTCTTTCACAATTCTCATTGTCAGTTTCCGTCGCCAACATCCTCTCCGCTTTCTTCTCATTTCCACTTCTCTTCCACTTTCGTACGACATCGTCGATGCTCGCGAAATATAAACCGAATCGAACGACGCTGGAAAGGCGGCAAATTAAGCGATGACACGGCGTGATTGAATTACTCGATATTGAAGAGATACAGGATTTGTGTCGATTTGAGGGGACGAAGGGAGGGTACGAGGTTTCGTTTCGCCAATTGCCAGGGTTTACGCCAGGGCCAAGTGCAGTCTACGAATCTGAATTAGGTTCTTGGATAGTAGACGTTCGACTCATACTTGGCTCGGAGTCTCTCTGAGGATTATACCTCGTTAGGCTGGTGAATCTAAACTATGCGGGTTAGCAGCATCTCGAAAGCAGATGAGCGCCACAATTATGTTCGCTTCATGTATCTATAATTAGAACTTCGGACGCGATGCTCTCTCGTCCCGGGGTATTTGGAAATTATTATGCATTTCGGATAACTGTTTTAACCGCGTGCACGCGATTCATGAAGAGGATTGCTGCTTCCCCTGTGGTTAGTACATCAGACGCGGTACGAGAAAGAAGCGATGTTGCATTAGAGAGCAATGAAACATTGTTTCGGAACTTTCTAATTGAGGAATCCATCAATGCGACGAGCATTCTGATGTGTTTTTCTTTTCTTTTTCTTTTTGTGTGTGGGTGTCTAACGTCGCATCCACTACAGTGATACTTGCGACGGCGTTGCATGTGGTGAATTAAACAATTTTCCAGTATATGTTGGATTTCTTTTTTCTTGGTGGAAAATATTGATTTTTTGGTATTTTTGTAATAAACAAGATTGTAAACCTAATCAATCTGAAACTTTGTATATGTTTTTAATATACTTTTATTAGGTAACACAATTTCTTCCTATAGGGAAGGCCCAATGCCTGCAGCGTATTCAGGTGCGAGGATGCCAGATTGTGTAGCACATAGGCTGCCTCGTTCTATCTTACAGTAAGGTGAATGTCCCAATTTTTGCTCATTCAAGCGTTCACTCGTTATGAAAAGGATATAAAAAATTTGTTTGCAGTAAAAATTTGTAAAGTAATTGATTAGTAAGCTGAATGTCCCAATTTCTGCTCATTTAAGCGTTCACTCGTTATGAAAAGGATATAAAAAATTTGTTTGCAGTAAAAATTTGTAAAGTAATTGATTAGTACCTCGATAATGAATCAATGAATTCAAAAATATTTGAAAAAGATGTTATATGACGTTTAATTATTAATAATGGCTAATTCAATGTAGCACTCGAAATGTCCGTATTTCTGCTCATGACAAATAACTCACAAAAAATCCAGTAAAAATCCAGTAAAAAATACATTCGGTCCGATTATCGAATCACAATGAAATTGCTGTTCTTTAGTGTAAGCAGTAAGAATACGATCAGAACGAGTATGTTCCTTGTTCTAAAATTTTTTTCATTGCTTACGTAGCACTTTCTTTTAACAAACCTGTGCATCACTTGCATAAATGATCAAAGAACTCATAATTATTTTTTTACAATTATTGTACAAACGTAACATTTATAATAATAAGAAAAATACGAAGTGATTAGAAATCGGGACATGAGCAGAAATTGGGACATTTACCTTACAGCTGTTTCCTTGTCTGTGGTTTGGGCAGGCGCTTCTTCCCTTCTATTCTTTTTGCACGCCCCCTGTCTTCCGCATTCTCCAATAGGGTTTGGCACTAAGGTTTAGAATCCACAGAGCGTGGATTTTATGCATTTATGGCAATTCTCAATATTATAAAAATATTTGGGGTTGTTAACAATCGCCAGAATATGTAGAATATTAAAAATATAATTTACAATAGTTGAAAAAGAAGACATAGGGTTATTCAAGTTTCAATTCATTGTATGCGTTCCTAAACATTTTATTTTGCATAAAAGTCCGCAGTCTATTTATGACTATGGGCACGGTCCTGATTGGGTGTTCTGGGAAAGAAATAGCAATAGATCCTTGACAAGCACAAACAAACAATGGCTAAGGGACCTCGGCGAATAGTCAATAGAAATTGGTCAAGACGCAGAGAGTAGGGTAAACGTTACTCTGTGAACCTGTCGTAAGCCTGGAGAAGCGGCAACATCGCAAAAGCAATATAGAGGCTCGCCGCACCTTCTTCCGTTATTCCGACTATAGAGAAATATAGGAGGATGTGTCTAGAAATAGTTGGGAATAGTTAAGTCTGATAATATCTGCAAAAATGGAGTACCTGGGAATATTTGAGTCTGATAGTATCTGAAAAAAACATGAATTGAGTCTATTGGGAAAAATAAGATTCTACTGTTCCTTTCGATTTTTGATCCATATCTAAAAGTAGATTCGGTAAATTTGGGAAAATATGTGAGATGTTTCTCGAGAATATGTGAGTTTGTTGTACGTGAAAAAATATGGATTTAACACACCTGGGAAACTGTGGTTCCATTATCCCGCGATTCCTAACCCACGTTCTGAAAGTAGGTCGTCAAGACTGGGTCCAATACACTTGGGAAACTATAAATTGGACTTGGTCAGGATTTTTGAAAAGATGTTGAAGCCAAATCCATGTATCAACAAGATTGAAAGAGTGGATGATTAAGCCATTTGTACTACACCTAAAAGACTAATCTGAAGCTTCTTTCCCTCGCTCCTTCCTTCAGACTTCTTTTGGAAGGTTAGGAAAAAGGACAAGTGAAATTGGGTTGGGACTGTTCCTCAATTCCCTGTCCCCTAGTGTCTTAGTATCTTTTCTCGTTTTTCTCTAATTCCTAGTAGAGATTAGGGGAAAGGACTGGTAATAAGGTAGAAAGAAGAGGGTAGACACTCTCCCTAGTCATTTTCCTGGTCCCTATTCCCTACTCTTTAGAAGAGTCTAGACTTCGGCAAAAGAGAAGAAAAGAGGAGGTAGAGACTAAAAACCGTAACTACTAACAAAAAAGAAAGTAAATAAACCTTTCCTAATTCCTAATTCCTCTCCTCAATCCCTAATTAACTCAACTCCATTTCGGTATCCCGAAATCCCTGACCTTTCCTCCCTAATCGCCCATAAAATCCAACTCGCCGTAAACAAAACATTCGTCATTGAAATGAGTGACGTAAAAATAAACAGTAAGTCTTGGGGGTGATGATCAAAGTCGCGCCAACGGATCGGTAATGAAATAGGAGGTAATCGTGTGCAGAAATGGGACGGGTAAAGCGTTTAAAAGGCGGCCGCATCGATTTCCAGTTAAAATTCGTGGGAAATTAATCTCAGGCGCAAGAGGGTGGCTTATTGCCAAGTCAACGGCAGCAGTTATGGAGGACAAGAAATCTGGTAGCGAGTGTTCGAAAGCCTTTGAGGAATTACGGCCCTATACGTGTGCTTAAACAGGGAAGCGGGAGACAAAAGGGGCTACTGATGGACAGTAATTACACGCCGGAATGCAGACGCTTTTACGTTATATTGCTCCAATAAAGAAAATACGTTTCTAGCTGGCGCGCGTGGAGAGGATAATGTCGCGGCTCCTTTCAGCCCTTGCATCGTACTAAATTAAATCTACGGCGCCTCCGTTATACTCATACGAGCTGCTAATAAATTATGAGCCATTCACGAACTAGAGTGAACTAAATATTCTCGATACCGGGCTTCATCCCTTTTCATCGACGAATTAGTTTTCTTTGCCCATTGAAACCAATAGGCAAATAAATATCGCATCCTTCCAACATACGGTGGCGCTACTACTTCTACGATTTTTACGAAGGGCGAAAGGACTTTTAGCATGATAACTGTTGAGGTTCGATAAAATTCTTTTGGGGATGTGAAGCAATTTTTATTTGACGTGAAGTTGTTTACAATAGAATTTTATTTATATTTTATGCCGACTCGCGAGGCAGCCTCGCAGTGTCCGTACACAGCTTATCATGGGACAGACGCAGACGTAGCGACGGACGATTGAAGGACTTCATTTTGACCACGGTGTATTATAGGTGTTCCGACAAAGCACCTTTGCCTGGTTGATTTTTTGTGATCATTAGATGGAAGATCCTCTGGTCATCGTTAGGGGCGTCATAGTCGGAACTTCGCGTATGGTATGCATGTGTGCGAATGAAGTGCGTCACAGATGATCACAGAGCTTTACTCGCGCTCGGTCTCCTTACCACTTGAGCTCGCTGAACCAATAGGAGCGCTCCCCACGGATGTTTCTACTCAGACGCACTCTAGCGGTCGCTAGAAGAACTTCCATCTAATGACTACACATTTCTGAGGGAACATGCAACACCTGTATAATACACCGTGATTTTTACGCTAATGTGATCTAGGGTTAGAGTGCGGATGCGTATATAGATTCATATTTTATATGTAGAGAATCGCATTAATATTGAACACTATTTATTATGATGTTGACTTCTGTGCTCTGTATCCGGAATAAATATAAAACAATAAAAGTGGCTTGTTGTGTGAGTAAACACGCCAATAGATGGATGATACCCAGCAGACGGACAGATTTTAAGTTAACCAATGATTATGAAAGAACTAGGTGTTTAAATTTGTATTATTGCTTCTTCATTTTGCAGAGCAATTGTTTCTTCTGTTAGAAGTTTAACATTTTCAATAAAAGTGTTTTTTATATGCGAAAAATTGTTTTTCTGTGTGCCAAGCGTTTGAATTTTATCTATAAAAGAAATATTTCTAGGCAAAACCTTAATACAAATGTTGGAATCAGCTAAGTCGTCCATCTACTGGTTTGCTTACACTATTAGAATGAAGTATCTAAATAGTAAAAGTAAAAACATTCCTCTTTAGAGATGTTAGACCAATAAATTTGTCGTGTAAAGCTTCAAACGCGTTTTTCTCGAAACAGGCTTTTTCGAAACTATCGGCGGGATAACTCTGTCAAGTTTTAATATTTTTTCACGGGATTTGGTATAAATACAACTGATAAAATTATCTTTGGTGTATCAAATATTTTTTTATTGTTTAATTTTAAAGGTTTTTATTCACTAATGAAGGTGCAAATGCTTTTGTAAAGTCTGACGTCGTCATACCGTAGGCAGTATGATCTAATTTAATTAAATTTCATCCATTGTCAAATCGGATCACTGCTATGTAGGAACACGAATCATGCCAGTACACACTACAGACATATTCAAACTGAATTTATGTGCGAAATTTAATTTGACGGACATGTTTGTTTATATACATACAACATCCTTAATTTTTTAAATGTTTTATAGTGTATGCCTATTTTAATTTTAAAAAATGCATCAATTCATTGAGAAGCATTTTTCAATAATTTCATAAAATCCCTTTTACCGTATTGACAACGGTATGTAGAGTTGTGTGAGATATAAGTTCGCAGTGTGGAAATTTCAGTGTAGAGTTATGGCAATTGGCGATAGTGATTGTCAAATGACAAAAGAGCAAAGTAGAGTCGTCAGTATGGAATGCTATAGCTGTAACTGTGCTTCATAGTCGTACAATACGGTAAATACTCGATTTACTATTTAGTTTCACTGTAACATCTTCATTTTTGGGAATCAGTATTATTCCTATACATATATTAAATAGTACACAACAGAAAAAGTACTGTTTGAGCAAGAGTTCGCACAATACTGTGGGGCAAAAGTTTATATGTGAACTTAACAATTTGAAGAATGTTAGATATTCAGTAAACTTATTTCATTTCTAATTTTTGCTCAATTAGTAACTAAACCTGATCATTTAAAAATAAATTAAAAGTTATCAGTCAAATGTGTAAGTACTAAAGAGTTATTTTTCGTCGAAATCTACAAAAATTTACTTTGTCCTACGTGTGAGGAAGAATACACCGATTCCCTAGAAGAATACTGGATTCAGTGTCACTTATGCCAAGAATGGTAGCGTGATGTCTTTTCAAACTACGAAAATAATGATCATTTTATTTTTGACTACTGCTGACTTTATAAAAAATTAATTTTCAACTAAGTAGATACTATAGTGACTTTATGTTACCACAACTACTGTGCGAAAGAAAACAAAATAATTTTTAGAAAATTTCTCATTGCGTTCTTTTGCCCGATAATATGCGAACTGATGGGACAAATGTTCGCAAGTGCACTTTTTTTTTTTTAAATATTCTTTTGCGTAAATTGTGACCGAAAGAAATTTCCATGAAATAACTATTTATCGAATAATAAGGGATAATAATTATTTTTTTCACAATGATATGGTTTTAGGTGTAATACCAGAGATTTTAGGTAATTCTAAACCTTAATTGCGAACTTCTGCCAAATACACCAAAAGGGAGAAAGTCGCTTCTTGAGGACAATTCTTTGCAACTAAAATTGAAATAGCTTGAAGGAGCCAAATTGAGGTAGATCCAGGATAAAATCACCCACGTGAATCCCGGGGAACAGTTTCAGTGTGAGCAAGGGTCGCAGTCAGTGGTAGCTTAATAGAAACTGATTAAATAAAGGATCTCTGAATTCTTTCGTGATTCGACCGAGCAGAGAAGAAGAATCGAGCCGCGTGTTGCATCCGTTTGGATCGCGTTCCCGATCAAAGCTGCTGGAACGCGTTCATCAAAGTGACGTTAAGCCGGCGCGAGTCAAAGAAGGGTTCGTCACGTCATCTCGAACCTCGTGGAGACGGCGGAAAGGTAGTCGGCAAAGAAACGAAGACGGGTAGAGGAAAAAAGGGTAGGGGGTGGAAAAGGAGGCGGTGGAAAGATAGGGACAGAAGTGTGAAAGTTCTGCAGCGGTAGGTACCTGCAGAAAAGTGGTCGCGAAAGGGACGCGGAGCGGCGAGAAAAACGATTGCCAAGAGAGGCGTGTATGGTAATGCGAAATAGTCGGCATTATCTCGTCGTAAATCACGTAAAAGAAGGTTTGAAATCTGGAGGCACTATCTTCCGGGGCGATTACAAATGCCTTTCTTCTCCCCTGTTCCATTCACCAAAGCGCCGCGCCGCCCGGCGTCGCGAGAATTATTCGAGATTTCTGTTTCGCCTTTTGTTAACGTAAATAAGACGAATCCCTACGGCCGGTTAAAGCACAATCGTGATCTGCCTCGGGACGCGCGAACGCCTCTGAAAGTGCCCCCAATTTGTTATCCAGCCGTTCAAATTGCATTTGAATTATACATTACGAATTCGGACGTTGCAATCAGTTTTAAACGCCACTTTTACACACTGTAAAAGTGTCGGTGCAATGATTAATATTGTTAAAAGCTTCATATAATTCTATGTAATTGATTTACTTTCACGAAACGGATAATTTATTTGTGCTTTCAAACGTTTTTAGCAAAGATTTTATGGGTAAAAAGGGAAATTATAGGTAATAGTACAGTTTTTCTAGAAAATAGTGCATCAATAAACGAGAAAAATCACCTGAAATGAAATTATTTATGAAATTGTTATTTGTTTTACGATAATTCAAATATATTACAAACTATCTTCTATTTTTTTCTATTGATCTAATCCGCATTTATGAAGAAGGAAATTGAAAACTTGTAAACCCTGTAACAAAATAATAAACAAAATTTTGTAAACACTGTAAGTGTTCCAATCCTATTTATTTTTAGATTGTTTAGGTATATAAAAAGTATATCATTGGGTATATCATAGTTGTATCTTTCGTTAACGTAAGTGTTTTAAAATTGGAAGCTCTAAAATTGGAAATATAAATCAAATAACATACAGGATATTTAAAATATCAAATTACTTTTCGGTAACTAAAAAAAGATATGTTAATTTTGACATTGATAAGGACTCTTTAAAAATAATCTTCTACAAAAATCTACAAGAACTCTTCAGTAGTGAAAATACTGCAAATGGTCGTGTTTTAGGTGTCCAATTTGCACAATGCAGACAACGAAAGGGACAATAAAGCGGAATCCGTGTTATCAATCGATAAGGAAACACGTGAAATTTCTGAGAGCGGTCGGAACACCTGAATAATAAAGCATCGCCGACGCTATTGCGAATAGTAAGTGTAACCGTGATGTTGCATGACTGAGGGACATAACATTTATCAAGCATTCTTTTATCATTCTTCATGAATATTTCTATCGTAAGTTTACAGGCTGTGGACGGAATTTTAACTACAAAACTCCTACTCAGCTCAATTGTTCAGCTTTCTGCATTATTAACAGAAAGTAGATGTTGTTAACGATTCATATTTCATTAATATAAAACACCTACGGCTATATGTATAATAGATAAATCTGCATTTCGGAAATGCTTCTAACATAATGGAATAATTGGATGAACTTGTTAAGCTGCATTCTCGTGGTGTTGCATTTACCCGACGGCTATATTTGTTGCTTTTACGTTTAACTTTTTAGTGTTTGTAATTGCTGATGGATAAGTCTTACTTTGAACTATGTACAATGTTTTTACAGTACTTGTTAATACATTCTTCGAGAGGGTAGCTCTCTGATAATAATGTAGGGAGAAAGGAAATATTTATCTTACCAGCTCTATTAGAATTTAATATTCTAATTAACTCGTGTGATAAGTTCGCTATAAGGCATTAAAGATAATATGAGGATAAATTCAATGTATGGTCAATTATTGATTATTATAAATGTTGATTAAGAAATTATTAATTTTCCGAAGTTTTATCAAATCATATTACAGTTATTTTATTTTCAATTTCAGATTTTTTTCGAAAAAATTTGCTTTAATATTTCTTAACAACATTTATAAGTTTACAAATTAATGAATCATATCTAAGATGGACCATAAAAATATAAAAAAGTTACTCTTACCAAAATGATTAAAAATGAAGACAAATTTTTTTCTATTACTTTAAAACGTAAGCCGTATGCAATACAAATAAAATATTTGATTATGATTAAGCAGTATTTCTTTCTCAAAGTTACTTACGCTTAGAAATATTTATTTGTCCTTCTGTAAGGACAAATCCCATAATAGCCTCTTGGGGAGCATTATAGCGATAGTCTGTAAGTATAAGAGGCTCTATTGGGTTTAAAGCATTAAAAGAGAATTTGTCTCGGCCTTCAATAATTTTCTAGAAAGTAACACAGTCCTCCCTTTTGAAGGAAGTAGAATGGTGAATCTGTATATTAAATATTAATATTATTCAGAAACAATTTTCATTTTCAAAATTAGTTGAGAAAAATTTTAAATTCAAAAGCAACAGAAATATTTAACCTACGGATGCAATATTTCTAACCAAATACTTTTGAAATTCAGTTTAAGTATTCAATTGAAATTATTGAACGCCACCTACAGATTCTAGAGGGCGATTCAAAAGTAGTTTCAAAATTACGTGAGCATGTATAGATTTGTTCTATAATACTAATTATATAAGTAGCGTTGTATGGGGCAAAAGTTTGCACTTAATCTTTCAACGTATTTAAAATCTCTGGTATTAGTCCTATATTATAACCATATCATCGTGAAAAAATTATTATCCCTTATTATTCGATAGAATAGATAATCATGTAAATTTACCGGTCACAATGTTTACGCAAAAGAATATTTCCAAAAAGGTACAATTGCGAACATTTGTCCCATCAGTTCGCATATTATGGGGAAAAAGAAGGCAATGAGAAATTTTCTAAAAAATTATTTTGTTTTCTTCCACACAGTAGTTGTGGTAACATTAAGTCTCTAGTATCTATTTAGTTGAAAATTAATTTTTTATGAAGTCAGCAGCAGTCACAAATAAAATGAGCATTACCTTCGTAGTTTGAAAAGACATTACGCTACCATACATAAGTGACACTGAATCCAGTCTTCTTCTAGGGAATCGGTATATTCTTCCTCACACGTAGGGCAAAGTAAATTTTTGTAGATTTCGACGAAAAATAACTATTTAGTACTTAAATATTTGACTCATAATTTTTAATTTATTTTTAAATGATCAGGTTTAGTTACTAATTGAGCAAAAATTAGAAATTAAATAAGTTTACTGAATATTTAACATTCTTCAAATTGTTAAGTTCACATGTAAACTTTTGCCCCACAGTATTGTGCGAACTCTTGCTCCAACAGTACTTTTTCTGTTGTGTACTATTTAATACATGTATAGCAATAATACTGATTCCCAAAACTGAAGATGTTACAGTGAAACTAAATAGTAAATCGAGTATTTACCGTATTGTACGACTATGAAGCACAGTTACAGCTATAGCATTCCATACTGACGACTCTACTTTGCTCTTTTGTCAATTGACAATCACTATCGCCAATTGCTATAACACTGAAATTTCTACGCTGCGAACTTATATCTCACACTACTCTACATACCGTTGTCAATACGGAAAAAGGGATTTTATGAAATTATTGAAAAATGCTTCTCAATGAATTGATGCATTTTTTAAAATTAAAATAGGCATACACTATAAAACATTTAAAAAATTAAAGATGCTGTATGTATATAAACAAACATATCCGTCAAATTAAATTTCGCACATAAATTCAGTTTGAATATGTCTATAGTCTGTACTGGCATGATTCGTGTTCCTACACAGCAGTGGTCCGATTGAAAATGGATGAAATTTAATTAAATTATATCATACTGCCTACGGTATGACGCTGTTGAATTCTAAATTTTTTTAAATTAACAATGTTACACTACTTCAAATGAAAAAGTCAGACTTTTAAAAAGCATTTGCACCTTCATTAGTTAATAAAAACCTTTAAAATTACACAATATAAAAGTATTCGATACGTGAAAGATAATTTTATCTGTTATATGTATACCAAATGCCGTGAAAAAATATTAAAAATTGACAGAGTTATCCCGCCGATAGTTTCGAAAAAACCTGTTTCGAGGAAAACACGTGTGAAGCTTTACACGACAAATTTATTGGTTTAACATCTCTAAATGGGAATGTTTTTACTTTTATTATTTAGATACTTCGTTCTAGTCCGTACGTAGTATGTCCGTACTGTTGTCATGATCCATTCGAACTTTTGTTCTACATTACTCTAACCTTGTACATACAGCAATATTTAGTCTATGAGAATGATTAAGGTATTTTCCATCCTGTCGTATGCTATACACAAGACAGAGTAAAAAGATCAATTGTACTCGCATTAGAAAAAATATGCAATATTTAGTCTATTTTGCTACATAATTTCTAGCATTCTGAAACATTAATTGTTATGTGACACGTATTTTTGTGTATCCTTCCCGAAAAATTTCTATTCTGCGTTCGATGACCATTTGTGCTGCATTTCCCTTTTTCTCTTTAAGACCTTAACATGAACAGTAATATGATACATATTTTCATGTGAAATATCCAATACACGATCTCCTCCATTGTGGTTTACCTGTTTGCACGAATGAATTCGTTAACGCATCCAACATTGTCGTTCGTCGACGAAGCTGACGGCCTTCCCTGTCGATAATCGTCTTCGATATCCGTGCAGCCATTCTCGAATAGAGCGCACCATTTTGCGATCGCCTGACGCGATACCATATTATCACCGCACACTTCACTCAATCGCCGATGAATTTCAGTGGATTTATACTTTTTTGACCGACAAAAAAGAAGACACTGCTCGGACATCCAATGTGAACGGCACTTGCAGCGTATATGACGTCTTTCGAGACTGATAACGGACGAAGTGCTTCTGATATGTCGAAAATATTGATATAACTAGGAAAAGACAGTGTAGAAAGTTATGTCTAGAACCTTCTTATCCTCGGGTTCTGGTCTTTTGTGGAAGCTGAAACGTGTGACCCTGATAAGGCCGTCGTCACTGTGGTGAAACGATCTAGATGTTTTAGGAAGATTGATTCAGGATTCAGATCAAGATTTGATGTCTTCATCGTCTTTGTAGATCAGGTTTTTAGTACGAAGAGAGGCTCGGAGGAGTAAAAGATGTCTGTGGGCTCGTTTTAATCTTATGACTCGAAGATTCAAGAGAAGAGATCGGGTTCTGGTTTCCATCAAGAAAATGCTACGTGATAATTTAATATGCAGATTCAATGTTAGGGGATTGATATCGGGTTTGTATTTTAAAGTAATCCTATGTATTTTTCAATGTGTAGGAATTTAGAAAGTGAATTTCATGTTTGCGTAGTAAGCATACAAACGATTGTAAGATCCTTCAAATTTCTGACTGTACTAATACATCCTATATAATTTCATTTCTTGACTTCTTGATTCATTAGACTTCATCAGATTTGAGTATTTCACGTGCAGCATCATTCGATAGTAGTTCGAAGAGTACGATGACTCACAGGTTCGTTCGCAGATACTACAAATGTTAATTGAGAAATCCCCAGTATTATATTTTTTTCTGTTAATTGACGTGGTTCTACCTTGTACGTTAAACTGTTTCTCAATTTCCATAACTATGATTGTGTAAAAGCAAATACCTTTTTTAAAATTTAAATAAGTTTAATACAGGGTATCCCAGAATAAGTATAGGAACCATTAAGGTGTGACTTCTGAGGTTATTTAAATAACCTTTTCCTTAATGAAAGCATTAGGTAAAGAATTGTTAACGAGTTACTGACAAAAAAAAAAAAACTGACCAATCGGAGAGTGAGTACAGCGGACTGAAACTATGTCTATACGTATAGCATTGGTCCACTGCTGTTTGTGCCGAGATTCGTCCGCTGCGCTGTATTCGTTCTCTGATTGGTCACTATGTTTGCTAATAATTACCTAACAAAACCCCACCTAACATTTTCACCAAGGAAAAAGTTATTTGAAATCGCAGCCGGAATCACTCCTTAACGTTTCCTACACTTATTCTGGGACACCTCGTATATTCTTTATGAACAAATGTGCGATTCCCTGTATCAACTAAATTCCAAGCTTCAAAATAGAACTTATCATAGTTTAGTGACATCTGATATTATCCAAGCAATGGTTTGTTCATGAACCTCCTGAAAGCTGTAATTATTAACGAGATATTGGTTCATCAACGATCTCTTTAATAGATCCTCCTATGTATATCTTGTCTCAGATTAGAGCAGGTCCCCACTACCATCCAATATCCGTCGCATGATATTGGTTATGTATACCACCACTTCGCGTGGTCTCAGTTAATAGCGCGTAACGTCTTCATTGGCTTAGGCACGCTGTTTGTAAACACTAAATTGTGCCACTATGGACGGCAGTCGAAGGAGTGGAAGAAGACACTAATATGACGACCCCATGCGCGGAGCAGTTATGCTCTGTCTAATTTGGGACAAGGTATACTGTTAGACATTGGTTTATGAAGCTTATCATTCTAAACTCCGTTTCAAATAAGAGTGTAACTATTCCGCGCATCGGATTGGCGTTTTCTGCCTTCTTCCCCCCCCCCCCCCCCCACTGCAAGTCATTAACGCGTCGTCAGTTCACTTTGGTGAAACAGCGGTCTACTCAAGTTGCGATTTGATCCTCTACGCAAGCTATGCATTCGGTCAAGAGTTTTATAACTGGGAAGAAGTATAAAGCCACGTCTACACCTAGCGAACGACACAGACGATGCTGATTCGTTTCTTTGACCTAAGTAGGCGGGGCCTGGTGTTCGTGTGCGTACGTCCGTGTTCGTTCGCTAGTCGTAGACACGGCTTAATAGACTTAGAGGTCTATTTCTTCTTTTTTCTCTGCGCTGCTAAGACGAACGACGTGAGCCAACTACTACACTTGAGGTGTACGATTTCCTCACTCCTGTGCGTGTACGATTCTTTTGAAGTTTCGGCGAAAAACTGACTTCGGATGGATACGGTCCGAGCCGCGCGCCGAGCACGATTTATGAGGGGCAGAGCCCTCCAAGGCTTTATGCTGATTTCATTTAGCACTCTCTCTCTCTCTCTCTCTCTCTCTCTCTCTCTCTCTCTCTCTCTCTCTCTCTCTCTCTCTCTCTCTCTCTCTCTCTCCCTCCCTCTCCCTCCCCCCCCCCCTCTCTCTCTCTCTCTCTCTGGGTTTGCACTACTCTAGACACCTGACAGAGTCGAACGTTTAGCTATGCACAAGACCATATCCGAGTCTCTGCTAGCAAAAGTCAGGGAAAACAGGCCTCTTCGCACGTAGAAATGCTAGCATTACTAGGGTTTGTTCGGCTCGGTATTCTAAAGGTGCGTCTTCACTGGCGTTCGCGAACTGTTCATGAATAATATAACAGTTGAATTTCGTTGAAATCATCTGTTCGCGTACGTGTTCGCATACGGGTTTTCAATAGTTCGTGTAACATCTGTGAAGGGATGACGTAGTGTTTTTTTAGTTTTTATAGAAAGTTTACGATCTGCTTGCAAACATTCTATGCGAACAGTGCTCGCGAACTATTCACCAGTGAGTACCCACCTTAAGGGGCTATTTCTATTAGAGCGTATTTCCTTGTCTGCACTTGCGAATCATAGATAAGTTATTATGCCTATGATACGAACAGCATCTCTCTGTTATTCCACTTCTTATCTACTTGCTCTCTCTATTTCCGGTTTAGATCACTCCTTGGAGGTTCACTAGCTCCCCTTACCCCTGTGCTGTTCCTACCGCCACCTTACCGCGAGTATACAGTACAAAAACCTTGGTAGGGTTAATCCCTTCCGAAAAAAGCGAAAGAAACCGATGGCCTTGACCGGCCAATTGAGTTGACTCAGAGTACAACACCTAGCGTTTAACAAGCATTAGTTCATTCTTGGAATCCAGCTTTCTAATTACTTTCAGTATTAGTTAGAGTCTAGCTGTTAGACACTCAACTTCTAGTGGCATTTAGTGTTATCCAGGTACTGTCTGGTTCACGAAACTCAACAAGGATGTTGTGACCCCTAAGCAAACACTGGCTTAACTAGGAAACGCAGCATCCTGGTAGCCTCTAGTGCTAGTCAGACACTGGTTCATTCAAACCCAATTTCCTAGTGGCTAACAACCAGCCTAAGTCAGACATTAGTTCGCTTAGGAAAATTTCCAAGAGGCTCTCAATGTTAACCGTACCCTAATTCAACCATTAACTTTCTAGTGACTACCAATGTCAACGAGGTGTTACCTAATGCTTTAGCAAACTCCCCAGTTGCTCCTAGTATTAATCTAATATTAAACAGGCATTGACTGGTGCGTTTAATAGACTCAACTCTTTAAGTGACCGTTATCTAGGCAATGGTTCATCTAAACCTGATTTCCTAGTGGCTATATGTATTAGCCAGGTATCAGTGTGTTCAGGAAACCTAATTTTCTAGTGGCTCTCAGTATTAAATATGCCCCCAGTTCATCCATCAACTCTCTGGTGGCTAACAATATTACCAACCTACGGACTCTTTTGTAAATGCTCTAGGCTTTAAAGTTTGAAGGCTTCGAACATTAATTAGGCACTCATCCATCCGACAGGCTGAACTTTTTAATGACCATCAGTGTTATCTAGAATATGGATTCGTACAGAAATTTCACTTCCTAGTAATTCCCAGTGTTAGCCAGGCAATAAGTTATCCACGAGCTCTCTGGTTAACTCATCTGAGCTTCCAGTGTTAATCAATAAACTGCGGATTTCTATACAAAATAAAATTTTTATAGGCACGATTAAGAATTCACACTTGCATATTTGATATTTTGTATATTTTGGCATGTACATATTAACATTTTTGTAGATTTTTTTGCATATTTATTGCCATAAATGCATAAAATCTGCACTTTATTAATGAGATGCTGCTGCATGTAAGAATCCTCATTAATACTTAGCGTAAGATGTTTGAATTTTGTCCTCTCCTAAAGATTTTTTGGGTCTTCTTTATAATCTTATCAATATCTGAACCTGAAACAATTTCTATAGTCACCTTCATATTTAGTGATGAAGGATTGTAGTCAATATTTTATGAATGTTTATAACATCAAAATATACAGATGAAAGGCGAAAAAATATGTTTTCTACTTTCTAAAACAAGGTACTTTCAATTTAGCGCGGATCATTTTTAGTCACACAAAAGTCAAAATTAGTTTGTAGTCAACTTTTATGTGTATCTCTGCCTTCGAAATTGCATTCCTAATATTCCTATATGAAAAACAGGTTTGTCGTTTTGCAGTAGATATTCGTGTAAATACTCACGAATATCTGTAGTAGGACTGTTATAAGCATTCGAATATTTTAATATTTAAAAATTCGAATTTTAATGTTTAAATATGCGAATACCACTAAAATTCGAATTTTTAAATTAGAATAATTTGAATATTCAAATATTATTCGAATAAAAGGAAGTATTCGATTATTCGAATAATTAGGTGTTTTTGAATTTTCGGAGTGTTCAAATTTCGTACTATTGTACCGACTACGAGTTTAAATATGAAATATCTTTTCACACTGTATTTGAACATTTCTAGTTACTCAAATAATTCGAATAAATTATTCGTATTCGAAGCTATTTCAATTAATCGAATATTTTGAATGGTCGAATATTTACATATGCAATCTAGGGCTAACCATAGTTGATTAAGAAATCATGGGATTTTCATGCTTGGAAATTCTCAAGATTAAGATTTATATAAGGGGAATGAAATTTGACTTAGCCATTTTTAATCTTAATTACCAGGTCTGACAAGTAATAAAAGGACATTGCCACTTCGAAATATGAAAGTAAAAGCAGTACACTAGACCTAAACAAAAATTAATTCTAGAAGTGAAAACCGGTTTCAGATACAAATAAATATAGTGCGCCACATAAGAAAGAATAAGCATTTACAATTAGCTCCTTGGCTTAGTAGACTCCTTAATAGACTGCGAGTTTTTATGTGTAATCAAATTTTTATAAACACAAATGAAAAGTTGAAACTTAGAGACTTATGTGTTGTATTTCCTGATTATCTTCCTGATATTTTAAATACTTTTGTGTCTATTAACAGCTTCGTAGATTTTCGCATATTTAAATTTATCATAAATGCATAAAACTGTGCAGTCTAGTCATCAGTAGCATGTTTACTATAAATTTTCATTATCCCTAACAGGCCACACCATCTAACAGCATAATTAGACCGGGGGTTGAAATTAGGCAAGGGGACGAAATCCGGACATCATACCCTATCTTCCTAGTGACTCCTAATGTTAGGCAAGCATTAGGTCATCCACCTGTCCAACCTGCAGCAGCTTCAAGCATTACTCAGCCACGGATTCCTCTATACAACTAACAAATTCTAAAACCCCTAATCTCCAATCTCACTACCACTCTACCCTCAGCTCCTAATACAAGTATACCCATTGTTGCCCCCAACCATCAAAATACCTCTTTGCCTCGCAGATAGGGTAAATTCAGAAGAGACTCCACCCTTTTTGGTTAAAAGCCAATAATAAATTTAGTTTTGTACTTATTCAAATAATTTAATTTTATAATAACACACATATTTTACGAACAAACAAAAACAATTTTAAACTTTCTTCCTGAAAAAATTAACAAAAATTTAAAAACATCACAGCTTCGTAAAATCTTTTGTTATTACAAATATTTTTGTATTACAAATACAAAACTATTCAGAACACTACAACAAACCCTAGACTGCACATCGTGAAACGACTTTCCTACTGAGTCCGTTTTGAAACATTTGCGCCGTTTGTAACTACCAAATTATTTTTATATAAAAAAATATTTGTATACTTCTCTAAGCATGTAACATTACAGCCTAGAAGTTTTGAAACGGTTGCATGTATAGTTTCCTAATAAAAATGCTCAGAAATGACATAGATTTCAACCGATTACATCAGGTTCGCCCCTTAAGAGAATACCATACATTTTTCGCAGGTCTTATTCTTTAATTTTCTTATTCAAAAATCTTATTCTTTACCCCGATTTCTATAATCTGGGTGTTTACCATCCCACAACATTTGATGTTTTTCATACATCACAATTAATTTGATGTATGATCTTTCGACCATTGTTAAGGAATCATGTGGGATTCCTATGTGGTTGACACAGAATAGTGCCGGATCTGGCGAAAGGATGGCAAGAACTTTCTCTCTTGATGTTTTCCAGCCAGATCCCCTCAACGACGATTGACACATCGTGGGCCCAGACATCGAGAAAAGAGGGACTTAGAATTTATGGCCGGGTTTCGGGACTCGGAATTTTATGCGAGGTTTGGAGGTCCTGCTGACAGGTCGAGGGCCGCGGGAGCTGTAGGCGTTTCGCATTCGCAAAACCGTCCCATGATCTAATTGAACAATTTTATACCCCACTTTTCTCGTTTTCCTTCGAGACACGATTTGGAGGGAGGATCGGAGATTACGTCGACGGTGTTTCGCCAGCAAAGGTCAGAATTCTCTGGACTGTCAACGAATTACTTATTATTTGAACTCTGTCACTTTGACTGGACTTTGTGTATTTGTGAATGTCGGACGTACACAATTTTCTTCGCTGGTCTTTGCGTTTGCAAATTAACGTTTGCTCTACATTCAATTCCATGAACCCTCGGATTTAACGACCACTCCTTAGGAGGCATTCTTATTGCTTTGCACGAAATATTGACCAACTCTCGCGACAGCTTCTGTTACAAATGTCACAATACCAAACAGTTCCGTATTGCGATTATAGCTGTCTGATAGTCATATTACTGCATATCGATCGGAGAGTACATGACTGCAAATAGCATCACTCTCAGATAGTTAAACAACGCTCGCAAACGGTTGCTCTAAAACGCAGTGTCCATTTGCGAGAAATGCTCTCGCGAGCAACTCGCGACAGTTTTGCTCTCAAATGGACACGTACCTTAAGCGAATGCAACCATCTTCTCGACCCTGCTTCGCCCCAAAAAAGCAACCCAACGTCATCGCAGCACGATTACAACCTAGAATGATGAAAATTGATGCGACTTACCCGGCGAAGAACATGAGGAGGAACCAAGATCCGGGAACGGCGACGATCAGTATCGCGTCCTCGGCGTGCCGGTCCCCAGCGAACCGGCAGGGTATGCAGGCGAGTATGAGCAGGTTGCTGATCACGAATATGAGCTTGGCGGGCTCGTGACTCTGTAAGGAAAGTGCGCAGGGCGAAACATCAAAGCTGCCACTTATTCTTGCACGCTTTCGCCGACCTCTTCTCCCGCAGAGGAATCGATATGCACTCGGTGTTACAGCACCACCTCCCGTCCCACCCTCCGTCCGCCATCCTCCTACGCCACACTGCGCTCGGAATTTCGACCGCGGCCCAAACGAAACGCATTGCGTCGCTGACAATGCGATTGATTTAATTGGCCGACCGCAATCTTTCGCCCCGAACATCGTTTTTAATCGTTCCACACTCGGCCACGCGAGTGATTTCACCCGTCGCGTCGGGGGTTGTTCACGGTGCTCGCGATCGCGCTTAATAACGCGCGATGTGTATAGGTAAATTGCGTTGTCCTAATTATATCGTGCAGTCGATGGCTGCAGAGACAGACGGAACGGACAGTGGGGAATGACGAGGGGGAGACGATGACGATAGGTGGTTGAACGGGGGTGTGAAGGGGTACACGAAAGGGTGGGAGACGTGTAATTACGAATTATGGATTCTCTCTTACGAGAATGCTCAACGTGTACTATGATTTACGAGCAATTCTCTCGTTACTGGCAAATTAATTCGCGGACAATGAAACCCCCTTAAAGGCGAACGACGGTGAAGGATCCTGGATGATAACGATGTCGTATTTAGTTTTGAAACGGTGCTGATGGAGATCCGTTTCCAGGTTTTCAGTCCCGAGTCAGGTTTGGCGGGGGCGTATTATTTGAAGCAAATATACAAGATATCTATAAATTTCTGCCACTTGAAATAACTGCTAAATGGTAAACGATATGAAAAAAATTTAAGAACGTTATTTTAGTTGTCTTTATTGTGATTATGATTATGTAATAAAAAAATGTTTCCTTCAAAATTTTTCATTTCAGCGTCACATTGCAATTTTTACATGAGATGCCATATTTTTAGCTTCAGCTACTAAACACAACCGTATTCTGTTTAAGATACGTTTTCACGTGACACTGAATGTCATGACATTCGCGATCGTGAAAACTAGAAGTCGCGTTGTAATTACACTGAATTCATGTTACGAATTTCCAGTGTCATAGTGTTATGAGATTAAAAGATCATTTTACTGCAAGGACAATCGTTTGTTTTGGACCATTTGTACACACATCAGTTATTCTCATCATCATATCTTCACGAGTGATTAGTACCATTCGATAAACAATACTTTCCATAGAAACACCATAAAAAATAGTCTAAAGTTGTTAAGTCTCGTGATCTCGCAGACAGGTTTACTACTTCACCGCGTCCAATCCATCAATTTGAGTATCCAACTGATTCCTTGCAATTAATGCAAAACGCGGATACTAAAACTCAATTTATAACTGGCTTTCGAAAGTTTATGCACGATAAATATGTGAAAAACATATGACATTTGTCCACGAGGGAGATGCAAATATGCACGAAAAATATGCTGGAATAATATATAATAAGTATTATATATTAAGTGTTAAGAGTATATTTTACAATTATTTTAGTTTGAATTATAATAAATTACAAATATTTTTTCTAAATTCGACGGTATTAATTGTCGATGTTTGTCAGCAAAAATTAATTTGTACCTGGAAATGATCACTCCACATCAGAATATATAATTGTTGCGTAGTTAAAGTTTTCTTTAATAGTATTCTGATATATTTATTGGTTCTTCTACGAATATGTTGCTAAAAATATTTGAAATTTTTATTAATTTAGTTAATCTCGTATTTTTTTCTAAAGTATTGGTAATTTTTTTTAAGTTTTTCATTGTAATCTCCAGTGATGTTCTTTAAATTATTAATTCTGCTACAGTCTTCTGGTCCTTTTTGATCCATTAAGGTACAGTATAACCTCGATTAGCCGGCTTAATATTGCAATAAAAACTGAAGTGTTTCCTTGACGCAAGATTTTTTTATTTTTAGTACAGTAGCATTAATTGTGTATTCAGGTTCTAGTGAAAATTCTGCTGCACTTGTATAAGAATGAAAAATAATTAAAACTCGATTAACCGAGGTTCTTCTGTATTTTATTTCCTTTAACAACTATTTCATTTTAAGGAAATGATGCGAAAAATTTATTGTTAATATTTAGTTTCCTTATTCCTTAACACTATATAAAAAATGCATTATCTACATTCTTTAAAACATGATAATAAACACTCTGATGAACACCAAAAACACTTTGATACACTTATAAACGGTTCTAGATATTACTGAAAAAAGCATACTAAGGTCTCCGAATTCGTGTGAACTGCCACATGTAATGCTTAACGAACAACGCAAGGCTTTCCAAATGTTTTATACACATGCTGTATAATATTGTTCATGTTCTTAGGTATAAATATGCAAATCATTTGCGTCAAAAAATACAAAATAAAAGCGTATTTTTACTTGCTCCTATTCACAAAAAAATTGATGTCTCGTTCCCATTGCTTTATCTAATTTAATTTAAATAAAAGAATTGCACCCTTTAAACTAGGCATTGTTTTATTATAACTTCCGGGCTCAATGTCATTTCGAGATCATAACATCTTATGCCATTGAACTCGTCTGGTAAATATAATACAATTAAAACATAATTAGATACAATTAAATAATAATAATACAATTAAAACATAATGCTTATTCAAATTGATGAAAATAATTAAATAGTTTAAAAAATTATGCGTTTTGTTTGTGCTTTTCTAATTGCTTTGTAATATCATAAATATGTGAAAAATGGGATTAAGAATAACTAAATAACAAAAATAATGTTAGCGCTTAAATCAGAGAAATAACATCGTCCGAATGTAGGCGGGCGTAATTTTTAAATAATCACGCACCCGCTTATTCGAGTGGACAGATATGATCCTTTTATTAATCATTTCACTGTTCATCGAACCCGTTCAATTTTTTATTTTGTTTCCCGTTCGGATAAATGTTTTCTGAAATAATTTCTGGAATTAATTCGTGATTCCGTTGCGTCAGAAATTTGGATCCTCTGACAGGCGGCTCGCACCGTGTCACCGGTTAATTTATTTGAACAAGATAAGTGAAATAAAAAACGATCATCTTGACACGAAATACAGTTAATCTACGAAAGTTATTTCCGTAATAAAGATAACGCGCATTAAATGCTTTATTATTTCGAATCGTCGCTTTTATCTTCGTTTAAAATAAAACTTTTCTTCTAAATTCGTATTTCACTAAAAGTTCTCGTCAGAGCTACAATTTTTGCGATTTAAAGATACGCTTAACAGATTCCTTGACACCGAATGATCTACGTTCCTTCCGATAGAACTTCGCTACTTGCTCTAGTCTATAATAGAGTAATCGAAAGAAATTCTATTTGCCGCGTAATTTGAGGGGATTCGGAGAAAATGCGCTGTTATTAAGTCTTATCCCAGTTCTTCGGCGACCGGGTCGGTTCAAAATTACACACTGCGTTGTCACGGCGCTATTGATATTTATCGTAATTGTATTAAGCACGTAATGCGGCGTGGCGGCCAAGAAAATCTGCCAGTTTAATCATCCAGTGACACGTCGTGGAGCCGCTCCTGTGGTTGGCAATGTGTTAATGTCAGATAGGCTCAGAATATGTAACTGGAGTGGATTTCTGGAGTGATAACGTAGAAAAATGTGTCATCCTTTTACAGTAGAATGTTCCACTTAATTATATGCCGTTCTCTTGTGTTGTATCATTCTCTTTGCCATTTTTTGGCCGTCATTTTTATTCAGATCGGACTGCGGAGAACGGGGAAAAGTCTACAGTCTACAATGTTTTCTCTCTAATCACACTGGTCTGTAACGGACTTGAGCTAATTCTACTTCAAACGAAGATAAAAAAAGGCGATTCAGAATATTGAATCATATAGAATACCTTATTATTTTTATTGTAAAAATTACTCGTCAAGAGCAAATTTTTTATTTCAGTTACCTCGTTCAAATTATTTAACTTGGATTTGTGTTGCACCTGACATAACAGTTCAGGGATCGTTAGAGAAATTAAACCAGGAAACATATACCTAAATAAAGAATAAAAGAAAACATTCCATTTTAGTCTATTTGATAACAAAATATTGAAAAACAGGAAAGATGTACTAGTTCCGTTAAATACATATTTAATTTAATATTGCAATATGGGTTGATTTAGCATGCAAAATGCAAGAGTTCATTCACTATTAATCTCTAATTAGCATAATGGAGTCATGATGCTATATCAAATTAATTTTTTATCTTTAATACGAAAGATTGTGAATTCTTGACGTATTGGGGATTCAGTAACAATCTTAGCGAAAAGTGAATCAATTTCCAAGGTATTAATATATTAATAAGGCTTCTTCCTGTAATGAAACCCAGCAAAAAATGTTGATATTTTGTAATAAACTTGTTTGTTGTAATGTATTTGAAATGCAACTGTTAGCAACTTTACTATTAATTTTGTAATATATTTCTCAATGCATACTGCGTTTTCACTTAAAAAAGTCGTTTTTATGGTGAAGTTATGTCATCCCCATTATAGTGCTGTCAAACAATTAATTTACATTATTCCAGTAAAATTCAAGTGAGGATGAAAGTCCACTTTGTCGTTTAAACCTACGTAAATTTATTTATTTTTTTTTTTTTTTTTTTTTAATAACTCCTTCGTACTTTACAATTTATCCAGAAGGGATATTCGGTAAATCTTTATAGCCATTGGTGCATTAGTATCACGTAGATATCTCATCAGCAGGAGACATATGTACAGTGGATGCAACTTTACAACTTAAGTTGTGGAAGTAGTGGATCGAAGAAGATTCGTAAAATTTAGTAATCACAATCTAAAGATACACTATCGTATTTGGTATAAATTACAGTCTTGACTCGAAATATGGTACCTGGGCTTGACTCGAAATAAGAATCTTCGTATCTCCACCACTTGCTTTGTAGTCGCCGCGTAACTCGATACGGTTGTGATAGCGGCGAGGGGACTCGCGCCAGCCGTATCGAGTTACGCGGCGAAGATCAAAGCGGCCGAAACGTAGTACCTGACTCGAAATAAGGATGCTCCCGGTCCCAATACCCCACCGTATTTCGAGTCAAAACTGTATAACATTTACATTTTACTTATGTAAAGGTTTTTAATGATTTTGTTATTATTTGTAATTATATAAAAAAAATGTTCGTCACTGCAAAATGAACTTTTTGTATGTTATAATAAAGGTAAATAAGCAGAAAACTCATTTCCTATCAAGCAATGTTTGTTGAACCAATTCTTTCTAGTATACAGTATTGGAAGAAAATCCGATGGTATTATTTCTTATACAAAAGAATAAAAATCTAGGGCAGAAATGCAGGTTGAACAGAAAATTGCACAATAATCTTAAATCAACATAAAAATAACTCTCTTTTCAACATCCTGGCCTTATTTATAAATCTCAAACTATTTTAATTAAACAAAAGAAAAATAAACAATATAGTTTCAAATAACAAACAAATAATAAAAAAATAATTTCAGTAGGAGCATATTTAAGAAAAAAGAAGTTAATGAACATTATACACAAAAACAAATAAAGTAAGTTCAGAAACATAACAATTAAATTAAGAAAATAACTCAAATATCAAATAAAGACTTGAAACAAGTTTAATGTTGCGTCTCACACTTATTTTAATAACTTATTTTACTCGTTTTTGTGTATAATGATCATTCACTGGTACGTGTTCATCTATTGGTGCACCTACCCTATTTTATTTGGGACTTTTTGCTTGCCGAACTTTTATCTTCATTCTACCCCATAAGATTTTGCTCAGTATTCTCATGCTCCGCCCTTAGAAGTGTTTTTCAGCGTTTCTACAAACTGGCCAAGGATTTTTCGAAATTAGCTCGCGGGACGTAACGGATTAAGGGATCCTTGGTCAGGCAAATGTGGTATACGACCGTCCAAGTGTCCCACTTTATGATGTAGCCGGCAATAAATTAATTTCCGAGGTGCTAGGTTCTTCGTGGTCCCCGCATGCTTAACCCAGTTATACCTCCTGTCTTATATTATAGTCCACCCTTAGACAGATTAATCGAGAATTCGCCTTTCGCAGAAACAGATCGATATGAGATGTTAAAGCGTTTTCGCTTCGTTTCGTTAAAAATAGAAGAGGAACGTTCGCCGTGATGTATAGAAGAATCTTTTCTGCATGCGCTGATGAACTTTCGCGATAAGGAAACCGGGGGAAACGGTGAGAGATAATTATCAGTTGTTCTTTGGAAGTTCAACATTAAAACTACCAAAGTGATCAAAGTTGACGCCAAAGAAAATGAAAATGAAAAAAAGCATCGGGTCTTCGCTTGAACGTTGTCGTTTCTGAAGGAAAATTATTTTACTTCGGAAAAATTTATATGTAATTTCTGTAACTAACCAAGTTGAAGATAAATTTAAATCTTTCATCTTACAAGTACCTTTTTGAATTTTTTCTTCGATAAGTTTCTACCGAGTTCAGGCGAAACTACGAGACGAGAATCTTTGGACCCTTTGCTCTTGTTTTCAATTTTTATACCTCGAAGTTCACTGTGTTGTTGAAATTCATATTGCATTTCCAACAATTTAGCACAATCTGTTCCTACTTCAGTTATAAAGTTATATGAAGAGATATTTCTGCCATTGTAAAATTAAAGGAAAGGTTACGAGTATGACATATCCATTTTATTTTTGGATCTAGGAAGTCTGGGAATAGCTATCAACAGGAAGTTCGAATGAATAAATTTAGGAAATTGGGAACATTAATATTGTGAACCTTATAGAACCTCCGTTCTTTTTTTTACTTTTTTTTTAATTAAAGCGAAATCTACGTTAAAGGATTAATTAAGAGTCTCATTAATTTACGAGTGTAAACATAACAATATGATCTTAATTTATTTAATTTTATAATGAATGCATAACTACATTTGGCTTTCTGGTGCTGTACAATTATAATGGGCCCGTAATTAACATTATTGAAAGCATTGAAAGCATTGAATTCACAATTCATCTTTATTTAGCTTCATTTTTGGCATTGAAAGTCATTGAAATCCAGTTTATTATTTAGTAATATACTTTTTAATGTCTCATTACTATCTACTCCTTATTTTATTCTTGCCATTATATCGCAATCAGAAAACACAGTAAAAAAGAAAAACACAGTACAAATCTTCATTAATATATGAGTAAACTACGATTATTATAGAATAACTCACATCTTTTATTTCTTAGAAAATCAGAAATTAAACAAAAGTAATTCGATATGCACACACGTAAACTTTCTGTTGCAACTGAAACAGCAAATGTATATTAAACAGAGAAAATTATATAATAAGCGATGGCGATTATGATAGAAACGTACTATAGTCTCTTTAGTACTGAATATTCAATCATTGTTATAGATGTCAGAATTGTGTACAAATCAAAACCTAGCGATCTCATATTACTACCCTGCCTCATATTACTACCCTCTCCTTATTGAAAGGTGAACAGTAACACTTGTCTATCAATACCAACATTTTGGCATTTGGAATCAACCACAATCCTGGAGCAATAAACTGTGTACCATGAAGCGCTTCCATTAACACTCTCCACTCCTGTATGTGACATATGCAATCACGCGGTGACTAGTCACAAGTCCGATGTCACATATGCGATGACAAGACTTTAGTGTGCGCAAATACCCGCTGCTGACCGGAGAGTCAATGATCTTAGCACACAGAGCATTTGCTTACTTCCCTTTCCGCTGGGTTTTGGAACAGAGAATTGACCAAAGGTATTAGCGCAGCCTCGATCAAAAGTACTAGGTACCGCGAAAAAGGAAGCAGAGGCAAAAATTGCAACGGTGAAAGGAGCATGCATACATCGTGAGTGTACACAGGGTGTCTAAAAACTTCTGTTCATGGTAGAAAAGATGTTATGAACACCTTGATTGGAAAACATGTTGAAGGCGTAGTGACATTTTTGTTTGTTAAATAAATTATTAAGGAACCAAGTGTGCTATGCTAGAAAAATTGTTGAGTTTATTCCTGATACATCTTGTACTGTTTTCTATTAATTAGTATAACAGCTACTATCAGAAACAAATGAATACTTAACGCATTTCTTACACTTCTAACTTTGTAATAGAAGCATTTGTTTTTAATATATTTTAGCCATCTTGTATTTTATGAGATTTGTAGTAATAAGCGGTATTATTCTTCAAAATAATTTATAGTTGACACAGCTTTGGTTATAAATATATAAACAAAAATTGAAGTATAGAGAGATTAATTAAACAATGAAATGCTTCATGAATTTGTACTGAAAAGTGATCACAGTTGACCTCCTAGACTTTGTCACTTTTCGAGTTACTACTGTAACTGGAATAATAGAACTTAATCTAAATGACAGAAATACAAGTAATAATTCAATAATGATTTAATAATGATTAAAACATTGTCGTTTTCCGTGTCGCAAAAATATCCAAACACTACTTAATTTAAAATAACAATTTGTTATTACGTATCTACATTCTATGATACATTTATTTTGTTCCACATTATAAATCTTTTCCTTAAATAGTTGTTCCTTCAATATTTTTTTCTGATTTATGTCATAAGTATTCTCTGAACTCTAGATAAAAAGACTACCTTGATGTTATTTATAAATTTAAGTAAGTAATGATACATCAAAATATATTTCTCTTTCTCCTTTTCATTTCCGTCATCCAATCTAAGTATAAGCAATACCTAGTCAAATATTTCCATAAAGAAAAATGTTGAGTCTGAAGATGAACAGAAGTTTCCACTGCATAATACAATAGAACCTCGATTAACAGGCGATTAACCATCGTGTTTTCAAATATTTCATATTGATACAAATACTTGTAAACACATTGGTACAAAACATTAAAAATGTTTCTTCCATATCTGACCTTGTATATGATAATTGTATGAAATATGGATGTGCTCCACCTGAAAAATGGAAGGTCGCCTTTATTTCTCAAAAAATAGTGAAAATGCAAAAACGATTGCATAGGGCATTACATTGCTTACAAAAAATCGGTATTACTTTTTTCTCTTTCATTTCTTCTAATACTCACTTAGTAATAGCGTGAACACCCTATATAATGTATATATCAAATATTGCTTAAGTTTTACTTGAAATTCTAGTGTATTCTAATTGTTATTAAAGCAAGTAATTGAAAACATGGATAGTATAAACTGGAAATAATCGAAGGTCGGTTAATCGAGGTTCTACCGAGTTTAGAAGTTTGTAGCTTCAATTTCTCCAACCAATAGTCCATTTGCATAAATATCCGCGGCATATTCGTCAAAATCTCGACCTGTCTATTTCCCACAGCTTTCTTGTCTACGAATTAATTTGCCCAGTAGCGAACCTCGAAGTCTCCACGGCGCGGCGCAAAGTTCGAAAACGTGACCACGGTTTCGTGCAGATTCGCGAGGGAAAAGATCCATCGCGTGGAGGAGCGCGCCGTTTCCGTCCCAAAAGATATCCCGTTTCTTTCTCTGCTCCCGTTTGCCGTTACAGTTCACTAGTCGATGGTTTGCTCAACCGTCGGCGGTCCGACCACGATTCGCGGGACTCGAAATTGCCGGCCCCCTGTGTCCGAGCGCGCAGATATCGGCCAACAATCGTGAGTGCGAACGGATCATATCGCGAGTGTACAGTCGTTGGAAAGGATATGAGAAAGTAGGTGAAAATTGTAGGTGACAATTTTTTACCTGTTTGAAGAGTTTAGACAAGTTTGGACATCAAAGTTGAAACAGGCCAAGGTTAAGGATGAAATTCAGTAACAATCTTAGTCCAGAGTTAATCAATTTCCAAGATATTGATAAGTAGACTGCGGATTTCTATGCAAAACAAAATATTTACAAGTACAAGGAATTGGAACTTAAATAACAGTATGTTTAATATTCTAAAAATTGTAATTTGAAGTATATTTTAACATCTGTCAACAGCCTTATAGATTTTTAAGCATTTATAATTGTGATAAGTGCATAAAAATCCGCTGCCCATTAACAAGTTTTCTTCTTATCATGAAAACAAGTCAGAAATATTAGTCTTTTGTCATAAACTTCTTTGTTCATTCTTAATTTTGTAGTTATATTTCTCAATAATGCGTTTTGCCATAAGAATACACGTTAAATTCAAAGTTAAATAATTAAAAAACCACCGAATCAATTCTCTAAAATTTTACGTTGGGTTTCACTATTACATAGAGATTCATTCCTTCAATTTTCAATAATTTTCACTTATTTTTAATGTGACTGAAGTTCATCCTTAATAGGTTCATAATTGAGGCATTGGGTGGAAAAAAAGCACATAAGCTAAAACAGTATGTTAAGAAAATCGTTTTCAGAGTTTTTATTGCAGTATTACTGCAATTTAACTTATTGAATAGATTTACATTATTTTTTATTAAATAATACCGTAATGAAACTATGTGCTTATACCGTTACTAAACAACATGTAAGCTACAACTTCATGCCTTAATATGTCTCAAGATGTCACCTGAATCAGTTTATATGAGACTAAAGACTATGATCCAATTTAAGATCGGCTCCAAATTAGAGAATTTTTCCTTGCTTGTATCAACTAGAGGCTCTAAGTTTTCTGACAATAAAAAAATTACCTATCATTCTCCAAACCAGTCGCCAAAAAAAGAAGACACCGTGTATCCTTCAATATCTTAAATCTCCTAATCGCAGCGAGGATCACCCAGGACATCACCTCAACGTCCTTATATCCTTTCCAGCGTGAGTAAGTTGCAATGGGTTAGGATAGAATAGAGACCTCCAGGGCAGAGGAAAGAAGAGTAAGCACTCACCAGCTGCTTCAGGAACGATAGAAAACCGATGTTGATGATCTCGCCGCCCAGTTGCACTAGAAAATAACCCAGCACGCCTATCACCGTGACGCACTCAGACACCGTGCGAGCAGCTTCCGTTATTTCTTCCGGCCATTTCAGTTCCATGGGATCCATGTTGGCGGGCCTCAGGTAAACTGCTAGCGACAGCGACGTCAGGTGGAACACGAGAATGATGAGACGCTTCAGGAACTGTAACTTTGGAAGACAGCGAACAGTATTGTAATATGTTGGAGTATTCTGACGTAGCCCGGGATTTGTAATGATCTATTCTGTAGACTAGTTTAGACGTATTCTGGGATTACTCGTGGAAGACTCTTGAGATATTATTTATTTAATTAGTTAACAGTTTGAGAGGGTACATGGGTATTAAGACTGCTGTGAGAAACAATTTCTTTTTGAAAACGGGAAATATAAAAAAAATACTACTTCACTACAATGAATTTCAGAGTTTTCATTAAGATATTATTTAACGAAAAATACTATAATTACATTCAATTATCATTTCTAAATATAATTACATTACTTTTCATTAAGTAATACTGCAATGAAAACATTGAAAACGATCTTTAACATGGATTTGACACACATTTTATAACTAACAAGGAACATTTCACAATTGTAACACGCCAATTTTGATGCGCTTTTGATATGATATAGTACTCGAAAAAATATTTGACAAGTGATTTTTAGTATCAGGGGTAATTAACTCTGAAGGGATTAAAACAGCCCTTAAAGTTGGAGTGGAAACCTATTTCGTACTGTATCTCCAAAACTATTGCTCTAGAAAAAAAGTTTAAGTACATAGTTTTTTTTTTTTTGTTTTTTTTTTTTTTTTTTATGCTGAAACGTGCTGTATGTATAGTTTTTCAACAAAATTTTTAAATTGCTTTTTCACCTCAACTTTAATGGCTGTTTAAACCCCTTTATCATCATATTCGTATTCATATTTTCATATTCGTTTGTTTAGGTGACAATTATGAATATATATAATTAGAAAATTATGTTAGCAGACCCTCTTCCTTTTTGTTTATTTGAAGTTGTTATTTATATCATATTTTTTAAAACTTACTTGATTGTTATTTTAAGGGCAATGTATTTCTTTAGGTATCAATATGGGGGCACAAATAAGAAAAGGAAATACTGATATACTCCATGAATATTTTCATAATTTTTATATAGCAAATCCATCAATTTGTTATATTTAAAAAGCTTTTCTTTGTCTAATAGTCGATTGTACAGTTTTAAATAACAAAAGTATAAAAAAATAAACAAAAAGAACCTTTTTCAATATTTTGTGAATTCCTCTCATATTTTCTAAAGCTTCGATCTCACTTTTGCATAATTTTTAATAATATTTTAGCTGATTGAACTCCATTGTTGTTTGATATAGATTTTCAACTCCCTGAAATTTTCATCTGCTATCCCTCTGCATACAAAAATTTTATAATTTGATCGTTGAAAGCGATGGTAAAATTTTCTGCTTTTCTTTTCTTCTTGAATTTTCCAATTTAATTCCTGGTATATTATAATATAACTATGGTTTTCTTTCAGTCTGTATTCGAATATGCAGCGCATTCTGCCTGTGTATTCATGTACACCATAAATCAGAGGCATTTTAAATCACTATGCCTGAAAACGCGAACACTTTTTCGATATCCTTGCAAGAAAAAGTCCTCGATATATGGCTTAGAAGACCCTTTCTTGCCCAATATACGACGAACAGGCGAAAGTAATTTACTTCGACTAATGGAACAAAAAGTTACGTTTTAGTAGAATAAAGTTGACATACTATTCTTTACTTTCGTTTCGCGCTATTTTCTTGTAGCTCGTGTGAACCTATGAAAATTTTTCACCATCAAAGGAATATAAATTAGGTCCGCGAATTCATGAACGCGATAAAAACTTGGAATTCCAATTCACATCTCATGCATAATATCAAATTTTATTGTATTTTCAAAGTTTAATCGTTTTCAAATTTTGAAGTTCAAAGTAAACCCGTCAATGAATGGATGGTACCGAGTAGATGGACAGAGTTTATATTAATTAATAATTATTAAAAAAAATAGGTTTCTAATTTATATTATTGTTTCTTCATTTTGTACAGAAATCCTTTGTTGTGATAGAAATCTAACATTTAAAATAAAAGTGTTTTTTGTATACGAAAAAATATTTCATAGTACTGTCCATCTACTGAGTGATACAAGCTATGAGTAGAATTTTCATCATTTCATATTTGAATAAATTAATTATATTATGATACAACTATTTGTTTTTTGGTGTTTATACATTTTTTTGTGCACAGCGTTTCAATTTTGTTTGCAAAACAATTATAATTAATACAAATGTTGCAATCAGTTTATTCGTCTATCTACTGGCTAACTTACTCTAAATATAATACTTTCACAGATGATTAATATGTAAGTATTATATTAATATTGCACTTATTAATATTGCATCTGTAAAAAATATTTCATATTGTGTCAACATCTGTATATTGAAATATATTAAAATCAACTTGCAAAACATAGTATAAAATGTATAAAATAATAATTTCAAACATAGCAACAATATTCCTCCTTGCCTCCTATGTAGAGTAAGGCGGGGTGCATCTATTTACTATGCCATACACATATACAATATGCTTCAACCTCGTTTTCTTCACCGTGAGCTCACCGTGAGTTCAACTTTCACGTTCAAAGTACTTAACTCACCATTCTGTAGATGTGGCGAACAATGTGGCTACAAATGGTATATTTAGGATCGTTGCTGTCTGCTTTTAAGCAATTTTTTGCTTAAAATTTTCAGCTGTTTTTGTTTCTTCTTCCTTTCTGATGTTGAGCATACAAGAAACAATGTATTTATTCGTTTGAGTGATAAAATTATATCTTTATTTATTTGCAAATAATATTGATGAGCATATACATAAATACTTTAGGAAAATACCTAATTGATAACATCCAAGACAGAACATAGTGAGAATTGTTATGTACGTAATAATGTTCAGAAGATGGTAGAAAATAATATTATAATCGTTAAAAATAGCAAAATGGTCACTAGATGCATAAGGATGCTAGAAACTGATTGTAACTATTGGTATTATACAAAATTTAACTGATTTTTTTATTTTCAACATGGAAGTATGATAATATGACAAAAAAAAAATACCACCTTCTCCTAATTGTTTAGAGGTCATATAAAAAAAAGATCCGTTTAACTACTAAACAATAAAAAAAGTCTAAAATATTTTCAATGCGAAATTGAAGTAATTCTGTAACTAAAATTATTTCCTAATTATAATCTAAACAATAATTGCCTATAATCTAGACAATTATTAATCTAAACAATTTATCCTGCATTATTTGTTCCTTTACGTCGTGAAAGATAATTTTCGCAGCCATTTGTAGCACAATTCGTAGAACATTCCGAACAAAACGGCAGTTTAAGTGTTTCATATCCTCGACTATTCACAGAATAGTCCTAATGATGCGTTTCCGTCGAATGTGCTTCGTGATTAATTATACTAAAACCGTGCTTATCTCTTGGTACAGTATCACAGCGTAATTGGTCATTTGACGCTTGTATGCGGTTTAAACATTGTCGCGATTAGCGCCATAAGTGGAGTATGTCATGGTTCCTACCCTAGTATAATGTTTTCGAGTACTTGCACGCACGGAGGCAAAATGTTCCATTAACTGTGTTGCGAATTTTTCATGTCTCCGTTGTTGTACACAGTGTCGACATATTTTCTATTATTCAAACAGAAAAAAAATACGCACGCGCATAGTAGGAAACTCTTTTTCGCTCTGTTCCAGTCAATTTTGTCCCGAAACTTGGCATTAACTTTTAATAAGTTTTCGACAGGAATTCAATTCACGTAAAATTCGTTGACGTTTAACAACGGCGCACAAAAAATATTTCGTCGTATGAAAATTCATGTTACATTACTTTACATAGTAAAAATAAATTTGTCGCACTCGTACAGAACGTCGGAAACCGGAAAAAGTTCGTGCGGTTTTACGGTGCAAAATCCAAGCAATTCAAAGTTTTTTGAAACGCAATTTTATTTAATAGAGCGATCAAAGTTTTTTTTTTAAACACGATTTTATTGAATAAAGTAATTGCATTTTTTGAGGGTACAATTTTATTTAATGAAATAATAGACTTTTGTTGAAACACAGTTTTATTTAACAGAAAAGACGATGATTTTGAAACACAATTTTGTTTGATCAAATATTTACACCTCTTTGTGACAATATTTCATTGGACAAAACAACGACAACTTGCTTTTGTAAACATTTTTCGTTATTCAGAAAATTCATAAATTCTATTAATATGAGAGTGAATAAGACAAAAAGCAGGTATTATAATTTGTTTTATAGACTATTTTAGATAATCCAAATGATATTATTATTAAAAGAATTTTCAACGATTTCTTGTTGTCCCAAAATATTATTAGTCAAGTTATAAATTCAAACCACCAACTACATAAATAAATCGTTTCACTGATACTAATTCAATGCATTAAATACGCGAATTGTTAGAACAAAAAATTGGTTTCAATCTGTTAGAAATACGAAAATTACAGGAACTTGTATCAATACCGAACGGTTGCTCAAACGGGGCCACAGGGATGAATCATGGGAAGTAAATTTACATGTGTCCAAGTTCATCCAAAATATTGTTGGAATAATTAATGCAAGATTCGGACACGCGGGATCATGGCATTAAGTGTATCAGCAATTGGAGAGCATCCTGTACGCTATATGGTCATTGACTCCCACTGGAGGCAGTGGTGTGGCGATCGTAATTGCAACTAATCGGAGCAAACACGACGCGGACGACTATGGTTCTCAGATTATTCAGAGATTATCGGTATCACGAGGCGCATCGCGGTAGATCGAAATAAATCGAGGGTTTATTCAGCATCCCTGGGAATCTCCATCATCGCCACTCGATCGTCCGAGCGTGGCGTGACGACAATCGTTCGGAGTCACTCCAAGTCTACTCGACGTCACTCAACGATCGACAGAATAATTTGAAATGCACACGCCTCGACAGCCATTGCAGTCCGCGAACATTTTTTTCGTCTGGGTCCTCCGGTAAGGATCCGAATAGGGGAACAATTAGGACGATTGACATACGTCAATTATCAATCTACTTGACATTTGAATATGAAATAAGAATAAAGAATATTCAGTGATGAAATCATCTTATTTCGTCACTGATTGACGCAAGACATTCGTTGATTGCTTCATACATAACACGGTCTCTCGATTTGTATTTTGGACCAGGTAAACACTTTTTTAAGAGAAACTTTAAAAAAAACAAACATTTCTAATAGGAGGAAAATAATCGTAGAATTTACTCATTAATATGTCAGTGATTCAATTAATTATATTTAATATTATTTATGGAAAGTCATAATATTAAATTAATATTTTCTTGGTAAAACACGAGGGATGCAAACATTTATTTATCAAATTATGAATAGGAATATAAATTTTTTAATACATGTGTTAATAGCCATGTAATTTCCCTTCAATTTTCATAGTCTTGCATTCGTATAAATGGAATATTACTTAAATCTTTCCTTCTACTTCCCGTTAACATTATTGCTGAGTATACGGTAATGAATGATTAATGATCTACCGTTATGTCAATATATTGACTAATATACCTCATTCGCTCGAACTTCTAGTAGACCGAGTACACTGGAGTAAGGTATCGATTAACCAGCTCAATATTTATGATATAAGGCGCTAGTAACTGTCAAACCAATGTTAAATCATAGTTAAAGTTTTACTCGAAATTCTACGGCACTCTTATACCAGGTGTATTAAATAATTGAAACCTTGGATAATTAAAATTGAAGATAATTGAGATAATCGAGACTCTACTAAATTCTCAATACCAAATGAAATTGCTTTTACTCAATTATTTTATAGCGATCATAGCATTATTCGTGGCGCGATAAATGCCTTTACAAAATTCTTATTGATTTGATTCATAAACTATTACTCATAACTGCTATCTAATGCTTTCATTCATATACGCATAAGTAATATGGAAGTTGTACTGCTTAATAATATAATTTCAAAAGGAAATCTACCTCAGAACTGAATTTCTTGTCACGAATTAAATATCAAGTGACACGAATTAAATTAAATTGCTGAGATACGATTTTGTCATAAGAGTATTCAGTAAATGTCAAGAATAATTAGTTGAAATGTTATTTCAAGTTCCCGTTCATTATTTTGTGTATAACGGAGTTCTATCTCTTTTATATTCATAGAGTCATTCGGGGTAAACGCACGCAGTGGGTAAAAGTACGCAGTGCCGTTTCCTCTGAGGGGGGTGAGAGGACGGGGATGCCGGCTCGTCGGGATTGGGTGCGCGTGGGCCGCCATGTTGTGTCAACACCCGTTGAGCGGTGCGAGTCGCACTTTGTGAATTACAAGTAAAAACTTAAAATTGACGTGGAATTTCGATTTTTTTCGTATCAGAGAAAAGTTTGCGGAAGTATTATTTATGCATTTTTAGAGGTAAGTTATTTTTGTTGATTTTATATAGTTATTGAACGATTTTGTGTTTGAACTCTTAATAATATTTGGAGTAAAAACATCTGCTCTAATAAAGGCTTGAGCATAATTTCGTTTTGTTGAATCTATGAAAAATTATAATTTTATGATAGTTTCTTAAATTTGAAGTTCCTAATGTCTATTGTTTTTGTCATCTTTAGTTTCATTTATTAAAAATAATATAAAAATATGTTCCATCTGTGTATTATTTGTTCATTTTCTTTTACTACATCTGAATGCATACTTTTACTCTACATGCGAACTTTTACCCACGCGACTGCGTATTTTTACCCGGCATGTCGGGGTAAAGGTACGCAGTCTGACCAAATCACTCTTTTGCTTAATTTAAAAAAAACTGTTTGGCCTATCGTCAAATACTCGTTACATTTTATGAGTCTATTAAATATGCTACCGATAGCGCAAAAAAGTTCCTAATATCATGGTAGTTTCGGCTCAGTGAAGCAAAAACAGCAAAAGTGCGTCCTTTTACCCCGAATTACCCTATACATATTCTATATTTTTCTGTCAGTTTTTCGTAAGATATATTGAACTTAATTTTTCGTAGGAACGAGAGATGAAACTTGTTTCACCTGTTAATTAAACGGCACAAACCTGGCTGCTGCTGTTTTACGAGCGTCAATCAAACATAACTGCTTCTGTTTTATATGAGTCGATAAAATGTAGATCAGGCTGTATTAAAATATCTTCCTTGGGTCTGTATTGGTATCTGCTGACGCGGGAAGTGTCTTATTTATATTTAATCTCTCCGACGCGACATTCGTGCGGCACACAATGGTAAAAGTTGCGATTCTAGGTGGATAAAATTATTTTTTAATTTACTGTGATGTCGCGACACTTACAAGGGAAGTTAGGGAACTCAAAAATTCAGAAAATTGTGAAACTCTGTGTGGAAGTAGAGTAATTCATCCTTATTACAAAACTATTGTTTGTTCGTGTCATAATGTGATTTTAAAGATTGAAATCATACCTTGAAAGGAATACGAATTTTTCATTTTTGAACAATAATTTTAGATTTGTTAGAGGCAGAGAAAAAAAGTTTAAATTGAAAACGAAATATTTACTTTTCTTCTTGGGACGATTTTAACCCTTAAAATCACATTATAGTATAAACAACAAATAGTTATGTGTTCGCGATGAACTACTGTACTTAGACACAGAGTTTCACCATTTTTTAAATTTTATAATTACCTAACTTCCCTTGTTAGTAAATACTCGGTTCTATTTGACTCGATCCGGCATTTTATTTTATTGAATAACTGTTCTAATATTAAGAAAAATATGAAGAAGTTACTTTTAATAGCTACGTTTGTTGTTCCTTCACATTAAGTAAAAATTTAATCGTCTACATTTATAATAATGTGCTAATAATTCAAGTTGTACTAATCACATTTTTAAGAGAAGAACAGCAAGATTAAGCTTATTATAGAAGCTCGCTTCTTGTTTTGTTGAGGGAAATAAAAAATGATTTTCCGATTTTCTATTCATACTACACTTCGAATACGGAAAGTGCGGCATACCTAAAAGCGCCTTTTTCCGCACTTGGCCTACTAATATTTTAGAGGTGGTGCAATTTCTGTAGACACTACTGTATACAACTATTATAGTTAAAACTCAGGTGGACTGTAAACATATTAAATTTCATTTTAACCCTTTAACTCTCAATGTTTTACTGGTCCAACATTTATTTTAAATGCACTACTTTTATCTTTACTCTTCTTTTTATATTCCTCTTAACGTCAAATGTTGCACGTCTTCAATAGACGATAAAGCAACGAATAACTTATACATCAACTCAATACTCAACTACACTGTTGTCTTTAAAATAACAAAATACATGTATACATTAGACATTTTTTGAGATTACGATTTAACTCCTTCGTATCTCTGGACGAGATATCTCGGGACACAATACGTCTGAATTATTTATGAATTTGGATACGTGATTTTCTGAAATTTCCCTATATTTCCATAAATTTTCTTGAAATTCCTGGAATTTTCTTGATTTTCCTTAAACTTCCTTGAAATTTTTTCAGAATCTTAGAAATTTTTTGAAATTTTTTGATTTTCCTTGCATTTTCTAAAAATTCCTCGAATTTCCCCAATTTTCCTTAAATTTTCTTGAAATTTGTGGAGTCTTCATTAAATTCTTATTGAAATTCCTTCAATTTTCGTAGTTTTCCTTAGACTCTCTTGAAATTCCTTTAAATTTCCTTAAAATTTCTTGAATTTTCCTGTAGTTTCCAGAATTTTGCTCAAATGTTTCTGAAATTTTCTGCAGTTCCTTTAACTTTTCTGAAATGTTTTAATTTTTCCTCCAAGGTTTTCAAAATTCTCTGAAATTTCTTGAATTTTCCTTAAATTTTCTTGAAATTTGTGGAATCTTCATTAAATTCTTTTTGCAATATCTTCAACTTTCATAGTTTTCAGGAATTCTCTGAAATTCCTTCAATTTTCCTGAAGTTTCCAGAATTTTGCTTAAATGTTTCTAAAATTTTCTGCAATTCCTTTAATTTTGTTTCAACCTTTAACCTTTTTAAAATTCTCTGAAATTTCTTGAATTTTCGTTAGATTTTCTTGAAATTTGTGGAGTCTTTATTAAATTCTTATTGCAATATCTTCAACTTTCATAGTTTTCAGGAATTCTCTGAAATTCCTTCAATTTTCCTGAAGTTTCCAGAATTTTGCTCAAATGTTTCTGAAATTTTCTGCAATTCCTTTAACTTTGTTTCAACCTTTAACCTTTTTAAAATTCTCTGAAATTCCTTGAATTTTCGTTAAATTTTCTTCAAATTTCTTGAAGTTCCGAGATTTTTCCTGAAATTCCTTGAATTTTCCTTCGAATTTCTTAAAATTCCTAGATCGTATTGGGTCGCGAGATATCCCATCAAAAGCGTCAATCGGTCAGTACCGGGTCGCGAGATATCTCGTCCAGGGATATGAAAGGTTTAAGGGTCTAGTTGTTAAAGAGTTAAGAGTTGGCTTCGATCTAAGGTGAGAGTTCACACCTGAGTGTCTTTATCGAGATAAATCCGTCTTTCGTATACAAAAACTATTTCTCAATTTTTCCAGACAAAACATTACATTATCGTTAAGTTAATAGTTTACAGATGCAGTAAATAAATGTTCACGATAGCATTAGCTGCCTCAAAGAAACCCCTAACTTCGTACCAATTGGTCGAAATGTAAGGGCTTAAAAAATAATCTCCGTCTATTCAAACACCGAGGAAGTAAAAAACAGGAGACAATTTTCATCAATAAGAAGAGGAGCGCAAAGTTCCGCGGCGCAGAGCTACGTCCCCAGAAATGGTACCCGGGTCGCAGATGATTCATGGCTCACTTAAACCGTAATTCGTCGGCGAAACGCGTAATTTGAGGTCGAATTTTCAAGGTGGGTCGGTTACTCCCGACGTGTTTTCCGAGCGGCGCGGCGGACGGTCGAACGCGCCGCGGTTCGAGGCTAAAGCCATGAAAAATGCTCGGCGAGGAAACGAGCGAGAATATTGTCACGTGGACGCACTTACCCGCGCAAAGGTCTTCCATTTTTCCTCGAGTAATCGCTGAATAATACCACCGTCCAGCATGTCCAAGTGCTCCTCCTTCGTACCGTTCAGAATGATAAATAGCGCGGAGTTCCAGTCTGAAATAGAAATTCGGGGAGGACCATTTGCGGTTAATGGAACATCACTTTAGGGTTCTCTCTAGCGAGCCGCGATAATTATGGGTTTTGCATTAGCGACGTGTGCGCGCCCATAGCACACGCGCGTGCATACATATATTAGGCGTGTGCCCGCGCGAATCCCGTACCCCCGTGGCCACGGCGGCGTCGACGACGACGTTCAGCGACCAGGGCGGAGGGGGTGGGGGAGGGGGTTGCTTTTTCTGTAACCACGCCACGTGCGGTGCTAAACTTCTCCCCCGCATGTAAAGATAAAAGTTTATGTTACCCCCGCGCCCGAAGAATTCTACGGGGCTCGTTAATCTCGGGACTCGCTCGCTGAGCTTCGCCAGACCCGGCTAATGGTAGTTCGATGCGGTGTTTGAATTTCGGCGAACCCATAAATGCGAGTACTAAAGGCTGTTAGAAAGTGTTACTAATGTAAAAGCGGGATGGAACTTGGAACGTTGCGCTCTATCCACCGCACCCTCGCCTCGGTCCGCGGTAGACAATTACACGAGTTGAAGGGATGAAAACTGTCTGTCTCTGTGTGCGTGTGTCTGTGCGCGCGGATGGACCGCGGCACAGTAGATTCCTAACGCTTTGGAAAATATTAGGTCTGTGGGAAAGTTTTACTGCTCTTCTCGTTCGCGGTGTTGTAACGTGGACGAATAATGAGGACGATTTACGAGATACGGTGTCATGGTGGTTGAAAGCGCCGCGCCGGGTCCTCGCAGGAAAGTTCTTGCGTTTTTTGGCGGTGTGAATCGAGTTTCAGGGGACGATCGCAGTTTTGCAAGTTATAAAAAATACGCGTTGGAACATGGCAATCAACTTAGGAAACAGAAATACCACTATTTATACTTACTCTCTTAAACGGGTTGTTGTTATTCTCAGTATGATGACTTACGACAAGTCATTTGAACCCGATGCACACGAGCGACAAAAAGTTGCTGCGATTCTGCATACTGTATGTTTTTCACGAATACAAACAAATCGGACAACAAGATAATTGCAGCTACTTCTTGTCGCTCGTGTGCATCGGGTCTTAATAAACATATTAATATCGCAAAATATTGCTAATAGGTGGTCGGTGCTCAGTAGATGGACAGATTTTAGATTAATCGTTGATTATAAAAACTAAGCTTTTAATTTTTTTTGTAGAGAAATCATTTGTTGTGTTAGAAATCGTCAGTAAAAGTGTTTTTTGTATGCGAAAAAATATTTCATAATACCTTCCGTTTATTGACGGCACACAGATTACGAGTACAATAACTTAATTTTATTACATACAACTAATTTTCTCTTAAAATTTACACATTTTTTGTGCAAAGCGTTTGAATTTTGTTTATAAAACAAATATTTCAAAGCAAAACATTCCTCCATCTACTGGCTTGCTTACCCAAGATTATTTGGATTTGCGTTTCATGTCTGTAAGGATCGTAACAATTCCTCAACTCTAAGAACTATTTATAACTCATTAGTTTTACCTCGCCTTGAATACGCGTCTGTTATTTAGTTCCCACATCAAAGTAAGTACGAGGTGTAGCACATAACTGTCGCCACGACTTTTCAGGCATTTTCGATAATGTACAACATATTTTAACTTTTTTTTCGGATTTGTAATATTAAATAATCATTTCTTATAGATTTTTGTGCGCTAAATACGCATTTGCAAACCGTTTATCGCCATCACCCTCAGTTTACGAGAAATTCGGTTTTAAAAATAAATGCAATTTTTAAACCTTAGGCAATTGTTTTTGCAAAAATCGTAATAGTTATTCGGTTGCTTGTTGCGTCTAGTTATTCTATGAATTCTCTCGAATAATATAATATAAATTGTTATTGGATTATCAACATTTAAATATGCTACAAATAGTAATATAAAAATTTCAAGAAAATTGTTTTTTTAAATAAAAGGTCGAGGTCCTCATTTTAATTTTAACAATTTCACATTGAAAATTAAATACATATTCTTTTAAGTGCTGCATTTCTCATGGAAATAAGGCGTCTCTCTTCGCAAGAAAGAATTTTTAGTTTCCATTTGTTAAACTTGATATGTATTACCACTTTCGCCTATTTCAATGAAATTAGTTGCACAAGATGTTTTATTAACAATACATTCTTGAAATTATGTTTCATTATAAAATTTAGACACAGTGTCAATTTCTATGTATAAACATGCGACATTTATGTATAATAACATGAATAGTACTAAAGTTAATTACATAAAAATTTTAGTATATGCTCTAGACGTGGATTGATGCAAACCACCTCGATTTCAAACATCTTTTGTAAGATAGTATAGAGAGATCGAAAATTGCTATGGAGTTAAATTAACTAGATCACTTCTAGTCATAATTAGCTGAGTCGATCACGTCCTCAAGTTTATAGGGTGATGAAGTGGGTGTGATCGACTTGGTCAGTAATGACAGTTCGTGAGAGTAGAAGTGGTTCAGCTAAATTGATTTGTCCGCAACTTACGACGTCTGGTTAGTAAACCTCCTTATTTGATCCTGATATCTAATATTGAATATTGTACATTTTGCAAAAAGAAATTAATAGACCACTTTTATAAATTCGAAAAATGGCGCCGAATTCAAATTAATCATTATTGCAGTAAAAATAGTCAAATCCATGTCTCTATACGCAGTGATGCTGTTTGAGATTGCCTTTAGCAACGTTCTAACGATGCAGAGTGTACTTAGAAATATTTTTTTGATTTTATTGAACTTTGTATATGTTGTGTGGGGTACAAAAAATGGTTCTAGTGGTCGAAAGTGACTACACTTGTCTTTAAAATTAGTAGTCGTTAAACTTCGTACGATTTCTGTTGATTGAATTATTCAACTCTGAAGTGCAAATCATCCTTTAAACTCTAATTGCTTTCAGAAAGCAAACACATCATCGTAGATGTCCAACTAGAAAATAATAATATAAAGTTCAGCTTTTCCACTGGAAAACGTATACTTTGCTTTTTTGATTTAATTCCTTATTTTATATTACAAATCCTTTTTTTTCGGAAATATGTCTGTAAATTAATAAAATATGCAGTGAGGTAAACACATTCACCAAGTTAGATTTTTTCATGACTGTCTTTAAAGCGTGTGTTCTCTCCTGTATGATAAGATTTCTTCAGCCACTAATGTATAAGTATATAAGAATTTATCTTTCTTGCATTGTCTCCTCTGTTGTATACACTAAAGGGTGCATAAATAAATAAATGAATAACGCAAATTTCAGTTTTTCATTTACTTACTGTAGCTCATCAAGGAATAACCATCAGTATCATGATCTGAAACTTATTTTAAAGCTAAGAGTTTGTCAATTCGATTGAGGAAAACATTTTATCCCAATATTTCACCTAATTTCCCAAGTTGGTAGAAGTGATCTCTTAACTCTTTATATAGTTCGTAGATAAACCGAATCAATTCTATTCTCTTCTATTCTATCTATTCCAGGCTTTCAAAAAAATTTGAAAAAGTTTTAAGAGACTTATTATAGTCTCTATTGCATTAGGTAATCTAACGGTTGCTATGTTAACTTGATGAAAATCAAGTTAAATGTTTGAAATTTTTTTTTAATAAAAGTAAAAGTATGAGAATTGCTTAATTTGATGTGGGTCACGTTGTTTGTGGATAAGTCATTTTTTAGATGTCGTTGTTAAAATTTCTGATCATGATTTAAGTCAGGGGACTATAATGAATCCCGCAGTACTCGTTTCTGAACCATCGGGAGCAAATAATCCTGTGCGCTTTTGAATTGGATTATGAAATGGCGCTTAAAATACAACGTATTTATTTTTGTTTGACTCAATAATCTCCACTAACAACTCCATTGACGTAACCTGTATAAATTCAAAGAGTATACTAGCGTATAAAGAATTGTGTGTTTTAGAAAGAATTTTTCTTTCCACGGCTAAAGAAGTTAATTATTCAATACGTGAGAAATACTCGATTTTCGAACGTCCTCAGATATCTGGTCCATCCATCCCGAAACCACCCCCAATAAAATGTCAAGTAAACGAAACACGGCAACGCCTCGAATTTCGTCAGCCGGTTAAATAGTCGCAGCAGCCGCGCAAGGGAACAAGCGCGGAGAAATTTGGATAGGTGACAAATGTCGGTGCATCGGGCCAATGAACCTTAAACCGTGTCAGCCCGTATTGATTATCGAAGTTTGTTCAGCTGACTTCGCCGTGAAATATTAAGGCTTCGTTTGGAACTTTCGTAAACTTGCCTGCACGCGGCCGATCGATTCCCCTTTTTGCGGCCTCCGAGACACCGCGCCGCGTCAAATTCTTAGCGATGGGTCTCCGGGTCGATCGTGTTCCTTAGACTCTTTAATTACTCGTCGACCTAAGCAAAGCCGCTTTCACGGCGGCTTAAAGCGTCACGAAAGTTCCCAGTTCCATTGAATATTTTCAAGGAAACGTTTTAACGGTTCTCGCGTCTGTTGTCAATCTCGATTCTTCTCTCTCTCTCTTTCACTCTTTCTACTCTCTATCCGTGGTAGAGGGACGAAGGGGAGGCGGAGACCCATTGATGGGAACTTTCCGCGGCAGCTTTTGCCTGGGAAATTGAATTTCAGATGTGCAAGCAAAATTGCAACGAATATCCGCGCGTTCCTCGTCCGAGCCGTTCAAACTCTTCCATTCAGTTTCCTCTGGCTTCTCAAACGCCCGAACCGATGACCAAAGCCTCTTCATACCCCTCCACCGATGATTCGTAATTATCCAGCCGACCAGCGAAACGCTAATTATTGGAACCGAATGAACGAGTACGCTTGATACACGGCGCGCGTGCATTAATTAAATAGGTACTTTGGTGTTCCGCGGGAGGATTTGGATTCGATGAATGTTTCAAATTTATAATTTATACCAGTCGTGGTTGACGGTTATTTGTTGATGGCGTTCGGGATTGTATAAATGTGAGTGGCAGTACGAAATTGAATGTCTTGTGGAAGGGGATTGCGGTTGAGAGGTTTCGCGCGTATAGGGGCTTTGCGAAATTGGGGATCTTAAATTGATTAACACTAGTACGCTTCCCTTTAATAAAACCCTGATTAGTGTTTTAGATTATCAATTTTATTATCCTCGCGATATTATGCAATAACTCTTATAAATACTCGGACACTAATATTTTATTTATCTATTTATTTACGTGTCAAAGCCCTTTACAGTAATACAATAGGCTAAATAGATTAGTGATCGCCACACAATACGATTTGACTAAGCCGTTGTTTAAAGATAGTAGAAGATGTGAAGAAGTCTAGATTATTACAGAGATTGTTAACTTGATTAATTATACGATTGATGCAACTATAATCACCATAAACAGTACGATGAGATGACACGTAACAAATTTATTTAGTATTTTGTGAGCAAATACGAACTCGAACATTAATCTTCGCCTATCAAGTGGTACAAAAGTATTTTTTATTTGTGTTTATACTCAAATATAATACAAACTTCATTTAACAAATGAGTGTAAGCAGATTTTTATAAAGTTGTTGTTATGCCTAAGCAACGAATTAAATCATAATTTTGATAAAAAACAATAGTAGATAGTAAAGCAAAATGATAAATTCGTCTAACAAAGAAGTAAAATATAATGGTAACTGTAAACAAAAAATACTTTTATGCACGATAAATAACTTGAAATATATTATTGAATTAAAAGGTTATGTAAGCAAATACTGCATTTTTATAAAAAATAACCATTTTTATTATTTTAACTGAAATTTTCAAAGTATTTAAATATTTTTGTGATATGAAAATTCACTTTTTTCCAACATTTCAACAATGGTTTGTATTCAGTCCACATTTTTTTACCTTTTGGCATTTAGATACTATATTTTAGTGTATTGCAAATCATTCTTATCGTTTTATTTATATCTATCTCCAGATGCAGAACATACATGTAAACGTTATACTAGTATCCAAATATTTTTAAGAATGACTGTAGATGTAGAGAACGAATATAAGGGGACAAGAAATGTAAATAATAAATATTAAGAATAGGTGATTTTAATTTTTTTCGAAATTGAAAAAAGTTAATATTTCTTCATTGTGGTTAATATTTTAATAAGATTAAGGGTTCGGAGGGTCTGGATTTTTTGGGAAAACGGGGAAGAGAAATTTGGCTGCCTTCCAACATTCATCTTTCTACTTATCTTGAATTTACAATGCAATAAAAAGTTATTTACTATATTTTCATTTGTGATTCAACCTTTTAACCCCAGAAGATAAGGTATTAAATTATCGTGCAAGAAGTCTTCTGCATTGAATGAAAAGGAAAAAAAAACATTTTATTCGGTACAAATATGAAATAGTAAAGCACAAATGAAGTAACAACATTATTTCAAGTTGCTTTGGATCAAATTTCAGCATAAAATTTTAAACATGCGATGGACCCACGATATTTACTAAAAGCAGAATTTTCATGGTGCGAATTGACAAGTTTTTGCAATTAAAATTTAAAATATGTCAATAAGAAAAAGATTTAAAAATATCAAAAATTGACTAAAACTTGCAATTCCCTGTAACCGTTGCAGCCCCACTTCAATGCATTTGTTATTAGATTCTATAAAGAATTGTAAAATTTCACTACGGTGGAGAACACGTTCAAAATATTAACTAGGCCCCGATATTGTCCTATTTAAGGATCAAATGAATTAAAAATCTTGGCATTGCTCGCAGTGATTTATAAAAAGATTGAGTCGTTCAAATCCTACCGTGTAAGAAGCAGTCAGGTGAGTAGAATTCAGAACAAACACGATTACTCATTGTTATATAAAAGATATCGAAATGAAATACGCTAACTTGGAAACCACAGAAAATGTAAACAAAGGGTATTCCATAACAGGAATCCACACCATATCAGTTAATACTACTGATAGACTGATTCAGGATGTGAGTCAGTGAATGATCACCTCAAGCTTACAAACTTAATTTGGCTCATAGAAGAAAGAAACTTTAATATTGTATCTTACAGTAACTTGACTTTTCAAGTAACCTGAAGAGCAAAGGCTATTCACGTTCACAAAAATCCTTCCTCTCTGGAATTTTGCCTTTTATCTTTGATAAAGTATCTTTTGAAGTATTCAAGGTTTTCGAGGTGTCATATATACGGTTATTAATCCTGCAGTGAGCAAAAGTTTTCCAACAAAATTTCGCTTTTCAGTTAGAAGAAAAGGACCTGTACGAAGAGATGGCATCTGCCCTTTTTCAGTATATAAATTATTCGTTAATATGAAGGTAGATGCACAAATTTTTATGTAATCATTTAAGTAGGTACTTCAAACACTTTATTCAAAACTGTTTCCTAATATAAAACCAACATTTTCTAGTTTACAGCCTCGCGATTTTTAATGACATTAATATTATCTAGAATATTAATTTTCTATAGTAATTCACAAATACTCAAAGGCTCATCGAGGATAGTTGAATGAATAATTTAATGTTGATTCCGTTCACATAAGAACTAGGCATCTACTATTTGTGTTTAATTTCCCTCGGCTCACGGTCCAATATCTGATCAATTTTGAATTCTTTTTCAATCAACGTTTCGTGCCACAGTTTCAAAAGTGCTGTTTTATTATTAAGAATAATTTTTTAAACATACTTCGGTTATCAAGCACCTTGCTGAAATATGAAAATAACATGTCAATACAGACATTAATAATTTTCGTCAATAAAACTGAAAAGGAAGTCAATTATTCACATGCATTTCAGTAGATGTATTGAATGAATAAATGAAAATATCTTTATTAAACGTACTCGGTAGAAAATGTAAGAATATGAAAACCATATTTTTTATTTAACCCTTTCTTTTTGAAATCTCGGTCATGAAAATATAAAAATTTGAAGAACCTTCCAATGAATGTTAGATATTTTATCTGACTTATCTAATTCTATAAGTAGAATTCGAGTTGGAATATTAGAATACCAAGTTGAATTATAATTTGATATTCGAATAATTAGGAATATTCGAATATTCGGAGTGTTCAACTTTCGTACTATTGTATCGACTACGAGTCTATTTTGAACATGAAATATTTTTGTCTAAAAATTAAAAATATTTGAAGTGATGTAAATATTTAAATAATGTTCGAATATTCGAATAATTGAACAATATTCGAATATTAGAACACTTCTGTTTATTCTACTGATTCGTATAAGTTATTCTTATTCGAAGTTGTCCAAATTATTCAAATATTTGGAATAGTCGAATATGTACTTATAACTGTAGCATATATTCTATCGCATTCAATTTCTACAAGATTTCAATATTAGTCACAGTAATCAACGAAAGTTTCCTTATCCACATTATTTGCATTAACTTAAATAGAAAATAGAAAAGGAAAATAAAGATCAGTTGTACATCAGAGACCAACCTACTAAAAATTAGTTTTGCCCGACGCTAAATATGGTTTACGTCGCAGTACCGTCATCGATATCCATGTTCAAATATAATTATTCCAGGTCAATCGCCCAATTTTCCATTTCACGTGATAAACTGTCCGCTTCGCGTAGCAAGGAGGCGAAACTTGGCATATACAATAGACTTAACAGTGTGTACCCGGTCGTTACCGCAACTCGTAATTATATCTAATTCCTAGAGCAGTCCTCGCCGAAAGTTTCCCACCCTCGCCCCTCGGAGGGTGGCGGACGACCTCGCCAGTTGGTCATCCAGGGTCATTCAACGCGACGGTACTGGTTAGACAAAAACCGAACGTGGATCTGCAGCAGTTGAATAATGATCCTTTGCCGTCCCTCTGTCCCGTTATCGCTGATAATCATCCCTAAGTGCTGTGCTCAGATAATTATTAACGTTTTAGCGGAGGCGGGACGGGCGGCGGCCTGTCTGTGCCCGGCTAATCGATTTAAGCTATCTTTCCGAGTTTAATTCCATCAGGGAACATCAAAAGTCGATCGGGCAGTGATGTAATAGAGCGGCAGATTATATCAGAAGCCTCTGTGTCGTGTCCCCCCATAAACTCCGGCACACTCGATGGATTTTCACTGGGATCCCGATACAAAAGGGGCGTCAGAAATTTTATTGACCAATCTCGTATCTCGTTGCGCCACCGTTTCATCTTTTTTTTTCTCCTCCTCCCCCCTTCCCAATATTTGCCCCCAGGTCTCCGTTCACAACCACAGCGACGCAACTAAACCGTAAAATACTATTTTCTCGACAGACTGCCCTCCTCCTTTCATTTCTCCGCCCCTAGTTTCTTCAAATTCCTTCAGAAATCTCGTTTCCCTCTGTCCTGGAAGGATAACATTTCCTTGAAAACAGATACCTAAGGGAGGGCGACGGGTAGGAAGAGGGAAACAGGAACCGAGTCCAGGCGACGGGAGGAAAACAGGTATCTAGACCGTTTCGCCCGGTGCACGGAGATCCGGAGAATAAAAATAAAGCGTGTTATGGGTGGCGAAGGGGGAGGAAGAGACGCGAGGAATGTCGATAGATTTTGAAGGAGGAATTACACCGTCCCACAAAACTGAAACGTCCACCACGAGAGGCTTTCCAGTTTACATCCTCCTCGCCTCTTCTGGCGCTTTCTGTACCCGGCGGCGACGGTAAGGAAGGCGAAAACGAAGAAACTGCGAAGCAAAGAGCAAAAGAGGTCCACCGACGGTGACGGGGGTTCGAAGAGGGGACGGTTTGCCCGGCGGACGAGCCGGTTGGCTAACTAACTGACGGACTCTGGTCGAGGCTAGCCTTGGCTTAGAGTAATTAAGCGTGGCCCACCGAGGAAGGAGTAAGCCGAAAGTTCACCTCCTCTGATATACTGCCGCGCCACCCGGCTTCTGCCCCCTTTCACCCCCCGGTGTCGACCTACCCCCGCTGTCACCTCGTTCGTCTCGTCTCTGAGCCGTCGTTGAACCCATCGGATGACATTCACGCCGCGGCAAAGACGTCCGCGCGCCGTTGGAAGTCGTGGCGGTGGGGAGGGGGGACACGGCGACGAACCTGGGGACGACGATGGGGTGCGGCGGTGTAGAGGGGCGGCTGAAGGGATAATGGATTCCGAAACTAAATGAAACGCGAGCAGCCAACTCCGCGTCCGCGGCTAATCTCGAAACTTCGTTAAATGGCCGTAATTGCATCCTGCAACGACCCGCTTTTCCCTTGTCTTCCTTCTTACCATCCAACCCCTCCCTCGTCGCCGTCACCCTTCTACTCCTCTCTGCCCCGCAGTATCCCAACCGGCGAAACGGCTCTCCTCCTGGCGCAATCTTCCAGGCATCCTCCGGGGGCCCTATGAATCACCCGAACGTCTAGAAAACTCGTCGATAGCGCATACACCATCCACTTTACACGGGTTCGAGAGCGGCTCGAGAGAAAGTTCGATACAATTTGGCAGCGGTCCGATTGCCACAGACCTGCCCTTTAAATGTGGACCGGCGAGGGATGGCTCGCGGTGTGTCGCCTCTCCGTGCCCAGAGACGAATTTCATGGAAATTAGACGCGACGAAATATTGAATTTCCCTCCGTTCCCCGCGTTTTCGCGCTCTCTCTCTTTGCTTCTCTCCTCGATGCCGAGCAGAATATGATTGCTCGCGTTCGACGGAACCGGGAAAGAAGGGGTAGCAATTTGTATTAATATCTGGAGGATCGGCGGGTTTGCGCTATCGGCGGCTGCCGCGCCGTGAATATTTCATGCGGCGGAAGTGACGCGGGAATAATGAACGTTTTGGGAGTTGGTCAGCTGTGTGTTTGGGCTCGCTGGATCTGAGACGGAACGGACTTCCTAATCTGTTGGCCCTAGGTCGTTTCTCGATTAGGTACGGCCGGGGTTTGTTCGGAATTGTAGATTTAAGTGGGTTACGCGCTCCGAGACGTATCTCGTGGGGCTCGCGCGAGACCGTGGGGGATGAAGTAAGCTACGCGAGGTAAGACCGTCTCCGATTGTGAGGCTGGCTTATAGCGTGTAGCCTACTTAAGATAGTGTCTTCGGAGATATGCTTCATTAAGTCTGGAGCGGATTGTTGATACGAGATGTAGCTTATGCAGTTTTAAGTTGCGACTGCGGATGTGTGATACGCCTCGTGAGATCTTGCGAAGACTGTGGACCTGGATCTTGTAAAGTAAAGTCTGATAGGGACCGGCGACATAAAATGTGTTTCTGAAAGTTTGAAGACCGTCTATTTGTTAAGCGGAGTTCATAAAGTTTAGGGAGGACTTGGGACGTGTCTCCTGGGAGGTTTCAAGAGAACTGCGAACATGATTCATGTTTCAGGAAAACTGTCAGCTTCAGACATATTTAAAAGAAGACTCGAGAGGATTTTAGGTCCCGTGAAAATTTTAGGTCACATGAAATTTTGAAGGAACTTAAAGAGACCTGAATCGTGTTTTGTAAAGTCTAAAGAATACTGTCGCCCTACAATAGCGATGAAGTCTTATGAAGGGCCGAGAAACAAGTCTGATAAAATATCAAGAAAACTAGTGACCTGAGATACGGCTCATGAAGTTTAAAGAGGACCGTAGACTTCAGACAAGTCTTCGAAAGTTTCAAGCGAACTGCGGGTCTGAGCATGTATCATAAGATTTCCCGAAAACTGTCAACCTAAAACATATTCTACAAAGTCTGAAGAGGTCTACAATTCTGAATCATACTTCATAAAGTCTGAAAAGGACCGCCGACCTGAGACATGTTTAACAAAATTCCAAGAGAATAAGCAATTCGGAAGCGTATTTCATGAAGTCCCAAGAGAATTGCTGATTTCAGACATGTTCTACATTCTACAAGGTTAAGCTCTACTAGTTTTTCAAACTCTGAAGAGAATTATAAACTTGAAACGTGTCTTACTAAATATCGTATTTGCTTTTCTTCCAGTATCAATATTGTGTCTTCTGTTATAGACGAATATTAACTATGACATGATCAAAACACTATTTGAACGATGAAACAAGTCTCGAGTTCGCAATCTGGTCAGGACTTTATGAAATTTGTCTCAAGAGACAGTATCTTAGTTAGTATCATGGTTTCAGTTCCTCGTGAGACATGCTTCAGAGTTTGTACACCACTTTAAGAGCAATTAAAGGAGATTGAAGTTCGTTTCACTTGTAAGAAGAACTTTAAGAATTTATTCCCATATTCTTTTGCTTCGAGTATTATAATACAAGCATTTGCGATCACCATTCAATTATCAGTATTAATTTTTTTCATTTATTCTTAGTATAGAGGAATTTTTAGAAGACTTTTTTAATTTTAAAAACAGGATAATTAACGAAATTCATAAATTTAACTGTACCTTATGTGGAAGTAAAATCCTGACACCCAAAAGAGGCGTATCCCTTTTTGTTACAAACATACACACATTATCTTTCATTACAAAATGTAAATTTTAAACATATGAAGATCGCTATAAAGTATTGCACGTTGAACATAATCGTAGAATTCCCCAAATATTTCGCTTTCAGATTATCCGAGAAAGAAACTGGACATTTTTGGAAACTGGATCGGATCTTAAAACAGAGAAATTATTAAGTTAAAACAGAGAATGATTAATTTAAAACGCAGAAATTCATGCATCCGGGTTAAAAGATATCTTGTTTTTAGAAAAACGCGTTTAAATTTTTAAGTTTATTGAAAAAATTCAGAAAATTTTCGAAATTTAAACATTTAAATAAAAAAATGTTTTTGATCCAGTTAGAATGTTGTTTCGTCTTAAGTATTACAGTATCTTTCCTATCTTGTTTAAAATTCACAACTTTTAGATATTGTTTGAATTCCTTTTCCTCGAAACTCTTTTCTTGATCCTACATGTAAAACTATGTACCAATATTCAGAAACATTTCCTTCGGAATTCCCTAAAATTACAGCGACACTAAACCATTACATCACACTGTACATTTGTCACCCTAAGGAAACACTTTTCACAAGTCGACCATTTCAAAAACAGAACCGTATCACTAAAAGTACTGTAGTCGCTATCTTCCAACTTGGAGTGCTCTATAAACCCAAAAACCATAAAAATCCACTTCTCTCAGGGACTCCAGATACCTTTCAAGCCCAGCTCGTCCTCTATCTCCCCCAGTCGCAGCACCCATAGTACTCGCATTTATTTCGTTCGCCCCTGTCGCTCAGTCTCCCAACAAAGAACACATCGTCCCATCCCCTAAGGTGCCTTCCACCCTACAGCCAAAGGAAAAAGCGAAAACCGTCGTCCGCACGGAAGATCCATCGAATCGTCGATCGGGATTAGAAAAATGAAAAAAGAGAAAGTAGGTGAATGGTGGGTTGCGTCGCGTCAGGGCGGAGCGTGGCACTTGACAGCTACTTAAAGACAAATTCGGCCTTGAGCCCCTGACAATTATACGAAGGCACGTCACAAAGTGAGTGGGCACTTGAACGTGCTCCTGAACGACGAACTCCGGGACGACGATTCTCAAAACCGTGTAATTCGATTAGCATTACGACGTACTTGTTCTGCCGTCGGGTAACAGCGTGTCGAGTGCATTGAGGGGGTACGCCGAGCAGGTGATATTACTGTAGCGCCAGAATTCCCGTGCAGACAGTTCTAACATCTCCCGAAAGACCTCCGCGCGACCCAGCTGGCAAGCGAGCGTCAATGGGGTCAGGCCGGCGGCGTTCACGATCCCGTTGCGAGCAGGAAGCTTCGGATGACGGAGGGCATAGCCGAACATGTCCTGCGTTACACAACCAATCCTTTGTACTCGGTTTAGCGAGAGTCCCGACGTGGCGGAGGAAAAATGGACCTAAAGTAGGCCGCCGTATTCTCTTGCTCGATAGAACGGCGGCAAACCTTTCGCACGTTAGGTGATTTTTGTTTAGGAAGGTGTTTTCATGTTGGGAACTAAAGGAAATCGATTTTTCTTTATCATCACACTAGTTCATATAGATGAGTTACCGTAACCCGGAGTTATGTACGAGGTCTGACAATTAAATTATAAGACTGAGCGCTATATGACCAGGCTTTCACCTCTATAGCGACTTTACAAAGCGTAACGTTTCTAGCGAAACTCTAGAAAACACCAACAGAATGTCTTCAACTGTTGAAAGACGTTTATGGAGATAATTGTATGTCACGTTCAATGATTTTTATGTGGCATAAAAGGTTTTCCGAGGGTCGGGAAGCAATCGAAGACGATGAACGCGAAGGGCGTCCCAAAACACTTCAAAAACCGAGGATAATGTGGAAAAAGTCAGTGAAAGGATCGACGTTTGAGTGTGAGAATGATTGCAGAAATGGTAAATATTAACTTGGAGGTTCTGCAGAAGCTAAGGGAACGTGTAAGAAAGAAACGTTCGGACTTGTGGCAGAACAACGCCTGGATCCTTCACCAAGACAATGCGTGGACCCATAACGCTGTTTCCGTGAAGCAATTTTTGGCAGATAAAAGGGTCCCTGTACTTAACCACCCACCATATTCGCCGGATTTAACCCCATGCAACTTTTGACTGTTCCCAAAAGGGAAAGAATCGTTGCGAGAGACCCGTTTTGAGACTTTAGAACATGTAAAGGAGAAAACGGCAACCCTATTTCGCAGCCTCACTTTGGAAGATTTCCAAAATTTTTTTCTAGCAATGGGAAAACTCATGCAACGCTGTGTACGTATAGGGATGGGGAGTACTTTGAAGGGGAACATAGTTAAGTTTTATTATTTTTTAAATAATGTTCATTTTTTATACCAGTCTTACAATTTAATTGTCAGACCTCGTACTTTACACCTGAACTTGAAGGAGATTGTTTCTCCTGCCACTTTATTATATCCAATTCAATCCGAGAAATAGATAGGGCTACTCACGTATCGCGGAATCCGAACTCATTTGCGTTTGTGCGTGCGGGTTCTCAGTAAAGTCGTTAGAAATTGCTTAAGAAAGTATAATTCAATTATAATGGGTTAGGTCTTCAATCTTTGAACACCATGCAAACTAATAATAATAAACGCATTTAAACATTCAAGCTTTCCTTTTTGTTTTAAATACGAAATTGTAGATTACATATCTTACATCCGCATCTATAACAAAAATCGTAATGTTCGTGCACGTCTATCTTACCCCGGCAGTACAACACATGAGTAATTATTACGTTTGTGCCAAGGCGAACAACCATACAAACGTTTGTGGGCTGTGTTATTGTTCGTGTTCGCTGTAGTGTACTGCCAGGGTTACTGAAAATGTATGCCGATACTAAACAACGGTTTTGTAGTAACTATTGTAATAAGTGCAGGGAAGACGAATGAGATAATATTAACAATCGAAATATCTGTTTCTATCGCGATGTAAAAAATACGGGCTAAATTGTTATTTTGTTCCGATTCGCCCCGGTTGATCCTATTTTAACTGTGCGTCTCCGTGAAGCAACTTGAACAACAAAAGCACATACCAATTTGTCGCAGACCACCACCATATGCAAGATCATATTCCCGAAGGAATCCTGTTCGTCGGGGTCCGCGCCGGAATCGAGTAAAAGGTTATAAACGCTCTCGTTAGCGCAGCAGGCGGCCCAGGCGAGCGGGTACTCGCCCAAATACGCTAATCCCTCGTAGTCGGTGTTCTTCACCGGGTTGGTTCTCTGTTGGTCCCTGGGCAGGAAAAAGCTGCCTATTGCTCTCTGCGAGATTATCGCGCCGGCCTCGACCAGATCCTGCACGAGCTCGTTATTATTGTACGCGATCGCGAGATGAAGCGCGCTGGCGCCGAGGTACTCCTCGCCCTCGACTACGTCAATGGCCAGCCGCGGAAAGCACTTGAGGAGAATTCTCGCGATCCGCGTGTGCATCCTGGTGTCGCATATGATTAGAACGTGAAGCAGAGCTTCTCCAAGGGATCCCCTGTACTGCATCTGCCAGCAGGCATCGTGGTCGTTCCACTGCGCCAAGGGATCGAACCGCGACAGCGAAGCTTCGATCGGTAGGACGACCTGCTCGAGATCGCGGAACTTCCATCGCAGATACTCGGCCCGATTGATCGCCTGCCCCTTGCCGTCCGCGTACATCAACACGCCGAATTGTTCCCTGATTAGTTTCTCCACCTTCGCCTGGCCGCCCAGGTTGTACGCCTCGATCAGCTCGCCGCCCTTCTTGTAGTTCGCCAGCCGATACAACAAGCACTGGTCCTCGTCGTTCGCCTGGCTGATCACACGGTCAAGGATCGAGCCGGCGTTGACCTGGCTCCCGCGACCTCGAAGCGAACAGACACCACCCATTCAGACATCACCCTGTCGGCCTCATCCGCGTCCCCCAAAATTGCCTGACCGCCTCTGGTCCTGCGTTCCTGTCCGCGGTTTCGATCACCGACGATCCCCAGCGTTTCTTTAGCCGCGATCGTCAACCAACACCCCGGTGCGACGCCCCTTGGGGTTTCTCTCTGCCCTTCCCCATGATTTTCCCATATTTACATCCCCCCGATTCGGCACTCGCGCGGGGTAACGCGCCGCGTGGATAACCGCGATCGACTCCGTGGATTCGGGATACTCGTCCGGGCCGACGGAAGGTGGCACACAGGTTGGGAAAACAGTGCCCGATGGCTATAGCAACCGTCGCCGCGCCAAGCAATCTATAAACTGTGCCTGGCTCCGCTAGACACCGCCGGGTCACTGGGTGATCCCTGCAACTTTCGGCTTCGGGGGCAACCAATTGATTTCTCGGGGGTGCCTTGAACAGTGCGCTCGCGGAATTTTTCGGTCTACGTGGCGCGGATAAGGGAGGGCAGTTCAGGATCTACTCGATGCAGTCCCCGAGATGTTTTCATCGTTTCGTGGAATTTCTCATTCCCCGTCGGCCATTTCTCACCTTTCGTGTATCGAAAGCGATCTGTCTGCGATAGAATTGGTCTTAGGTGGTTGCTTTGGACGTTCTGTGGAGCTATCGATGGCTTCGAATTGGGTGTCTATTGCGAAAAAGTGGTGTATTTGTTTTTTAATGGTTCAATTCAAGTACTGCTGATTTACTGTTAGTCATATTAGAAATATCGTTTCTAATCAATTCATAATGTTCAGTAGAAGCTATGTATAAAATGTACTTCACTATATTTTTTACAATCGAAACGACAAAAAACTTTTGGAAGATATTGTTGAGTTTGAGCTTTGTTGAGCTTGAACTTTGTGTAACTATAGCAGTGGTGGAATTTAATTGTTAGTTTTTAATAAGATTGGTTAGATTGTGTTAGTATTGGAATTTTTGTTTATTATCCATAGCCTGCAGATTTTTATGCAGATTCATGTTTTTATAGACACAAATAAAGGACAGAAGCTTAAATAATATATGTTATCTTCTAAATAGTGTTACATGTACGTTATTTTTCATATTTTGTATATTTTAGAATCTGTAAATATCCTTGTAAATTTTTTGTTAACATTTGTCATAACTGCATAAAAATCCACAATCCGATTTTAGGATGAACTCAATTTAAAAATGGTTGAAAAGGGAGAAACTTGCCTCTGAGAATTTAAGGAAATTTTCATCTTTGTCAATTCTATATTTGTTCGTTTATATTCTGGCCTTCAATTTTAACATTTTACTGAACATGATTCTGTTTATTTAGTTACTTCTGTTAAATGATTTTTTTTTATTACAAACAAGAGTCGAAGAGATAATAGTGTTGACATAATAGTGTTGTTTAGCATATAGACGAAGGGTTTTTATTTAATTTTTTTTTTTTAGTTATTTACTTCATCAATGTTTACTACTTAGCAGTATTCCACAATAAATTAAACTGCTTCCATTAATAATAATCCTGAGTAAATAATCGTAGAGTATTTTTATCTTTAATTTTTTCATCTCTCAGAGTAGATAATTGAAATAATTATTCGTTAATAATAATTATTAAGATCCATATGTGGAGTGCAAAGAGAATAAATATACTACAATTTGAAGAAATATCTACATTTACCGTCGACTGGCAAATACTAAACACTATCTGATACTTATTTCCATTTACTGTTAAGTAGTGCAATATTGTAAGTTATATTTACTGTTATGAAAATATTCTTGATATTTTTTAAAGTGCTTTTAAGCTTAATGATCCTTCACTTATTTTCTAACGCATTCTGAAATGAATAATTATCCTTATATTATATTTGTTTAAATTTCGTAAGCTATTTGTCCTTAGTTACATTTACAGTAATACTGCTATTAATTTAGAAACGTTACCATATCATTAACATGTAAAATCGATCTCCCTAAAAGTTAATTTTTTCTTAACAGAGTAACACGAAAATAAACCATTTTAATTAATTTCCTGTGAAATTAGTAGATCGTCATAGAGTAAAAAAACCATACATAAAAGTCTAATACTGAATCTTCTTCTTAATTAAAGTCAATTTGCTCCAAAAGTTATTTCTATAGTTTCTGGATAAATCGGGATTACGTGCAACATTTTTTCTTAAATCTATCTAAAAAATTGAGAAATTGTGAAAGACTGTCTTTAGGTATCCAAACTGTTATTAAGTACATATTTATTTAAACAACCACATACACCAGCAAGTGATTTATTACTATTATAGAAGCGATAACATTTTACGATAACATTATCTGTATACCGAGCAAATGTTTACGTTTCAATATTGATAGCGAGGAAATTGTTTATAAAATCACTTATTTACTCATCACGAGTCACCATATTATTTGATTTAGACACAAAGATTGCAAGTATTCAACAAAATAATAAGGAAATAAAGACCGTGATAAGGAAGTGAAAATGGAGCATGTCAAGAAGAGTACGAATTATAATCAAAGAAAAGAAGGAATACAAAATATTAGCATGTACGTGTGGAACATTTTAATAATAAATAAACTGTGTTATGAAATGTTGCTTAGACCTTACAATTTCACTAAAAACACGATAAATGTTAAAAATGTTCAGTAACCCATTTCAATTTGAACAGTTTGCATTTCGCGTACAATTTTTAATTAGCGTTCGGAAAATACCTCTTCGTATAACAGTGCATGTAACGCTACGTTATACGATAAAAATAGCATCAGTTAGACTCATCTGAAATAATTATTCAAGCAGCTCACAAAGGTTAAAGAGTCAAGCTTTTTCATTTAAATAAACTTCACCAAAAACTCGGAAATGCTGTACGTCAAAGCAACAAGCGAACCAATTTTCCGTCCATATTACAATTCGAAAAAAATTGCAGCGTAACGAACGCGCAGAAACGTACCACGCAAACTTGCACACAAACTTCATAAATTCACTCCTACTTAGTATTCCTGTTTATTCGATGTACCCAGAATGACAAGCAAACATTTGCTCCACTTTTCGTCGGCTCGACCTTAACACAGATCGATGACGTCTGCACATGCACACGCACACGCGAATCGACGATTCCGAAACCCGGATTGAAAGCTCGCGCAACCGCGCGCAGACACCCGCGAAAATATTCGCCCGCCAAAGACGCGTAAACTCGCTCGAACGAAAAATTACGTTTCCCCGTTGATAATGACACCCCCACGGGTAACGTTCGATCGAATTTCCCCTAATCTTATCACGGTAACGTTTCACCGGGGCTATTAATTCTGGGACCGTACCAGAAAATACAAGACGATAACTGTTTCCGACCGCGCAGAAAAGGGGAGCGAATAAGTAGCGCGAACGTGATTCGCGTGATTGCAAAATGACGCATTGTTGTACGCGGGTTGAATGGAGGCCGGAAAACACCTTTCCAAATTGACGTTCGCCAGATGAATAAGGGCAGATCGTTCACGTGTATGCTCGTCATTTGTTACTCGCAAACATAATAGAGACGCGCAAAACAGCGAAGCAAACGTTGCGACCGCGCTCGCGCGCCACAGCGGCGGGGGGAGAGATACTACTACACGTGTATTTATCTTTTTCGCCCGAAATAATATATCCTTTACACGGGATATGTCCTCGCGGCCGATGCGAATTCACACGTTCACAATCCTCCCCCTTCGCTCCTCTTCCACCTCGGTATCGCGGACGCGTAAAATCAATCAAACCGTCGCGAAACGATTTTACGCGATGCAGTTATCCGCAGAATACGTGTTTGCCGCATATTTTACCCGTTGCGACACACCGCGATTTCGATGATGCTCACGCACTTTTCGCTCGAGGATTTAAAACTTTGTTGTCCAAGCATAATTACGCTGAAAGCTAACTCGATGGAATTCGCGGAGGAGAGAGAGAAAAAAAAGAGAATTTTTAATGAATGGTAAATAAGTTCACGCTAGGCTTGAGTGAAGGTTCAAGCGTTTATTTATTCTATGTTTGTTTTCCGTTTGAAGTACAATTATGCGTTGAAATTTGTAATCGCGGTCATTATGATCGCGTGGCGCAGATGGACGGTATAATTATTTATGCGATCAATGTGCTTTGTTTAAATTTTGTAGCGATATTGCTTTGAAAGCGTAAATGTATTCATGATTCGTTGTTAGAATCATAGTATTTTGAGGGTATGAATTCATTCGTGGTTTGATAATGTGACCGTTGGTTTATTGAGTGAAATGTTTAGTCAGTCAAATTGTTCGTTAAAGTAATCAAATTTAATTATTTCGTTTGCAGTCCGGTTATTCGGGATTAGATTGTTAATGGATAATTATCGTTCTTGGTGATCCGTGTTGCTGGATTTAGGGATGAGAATTCAATGAATTAAACAATTAATGTTGGACATATTTGTCTTGATTGGACTGTTAAAATTCATGCGAATGCAGCATTGCTTCTTCCGTTCGGATCAGCGTCAAAATAAATGTTTTTATTAATAAGATAGCTGCATATACATATAGCAGTCCTACTGCCATCTAAAGTGTAGGCCGTTTTCTTGAAACCGTTGCGGTTTTGCAGTGATCCTGACCGCTAAAAATAGAATTATAAAATCCTCTTTCTGAAATTCTCTCCGCACAGATCCTTATTCTGTGCTGAACCTATTGGAAAAGAGGAAAAATTAAAATTGTAAAAATGGAGACTGCAAACCAGTAAAACCAACTTTTCCATTAAAAAATAGAGTTATTTTATTTTTCTTTTTTGTCAAAACAAGAATTTTGTGAACCTATGAATAGTTTCAGTCCTAAACTGAACATGCCTTACAGTTACTCAATTTTTCTGAAACCGATTGGAACGTGTTTAAAATTTGAGCAGGTTGAGTACAATAATTACTCCAAAATTTATTTTATGCTTCATAATACAGATTAATATTATCCAAAAGCACAAATCACAATTTTCATTTTTATCCTTGTAATAAATCCCCAAAGAACGTTACACTGTTTACCAAAACTGACTCCCTAGTTCCTTCAATACCAATTTTCTTCCCGTTAAGAGTAATTAACGTTCTAATTATAATCAAGGTGAAGGAAACCGATCTTCGTCACGTCGTTTCGTTTCCATCCGCGAGCAAATAACGCAGTTTGAGCATCGAGACGTCTAGACACGTCAGCATTTCGCGGTAAACCGGTATGCGTTACAGGAAAAATAATCGTTCTGTACGTTTATACACGACGACGATGTAATTACGATATTTCCAGACGCGATGATTCAACATCTGCGTCGCGCGATTGTGCTAGTACCAGTCTCAGCGCACTTACTGTCGCTGCACCATTAACCGATAATGAACAGGCTGACGACACATTACAGTTGACATTTCGTGACACGATCTCCGGTATCGCGCATTATCAGTCATCCTAAGTGCCTCGCGCGTTTAAGTTCGCTGATAATAAAATTGCAGCGCATGGAATAAAGTTTGCTTCGAAAACTTGTTTCCGAGAATCGCAGGTTATCGGGTAGAGTTCTTCTCGCAAATCCTTGATTTATCCGTAAGCTGAAACGGTGATTTTGTTTATTTTTAACAGGCTTCTACCGAATGATGATTTAAGTTTTAATGAAGGTTCTACTCTGCTTTCATCGTTGCCAGTCCGAATTACCGAAACTCTTGTAAGAATCTCTTGCCAGGAATGATTGACTATTCGAGATCCTCTGCTATCGAGTTAATCACCTTTTTTGTTTAACTTCATTTTGCTTTTCCTTATTTTTTGAACGATTCGAGTTAATAAATTTTTGTGCAAGTGGAAAATAGAAAATAAAAAATAAGAGCACTCATTCGTTTTTATTGAGTTGTTTATTTATTATTTTATTATTATTCAAGAATTAAAACGAATCGTCTACTTATTGCAATAAAAACTGAAAAACTCTCTAGACATGAAATGTCTTATATTAATATTTATACAAAATTCATGAATAATTTCAAGTATCTTTCACTATCCTTACCAATCGTTAATTCATATTAGAATTCAAATTGTCGATTCCTCTTCAAAGTTGAAGAAATTTAATGCATCATAGACCAAACATTTTATCTGCAATGTCATTCTAGGTGTTGAAGATTTACAAGGCTGGAAATAGTATTATCGTGGAATTCAAATCGGGATAAGCAAGAAAAAGAGAAGTGCAAAGTGAATAAGCAAATAATTGAAAACAGCTGATTTAAAATTCAAATTACTGAGCATGTCAACACGTGGCTTTTTAGTCAATTATCGCAGCAGTTAAAGTGTTAACACAGCTTCCTATTATGTTGCGATGAACGTAGTTTATTGATTCATTTCTTTTACTAAAAGTGTATATAGATAGTTTCAAATAGCGTATTAATTTGTCAGTGAAAATTCTTAAATTAATATACGCGTGGGATTGATATATTCGGTTGTTTCAGAAGTTTATACCACGATATAAAATATTTCAAGAAATGTATTAAAAATTATATTTCAAAAATTGGAAAAGTTAAAAAATTACTTTATTTAAAAAAAAGAGAGTTGTGAAAGGAAAGGGTATTTACATTTAATTCGTAATATTTATTCCTATTACTATTCCAACATAAATAGAAGTAGATGCATACCGTACCTATACAGACGAAGCGAAGACCGCAATAAGTAGAAGACGCTGTGGGATTTCCTAGTCGGCCAAAACTAATTTCTAGAAAAAAAACTTTGCGGTGAAGTTATGTGAATTTACGTCTTATAAATAAATAAATGACAAGGTAAAAATACTAAGATTTAATTAAACTAAGAAACTGACCTTTTTTTATCGTTAGATCCAAATCTACAATGTGAAACTTTATTGCAAAATTTTACCTAAAATTCGTAAATTTATACAATAACAATTAATTTTTTACATTTTTCCTGAAACAATTCTGTAAATAATGTTTTGTAATGAGTGTTTTACTTTCAAGTAAAATTTTTAGCTTAAAATACGATCTCTTCTCGAGTTATCATGTTAATCGTTTTGAGAAACGTGGATTTGAGGCTTCAAGTTTGAATACATTCTTTCTGGTAAAACTTGACCATTACTTCTTACGATGTAACTTTCATCATTTTGTGAATTTTTCAGCACTATCTTTTGAATTTTTTAGTTTTTTAATATTTCTAAGAAACGGGGGCTTTATGAAGAATAAAAAACAAATGTTCGATTCTTTTAATCTGAAATCCATTTGTATTATCTTAATCCCTTCCTGGTCAAACTTTTAATTAAAAAAATGCGTTTCTTTCGAAATAGTTTCTCTTGAAATTTGAAAAGGATCTTTTCAGTTCAACAATGTAAAATAATAGATCTATAGATTGACCTTATTACATACATTTTTATACTCAAAATGAGTTTTTGAGTTATGCTCAAAATGACATTTTTTCTTTAGATGCTCACCATTTTTACAAGAATCCATACTTTCAAAAACCCGTACTTACATATTTCTTTAGTATGCCCTGTAGAAAATAAAACTGTTTAGTTTCTTATTGTAGATTTAACTATTTTTCAGTTACCTTGCACGCCGATTTGGTGCTTCTAGAAAAGAAACTTACATGGATAGGTTTCAGCTATGCCATTTTATTTGAAAAACAAAAGAAAAAAATTGTTTGTATACTTCAATAGTTATGCAATAATATCCTTCCGAAAGATTTTTTATCTTCTCCGTTATTATCTTAGAAAAAGTTCTCAAAGATAGCAATCTTTATAAAGTCTCAAAGTAGTGTAACCCCTAAACACACAAAATTTAATAACCGTTTAAGGGGAGTCCACTGGTGTGCAGAATATTTCTGTAACCACTGAACCGATTGCCTTCAAATTTGACCTATATATTTATCAAACACTACTTTCATGAAACACAATTTTGATAAGTTATGTAGGTTTCATTTTACATAGAAAAAACTGACGAATTTTTCTAATGTAAATGAAATTCTTACTTTGAAACCACATAAATTACATAAGAAACTTTTTTTTCAATTTTGATTCATCAAACGGAAACTACACGTGTTGTAGATTAAAATGCCTTTCATTTTTTATTTCGAATTACCTGGATACGTAACTCCTATGTTTATTATTAAAAAGTTATTTATTATTAAAATAACTTCTTTAAAAATGAAGTAAATTATGGTAAAAATTTCTAATGAACAGAAACGCTAGTTTCTCAAAAAGAAATTTCCAATCTTTGTTATATTTTCGTCTGATGAAATAGGATTCCCCCCTTAAATTTTCTCTGCACTGAGAAGCAGCTTGGAGTGAAATACGTTTTTTTTCGACCACACTAAAAGGAAGAAATATTACATATGTAGCAACCTTCAATAGGTTGTGTATCTAAATTTAATGGACCAGTATAGTAAAATTTACGGAAGGCTGTGAAACACAGCGACATCTATACATCTAATAGCGTATGTCCTACGCTTCGGAAAGTTTGGCTTTTAGCGTTGTCGTGTCGTTACGTGTCCACCAAAATAAAGACTTTCAAATATCTAAACCCAGTTAACCAAAGATATCTGCAGATGTCTGAAAGATGTGGAAAAGATACAGATAAGATAATTGGAAAAGGTAACCTAAACGATATCATTCAGACAACTGTGTTCTAGGAGCTATATTTTCAATGAATTTCAATGGATATCGCATAAATGTCCAAAAAGTGGTATAATATGGGAGAAACCTATTTCCAAACATAAGTATTTATTACGGGCCCCAATTTTCAACAGATACAGTAGTTTCCGGTTAAGGCTAGCATTTTTCATGCGGTTAAGGTGAGCACTGAGCAACTCATACCCTCGTTCCTACCGTGGGAACCTCCTCGACCGAACCCTCGATGAACGAGCGGTACACTTTGATCCTCACCGCGCTTCGACGCCAAGTTCTCGCTCGACGAGGGTCGCTCGACCGATGAGTCATTGCTTTCCTACTGACCGTTAGCGACTCTAATTTTGCACCGTAGCGGTCTAAAAGTGATACCACTGGATTCCTTGCATTCTCCTGAGTAAAATGACACCAAACTTCATGTAAATCGGTCTATTTTTATAGTTTAATTATAGTCTGATTTACGTCGTGTTTGGTTGTTTTTTTTTATCGGGAGAGCATAGGGACTCATTCGGTGTCACGTTCTTCAAGATTCGATGAAAATTGCGTTCGTTCTGCACCGAGCACTTAGCATGGTTAGTTCTGTCCTTATCTTCGGCGGTCTCTTGTGATCTCGAGCGTCGAGCCCATAAAAACCAGTCAAGCGTGAAATCGGATATCCGTGATTCAATTCTTACTCCGGTTAAGGCTAGCGTTCCGGACCCGACGACTGCTAGCCTTAATCGGAGACTCCTGTACTGGGCGTAGGCCTAGTGGAAGTTGCATAGGTTTCCGCTAGAGTCAATACGAGTTCCGAAATAGGTCTTCCACGACTCAAATTCACGTGCAGCGCAGGATTCGTCAGCATAGGTTTACTGATGATGAAGTGAAGTAGTATTCTTGCTTGATCGACGGTCCCAAGACGAAATCGCCGTGCCCCTCTCTTCTTCCACGCTGAATTCTCTCCTCCAGTCATCAACAATTTGTATGACCAATTCTCTTTATGTGCTCGCTGAGCACATCTCTCAGTACAGTATTTTCTCGATACTTGCTCGCGCCTCGGGACCGGACGGGAGCGCGTATCGAGTGAGGACAACGTTTTTTCTAGCGTTACGAGCGTAGAAAGAGACAGCGTGCGAAAGAGAAAGAGGGCGTGATGCTCGAGGCGAGCGAGAACTCGCCGTCTCGAGGGCATTGGACTGATGAGTCGTCGTCTTTCTACTGACTGTTTGGCGACTCCAATTTTTTACCGTAGCGTTAAAAAAGTGACACCATTGGATTCCTGGCATTCTCCTGATTAAAAAAATACCAAATTTCATATAAATCGGCTTATTTTTAACGAAATTAGCATTTTTATGCGTAAATCAAGTTTTTCCGTAATTTCGTTAATTATAACTCGATTTACGTCGTGTTTGGTTTTTTCTTCGTCGGGAGAGCATAAGGAATCGATTGGTGTCACATTCGTCACGATCCGATGAAAATTGCGATTTTTCTGCCGTCGTATTAGTATTGCTTCACACGGATATTCGATCCCTCGCGGCACCGAGCACCGCGCCGGCTACCGTATAACCCGATACATGTCGTCCGCTTCGCTGGTTTCAAGAAGAGGGACCCCCCTTCCCGTGGAGGGGAAATAGTGGGGATAAACAGGGAGCTCGTAGCGCGTGGTTTCAGCGAGCAGGTATCAAGAAAATACTGTACTACTTCCATAAAGAAAACGCTTTTTAATTTGAGCGAAATTCCACCTTTGCTAGATTCGTGTAGTAAAAATCAGCACACCAGTAAACTTTACCAATTCTTCAGGACCAAATATTACTACACTGGTGCAGTAAGAACATAACCACTTTCATCAATGCTGCTACTTTAGTCGAGAATGTAGTAAAATTTCGTAGAATACATACTAAAAATTAAGACACGATTTGTCTCAGTGTGCGAAACACTTGCGCCAATTCCGTGTTACAAATCTTCGCAGACACATAAATTATTAAAACCACCAGTTTCATCTTCCTCGAAGGCAAATACTGTTATCCCCAGCAGAACCATCGCGTGCGTTATACCTTGAAATGGCCTGCTTCAATGCATCCTTCCGCCATAATCGCGTTCGTATCCCGAAGAAACGTTAAGTCCACCGTCTGTTACCATCGCTCGACGCGCTCACACCGTTGCAACTGGCAGCCACCAAGTAAAAGTCTCCCCCGGAGACTCTTGGCCCTCTTAAACTCTTATTCCGCGGCGATTGCGAGAATCCCGACCGTTGATTCCAGGCTCCGCGGGTACATTTTATGACTCTATAACCACGTTAATGCAATCCATTTAATCTTGTTCTCGGGTCAGGAGATCGACCGTGGCATAAACCTTGTACATCTCGGCCTCCTTTATCTGTTGCTTCGTTTCCACGACTCCCCGTGACCCGATAAAACCCCGCATATTTTCGGCGAGCGAAGCCGCGCCGCGCCGCCGAGACGGAAGTGGCCTGGGAAAATCCTTCGACGCCCAGGGTTCACGGGAACGAGATTGCGCCCGCGAAATTGTTCGCCCGTCAGGATCTTGACACTAGCGTCGCGGCTATCTACGACGGTTTATGGGGTTATCGATAAAACGACGGAAATCCCCGTGGCGTTCGAGGCCGTTCGCGTTGTTTACGGGACATCGAATTAACGCTCGCGCCTAGTCACCGGCTCGCTGAAATAAATCTACGACAAGCGATGATCGGACCCCCCGATTTATTCTACGCGCCGAGTTTCAGCGTTTCAACGAGCCGCGAAACACCCTGGAAACCCACCCGCGAAGGTAAATTGTTCGGGTGTTATTACAGGATATTTCGGGATTGATGCGGATGCGTTCGTACCTGCGAATTGATTCGTTTTATTCCCGTGCCGCGGCATGCCGCGTCCAATGTTGCTAGGATTACTTTACACGGTGGACATAGGTCTCTTTCGATATAAGCTCGGTGTGCTTTATTCACGGTTACCTTCCGTTGGTTTCAAAACGAACGTTCGTGGGAATATTGGTAGCAATTTGATGATCATTAAATGTGCCGATGATTATCAAAGTGATGTAAGTCATGTTATTATTTCGTTTCCAGCAGTTAGACCTTTGCGTTTGAGTACTAAAAAAAATCGGTTTCCATTATGGAACCAAATATGTTTCGTAAGATATATATGATCTCCTAACGTGAAATTTATACAAGGGGCCCTCGGACTTGTTACACCCTGTATAATATAAATAGATAAATCTGTTTGTTTTTAACTTATGCTTTAAATACATTTTCTTTTTATAAAATCAAAAGTAATATAAATAAATTAACTACCACACGCAAAAATATAAACAATACAATGACTTTTTTCAATGAAATCCAAATCTGTGTACAACTATAGAAATAAAAATGCTATGAGACTGTAGAAAGGTACACATGTATGTATACACTGTAAAATGTGTGAAATGATATGTGTCAAATAATATGTGCATATGTGTATAGTCACATATTTCTATATTATCTCTATAATATAGAGATAAATCTCTATAATATAGAGATAATATAGTCATAAAAAGTAATAGAGATAATATAGTCTATAAGTCATAAAAAGAACAAAAACGAAGTAAATAGATTAGTTTACATTTCATCAAATCATTTGAAACACTTTAAAAGCTTTGAAATATCAGAAACTGAGAATTCTGGTGCGGAAACACGGCATTAATAAAAACTCATTAAACTAAATTTCAATTAAAACGTGTCTACTTTTAACTTGTCTTATTTATAAAATTTATTATTTAAAGGTATAAACAACACATTTTCGAATAAGTTATATATAAAGCTTAACAAATATACGTAAGTTTTGCATTAGAGTGGCATAAACATTTTATTCCATAATAGAAAAATATTTTGTGTAATACATACTCCCATGACATCGTATTGGTGTAACTGGCCATTAAAGTGTTAGCATGTCCAAATGTAAAAATAACTCGAATCCAAAAATACATATATCAATAATGACCGTCTAAATTATTCCACGAAAGAATAAATAAAAAATAAAAGCGTATATATAAATATACATAAGAACGATTAGAACGTAACTTTTAACAGTGCGAATCTAGTTTGTGCCTTGAAAAATTTCTAGTCAAGTCATGCCCTTATTACGAATCAGTCTATTAAGTATGCCTTTATTCTTTATCGCGACGAATGAAAGTACTGAGAAAGAGTTGAGAGGAGACATAAAAAAGTAAGGCGACGTGGAACATTAGTTATCACAGAGTAACGATGGCGTTTGGGAAGTTTTATGTATGAGCGTTATCTTTATATTCATGCTTAAGATTTAATAAAACAAATCTTGAAAAAAAATTACTCGTTTTACTGTATATTGAGAAACGTGCAACTGCATTTAAAGAAATTCTAAATACCAAAATTATCACCTCTTAAAGTATTTCTATCATACCATTAATATTTCTATTATGGATTTAGTTACTCTGATTTACAAGTTCTACTTTATACATGTACTGTACCTATTAAGCTGAGAAGATTACTTTAGATTCCAATTGATTGTATGCCACTCAAAGCGTAATCTTCTCAACTCAGGACAACATAAATGCATTTCCTTTTGCAATAACTTTTAACAGCATTATCCTTTCCGTAAATTATTTGATTACTACAGTAGAATAACAATACACATAGTAGATATAAGAACAGTAAAAAAATTTGTTTGAAAACAAACTAATATTAAGTATTAAAAATATACTAAAACGAAAACGTACTAAAAAAAATATAATTTTGCGTGAATTTTGGTATGTTCTTTTTTATATAAATATTTATAATGTTGTACGTTTTTGATACATCAGTTTTCTCATTTTGTTGCACAAATTTTTTTCTCTTGATTGCGAACAATGTAATTCCTCGATTCAAAATTTATCCTAAGATCTCACTAAATTAAAAATCTAGAGTCTAAACAAAATCATGTCCAGTAATTGGGTTTTACATAACATTTATTATACAATATTTACACCCTATGTTTTTATTTTTAGTCATATAAAGAAATTTTAGATCGGTATCAAAATCATTATCTTCTTTTTAGTAGATTTTGAATATTTAATAGAAACTTGTTTTAAAAAAATTGTTTACTATATGTTAAGCTTAAATCTTTATTATCTACATTAATTTCTTTTCACTTAATAGAATTGATATTCTTAATTTGTTCTATAATTTAAAAGAAATAAAAGGCTTCTTAATTTTTAATTTAAAACAAAATTTCTTCGGATTATTGTATTGTCATCGGGACTTATGTATGCAAAGTTTCGAGTCGATCAGATATTTGCAAGCGGGTCAAAATTAGCTTACAAAGTTTCACCTAGATAAACTAACAAACAAGTGAAGCTAAATAAAAGCTTGTAAATGGAGGTTGCAGTGAACTAGCTATTGTAATTAAATTTTTAGAGAGCCAAAAACTATACGCAAATTTTCAAGCCCGAAGGACGTGGACAACAATAATGTTTCCAAGTCGTTTTTCCCAAAACTGTAACTGTCGCGAGGTTTCCAAAATTTTCGCGCATTTTTGCCCGAGAAGTTATCCTATTCGCACTTCCGCCGGCGAATTTCGCTACGTCCGCGTATAGCGAACGGTTGCTAAATCCCCGGTTTCCGGAGAAAATTTCGTGTAACAAAAGGGGAGCGTCGCTTTCACGACTTTTTTATTTATCCTTATTAATGGTACACACAATTGTGGCGGTTATTCTCAGAGGTCGCAGCTTTAGATTCTCCGCGTTTGAAATTCTAACTATACGTTCAGCTGAAAAGATCAAAGGAAATGAGTCTGACGACTGAAGACAACAGTTTATTGCGTAATAATCGTCGCTTGGCTTAACGCTGTTCCTTATTTCGCTCGTTTTAACAGCGACTAACGCCGACTAAATCCTTCCTCCCCTTTGTTCGTCGTTTCGCGCAAACAAAGTTTCGACGCGAATCGATCGTCGGCTCGCGTCTTTACGCCAGGCCAACCGGTGATTTTTACATGTTGCTGAAAATGCATCAGAGGGGGAATGCAATTTTTTTTTGTGCATCCTCCTTTGTGAGGACGAATCTGAGTTAAACGCTGTCGGAATATTGAGGGCAATCAGTCCCGTATTCTGCTATGGATTAGTTACGCTACGTACCATACCGCTTTGATTCGAGAAAATCTGTAATAGAGACGAACGCTTCGGAGAACAGAAAGGTCACGGGACGTGGTGAGATCTTGAACAATATTTTCGCGAGCGTGATAGAGAATTTGCTATACGGACTCGTTTTATATCCATTATTCTAGGTCGATTGGAGGGAGCGGATAAGTCAGATATGCAAATCTTGTGTAGAACATAGTGGCTGACTTTGGATCAAATATTTGACAGGACTGATATTTCAAATTTACTGTACGGAAATGTCTATACGAAGTTGTCTCGGAATTTGTAAAAATGTAAAATGCAAATTCTGTCCACTTCCGTCCATAAGTTGCGACATGCTCAATGAAATAGATTATGAGATCATGTTGGAATTTATTAATTTATTAATTTATTAATTTAAGCATAGAATTTTGTGGAATTTAAAAAAAAAATCGAAGCGTTCGCTGTTAAAGAAATCTTTGAAAAATTATCCAATTTATGCTTAAAATGGAAGAAACAGCTACAAGCAAAGTTAAAAAAAATTTTTTCCATTTTTTTTTTTTAAATTGCTCATTCCAAACCAAACAAAATGAAAAAGAAAAATTTAATTATCTTTTGTTTTGATGGAGTAATCGAAATTTGAAATATTTTTGGCTGAAAAAATTGACAAAAAATAAAAAATTCATAACTCCTTAAGGCTTTAAGATTAAGGCCTAAAATTTGGTATAGTAACTTCATTTAATGTATATGAAAACATATACAAAAAATTTCAGCCAAATCAAAAATATACGGGTCCGGACCCTCGGTGATTTGACATGGAATGCTTTATATAAATATTTCAAACGTTCGTATAAATTTCGTTAATCTGTAGCTTTTTCTACTGTACATATATTTTTTTGAATGTTTTGTTACTATACTTGTAATTTTATACACATTCTGATGCTGTTTTGCATTTATTTTCTTGAAGGAAGCCAAAAAGAAAAAAAGTAACAAGGAGAAGGAGGAGGAGGAAGAGATGGAAATTCTCCGATACAAAATTAAACATCAAAAAGAAGTAATACGACAACGACTGGAAGGGCCGCGGGGGCGGTGGCTGGAGGGGCCGCGGCAACGGCTGGAGGGGTCACGGAAACGCCAGGAGGGGCCGCGGAGGAGGCGCATCAAATTATTTTATATTTAACAATTAAATGAGAAAAAAATATATATATTTATATATGCTTTAAAGTTTATTACCCCACCTATACGCTAAATTAGTTGTCGGAAAATTCTGAAACTTTACAAGCACATCGAGAAACAACAATATAGTAAAACGGTCTTAAAGCATTTTATTGTAACTCTTACAATATTTTTCAACTTCCCCATTTATAGGGAGTTGTATGTGTACAACTCGCAAATCGGGAAATTCCTTGTGCGGCTCGTAAAGAGCTACACACAAAATAACCATGAAGAGCTGTAGGCATCACTAATCATAGGCATCACGATATATAGAAACTATAAATGTGATCGGTAAATTTTCGGCGAGCAAGAATAACCCCACCCGTGAGCGAGCGAAGAACAACCAGTCCCTTCCGCGAGCGAGCGAAGCGAGCGAGCAACAATAATTCTCCTCGCGAGCGAGCAACAATAATTCTCCTCGCGAGCGAGCAACAATAACCAGCTAGTTTTTATTTGAGCGTATATGAAACTCTCGATAGAGTGTTATAAAGCTCTAGATGAAGTTTAGATAACATTCTAAGTATATGAAATAGGGTAGATGTGCTTTTACAGAATATACATATGTATACATATAACTGTTGATACATATTACGCATAAGTGCATATCATACAAAAGTGTAAATTGCTATAACTGTTATAGTAATGACTACTTACATAGGTATACATCTATATTTTCAAATTAAGTTTTTTAATGAATTTCTAATATGCAGGGTGGTCCACGCAACTTGTGCACCTCTATAACTTCCAAAATATGCGTTGCACGAAAAAATTTTGTATACAAAAGTTGCATAGTTTAAAGGGGTACATTATGTACTGCATTTATTTTTTTTATAGGTGGAGGCGTTTCGGAGATTTGAAGGTCAACTTTTTTTTTTAAATAGAATACTATATTTTTTATATCAAAGTATGGAAGAATATTGAATTCTGAGTAAAAAAGTAGACCTTTATTAGCCCTAAACCTAATAGCTAACGAGTAATTTCACTTTATTTGTCACGTAAACATCGCTGTCCTGCGGAAATCTGTGATAAGGTTGAATCTCCAACTTGATATTACGTGAAGAAAATTTTCAAGAAATAAAGTGAAATTACTCGTTAGCTATTAGGTTTGGGGCTAATAAAGATCAATACATTTTTACTCAGAATTCGATATTCTTCCATATTTTGATATAAAAAATATAGTATTCTATTTAAAAAAACAAAGTTGACCTTTAAATGTCCGAAACGCCTCCACCTATAAAAAAAATAAATGCACTGCATAATGTACCCCTTTAAACCATGCAACTTTTGTATACAAAATTTGTTCGTGCAACGCATAGTTTGGAAGTTATAGAGGTGCACAAGTTGCATAGACCACCCTGTATAAAAGAAAACGCTTCAATATTTAGTTTGAGTAAAATAGCTTAAAGTGCAATTGTTCATTTCATTACGAGTTACTCTATGTAATCGTCACCGTTAATCGTTACTGACTACAATTCCATTGTGCAGTCAATAACACTTAACGATTGTGGAAAATAAGTCGTAATTAAATTAGTAATTACACTTTAATTACGATTCGTGATTTGCAATGTATAATCACATTCCATTTAGCCCAACTCCGTCCTGTGAATTTCCACGTTGTTCAGTCGTATTTTTAACATGAATATTTGTAAAGATAACGAATGTTGCGCGGCGAAAATTTCGTAGGCTTGGTGACTTATGCGTTCATCTGCACCAATGCGAACAATTTCGCCACATATTATAACGCTGCGAGTTTTCCGTCGCGGGAAATATTCGCTACCGCTTCGAATTTTCGCATTCGTCCGTGAGATCCTTAATGCGTTTTTTCACATCCGCGCGAAAAATGTCGCCTTCCGCGTTGCTCGACTTTTCACCACCACTGCGAATATTTCGCGTTGATCCGTGGGATCTTTAAAACAAACGCAGCGTCTGGAAAATTCGCGAGAAGGAAAGCTCGTGCGAGGAAGCCACGGGACACGCAGAGGAGCGCCAGTTGCATTAATGTAACTTCCCATTTGCATTCCACGGCCATGCGATCGCTTAACGTGCGACGTAACGGCTCACATATGTACGCGGCTTTCGGCGTGTCGAGCATTTGGTTCCACGACTATTTAAAAGCATCGATACGATCGGTGGCCCGGTGGAAAACTGTGTCATTAGCAAACCCATTCAACGAATTCTGTTTCCGGCGTCAAAGGTGCCGAATAATCTTACGTTTCGTTCAACTTTCGACGGGCGTTTTTCAAATATTTTGCAAAGTGCCCGATCAAGATAGACGTATCGATTGATCGCGATTGAAAGGGCTGAACTCGTGTTTTTCAATCGGAACGCGGCGAAACGACGCTCGTACGACTGACAATCTTTGTTGATTATTATGCACCGGGGGTATTATCGTTGCGTGCGTGCAGAGTTATCCCTTGGTTGCGAGCGCATAAAATGATCAGTTACGGGAGAGCGTGTTATTAACGCGTTTCTTTTGCGTGACCGAAGGATCGGTAACGATTAATTATAAAATACTGCGGTGGACAGACTGCGAGAGACAGGTAAACCAACGGTTGATAATATCTAAGGAGCGATAATATTATCAATGATGTTCGGGACAATAATGTACGCAGGAATATTAATTTGGTTGCTTCTGGTGATGGATCTGTCGGCAATTAACTTGTAAATGTTTCTGTTTTTTATTTTTTCTGAATGTTACTTGTAATACGTGGTAATTGAATATTATTGAAAGTATTTATTATATAATAACTCAGGGTGGATTAAACAAAAAAGCACTACCTGAACATCTTGTCGATTTTACAATCTAGAATTCTCAAAGTAGGATAAATAATTGAGAAAAAGTTGTTTAACAAGCATATTAAATACAGGGTGGGGCAATAATTATTAGCACCACTATCCGGTGGCGATAATAGTTTTTTTGCAGGTGGAGGTACTTCGAACATTTGAAGGTCACCTGCATTTTTTTAAATGGATCGCTATGTTTTTGCTTCCGTATCATGATAGAGGATCTTAAAACGAGTTCAATGACCTATTACATAAGGTCATTGAAGGTCAGAGAATGTAGAGAAAGGCGATTCATTTACTACCAAAACCGTAAGTATTATCGCCTTTCTCTACTTTCTCTGACCTTCAATGACCTTATATAATAGGTCGTTGAACTCGTTTTAAGATCCTCTATCATGATACGGAAGCAAAAACATAGCGATCCATTTAAAAAAATTAAGGTGACCTTCAAATGTCCGAAGTACCTCCACCTGCAAAAAAACTATTATCGCCACCGGATGGCCCCCTTCGTACTGTGCAATTTTATTTCAGCAAATATTTCTGTGAAGCTTATAGTTTCCGAGATATCTGAGGTGCTAATAGTTATTGCCCCACCCTGTATACTCTTAACTTTATTAATAGCAGTAAAACTGCTGAAACTTTTCGTTTATATTATCGTTCCAATACATAGGGTAATGGTCCCAATTAATGAGCCTGTACCTAATAGTACCTATTAGTGTGCCTCTACACTTAAATAAATTATAAAAAAGAATATCTCTAAGAAATAAAAGAAAAACGTTTTTTTAAATAAAGTCAAAGTATTAAACTTAATGAAAACAAATGTTTTTCATTCATTTCTAAAGGGATTCCTTTTTTTATAACTTATTTAAATGTAAGGGCACACTAATAAGTTCAGGCTCACTAATAAGGACCAGTACCCTATACAGTTCCAACGAAACTAAATTCTTAATCCTCTCCGACTCTTTTGTCGGAGACGAAATTTTTTTCGTACCTAGGTAAAGTTTAAATCGTTGGCTTGTGACACTATTGGATTTAAATAAAATATGAAAACATGGCGAATAAGTCGCCAAAACTAACCCAAACCTGGGTTCATTTGGGCTAATTAAAAATAACAAACAGTGTTAGTCCAGGACCCCTAAAGTTAACGGTCCGCCCCTGCTAATAGAATATAAATAAGATTCACCACTGATAATTACTATAGTCGCTAATGATTATTGAAAATAAAAAAAAAAGTTGTTTGACTTTCTGTCATTTTTTGTTTAGAAATTGAACCATTTTTTACTGTAATATCTAGGGTTATAATTTTTCTCAAAACGGTTACAATTATCAACAAAGAAAGAATATCAGCATAAAAAATGTTGGAAAGATCCTTTTCTCTCGAGTATCATGTTTGCATCATATTTTTATTTTCGTGTAATTAGTAAAACCGCAGGTTTAACCAGTTAACTGGGTCATTTCCATATCAACTCGGAATTAACAAATTTTTATTCACAATAAATAATACACATGATGTAATGTAATATTTTCCTTAATTATGATGAGTACCAGCATACAATTTTCACGATAATTAAATTCATTAAAAGATTTCAAACAATGAGCTAAGTGGGTTTTAAATTAAAGATATTTAAAATTGAAACTCCATAAACTGTTGTGGTGGTTCGAGTTCTAATCAACATTGTTTTGTACTTTCTCCAAGAAACTCTGATATTGAGTTAACCCTTTTGCTTTAACTTTTCCGCGAAGTTATAATTATTGAAAGTGATCTACACGCAAAAGTACATAGTTCGACTTAAACACTTTTCGGTGAACTTGAAATTTCCGTGGACTGTTGCGTCTAACAAACTACGGTTAAAAAGGAATATAGGGAAACAAAAGTTGAATAATTGGAAGTGAAAAATGAAAGTGTTCATTCAGTCCCCAAGTGCTGTGAGAAAAAGAACAGGATAAAGTTAAGCGTCCCCATATTGCCATGAAAGTGATTGGAAAACTCTCAGCAAATGGAACGTCGCACAGTAGTATAGATCGAAGAATATAGTGACACTATCCGAACCGAAGAAAATCCGTAGCGAAATATTTAAGAAAATATTTGCACGTAATGCTAAATGTAATACATATTTTTAAGATCTTTAATTAATTAAATAACTATAGCATTACATTTTCAACTGTTTTTGCTGTTTTTTAAGTGCTTATGTACATAAAACGACAAAACGCTGTCAGGTTTACACAGTAATACGTAATTTGCAAAGCAGGACGAAGTAAAAAACGATTCTTGCATAAGTAGACAAACAAAACCGTGTTTAACATATTTGAGTTTATAAAGATTACGAGATTTTTTGCGACTTGAAAGATTTTTATATTCTTATTATAGAATCTTGACAGTTTTCTTTATTCCAAGCAGCACACTTTAAAATAAATACGTTGTGAATACTAATTTCTTGTTGGCAGTAGATATTTATTTGTTTATTTCGCAGAAAAACGAAAGTTCGCATACAAAATGAAATGAACGGATAATATAAAACTATAAACCAGGCTTTATGCGTCGCAACGCACAGTAGTTTCCATAAGAAATTCCACCACCAATCACGTCGATTACATTGACCGTAACTCCACACTTACCCATTACAATTACCCATTGCAAGTGTACTCAGAGTCAAGTTCGACCGGCCTCCCGGTGATTTAGACTGATTAATACACGGAACAGTCGAACGTGTTCGTCGGCATTCGCGTCGGAAGATTCATCTACATCTTCCAGTCGGAAAAGTTCGACGAGCAGGCAAAATTATTTACATTCGGAATATTACCGACGTTATCTCATTAGTCGATGTCAGAATTATGCAGTTACGCTCGGTGGCAAAATGCACCGAGGCAACGTGCACGCTCGAACGTATTCGCGAATTTCGCGGCTACGTCGCCGTCGCCGAACGACGTAATAACATTTCTGATTCATTTTGCCTCGATGCTATATCGCGTTTCCGCGATACTTAACGGGGACGGGAGCGAAGTGTCCCGCGACTGGAACACATCTCCCAAAGCGGAAACCGGCGAAACCAGTTACGTGTATCGTCCGTTCGACAGTAATCACCGACACGCTATGATTGCAGGCTCGTTAATAATTGTCCCGACGCGACGTGGCAAGACTTTGGCTCATGAATAAGACGCTCGGCGTCAATTAACCCGCAACAAAGGCCGATCCCCGCGCGAAACTCGATGACAATGAGCCTTTATCGCACCGGGGAACAATTAGAGGCTGTGCTTCTGGAAAGTTCGGGATAAATCGAATGTCACGGGCGACGTCATTTTATTTTAATAGACGTTCGGTTGTTCCTGTATTACGACATTCAGGTGTCGCTTCGTTTAATAAATCCATTGTGCGAATATAACAGAGCATCATTTTGATTGAGGATGCTGTTGAATTTTTCTGTATGGAAATGTGGGAGGAAATTAGGAATGTAAGTTTTGTGGGCCACGGTATCGAGGAAATGTTTTATGAAAGAAAACGTGGCAAAGGTGGACAAGTTCTAGATAGACTTGGTGTGGTATAGTAAGGTAAATGGCCCCAGTTGTGGAGAATGCTCGAGTAGTGGACATTTTGAATTTGAAATGCTATAAAATAACATTTCATAACGTTGGAACTGTGTGAAAATAACAGGGCATTTACTTGGTTGTTTCCAGTTACGTTTCAGCAGTTCTAACGCATTTGTTGTTATATTTTAGCATTTCACGTTCAATGTGTCCACTACTGAGATATTTACCTTCAGAGTTGTTTTGCTAACGACAGGATGTAGAAAAGTACCTATTCGAAAATGCAGAAAATCCAGAAGAAACCACGACAACGAGTAGAATATGTACCAGTTTTTTTTTTTTGGCGACCTTCGTATAGAAACCCGTTTGCTTAATGAGTGAATCTGGTCGTCTATTCCGGTTTCTTTGCTAATAAACGCGGCAATTTCTAATAGGTAGGTAGTATTAAACGGAAGAAATAAACCGACAGTTATGTGAAACCGCTATACAACAGTAGAGATAACACTGAGGAAATTAAGAGATGATATTACATGTAATCAAAATTGTATAATATAATCAAAGGAATGCTAAGAAATAATTAAGTAACAATAGAAAGCAGAAAATTTATATAAGAACTGAAAAAAACTATTTTATTTTTCTTATAAATGAAATACTATCATTTAACGCACAGAAATGTGACGAAATTTGTATAAAAACAGTTCTTTCAATTCATTTTAAAGAACTATATTTACAATTTAGTCATTAGTATGGCCACCCTTATTTTTAATCACTCCAACTATTGTATTTTTCATACTATTAACTAATTTTTTCAAAATTTTTTGCTCGATTTTGCTCTATTCTTTGCTCCAATCTAAATGGCAAATTTTTTTATTGGACTGTCGGTGACAAATTATTTTATTAAAGCCGCTCTTAACCCATTAAGGACCGAAATGGATTCGCTTAACACACTAAAAATGTTACGTTAATGCAACGTTAGGTCTCATTGAGTTGTCTTCTTAACGTTATATAATATATATTATATTCCGCTGCGTTATTTAGTTGAAAAGAAACGTTGTTTTCGTGATTTTCTTCAATAAACCAAATTAAGATGTTTAATTAAAAATCGATATATTTTACATATTGACGTTTCAAAATTATAGCCAAATGCTGCCCAAATAGTTAAAGTTTCTCTGCTGGTATTTCTACTTATGCTAACGGCATTATTATGCCAATAGTAGCACGCGCACACACACACACACATACACGAACAATTTGTTCAAAATAGGCTAAAATGACTCCAATAACCTTGAAACATGAAGACCAAAAAATCGATTTTCGATTTTCAGGGTAATTACAATAACTTCCGTATAAATCGGGAAGTTAACAATATCAAATATCAGTTCCGAAAGACGTGTTATTTAACACCTTTCATTTGTAATGTTATACCAGTTTGAAATAATTCGTATTACGACACACTTTTGATAAATAAAAAGATGTGTATCAAATAAAACTAATTGTACCAATAATGTTATAGAAAACTTTTGTATTTTTATTGCGACACGAGAAATATATTAAAAATAATCATATTTAAAAACGAAACACAAAAATGCAATAAATATTTTAAGAAATATTTTTATTTTAACGTATAACAACATTTTTAGTAATACTTGTGCATTTAGATAATCGTTATTGTTGTAATAAAATTGTTATCTCATACACTTCTAGATTATTTACCAAAAATATGTGCGTTGTAATATTAATATTCCAAACTGATGCAACGTTGTAAATTTTCTCGAGGAAATTGGTTTTCGGGGAACTCCATTTCTTGTAAATTATATTGTTACAAGTTCTTGAAGGCGACAGAGTGGCATGAGCTTCTATTTCGCTTGGTATTTGTTTGCTGTCAGTGTCAAGGAATTTTAATAGGCTTCTGTGTGCGAAAGAGTACATGCCATGAATCTATAAGGTACTGAAATGGAGTCAAGATTGTAGGTCCTAGTAGATACATAATACAAAAATCTGAAAATTGATAAGAATATAGTATTTATCCTTTTTACCCTGAGTCTCCTCAATTCAAACTCAAGATAATAAAAATTGAAAATTCTTAGGAGCTGATTGATGATCGATACCCCATTGAAAATCAATTTTAATAATAATAATAAATTAATTTATTATTAAAGAATCCGATAGGATTTTTCAATCATCTTAGCATCGTGAATGAGTTTTACATCGAAATGCTAAGGTAAATGGAAACTGTGAGTAATAATAAAAGACAAAACTCATTTATCAAAATCTGAATCACAATAGTTGTGAAATAATTATAACAAATACTGATGATTGCCGACTTTCATTTGTGTAGAATGGCTAGAATACGTTGAACGTTAAATACGTGACAAAATTAACATGAAGCAGCATTACGTACACTCATGCCTTTTGCAAACTATTAATTGCACCATATACATGCCAAGTACTTGCACCGAGTCATCAAGGACAAAATCGCATACTCGGAATTCGAGGAACAATGAAGAGGCTTGTTCGCCGTACTGTCGGCATTGTTCCTTTAACACGTGTACTATAAAGGCAGTTTCAGTACAGTGCCATTATGTTAATTGCATACAATGTTACTGGGAAAAGTCATCAAGTAAAAAGTGTGTTAGACAAAAGAACAGGAAATATTATATTAAGACAAATTACATTTCCAAATACATAGATGATAATGTAACTACGAGAGAACATGCAATAAAATAAACGTTGTGGTCGGGAATTTAATTGATAACAAAAGTAGGTGTTTTCGTCGAAATCTTTTTAAGTTCTTAATAGCTAATCTGAATTTTCACAAGCAAAAGTTTCAGAATCTTTTGAATTTTTATTTTAAATCAAAAAAGTTTTGAACACTGTGCTTAAAAAGCAATTGTGTATTATAGTGAAGACATCGATATTATTCGATATGTATTTCAAAATTGTTTCGAATCTTCCGAAAGCCCAGAATGTGAAAAATATACTTGCCTACGGAGGCTTAAAACTAATAGCGTGTATTTGGGAACGTGATCAAGGCGAAACGTGACAGAATATAAATTATGGCATTGTGGGATATCAGGCGGAGATATACTATATTGTTCAAATAAACATTAGGTATGTATTTTCTATTAATAAATTGTGATGAACAGACTGTGGATGTTTATGCATTAATAATAAGCTTAAACATAGAATAAAAATGTTAGTTCGCATAAATATTGACAACTTGCAATTAGTGAAGATTCATCACTGACAACTTATGAAGTTAGTAATTTCAGTACATTTAATTGCACCACAGAAGTAAAAGACTTTAAAATACAAATACCTGTTCAAAAATATTATAAATATAGCAAGCATAATTTCCTTGTTATCTAGATTAAAATTAGCGTACATTTTAACAAAAGCAGTGTAACACTTTGGCTGCTAAGATAACTTCTCTGAATTGCTTCAAGGTGTGCAAAATTTAATTTTTTTGTTAAAATAAAAAAGAAATAGTTCAATATTTTTTTACTTGAACAAAAAAATTTACGAGCGAATTTATTAAAGCTTTCGAGAAAATTGATTTTACAGAATGATCAATTTTACGAAGAATAGATTATGTTTTACCTGTTGTGAATTTGTAATAGTAATAACTTAATTAACTAATAGAACTATCATAAATCGCCTATCAGTTTGCAGATTTAAAGAGTTTAGATTAAAAATTTGTAGTGGCAAAGAGTAAGAGAAAAGTGAAAATTGGAAATTTAAAGGTTCAAAGTTGAAAATGTGGAAAGTTGAAATTTGAAGACTTGAAATTGCAAAAGTAATATAGGAAATTTAATAAGAATTACTAAAACTACAACACAATATAATATCTATCATAATATAATTCATATTGCATAGATTATTCTTCAAAATCTATTTTCTTGAAAATGCAGTCTTATTTTTGTCATATATTCTCAAGTAAAATAACTCCATGTTCGGTTATCACTACGATTTCCACTCCACCCTGCATAGTTCTGAACAGATTAAGTTTGCATTTGTTTGAAAATGCTGGGCTAAAAAATATATATATGTCGCTTTTTCTTAGCGCAGCGCGCATCTGTATCAGAACGTCACATACAGTGGGTAACAGAAGTAAGTAAACTCTATGATGTGTAACAGCAACATTCATTTTAATTCAACTGAGCATTTAACATCAACTATGAGAAAAATAGAATACGTAACATTGACACCCTTCAACAGTTCACAACATTGGCTGCACTTGTTATAAATATATTGTAGCGATTCTTTTTTGTTTATTCCTATAAATATTTTATAGAGGTTACAAAAGTAAATAAGCACTTTCAATTTTTTATTATATTTTGAAATTGCAACACAAGTTTTCGAAACATTTCACTTAAATATAATCTTTCAATATTTCTTTATTATTTTTTTAAGTAGTTATGTCTATTTTATTTAATAAATTTAAATTTAAAATGAAATGTTTTACTATATTCTATTTATTTCGAGATAACCGTTGAAAATGGTCAAAGTCAAACATTTGACAAATGAAGGAAGAAGGATTGTTACTAAAATGAAAAACAAGAGCAAGTCGTATAGACAAATCGCAAAATAGTTTGAGAAATCAGTATATTCCTTGCTACGTGTACTTACACTTTTTATTAATAACTATAGTACTGGTACTTAGTTACTTTACTATACTACTCACGTGTATAATTTTGATTCTTACTTTTGCAACATTTTCTTCCTAATTTTTTATTTTCCATTTTCAAAACTACGAAAAACATAAATAAAATTATTTGCAAAGCATAAAATAATTATAAATAACAAAGAAAATGCCTTTGAATAGAAACAGAAGGTACGCCATACACTGGAATTTGAAGTTACCTTACTAAAACTGTAATAAGTTCACATATCCCTAAATCTGCTCATTTCTTTTCTCCTAAAAAAAATTAACAGTGGCAAAAAATCTACATTCAGAGCAAAGTACAGTAAACGTTTTTAGTATTAAAGACGATTTATCTCTCCACACACTACATTCGGCCCGATTATTGAATCACAATGAAATTGCTGTTCTTTAGCCCAAGCAGTAAGAATACTGTTCCTTGCTCTAAAATTAATTTTTTTTCGTTGCTTATGTAGCACTTTTTTTGTAACAAAACTGCATCACTCGCATTAATGATCAAAGAACTTATAATTATTTTTTTACAACCATAGTACAAACGTGATATTTATCATAATATGAAAAATACGAAGTGATTAGAAATCGGGATACGAGCAGGAATTGAAACGTTTACCTTACGACACGCAAGAAAATCACGACTACCGAAAAAACGCGTTTAGTACGGCTCAAGCGGCGCGCCACGCGACCACGTGACCGGTCCGAGTCACGTGATCGCCAAAACAAGCGTCGCGATTGGGCGAGCGGGGAACGAGCGAGCACATATACCGTGGCGCGAGGCAAAAGTCGTAGTGCAAAGCGTGCAGCGTGTTTCTCGACGAGCTGACTCTCCGTGAGTGACCTTGATCCCCGTCGCGAGTTCTGTGACAGTCCCGGTCGCGTAGATCCGAACAGCCGTCAGTAGTAATCGAGTCATCGTCGTGGAAACCCATCCGAGTGGCGAATCAGCGCAAACAGACATCGAGAGGAGAACCAGCACAAACCGAACGAACGAACTAGACAGAATGAAAACCATCGTCGCATTGTTGGTCGCAGCGTGTTTCGTCGCGTTCGCGCACAGCTATCCTCGTGAGTACCAAAAAATCGCATTCATCCGTCGAATACACCACCGGCGTGCATCCAGTGTTTTCTTTCACCGAACGAACGGTTTTATTTGGTATGAGAAGTGCGTGACGACCGGGACGATTCGTTAGGAAAGTAATTAGAGTGACAGATGGGGGCACCGGTCACGTCCGGTTCGTCGGTCGTTATCGTTGTTTGCGTTCCCCGGGATTCCCCCCTCGAAATTAGTTTTTCCACTGGTTGACACGTACGAACTTCGTCGCGACTGTTCAGATTCGAATCTTTCGAGAACCTTTTTTTTGCGTTCTTTTTTTGTCCTCGTCCCACTCGATCACGTGATCGAACGGTCGGAGATGGAAGAAACGAGAACGACACTGTTCCTTGGCAATTGCTAAGGTCATATTCGTGATCTTGCCCCGTGACAGTTGAATAAACGGTTGTTTGGAGCGAAAGGAGCATGCGTGCTCGTGTATACGTGCGGGGGCGAGTTGTGGATGGGGGTTATAGGGTGCTCGGAAAGTCACGTTCGTTAATCACGCGGTGGATGTTTGGTGTACGTTTGCCGCGCGGGTACATACGTTTGATTTTAGACTGTACTTTTTCCCCCTCCTGCTCTGATTTTTCTGCCGGACTGTTCGGAAGTTTCTGGAACGACAGTTTCACTTAATCGTTCGCCACGTCACGTTGGTATCATTTTAACCCTTGTTCGTCCTTCGAGGAAACTATGCAGTTATGTTTATTTTTGGAGCGTCATTGTGAATGTTGATAAAGAACCGATATAATGTTTAAGGAAAAAAGTACATGGACATGTACATAGATACCTGTAATGACGTTTTTACATTTTTCTGGGAAGTCGAAAAAGTTGATGGAAAAAATTAAAAATACAATTCGAGCGAAAAAAAAATTTGCAATCGGAAAAAATATTTTCGGATTTGGACTTGCAATTAGTCATGTCTGTGTATTTTGTTTCTAGGATTGGTGTAATTAGGAATGCATTTGTGTTCAGAGAACTATTTTTCTTAACCATACAGGTGTACAGATTTATTTATTTATCATTGAATTAATTCCTTTTATTATCATATAGTTTTAGTATTCAGCATTCTTGAATTTTTTCGTGTGCAAAAATCAGTTCTCAATTTTATTCACGCAATGACTCGATCTTTCTAGTGTTTCAACTCTTCGAGGCTCAGTGATATCATTTTTATATCAATTGAGTTTTATTAGTATAAAACTAGAAACAAAACTTGATGCAAAATTAGAATTCTTTTTACACTTATTTTTATACAGTTTTGGTGCATAATTAGAATTTTTTCTAGCCTTGAGTTTTTTATCATTACGTTTCAAAGAGTTAAAGCTAAATATGTTAATGTTGAATCCTAAAAGAAATAGATGGAAGATTTTTTCCAGCTCTATCGATTATTATTTTATATTAATTGTTTATTGTTTGGTTATCGAGTTAAATGTAGAAAAATTACTTATGGGACTTCAATATTTACCAGAAAATCCAACGAGTGCAATTTGAAAAAAACTCTGAACTCGTCGCTCGTCAGTAGACTGTGGATGTTTGTACAAAGTGAAATTTTTACAAAAACAAATAATTGAAACTTGTAGACACTAATAATAGTGGACCTTATTTTGTATTATATTACTATATTACTGTATTATATTACTATATTATTATATTACTTAATAATAGTTATTCTATTATATTATATAATAATACTTATACTATTATATTACTTTATCTTACTTATTTCGAAAAGGTATCATAACAAACCAGTTCGAATAGCAAGTGATTCATCACAACAATAAATATTCACTGCTCCAAAACAGTCCTAATTGAACCGCGAGGTTAACTATTGTATACTGCACCCAAAATAAATATGCAATGCGTTGCTATAATCAGATATAGGCCTTTAAAAATCGATTTTACTGCATATTGCAGTAATGCAAAAATATTGCATTTACTGAAATTTAGTTGAAAAATTTGATGACTTTTAGGAAATATTTGCAATTGTGCAAACGATTCAAAATTTAACACGTTGGATTTAATTTTTTTTATCAACATATTGAGCTGAATCAAAAATAAGTTCAAATGTCAATAAGATAAACTTGTCGTTCCAAGAATAGTAATTTTTTTATTATGTCAATTAGGTTGCACTATAGCTATTGCTGGAAAATTATCCGAGTCTTGATATATTTTATATTAAAATAGCATTTTTTATTGAGGAGCAACTTTTATTTTACGAAACAGAATTCATTTGTAATTAAATCTAATATTGTGAAATCTCATTTAACTACTAATGCATATTAACAAAATTTTATGTAAGCTTCTTTTAGACTTTCAAAAATTTTGATGAGATACTAAACTGTTTATCAAAGCCTCCACTATATTCTAAAATCGTCCTTCAAATGAAATTTTCATTACTTTCCTCAATAAAATAAAAAGAATCAATTGAATGAATTCATTCATTAGAAGCAGAGCTAAAAGTTTCATTGAGCTAAAAGTAATGATTATCTACTACAACTAACGTGAAATCATGTTCATGATTAATGATTACCAAGTGATCTACTAATCACGATTCATGAATAATTTAAGTAATCAAAGCAAATTTAATCAGTGGATATGATTAACTCAAAAATAATAAATCACGAAATGATTACTTTTTGTATTATGATTGACTCTGAAACTTGTTATTATTAGTTATAATGAAATGAAACAGTTTTTAGAAAATTTGAATGTGCTTAGTTATTCAATAAAACAATAAGTAAATGAATCATTCATTTCGCAATTATAAATTACCAACTCTCATCATAATTACATACTGATTTATTCTAATGATTATGATTAACATGATTATTTTGCATAATCAATTATAAAAGTAATCACAACATAATCAATTGCTACTCAACTCTGATTTATAGTAAACACCCCAAATCATTTACAGATGGTTAAAGTAAATATTTCTACAGCTTTAAAAATATCGAACAAAATGCTCTTCTAAAGTTCGTCTCCGTCTCCATATCTTCGAAACGATTCATACATATTTTCGCGACTGTTTACTCGTTTCCGTATCGTGTGTCTCGTATTTATAGAGCTTCCTGGAAACATTTAATAAACATGAAACAAGTTGTGCAGTGAAGAGGGAGGTGGGGGAGCAGATAATATTCGATAAATATATGCATATTAAATGAAGAAGACCTGCTCCTCTTATATAATAAAATAACTGAGAACATTCTGTGTGATGTTGGCTGTGTTAACCGTCTTGCTTCTGGAAACCATAGGCGCGCGTATATTTGTAAACGCGCTTAACTTCTCTGCGCCAGAACAAGGCTAGGGGGAATATTTCCATGGCAGAGGAAAGCCATCTTTGCTATAAAACTTCGCAAATCAAGAGATGCTACCCTGTTGTCGTTGTTTTATGCAGTTTTATGCGGAAAGTTGTGCGCGGTATGGTCGTGTATGCGCAAGTACCACTTCCTCTTCACTGTGCTAAGTAAGCGGGAAAATTGCCAATTGGCATATGTCTGCTTTATTTCCACTGCGGTATAATTTCCGCGCGCGCGGCATCTTAATAACCCGCATAAATTAGAGCAGAGCGTTTTAAATCGTTCCCGATATTGGCATGGTTTCATTCTGTGTACGGCGGTAGAATTATCTGGGCGTAGTTCATGAGAGGGTCATTTGAATCAGACAAACAGATGGGATGATTTTTTTTTTATTTATTTTTTTTATTATTGTTACGTGGAAGTAAATGAGTAACGATTTTAAACGAATACTATAAATAGAATTATGAAGACAATTTTTAACCGTTTTACGCTCCTCTTATAAATCTCATTTATTACCACTTTAATTATTAGCACATCGTTATAAATGTGGATAACGACATTTTTACAGACCGTCAAATATTAACCTTTAATTACTCGCTTTTCAGTTTTTGGAAAATTATTCGCATGTCTTCTACCAACCCAACGTGATAGAGTTCTCGATAAAATGAAACAATGATTTTATTTCAAATTAAATATTTATTAGCAAAAAAAAGAAATTTTGTTAATATTTTTTGAATAATAAAGGGAAATGAAATTCCGCTATGACCTCATGCGAGTAGTTAAAGGTTAACACGAATTTTCCTAGATTTTTAAAATAATTGCGGCAATTATTTAAAATAATTGTAGCAGGGTTTAAACTTAATATTAGTTATTTAATTGCAAAATAAATTTCAATTTAAAAATTTTTAATTTTTAATTTTTTAAATTTTGGAAATTACAATTTCCAAAATTGTAATTTTGGAGTTTGGTTATTCGCGAAAATTCTTTTATACGAGCGCAACGCAACAAATATTCTATCAAGGTTCATTGTGGGCACTTGAGCGTAACCTTGAAATAATTAACACTAATTGCGTAAATTACACGTTATTACGTTTAATAAATTATATTCTGATTTACGTCACCTTCCCCTTTGCATTACGTATATGTACTTAATTTAAGCATGTAGAGTGAATCGGATAATTTGAACCTCGAAAAACCACTTAAAGTGTATGTTTTGCAAAAAAAATGATTTACATAAGAATTGTAAAATATACAGTAATGAAAGCAGCACGTACGCAAAACATGTTTTTTTAAACGCAACCCATTTATTTACGAAATATCAAGGTGATTTTCATTTACTAGAATGGAGTACGCATGTTTTTATATCAACATTCCACCAAACTGTGAATTTTTTGCAAGAAGATATTAATCTATATTTACTTTAATTTTTGCAAGTAATGAAAATTAGACTTCTTGCTGTTCTGTAATCTGATTTTAATTTTCCTTCAAGAAGTTATTCAAGGTGGATAAATTATGCGACTCTGTACATCTATTCTCTTTTCATTTAATCCATTAAGGTTCAACTTGCGTTAACACAACATTTTTAGCGTATTAAGGAAATCCGATACGGTCCTTAATAAATTAAATCGTCACGTAACAGATTTAAATATACATACATACTGAGTACTCTTTTTGACAAAGGATCAATACAACTGAAAAAATTTATTTAATGACAAAAAACTTCCCACCTAAAGACACACATTTGACTCCTCGCACAATTAAGTACCTTTTCCCGTAACAATAACTATCACTTGAAAACCAATTAGCTCTCGAATCGCTCTCCGATACGATTCAGCGGTACTGATTTTACCTTTATCTCTCCCCGAAGACCTTCTGCTTGAAACGGCCAATTAAAAAAAGAATCGGCCGAAACGAGCAATTACCCTAAGCGATTTATACGTGTCCCGAAACACCACGATTTCTTTGGACCGAATCGTTTCACAATTCGCGTTGCCCCGAGCACCGTCGCTCGATTGTGACATTTTTTTCGCGTTACGGATTACGCCACACGCGGAACACCATTAGCTGAGATATCGTTACAGCGGCTTTCCGCGTGCGTGCTCACGTCACGATGTTGAAGAATGTCACGTAAAAAGCCCCTCGAATCGTTCGCGAGACGGAAGGAGCATAATCGTCGGTCGTCGGTACGTCCCGCGATTTCCTGGCTCCCCGGTGTGAAGTTCATCCGGAGCGTGGACTTTGGTAATTAGCAAGCGACGCGACGCGACGCGGCGTCGCGTTTTTGCAGGCGGCCAGCCAGAGGGAGGAAGGGAAACTCGTCGAACCGATGCTATTTCATTTCCGATGATAATTGTTCGGCTGAATTCTTCCCCTGACCCCACCCCTCATCCTCGCCATGCAGTTTTCAACCGGAGTTCCCTTCGTCGGTCAAGATTTGTTGCGCGTGCCCCGAGTTCCTCGAATACCCCCGATTATTCCGCAAATATAGGTCGTACTGTTGCCAACGACCGACGGCGATAAAGATTCGTGTAGTGGTGCGAACGACGTGCTATACCGATAACTATTACAGCGAACGTAAACTGTGCTCAGCAACTGTTCCGTTTCCTTCGACCTCGAACAGGTATCGTTCGATTTTAACGAGGAGCATCGACCGATTGTGATACGCTGGCCTTTTGTGATGCTTGCCGGTATGATAGTGGGTGTAAACATATGCGACGCGTATTTTATTCGGTTGGTCATGCTCGGCCTGTTCCCAGGTCGATGCCGTTAACTTCACGTTTTATCATTTTTGGGGAGAGATTTCGGGGAGAATCGAAATATATAGAGCGGGGCGAAAAGCACGGATTAAGGGGTTATATTCAGTCAGGAAGTCGAAAAAAATCACATTTTAAAAAATAATAGTTTCTGAAAGTATCTCATGTTAGAAATATTCTGTGAAAGCTTCAAAATTTGACTAAATTGCATAGAGATATAGACACAATTAATTTTTTCATTGTATGTAATTAGCTTTTGACACTTTAAACGCTTTTTTCTAGAAAAAACGTTTTCAAAGACGGTGAACAAGATATTTCTAAAACTACTGTACCAATCTTTTCTAAATTTAGTGAGCTTATTTCAGATATAAAAATCTAGTAGTTCTAAACTGATTCTGAACGACAGTGCTCACCACAGAACCAGTTTTTGAAAAGTGAATGTCAGTCATCGCTAATAATTCACACATGAATTGATATTTTTCTACCAAAAAATTAGGAAATACTTTTTAAATGTGATTCTTTTAAATAGACAAAGTGTTGAATCTATACATGCTTATGCTATTTCAACAACAATTCTCAATGATCCGCTTAATTTCGACCCTTAACCGTGCAGAGTGTGATTCTACGTGAAGAAATAAGAAAAATATATTTCGCGTAATGTTTTCTTGTCTGAGGCTTCATTTAGAGAAAATCTATTTTGAAGAATCGTCTACGAAATTTGAATTATACTACGATAGACTACGCTTTCAGTATTTCAAGTTTACCTACATCTTCAACTTTTTAAGTCCCATTCTTTAGTATTTCAAATCGCAAACTTCAAATCCTAAAATCTCCAACTTTAAACCCCTAAATGTTCAATTTTTATTTTGAAAATCTTTAAAGCTTGAAATTATTAAATTTTCAATTTCAAGCTTTTTTTATATCTTCAATTTACCTTTTACAATTTTGCGTTTCAAACCTTTAAGTCTATATTATTTGAACTTTTCACATTTTCGCTTCAAATCTTCCAGTCTGTCACTTCAAGTCTTTAAATTTTTAGCTACAAGTCTTTGAATCTTTAATTTTAAGTCTTTGGCTCCTAAACACTAATATTTTAAGTCCACAACTTGAAACCTCCAAACCTTTAATTTCACTACTAAAAATTTCCAAATAACCAGCTTAAAATCTTCGAAATGAAACACTGAATATCTCCGAATTTCGAAATTATACTCTTCAAATGTACAACTTTAAATTTTAACTCTGTAAATTAGCAATTCAATCCAAACTCACTATATCTTCAACTTGAAATATTAAAATTGTCAATTTATAGTCTCCAAATGTTTCGTTTCAAACTTTCAGATCTCTTCAACTCCAAAAATCTTGAACTTCAAGTCCTTTAATCTTACAGTTTCATATCATCAAATCTTGAACTTTGAGTTTCAAAATTTTCAAAAATATTAAATTCCCCAAATATTCAGTATTAATTTTAATAATTTCTTGATCTGCAATTTGGAATCCTCGAATCTCTAAACTGAAATCTTAAAAATCTTCAAACCTCTGAATTGAAATTTAGAAAATCCTCAAATCTTTAAACATAATCTGAAATAACTTCAGATCTCTAGTTGTAACTCTCCAAATGTTGAATAATAATCATAATCAATCCAAATTATACATTAAACTATTCATAGAGTTTGCAATATCTACATGTAGACAATAGTAGCTAATTTTACATACATAATTAATTCACGTCATTATTCAATATATACAATGTGTAGAAACAAACCTCCATCTGAATGTAATTTAGTTAGATATCATATTTTGAGGGGTTAATCCTCCGTTTATAGACAGCCAAGCAAATGCATGTAACTAGAACATTTTCAAAGAGGATAACATTCTGCCAAGTTGCATGAAAATCAATATATCACATTTTTGCGATATTGAATGCAAAAGAAACTTCGAAAGGAGGAGATTGTGAAAAATGAGAAGGATCACTCGGTAAATTTTGTACGTGAAAATAATAAAAAAGTACAGGTATAAATATTTCAAATATCGTAATTGGATAAATTGCATTAGGCGATTCCACGTTCATCTGTTCGATAAAATTAAATATTGATCTTGCATCGCTATTTTTGTTCTTTGGCGCGAACAAATTTACTAACCACTTTATCTCGACAGATGCAAACGCATTAATTGTTCTATTGAAACTATGAAATTCCCCCAATCACGATTTTTCTGTTAGACATTTTCTTGTAAAAAATTTTAACAAATATTACTTTTGTACAAAATATTTCTCAGTCTTAAAACTTTATACTTAACGATTTTTTAAAATGTTATTACTAGACTGCGGATTTTTATGCAAAATAAAGTTTTTATGGGCACAAATAACGAATTGGAACTTGAATAATAGTAATTTTAATTTTCTAAACATTCAAACGTGAATTATATTTTTCATTTTTTTTTTTTTTTTTTTATATTTTGGAATATGCTAACAGTCTTGTAGATTTTTTGCATATTTAATATTTTCATAAATGCATAAAATTCGCAGTGTAGTTATTACATATACAGTTTACATAAATTTTTAAAAACCAATTATAAATATTCTTGGTATTCAATTTGAATATTATATTCAACATCATTTTCTTTTATTTCTTTTGTTATTATTGTTCGATCTACAATTATGTATGCCTATAGCACAATAAAAACGTTTAATAATAACAAACAAGAAAAAAAAAACTTAAAATTATTACGCAACTCGCGCCACAAAATTTCCACCGGTATTCATAAATGTTCACCGTCCGACAGATATTCATAGTAATTTTCAGACCGTGTCGCGTTATAGTTAACGCGAACTTCAGGAATGCATATATTACAGTCGATTGTTAACGCGCGTTTATTGTACGATCCATCGATGATTCACTGCGGCCGGAAGTGAGTGGAGGAACTTACTGCTGCGTTACCGAAGCTTACCCTGGATCCTCGCCCTGGCTACACCATTTCTCTTAATACTGTGCCTTTACAAGTTTCCGATCTGTGTGCATCGTTGCAGTTGCGATGCAATTACCAGGCGAAATATGCGTGGCGTTTATGTCCCTCCGACTAGGCGCTCGCAATTGCATGTTATCGTTGCGTTTACATTTCGTCGACTGGCACTCGTTTACAATTGCACCGACTAAGTACTTGTTAGCTGGTTTCACGGCTGGACAACTTTAAAAGTGTGTTTGCCTGTGTTTGTCACTTCTGACGTTAACCATTTTTTAACACCAATAAATCACGAAAGTCATTTTCGGTATAAGAATTATGATACAAGGTAGCGAGTAGTATTTTACTTGCAATGGTAACGGAAAATCAAAATAACTATTTTTTAACATTTTTTTCTGAGAAAAATTGTTTTCTGAATCTTGACAACTTGATACAGTATTATTTAATCAAAGCAATTACGAAATCTTACAAATATTTTTTGAAGATATGAGTCATAAATTAATCTCAAACCCTCATTGCATTTTTTTAGAGTCTATTGCTTGGAGGTTAAAAAGTCGGCTTCTTTTTAGTACTTTGCGAGCATAATTCAAAAATATTATTCCAAAATTTTATAATGGTTTCTTTTTATCTACAGTCACTGAATTTTTGTACCTAAGTAGTTCATTATATTTTTTAAATCCATATAAAATATGAACTCGTTTCACTTAGCAGATTTTTTCAAAAGGTAAAGAGGATTTATTTTGTTCCTTAATTGAGATAATCTTTATTTTTGAAAGTGAAAAAATCTGAAGTTTTCATGTAGAACGCAATTTCTAATACCGAATTCGAGAATTACACGCTGACGAAATCGCGATTTCTTTTCGTCGAATCGGCGCGGTCGAAGCCCCCCGCCAGTTTATTTATCGCATGCCAATTGTGCGGGCCGCGTGGCGCATATATAAATTAGTTTACACCGCGGACGCTCTAGCCGAAGTTTAATTATGCCCGTGAATAGGATACGTGACTAATTACTTCCGACGTCGTTCGATCATTAATTAGTTTATGCAGCATATCGAGCCTGCCTGTTCAGGGTGTATTGCTTTTCCTTTTTTGCGCGACGCGCATCGAACCTTCCTCTCTTCTTCCTTCGCCTTCTCCCTCCCCCCACCTGGCCACCTCGTCGCGCGCTCACGAGCGTATTTACGCATCCGTTGCAAACATAAATGGATGTTTGCGCTCCCCCGTGTAGTTCGTGTCACGCTCAGTTGCTCGGTTTATTGTATACGTACGTACCTTTCCACTCCTCGCTATCTACCAACTTAATAATCTGCCGCGATGGAATAATGTGCAGCGACGTTGAACGTCGGAGCCTGGCAAGCGTCTGCTACACTGCTACCCGTGAATCGCGAATTTTAATCTTCTCGAATGACGGTCTTCGCAGCCCGATCCATTCCATTTCCTTACTCGGAAGTATTTTGCAAACAATCGGTTCTTATCCTGGGTATCGCTGTGATTCGCGATGATGGTATTGTTATTTGTTAACTGTGGAATACAGAATGTGCTGCGGAAATATTCGCAAGTGTTTATGTTCCGTGGAAGCTTGCCTTAAAGTGATCGTTTAGGATCCAAGAGATTTCGCAAATAATGGGTTACTATGGATAATACAGTAGATTTAGAAGGATAATTTGTAGATTGTATAATAGATTTTTTTAAAGCGAATTGTAAACTATTTTAGTATACAGAGTCGTTTTGATATAAGGTGACGATTAGAGGCCGTTAATATCTCGCAAATATTTCATTGTTGACTACTACAGTGATTCAAAATTATACATATTCTTATTTGTATAGTGTAAAATACTGGACATAGGTTTCATCGACAATGTTTTCACCGGAAAGAATTCACAGACTTCAAATTTTAGAGCAGAATTAATCGACAACAGAATTAATCGACAACAAAATTAACCGACAACAGAATTAACCGAAGACAAAATTAACCGACAACAGAATTAACCGACAATAAAATTAATCGACAATAAAATTAACCGACAACAGAATTAACCGGCAACAGGATTAACCGAAGACAAAATTAATCTACGACAGAATTAACCAAAGACAAAATTAACCGACGACAGAATTAACCTACAGTAGAATTAACAGAAAATAACAATGAGCGAGATACACATTACACATTCTTTGCGTAGGCAGTAACATACTGGTTATAAACGTCTTTATGTTGAACGATTTCTGCAATACTACAAAAATTAAGGTGTTAAAGGAAAATGGCAATATTTAATACAAAAAGATGAGACATAAGACCTAATTTATTGGGAAATTGTTTAACAATAAGGAGACTGATTATAAAGCGAAAACAAAACAAAAAATATAGATATTATCACATATAAACACGTATTTATACATTATTAAAATAAAATTCTTAAGATTAAATATAATCTCAAAACCAAGAAACATATATATTTTATTATAATTTTGTAAAAATATTTAGACTTAGTACCTTCATATATTTCTTGTTTTTGCGTTCTTTGTCTTGAGTTCTTATCGACGAACTTTTTCACAAAATTAGTATAGTAATTTGTTTCTAAATAAAATAAGATATTATTAGCTAGGAAAATGATGCAAGGTCACTAATAATAATTACGAATATTTTGATTATTGATCTATTGTATGTTTTTCTTAAAAGAACATTTATTTTACTCAAAAATCGAAAAAATTTCATTCCTAGACGTAATACTTTATAGACAGAGTAATAAGCGGTCCTGCGCACTTATTTCGATATAATGTGAATGTTCAATATTGAGAGTATTTAATAACAATTAGTTATTAGGTATCACAGTGATATTGATTTGCGTGTCCTATCATTTTCAGTGAAGCGACTTGCTAGGTTTACCGTTCAAATTTGTCGCGGTATTATTGTTACTAAATATTATCAATATTATTTCGCTCGAAAAGATAATATTGGTATGTGTAAACTGTAAAGTGTGATAGTTTACAAGGTACTGTTCGCTAATTGTCACAGTGATTTGAGTTAATTATATTCCTCTGAAAATCTACGATATATTAACATAAAATATTTTTTCTTGCTATGTCCAACATGTTTCGATGTAAGGTAGTGTTTTCAGTACGAAGAGCGAAAGAAACTTTTCCTTTTTCTTCAACACGTCAAATGAGAAAATTAAGAACATCAGATAAAAGTACAAAAAAATAGTGAATAAAGTGCTTGAATCGAATCAGAAACTCCATCCTTAAATCGAAACAATATTGTATCTCTTACTTCTGCATTTAATCCATCTGCAGTATAAAATAAATTGCTTCCTCCTTTTAAACTTCTTAACTAATAAAATATACACATGTCTCTTTCAGTGGAACACTACTTAATTTATCTTCATTAAATAATCACACTGGATTCTACTTTAACCAGAAAATCGTATTCGCCTCTTTGAAAGGCATTCATTATTATAGATCCTCGTAATCCATCCATCTACTTTTTCTTACGTATACGACCACGAACACGATGAACAGTTTTTAGTATGCTATAGAATCTAATGAATCGCTGGTTGACTCGGTAAATCGGTGATCCGATGATCTGAGATGAAACGAGGGTAGGGATTTGCTAAAGAAAAAAATCACCGTACTTTACCATAAACGTTTGCTAGATTGGACATTCTAGTTATGGGTGGAGGGATCAAGAACGACACTGCATACTACGCTCTCATTGACTGGGTTCCATAAGACGAACGAATCGCTTACTTTTTCCTATTACCTAAAATGTCAGTATAAAAGTAGTCGTCGAGTTAATAGTTTTTCGACTTAATGTTGATACGCAGTATCAGTTTAAAGAGGAACGTAGACTAACATCGATAAAGCTTGTAAACGAATTTTCATTGCATATAAAAATTTTGTTCGTGATTGTCAGGGGTCTGATAACCGTTTGACGGCTGTCTCGGGTCATTCAACCTAGTGCCGTACGATATCTGAATATTATCGTGCAAAATTTATTGAGGTATTATTTTCACGACTGTCGTCTGGCGCCAACCAGACGGACAATGGACCTCAACCTTCAGTCATTCAACATTTGCATAATAAATTGTTAACAAGTGAAACTATGTTCATATGGGCAACTATTTCACGTCGTGTAATGAATAAAATTGAATTAGTTAAAGAGAATATGGACGCGGTTAGAATTAATTAGGGTTCCAACATTAAATAGGCATTGTTCTCTGATTAGTTGTCACTTTTATCGATAATTCGAACAATGAAACGACTAGGTAGCTCCATTTTTAAAGTTGTTCCAATTTGACTACCAGAACGCTTTAGTATACAATATACTAATATACATACATCGATTCATTTTCTGTTTTTCATTTCCTTCGGTATTGTGGAGTTAATCACCTTGCTAAATCAACGACTCATATGCAAGTATAATAAATTTTGCTTGTATTGTACGAAGTAACATTACATGCTATTTCGTATTTAAATTTTTCGAGTTTTCTACTAAAAATCAATGAATTTTGAAGGATTGGATAAAAATATTTAACGCTAAATTTACGTTTTGCGATTTCAATTAAGGAGTCGTTCTGGTTTAAGGGATAAAAAAATCAAAATATTTAAAATTGAATTTGTTGCATTTTTTAACTTCTTGTTTAGATAGGATTTAGTTGAAATTTGGAAAAATTAAATTCAATGTACCTGTTGTTCTGTTTTATTATATTAATTGTTGGAAAAATTTGGATGTATAATATTTAGTGTTAGTAATAATATCAGCATATTATTCTACACAATTTTTCTTGAGATTCGAGAAATTATTTAAAAAAAGGGAAAGCAAGATTGGGTCTTGAATGAATGAAAATCAATCTTCTACAAGCCAGGTGAATCAAAGTTACATATTAAAACCTGTGAAATTAATTTCGCTTTGAATATTAGTTATTTAGAAATATTTCATTTGAAATAGTTTTTAATGTTTCTGTAATCATAGATTTAAATTAAATAACGATGTATAGCAGTTTTAACTCTTAAGTGGATTTTTGAGGCGGCTGTGGCCTCACACAACTGTAAAGTAATAATATATAAAAAAGAACAGCAATTTAATGTGAATGGAATCGTTTGAAATTTATAAATCTCCTATTATTTCATGATTCTAAGAATACGAAATAAAATTAATTTCTATTTATCAATTCAGTAGCAATTAATATTAAATGAAATTATTATATCCAAATTGAGAGACAACCTAAGGATTAAATTGTGTTTTCTTCTACTTAAATTATGTGATACAGATATTATTCAATCTTACTAAAAAAATTGTATAATAGGTAATAAATGAATATTCATAAAAATGTCTCAATGTTATGTGACTCAGGATATTTTGCAAAAGTTGAACTTTAAACGACTGATTAACATAAGGTTTACATATTTTGTAATACAAGTTTGAGATAGAATAAAACGAAAATGAAATAATAGGGAATTTAACGTAAGTCTTACTTTAGTATTCTAGAATAAACGTAGTCATAATTTTTCTCTAGTTTGTGGAATCCTATAAAAAAAAAAACATTACAGAGAACATTTCAGCAAAGAAAATTTGCAAACAGGATTCCAGAACGATACATTTAATTCCTTCGATTCTCTAGAAAAACCCAATCAATCACCAAATAAAATAAGATGAAAATAAATCCAGGCCATACAAACATAAAATAACAACTTCCAAAATATTTCCTCAACGTCGAAGTCCCTTCGCACCAGCACTAAAAACTCACCTCACCGAATCCCCGTAAAGTTACTAAAAATCGAAACACCGAGGCAACGCGGCCCGAACCAGAAATCCCACCATATACCTCCACCATACAGATCGCGGAATCATCGAAGACTCGAAAAGCTATTGCACGAGTAAACGTACACAGTCGAAGATTCAATCCCTATACCCGATTGGCTAGTAAAATATTTCCACCGGTACAAACGATTACGCCAGCTTGCGGTATTCCGTGTGCATGTGCGCGGCACCCGCGTGCGTCGTTGCTCGCGTCGCGAGGGGGTTCCTCCTCCTTCCGCACCCCCGCGCTCGCGCGTGCACAGCGCACACCGTCCCTTCCCCTCGGCGTGTACACCCGGTTATATCCGTGGCACGAAGCGCGGCCACGGATTATGACCAACTCGTATTATTTTCCTGTCGTGAACAGTCGGGTTCTCCCGAGTCCCCCGTTGACGCAGTACACCGGCGGCGTGTTCGGCTCGCCTTGAGTGGCAGTGGCAGCGCACAATATGCGGCCATTAGGTATGCCGGCCGCGTCGCGGTGCTACCGCCTTTAAGTAATTTAAATGAAAAAAAAGGGGGATAGACCTCTGTACCCTCCTCCAACCGCTTCGGTTCGTCTGCACTGTCGTGCTTTCCACCCTCCCACCCTCCTTCGACCCCGTCACTGATGATCGCCGCATCCGTTTCCCCGTGCTTTGGGTCAGGCTCCCCGCTAACATGCTCTCCGAAGCAGACCTCCACTCTCTAGGAGGGTCAGTTTAACTCACGATGATCAGCGTTATCAACGATTGAGTTTATGATTATGGGAACTCTTGGGACGAGCGATAGCGCGACGCTAGGATGAGGGGACGATAAGATAGCCGTATCTTTCGGATAGCTTATCCTGTCACCTATGTAATCGTTAGAGTCCAATACTCGGTCTCGTCATTTTCCTGGTTTTCGGGGCGGAGACTGATTGGGAGTTCTGTACGTAGTGGGAATTGTTTATGGAGAGATTTGAGGTCGGTGGTGGTGACCGGTGGGATTGTTGGTGAACGTGGGGGGATGGTATTTGGGGTCGGTGGGAGTCTGGGTTTTCGTTAGCTTTTGAGTTTTTGGGGTGTGGAGAATGCGCTCGGAATGTTTAGACTCTGTAGGGGATATCGGGATATGGAACTCCAGGGGAACAGGAAAACCTCGATTAATCGGTTCGGAATTAATGTAGAGCCTCTATTTTCCATCCTTTAGTTATCTGCGATTTTTGTTATTCAGTGTTTCAGTCATTTAATGCGACAGTAATAATAACGTTACAGTAGGAAAGCCGGATTAAAGCAGATATTTGAGAATTTTTTTAAAGCATTAGCGTATATTGGTAGGATATTTTTTTTTTGTATTTGAAAGAGTAATATTTGAAGAATATTTACTATTTTTTTTTTTTTTTTTGTTGGAAGATTAATTTATATGGAAGTTATTCGTGGTGTTCGACAACCATTTTTTAAAAAATAGTTATCTATGTGATGAGCACGCAGGTTATGTAAAACTCAAACACCAAAAAGATTTTGTTAATTTATTAGTTTATCCTTTGATTAATCGAAGACATTTTCGTAATATTAAGTTACAACAAAGTGGCGACTGTTTAATGTAAAAATAGAAGCATTTTTGCAATAAAAAAACGGCCATTTTTGTTCATGAAATTTAAAATATACACTACTACTCTTTAATTTCAATACACCACCAAAATCATTGGTTTTTTGAAAAGCAATGTATAAAAGGAACTAGTTTCTGATTAATACAGGGTGTAACAAAAATGTTGCAGTTCCTCGAAATGGGTAATTCCCGAGGTAATTCTAAACAACTTTTTCCTTAGCGAAAATGTTAGGTGGGGCTTTGTTAACGAGTTATTAACGAAAAACATCGACCAATCGGGAAGCAAGTATAGCAGATTAATGATGGCGCGGACCATGGCTGTCCAATACTACTTACAGCCTGGAGTCCGCGCTGAAATTCATCCACTGTATTCATGCTTCTATTGGTCGGTGTTTTTCGTTAATAACTCGTTAACAAAGCCCCAGCTAACATTTTCGCTAAGAAAAAAGTTATTTAAAATCGCCTCAGGAATCACCTTTTTCAAGGAACTGCAACATTTTTGTTACACCCTGTATAGATTTATTTAGGCACGCATCGTTTACAGATAAATTTTGTATAATTTCCTTAAATTTACCTTTCGTCAAAGTCTCTATCCTTCGCAGCGATTATAGTAGCACAAATACGGGGCATTCTGTAGATAAAATTATGTAAGGTTTCAAATCAGACTGTAGTCATCTAATGTAACAATTTGATACAGACAATTTAGGACCAGCATTCAGCATATAAAATACAAATCACAACCTTTTTTACTTTCGGTAGACAGTATTTACATTTTCTTCAACCGTTTTCACTATCCACTTACAAAAATTTTAAGTGCACAAGTAGTGGACATTTTGAACGTGAAACGCTAAAAATAAAAATTCAAATCGTTGGAACTGCTTTTAAGTAATACGGCATTTACCTGCTTATTTTTAACCAGTTTCAACGCCTCTGATTCTGAGTCCATTGTTGGTGCATTTACCTTATGAGCCGTTTACTGGTCAAATCGATTAACTCTATCTTTCATTTCCTTAAAATTTTGTTGCAAAAATATCGTATCAAGCGCACTGATAGTAGAATCTAATAGAATTCTAAAAGTGGAGTTAGTCGCTTTAGCCTGCCAACCGCTCGTATAACGAATCTGCATTGTATTTTGTAATTTTTGGCAACGCTGTCAAAGTGAAGCACTGCCTTTGAGTCCACGATTGTTAGGCTTAAAGGGATGCACAATCCTCGGTATGAATCCAGGGTTTGCTGAGGCGAGCTTATAGGGAGAGATAGTTTCTGAGGTCTGCAAATTTGTCTCGATGCGAGGTGACAGTTCGGGACTGAACATCGCCTTAGTTAGATTGAGCTAGGGCGTTGTGTCGGCAATCCATATGTCTCCGAGACCATCCAATTTAACACGTTCACAGTTCGTTGACCCATATGTGGGTCAGGGTAATACAAACGATGACTTCCAGCCGTGTTTTCCATCGAGCTTTTCTTGGATGTCTGCCAAAAATGTATCTGGATATTGTTATATTGATTTTGATAGAGAATATACTGCCCACACTTTTTTCCATTTGACATTTTTATTAATTTTATAAAATGTGTATTCCTGCACTGAATGTTAGTAAATTGGTATGCTTTATACCTACTGTAAAATTTATAATTTCATGTTCCTTCTTTTTTTTTCGTTGCTATTAGTTGGGGTATAATTTAACTTTTTGTAAATACCTAGTGCAGTTTTTGATTACTCATCAGTAAACTGCGGATTTTATGCATTTATAGCAATACTAAGTATGCATAAAATTTACAAAACTGTTAATACACAGTGACTCAGTTTGTTCACATCTACTCCAATTGTTAATTAATTGTGAAATTCACAGTTTTACTTACAGTTTGAGTCGTTTTCTCCTGATCTGTTGCCCAAAGATTACCATTTTTTCAAATACTTGGATAGCTTTTCGATATACAAACTGTTTCATAAAGAAGACGTTGTAAAAACCGTATTTGAGTAATTTATTGCCTCTTCTTCTCCCAATTTCGTTCAGAAAAGCATTTTTATCGCGATGGAAGAAGTGTATTGAAATATATGTAAACTATTTCGATTGAGAAAATATGTTTTGAGTTTGTTAAATAAGAGTTTAATGTAAAAATTCGAAAACGGCTATTTCATCTGTAACAACCTAAGAAACATTCACAGTTTAGTAACATATATAATTTGAATCAGACATCTAATTAACGTTGAACAGATTGCAACACAAAAATAAGTATGGATAAATATCGAAATATCTCAAAATGAAACGATTTTTATGAAAACAAATAAAATCTGTAAAGTTAAAATACGTCAATTTTGTGATCCTGTGTGATCGAACTCGCGAGCCATTGTATACGATTGCCACGACAATGGAGCGCAGCAAAAAAAAGAGAATTACGTCATATGGCAAAAACATACATTGTCAGATTGAATCGCGTCAGTGTATCCAGTAGTTTCGACATATCAGACAGTAGAGTTACCGTTATCAGATAACACTCGGACAGTAGAGAGGCCGTTAGGTGGGGAGAAGAGGGTACCGATTGATTGGGATCCACCAACAGATTTAAGGAACAATTTCAAGGATTCTTGGAGGCTCGGCCTCCGTCGAACGTCGGAACCGACGAGCAACGTAGCTGGGAGGAAATTAGTCGAACTACCGGGGCTGAAATGTTTCTGACACTTCGACAGGATCACCGATAGCGGGGCTTTCTCGTTTGGTTATATCGTTCGATCCGAACTTGTCGTTGCAATCCTCGACTGGAATCACTTGAAACTGTATTTCAGCCAGTTATTCGCGATGTCTGGCTCCCCGAAGTTTGCGCCTGCTGCTCTTCCATGCCCTTTTCGTCGACGTCGAAAATCGAACTCCCCCTCTGGTCGAATATCGACGCGATAAATTTGTTTTTAATTTCGAAAAAATTGCACGCTCCCGACGAACGGTTGCAAATTACTTCATTCTCTCACCCAAAAAGTAGAAAAAACCAATCTTTCTATTCAGCTCAAATTTGTGGTTACCCCAAAAATGGACGGGAATCCGTATTGGTAATTGTGGAACTGGAAATCCCCAGGAAATAGAGTTTTTTTTTTCTGTTATTTTATGTTACATCGAGTTATTTGGAAATTAATTATGAAGTAAAATAATTAGTTCTGCGATTTAAATAAATTACTAATTTCTGAGGAAGGAAGGAACAATACAGTGTATTAGTTATTTATCTTGTTCTATGTTAAAAAATTATTTTTCGGTATCTTGGGATTAAGTAATACCAAATCGCTCGTCCGCAAATGAAATACAAATTAAGAAACATCGGTTTTTGTAATCGCGTAAGTATCCAAACGCTGTTCTCCTTTCTCGATATTGTTCGGACAGAGAACTTATTATACGCCAAAGAAAAAATATTGCCCACCTTACGTAACCAGTTCGAAATGGCGTAGCTTGAGCGCGCAGCCAACTAGGGAGGATTTATAATTTTGTAAACTCCGCGAGGACAATACTCTGTACTCAACGGGACATGAGATACTTACATCTGCGAAATACCGGCGGCCCGTGTCCCAGATAAGTTGCGATGTATCGCTGAAAAGAACGTGTCAGGATTGAACTTTTGTCTCACCTTGGAACTGTACCGGGAACGTGCAAGTTACATTTAAGTCGAAGCTGTCGAGGCACGTTTTTGAAAATCGATAAACGCTTGTGCCGGCGACGATGGGAGGGATTGAAATGGCATACAAGAGTCGAAGAACGATGGGGTAGATACATACATGATAGAGGTTCGGTACGTGTAAACATTTCGGAGGGATTTATTCGCAAAGTGTGTGCACGGAACCTGATGATTCATTGGTTGCGACGGGGATGAAACTGTGGGAATTGTAACAAGTTTTAATCACTGAGGACGACACGGTCTTATCGGCCAGAGTTATCGGACTTACACAGTGGTGTTTAATGAAAATATAATGAAGCAAGCGGTTGAGGCGCGGGACTGATACTGTGGCAAATAAGATGCACCCCGAGTGTATTATTAGATGGTGAAGCGATAAAAACGGAAAGAGAGTGGAATCATTTTAATGGAATATATTTGTTGTAAAACGTGTCAAGGGATAATGCAACTTTAGCGTCCGGAAAAAGCAGCCGGTTTTAAGAATTTTTTTAGCCAATATAGTGAATGGAATGCAAAATCTGGTTTATGGACTTTATTATACATACTTCGAAGTATGATTACAATTTTTGAAAACTGTTTGTTAATACCAAATTGCGGCACTACAACTCTGCAAATGACGTGGAAGAAATTTCCATAGCCGGAGAGATGTCTCCTCCAATTTTTAACTCAGGAGGAAAACAAAAAATTCCTGAGTTTTACATAAGATTATCTCGAGAACTAATTTCCACTAATTTTAACAAATTCTTTACTCATGTAAAAAAGTATTTTGTGGCACACAGAATATTGAATACAGTGAACGAAATTTCTATGAGAACACTACTATTAATCAAAATATGAAGAATTTTTATAGTACAATGATTATACTTGTGTTCTTATAGAAATTCCGTTCTTAATGAAAAAAAAAATGTTAAGAAATAATTAAGAAATAATAGGCAGGAGACAATATTTTTGTTATAAGTGGAGTGATATAATTTAGCGTATGAAAGTGTGATGACTAGACTACGGATTTTATGCATTTATGGTAATCCTAAGGATGCAAAAAATTTGCGATATTATTCATGTACGTCAAAATACACAAAATATCAAAAATATAACTCAAGTTAGAATACTTAGAAAATTAAACATACTGTTATTCAAGTTCCAGTTCTTTATTTGTGCTTGTCAACATTTTATTTTGCATAAAAATCCGCAGTTTAGTGATGACATTTCTATAAGAGCAGTCCTTTAAATTCATTTTAAAGAACTAAATTTGCACTTTAGTATCTGGTGCTATCGCCTTCGGTTTTAGCTACTTCAAATATTATATTTTTCATACTATAAACTAATTTTTGCAAAATTGTATGCTTAATTTTGTTGCATTCGTATCTTATTGCACTTCTTAAATCTTTAATGTTGTTTTTATTTCTAACTCTTTCATGTTATTTTTTGTTAAAAATAGTAGTGGTGTTATACAAATTGTAACTGTATATGTATCGAGTTAGTCAGTTTACTTGCAAAGAAATTAGCGTATTAAAATATTTGAGCATAGACGGAAATATCCTTATGTTTAATTAACAAAGTTCTTTCATTAGGAAGACATTGTTGAAATCCAGCTTAAAGTAGCATCCAATTTCATACGACGAATCTAATAAAATAACACTCGTGTGCAAGTTGTATTGGAATGGTAGGAATTTTGCGCATCAGTCTGCAGTTGAACAGCAATTTAAGCAGACTTACGGGAACACATACAAATTCTGCGCAGCGTATGTTACATAAAACTGTCTACATAACTATCCACTGGAATAATATCGAAACGAATATACGTATACATGTCGTATGCTACTTAAACCACGTTGGGTATATTCTGGTAGTTACGTGACTTCTGGAAAGTAACAAGTAAAATTGAGAATATTTCTTCGTAATACTGTCGTGTCAACGGAGACAAAAAAAAACAGTGCAAGTAGTTGAATGTAATGCAACGATTCACGGAATATGTATTTTTTTATACGAGGAAAAAATTTCTAAATGATAGATTATATATTTCTTCCTCTTGCAAGTCTGAACAACGGTATGCAACTGTGTGTCAATTTATAGAAGATATCTACATTTAAAATGAATTGCTGATTTCTTGAATTATTTAATCGGAACTAGTGGCAGGGCTACGTTTTGTTATTTTTATTTTAGCCTTGGTAATACAAGCAGAGGATTATCGTGATCTGAAGTGACGGTTTTGGTTGCGGCGTCACTTTAGATCCAATTTTTTAGAATTTCTTTTGTCACCTTGTTATGTAGAATGAGATAAAAGCAGACGAGAGGGAAAGGATTGGGGTGACCCGAGATGTGACAGTGACAAGCCATAAATTGCAATTGGTAATGTCGCAGCATCTTTTATCGAGAAGAACATCCTAATTGGTGATTTGTCAGTATCGAGTGCCGTCTTGCTCACCTTCAGACCTTTCACTCATCCTGACAGTAACAAACAAATTAGGAGGCATAAGGCTCACTTTAGAGCAAGTCAGAAAGCTCGTTCTTAAATCCACACAATATTATTTATATAATGATGAATAGCAGCAGTTTCATTAATAAATACTAATACTTTAAGCTACTTATATTATGGATGATACAGTCAAAAGAAAATTACTTATTTCAGAGTGTAGGGTACATGTCCCAATTACTGCCACTTTCATTATTTTACTTAATAGAAACGTAACGTATAATAAATGGTGTATAAAAAAATTGTACTATTAAATTAAAATTCTGATTTACATAAAAACAAAGATATATAAATGTACTTCTGTGCACTTAGTATTTCAAAATTGATGTTGAAGAATCAAAGTGCCATTTAAACATCAAAAACATGATTACGTAAATAGAAAGTGATTGCAACATTTTCAATAAATGGAGCTAACTGTTATTAAGACTGACATAGATATTAGGATTGATAGCTATTGGGTTACAGTCATACACAGGATAATTTCGAAGGTGACAGTTATAAGGACATCAGGATTGCTCGCAGATTCTAATTACTTACTAATTAATTTTTCATATGTAATGTATAGAACTATTTTTTTTGTAATGAATGAGATGTTAAACAATATTATGTTTCATAGTGTGACGATTTTCATGTTATACAACATGTAAAATCATTAAACGAAGTCACGCTATAATCTTAAGGTGACAGTACAGTACTGTCCCGATATAAGGACAATCTTACAGTGTTGACTCGAAGAACGACGCCTGAGTTTGATTCGAAAAAGGAACTTCGCTATTCTCACCACTTCTTCGCCGGTACGAGTCTCGTCGTTCGGTCGTGACCGAGATCGAACTTGACTTGAAAAAGGGCTGCGCTCGGTTTTGAAACCCTGCCATTCTTCGAGTCAACACTGTAATTGGGACATCTACATTTTTCATAACTTTCATCTTTAGATTGGTGCAATATAAATAGCAGTGATTTTCCTCACAAGTAGAACAATTCAGTGACACGAATTTAGAAAAAAAAAAAAATGATTCGGTTGAACTCTTTCCTTATGTCGAGTCAACACTGCTCCTCGTCTCGGATCTTTTTCATTCACAGTGTAACTTAAACAGAGAATCTGTCAAGCATCTAAATATCAAAACAAACATGAGACAGAGCCGCTACTTCATTTCTCGATAATTAACATTTCGTTCTCTCCCAGTAACAAAGCGAGCAAACCGGCGGGAAAGAAGCGAAACAAGCTTGTTGGCGAGTGCCAGCTCAGACGACAAAGCAACGCGAGGCAGACAACGCGTGTGTATGAATTTCAAATTAAAACCGTCAACAACCTGTTAGCAATGAATCACTGGAAGCCGTAATATAATTGCAGGACACATTTTATTACGAATAATGTCGCATCGCGCGAAACAACGACGGCGCGGCGGGACGCGGCGTAACTGCATTTCGAGCGAGAAATATCTCGGCGTTATCCTCAAAATATGTCGTAAACTACGTTATAATGCGATATTAAACGTCCGTTGAGGAACGGACCGTCGCGCGTTTCGCAACGAAATGCGGGTGTAGCGAGAAAGACGAGGTACGGTCAAGAGAAAGGGGGACAGGGGACAGAATGAGAGGGGAGAGACTGAAAGTATCCTTAAAACGTTCTGTTCCTCCTAACAGGATCTTAATAAGGCGTGAAAAGTTTTCAGCGTAATGGAATTTCGTGGAACTTTTCACGCGAAACTTCTCATATTAGCGCTTCGATTCGCGCGCCGAGGCGGGACAGTGTAACACCGGTGCGAGAACGATTGGTTAAATAGAGTCGTAACGAGATCGACGAACGAGAGGAGAAAGCGCGGCTAATTTTGCCGATCCGTCGGAGGGCCTCGGCCACCGCGCCGCGTCGGCCTCTCTCGAGAGCGGATAACGATTAGAGCTGTTCAAGCACTTGAAATAGTCAAGCATTCGGGATCAAGTCGGGCGAAACTCGTTGCCTCAAACCGAGTATTCGATTATTATCTAAGTACTACTGGTGCGCTTCGAGTAGCGTCGATCTTTCAGCGGAGCTTTAAAAAATTAGTTCTGTACCAGTGACCCGCGAGTACACCTTTGCCTCGCAGTCAAGTTACTCGAACTTTCAAACGGGAAAAAGCCTGAAGATCGTCAAGTTGTTCTCGTTCCGAGTGTATCCTCGCTCTAAGTTTTTACCCCTCACTCGGAATTACTCTCTCTTTTTCTATCGCTCCTGCCTTCGATCATTTCAAAAATACGTGGCGCGGTTAAACAAAAACAGAGAAACCATAATGCTTTTATACAAATTTTATTAGTTCATCAATTTATGTTTGACTTCCGTTCCTTTAGAAGTACTTGATTCTCCCCTGCAGAGACACCTTTTGGAGTATCATCTCGGATTTTGTTGAATTTTGGATATATTCTAGTTTTTGGGGTTATATAAACGCGTGCGAAAGGATTTTTGAAAATTTTAAAAATTGTTGATTTTACAGCTGCTTGAAGTTTACTGTTCACTTTTTTTTCTATTAATTTTAGCTTTTAAACTAGCAAACTGATAAAAATGTGCTTTTGAGTGCTAATAGTAAAGGCATACGAGTATACAGGGTGGGGCAATAACTATTAGCACCTCAGATATCTCGGAAACTATAAGTTTCACAGAAATATTTGCTGAAATAGATAGTTTTTTTAATTCATTTACTTTAATTCATTTACTACCAAAACTTATTATATATATTATATAAAACTAATTTAATTTAATTCATTTACTACCAAAACCGTAAGTATTATCGCCTTTCTCTACTTTCTATGACCTTCAATGACCTTATGTAATAGGTCGTTGAACTCGTTTTAAGATCCTCTATCATGATACGGAAGCAAAAACATACCGATCCATTTAAAACAATGGAGGTGACCTTCAAATGTCCGAAGTACCTCCACCTGCAAAAAAACTATTATCGCCACCGGATGGCCCCCTTCGTACTGTGCAATTTTATTTCAGCAAATATTTCTGTGAAACTTACAGCTTCCGAGATATCTGAGGTGCTAATAGATTGCCCCACCCTGTATAATAAAACTAGTTTTGGTTAAGGAAATAATTTTTTTAACAACTTATTTTACAATTGTTTTAAAGAAATGCAATTTTCACTAATAGGACATATACACAAATAGGACTATACACTCATTTTTTTCAGATTTTTCAATTCGGCCCCTCAGCGTGAAAATTGCATTTGTTTAAAACAATTGTAAAATAAATGGTTAAAAAAATTAATTTCTCAACTGAAACTATTTTTATTATATACTCCCATGCCTTTATTATAAGCATCCAAAAGCACATTTTTATCAGTTTGCTAGTTCAAGAGCTAAAATTAATAGAAAAAAAGTGAATAGTAAACTTCAAAGAGCTGTAAAATGAACAATTTTTAAAATTTTCAAAAATCCTTTCGTACACGTTTATACAGGGTGTTTGGGATAGTGACGGCAAGCTTTGGAGGGGTGATAGATCACGTAAAAACAAACAAAAAATGATTATATACCTTGGGTCAAATCGTAGCCATTTTTGAAAAAATAGCCAAAGTTTTTCGCACTATTTGGCAACGCTGCTCGGGACTCGGACACGCAAACTTCATATTATCGCGCTTGCGCAGGTAAATGGAAGGAGAACGATAGGCCCACGAATCCCTTCCACTGTATGTTGACAGCCATCCGAATAATTGGGAGGAGTTTAGATAATCTATAATCATCACTTTTTCTTTCAAAATGGTTGTCAAGGGGTGGAAACGTAGAATACAATAGGTTGAATTTAGACGCCATTCCTCTCTTACATACACATTCTCCTTTGTGCTGTATTCATTGACCGAAGTAGTCACCTCCCAAAGATAAAGATACAGAACGAGGATGGAAAGAGGATAGAACGATCGGAATAAATACCCCCCTGACCTTGCGCCGCGACCCCCCGCGCCGCGCCGGCCAGCAACCGATTTTCAGTTTTGCACAAACGTAAACATAATGTGTGTCTGACAGCGTCTTTGACGCAGCCAAAGTTCTTTTGCCAAAGTCAAAAGGTTTAGTTTAATCTTTAGCGGCACGAGTCTCAACGATGATCGGCAACAGACGGCACGGCGGGCCCATTGTCGGCACTCGAAACAGAAACAAACCGTCCGCGATACCCGACACCGCGAGTAGAGTACCGCCACTCAAGCCGCCACTAAATCTAAACATCGTTAATAGAATTAAGATCATAGCCTTTGACGGTATTAAACTTTTCGAAGAGACCAACGCACCCAAGTTTGTTGATCCAACACGTGTCTCGTCTTTCGATGAAACTGACACATGCATTTTCTTCATATTATAATTATACAGAAACCTAACTCAGGTATAAAACGTTTTATAATTGGATTTTTTGTATTAGTATAACAGCAGAAATTGTTGGTAAATTTTTTTATTGCATAAATCTGTTGTACTTGACGAGTAGAAAAAAATTCTAAAAGGAACCATATGCTAGAAAAGCACCGTTTAGCCGCTATAAGACGTCAAAGTTTACGCGAAATTGTGCATGTGTAGCGCGACTACGGAAATCGAAGTAGATCCGTATACGGATGAGAGAGACTCCTGACCTACCTCACAGCTGACGCTCGAAAATCGATAGGATCGTTCCTCTCTTTCTTTCTTATTAGCTCCAGCGTCTTCTCGCTCACACGCACAGGCGTGGCTATTGACCCTTGGAGAAACATCGTTCATTCCGAGCGATTGCCTTTGCAGAATTTAACAAATTTCTCAATCTTTATACGTAGCTACAAATTGTGTAACCTTAGCTATTCAACTTAAACATTGTCTAACGTAAAACATGAGTTAAAAGTAATTCAACTTATTTCATTTAACGTCGTTTACGACGTTAGGCAAAATCTCAAGAATTTATGGTTAATGCATTTGCGAAACTTTTATTAGACAATATTGAAATCTGAATTCACAGTGTTGGATATTGAATGTGCCCTTGGTTCAGTATCTCTGATATTTGTCACTTACCAACTTTGAATAACAAATATCCTTAAATTCACTTGCAAGGAAATTTATGATTTTATGGAAACGTTAATTGACGTATTGTTCATTATGGTGTTATAAATGTATCGAAAATTGATTGCTGAAGTGTTTTTTACGAAAACAGTACTGCATATGACGCAACATAAACCAAAATTTTCAATGATAAAACTTCTAACAGATTATAAGTGAATTTAGGTATTGTTTTACTGTGATTAATCATCTGAAGTATCTCATTTGATATCACTTTCATGGGGTAAACAAAAAGGATCTACCTTTAGTTTTGCAATTTTATTGCTTTCAAATGTTCAAAGCGGATTTTTGGAAATAGTATTTCGCCGAGAAGTTCAAGATAGGTTATGAAAGACTTCATACATCCCTCTCTTTAACCTAAAATCAACGGACGGCCTCGTCCGACTGACTGCGATCAGGGCGCACCGCCTCTCCTCGAATCGTCTACTGCGTTGCATTTCCATGGCTGTCGAACCATCTTACCGATGCGCTGTTGCCACGTTTAGAGACTTAAAACGACGGTAATTTCAGGGGTTAGAAAATTACTTATTTTTCGTAATACAAGGTACCAATGTCGCAGTTATTGTACTTATTCAATTATTAAGATCCCAATCTTTACCTTAGCGAAAAAATTACTTACGAAAAACGTTCCTGTCTTGAATTACAGGGGTTGGAAGTTTAAATGTTTATGACCGTTTTTTTCGAAAATGGTTGAGTTTTGGACCCAAGTCATATAGAAGTTTTTTGTTTGTTTTTACGTGATCTATCACCCCTCCAAAGCTTGCCGACACTATCCCAAACACCCTGTATATCCCCAAAGACTAGAACATATCCGAAATTCAACAAAATCCGAAATGTTACTCCAAAAAGTGTCCGAGTTCGCGTGGAATGACCCTATTCACATTTAAGCTTTTGGTTACCAGTACTGTACTATGGTCTTAACGTTTTCGAAAGAAAAATTAATTTCGTAGACTTTTTCTCTAATAATAATATAAATTCTGCTTCCTAGACTTGAATTGAGGCACATACTCAATTTTTTAAACATATGACTTGCGTCGTTTTTCCTTGCAATCACAGAATTATGAGTTGCAGTCGTCTTATTTTAATGCTATGGATAGAATTTAGACATTCCTGTAAAGTGAGAATTTTCTGGGTCTCTATAGCAAAGCGGGAGAAGAAAGAACGTTCGACACGAAGATGCCCTTTCGGTGTAAACGGCCATCAGGCATTCCTAAGCCCGTTTACACCAAACGAGCACGAACTGATGCTCGTGCTCAGTTTCAATGCGGATCAACCGGCGCACCTCGAAACGTTCGTTCAGTTCGACTCGTGCTTTCGAACCCGAATAGTTGGACACCGTCGATAACGAGCGAAATCATGGTCGAAATGGTCCGCGCGAAAAGTCGGTGGGGAAGAAAGTTCGGTCCCGTGGCGAGGGAGAGAGGAGGAATTATGGCGGAAGCAGTAAGCGGTTCAACGCACCGCAGCATCGGTATTTCGGTTCTACAAAGCGTACAAAGAATTATAGAAGCGTCCGGTCGGTCGACAGACAATCCAATTACTAGGGAGTTGCGAAGCCATAAACTTCGACCCTTGCGGCCGCTAACTATCGAGTAATTATGAATAGTCGAGTGTATATCGCACGTGAAAATCGGAATTGAATTGGTTAGTTGGAAATTCATTTGGAACCAATCACGACTCTCGTCGGTCTATTATCCCTCCACTTTTCGTCTCTTTGTACCTTTGTCGGATCAATCCGCCGGTGTATCGCGCGCTGCGATCTGAAGATAACAAAAATGCCATATCCGGGACTTTTCTCTGATTTATTGCGCTTTACTTGAACTATAAAAAAAAACAGCGTTCTTGAAAGGTGAAAATACTTCGCAGCAAATTTATGACTCTAAAACTTTGTAGGCGCATTTAAAGGAGAATAAAATGTTAAATATTAAAGGGTAAACAAAATGGCAATTTTTTCATTTTAAGGATGAAAATTATATTTGTACGAAAATTCTCCCCTTTGGACACACTCCTTTTATAATTTGCGACTAACGCAAGGGATGCTTGTTAGAAAACCATAACTTGGATTAGAAAGGCTCCCGACGTGGCAATTAGGATAAATGACTGGATCACAAAATTTGCAAGCAGTCTTAAGTAACAATGGGGCATTGTACCATGAATTAGTTCGCGTATTTGTCCTTCTCTCCTCAGGGCTTAGAATCAAAGCTTCCTTAGGCCTTTCACTGTTCCACTGCAGGAACATTGTACTATTCAAACTTCTGTATTCACGTATAGTTACAAGATTTTTAATTCGAATATACTGTAATTACATTTCCTTCAATCAGAATAAATTCGTTATTAAACACGTTTGCAGAATGGATACACGTATTACGTATTTTGCAATTTGAGACAAAACAGAACGAAAAACAGTTGAAACAATGGAGAATTTAACATGAGTATTATTTGGCTGTTACAGAATATTGTTACGATTGCAATATTCTTTGCACAACGTTTTTTAATGTCCTACAAATCTAAAATTCATCGAATATCTAACACTCGACAAATTGTTAAGGAGCAAAATTCATATGCGAACTTTTGCCCCACAATATTGTACGAATTCTCGCTCCGATAGCAACTGTTCCGTTGTTTGCTCCATTCTGCCATGTATGTATGAGTAGAACTGTTAAATATCGATAGTATTCTTGAAAAAAAAAGAGTTTTAACTTTTTCGAACGATATGTTACTTAAGACATTTACTAATCAATTTATAGGGATAATATTGATTCCCAAAAATGAATGTTCATACGACGATCAAGCGCAGTTGGAGCTACTCCACGCTGGCGATTACGTTGATCTTTTGACAATTGATAATCGCTACTGCCAACTGCCATAACTCTACCACCATTTCCACACTGCGAACTTTTACTCGCGACGAACTTTTGCTACTCTAACATAATTCATTTTTAAATAGTTTCAACCCTGCTACGGTCTTCGGGTCTTTTTTTATCCTTTAAAATATTTTATTTCCTTTAACTACTGTTGTATTTTTGTGAAAAATATGAGAAATTTAGTATCAATATTTAAGTTTCTTATTCCTTAAAACTATATAAAAAATTCATTATCTATATTCTTAACCACGTGATCATAGAACTTATTCAGTTATGAACTTTCGAGAGGAACGTAACAAGGTTAAATACCCAATAAAATACATTCACTCTCACTTACTTATATTTCCATAATAATAATACTAATAGTAAGCTGAAGACTTGATTGGTAAAGCCCAAGCAAGGACATAAAAACCAGAAAAAAAATTTTTGTCGAAAATCTAGAACTGAAACACCGAACGCAAATAAACAAGCGACAGCAGGTTTCAAACCTACACGCGAAAGAAAAAAAAGTAAAATTTGGAATCGTTGATCAAACATATCAGAACCTACCCCAACAAGAAGGAAGCGCGACTCGCGTGAACGATCCTCACGTAAAAATTGTTTATCCGATTGAAACACGCGGCTGCTTGTTACAGTAACAAAAGACCGCGTTAAGCACCTACGTAATCCCTTTTCCGGTGCTCTAATCATTCAGTGCTTGTGTCTCCGCTGGTCGCGTGCGCTGTTCTACAGTTCCGACTGATAATCCGTGCTTATCAGTCCCTTTAATTAGACAGATCGATTCGAGGAAAGGACGAGCGCGTGGTAGAAGAAGCGAGGTCTCGAAGAAAACAACGGAGATTACGGTCGAACGATGAATCAAACGTCAATCAGAAACATTTCCTTGGTGACTTCGTATCGACTTTCGCGGATTGCTACGCACAACGCGCGGAACTACTAATTGTGTACCGTTATCGCTTTAACAGAGTTCACGTGAAGCGTGCTCGTTCCACCCACTTACAGCCGCGGTGGACTATGCTTGTTCAGCTCAACGAGTATTATATTCCTTGCGTGAAAAAGCGAGTAATTAATAAGAGGAAATGGGATTGAGGAGTATTATCAGTTATCCACATTCTTATTTATTCTGCTATTCTGATTTCTACCGTTCAAAGGCTCCTGAGAATGATGATATTCCGTTTTAAATATTAGTCGATAAAATAATAGTAGTTTCTTGAGAATTTTTTTCTTGGCAAAAATGAACCGAATCTTTGCAAAACTTTGGGAGTGTTTCATTCTACATTCGGTCTATACAAACCATTTTTTTTACAATTACTTTTTTTTGTTTTTTTAGTTCATTGACAATATGATTACATAAAAACTAAGAACAATATTGGTTTCTATGTTTCATACAAATCGGCGACGTGGCTCTACCAAGCCATCTAAATATAGCAACATCGAAGTAATTAATTGTGAACAAATACAATCCTACAGTTTTGTAAAGATTTGGTTTATATTTGCTGCAAAACAAGAATTCTCAAAACGCTATTATTACTTTAGCGTTTTAAGTAAAGCTTCCCTCTTAATATTGAGTGATGGCAAGAATTAGGTCAATTTAAAATAATGAAAGCACTTCATCAGAAATTGTTTTCTCAAAAAGTTTAATTTCTTCATTTAAGTAGCATTGCTGGAGATTTGTCTAGTAAGCTCAGTATTTTCATACAAAATCCCGACTCAAAGGCATCCAACAGAAGAATTCTTTGCAGCTAACATCAGAAAGCTAAGGATCCACAAGACAAGCGCATAATTGCAGCGGGGGATTATGTAGAAAAATTAATATGTTGTAGAATTTGTTGAGTGAAACTTGAAAAAACTAATCATTTGTGAAAATCTCGATAGAAAAGAATTCTTGTACAAATATGTATAAACAAGGAAACCGATAAAAAGATTTCAGTTCCACGATACTTTGCATGTTGTATTATTGCTCTTTCTGATCATCCTGTAATGTTCTTAACGCGCTGCATACGTCCAATCGCTATAAAGCGTGTAAGATTGAATATTTGACGTATCTTCAGAAAATCCACGTGGAGTGAATTTCACGCTTTGAAATCAAATTGGTCCAAGTGCCTTTGTTAACATTTTTTAGAGCGCGTTCCCTGAACGGCGTGTCGACAAAAGGGATGAATAATTTACGGTATAATTAGGAGGAAGTTCCAAAACACTGCGAGTCTATGGGCAAAAGTTAATGGATAAATTTGCTGCGTTTTGCTCTAACAATGTGGCTAGTGTGATTACTAAATAGTCAGACACTGTGTGGAGAGATTTAGTGTTGTAGCTTTTGCTAGATTCTTATCTTAACATATTCGCTACTAATAGCGACCTTCGTCGTTTAATATTATTTAATAGACAATGTTTTTGAAACACGAAAAAAATACAGATTAGTGCGGTAGAATTAAAGTAAAATTAGATATATATTATATCCACAACGAAAACTATAATATTACCTAAGACTGTATTTTTTAATCTTTTACCAGCACTACCGCCAAATTGTTCCTATGAATAAATTTAGTTTTCCCGGCACCGAAGAATTCTCGAATGACGAGTTAACTCGTCTGTCCCGGTTAACAGATTAATCGTCTATTTTCATCTGGGAAAACTCTGAATTTTTTTTTATACTCACAGAATTTCCATAATTGTGACCTGAATATTTAAAAATACATCTAGTTTAGTGCAGTTTCTCGGAAAAATAATTATTCGGAGCTCTGTGGCGAGATTAAACGGAGTAGAATAAGGTAGTAGAGGAATAAGAGCAGATTTCAGACTAAACCCTTTACACAGATCGATATCTCGCACAGAATTATTGTTTCGTAAGTTAAGTCACATGATCTTTATTTTTATTTTTTTTCCAAATAATTACTGCATCTTGCTGTTTACTTTCATTGGTTTAAGCAGCAAATAGGTACTACAATAGAAATATATTCTGTACACAGTGAAATGCAATTCATAGTGTAATTAGAAAATAGATGACTTTTTACATAAAAATAATTACACTGCATTAAATATTGATACCTACATTTTTGAAGTTAATTTTTTTTTAAATAATATGTCAAAGTTTTTTTACTTCTTCTGGACACAGTTCTTAAATAGGTAGCTTGAAAAACGTCGATTGAAAAACCAACACGCACGAAGTTGCGCCAATTTTTGTCAACGAATTCGGAATTTTAACCCACTATGTCTACACCGAAACACAGTTTCAAACACTTCAGGGTTAAACCAAAGCAAGGGTAACGCGTCGCGATTGCCGTAGGCAGTGTCGCGGTCAAACTACCAACGATCCCCTTACCCCACCGCGTACCTCGAACGTCGAAAACTGTACTTCGGCACGACCAAACCGAGCCGAAATTCAAAGTCAATTTTCTGTCAAACAAAGCGCGAAATAAAAAAACAGGTTTATTTTACACTCGGGACACCCTATATACTCTGCTTTAAAACTTCCATCGCATATTTTCCTGCGGTGATGCCGCAACATGTCCCACGGAAGCTAGTGTACCAACAAAAACTGCTTTCCCGATTTGAGCATAGAGTTCTTGTCAGAGCAATGATAAACTGCGCTCTGCGCAGAAGAAACATATTACAATATCAAAATCAGTCAGTCCTCATCCCTCTTCTGCCAGCCACCAAGCTGCGTCTAAGTCCGTTCGTGTTTCCTCGCTGAAAACTTCTGGTGAAATGGGTACATTACGATTTTCTTGTAGTAAACTAATGTTTGTATCTGCAGCAACTCACGAAATTGATCAAACATTTTTTTGTATTATATTTGTGTATTATTGAAGTGTAGTTGGTAATTATTAGACTTCAGAAGTTTATGCAAATGGAATTTAAATAAATGTGTGTTTTATTTTCTAAATAATATAAAACGTATTGCATATTTTATATTTTATTGTGTTTGTAAATCTATAGATATCTTTATAGGTTTTTGTAATTTTTAAATTGCGTTAATGCATCAATTTTGACAGTCTAGTAATTATCTTTGGAAGCGTGATTGCCATACAGTTTTAATCATTATTTTGATAGAACCAAGGATTTGTTGAAAATTTTAAGTATTTAATATAATGAGATTTATCTGATTGTTATATCAATAGCAGCTTCCATTTTCTTTTAAATTTTAGCAGACGAAGATTAATGAATAGTTTCATAAGTTATGTAATTTCTTCTTCCATGCACTGATTAAAGTATTAGATGCATGAATTTTTAAAGGAAGGAAATGGAAGATTACCTGAAAAGGAAAAATGGTTCAAATAAATAATGGTCTCCACAGAAATAAGTAAATGTAACTGTAAAGTTTTAATTCATTATTGAAACGTACAAGTAAAAGGTAAATATTATATTAGGAATATAATCATAGATATAATATTACCATTAAATAAGTCAAAAAGTAACTTGTTGTAAGTGGTTGAATTTATAATGTTACTTTATATGAATATCACTTTACTAATCCGAAAGTAAAACAGAAACCAAAAATTTTAACAGAAATTGCCGAAGATATACAAGTAGCAATTTTGTGAAAAATAAAACAATTAATTCATTCCTAAACTAATCCCTTAAGTAGTATTTAATAAAATGTCTGAGTTCTGTAATATCAAAAAGCGAATTCCACCTTATGGAGAAAGATGTTTCACTGGTTCAGTTAAAGTTTCGGCTAAAAATATTGATTCTAACCTGAATTTCAGTATTTTCTCGATATAGGCTCGTCTCTGGTCTTGAGAAGAGAGCCTATATCGTAGGGTACTACTTTCTTTGTAATGTGCCGAACGTAGAAAGAGACAGCGCGCGAAAATGACGCTGGATCAAAGACGGATGCCGCTAGTGGTGGGGATAAAATGCTAGCGTATATCGTACGGTTTCTTCTGGCTTATATAAAAACAATATCCACTTTAACACTCCGCTGTTTATTTAATTTTCATTACTTCGGATGTTTCTTGCATTGAAAATGTGTGTCATATCCGTATTAAAGAATCATAAGACGTGTAAATACTTCGAGTTATTAATAAGCTTTCTAACTACACTAAAAAAAAGCCGTTCATCGCAGCAGTCTCTTTACATAGATATCCCCTTAAGCGTATCTATTCCTTAAAACAGTAGTTTTCTGAATAATCATAAATAACGAAGATAATTAGGTGTTGCCATTTGAACGGTTCGCCCCGTATAATCAAAGCCAATTAAACGGAGCAAGTGTCCAGTGACTTGGGCGTGGGTGTACGTAAATCAGCGCGTCGCCGCGCCGCACCGACAATCCCTAACTCACTAATAAACCCGGCGAACTCATTAACGCTCATAATTCTTCAAATTCTACCGGCTTGATCCGGTAAAGCGGTAACAATGCACTCGAAGTTCAAGTACAGAAACGTGCACTTTTTCACGCCTCGCCGCGGCGTCTCTGTTAAATGTGCGGCCGTGGTAATGAAACTATTTAACAGACCGATGGAACGTGAAGGAATCCATCGTCGAGGAGCACCTATAGCCTCTCTCGTCACGAACTCTGCACATACACGCGCCATCTTTTTTCCTTCGACGAGCTTATCGTCCAAGGCGATCCCCCATTATGCAACCTGGGTACGTCGCCGGCGATCCGAAAACTAATAAGGAATCGCCTATTACGTCGACGGTTTCTTAATCAGGTGTTTCGCGTGCATTCTCCGAGGAACGTGCCTATATGCTCACATGCGTGTGTCTGTGTGTTTGCGCGGTATGTGGTCAGAAAAGCGCGCGCGCCTGTGCACACACGCGGAAAATTACGATAAAACGCGAACTGTGAGCGGCCATTAAACGAGAAACGCATCGGATTAAATCGATGCATCGGTCGTTTAGCAAATTATGTGGATCCCTTCGGCTTACAACGTAATCGCGTATCAGGTTACCTCGGTTGAATTTTTAAAATTCAATTCACGTGTTTCAATCGCGATGGAATACGATACACGGTTGCTCGTTCGACCGTGCGCGCGAGACCGTATTCGCGTTTTTAATGCCCGCCTGCGGATCCCGCGGATTCGAATTTTTGAGTCGGGATTATCGCGGCTTTTTATTTCGCCCGCCTATTCTGCCCCGTGTGCGCCTCCTTTCTTCTTCGGGGCTTTCGCAATTTCTCGCTGAGCTCCCCTTTTTTAATAGTCTTTTGTAGTTTGGCTGGTTTCCTTCAACTGGAATCCCACAGTTTTGTAGATACAATGCCTGTTAATTTTAAAGATTCTTTTTTGGAGGCTTTCTTTTAGTGGTTAATAACGGTTTTTCCCTCTTTATTTAAAGGTGTCCAACGGGTCCATTTTGTTTATGAAGATATTATTCTGTTTCACTTATTTTTTGTTATTTCACGTTTGTTATTTCTTTGGAAAATACCGTTGAAAGTCTTTGTTCAACGCAGTGTTACGTCGCAGTGAATAATATTTAAATTGAAGGAGTGAATATACACATAGGGTCATTCGGGGTAAAAGGACGCACTTTTGCTGTTTTTGCTTCACTGAACCGAAACTACCATGATATTAGGAACACTTTTTTGCGCTATCGGTAGCATATTTAATAGACTCATAAAATGTAACGAGTATTTGACGATAGGCCAAACGGTTCTTTTTTTAAATTAAGCAAAAGAGTGACTTGGTCAGACTGCGTACCTTTACCCCGACATGTGGGTAAAAACACGCAGTCGTGTGGGTAAAAGTTCGCACGTAGAGTAAAAGTATGCATTCAGGTGTAGTAAAAGAAAATGAACAAATAATACACAGATGGAACATATTTTGATATTATTCTTAATAAATGAAGCTAAAGATGACAAAAACAATAGAAATTAGGTACTTCAAATTTAGGAAACTATCATACAATTATTGGGAGCACAAATTAGTTCGGTCCTTTTACCCTATTTGACCGGTAACCAAAACAATTCGTACTAGTTCGAATTCCAATAAAGTTAGGTTAAAATTGATCAAGAAAAAAAGAATACTTGATCTATAAATATTGGAATCAATTTTCAACTTCGTATGTAGCATTATAAAATCCATCATGCAAGAATCAACTCTTTATTATATAATTTTTTAATGTTTTGTAGATATACAAGTTAACTTAAATAAAGAACAGGAACATAATCAACTTACCCAGTAAATCCACATCTTCAAAAGACAATATAATACATCAAGAACTATTAAAACCTGCTTCGCTGTTTTCTTTTTCATTATTTGGTACGAAGTAGAAGCATTTATTCCAGTATTTGAGGTATACTTGATACCCCAAGTGCGACTCGCTATGACAAGCCAAGAGGTTAACCACCGTCATTCGAAAACGCTCAGGAAGTATAGAAAAAAGAAGCCCCGGCAAATGCAGTCCTGCCAACAATCACGATCCAACAATCGCGTAGATAGTCTCTCCGAGCCATCATCTTGAACGTTCCTCTATTCCCTCCTGCTCCCTTCCCGGTCTCCATTGTTTAATCATCACCCGGCAATCCGACGGTACACCACTAGACCAGCGTATCTCCATTGAACCATAGCGAAGTTCATTGTACCCTTGTCCCGGTGTGTATCCACGGAACACGGTGATCCGGGAGAAAAACGTGTCGGCGCTTATAGCCGGTCGCATTCCAAGATGCGAACTCTGCCAGCGAGGCGCAGAAGTGGAACGACTTCCAATTATCGACAGCCTCTAAAGCCGCATTTACATGAGTAGATCGAGCTCGAATCGTTCGTGCTTTCGTGGAGAGGATTTTGCTTCTGATGTTTTTATTCAAAGTAGACGGTTCTTCTACTTTTAATCTATTAATTGTATTTTTATCGGATGTTAAGCCACGTTTACATTGGGCAACTTTTGGTTTGGCTAACCAAAGAGTAGATCGGGCTTATATCTTTCAAAGCCGGGATTTGAAAGAAGAATTTCATTCCTGATTGCTGATCTTTCAACCCGAAATACCGTTTATTTGCTTTTGGTCTACCGATTGCATTTTTGATGAGTGGTAAACCGCGTTTCCATTGAGCAACATTGATCAGGTGACACGGAGAAGAGTAGCTTGAATGATGCATTTGTGAAAAGGATTTTGCTGCTGATGTTTTAATTCAATGTAGATAATTTATCTGCTTTTACTCTATGAACTGAATTTTTTATAGGCGTACATTTTGTATAGGCAGAATTGATCTACCTAAAATCGTTTAATACAAGGTTTACCCTAGAGTCTAATTGTTTGATATTTTTATCATTCAACTGTTAGGTGTAGAAATGAATTCTTTCCGATTTTTTTGGTGAAATAAAGGTTTTATTAAGAAAAAGATGTAATAGCTCAGTCATTCAAATGTTCGCTATTGTTATCAATGATTTTACGCCATTTTTCTCGTAAGACATTTTTGATCTTATTTAGGATCAAATTACTATACTAATTGTGTGAAGAAATTCGTCGGAAGGAACTCATTTCTACACCTAATAAATTCAACATACAAACACACAATATTTTTTGAATATACATTTGATCTACTAACTTGTTGATTGTCTTCTTTTTGTATGAGTGCATTCAACGCCATATCCACTTATCAAATCAGATGTGTATAAATAAATTCCAATTACTCGACCAAAAGTAGACATATTGAACGATCTGAAGTCGTGCCCACGGATTTAAAATTCCGTTTCCACAACCACAATTTGAGCAAAGAGTATACCTACTCTTTGATTTGAGCTTGATCAACGCCGTCAACTTCTACAATTTGCCTAATGCAAACGCGGCTTGAGGCTCCGCGGCTGGATGCGACGTCAAACGCACGCATTCTAAAAACAAAGAAAAACAAATCCAGTGAAACACGCTTGTATGGAAAAAATGTAGGGCAACAAGACCCCAGGGTACAACTTTTAGTTGAACCTGAGGTCAATTGGCTCTGTCTACCGACCCAAAGTTGCCTAATATAAACACGGCTTTAGAATCCTGCCGCTGGACATCAAATATACATTTTACGCCTCTACAAAAAAACAAAGAAAAAAGGAATAGAATATGTAGAGATTAAAAAGTGCAGAACAAGGCTCTAATGTAAAGCTGTAGTCGAACAAGTGAAAATGGATCGACTCCAGTTGCCTGATGTAAACGCGGCTTAAACGGAAGTGTGCAAGTAAGTACGTTGAAGGACTTCTCGCGACCCAGGCGAAGGCAAATGATCGCGGAATGGGAACTCGTTCCTTCGCGATGCACGCGCGCGTGCTGCTGCACTTTCCCAACAGATTGATAGAGTCGTCGTTCCTACCTGTCCAACCACGTCTGTGGTCGCTTGTCTCTCTGTGGGTGTTCGTTTCCACATGCGTGTGTCGCGCACGTGTGGCATCTTGTGCTTCCTGGACTTGGCAGTGGCGGAGAACGCTTGTAACGAGGACTAGGTAGATGGAGAGAGAGAACGAGAGAGAGATGTCCTCTCACGGTCAACCGTATATCCTTTCAACCGAGTCAGCATATGCACTTCCTACTGTACGTACTGTACATTATGTACGTGCATAGCTGAAAATGAATTCCATTATGATAATCCTTCTTTATTACTCGCGCCGCGCGCTGACAAAATGCAATATGCATGAGGCTCGCATGCGCGCTGGCGAACGCGTTAACGGTCACCGTGTACAATTTCGCGGGAGCTATGGTAACTTGCGAGACTGTCGTTTCGATATTTTTATTTTGTTTTTTTTGATTGGTGATTTTTTGTTTTTGTGAGTTGATGATGTATGGAAGATCTCTGTCAAATTTCGTGTTCTGGGAAAGGATGTAGACTCGGAAGATGATCTTTGGGAATGTAGGTAGGCATTGTCTTGATTCAAGGACGGGATTTCTTAGCTTGATGTCCAAAGAGTGTGTAATCATTCCTTTCATTTAGTGAGATTGTTAAAGATTACAATTTTCTTCAGGATTTTACTGTTTTCGTAAACTTGATTCGATCTAAGGTGACATTCAGTTTTGAAGCACTACTTTAAATCGAAACAAATATGTATTTCTACAGTTACTTTTGGAGGGTCCCATGCGCCTGGGAAAATATTTGAGCAATAAATCTAAGTGTTGATTTCATGGAGCTCAAATCAATTTGAAAAAGACCAAGAAGTAGTAATTAGACTGCAAATTTTCGTGAATTATAACAACTTTAAATCATCTAAAACGGAAAAGAATGTGCATGGATCCAAAAAATATATACCTAAAATATCAAAAGTACAATACAGTTTAGAAAATTTGGGAGATAAGACACACTTTCATTCAAATTTTAATTCTTATGTATCTGTAAATGGTATATGAATTAAGATAAAAATTTGAATTTTATGTCAAGATAAACATAAACACGTAAGACAAAAATTGTAGGTTCTTCTATGTTCACATTTTGACTACCAGATCACTTGTTTATAAATACTATTAAATTATAGAATTATAAATGGTATTTACAAGAGTCTTTAGCGAATAGTTACGAAAAACGAAGAAGATTGTACAGTGCATAACAGAAAGATAGATTCACTTAAATATTTGGTCATATTTCTGCAGATGATAAATGAATTCGGTTAAAATGTACTTTTTATTTATTTATTTCATAATTTCAAAATTTCATTTTTATATAATATTTCATTCTTCTCCAGTAACCATTTCTTCTAACTGGTTTTCACAAGAAGAAACATTATTAATAGACAGCGGATTTTATGCATTTATGGCAATGCTAAGTATGCAAAAAATCTACGAGACTGCTACCATATGCAACAATACACAAAATATCAACAATATTATTCGAGTTAGAATGTTTAGAACATTGAACATACTGTTTTTCAAATTCCAGTTCTTTATTTGTGCTTGTAAAAATTTTATTTTGCATAAAGATCCGTTGTATAATTATTAATATCTTGGAAATTGGTTAACTTTTGGTTAAGATTGTTACTGAAGTTCATCCTTAAAGAAATAAATGTGTTCAGTTATTTATGGGTTTTCCACCACCTTTTATTCATAAATTCATTTTCAAATTTCTTTTCATGAAAATTCTATGAACTCTTGATGTTTCATACGATTTACATACTTACTCCATAATTATGACCAAAAATCCAAGTGGATCTATTTTTCGTTACGCTCTCTATAAAAGAAGTAAATTTTTGAAAAATGAATTTAAAATCTTTGCATACTTTGAAACAAGTTTAGTTACTGTAGTAGAAAACGTGTCAATTTGTTAGTGCTAAATTTGTAGTAAAAGGGTTAAAATAAAAAAAAGTTACTAAGTTAATAGAACAAATAGTTTCTGAAATAAAAATTTGCAAACGTTAGCAAACTTGATAAAAACTACTAATCCAAGTCCATTTTTCATTAAATTTTTAATAAAAAGTTCCTCATTTTGACCTCCTATACACAAGTATTCAATATTTCTCTTCCAAAATATTTCAACCTCATTTCAATATCATTATTTCGAACTAAGAACAGAGTACTTAAAGAACAAAGAACTAAATTCAAAGGCCTTTCTATCTTGATCCAGCGTAACACTCGCTATCAAAACCATATCCGAGCCTTATATCGAGACAAATCCGTATTACCCACTTATTGCCCCAGCATTTCAGCGACAGTCAGCCAACTGAGAATACACCGTCCCCGGCAATTGTTCCTCAATTTGTACTTGCCTTAACAATAATCCGCAGAGGACGCAGCCGCAGATCAGTTAAAGATAGCGCATGGGATGCCATTTCTGGGTTCTGGTTCTCCTCCGACGGAAGCTCGAGGTTATTTGAATAAAGTCGTTGCAAGATTATGCGGACAGTGAATTGCCTTATCCAAAGAGAGAAGATAGATTGTCTTCAAATAATTGTAGTATGATCTTGTTTCGGATAAGTATTCTCCGTTAGGTACCGCGCTCCCTTCAGACCTACGGTTCTATTACTCAAGGCAAAAGATGAGTTGGATGTGTTCAGCAAATCGTTTAAAAGATAAAGTCGGAGGGTACTTTGTACATCAATTTATTCATGATTTATTGGCGGGGAAGCAGGCGAATCGTAATGCAGTATAAATATCTATTATGTGGGTCATTGCGTTTGATGCTATGATTTTATTAGGTCGAGGGGTAGATAACTTATCATGATCATATAAGGAATTGAAAAATTAATTTATTGGAACATAAATCGAAGGTACTGAACGTTACGTATACAGTAATAAATGGAGTAGAAAATTAAACATACTTTAAACTTTAAATAGTAACGCATTTGTTTTTCTAAATATGGCAAGCAGCTCCTTTTATATTGCACTGGTGTCGCAATTCTACTTACTGTAATTCTAACGATCCTTAAAATTTTTATCAAAAATATTTTTAGATATTTGATTTAAAGAATGATTGCATAATATCGTATAGAGTGAATGTACTAATATTGCCTATTAATAGTATTTTATGACAGTATCATTCTGGAAATATTTAACCTAGAAGTATATTGTAATAAATTTCGATAGTACAAAAGAGTGCATGAATTTATTTCGTTGTAATAAATCCAAATTATATTAAGAAAAGATAAGTTTAAAAATTGTATTAATGTATGGATATTTATAAGAAGTGTCTAATTAATAATATATTTAAACAATTTAATCGATTCTTACAATTTTGTTAACAGAAATAGTTAATACTTACCAGACGTGTTAATACCGCCTATAGACAATATTATGTGCACTTTCTAAAAGGCATCGAATTTCTAATATATATTTTTTGTCTAAACTTAACGTTATTTCTAAATTCATTATTCAATTACTCCAAAATTCACAGATGGAAATAAATAAACGAAAAGGTTGAGATAAAAAAAAAATGCTGCAAGCAGTAAAACCTGTTAAAAAGGAAGAAATTGTACTTCAGCTGTTTCAACTTTGGCGACCCAAGAACTCTTTGTTCTTTTGGTAAACTTCCTTAGCCCAGCTTGCAAACGAAATCGCAAAAAAGTAAAATTATTCTCTATGAATTCCTGTACTTTTTAAAAACTATTTTAATAAACCTTATTCCATAAAAATTCGTGTGTGTATAAATTAATCAAAATTTCACGGGTACAATATTATGGACACTTTCTCCAAATATCGATGTTGATTTGGTTTTCATTTTTTAAATCTTAATTAAAAATCTTAACATTTGCAGTATTTATACTTAATGTACATTAAACACAAATAATATCTCTTTCGTTAGAATCTAATTTGAAATAGAAATGTGACTTATTTTTTAACAGCACACTTATATCCTGTACTTTCACAAGTTTCCCTTTCAAAAATGGTGCAAAACTTCTTGAAACACCAGAACAGTACAAAAATTAACCACCTCGCGTACAGAGTATGAAAAAGTAGGTTTGCTTAGGAAAGGTTGATTATCTGTTTGAAGTAATATTTTTAAACTCCCCAGAAAAACGTGTTTTCATATTAATTGTATAGTTAGAAGAGCACACAAGATACTTTGCCTTTGCTTAACACATTCACTTCTGCTGACGCAATCGTCGTGTTTTCGTCTTGTAATATATTTTCAGTCTCGTCGCGTTGTTGCAATTCAGAGGAGCCGCTGGCTGAATTTTGAAACCGAGAGACAGGTTATAATCTATATAATTACCTGAGGGGATTCAGGTTTAAGAAAGCAAAAGCGTAGCTTCTTTAAAAGGAGTCTCTTTAAAATAGTACTTGTACATACTTATACGCGTACGCTGAGCAAAATAATGTTCTAAATTTTACTACATTTTATACTAAAGTAGCAGGATAAGTGCACGTATAATAAAAATCATAACACAGTGTAATAAAAATTGCAACCCAGTGTAGTAAAGGCATTAGAAATTTCAGCCTTTTCTAAGAATATTTGCTACACTGTCTTGGAATTTTTACTACACTGTGTTCGGATTTTCGGCCTACTATCCTGCTACTTTAGTACAAAATGTAGTAAGATTTGGAACTTTATTTTTCTCAGTGTAGCGGCAAAAATGTTGAAAGATGAAAAATGCAACCATTAGGTATTTCAGACATCCTGAAACAGGCGAAGTTAACAGACAGAAGATTTCTGCCAATGACGGATTATCTAAAGATTAAGACGTCCTCTGAAAAACAGATCTCTTCGAGTACCTGAGGCGCATCCAATCGGAGCACACGTAGAAACGCGGCTTGGCGGCATTAAGAAATACTCGAACGATCCTCCTCATCGCAAATTAGTTCGCGAACTGCAAATACTCGACAGTTTTGCTTACATTGGTGCGTAACTTGTAATTTCTTCGAGTTCCCTGGAGCCTTAACGTCCTCAGCGAGTTACCGCATGGCTACTTCTGCTATCCAACTATACCTACCAGTTAGCATCGCGTTCACCCGCACTATATTTTTCGACGTAAAGTAGTGTCTACTTAGCTGCAAGAACTCGAAACTATGTTATTATGAAGGGCTGGGATTCGCGGTGGAAGTCAGCGTCATTATATTACCCAGTAGTATGATGTTTCGTGTTCTAGGAGAAACTCTATAGTACATGGGGTGAAAAAAGACAACGAATACTTCTGAAAAATAGTTTGTACATAGTTCCAAAATAATGAATATAAATTCTTATGAATATGCATCGGAAATTTAATATTAATTGTTTCACGTTGGGAGCTACTTTGCTATTTATTATGCAAACTGTGAATTACATACCTAAAATATTTGATGGGATTATTATTTCATAAGAATTAGGCAATGAAGAATTACTAAAATGATTAAATAATAGGTAGGTACAATGTTGGTTGATTTGGAGATGTAAAGAGTTGAAGTTAGAAATTCTAAAGTTTGTGGTTGGACATTTAAAGAATTATAATTGGACCTTTTTGAGAGTTCTGTTTAAAGATTTGAAGTTATTAAGTTTGCAGATTGAGAGACTTTTAAAATAACATTTGACGATTTGAGGATCTGAAATTGGAAATTTAAAGATTTCAAATGGATATTTTGATTTGATGATACGAAGCCAAAAAGTAACAAACTTAAAAAAGAAGAGTTACAGAAATGTAAAAGTTTCGAGTAGCAACTTTTAAAAGTTAAACTTCAAGATTTGCAGATTTCAAATTAAAAATTTTATGATTTCAGGTTGAATATATAGAAATTTTTAAAGTTAAAATTGTAAAGATAGAAGTTTGAAATTGAAGAATTTAATAGCTAGAGTTAGAGATTTGAAGATGTAAAATTGAGGATTTAAAGACTTGCTGTTGAAGATTTAAAAATTTAAAGCGGAAAATTTTGAAAGGTTAAAATTGAAAATTCGCATATATGATATATTCGAATGGAAATTTAAATATATCAGACTGGAGATTAGAAAATTTCAAATTACAAATTTAGAGACTTTTAGAATCAAAATTGAAAATTTATAGAATTGAAGTTTCAGATTGGTCATTTGAAGAATTAATGTCGAAGATTTTTAAAATTTCAGTTTGATTTGAAGATTTTATGTTGAAGTTTTAAACACTTAAAATTGGAGATTCAGAGGTTTGAAGATAGATTTAGATTTATAGATTTAGAAATTTTTAGAATTAAAATTGGAGATTTGAGGATTTGAAATGGGACATTAAAAAATTTTTAATTGTTGATTGAATACGTTAAAATTTGAGATTTTAAGACTTGAAGAAGTGGAAAGGTTTAGAGTGGAAAATTTTAACAGTGAAAAATTTCTATTTGAAAATTGAGTGATACAAGTTGCGAAAACATTCCAAGATTTTTAGACTTAAAATTGTAGAGATGGAGATCTGAATATCTGAAATTGAGGATTTAGAGGTTTAAAGTTGGAAATTAAAAAAGTTAAGCTTAAAAATCTGAAGTAGAAAATTTAAAAGAGTGAAAATTGAAAACTCGAAAAATTTCAAGTTAAAAGTGTATTGAAAATTTGAAGATTTATCAGTGAAGTTGTAGTGTCAGTATTGTTAGCGTCAGATGAATTATGTGGTAGAATACCGAGATTTTTATTATCCTACATGGGACACTGATCTCTCAGATCTGAAATATCTAAAATCAGTTGACCCTATATTATCTTCACTCTTTGCACTCTAAAGTCCAAATCCAACTCCAGAAGTTGACAAGGGTAATACTTAACCGAGCAAAAATTACGATATCTGATCGGGCACTAGGTGTATCCGATCTTCCAAAAGCGCAAAGGTGCTAATACTCGCGAACACGTGAAGGTGTCTAAATGTTGCACGCGGGCGCGGAGGTTGCGGACGCATTTGCCGCGCCAAGTGCTCCCAAGTTATTACGTCTTTGACATCAAGTACGCACTCAGGGTTACGTGTTCTCGCGCGCTATTTCGATTTCAAGATTCATAATGCTCAGGAACGCGCATTGTCGACGTCGTTTTTACCTCAACCTTTGCCCTCCTTCCTCCCTCGCTCGCCCCTTCCGTCATCATCCGCATGACGACCCTCCCTCTCTCGACCTGTCAGCACTCGTAAACGCGTCTTTCTCCCAGCCCCCCGATGAAAAGTGGAACTTCTGCGACGGATGCAAACAGTTCAGCCACTTACCGCGCCGGGATTTCATATTTTTTTCCCGGGGATTTCTCCATGCCTGTCGAGAATATCATTCCCCGCTGGTTTTCTGTTCGCTGGCGTACACCACTTCTCCGAAGTCTGCTACGCAGTCGTCATTGTTGCTTGATTGATTTTGATGATGCAAACGAATTGCGCCGTGCATGGCAACAGTTGGAGGTTCTTTAGTAGAATTGTTGCTGGGGGACTTTTTGAATAATTTTATGGACTTGAAATTTTAGAGTTTCATTTTGGGATTAGATTTAGGTAGCGTGAATCGAGATAAGACGACGATAGACAGAGAAAATAGGCACAACTCTATCTTCCGTTAACGAAATTCGCGAACTGTGTTATTTTCACATCTAGTTTCTCACTTATTAATAGCGTCAACCACATTATTGGTGGAGCATTCAAGTCGCTTATGGAGCATTTAAATATTTAAAAAATGTAAACACTCTATTTCTCTCTTGTCGGTCCTCATCTCGAATATTGTTCAATATTATGGTCACCCCAGCAGCATTGCTTATGCAATAGAATTGAGAGCACTCAACACAAATTTTGCTGTATTGCAGCTCGTTCTTTAGGCAATCCACTGACCTATAACAACCATAACTATTCATATATAACGAATCAGTTGAACACATTGCCTCTGGAGAGGCGTAGGATATGAAGTTGATCTTCATGTGACCTTTACGCGTTTACTTAGAGAAGAGATAATAGCAACAGAATATTTCTCCTAAGATATCATTCAACTTTCCTGTGAAACATTTTTTGCTACGAGTAACAATAGCACTGTGGCTGCCCCATGACATTTGATTCGCATAATTACGATGCGATTCTTAATAATCTGGGCTTAACAATTTTAAGCAATAGGAAAATGATGTGCGATATTATATTCGAAAGCCGAATCTCTAATCGGTCTGATTACATCCAAGCATCATAAAATTAGAATCATTTTCTTTACATGCACCTGTTAGACACTTGCGAGGTGGCTACTTTATGCTTATTGAAAAATATCGCACAAATTACGGCTTATCTAATTGTGTGAAACGTATCACCACAGTACTGAAAAACGATGCGTCACATTTTCAAAAAAATTGAGCTTATGCCTTAATTTAATTCTAGAAAGCAAAATTTATATTACTATCAGAGTCTATTAAATGAATTTTTCCTTCGAAAACGATATTTTAATCAAATTCAAGACATAGTACAGCATTAGTGACCGAAACTTTAAACGTAAATATCTCGAAAATGAAAACACGTGACATGCAACGTTTCGCCTTATAAAGATATTCAGCCAATCTTTATTTTCTTTAAAATAATCGTTAAAATGAATTTAATAGTTATTGTTTAAATTGTGTTAATTTAGGTATTCTTTTTCTTGTTCCCTGTCTTTGCTTTGCTACATCAGTTCAGATTATGTGTTGCATTTTGTTGCATATTATTTTTGTTTTTATATAATACTTCTCTATGCTTTTACCTCTTTTATTTGTATCAAAGGGTGTACTTCGTTAATGAGTAAATAAATATCATATGATTTAGTTCTTTGATATCTTCTATTGTATATCCTCTTTGGAGTTCTAATGACGTCAATTGGAGTTATTTAAAACTTTTTAACCTTGGAATTTTCTTCACAGTTTTTAATTTTCCATTAATATTTTCTGTTTTCGATTATTAATGTTTTCTATCATTGGAGAAATATTTATGTACAAAAAAAGTTTTTTAATTCGAAAGGTTTCGAAATTCAGGTCAAAAAAGATTAAATGGATTAAATGAATATCGGAAAATAACATTTTGAAGTTAGTTTTAGTAAAAAGTGGAGAAATAATTCATTAATAAGCCATTATTTAAATAATAAGTCAATTATTGGAAATAATAAGTCATTTATTGGAGCTAATTATTGAATATAATTTTGGTATTTAAATGAGTCAACTTGGCTTCCACAAGCTACCACGATACTGACAATTACTTGAAAAATGAAAATTCAACAATTGTGTAGTGAGAAGCAATCAAATTATTAATCGTTAATTAATTATTAATTGTTACATTTATTATTAACTTCACTGTTCCAAAGTATGTGACCTATTTATAAGTACAGGTGGTACAACAAGAAGAGTACTAAAAGAATTAGTATCCATTACAAATGAAAATAGAAAATAGTATTAATCATCTTACTCCATTTGCCATCTTAACCTGGTCTCCCCTACCTGTGGCTTCGTTGAATGGTCTCCACGATTTTTGTTCCTTTCGGTGACTCTATTGGGAAAAACTAGTGGCCCCTTGGAATAATTCATTCTTTCCAGGACTCAACCGGAACTACAATGGAACCTCGATTATCCGAACGTTTAGTTAGCTGAATAATTCTACAGAATCACGTGTATCAAAAAATTTCTATGATTTAATGACTAAAGAGATATGAGATCTGTAAATCTTTTAACAACGCATACCTCTTTTTTTCCTTTGTAATAATATGTTAAAATGAATATAAAATTTCTGACGATAGCAGTTGTCGTTGTAATTCGCTGAAAGTTCTATTCTAAAAATACAATGGCTTGCAAAATTAAAAGATCACTACATTATCGATGAAAAATTGTCGATGTTTAACAGTCTAAACTTTAGACTGTTATAACTAGACTGCGGATTTTATGCATTCATGGTAATACTAAACATGCAAAAAATCGAATAGACTGTAAATATATGCCAATATATATAAAATATCAAAAATATAATTCAAGTTAAAATATTTAAAAGATTGAAAATACTATTACTCAAATTTCAATTCTTTATTTATGCTTGTAAAAATTTTATTTTGCATAAAAATCCGCAGTCTAGTTATAACTCAGTGAAAACAGTCCCATTAGTATACATAGAGTTAAACAAACTTATAGATAGTTACATACAGCATTGAAAAAGTAAACATACAGTCGAAGGATATAGTAATGCTATGACATCGTGTTTTATACAAAAGATTATACAGTTTCTTGTTAAATGAATCAGTAGAATCAGGAAAAAATCTAAATCTCACTAACTTTATTCGCCATATTACATACATATACAATTAATCGGGTCTGAAAAACCTAGAGCAGTTTTATACAACGGTGGATCTTCTATTCAGTCAAACCATTTGTTAACTTAAAAAGAAAACTAAAACCGAATACAGTACTGTTTCGATATAAGGACGATCTTACAGTGTTGATTCAAAAGACGACACCTGAGTTTGATTCGAAAAAGGGATTTCTCTATCCTCACCACTTCTTCGCCAGTGCGAGTCTCCTCGTTCCGTCGTGACCAAGATCGAACCCGACTTGAAAAAGGGCTGTGCTCGGTTCTGAAACCCAGCCATTCTTCGAGTCAACACTTCCTTCGACTTCTAAATGACTTCAACTGCTTGATAGGTGAATAATCATGACGTTAAATTCCATTTATATTCAGAATTGTATATAGGGAATCTCAAAAATCTATATTGCACCTTCTCCAATAGACGTGTATATATACAGGGTGTAACAAAAATGTTGCAGTTTCTTGAAAGTTGTAATTCCTGAGGTGATTTTAAACAACTTTTTCCTTAGCGAAAATGTTAGATGCGGCTTTGTTAACGAGTTATTAACGAAAAACACCAACCAATCGGGGAGCGAGTACAGCGGATTAATGATGGCGCGGACGATGGTGGACCAATGCTACTCGCAGCTGGAGCCCGCGCTGAAATTCATCCACTGTATTCGTGCTTCTATTGGTCGGTGGTTTTCGTTAATAACTCGTTAACAAAGTCGCATCTAAAATTTTCGCTAAGGAAAAAGTTGTTTAAAATCACCTCAGGAATTACCCCTTTCAAAGAACTGCAACACTTTCGTTACACCCTGTATATATATTTGATTTGGTGAGACGACCATATCACGAATGCGTATTCCAATTATAGTCGGATAAGAGAACAATACAGCAGTTTAAGGGCGTACAGATTTCTGAACTTTGTTGTGCGTCTCTTCACGAATCCAACTGTTTTGGTGGATGGTGTATACAATAATCTGCCTGTGTTCATTTTAAAGCATTAAGCCTCAGGTTTCATAATCTTGAATTTATTTCTCTTTTAATGTTTTTACATCGTGTATCGAGAGGGAAAAGTGAATGATTTTCTTTTCGAAAATTGTATGAATTCAAACGCCTCAACGGATCTAATAAAATTTTTCTCACGAGTAAAATCACTATAAGTTTGAAGATTGAAACCTCCCCTTTGCAAAGACTAACTTATTTCCCTAATTAGTAGCTCTAATTAAAATTTTACTCCATTTCTGTAATATAATCGTTGGCAGTAACGAAATGAAAATTATATCCCTCATTTTGTTTCTTCATTAAGCACATATAAATATTATCCGTGCAATCTCTGTGGAGTTGATATTATCAATATGAGCAGAATTTAACAATAATATATATTATAAAATCCAATGGTGCAGAAATCAGTGGCTACGTACCGTGGTCGACGCGATATTAGGCCACTTTATTAGACATCCATTTCCCTCCCGACTTCATCCTCGTAGTTTTGAGATTCGCACTCTATATGAGTTCACAAGTTGCGAAAGCATCCGTGAGGTGCGCCCGGAATTTCCAAGTACAGTCAGCCTCATAAAGATGCGCCGGTCATGTTTAAGAGAGCCCGACTTACAGTATAGAAATAACGATGATCTAAATAAGGAAGTTAAAATAGCGCGATTCGAATATAAATAATTCTGCTTCTCGAAATGAATTCTATTTTTAGCAAACAACTTTGGAAATCAATCAGATGTGCTTGCGCGGACGCAACCTGCTTCGATTCTGCGTCTAGAATTTCCGCAGAGGCTTTATTTGCTGCCAGGCTTTCGCTGTCATTCTGATCTTTTGGGAAATATAGCCGAGGGAGGAGCAACTTGTTGCTAGTTTGCTTTTTAAATATTCCAAGGAGGATAAAACCACGGAGAAAACGCTCGCTTAGGAATTGGGTAGGAGTTACTTTATGCGGTATTTCGGAAGAAGACTGACAGGTTTAATAATTTTCCTGGCACAGATTTGTCTTGATGCTAGATCATGATTTGACATTGGTGTGGGTGATGAAATTCTTTGTATAAACGTGTTCCAGAACATTTTTTCCTTTAAACCACACATTTCATACGGTTATATAAATTTTGTAAAGCAGAATTTTAATATACGGCTACTATTTTTGTTGCTACAATTTTTTATAATATCTATTATTATTTTTTAAAAAGGAATACGTAAAATATAGATAAGTCCGTACGTATTCTTCAAGGGTGTTTAGACGTTGAAGAAATAAAAACTAGCAGGAACAAAACTATGTAATGTTTTCATACGTATCTACAGTTTAAAAAAAAATTCTATACTTGTTAGAATTTGAAATTAATTCGTTTTACATATTCTTCGTGGGTTAAGCAAAATTTGTACAATTATTGTAAATTTTATTTGCGAACAAAGCTGTGTCAGAACTTAAAGATATCAGGAATTTGAAGTTTAAGACGAGTTTAGTTGAAATTTCTTAATTTTTGAGATCTTAATGCTCAGAACGAGTCGAATTGAGTCAAAACGTGTTGAATTTCCAGAATTGCCGAAAACTCGAAGTTTAGTACGAATCTAGTTAAGATTTCGAAATTTTCAAAACGCCGATGTTTAGGACAAGTTGAGCTGAGTCAAGTCGTGTTTTTGTTGCAAATTTTTCGGAATCCTGAACTTCGGGACGAGTTAAGTCGAATTGGATTTTCGAAATTTTCGAAATCTTGGTGTTTAAAACCAGTTGCATCGCATCTGATGTCCAGAATACTCAGGATTTTTAAATTTAGGACGAATAAAATCAAGTTGAGTTGGATCCTCGAAATTTTTTGGATCCCAAAACTTAAGATAAGTCGATTTGGATTGAACTTCTGAACTTTTTGACATCCTACACTTTAGGACAAGTCGAATCTAGTTGAGTTGAGTTTGCGAAATTGTTGGCATACCGAAGTTTAGATGCTTGGTGGTGATAAGTTGGATACCGGAGTTTACAAAATTTTCGCGGTGCCGAAGCTCGTAACAAGTCGAATCGAGTCGAATAATCGAAGTATTAAAAATTTCAAAATTCTCAAGTCGCAAAACACTTCCAACAAGCTAATTTGAACCTGAAAGAAATTCTCAAATCGACTCACACCTTTCTATTTACACATACAGTTCCTGACATGTTCGACGTCGAATACGCGCCTTAATATCAGAAGCAATCAACCATGTAACACTCGAAGTGGAGCACCTTACATAATGGCTAATTACAAGACACGCGCAAGATAAAACGGACAAGTATTCACTGTCAGATCAGCCGCCAGTTTCAGCAGTTTTCACTCCCTGATGTATTAGCTGCGGATGATCAACGACGACTGAAACCCATTTGCATGGGTAATACGATTCGACGTTAAGATAATTGCATTGAATAATTATGCAGCGACGGATTCGTTCGTCTGAGAAGAGCTGCGACGGGTACAATCTATAACGCACGCAATTCCACGTCGAACGAATACGTAACGAGCCGTTCTATCTGCCGGATCTGAGACGACGGAGGCAGCCTTCCTTCTTTGGAATACTCCGTAGGAACAAGTTTTCCGTAATCGCGCGTGATTCATAGCGCACATGACCTACGAATGTAAATCTCGCGACGCGGCGGCGGTGACATTCACCAGCTACGAACGTTCCCCGATTTCCTGGTCGCAAATAATATGCATAGCAGTTGCGACGCGCGGGCATTCCTTCGATATTTTCGTGGGATCCTCGAAACACGCGGGATTACATTCATTCTTGGCTCCTGTTTAAGGGTGGTTGTGGTTTGGACAACCGCAAAATGGATGGTTTTTGCGAACACTTTTTTCCGGCGAGGTGTACTAAAGTGAAAGGATTCTCATTGTTTTCTTTTTAATCTGATATCAGGACATGATTCTACTTATGAAACAGAATTTAATTTTTGCTGTCCAGAGAATTACTGTTATCCAGGTAATTATTCCGAATCTTTCAAAAAAATCTCTATTCAACTTCCCTTTATTTTCTTTTTTTTTACGACCAATGAAAGAGTTGAACAATGGTGACAGAACATTTGCTGCCTAAACTTTGGAAAATAAAATCTAAAATCGACTGTGTTGTTAACATATACAGTTCCATTTAGAGAACAAGGTAATAATTTCTAGATCCAGTTGATTACAAATCATCCACAGTAAAATTTTTTTTAATTTTATCGAACCACTTTTATAGTCCTTAGCGACTTATACATGTTTATATGTTTATATTTTTATATATTTATACGCGGTTTATACATATACAAAATAACATACAAATATACACAGAAAATATGTTAATTTCACATAATAATTATTACAAAACTGCGGATTTTCATGCGAAACAAAATTTTTACAATTATAAATTAGAAGCTTGAATTAGAGCTTGAATAATAGTATGTTTTATTTTCTAAATATTGCAGCTGTTATTATATTTTTAATATTTTGTTCATTTTCATATCTGTCAACAACTTTGTAGACTTTTGAATATTTAAAACTTTCAAAAATGCATAAAAATCCGCAGTCTGATTATATATTGGTGAAACAATATGATTTTCTTGGGTTTTAACAGTATGGTAACTCGAACTGGATTCAATGTGTTACAGTGAGTGTTAAGACTAAGTAGAGTTTTACAGTATTATAATTTATGATATACAGGGTGGGACAATAACTATTAGCACCTCAGATATCTCGGAAGCTATAAGTTTCACAGAAATATTTGCTGAAATAAAATTGCACAGTACGAAGGGAGCCATCCGGTGGCGATAATAATTTTTTTGCAGGTGGAGGTACTTCGGACATTTGAAGGTCACCTCCATTTTTTTCAATGGATCAGTATATTTTTGTTTCCGTATCATGATAGAGGATCTTAAAACGAGTTCAACGACCTATTACATAAGGTCATTGAAGGTCATAAAAAATAGAGAAAGGCGATTCATTTACTACCAAAACCGTAAGTATTATCGCCTTTCTCTAGTTTCTATGACCTTCAATGATCTTGTGTAATAGGTCGTTGAACTCGTTTTAAGATCCTCTATCATGATACGGAAGCAAAAACATACCGATCCATTTAAAAAAATGGAGGTGACCTTCAAATGTCCGAAGTACCTCCACCTGCAAAAAAACTATTATCACCACCGGATGGCCCCCTTCGTACTGTGCAATTTTATTTCAGCAAATATTTCTGTGAAACTTATAGTTTCCGAGATATCTGAGGTGCTAATAGTTACTGCCCCACCCTGTATATTATTATCTTTGAGAATCAAGAGAAGATTTTTGCATTGTTTCTCATGATTCAGACATATCTGAATCTCGTTTGGAAGATTGTATTCGGTTTTGCATTGGAAAGTACAACTGCAAAACATAGTCTATAGTTATCAAAGTTAAAGTAAAATCTTCTTAACACAACAGAGTATTTTTTATTATTTTATTAATACAATTCTTATTGCTTCAACATATTTCATAATTAGAATATCCTAATAGCTTGAATCTTTGAGGAATTAAAAATTTTGCACGCATTGTCCTAATTGGCGTTTCTAAATTCTGTGTTTCTCACGGTTCAACTGAGCGTTATTTTTGGATAAATATACTCCTGGTTCGACGGTAAGAGTATTTACGGTAATGCGATAGAGAGTGGTTCCTCAAAACTTGATCTGTTTCGTTACTCAGTGCCACGATATTTCATCGCACAAACAATTACGCCATAAGCTTTCAGCGGGAAACGACGTGCTCGGATTCCGCGCAGAGGAGCGTCGAAACACCAAGTGTCTAAATACTCCTTTCAGATGCGCCGCAACACTACTTGCCACTTTATATATGTTAAGTCTCGAGGTTCGGATTAACTCATTTCCTAGATATCTTGCCGTTTACTCGTACCGAAGTGTCGACGGAATAATTGAGATCTTGTGTTTTATTGAACTGTTCGTTGCGATGTAAGCAGAATGGTACGAATTTTGAATTCCATCGTCGCGTGAGAGGAGTAAATTCTTTAGTAATACGATCTACGGTCAGCGAAATAATTTAACGTTATGTTTTCATACAAAACCGCATCACGTTCGACGGAATAAATAAAGGACATTATAAATTCCAATTGCGCTAAATAAAGGACATATAAATTCCAATTCCAAATTTCGCTTCGAGAAAATTCTTGTTGATACTAGTTTGCCTTTGAAATGAGTCATTTCGCGCTTCTCGATCGACAGGAAACCGATGATATTGATTTTCACGTGAATGATTAATGAAGACGTTCTTCGACAACGCCGACGCCGCGCCGACGAGAGGAGCTTAGAAACAATTGTGTCACACACGTGTTCATATTACACGCGCGTACAAACGATATTTCTGGAACGTTCGAAGAGCGCAGTTTTTTCCTTCGAAATTTCAAACACAAGAGAATATCGTATTCGGTGAATTGTTATTCGTTAAATGAAAAACAATTTATCCACTCGTTGTGAAACATTGCTGTGACGTAAATTGCGTCAGGCTGCGCTCGCGTTTGGTTAAACGAATTATACAAATTTCTGACGATCGACGATGAAATTTTTATCGATACACTGAATGAAAGAACGTTGTTACGGAAAAACATTGGTGATACGGTATTTTAAAAAATCACGACTAACTATTCTAAAGATTCATACTTGATGATTAATACGGGAGTTAATTATTTGATATAGGAATAAAAATATACAAGGTAAGGACAGAAATTATAGTCCAAACAGACAGGGGGTGATTCTATGCGAAGGAATAAGAAGTCTGCGGCTCCCTTTTGGAAAAAGCGATTTTGAAGAATGATTTTGAAGAATTTACAATAAGTGTCCATCTTCAACTTTTCAAGTCTCAATATTTAATATTTAAAATATTCAGCTAGAAAATCTTAAATTTTCAATTTTAATTCGAAAAATGTTCGTATAGTTCTTCAAATTTTTCGTTTTAGATCTTCTTCAATTCCAAATCTTGAAATTTTCTACGTCAAACCTTTCAGTGTCTAACTTCAATTCTTAAAATTTTCAATCTTAAATCTTTAAATCTTCGATTTTATACTGTCGAATCTTCAGATCTTTGATTTAACTGTACAAATTTTCTATTTTAAATCTTCAAATTTCTAACTACAACTGTTTAAATGTTCAATTTCAACTCTTTAAGTCTTCAATCTTAACTCTTCGAATCTTTTCAACTTTTAAAATTTCCAAGTTTAAGTTCCCAAGTTCAAATTTCCAAATTTTAACTTTAAACCTTTATATCTGCAATTTCAATTCTAAATACATCTAAATTTGGAATTTGGAGTCTCGAAATTTAGAATTAAATATTCTTTAATTTTAGAATTTTCATGTTTAAATTCTTTAAAATTTATCATTTTCGCATTCCCCACCCTGGAATGTTCAAAATCTCCAAATGACAAATCTCCAAACTTCAGTTCCTTAAATCTTTAATTTCCAGTCTTCGAATATTCAACATTAATTTTTTAAATCTCTAACTTCAAACTTGAATGTCTCTAATTTCAATTTTGGAAATCTCCAAATTTCTAAACTCAAATCTTGTTTATCTTCAAATTTCCAAGTTTAACTTTTGTTTATCTTCAAATTTCCAAGTTTAACTTTTCAAATGACAACTTCAAACCTTTAAATCTGTAACTTCAATTCTTTCAAGTTCCAAATTGATAAGGCATTTAGGATAGACATTGTATTGCATAGTAATTTTAACAAATGCATAATTAGGTTACTCAAAATACTATGTATTTGTACATTGAAAGTCATTTCCTTGAAAACGACGTTTCGGACGGAAAAATATTGACTAAAAATTTGTTAAATATTGTTGTATAGTACAAACCTGACCGATTGTACTATAATTTCCGCCTCACCTTGTATAATATTTCCTTGAATATAGTAACTTAGGTCTAAGTTCAAGGGTGAGTTAAAAATTATCGACACTCTGACTATAGAGTGTATTTTAATTAACTGTCAGAAAAGATAAATCGATCATTCTTCGCCGCATTCTTCCAGTATTTCAATACACCTTGTCCATTCGTCAATGAGATTTCTCATCAAAAACTTATGCTGAGGTTTTTCCAGTGTTTGATATGCGAGATGAAATATGGAGACCAAATTACAAAAGAAGTATCGTTTCCTAAGAAAAGCACTAAACCTTTCCAAAATCCACAGAGTTTAATATTATTACATTTTCAGAATGAATCTCAGATACCAACAGAAACTTGATCAGTTTTTTGTTTTTTTTTTTATCCCTCAATGGTCCTTTTCTATAACTTTGTATTCTCCCTCGTCGCGTGTGCAGTTGCACGAAAAAGTGAACTGAAAACAAGAAGAAACAGAAAAAAATTAATAACTGAAAAATAATTACCTACACAGCATATCCGTCCAAGTTTCTGTTACATCATCTTGCCATTCCATTTAATTCGTCAGTCAGGTATTCCGGCAGCTCACATTCCCTGTTTAGCAAACATTTAGGGATGTGCAAATCGTCCCGAGTCTCGGGAACCCGATCTTCGGGACGGGACGGAAAGTTTCGGGCGGGATCGGGCTGGATCCCGAGACTTGGCTTGTCTCGAGACCGGGCGAGATCTCGAGACTCATGCATGCTCGGGATCCCGAGGCTCGATTCGGGACATAGTAATCCCGTCGAGCCGTATAACTTCGGATCGGCTCGGCAAAAGTCGGAAGCGTGTCTGAAAGAACGAGACGCAGATAATAAGAAGAGATATAGAGGATGAAAAATGTAAAGAGATGTAAAGATGATTAAAACTTAAATAAGTGTTAAAATTCGCAGGAGATCAATTACTTTTACTTTGATAATATTTGTAAATATTGTAAATGTAAATACAAAATACTGTACTTCTGTGTACTAATATTATAAACTAATTTTTAAACAATTAAAAATACAATGTTAGCTTTAATCCTTATACAAAAGTACTTGTATTACATTATTATGTGAAATGCATAATTATTCTATATTTTCAGGTAATAATTGCATTTTTGTACTAGTACTGATAAAACGTCGTCACTAGCACGAGAACAAGATTGCTACCGGAGAATATAGAACAATCATGTTTTTTACATAATAATTTAAAATAATAAAATATTTATGACTAATAGAATATATTCAGTTGTCCCTGCATTTTATTTTAACGTCAAGAACTTTACACAGAGGCCTAACTATAAAATATGTTGTATTAACGTTTACAAAGTATTATTGAAGTAATGATAATCTTTTTCCTATATTTTAATTATGATATCTATGTAAATTTAAATTACCACATGTCTTTCCCGTCTCCCCTTACTGCATATGTACTTGTTTCGTTCTTTTAAATACGCTTCCGAGTTTTGCCGAGCCGATCCGAAGCTACACGGCTCGACGGGATTACTATGTCCCGAATCGAGCCTCGGGATCCCGAGCGTGCATGAGTCTCGAGAACTCGCCCGGTCTCGAGACACGCCAAGTCTCGGGATCCCGCCGATCCCTTCCAAAATTTTCCGTCCCGTCGCGATCCCGTAAAATCGGGAACCCGCACACCCCTAGCAAACATACACTGGAATGCCATTAATTGATCCGTCATTGAACCGTCTATCCTCGACACGGGTGGTTTTTCAATGGGGGAAACGCAATTCTCTCCGCATCACGCAAAAATGCGACCGAAAGAGAGAAAACTTTCCCAATTAAACAAGGTTAATCACTCGTCGAATCGATAAACCGATGGGACGGCGGATGGTGGGGAAAAAGGGCGACGGGGGTGAGGAGTAGGCCCAGGGTACTTAAAGTAACGCGAGTTCCAGTTTATTATCATTATATATTCGCCTCGATTTCCATAAAGCCCTTTTCTCCGCGCCGCTGTTCGTTGCACTCCGCGATTTCCTGTCGCCGGCAATCGCGGCTTGATACACTGCGGTATAAATTCAATGGGAATATCCCCGTGGCTCTGGCCTGCGCGGTACCCATAACACCTCCTATCCGATGATATTTCTCGTCTTTACACGCGGATCAATTTTATCTTTTCATTGGCGACCGCAAACACGCCGTGTCCTGCAGGACGAGTTGCGGTAAGCTGCCTGTATCGTCCGATAAAGAGGTACGAAATTAATGGCTAACGAACATTCGTTTGAGGCCTTTTTTCTATCTAAGAAGGTATGGCTTATGCTTCGGACCGATGTTCTGAATTCTAAAATACGAAGCGGTAATGGAGTTCGTGTAAACAATTACATTTCAAGCTTAGCGTTCATATTTTGGAGTGATCTTTGCATTAATTAGAAGTTGGTAGGAGATTAAAAATGTTTGCAAAGGTCGCAGGGAATCTGTAGTAATAAGACGAAGTGGTATGTACTACGGTTTTTATTTTCGAGATATTGGCTTTTCATTTTTGAGCATTAATACTGTATTGGATTTGGGTTGTAGTTGGTTTTTGGTTTTAAAAGGAAAGATTTTTTTAATGCTGTTTCCCTTTGATGGAAATTTAAATTTTACCTTTTAAGCAGTGGTGTAGATATTTTCTTGTAGTTCAAATGCCACAGAAATAGTAATGTTATAGTTAAACTGTCATAAAATAAAATACATAAATCATTAGGTTGTCCCATACATTAATTTCGAGTAACTAAATATTTGAATGACAGAGATGAAGAAAAATTATGATAGGGAAATGTTTTTACAGAAAAAGGAATTATAAAATGAAAGGGTGACTCCATTTTAAAGAGAAATCTATGTCATTAAACATGAATTTATGGGTCGATCAAATATTAAAGAAGTTAGAGAAATAAACATTGAAGTTGTAATATTATTATTTTGAAGGATTAATAAGGTAGTCCAAATATTGTCATGTTTCGTATTCACTGAGTCGAAGCCTACTTTCAAATTTACCTTCCACTTATTTAACAATCACTTTTCAGGTTTCAAGTTAATTAGTACTTGACCTAGTATTTAAGTTGTTTTTCGGTAAAAACAAAGCGCCTCCAGCGTTTCTTAAAATATCCATCTGAAAATAATCAGAGGCGAATCGTTTCATTTTGCTCTCCCTTTCTTATTTTACGCTGATAACAGTATTAAATCAACGTGAAAGAATTTATATGCAATGAGATAACTCGTCTTGTCGTCTTCCTTGGTTAAATCGACTAAAGTAACTTGATTTGGGGGTTAAAGATTGACTTGATGAAGGCAACACTTCCATTGTTCATGTTCATTTTCTAGAAATTTTTCAGTATTCAGTAAAACCTGGATTATAAGTAATATCGTTTTTTAATAACCTTTTGTATCGTGCACATAACGTCACTTTCATTTCTGTTCATTTATTAATAATGCAGCTACAGTTAATGTGTCGTTAAAAAGTTTAAGCTATTAGAGTGTGATTAAACTATACTTTTTGTGCTTGTTTAAAAATATTTTCTATATTCCTACCAAGTGTGTTTTTTATTTGCAGATATTAATGATTCATAAAAATGATGATAATGATTCAGTTAATAATTTATTATTTGAATGTAAGATTAAAGACGTAAATCTTAAAAATTTACGTTTCATTTTTGCCAGATCAATATTTATTGCATTAATATAGTTCCAAAAAAACCAAGAAATCAACTGAATAACAGCCTTTGTATATTAATTAAATCTAATATATTTTCCTGGGAATAAACAAGTTCAGTGTTATTTCCATTTTCATTCTTGTTAATATTGTATCTTCCACATTTAACCAATATTCTATTTTCTCATAGTTCAGTAACAAAAAAAAAAAAGAGAACAGAACTTATTCTGTACTTACCTCAGAGTTAGATTGAGTCCGCCTTTTTTGGAAATTGAGTTACATATATAATTTTATTGTTCTTTCTTTTTTCTACTATTTTTTACCTTCTTAAAAAGTAACGAAAATGTACTGGGGTTAATCTGACTCTCAGTTACAGCATGAAACACACCAGAAAAAATAATATTCTGAACACAATATTCATACTACGAGCGTAACGTGTAATTATAATGTTACAAATCCACTAAAAAATAATATCCATAATATTGGTTTAATCTATAGCCCAAAAGCCTTCTTGAGTCTTTCTAAACAGAGCAGAAGGCAGACATGGAAAGGCGAAATTGCGGGACGCATAAATTGCCGGATCGTCTTTTTATCACGCGGCAAACAGAATCGGAAGGAGGCGCAGGGGCAACATTATCGCCGGCCAAATTGCCGGCTATTAATTCAAGTGGTTGTGTCAATGGTTATAGCCCCGGGCGCACTAAGAGGTTCATCCTAATATTGGCCTAGGCTACTGTCACCGAAGACCCATATCGCCCCCGCTATGTGCACGCGTCCCTTGTACGCTGCGACCGACCCGTAGCTACGTCGATGCTTTGCCATAATTACTACAATTACCGGCCGTCCAGAGCCCAGACGGTCCGCGCTGGAATGGCCGAATTGATAACCGCGCCGCTCCTCCAATTAAGCGGCTCGCCACGCTCAAGATGAACTTTAACGAATCCCGCGGAATCAGCGAACAGGCGCGTTTACACGCATCGCGATTTCGCCTCGGGGCTCTTAATGGCCAACGAGGGCCGCGGAGATATTCGACGGCGGAGGGAAATAATCGTGGACCGAAAATAATCATTTCGCGAAACCACTGACTCGCCTGATTTTATCCGACGTATCTGAAATAAGAGGAAGATGTGTGGATAAATATTGACCCACTAATTAGGGAAAAATTCTTCCCCTAATTAGAGGGAGGGAAGAGTAGAAATTCGAAGTTTATTTAAATCTGTGTTAGATTCCTTTTAATAATCTGATTTATTTGAACTTTAATTACTAGCACATTGTTACGTAGACAACAACATTTTTGTGGAACGCCGAAGAACAATTTAAATATTAATACTAACTTCCTAATGTTTTTCTTGAACTTCAAACTCTTATTACAGGAAATAAAATGTTTAATTGAGTCGATAAAGACCCGAAAACTGGATCAGTGTTAAAAATTGAGTATCAGATTATCAGGTTTTGGAATAAAAGAAAATTGGGGAAAAAGTTACCTTGGAATTCTATCTCAGGATTCTATTTTTAACCCTATTTTATATTTATCTTCTTTAAGAATTTTGTCGATTTGAAAAATTGTGGATTAAACTCTGCAGCTCAAATTGGGAATAGGTCTAAAAATAATCCGGAAAATTAATTTTGTTAACAAATGTTCAACGCGAAGGAGAGTATTAAATGTTAAATATAATCGCTGTATATTTAAGGACTTGGTGTACGTATGTTTGCAACTATCTCTCGGATTTCCACCATTCCTTGGATTTACTGTCTTGTTTTCTCTTAGCCTCACTTCTAACAAGATAAACACGAATCATTTACGCATTAATTGATCTCAGAGGTGTGTATCTTGCGCTGTATAAACTCACGGTTGGTAAAGAGTCGCGAAATTATTGCGAATAAAGATTGTAAAGTAATCATCCTGGAAGAGAGCACCGCTCCTCATTGATTTCCTTTGCTGAGGACCTAAATATTCAGAAGGGAAGAGCGCAATCTAAATTTCCCCGGATCTTGATTTATTTTTCGGAGATAGCGGCGTATAGACTTCCGTTATCTGTAGAATATTAGGTGCATCTACTTGGTAATTTTAGAGATACATATTATCAACGGTATATTTATAACATTGATAAGGCGAAGGAATAATGTGTCACGTATTTCCATTTTTTGGATATTGGTAATTAAAGCTTTGGACATTAATATGCACTTATGGCCTCGAGTTTTATTATTTTTCGTTCCTTGAGAAATATATTCTTTTTTTCTGATAAGATAATTTATGATATTGTGTTTTCCAACTACAAAGTATTTTACGGATATATTAAAAATAGGCAGTGAGTCACACAAATTTATGTGCTATGTCTTGCAAATTTGTTGTATTGTGAAAAATACAAAATTGTTTGAGTTTTTGAAAAGATTTTAGTCTGTTGTCAGAAAGTATTTCAAACTATTATTGTTGAAATATGTTATATTCTCTCTACTATTGACATTTTGCATTTTTTTTAAAGAACAGTTGTATCTTTTTAACAGCAATATTTTGTAAGCTTTAACATAACAACATATGTTACTAAATATTACAATTTTATCAAAATATTCTCAGTTGTTAACCACGAAGAATCACAATGCTTGTATTAATATAAACAATTGTATGCCTTTTGGAAAATCTTAATTTGCATTAGACTGTATAGACACTAAAAACCAGAAATTAGAGATGAAAAAAATATTTTCTTTTCTTTTTAGAAACATTTGTATATCGTAAGTAAACATTGAAACGAAAAATCCGAACCACTGATTTGTCTCCAGAAAAGAGAATCGAGAGAGGACTCAGAAGTGTCAGAAAGTAGATGCAAATGGTAGAACAGTAGGCCATTGCCTACTTCATTTTACAGTCAATGGCACTCTTGCTGTCTACTTATCCTTGTTAGCTTCTGCACACTGTTTTCTCTCTCGTAAGCATTCAATTGTACTTGTTGATATCACTTTTAAGCGTGATAGAGCGTGATATAATCTGTGTATAATCAATATTCAAAAACCGGGGTTAACCCTTGTACGTTCTTCATCTCTTTTTTTCTATCTTCTCCAACAATTTTTCTAACTTCGAAAATCATGGTACGAAATATTTTTTGTTCTCCGACGTTATTTCAAAAGTTCGCTGTGTAAACTATTCCAAGGCGTACTGTGCATATCAATGAGATTATAACGAGGCAGTATTACATTCCATTTACGCAAAGAAATTTCATACTTATTAGTAAACCGGATTTTATACATTTTTAGCATTTTATATTAGAGCTAGAAATAAAATCTACAGTGCTGGTAAAACGGTTGGCTTAATGCTTATATAAATTTTCTATACAAAAAAATTAGTGAACAATTATTAAATCGTAGCCTGAATTGCAGTTGAAGTCCTATTTTACTCTTACATCTATTGCATTAAATGCTTGATAATTTGGATAATAAATAAACAGCGGATTTTTATGCAAAAGAAAATTTTTACAAGCACAAATAAAGAATTATAATTTGAAAGGCAGTATGTTTAATGTTCTAAACGTTCTAACTTGGATAATATTGTTGATATTTGTTATATTTTGGCTTATGTCAACAGTTTTGTAAATTTTTTACATGCTCAACATTGCCATAAATGCATAAAATCCGCTGTCTAATAATAAAATTTTGGGATAATTGTGATTCGGATAATCGAGATTCTACTGTATGAACAGATCTTTGACTTACTTGGAAATATTTGCGAAAAAAAAATACTCATCATCAAGTGTTTCAAAATCTTAAGAGAACTCGAATATTCGAGCCGTTTAGATTATTCAATTAGTTCAAAACAGTTTGTCTGTGTCATGTAGTATAAAAAAATTCGAATGCTCAACTTAGTTCGACGAACCAATCATCGCTTGACTCGAAATTCGAGCACTGGCACACCCTTACTTTTCATGAGTTTCTCGACCTCCGAATTTCCTTGACCTTACCTCCAAATCACCCTATACACTCGGCACCATTGGATTATACAAAGTTTCCGTGGAACGAGGTCGAACCGGAGGAAAAATCCTCCAGAGCCGGTGATCAGCACGTCGCGAATCGCGTCTGTCTTTTTCCTCTCTATTCCTGGTGGTATCGCGCGAGAGCACGAATACGGAGCAGCTCAGACACGCCGTTCCAGCAATATACGGTATGCCAAAACTCGTCGATGCAATTTCAGGCGGAGAGAGGAGAAAGATGGAAGAGCGAGGGGAACGTGGAAGCGCGAAAGGGATAGGGGATGAACCAGGGAGGAAGAGAAAAAGAAGGAGGACGAAAGGGAATAAGGGAAATATCAGTTTTTGCTCAAAGCGCCGCGGACCTCATGGAAAAGGAATGGAGTTTTGCCAAGCTCCGAGCCGCGGTGGAAACGCCACCGTCTATTTTATTCCGCAGTCAATGGCACTCGGCGCCTGTACTCTCGTCCTACCTTCCCGCGGTCCCCTACACCCTGTTTCCCTTTTTGCAGGCATCGCATTAAACCTGCCTAATGCCACTTCAGAAAGAGTGGAAGAGAGGAGAGAGAGAGAGAGAGAAAAAAAACCGCGTCCGATAAATCGATCCGGCTCAAATTTCTCAAGGGAACGGACACGCGCGCGCACGTGTGTACACTCGGCAAAAAAATACGTCTGACGGTTCAACACGGACGCGCTGATTCCACCAATCACGGGGGCTGGTAGGACAGTGTAGGACCAATCGTGGGTCGAGTTGCTAGCAGTGCTTTTGGAGAACAAGGAATTTTTTGGCGGGGTGTACGCAAAGAAGGTTCTAGGGAAAGAAAAGGGCGACGTTGATGCGAAGAAGTTGGAGTACCATCGAAAGTACATTCTATGGTGCTCGTGATAATGGGTGTTTGTAAAGTATCTTGTGTGTTTTATAGAAATTCTTGGGCGAAAAGATGGAAACTTTAATTATCTTACGCTCTTTGGATTTTTGTCAACCCTAATTATTTTCTTAGCTTTGAGTAAAATTTTTAAAAAAGTGTTCATTGTTTTGTTTCTTGTATGTGTATACAGGGTGTAACAAAAATGTTGCAGTTCCTTGAAAGGGGTAATTCTTGAGGTGATTTTAAACAACTTTTTCCTTAGCGAAAATGTTAGGTGGGACGAGTTATTAACGAAAAACACTGACCAATCAGGGAACGCGTACAGTGGACGAATGTTAGCGCGGGCTCCAGCTGTAAGTAGTATTGGCTCGCCATCGTCCGCGCCATCATCAATCCGCTGAACTCGCTCTCCGATTGGTCGGTGTTTTTTGTTAATAACTCCTTAACAAAACCCCACCTAACATTTTCGCTAAGGAAAAAGTTGTTTAAAATTAGCTCAAGAATCACCCCTTTCAAGGAATTGCAACATTTTTGTTACACCCTGTATTATGTCTATAATTAGTTATCTACGTTTACAGTAATATCGTGCACATCCTAGTCGACTGTTCAAAGCACCAAAATGGAAGAAAACAACAAAACATTCTAAACGACCTCAAAGAAGCATTAATCGAAATAGAAACCGTTAAATCCATCCTCAATTTTCTGAACGACATAAACCAAATGAAATTTATTTAATCTAACATGAAAAAAACACACACAACAGACGACAACTAACGCACGAAGGTGTACTGCAAATATGTATTCACACACTACATCAAAATGCAAAATAAATGTACAACAAATATGAATATGAAAATATACAACTAGTAGTTGCTAAGAAGCAAACAGAAAAATTTGAAGGTTAAATTAAAACATATAAAATGAAACAATGTAAGTTTTGGGATTTATGAGTCTCGTTTCTTGCATTTAATGTAATATTTCTTTCAAGTTTCTAAGAAGAATTAGATGCTACAAAGTTAAAATAAAATGATTGAATTCTTTCCTTAAATGAGATTTTTTGAAATTTTTTTTTGATTATAAAATTCTTTGAATTCGCATGCATCAGCTTCATACTTTGAATTTTATGTGTTTCTCTGGTTATGTTTACAATTTTTCTTAGTCTTTTTTAATGAGGGTTGAGTAATTTTGTTTTTGATCAGTTGATAGTAGAGTAGGTAGAAACACGAAACGCTCTGGCAGTAGAATTAGGTATCGGCGGTTCGTAGTCAGACGAAGCAAGTGCGCACACATGTCTACTTCATAAAAGTTCAAAGCCACTCTATTTTCGAAAATAAAAACTTCACGTGATGAAACTCGTGAACTTTAAATCCCAGAAATAGATAGAGGAGCTTTGTAAACAACAGTGTTTATAAAGAGTTACTTCGCACGACGAAATATGTAACTACAGAATAGTAGCATGGAACAAAGGAAGAGAGGATATTCATTCTGACAAACATTTTATAACGCACCTTTCTGTTCTGTTTGTGAGAATCTTCTTTGAACAAGTTGCTATAAATTATATCCGGAAATGCAAAAGACTAAGAGGGACTTCAAATTGTTGTAGAAAATCATATTTTTTAACTAAATAAAATACCTACTGTTTTTCTTTTATTCTTCTTCTTTTATAACTTCATAATTCGTAGACATTTTAGTTATTAAACAATAACAAGCAGCAGTTTCGAATTTCAAGTAGTTAGTTACTCTTCGATCAATAGTAAACTTAAAAAGCTTAATTTTTACAAATTGAACATTTTCTCACCGAATTTGAAATAGCAGTATAACATTTTTGTATGCATACTGAGATCCAAAAAAATCTGGGTTGAAAAATACTACTTAAATAAAAACACTTATGGTCTGTAATTAATAGACTGCGGATTTTATGCATTTGTGGCAATATTTAGTATGCAAAAAATTGACGAGAATGTTAACATATGCCAAAATATACAAAATATTAAAAATACAATTCAAGTTAATATGTTTAGAAAATTAATCATACTGTTATTCAAATTCTAATTCTTTATTTGTGCTCATAAAAATTTTATTTTGCATAAAAATCCGCAGTCTAGTAATTAAAAACAGAATATTTATTGTCTCAGAATGGAGCGGTCTGTCACTCACGTTTCTGCTTAAATTGCAATATTATTCAGTCCACCTGTGGTGAAATCGAAATCCTATACGAAAATCGGTCAGGGCCACTAACTTCCCTTACACTTTCCGGTAGAAAGGTCCATACACCGTCTATACGAGGTGTTTCCGAAATCGTGCTACAGCCGGTCAGGGTTTGAGTCTACGTGAAAAAAAGGAAAGAATTAAGTATAATATTTTTCCGTTTGAAATGTCATTTTCAAGGATCACTTTTTCATTTTTCGACTTCCATACTTTTTCATTTCAAATACATAGTATTTTGAGTAACTTACTTGAGCATTTATTTTTCAGTATGAGTAATTTGATAATAATAATAATAATTGCAAAATTATTAAAATCACTATGTCATATAATGTCTATCCTAAATGTCTTATCGATTCGAAATTGGAAAGAGTTAAAGTTACAGATTTAAAGGTTCGAAGTTCACATTTGAAAATTTAAACTTAGAAATTTGGAGATATACAAAAGTTGAGTTTGGAATTTGAAGTTCGATATTTAGAAATTTTCAGAAATGAAATTAGAGACGTTAAGGTTTGAAGTTGGAGATTTAAAAATTAAAGTTGAAGATTTGAAGACTGGAAGTTAAAGTTGAAACGGAAAATTTAAACAGTTGAATTAAAGATTTGAAGATTCCAATTCGGATATCTGAAATTGAAAATTGTAGGACTTGGAGTTAGAGAATAGAAGGTTTGAAGCGGAAAATTTGACAAGTCAAATTGAAGATTTGAAGATTTAAACGGGAAATGTGAACAGTTTCAAGTTGAATATTTCAAGATACTATAAAATCGCAGAGTTAGAGATTTAAAGTAGGAAATTTCAGGAATTAAAGTTAAATATTGCAACGTTGGGAGTTGAAAATTTTAAGAGTTGAATTGGAGATTTGGATTGGAAGTTTCAAGTTGGAGACTTAGAGGGAAGAAACTGAAGATTTTAAGATTTGAAGTCGAAAATTTTAATAATTGAAGTTAAACACTAAGTTTGAACAGTTGAAATTAAAGATTTTAAAGTTAAAAACGAAAAATTTAAAGATGTAAATTCAAGATTTGAAGGTTTCAAGTTGTAAATTTAAAGATTTCAGGTTTAATATTTGAAAGTTTCAAGTTTTAGAGGTTTTTAGAATTGAAATTGGAAATTTAAGGCTTTCAGGCTGAAAATTTAAAATGTTGAATATTGAAACTTGAAAAATTAAAATTAGAGACTTGTAATTTTGGAATCGGAAGAATAATATGAGTAATTCTATTAAAATATCTATTATTTATATTGCGTAGATCAATCTCAAAAATTGATTTTCTCGAAAACCCAGCCTCAAACGAAACAACGTTACACCAAATCGTTGTCTTATTTCTTCGCGTAGAATCAGCCTCTATCCGGTTGTACCTACGATTTTCGCTCCACCGTGTACGTGATTATTTCTCCCAAAAAACTGAGTGACCTTCATACCTGACTCCAACCCTAATCATAGTCGTCTGCTTATCAAATTACTGATAAAAAAATGCTGAATTCGCAAAGAAACAGTCCAAAGATTCGCATAACAGAACATCAAGCAAACCCGATGCTAATTGAAAATTCCAGCGAAAGAATCCAAAGGACCTTATTACTCGCAACATAATGGCCACGATCGCGAAACTTCCACTGCAACAACACGCTTCAACGGTCATCCCCGATTCCAGCCAAACGAAAAGTTCCGTCCGAAGTTCATTCGATGATCTCTGTTTAATAAGCACGAAGAATACCGCGAGAACTCGACTGGGAACGAATCTCCTTGCCATTATTTAATGCTACAACGTGCGAAAGCGGTGAAGGGAGGCTCGTTTCAATAGCGAGACGGTCGAAAACTCGCTCGTCGCGCAAGAAGAAAACCTCTCCGGGCACGGGTATTCAATAAAAGTGAAGAGGGCGAGTGTCTCGTCGTCGTCGGGGTCTGTCAAAATATGTCGTTCGCGCCGCGAGATCCCGACGGTTTTTCATCGTCGAAAGTCGACACTCGTGGATTTCCTCTCCCCCGTCTTCTGCTCCGCGTCGAAACTGCGCGGCTGCGAGGAAGGGGTTCGGAGGCAGGAATTAGATTGACTCAAATTGACTCCTACGTTCCTCGTGCGTCAATATGAATTGACGACGGGCAGATTGGATAATCGCCAGAAGCGTTCGAGAAAAACCTCTCTCTCCGCGCTAAATCGAAGGCGGGTTGCCCTCTCCGCGCGACAATCCTCTGTTTCCCTGCTACGCTCGTGCTGCTTACTCGCGCGATCGTGATCGTTTTTTCGATCAGACGTCGCGTCGCGTCGACCCGCTCCGCGGGGGATTCGACAGGATGGATTTGCGAACTCCTTGCAGGCCATCTGCTCGTCTGAAGACGTTGACCGCGCGACACGGGTTCTTTCACTTTTTTCCCTTTTGCTTTTAACCCTTTTCTTTGTGCAAACATAGAGGGAATTTTTGAAAGGTAGTCGGAGACTTTGGGGATTTGCGCTGTGTAATCGGTAAAGAAAACGTACAATATTTAAATAGTATAAATTTAAAGATTATTTTTTTTAGGAAATATTGTCTACTGCTTGTTTAAAGAGGAATTTTGTCATTAGTTTATTAGTTGCCTTTTTTAGTAGAAGATATCCCGGTTTGGTCTTTTGGAATCAGTGACCAATATAAAAAATAATAGTAAACATATAATTTTGATTGTATATTTCATGTTGAGTAAGTTACTTCTAATAAAAATGAATGTCGCTGTTTACTGGAAATTGGGATTCATATTGAGTAAATGTATTTCGCCTGCTTTAAAAACATTCTATCGTCTGGAATGTTGCTTCGATACAAGAAACTTAGTACAGTACTGTTTCGGTATAAAGACAATCTTACAGTGTTGACTCAAAGAACGACGCCTGAGTTTGATTCGAAAAAGGGATTTCTCTATGCTCACCACTTCTTCGCCGGTGCGAGTCTCCTCCTTCCGTCGTGACTGTGATCAAACTTGACTTGAAAAAGGGCTGCGCTCGGTTCTGAAACTCAGCCGTTCTTCGAGTCAACACTGTAGTTTCTTTATTAATTTGTTTTATAGTTACGATGAATTATAAATTATTACCTGTTTCTGTGTTGGGGAACAAAAGGAAATTGAAAAGATTCTCGCTGTTTATTTTGTAGTTACGATGGACTATAAATTAATATCACTTACTATCTCAGAGAACGAAAGAAAACATAAAAGACTGTCTATCTCGATCTAAGGTGACGCCAGATCCTGAACCTGTATCTTAAATGAAAACAATAATATAGTCTAGTAGACTAAGTCTACGAAATTTCAAATTACCTTCCGAAAATACTCCTTCCAAAAATGCAATTATGGAAACAAAAATATTGTATAATTTTATGATTCAATTTTTAGGTTATACTGGATTCCCTCGCTGCACTTATAAAGAATATCAGGCTAATGTGGGCTGGTAGTTTTTTGATAGTAATTTTTTTCTATCAGGATAAATAATGTTGGACTTTCAGATTTTTCCCATTATATTCTTATTCGAAAGTTTTTTTGCTCTTCCTGATAGTTATAGATTATTTTTTTAAATATTGTTGCTAATATTTTGAATGTATTTTTTAAATAGACAGTAAATCTAAATCTTTTGATTTGGATAAAATTTTGTATATTTTGCATATTTAGGACCAACTTAAAAATTTATCACTATCCTAACTAAAGCACATGTAGTTCTTTAAATATAAAATGAATCAAAGTGATATAAACAAATATTTCAGTGCTTTTCGAGGTAACAAGTGACAAAAAGTTCGATAGGAAAAAGGAAATACATTTGTTATAAAAATTGAATTTTTACTCCTTTTCTTTTTGTCGCGAAACTTTTTTCTTCAAACCTTTTTTTATCGCATATTTATAAAACCCATAAAACAGTAAAAATTTTATTTAAGCCGTGTTGGCTCTTGGGGAAAATATTTTAACCCGAAGGTGGTAGTCATGCGGTTTACAATTCTGAACTGGAAATTGTTTACTAGGACATCTCTAGACGAATTTCATGCGCCAATTCGGAGCTAGTGTCAAAGGAAACCGATATCAATCTCTCTGTTGGGCAGCAAATACCTGTGGATAACATTTGCCAATATTGATCGTATCCTCTGAAAGCGCCCTTAAGATTATGATTACAATTCCAAGTAACAGGGAACAATAATCTTGTTAGCTAGACTGGTTAATGGGAAAACTTAGAAAACGAACACTTCTGCAAACAAACCGCAGTACGTTTAATGAAATTTAATTTATAGAAAATTACATTCCTTCGGCTTTATCTTGAGCTTTAAATAAAATGAAAAATAACTTTTGTGAATTAAATTTCGTTCTACTTGATAAGTAGGTTGAAATTGTTTTGCGTTTGCGAGCGGATTAAATATGCAAAAATTTACCAGCATCTGCACGAACACCGAAACACAAGAAAATATCAAAATTCAAATACATGTAACAACAATGTATATAGAAGATAAGACACGCTTTTTCCGTATTTGTAAAAATATAATTTTGTGTAAAAATATGTAGCATAGTCATGATTTCTGGAAAAAATAATTTTGGTTACTCAAGCAACTTTTTATTACTTTTAAAATATTGAGTTTGAGACATTTTAAAGACAACTGGTTTTCTTTGATGTTTTTCTTATCAGCTGACTAATCAGCTCCATCACGATCTAAACCTGCTCGTTATATAATTACCCTAACTTCTTAATACAAAATTTACAAACTAATCATTCCATATTACATTAATATTTTATTCCCTGAGCAACAAAAGCCCCCCCAAACTTGCCAAAGATTATGATCCATAATTGATGCAAAATTTAAATCGACACACTGTTCCATATGTACTCCAGCAAAATTTGGAATTCCTTTTGATGCATTAACATACTAAATAAGTTTATCCACTTGGTAAAGATCAACATTCATAATGCAAACACGATTTTCATCGATACATTGGCTCATTGTGTACCCTTCGGAAATTCGGTATTCTTTTTGATGAAATAAGCAAGTTGATGGATCCGTGTACAGTACACAAACGACGAGCGAGGGGTAGAGGGGTATCGTTGAAAAGCGAAAACACTCGATCGATCATGGTCGAAACCAGTGGGCCACGTGTATCAAGACTCGAGGGTGTAACACGCGACCCTTTGACACTTTGCAAATGAGACGTCGCGTGGTCACTCTTTTTCCCTTCTTTAATCTCTGTCGACGCGGCGCTGTTTATCGATTGCCGATTGAATTTGTTCATGCATGGCCGAGAGTCAGTCCGCGGGCGCGGCGCGCGGCGCAGCGCTGCGGGGGAGCACAGCATCACACAGAATCCCTGCATTTCCTGTTTGACAGTGAGCCCGGTAGCGGATTCAGTGGCGTGGCACTAAAAGGGCTCGACGATAAATCACTTGAACAAATTCCTTGCGAAGCACTAAGTGCCGTGTGGCATTTGAAAGGATCGCGCGTGCAACAACGGCCAAGAATAATTATAAGACCGTATTTCGTTGCTCTCGTTTCGCTGCAACCCTTTTCAAACCTTTCTCTCTCTCCACCTTGTTTTTCATTTGATTCCGAACTCGAGTGTTTTATACGCCGCGCACTTGTTTCGCCTATTTACAAAGAATTTCACGGGAGAAGTATGTGCGGTTACATTTTTCAACCTGTTGAAAGCGTGCGGGGAGAATTTTTTTTTTTTATTGGTTCCCTGGCGTTTATTCTGATTATTTTTAGTTACCCTCGAACGTCTTGCAGTGTGGTTTGATTGTTTGTTGGAAGTATTTTAAAATTCACCTTCTGACACTTGCACGTAGGGGAGATCGAGGTAAAATGGGGACCTTAAGGAGAAAATGTAGCTTTGACATTAATGAAACAAAACGGAAGTTGAAGTTATGGTTCATTAAAGAATCTCTTTCGAAAACAGCTGCTGACGTCTAAGATTTTGATTTAAAATAGAAATTGTACCATATATAATAGTTTTATATTTTTTAATGCCTACATCTTATCAATGCCCAGTGGTTCGAAAACTTAAGTGAATTAACAAAATTTAGAAAACACACTTTTTTTTATGGGGAATCGATTTAATTGACACAATAATATTTTCGCAAATAAATTTTTGAAAATTTTATTCTCTGTTGAATTTTACGCTTCTCTTTCTTTTTAGTTCTAATCTCTCATCACATTTCAGCTTATTACACCACTAGATTTTGCTTTGTTCAGCTTTGCAGTATGTATTCTGCATCAGTATGCAGTTTCATAAAAACCAGATACTGTTAACTGTATCATGGTAAATTGAAAGAAATGGTACAAGATTATTCACAGTTTGATTCACGACAAAACAATAGCATAATTTACAGGATTTTAATAAAAGCACTGACTAATTTACAGTTCAGTTTCTATATAAATTTATTAGAGTTTGTTTGTAGCACTATGATCAACAATTATTCCAGTTTTATATGTCAATATTACTTGAAAAAAATACTTGAATTAGTTTGGACGTGTTGTAATAAAATAATTCATGTTATAGAAAATATTGATTAAAATATGTTTTCGAGGCACGCAGTGCACACGTTTACAACAATTCATATTTTTGATGATTGTTTATTTTAAGCACAATGCTTCATTGTTGATAGCTGCGAGATTTTTTAATTATTGAAATTTAAATTAGAATATTCAAAACCGTAAAATACATCAAAGTCAATAATGCCACGTGTGTTCAGTATTTATTAATAATCTGTTATAGATGACATTGATATGTGGCTGACAAAAAACGTAGGAAAATTTAAAACGGTTTTCGAAACAATAGCAAGCTTTACGCAAGTTTTTTGAATCAGCTTTCCCTACGATTTGATGAACATTTTTAGCATTTTGTGAAATGTGTAATATGAAACAGATCGTATATTTGTACATAATATTAATAATAATGAATATTAATGTATATTATCCTAATGAATATTTCTCCAATAATGTATTTGGATAATGCCCAAACCTTCGTTCCAGTCACCTAGAACACAAACAAAACGACTATACGCGTTTAGATTTCTAATAAAACTATGAAAAACTGAAAAGAAAGTTACATCTCGGTCTCTAACCTCGTTAGATGCTTTAACAGGATCCCGCCACAGATAAGAAGACATAACTCACAAAAGAAACGTTCCCATACACGTGATCGTATTACCTCGTTTTATCCCCAAGGTGCGTGAAATAACGTCCCAAGCTGTTCCAGTTTCGCGCAGTATGTCCACTGCTTTCCACGCACTGCGCCCAACTACATAATTGTGTTTCCTCTGTCGCTAATTCTATGTTGTTAACAAAATGACAGAGTCGACAGAAATACTGGTATCCTGTTTTTAATTATTATTTCAAACGAACTAACAAGAAATCGATCCGAATCTCCACCCTCATTATTTTCATGATTGTTTTTTTTCATTTTGTTACAGGCGCGCGTGAACCAGAAGACAGTAGCGAGGAGGCAGCAGTTTTGTTGGTACCGTCGGAATCGGACGAGAGCTCCGAGACATCGGGCTGGCGCTCGTTCAACTTCAATCCCTTCGCAGGATTTAACTCCATTCTTTTCCCTGGTACGTGAAAAATCTATTTTTTATTGAGAACAGTGGGAATCGCTCGTACAGCGTCAGAAAATTCGATTGATTTGCTTGCTAACTCCGTCTCGGTTGTTTCGTTCAACTACTGACCCATTTCAACTCGGTCCCACTTTTGAGAAAATAAGAAATCTGCTTATGTAGTCATTTACTTCGCAAACACGACTTTTAACGCCGCATCCACGGTGGAGTAGAAATCTTAGGACAATCGAAAAAGCGGTGCTCCTACGTAAAAAATTGAGAAAAAAATTTATATTAGTTGTTTTTTTATTGAGGTTTCGTTTTCAAGAAAATTTGTTTTTTTTTTTTTTTTTAAGATTGATTTATGTGATGTGAACTAATTGTACTCTTCAAGAATTTTTGTTGAATTAGTCATTTTGCTTCTTCAGTTTGAATTCTTCAAGTCTTTAACTTCAACTCTTTAAATAGTCAATTTGAAATCTCTAAACTGGGAACTTAAAACCATAAAAATGTTGAATTTTTATTCTACAAATCTCCAGATCTGGAATTTAAAATCAAATTTCCAATTTCCACCTTAAAAATGTCTAAATCTGCAACTTGGAAGCTTCAAATCTCAAATTTTCAGTTTAAAACTCTCTAAGTCTGGAACTTAAATATAACAATTTCCAACTCGAATTTGTCAAATCTCCAATTTTCGTTTTGAAAATCTCTAAATCTGCAACTTTAAATCTTCAATTAAAACTAAAAATATCGAAATCTTTAAATCATAAATTTCCAATTTTAAATCTGTATCTTGAAATTTTACAATTTCCAAAGTGAAATTAAATATCCAACTTGAAAATTTCAAATTTTCAAATGGAACTCCTCAAAACTTCAATTTTAAGTCTTCCAATATTTCGCATATAATTTTAAAATCTACAATTTTAATAGCAGAAATTTTCAACTCTCGAAATTATAGTCATAATAATTTCCAAATTTTCAATTTTAACACTCCAAATGTTGAATTTCAAACTTCTAAATCTCTAACTTTAACTGTTTAAAATATTGTAGGCATTGTACTTTATAAGAATTATAATAATTCTTTAGTAATTCCAATGAAATTACTCATATTTAGAGAACGAATGTTTATGTAAATTCATATTTGGAAAGACATAAAAAAAAATTAAGCCTGAATGAAAATTTATCCTACCTTCTCTGCATATTACAAATGCATTTTACTTCTGATATTTTGTATATTTTTGCATCCACGGTCATCCTTCGACATATTTGTATGTTTAAAATTGTCATAAATGCAATAAACATTCTACGTCTATTCGTATTACAAATGCACAAGCAAATCGTGTTATTTCGCTTGCGAAAATGATTACTCTTTAAAATCGATTTTCTCGAAAAGGATGTTTGAGATGAAAAAATATTGCATGAAATTTTTTCTCATTTGTTCCTGTAGAACTACATCGTGCCCTGTATAATACAGTATCTTCCTTAATGACGATTACATATTCTAGAAGTAAATAAATTTCCATTAGTAATTTTCTTTTACTTTACAAAGTAGCAGAAGAGGAATTTCCTCCATGAATTCGTTGATGATAATTAGACTGCATTTAAAGCAATATCGAATATGCACAAAATCTGTAAGACTGTTAACATATAATATAAAAAATTTAATCGAAGAATATTTAGAAAATTAAACATACTATTATTATTCAAGTTCCGACTCTTTATATATGCTTATAAAATTTTTATTCTACATAAATATCCGCAGTCTAGTGATAATATAATCAGTAGTGGCGAGTTAGAATCGTTTGCACGGCTTTGTTTCGAATTTTTGTCAGACTATTTTGAAATGAACTATACATATATCGGCATTTCGATGTTTCGATCCAGCAAATGTTTATTTAAAGCCGATATTCATATCGTCCCGTGCTGTAACATTTGATGATGTCAACATTTCTGGCCCATTTAATCTCGTTTCGTGGAACTTTTAACAGTAACGTAATTTTAGTAATGGAAGCACGTGCACACGGGTGTTCGGAAAAGTTCGAGCGCGACGCAATTCACCTATGCTTGTAGGTACAACCGGCCAAAAAATATCTTTCGCTGGGAACATATGTAGTTCCTGACTTTGGAACTAACCTGCTATTGGTTCTTTGTGCACATTACGAACCTTCGATTGGTCGAATAGTCATTTTATTTGTATTATACATGGTGATAGAATACAACACTTATAGGTTGCACTTTACGAATCACTTGTTGTTTTTTTTAACTATGTTACGTTCCTCTTGAAAATGCTGAATGGAACAATTTTTGCCATTATCGAGTTATTTATCCTTTCGCCTATAATAAATCGCACTCGTAATAAGAATTATATCCTGAATATGAAAATAAGCATTGCTAAATTATGAAAAAGGGTAAAAAAAAAAGTTATGGCTGTGTTTTAAACCCAAAGGCATGTTGCATTGTCTCCAGAAATAACAGAATTAATAATTAATAATTTTACAATTTTAGTTACTATTTAAAATAGCTTAAATATGCACAACCTAAAAAAAATATTTGTGTAAGAGGATATAGCATATAGATACTGAATTTTTAATATAATTTTAAGGATTCAGAGACGTAATTAAACTTCTAACATTTTTCTCAAAAATAAAACAGTTAAAAGAAATAAAATACTCCAAGCCAGAAAGACTCAAGAACCGTAGAAGAGTTAAAGAATAAACCTGTTTACTAGCCTGTGCTTGCATTGAAAAATTATTCATCATTAAGAGCAGTTAAAAAAAATAGATTAATTATTTGTGAGGTCACAGTTTATAGGTTTCAACATTTAGTAATTGTAGTTCCTGAAAAAATATTAACTGCTTAGCTATTCTTTTATACATCTATATATATACGTGATTCACTCCTCTTAAGTTTTATATTCAAAAACAGCTGTCTTTTCTCAGTCTGATTTTAAATTTCTGAGATATTGGAACAGCAGAAATCTTTGAAACATCTGTCTAACAGTTCGAAAATTTTTGTCAACGCAATATGTCTCACATATTAGAAGTGTATTTCAATTTTTTAACTAATTGAAACTGCAAAGACTACTCACTAAATGTTAAATCGCTGCCTACAATAATATAGATAAAGATATAAACTTTTAGAATTGAGAATATACTTGTAATCTACAATATTTCAATTACGTTATAAAAGTACTTACTTTCTATATCAATTTCCGTAATATAACTTGGGCTAGGGGATCTGTCGAATAGATATAAAGGCAACGTATTCGATATAGTAGAAGTCGGAGACTTAATATTATCAACTTAGAGTGAATGTTCAGGAACTAGAGGGCACCACTAACTGTGGTTAAAACCTATTTCATACTGTATCTCGAAAATGATTGTTCCTACAAAAAAGTTTAAATTTATTAGATTCGATTAGTTTAAATATTTATTTTTTAACCGTGAATCTTGTATAATTGGTTTCTCTAAAAATAAAAAAAAATATGTTTTTCACACCAGCTTTAAGGGCTGTTTAAACCCCTTCAGAGTAAATTACCGCCGATACAAAAAAATAGGTGTCAAATATTTTTTCAAGTACTATATCAAATCAAAAACTCAAAAAAATGCTACAATTGCGTGATGTCCCTTGTAAAGCTCTGCAAAAATAATGTAACGATTCGATTACGGATGTTTATGCAAATTTATATTCTCCAAGCATACGAACAAAACGAACTTAAATAAAAGTATTTTTATCTTCCAAATATTATAGAATATATTTTATTGTCGATATTTCATGTATTTTTACATCTATACGCATCCTGATGCATTTGAGCACATTTAAAATTGCCATAAATGTATAAATATCCGCAATCTAGTGACGATAAACATGTTAATACACCAAAAGCGTCTCTCGCAATCAATCTCTAAAGACAATTTCGGATACGAATCACCAATATCGCCTGAACAAAATCGAAACGAAAGCCGGGAACGGATCTCCAATAGGAGAATCAGCATGATAAAATAGCGGAGCGAGCCTTAGGGGACCGAGAGGGCACCAGGGGGTCAATTAACACGGGCCAGATATTCGCGAGGCTATAACATAGAATTAACTGAATCCACTGATACTCGCGCGATCGGAATGACCGCGCTTGTGCCGCTTAGGCCACCGCAGAAACGCGATCACGGTTCAACAAGCGCAAACATAAAATTACACGGATTCGCGCACGACCATGTCCGTATTCCGCTTACATGCGGTTTGTCAAACGTAACTTCCGCTACACCTCCGCGGCCTCCTGCGTCCTGCACTCGCGCGCTCGCTCCCCGCCGCGCCGATCATCGCGTGTGCGTGTCACGTGCGCGCGTGCATGTGGACACGTCGAGGTGGGCCGGTTGTTGTTTCCCGTGGAGATACGCACCGCGATTGTCGTCGTCGAAATTTCTCGAATTTCCGACGCTTTATTGCGCTGTGCGCTCGCGCGCGCAGTTACCGACGACCTCGCCTCTGATAACGTCGCGCATTTTTCGATCGGGGTAAAAAAAATTCTCGACCACGCTGTCGGTTCGACGAGCGATAATGATAACACGTTGTAGATCGATTCCGCGTTTCTAATGAGTCACCATGCAAATTCGAACGGATCTTTACTATGTGTGTACTTTGCGACTAATTTTCCTTCTTTTTTTTTTTTTTTTTTTTTAAGAGGTGAATTCGATTATCATTGGACGTTGTCGGTGTTATTAGTCATGGGTCATTGTTTTTTTAAATTCTGACGTAAACGATGAGTCACGTTTCTTAATGTTTAAGATATTGGCGTTGAAGGTTTTTCGGACTTGTTAATTGGCTATAATATATTGGTTCGTGTTGATTATAATTTTGTTTTGAATCTCAATTGAAGGAAAATTTCTGCACGACTTCTTCAAAAATAATTGTTATTTATTCATTTAAAAAAAATTATTAATGTTTAAATTGGTCGAATATTTGCTCTATTTTATGCTTTATCATTTATTACTAACAGTACTAAAGTCAGTTACATGTTTCACAGAAAAAAATTGATGAAGACATTGATGATGAAAAATTGACAGACTATTTAATTAATCATTGCAAGATAAATTAATAGATCAATAAACGCTCAAGAGTGCTTTCACATTTTCTCTTTCATTATTTCTAACCTTCCGTTGTCAAACTGGTTCAAAATAACCCAAGATTTAACTTCAGAGAAAAATATCTTCGAAACTGTACTTGTAATAATACTATGTGTATATTCTAATGGAATTTGAAAGTATTCCATATATTTTCAGATTATTGAGCCACTAAAAACTGTGTCGATACACGTGTGACAATAGTCGAAATTGAATTTAGGGTTATTTTAGCTAATTTGTGAGGAAGAAGTATATTTTACTCGAGTAAATTACATATTTATATGCAAATTGTACATCAAAAAAGTAGAAATGCGATGTCTGATATTTAAGATTTTTATACTGGATTTTGGTCTCAATTGCTCAATGCATTAAATCCTTTACGTATTGACCTACAAAAAAACTATTAATCTCAAATTATATTTCCCTCAATATCATTCAACTTCTGTTTGAATTTCCGGTATCATGAATAATATCAAGAGATATTCAAAATGATCGAGTCAAATGAGGCACCCTGTATAAATGTTGTTTTTGTTACGAAATAGAGTTTATTCGTTTGTTTAATCTTTGTTTATACCTTATCTATACCTTTCTGTGCGAATAAATTGATTTTTTCTTGTTATTTCACAATTTTTCTTATTAAAAAATTACCTTTCTGCAAAATGCTAAATAAATACCTTTTTAAAACTGCACTAAAAAGCAATTCTTTTTCTTAAAATACTGCATTTCAACAGCATCAACTTATATTTTTTGCAAAAAATATTATAAAGTAAATAAATTATACTTATTTTCATAAAAATACCCTTTTTTGGTACTTTAAGTTTTACAAACATTTTTTTTTTTTAACGCTATATCACTTAACCCATTAATTTTTTATTATTAGATAATATTCTACAATGTTCAGACTTCATTCAAAAATTTGTGCAACTCAATATCGCTATTATTCTTTTAACAACCATTCTAACAACCGCAAACAAATGTTTCAACATTTAACAATATTATAAAGTTCAAAGTAAAAAAACTTCCTGCGATTACTAATTTATCAATTTAATTTGCTAAATTGAAATTAACACTTTAACGAAATTGCAAAATGTTTCTTCATTGCGTCTTCTGCGAAACATAATAAAATTTACGTTTGAATTTTTCAGAAAATTTCATGCTAGAAAATGATTTGAAAACCATGGAAGTTTTAAAATGTTTATGCAAAACTTCTTCGAGTCACTGTAGGTTTTCCCATAAGCAGAGGATTTGTTGCTGAACGCTTAGAAGATAAAGGCTCGTCTTATCAATCTCTTGTTATATTACGCAACATGCGTGAAAGAAGGGAACTCTTTGTCATAAAACTCTCGGGTAGAAGGGAACTCGTTATAAACTCTTGTATCGAGGTCACCTCGATATAGGACCGCAAAGGGTTAAGTATCCTTATGGTGAAATGCTTATTTAAAAAGTTACTTCTAAAATAATGCGAAAATTCATCGAGTTATTCTTCAAGTTCAACGCGTTAAGTTTTCAAGTAACTCTCGAGGCAAAAGTTTATGTAAAAGCACCGCGGTTACGCTTATTTTAAATTATTGACAACGATCCCTTCATCCCGCGTGCAAGGTAACGCGAATGTAAATTTCTCTGCGCGGTTCTTCGTGACGCATATAACAATAGGTTTTTAAATGTATAATAATCATCGATCGATTAAAATGTTACGTAAATACTCAGGTATTCCGTGGGGAAAACGTCGCTCGAAGAAAATCGTGCTTTCATGCTAATTTTCTACGTGACTCGTTCAAATATTATTCCGATGAATGGTGAAACGCTTAGAACGACAAACCAGTTTAATTTATAATAACAATATAATACACTTAGAATTTTACCATTTGCGTTGGAATGTCTCTCGTTTATTTAGTCTACATGGATTGTTTGTTCCTCCTACAAAATATGTACTGCATTGTCATGGACGATTTTTCGTTTCAATACCAACGAAATAAATTAAACGACTATTAATTTAGATAGACGCAAGCGATTAAATATATTTGAAAATAGTAGCAACATTTAAGAATAATATTTTTGTTACCCCTTTTTTGTAAAGAAAAAAATATACTTGTAGACAAATTTGTTGAGTTTTTTAGTATGAGTTACGAAACATTTTTGACAATGTTGCATCTCCAAAAAGAAATTGTTCGTGACGTATTTCGTGAATGTGACCGAAACCGCATCAACGAAGTCTACAAAGTTAATATTTGGAAACAATTGAATTCTGCCAACTGGAGGAGGCAACCAGTCAACGCAACAAGCACGTTTCTAAACACCGCCTCCGCTGAATCGATGCACGTAATTATAGAATTATATCGGCGATAAAGAAGACGAGTTGTTCGGTGGTATACTAATGAAAGCAATTAGCGGAAATTACCGTCCTAATTAGCTGGTCGTGATTACTGCGGCGTCGCGGGAGCTGCGGCCGCGTCTTCTTTTCTCTTCCTTCGCGTCCGTAACGGAAAATTGATTTTATAGTCTTCGAGACAAGCATCTGCAATTTGTTGCCCAGTCCTGCGCGCTTCTGCTCACGTTCCGCGGAGCAATTTCATGAATATATCTGCATACCGTTAAGACAACTTTCGGAAAGAAGACGGAAGCGTAGGCGGAGGAAGGGTGCGCGCGCTCGCTCGCGGAACGGAGGAACGGCGGGGGGCGGAAAAAACGAGAAACAATGGGGAAAAAACACGGAGGAGCCGCCCCTGATGGGAAAGATTGATGACGTTATCGCGTGGAATTCGCAACGAGGAACTCCCGCGAGTCGTTTAAACGGAGTCGCGCGTTCTTGGGACATGAACTGGCGTAGAGAACTAAAATAAAAGACCGCCTCGCTCTCTGAATGCTCCCTCACGTGTCCAGGATGAAGTATAAATTTGTAAGTGAATTTCTTTAGGTAAATGTGTACTTACGCAGTAGACTCGGAATAAGAGGACACCTTGTCGCGCATCAGCTCGTCACCAGTTTTTCCTGTTTACGTCTTTCGGTACGTTATTTTTGGACCAGAGGTTTGCGTTTGTCTGGTTTTTCATTGCTTTGCGTTGAGTACCGCCACGGAGACCAAAGAAATAATATAGTGATACTCAATTATAGTTGTATTATTTTGTAGGCATACAAAAAGGGGAATAAGATCCGGCAAGGGAAAGTGAAACAGCAAAAGTTGTGAAAACATTACTACTTATAAATGAACACTACTGTCAATGCGTATAATAGTTGACATGTATAATAAAAACGGAACGAACTCGAACGACGCGAACTTTCCACTCAGCCCAATAATTTCTGTCAACTATTTGCACAATTTTATTCTCACGTGCAAATAACTGTCTAATTTGAGTTTCATGAATTTAGGAATCCTCCTCCGACGTAACGATTCACTAAAGTTTCAGACGAAAATTTCATTGTTCAGACTTTCCCTTGAAATTTTCATTTTTATTGCAACAAGGTTTAAACATTTTATTTAAGTACCGCTTGTACATTAAATTGGAGACTTTAGTAAGTATCAAAGAATTTTCTCTGATTCTTTTTAAAGCCTATAACGATGAAAAATCAGTTTCTAAGACACTTTGTCCACGAAGGATTAAAACAACGGAAAATTATGTAACAGAAAATGAATAAGATTGTAAATTTCCCGCAATCAGACAGTATCCCCAAACTTCAACGATAAACATTGTATTGAATACTAATTTTAGTTATTCTTCTATAATTTTATCAAATTATTCTTATTACGTGTAAGTTTCGTTTTCGATAAACATAAAATAATGTGTTTGAGTTTTATTTTACTGAAGCAGACTTCTTTTTCTGAAGTCTCATAATGATGTGTCTGTGGCCTCCAAAGGATTCAATGCGGCTCTTTAAAACAAAGGAAATAAGTAAAGTAAATACCTCCATTCACTGAACAGAACAAGCGTTTCCTTAAGGTGCGCTTTCACTAGAGTTCGCGAACAGTTCACGAACAGTATGAAAGTTAAATATCGTAGAAATCATCGGTTCATGTAACTGTTCGTATATAGTTTACAAATAGTTCGCGAAACATGAAAAGATTGAGTAGTGTTTATAAAAAGTTTACGAACTGCTTAGCGAACTATTAGCTAGTAGTGTATACGCAGCTTTACATCAAGTCCTTGCAACGTTCCTTTATTTTCTCACACGGCGAATGGGAGGATCAAAGAGGAACAAGAAATATACAGGGTGTCACAAAAATGTTGCAGTTCCTTGAAAGGGGTAATTCCTGAGGTTATTTGAAACAATTTTTTCCTTAGCGAAAATGTTAGGTAAGGCTTTATCAACGAGTTATTAACAAAAACCCCCGACCAATCGGAGCACGAATACAGTGGACGAATTTCAGCGCGGGCTCTAGCTGAGAGTAATATTGGTCCGTCATCGTCCGCGCAATCATTAAACCGGTGTACTCGCTCTCCTATTGGTCAATGTTTTTCGTTAATAACTCGTTAACAAAACCACGCCTAACATTTTCTCTAAGGAAAAAGTTGCTTAAAATCAACTCAGGAATCACCTCTTTAAAGGACCTGCAACATTTTTGTTACACTCTGTATATAAAACTTGATTATAACAAAAATATTAAAAATAATGTTCACCTTGTATTGAATCAGAAACCACCACCTTATATCAAAACTAAATTTATATCGAATTTACACTAATAAAATGTAACACAAACAAAAGCGGAAAGTAGTATCAGAAGTTCTATCCACAGACAGCACATCTAATTGCCTCGAAATTTGAGCGACAAAAACGAAATGGTTGATAAATCCGCCCTTACATCCTGTCTATGCACGTGTTGCCATGGCGTATGCGCGTCTCCCCATGGCGTAACGAGTAAAAAACGCCAGATACTTTGCGTTTAACATTATCGAGTGCAGCGGAGGAAAATGAACAAAGCGAATAAATATGGCCGCGTGAAACGAGCGGCGAAACGCGACACGTGTGCGCGAGTAAAATTTCACGCGCATTTTGGCTCGTAATATTTTTGTTCACGCCGAAAGAGAGAAGAGAGACGAGAACGGAAAGAGAGTGAGAACTCGAGAGATAGAGTTAGTGAGAGAGAGAGAGAGAGAGAGAGAATTTTTTTCCATTGCTTTAAATATTTCATTTAATATTAGAGGCGGCGAAATTAAAAGCGCGTTCTAATTGCATCTTTCGAGCTGAATTCCCGCTCCGCTGAAGGGATTAACCGGAGATACCAATTTCCGCGATTATTTCCCGCGGAGATTATTGCCGACGATATGTTGAGAAAAAGTGGCGATCACAAGATTAAAATGTAACCGCGTTACGCGGAACGCAATGTCTGTTTTATCATGAAACGCTGTTGCGACTTTCTGTTCCGCTCCCTTTTCCATCCTTTCCTTTCTCTTTTTTTTCGGCCCTCGAAGTTCCCCGAAATTGTTGAAAGATTAAAACTTGAGGAAGCTTTCGCGCTTTGACGGCGCGATCCCGCGATCAAAGCTGAATGGGGACCACTTTGTGGCCCGAGTTTGCATTGTTCGATGGAAAATCTGAAGAATTTTTTTTTTAATCTCGAGTCACAAAGGCCACTTGTGTGGACGTAGTTGCGCGGATCTTTGGAAATGAATGGAAAAACGCTATTTGATGCCTCGAATGCGAGAAACGAATTCGTTCGTTACCATTTGTACCATTTTTTCGCGTTTTAACGCAGGCATGTCGTTAACTGAAACACTTCTAAGTGGTAAAGTATAGGTATCAGTGTTGGAGATCGTTATTATTTTATATTTGTTAGAGGACTATAATGTCAGTACTTAAAGCTGCTGAACTAATCTGTTAGTGAATTCGATATTTTGATGATGCTCAGTAACATGAAACTTATTGCTTCAAAAGCAGATTTGATGAAATCAAGTGGTTTCGACTTACGGAAATTCGGTTCTGTTCTGCATTTATGCTAATCAGAGTTACTAATAATAATACATAATAATAATTATTCGTTAGTTCAAAATTTTTTGTTATCTCATTGCAAATAAAATATATCCAACTCTATTGTATACTAAATAAATACAGTATTGTTCCAAATTTTTTGTAAACCTTGTTGTTTAGTTTCAATTTTTTATTAGTAGAATTGTCATTTTGGTATTGTATAATTGTGGATGATCATGACAATTTATATTTTCTACAATCGAGAAACTACATTCAGAATCTACATTCCGGTTTGCGCGCCAAGAAATTACACGTTCTATAGAAATTTATTATGAAGAAAAGAAATATAGTAGAAGTGTAAAACTTTTTTCTATCGATTAAGTTACATTTCTGTAATAAATAATGAGTATTAAGAGTAAATATAAAAATATAAGAGTATTAAATCTAAAAATATAAGAGTATCTCCGCGGACGTAAATGATTCCTACTGTTAAACTTATCTGAAACAAAAAATTGGAAGAGATTCTTGTTCAGTATGACTGTCGCTATCACGCAAAGTAGAATTAATGATTTATCTTAAAAATTAGCGAAATGACGGACAAAAATGTAAAAGAAACGGTTTTTGGTCCTTTTTTCTTGCTATTTTTTAATGTTAAGAGTAGGTTAAACTTAATAAAAAAAACTTGGTTCTAATTTTGGTAAGAGTCGTAAGTGTATATATAGAATACGGAGTAAAAATTTTGAAGCAATCGATTCGATAGATTTTGAGATTTGATTCATCACTCCGATGAATGTCAACTACCACTTGTTTTATATATAAAATTTTCAAAATTTATACTCTTATATAATTTTTTATGCTGAAATAAATTATATAAAAACGAATATTCTAACAAAATTTTTTTCATTATTTGAGAAAATTAAAAGATTCTAAAAACCCTTATTCATGCATCATCACATATTTAGACTGCAACAAAATTTGAACTCCAAAACTTCATGTTTGTGAAAGTTATAACGTTCTTCGTATTAATATGATTTTTATTGCTCGCTCATACATTTCAGATACTTTATTTTTATATCTGAATACTCCTTTTCTATGAACTCAATTTCATTTTCTTTGAATGAATTCAGAATTGTTTATGTCCATCCTTCTAGCTTCTGCTCCTGCAGTTTCAACATCATATTTCGATGAAAAAATATCTTTTGGACACTTGCGCCAAATTTTCATTGGCATTTTGTGTAAGGCGTTGTGATAGGATTTCAGCTCTATGCAATGTCATTTCAGCCTTTTCGAAATCATGAATTGCTTATTGATGATGAAAAAAGGGAATCGAATGTTCAACCCGTCAAACCGTAAAAAACCCCTGAAGCTTTAATACAATAATTAGAGGAGATTAGTCAACTAATCGTGGTCTCCCCTACCTAAGGAAATGTGTAAACTTTTGGCCTGCAACGAGTCAGCAAAATATCAATGATTGATTTAAAAAGAAATGAAAAATGTTAAAAGTTAGTCAACCAGCCCCAGTCTCTGCTCCCGTTCACCGACGAAAGCACCTGTCCTTTTTCGCAACGAGACGTTCTCTCTGCTACAGCGGCAGCTCCAATTTCTTCCATCCCCGGCTCCGAATCCCGAAGAGGCAGCTTTCCACTCCGGCGACCAGCAATAGATCCGTAACGCGGATTTGAATAACGATTGGCGGCGTCTCGCAATCGGCGATTACCGAAAATTGCAGCCGTTCGCCGAGGTCTGGCCTCGCCCGCGCCTAATGAATCGCACGATCTCGACCTCCGCCTTCCCATCGGTTATATTCTCCTCGTCGATCTTTCCCTCTGCCGTCTTCTTTGTTCCCATCGGCGGTGTCGCGACTTTGGCCACCGATTGCACGCCTTTCGACGGTGAAAGTGATCGTCGCGCGAATAAACTTCGTTACAGTGGCCGACCTTGATAACACAGTTGGCAGAGCCGACCTTTGAAAGCAAAACTGCCGCGCACTGCCCTCACCCCCCCCCCCCCCCGCACGTATTCGCATTTTGCAAAGGTGTCGCAATCAACAGGATACAGATAGTCATCGGTTTTTGCGCTGATCTCGTGACGCGCCGTTGCCGCTCGACGCGTTGAAATCACTTTTTTTCTTCGAGAGCTGATCGTGGTTCGTTTTTCTCTACTTTTTCTTTTTTAGGGCCGATTATCGCGAGATGCAGTTGCAGCGAAATAATGCAATATCTGGTAAGAATCGCCTCGGACTGTTTGGAGATCATTTTTTACTGAACTTTCTCTCTTCGGACTTTCGCTGAATGTCGTTTATCCCTTGGATTCCTTCGACATTTTTGTTTTTTCTTCCTTAATCTGGGTTGAACCTTTCTCTTTTTCTCGGTTTTTCCGTTCGTTTTTTCGACTTTTGCCATTCTTCACGTGGTCTCACCGATTTCGATGAAGTTTTATAATATATGTAGGGGTCATTCGGGGTAAACGGACGCACTTTTGCTGTTTTTGCTTCACTGAGCCGAAACTACCATGATATTAGGGACACTTTTTTGCGCTATCGGTAGCATATTTAATAGACTCATAAAATGTAACGAGTATTTGATGATAGGCCAAACAGTTTTTTTTAAATTAAGCAAAAGAGTGACTTGGTCAAAATACATACATGCCTTTACTCCGACATGCGGGGTAAAAATACGCAGTCGTGTGGGTAAAAGTTCGCATGTAGAGTAAAAGTATGCATTCAGGTGTAGTAAAAGAAAATGAACAAATAAAACACAGATGGAACATATTTTTATATTATCTTTAATAGATGAAGCTAAAGATGACAAAAACACTAGAAATTAGGAACATCAAATTTAGGAAACTATCATAAAATTATAATTTTTCATAGATTCAACAAAACGAAATTATGCTCAAGCCTTTATCAGAGCAAATATGTTTTTACTCCAAATATTATTAAGAATTCAAAAACAAGTAGACAGTAACCTAAATACCAGTGCGTACTATTACCCCCGTTTTACCCCATTAGGTTAAAATACTATAAAATATTCATATATTTTATGAATTTTTATTATATTTATAATAAGAGTACCAATTGTTCAAAGTTATATACAGGAAACTGTCAAATTTTGAAAATACAAAATTTAATAAATTCAGATTCTATTTATCTACTTATTTATCAAAGATTTTTTTAACTAGCTGTATTTTTATTGGGTATATTTTACTTCCTGTTGGTTTACAATGTTTTTGAATGATTTATTGAATAATGAATAGTACAATTTATGTTATTTTAAATTTTCTATAGTTTTTGTGGGTGGATAGAAATCTGCATAATTTGTGCAATTTCCGCTGCAAGTATTCGGCCAGTCTTTGACAAACTGCATTTAATAACTTGTTCAAGACCTCGTTATCTTACATATCTTATGTGCAATCATCTTTATTATTGTCACAGTATTATGGCTGTGTATAATAAACGTTTAGTGGCACGTTAAGAAACAAGAAACATAGACTTTAGCAATCAGTTTGTTACAATTTTCTTAAAATTAAACTACCTGAAAAAATAAAATCGATAGTTGTGTCAATAAAAACTCGAAGAACGCGCTAAGGATAACTAAAAAAATTAAATATTTCTTCTAAAAATGAAGCAAACTCAACTAAAAATTTAAACAAATTTGCAATAATAATCATCTCTGCTTACAGTGAGTAATTAAAATATTGGAACTATCTTTAACAAATCTATCTTTAAACAATTTATTCTTGAATGAGAATATTAAAAATGATATACTAAAAATCAAATATCAGAATCTAAGAAATTCAAACTACGAAAAATGATATTGATGTTCTTTATCTATGTTATTCTTATTTTCAAATAGTGTTTTAAACAGACTGCGGATGTTTATGCATTTATAAAAAATTTAAGTATACGAAAATGTAGATGCAAAAATGCATACAGTATAAAAAATAGAGCATATGTTACGCGATCTAAAAAGGTAGAAGCACTTCGATTGAAACTTCAATCATTTATCTGTGCCTGAAAAAGTTTTAGTTTGCATAAACATCCGCAGTCTAGTTATAAATATACACTTAACAATAGCGTGAGTTTCTCGATATCAGCACTGCTATCAATTTTCATTATTGAACAATATTCCTGCAAAAGTTTTACGATTCCAATAATTTAATCATCCTGTACACCAAAAATCAGCTTCCCCGATAACGAAGTTGTCTCACAAAAGCGACGTTTCCTCTCCACTAGAAAAACGAAAAACGAAGCACGAAAATCAGGAAAGATGAACACGATGAAAAAAGTCCCGAAAAAAGCGACGAGAATGAAAAGCTGATGTTTATGTCAATTTCCTGTTCGTTCATCGACGACTATTATTCGAGGTTCGATGGGAAATCCTGAAGCACTGTTCGCGGGGAGAAACGAAGGGAGGGAGAACGGCGATATCGTTCATCGAGTTCACTTATGATCGTCCATACGCGCGTGATATTTGACGAGTGAATTCGGGTGTGTAATGTCGGGCGTGTGTGTCGGTATCGTTACATGGAAATGTCACGGATTTTATTCGGGGCGGCGACGAAGCATCGACAGAAACGTTTTCGCCCGGGTGATGAACGGTCGCGAAATTTGGCCGAACCAGCAAGAAAGCCCCGGTCCGTCCGCGAAATCGAGCACTGTTGCCGTGTCGGTTGAATAATTTGGTGCCTTGGAAACGCCATTTTCGGGCTTCGCCGATTTGGTAGTCAGATTCATTCGTTTCGATTAATGGAACCGGTTCTTGAAATTGATTTCCGTATAGGGCACATCCACCGCCGCGGCCTCGATGTTGTAATCGATTTATTTTGAGCATTTGTCGTCGTTCTTTCGGGTACACGATGTTTACATAATGTTTACTTGTTACGGGATCATTACTATCGACGCGACGTTGCTCCTTAGAGTTACTGTTCCACTTTCTGAGGAATCTGTTTCCCACTTTTTCGAGCTGAAGATGGGATTTCTATTCGGGGCATTTGAAGTATACGGAGAGAACAAGAAATGTTCGTTCTTTAAGATTTTCTAGAGATTCGTAAGCAGATTACAGAATCACCCAATCACGACGATTGTGAAGATTGATATTTTTGTATAAAATACAATTGAATATTTAGTGCAGTAGCTAAAAATAGAAAATGTCTACTCTATTCCGTACAAGAATAAGGCAAAGAGTGCCACTATTTCTGTTAACTCATGCTTAACAAATATTAACATAAAATTAACATATAAGTATACATATACATTGTTCCCTCGAGCAACGCGATTTCGATTATATGCGAATTTTTTCGGAAACAAAATGACAATAAAAGATTGTTCAGAATGGCATACAGACATGGCCTCTTTCATGATACGATTACTAAAATTAAAACAAACTGTGGAAGAAGGTTTAGCACAGATAAAGTGCCAAAAAAATAAAGTTTGGAGGAAGGTTCCTGAGATATGAAGATACTTATGATGATCCACTTCCATTTTATAATTAACCGTTTAAAAAAGAATGTGTAATAAAGAATCTATAATGTATAAATAACACATGTAAATACACACATGACATATAATACGTATAAAACTGGAACAAATTCATCCGAAACGACACTAAGGCAAATACACGTCTATTTACATATTATGCTTAGGATTAATCTTGCTCGAGTTTCTCCGTCTTATAGTAGATTTACTGTTTGCGTATAAAGTAGTCAATGGTATTATTAACAGTCCAGAAATTTTATCATGTTTTAATTTATGTATCCCTCCATCTGGTTTAATAAGGAGACCCTCGAGTCTTCGGATTTTTAAAAAATTTGATACTTACCGTACGTAAAGATCCTTAATTAAACATCAATTTCACAAAATAGTAAAATGCGCTTTCCAAAATAATTGGAGGAAATCAAATTTGAATATTTCCAGGGTCACTTACATACATTGATTATATGTATGTATAGTAATCGCTCCAATTGACGATTTTTTTTATTTATTTAAATATTAACACATGTTGTACGAAACTCTTATAAAATCTATAGTAATGATCAAGTATTTAATCATAACTAAACAACGGATAGAAGAAATGGAAATATTCAAATTTCGTTTTCTCGAGTTCTTTTGAGAAGCGCATCTGACTAGTTTGAGAAATTGCACTCTCTATGGTCAATATAATTGTATAAACCGCAACATTGTTTTGTGCGATAAAATTTATCTTTTCTGCTCGCATTTCACATTTAAACAGTGTATCGAGCGTTCTCTGGCTTATTAAGATATTCTATATTTGTAACTTTTAATTTTTGTATCAATAACATTATTTTTGTTATTTTTATTTTATATCTGTATTTTTTCTCTCTTTCCGTTTCTGTTTGTTATGTATTATCGTTAATTCTCGAATTCTTGTTATATCCTGTACATTAGAGGATTATTAAAATGTTATTAAAAAATTTACTAAAAATGGATAATGACAAGAACCATACAGGTTGAGTCACCAAAAGCGAGCCACCTAAATAACTCTTTCGTGTTGTAATATTATTGTATTATTCCAGTGCGACTTACAATTAGTAACTGAAGACAAGCAAATACATTGATATATGCGTGTAACAACTACATGTATAATAACCCTGTATATACAGTATTTAACGTAACGAAATGTAACAATGGCCGTTAATAGTCCCCAAGCTGACGCAACATTAAATGAATGTATTTTAAAAAGGAACATAAGTCAGGGACAAAATATGTGATTATTCATAAGGTAGCATGGTTTTCCTCCTGTTTAACAATACTGGAAACTGGTAAGGAATGAAACTAAAGTGTAAATTATACGTACTTTCAATATCCCACTGGATTTCCAGTTAGAGGAACATTTTTTTTTTTTTTTTTTTTTTTTTTTTTTTTTTTTTTTTTTTTTTTTTTTTTTTTTTTTTTTTTTTTTTTTCCCCTGATTTATAGTCGCATCAACAACGTGATTATTATTAGTGACCGGTCAAAAACAGTTGTGCGTTATGCGAAAATAGTTTAGAACTGTAGTTTCGTGGTGATTAGTTCGTCGGGGTCTCATAACTTGTAGAGAATTCCGATGTTCTTGCAGAATGTTAACAGCCATTCCTGGTTCGCAGACGTTGTTGCTTCGATGAGGTTGTCTTCAATGTTTAGTCTTCTTCTTACTTGGTTGTATTTCCAGCATTCGGTGATAATGTGGTTTACAGTTAGAGAGGTATTGCATATTTCACACATTGCTGGCATATATGAATGTGAGAGTTAAAGGAAATTAAAAATTATATAAAATACTAAGTTACATTATTGATTATTAGTTTTGCGGTGTTTAAGGTATAAATTTTATGTTATGAACGATACAGTTCAATTCATTGAATTTATTTATGAACTAGAATCTCGAAATTTAATTCTTTCAGTCAAACTACTTTATGACTTTCCAGCTTTTCCTGTTATCCCTCATTTATTTTACTATCCTAGAATAATTTTTATTCTACTCTTCAGACAAGCAGAATTTCGTTCTCCAATTCAAAGTGAGTTTCTTCGTTACAAACCTTCCAAGCTTCTAGTTTTACCATCTCAAAAAAAAAGAAAAAAAAAATTGACGTAAAAAATCTGGAAAAGGAGTACCTACTTTATCTTTACAATTGTCAAAAAATGTTTTTCCTACTTTGCATGTGTATAAAATAAAGAATATATTAATATATTTTTCATAAACTTCCTATACGTAGAAATAATAAGGTATTGTTTCTTTCAAGTTCACGGCCAAAGTGAATCCAGCAAATCTAGTTCTAACTGAAATATGCAGATTCGTTTGTAAAATCATTGAGAACTACAACCTGCTCGCAATTCTTCGCATGACGTACGCAAAAATGTCGAAAGCGATGATCAAGGATCAAGGATCCAGTTCGACCGGTTTTCGGATTCGAAACTCGTTCTTACATAATATTCAGGTGATTTCTCCGTAACACGTCGAAGCAAAATATTATTAACTCATTTTCCACATCGCGTGTCTGATACTGAAACCCATTATTAATGCAAATTATTTAAACAAAAGGTCGAACAATTTCATTTCTTGTACGAGTACAAAGTTACTTTGAAATCATTTTGCAAACTCTAGTTGATTCAAATGTAGCGTGAAATGTCAAAAGTTACTATTGTTTCAGCTTGATTGTTCAATAGAACTCAACAAAAAATCTCATTAATCTTTCAAGGAAATGCAATATGAATTTTATAGCACGCACAAAAATAGCAATGACTAAGAACATTTAAATTTGTTTTTAAAATAATGAAGTACTCGACAATTCATGCTTTCGTACAAACTCGCACGTTACATATTTACTAACCGCTCCATTTGTTTATTACAACATTGCTAACATTCAATCTTTAATAATTAAATACTAACCTTTGATAATTATTATTGAGTGATTACTGTCATTAATTATTTAATAAATTATTTACGACATATTAATTTTAAGTAGCTACTTTCTTATTTCTAACGTCGAATGACAAATATTTATCTTTTGATTTATATTTTTATACAAATAAACAAATATTGTCTGAAAGTGAAAATTTGAACGTAAATCTGTCGGTGTGACGAAGTCAAGTAACGAAAACAACTACCGGAGTTGTTAGCGCAGAACTCTGTTCCCCGGTTTCGAATTATTTCTGTCAGAGTTGAATGCGACTATGATAGATCACGGGAAGAAGAGAATTCTTATTGTGCATACCGGGACATACAAAACTCAATTGTTATGAAACATTTATGTAACACAGCACGTTTATGTAGCAACTCAAGATAAATACAAATATGAGCTAATGTTTTTCAACAGTCTTAAATGATTGTGTCGTGTTTTATTGAATGAATATGATAACATCAAAACTCATTCAAAGAAAAAATTAATAGATAGCATAAGTAAATAATTGAATTTATTCTGTAGATGGACATAAACATAAATACATCATAAAAAAGTGCAAGGCAATTTGTGTATGAAGATGGAAAGAGACAATAGTTGATCGATTATCATCTTTCTACAATAGTTATACATATGTTCATTCTACTTCTTAACTTTTGTAACTCTGTTTAAAAAAAAATGTACAATAGTTAACCCAGATAAAAATTCTCATTAGAAAGCAACAAATATTCAGTTCTTTTAAGCCACCTCCAAAACTTCGAAAGTTTTCGTTTCGTAATGATTGTATCTTCAAATATCAATTATATTACTTCAAAGTTTCACGTGACTGTAAACATAGAGGATTTTGTACAATTTGTGCAATTGTGCAATTTTATTATAAATTATTTAAAACTCATAAACCTCTTAAAGTTTCCCGTAACACATGATACATACCAAATATTTGCTGTTTATTACACCATTTTGTAATCTTGAATGATAATTACTAATTGCATTTATATATTCTTATTTTTTAAACCTAACTGTAGAAACCTTTTACCCTAATTTATTTGTTTGTATAAATGAAAATATAATTCATACATTCAGAGCGGTAAAAGTTAAATTTGAAAATTAATATGGAGACACGCTACTTATTAGTCAAAGAAGATCAATAATTATTTTGCTGAATGTTGTATGTCCAATACATTTTTCCTTAATCTAAAATAAATATAACAATATAAAAGTTATTAAACATTGTAATAAATAACTATTCATTAAAGGATATTATATCGTGTTTGATTGTTGTAGTACTTCTCCATTTCTGCAATATTAATCTTCTTAAACTTTAAAGTTAATTTTCTCAGTTCAAAAGCTACTGGATATAGAATAGTTAAGAAGCAGAGCGACGATACGTATTTATGCATTGTTGCATTTGTTCCACGTTTCCCCTAGTATTAACTAAATCCTGATTGATTATAGCGAGCTCTATTTCATACGAAAATGTAGATCGTCAAACCTTTTATATGTATATTTCCATATCCAGCTTTGTTCAGCGACTTCATTAAATCGCGAAAACTAAAAATTATTTCGAAGGATCGCGTCGTTGATAGCGATACAAAGCATCCTGTCATGCTTAAAGCAACGGCAAAGTGGAATTGAAAAAAGCATTGTAATTTCCCATTGAGAAAAATGCAAACAAACGTTGGGGAAATAGTAAAAAGGAAACGATGAATAATACCGTAACGAACGCGTATAATATGGTATAAAAATAGGAAAGCTGTAGGGAACAAACACTGGTGGTGGAAGAAAGTAATTAAATACACCAGAAGAAACAGTTCCCGGCTCTAAAGCTAAAAGAAAATTTCAGAATTTTTGCCCACAAAGTGAATTGTATGCTCGAACGTTTCCTTGAAAAAAAAACCGTTTCCAATGAAACGCCGCGAAAGCGCTGGGTAGGAGATTTTTGAAACGGTCGCATTGCCGAACTTAAAGCTTGTACCCGAATATTTTCTGCACGAAAAAAGGAGAAGAAACACTTGAAAGCAACGCATATCGGCGCACACAGATTCCTGAACGCCGTGTTACTCGCGTCGCGATAGAAGCAAATTTGTATTATCCAAAGGTCAGAAGGTTACTCGGATGATGGAAAAAGGGGGTGAGAAAAGTTGAATCTGAAAAGTCTGCCCATCGCTGTAATTTCGTGACTCGCTGTGTACAGAGTGTCCCAGAAATAACTTTACCAGCTTATTCTACTTATCTTGGGGACGAGATGGGGTCGTATAAACACTTTCTGTCCTCTGCAAAGTTCCACGAAAACATCGAGAAAGTTCCGTCCTGGGTTAATCTCACTTTGGCACACGCGCTCATTGCCGTATAATAAAATTTTAATCCGACTAATACGATTATGGCTTGTAGGTATTATTGTTTATCGATAACAGGAACAGATTTGTTCGGTATTTCACGGAGAGGTTATTTCATAATGGAGCTACACCCTCCGGGTTCGTTGCTACATACCAAAATCTGAATCTTATTGATGGGATTACAATACGCGTTATTACCCTTGATTACTAACAGAGATATTATCAGCCGTTTCGTTAACACGTTAACGAACCTTGAACCAAATTTGGTCACATTTAGGGAGGAAACTCTGTTCTATTGCTGATGCAAAACGAAAGATTGTAGTGTTAGGGTGAGGGCTACATTTACTACAAGAACATTTTTAATGATCTAGATTTTAAAACTTTGCTACATATAAATAAAATAATTTAAAATACATATTAAAGAGAATATGTGTAGATCTCATAAAAACTAGTAGTCGACTACTTAAAGTTGAATTTGAATTAAGTAAATTAAAAAAAAAAGATAAACAGTCAATGTTTTAAAATGTATCAAATACATTAAAGTACTTTCAATTTATTTAATATTTTTTGGTTGTACATACATAAAAGTTCTGGAATTAGTGTTAAAATTAAAGTATCCGAATCACTTTAGTCGATCATACAACCTAAATTATCCCATTAGTTCAATTTGCTAAGCTCATAAGTACAGTGTTGACTCGAAAAACGGCTGAGTTTCAGAACCTAGCGCAGTCCTTTTTCGAGTCGGATTTGATCTCGGTCACAACAAAACGAGGAAACTCGCACCGGCAAAGAAGTGGTGAGCCTAGAGAAATCCCTTTTTCGAATCAAACTCAGGCGTCGTTCTTTGAGTCAACATTGTAAGATTATCCTTATATCGAAACAGTACTGTAGACGGCGGATCTTCATGCAAAATAAAATTTTTACAAACACGAATAAAGAATTTGAACTTGAAAAACAGTATGCTTAGTGTTCTAAACATTCTAACTCGAATAATATTGTTGATGTTGTATATTTTGGCATTTGTTAAAAGTCTCCTATATTTTTTGCATACATTGCCATAAATGCATAACATCCGCTCTCTACTCATAAGTAGGAATGTTGATACTTTTTAAGTAAAGTACAGCCTCATTTTTCAATGAAACATTAGTACAGCAGAATTACATTAGCTGTTTCTTCTCAACGCTCGGTTTTGGGAGTCTTGTATATGAAACAAGTAAATGCATATGTAGAATCAAATCTTGTTTACTTTTGTTTATTTTAAAAGTATTTATTTTCTTCACTTTTAAAAACCGCTTTTTGTCGTGTTTTGAAGTTAAGTATTTGAAATACAATATAATGCTTCATTTAAATGGTCGAAATTTTGTATTTGTAGAAAATAAGAAAATTATGCCACTTTGAAAAAAGAAAACGAATTTTAGTGAAAAATTTCGATATTTAAACAGTAAAAAAAATATTAAAAATTACGAATTTTTTAAAATAACTCGATGGGCCTTAAGCAATGCTATATTGTCTAGATTATCGTATAGTTCATGAAAAAATGTTAAAAATTATAGAAATTATTATGCTGACCAGTTCGCAAGATATAATGTATAGAAAAACGCGTTTAAAATTTTAAAAAGTCAAAGAATACTGAAAAATAAACATGTTTTGAAATTTAAGCAGCCATTCCTGCAACATACTGCAAACCCTTCCTTTTTTCCAAATAGTATTTTGCATAATATAGACATTCGATTTCAGTGAGATGTGACTGCAATTTTTTTGAAGTTGAGAACGTATGTAACCTATTAATTCAATGTTGAAATAAGTTTGAACCGAATTGATTTATTAGCTCCTAAGCTATGACCAAAAATCTAAGTGGATCTATATCTTATTACGCACTGCATAATAATTCCAAGAGTTATTTATATGTTTATGCTACATGTTACTCATTAAACTGAATACAAGAAATACATAATGAAGTGTATGGATTGTTTTGATTGCTCGCTGCATTTATAGTAAACAACCGCAAATAGTGAACATTCCGTTTCACCTAAAACAGCCAACACTGAATTTTCCTTTTGCGGGAAAACGCTGGGCAACACGTAACAACAGTAAGAAAAAAGATAAAGCATTTAGGGTGGGAAATTCTCCCTGTTCCCTCACATTCACCAAATGTCTCACCATCGAATTTCCTTTTATTTTTACATCCGAATAACACCGCAAGCGCGGTAAAAAAAACCTTACTAACTTCGCAACGTTAAAAGTAACTTCTCAGTTTTTCGGAAGTAAAAATTCTGAATTTGGTATAAATGGAATGTTCAAATTACTTCCTCGTTGAAAAAAGTTTAACTTCGTGCGAAGGTGGAATGAAGTTATTTTAAGTGAAAAATACAAGCGTTCTTGTTTTAACTTCAACAGCGACAAAACTTTCTTGGTTACCTGATACGAATCTTTTATTCAGAGGAGTTTCTAATCGAGAATGATCCGGTTAAAGGGTTCTTCGCGAAAGAACCGGACGAAAATCAATCAAATTTAATGTTCAATAAATGTGTAACGCCGAATTGCACGATTGTTACGTCCACGTGAAAAGACAGAAACGCGGAATTAATCGTTTAATTAGGTTTAACGCTACGCACGCCGCGTATTTCGAAATACGTTTATCAGCCGAATTCCACCCTTTCTCACTCTCTCCTCGCGATATGTTAATAATATTTGAATCCCGGCAGTGGTTCTTCACGATTACACAGTTGCTGTAACACGATAAAGCGTTATTGGCCCCCATGACTGTCCGCAGGAACGGAAAAGTGAAATCGCGGTCACAGGTAGGGTCGTGGAGTAACACGAAATCGATTATCGAGGAAATTACCATAATATCGCTAAAGTTGAATCACTGCTCATTACGGCGAAAATAAATTTTCGTCGTTCAAATGGAATGATTAAAATCGTAAAAGGTTGTAGTTTTGCGTGCGTGTGCGAGGTACATTTTGCAGTATACAAAAGGACAGGAAACAGTGGTTTAAATGCTTTTTTGTTTTTATAAAATTCCCCTCACGTTATAATACCCTAGTTTGTTTCGAGATTTTTTTTATTGCTTTCACTTTGACGTGAAAAAGATTTTCTTTGTTTTTATCGTTTTTCAAGGTATTTGTATAGTTTACTTAGATATTACAAAAAATACTGTGATTATTGTGCATAGTTCTAATGTTAAGTAATATTCGCAAATTAAATTTATCTATCTATTTGTAGTTTTAGCGTATGAGGAAGAGTGGCGGGAGACTAACTATTCGATAAAAGGAAAACGAATTTTGGAAATGCAATATTTTTGTCATGATACTCGTCGTATTTCGTTGTCATTTTATTTTTCGAGGTATATCGATCGAACGTGCTTCTGTTTTACGATATACATATATAGAGTGTTCCAGAAATGGATGTCACACTGAAATAAATGAAAATTTTATAATAAATATATACTGCAGAATTTGTAATTTTTATTCATTTTCTCCAAAGCAATTTGCGACGAGAACAAGTTACGAAATTTCTCCTTAATTATTTACTTATTTGGCAAAATAATTTGAGATAATAATATAGATCCATAAGTAATGAATATGGAATGAAGAACAGAAGCAGTAAATGTTGCGAAAACAATATTTCCCAAGAGACGACGTATTTATCATAGCGTTTTCTCTCGTTTCATTAATTTCTCAATATTGTTTCTTGCATTCACAGTTATAATTGTAAAATAATTTATACAAATACGATCTCATTCAAATGAACACAAGATTTGTATTAATAAATGAAAACGCATCAAGAAGTGAAATCTGAGGAAGATAGGTGTCTTTGTATACAATAGCTTCGAAGGAAACGACTCACACATTTCCCGCGAGCCACCCTATACAATTACGCAACCTAATCCAACCTAATCTTATAAGCCGTGGCACAGTTAGCTTCAAACAAAGTTGTTAAGCAAACCAAAACAGGATTTCCTGTACGTCTTCAATCGATGAACCGTTTTTAAGCGAGTACGTACTCATTCTTCCTCGTGTTTGGTTTCAGCTCTCAATCGAAAAGAGTTTTGTTATTTCAGTGATACTTAGTCACAGTAATTCACAATAAATACACAAGATAGTCACAATAAATATTACAGGCTACCAATAATGCACACGACAAATATACATATGAGATTGAAACAAAAGTTGATTAAATTGTAATTTGAAAAAGATTAACTTAAAACTTAAAACTTAAAAGATTTAAAATTTTACAAAGTCGCGAGTGATGGAATTATTAAAGGCATGGGCATGACTATTATTGAATATTAAAAATAACAGATACTAAAATATGAAGTACTAAAAGCGCAATGAGGAAAATTCAGTATTAGAATATGCACAGAATGCTAAAAATATGGAAAATAATCACTGTATAATCTTGTGTACAATCTCTGTGACTTTAATGATCGAATCACGTATTAAATCAAGTTAATACTGCATAAAATAATTTGTAACTATTTATATATTCACAGAGGATGAGCTATTTCCCTGTTTTATTTCGTATATAATTTATAATTTAGTTATAAAGTTCGTTTATAATTTAGTATACATTTTTTTTTTTTTTTTTTTTTTTTTTTTTTTTTTTTTTTTTTTTTTTTTTTTTTTTTTTTTTTTAAAGTAAGTTTTTCGTTATCTCTTACTGCATAATTCAGAATCACTTTTTCTTATAAATCGTTCACACATGAAAACCACTGGTTCTACCTCTTTAATTTTATTAAATTTAACTATCAGTGTATTCGATATTCCAATGTTTTTAGTGATTAAACTTTTAAAAATTCGAAAAGTGAAAGTAAATCTCTTTGGCCTGTAAAGGGCTCATATACAGTGATTCACAAGTTCGCTTACATATATTTAAAAGGTTAACTGAAAGTGAAATTTCCAATATTATATTTCTTCTGTCAGTTTGTGTTGCTCCGGCTTCTATGTTTGATTGTTTCTCAGTTTATTGTGCGAAGACACATACTTCTTGTGGAATTTAAACAAATGTAATATATCATTTGTTAAAAAATGGGAATCACTGTATGTATGAATAGAGTAGTGAGGAAATAAAATTATGTATATACATATAGAACTCAAACATTTTTTATTTTTCCTCTAACAAGGAGATGGCAAGAATTGCGAAATCTCGAATGGCTTGATCGCATGTGCATTCAACATCTTAAATTCATGAGAATAAATGCTCAAAAGGATTTGAATGCACGATCTTTGGTTTTCGAAAAATTAATAAAAAAGTATCACAACAATAACGGATTAGCTTATCATTTCTTCTTTTCCTAGTTCCAAAATATTCTCCACAGCTCTTCCTTCCAGTTCCGCACACGTATGCAAAGTGGAAAGACAGACAATTCATTCAAACAAGAAACACTTCATGGAATTGTATCTATGAATACCTCTATCAAAGCTTGAGACTTTTTGTTCATTTCTCGAAATAAAGGGCCATGCATTCGAATCCTTTTGGGACTCTTTTGCAATCAAATTAAAGTATTGAATGCACATGTAGCCAAGTCATTGCAGATTTCGCAGTTCTTGCTATTTTCTTGTAATTCAAAAATTGGAGGAAAAGTCTTCCCGACCGTGGAAATTTCTTCCGCAACATTTGCAGAGCTGTAGCGCAGTAATTTTGTATTAATAAACATTTTTCAAAAATGTTATACAAGGTGTAACAGAAATGTTGCAGTTCCTTGAAGGGGGTAATTCCTCAGATGATTTAATTATACAACCTTTTCCTTAGCGAAAATTCTAAATGAGGCTTTGTTAATGAGTTATTAACGAAAAACACCGACCAATAGAAGCACGAGTACAGTGGACGAATTTCAGCGCGGGCTCCAGCTATGAGTAGTATTGGCCAGCCATCGTCCGCGTCATCATTAATCCGCTGTATTCGCTCCCCGATTGGTCGGTGTTTTTCGTTAATAACTCGTTAACAAAGCCCCACCTAACATTTTCGCTAAGGAAAAAGTTGTTTAAAATCATCTCAGGAATTACCCCTTTCAAGGAACAGCAAAATTTTTGTTACACCCTGTATAAAGATAAGGATATATAAACATAGTAAAAAATAAACAATTTTCATCAAACTCTGCATATAAGCATTATAAAAAAATCCGAAATATCTACTTATTTTCTCACCGCTCAAACTGTTATGCCTCCTTAAATAACATTTATATAAACATTTTTTTGTTTAGACTCATAGAAAATACTTGGCCAAGTTTAACCATTAGAACCTGAAACACTCTGTATACATTTGTTTCTACACACAATTTTTTAATGAAAAAATGAACTTTTATTGTCTAAATACGAAATAACACACCCTGCAAATTTCGAACAAATTTGCTTAATAGTTTCATAAAAAGAAAACCCCGAAAATCAATTTATTTTTATCATCCTAAATCGCGTTCCCCCCTTAATGAAACTAGCTACACGTGCTCCGAATTTCAGCAAATACAACACGCTATTCGACCCATCAAGCCACAAACTAAACCTCTTTGTAAACACGATTTACCTCGATCTACGAGCAAAGGAATAGCTATTATGATCAGCGTTCCAATAGAAAAAACGATCGTTAGCATCTAGTGTCCACAACCTTTGACAACGGGTATTCGCGACAGAACGCGCGGCCTAGCACTGTTTCCATTTCACCGACCGATGACGGTAGGATAAAGATTTAACGACCTTATCGCGAATTTGTGGTAGATTTCCCATGCAAACGAGGACGTCGTCGAATAATGGGTCTAGCCGCGTCGTATCCTCATTGAGAATTCCGCGTGGCGATAATCAACCGATACAGTCGTTCATTTTGTTCCCGCGAAAGGGTCGGAGGGGGTTTTGGGAGGCGCGCGAAGTCGATGGGATCGAAAGTAGGAGGGGGGAGGGTGCGAGGGAAGACGAGAGGGGTCGGGCACCCGCATTGTAAACGTAATAAAATATGCAAAATTTATCGACGCGGTTATCACGCGTCCATACATTCCGTGGCCTCAATTTGCGCTTAAATTATCGTCGCGTTCAACCGAGATATAAACGTTCCTTTCCTCGGAAAAGGCGATCTTTGTTTGGGTGTTACACGCCGGACAATCGGTGTAATTAACGAGATTCCTGACAATGAACCGACGCGCGGCCGATTGAAATCGGTCTATTGTCCGTCGGACCGGAGAAATGACCGGCATAGTTTTACGGTGCGCTGATTAACATTGCGTCGCCGTCGTGCCGGGTCATCCCTCGAGATCGTCCGATTATTCTGTGTCAAGGTTATGGCCGACCATGAACCTGTTACGTGTGCCATTGATTTCGGAGGGTCTGTGACTCGCATTAATATTCGGACACGCGGTGCTCAAGGAATTATTGCTGTTTGGGTTTTAGAAGGGGGGGGATGTATATTTGGGGTGGGCAGGATTAGTGAAGTGAATGCGTGCGAATGCATTAGGTGGATGCAACAGTTTTGTGGGTTTAGCAGAACTATAGTCTCCTCCCGAGAGATAATGACTTTGGGGAAATAGCAGGGGTTGAAAATCTTCACGTTCGTCAGTATCTGAGAGGTATATCAAGAGATTAGGGATGGTTATACAGGGTGTAACAAAAATGTTGCAGTTCCTTGAAAGGGTTAATTCCTGAGGTGATTTTAAACAACTTTTTCCTTAGCGAAAATGTTGGGCGAGGCTTTGTTAACGAGTTATTAACGAAAAACACCGACCAATCGGGGAGCGTGTATAGTGGATTAATGATGACGTGGACGATGGCGGGCCAATACTACTCACCGCTGGAGCCCGCGCTGATATTCATCCACTGTACTCGCTCCCTGATTGGTCGGTGTTTTTCGTTAATAACTCATTAACAAAGCCCCATCTAACATTTTCGCTAAGGAAAAAGTTGTTTAAAATCACCTCGGGAATCACCCCTTTCAAGGAACTGCAACATTTTTGTTACACTCTGTATAAGTCATTCAACATTGAACTAAGTGAGCCCCACAATCGACTAACGGCGTCCAAAATTATGAAAAATGAGTTTATTGTACAAATAAGTAGAATTAAGAATACTTGAGCCGTTTATCAATACAACATCACAAAAGCTCTAGACTGTATTAATTATTCAGACCAAAGCAAATTCCTAATAATAGTACTATCCAATTCTGATGCTTTACTCTCTATTACCACGAAGAGAAACCTTCAACTCTCCTTAGTACAAATAATTATTGAAAATTTAAACAATTTGAAACCTAAATAAATCTTTACCAAGATCCCACCATATATATAATCTGATTTTTCAAATTCTGTTGACGAAGAAGGAACCTTTAACCTAATCAGGAAACAACCACTGATTTTCCACAAAGATTTTCAAATTCACCTCCGTCACATCCTTAAGACCATAGAAGACGAAACTTGGAAGAACACCAACCTCTTCCAATATACATACAATACGTAATAGCCTGTTCGAAAAGAGTCTTGCACTAAAATTCAATAGACGAGATCATGTCACTGGACATTTTGTTTACTACTTTGACTATTGCGTCATTTCATGAATGACAAAGCTTTTCATATACTCGTGAATAATATTAATTTCTACAGTTAACAATAATATTAACTAGTGTACCTAACGAAAATTATTATAAGAAAGGAAAAACTATAAAATGAGTGAAAAATTAGATAAAAAACAACTACATATGTTCGAAATCAACTCAGTATGGCTTCATGTATCTTATTACCATACTAATTCAAAATATATTATTAATATGCATACAGACAACTCGGGCATTACGATTTTGATTTTGTAATTACAAATTACAATATTTATACACTACAATGTAATATTTATCATTTCCCAATTGTATTAGGTGAATGCAAAACTTCGTGCCCAACTTCTAGTTGAGTTTCAATTAGAAATCGAACACGAACTTTTACACTCACCTAATAATTTTTGTTTTTCGATCCAAAAGAAAAATTGGTCCATAAAGGGTTACAATTTCTGGATATTGTGAAGTGATTTTAATAAATCTAACTTAGCAGTCAGTGTTACTAATTTTTACAAAGTCTAATACTTGAATTACAATAGTTCGCGAAATATTAAAAATGTTAAAATTTCTTAAGATATTTATTTACTATATTGCACACATCTTCAATACTCTTCAAATGTATTGAAAATATTTTTTATTTTGACTTTGAAACGATTCTGTTGTTTGTAGTACGTACTTCTTTAGAGCTATGTATTGGGTAATATGTACCCAAGAATAAGAATATTTATAATTTGTCGAAATAACTGCGAATAATACTAAACAGTACAGAAAATCTATAACAAATTAGTGCATCGTAATATTGATTTAAAGGAATACTCGGAAAAAAATGAAACAAATATAAACGCACCATAATGAGACCCAAAATTATTCTAAGAAACAGTCTTCCATGTCCAAGAGTCTTATCAGTTTCGCCACGTACCAAATAGTTGACGTGACTTGCAACACTGCAAATAGCTCTCCCTCGAAACTTCAATGTTAAATATTTCGTAAACTATTGCTCGCATGTGCTTCCCCCTCTTCAAAGTAGGTATTATATATAGTCTACATACATTTCAAGCTTCATTATTATATTATTTCAATCTCATTAAAGAAAGACTGTAAAACTTGAAGACATTGTAAGTAATAAAGATATAATTGTAACTTCAATAATTTTATTTATTTTCTGCGCATCTCTAAAATGTATTTTAAAATGTATTGAATGTAAAAGATCTCCAATAATTATTCAAAGAGTTGAACAGTAAATGTGAAAAATTTTAAACAGTGATTGTACATGACAAAAAATGTTGAGCATAAAAGATAAATAATTTTTGAAGTTTAGTTTCTGAGTAATTAATTAGTTCAAGTACAGTCGAGCTTCGATTCTGAATTATTTTCAATTAATTAAGAACCCCGTTAAAAATGCAGTAGCCTTTCCAATAAAACTTAAACTTTCAGTTAATAATGCTATATTAAAAATAATAAACTTTGCGTCAAGAAAACACTTCAGTCTCGATTCCAACATTAAGCCGGTTAATCGAAGTTCTGTGCTGAGCAAAACTGGCCTGACCTAAAAGACTTATACCACTGACCGGGTCAGACACTTCTAAATTAATGATCTGATTTGCTTGCAAAAGTTCGGAACAGCTTGTTTCCTTCATAGCCTCGCAAACACGAAACACGAACTACTTATCTACAATAAAATTCTGTAAAATTTCGATACTGATCAGTAGTCTGCGGATTTTAATGCATTTATGGTAAACACAAATACGGAAAAGTGTATAAAATACATGAAATGCATATTTCAGCAGTTACAAAATGTTATACAACATTTATATTCGAGAGTCAGTATTTTATCGCTGTCCATAAAAATGTAAATTAGCATAAACTAATTTGCAGTATGCTGATCAGATGTAATTAATGTTCTGTCACCTATTGCTGAGACACCCTGAATAGCGCACACTTCAGAAATTACAGCATGTCGACATAGTTGCACTGTACGTGTCTCTAACAACTGTCAAAATCATTTGCTACCTAGATACCAAACTAGCTGATACTCCGATCCTATGTATTGACATCCATCATTCTGTGTTCGCAACGAACGTCAACTGCTGTCAGTCATCAGTCACATTATCTTGACTTTCACTTGAATTGTGAAACTATTAGTGGTTTGCGTCTACCTATTCCTATTTCTTAGTATATTTAGCTGCATCAGATTTTTGAGAAAAACTAAAAAGAAAAATAATTAAAACAAATTAATTATTCACTCTAAAAATCTCAAACTAAATGTATGAAGTACTTTGACAATTTTCGTATTAACTTCTACGCTATAATTACAGATTCATTATAATCCGCTTATTTATTATTTATTTTTCAAAGTCTATTTTTTTCTAATAATAATTTCGGTTCTGTTTTAATGCAGAACAAAGACATTTCTAAAATGTGTAGAACGAAACTTATATGTATATTTCCTCGATTTAAACTTGTTACTATATTCAATGTAAGTACCTTGGGAATTCTTAAAACAAACGAGTTCTACTTTTATGCAGTCACTCACGTGCTTAACGATACAAAAGTGAGCTATAGTTAAGAGCAAATGAGTTTCACCCTGAATAATACTACGAACCGACAGCTTTTATTTTTGTCGTACATAACGTTACGATGCAGAATCTCGTAATTATTCATACGTATATGTAACTAAATAACACATTACCATTTATTGAAAAACATATCTCGTTATAAAGTCACTATTAATGATCAACAAGACAGAATTTTAATGTATTGTAGTAGCCGAGTATAGTAAAAAAAAAAAAGGTGAGATAATTAAAGGCCACAGAGAAATGAAATTACACAGTATTTCAGTTTATCGATTGCTGTAGATTCCTTGTTCCACTTTTAATTTAACCACTGTATAATTGTACGAAGCGTAAATAATAAATGCGCCGGTAAATGAATAGAACCATAATAACACCACGGTACAATTTTAGAATTAATGTTATCTGTTTTTAACGCGTTAAGTGACAAATTCAGTCCCTGTCAAATGCCATACTATGACTTTTAATTTTAAATAAAACTATCCTCAAGCAGCCGTTTCAACAATCTCACGCGATCACGTAACTCGATTATTCTTTATATAGTTCTCGTTCTGCTCTATTGTAAATTTGTAACAGTATTCAGTCACAGAATAATCGGAGTCGTATTATATTCTGCAGTTATTTTTTCCTCCTAAAATTTAACCCTAAATTTGAGATTACAAGAAAAGACGTTTTCAAATTTAATAAAAAATGGAGAAATTGATTTGGTTTTTTTTTCTATCATTCTTACTATTAATTTGTAGAACCACGATTTTTTTTATGTTTCTGTGTTTTTACACTTATCAAAGTATTTACTAAAACGCGAGGGACATAAATTTATAATATTTTTGTTATAAAAATATTAGTATTTACTTTTTTTGAGGAAGGGTTATTTCATTTAAACAAAGTAGAGTTGAAATTTCACGAATTACTCTGAAAAAATTTTGTATCTATGTAAATAACTTTAAATATGATGATTTTAAAATTAAACCTCGATAAAATTGATGGATAATAATTTATATTTTCAGCATTCTATTTATTTTAAATAAAAAATGTTCTCCTCGAACAAAATACTCTTCCTAAATACCTACAAATTAGTTTCGTCAGACAGATTTTTCGTTCGTAATATAAATTGAACCATAAACTGTGTTTGTCTATTCTTAACAATGTTCTGTCTTCCAACTCTAATTTATAGACAACTTGAAAAATCATCATGAAGTAACTAACCTCACGAGTTAACCTGACTTTGCCCTACACTATCTAATGACATACTGAAATAGTTATTTGCTTTAATATCAACACTTTTTCCACTTTAGTGGATTCCTCTGAGAAACTTACGCTATAATGTCAAGGTACAATAAGCGTAGATATTATTAATAACATAATAACTGGACTGCGGATGTTTATGCTGTTAAAATATGTCGAAATATGTAAATAACATATATGAAATGTGGTAATATGTATAGTATCTGAACATGTGCAAGAATATAACAACGTATGCAAAAAATATATGTATAAAATATGTAATAAGTGTTTTGAAAATACGTAATAATAATAGCAATTTTAGTTGTTATTAAATATGATTATATTTTAAATTACAGTAAACTTGTTTTGCAATTTTGTTTCTGTGACTGAGAGTATTAATTGTTGTATTAATTGTGATTCCATCACTCACAAAACTACTATCTCTAACCTCGTCAATACAATCTTGAACTAATGCGTATTAACTTTTTCCTGCTTTGATCATCGCATTTCTTGTCTAAATCACTAGTTTAAAATACTACGCAATGTGCATACATATATGTATTATACTGATGTTATGAATTAGATGTTTCCAATTGTACAGAATTACACACTATTGTATAACATCGTATATTTTTATGTACGTTATAGAATAATACAGTCACACTAAATTTATCGAGATTTTGATTTCGTTCACAGCTGATTAGTTAGAAAATTCAGAAAGTAATCTGAGATTTTAAAAATACGTATGATAAATATACATCTGCATATGCACTTAAAAAAATATATACAAAAAATATGAAATATGCAAAATACAAAATACATTTTTGTAATCTTCTAATCATATCACAAATTTCTATATAGGTTTCGTTTTTCTCTCTGCATTCTATAGAAATATGCACTTACATAAACATCCGCAATCTAAAGCTGCGTTTGTAACAAAACAATTTTTTTTGTAACCTTGCTATATAAGATACTTTATAACTTATTAGAAAATGATGTATTTAATACTGCATAACTTCAAACGTTTAGCATGTTTACATAGCAAAGTTAAAAAACTTGTTAGAAAACGAAAAAGAAAAATTGTACATATAACATTATGTTATAACACTTTTCGTGTTACGTAGCAGGTTATATGTTATCCAACAAGTGTGAATAAATTGAACAAGTTTGAAAGTCATTCCATGCCAATGTGATGTGGTTATTATAAAAATATCCTCTGCTTCGAGAATTTGAACTCTGATAAGAATCTCCACTCGCAAGAAATCTTAATGTAACCGTCAGTCTTTCTTTTACTGTCCTTCTTAATTATTTTATATCCAATTTCGTTTAATAAATACTCAAAATCGGAACTTTTTATGGGGTCAACATCATCCCTTTCAAGATTTCCTAGAAGATCAGTGCCACTATAATATCATCCAGCATAATGATGGTCGTATCCAAAACTTTTTTTATTTATTTTGACATTTTGTCCTCAATGCTTAAAGTCATTATTAATACTGAAGTGTGAGATGTTACATGTATAACATGTTACAGCCTAGTTGCAAAACATATGCTTGCAACGAGTTTTATAACGTGTTTTGTTATTAGACGCAGCTTAACAATAACTTCCTTAGACTTTCCTGGAAACTAAAAAAATGATTCCAAAAAATAGAACATACAGGTGAGTCGATAAAGATCTAAGGAACACAGGAGATTGATCAAACAAGAGGGTCTGACTTTGATGGCTCACTATTTATTCCCCCCCCCCCCCCCCCGAAATGCCCCCCTTTCGATAACGATTACACACCAACGTATTAAAATTCATAATTCCCCGAAAGTTCCCTTTACACACTGCCGACGCGACGATCGAACCACTGAAAAGGAGAAGTTGACGTTTATCATCGTGAATCGTTGAAATTCGCCGGGAGGGACACGAGGTAGATATCAATCGACCTGGGCTATGAGCGGGGCATTGTGTCGCGTCCTATCGCCTCCTTCCGAGCACTCGAATCGAGGAGGACAGCTCGTACGAGTCTAATCGAACTTGTATCGTCCGCCCCTTCGGCCGAGGGGTTCCTCGGACAAGGAGCGGAAAGCGATATCGGGAAAGCCTTCGGGGCGACAGGTACCGTAGAGACGGGGCCGCGGGGCTAAGAACACCAGGCATAATTTAAGAAGCGAGCAAACGCGCATCGGGGTCAGGTTATAAGGAACGCGCGACAGACGTAAAAATAGAGTGTGCAATCATTTCTATAGCACCGAGAGGCGACGGTCGACGAAAACGTGAATCGCTCTATCAAGCACCGGCACGATAATGGCTTAATAGCCATTCCTCCGACAACCTGGTTTCCTCTGTATCGCCCACCAACGATACCCGAGCTTCTATAATATTATCACTGTAAATAACTGCCGGTGATCCGCGCCCTTCTCTCGGCCAGTCTTTACACTGTCCTGTGCATACGCTGGAATAAAGATGTTCGAAAAACGAGGTAAGATACTTACATCGTCTACCAGTGGGTTCGTGCACCTAGGGAACGTTACGAACGATGGTGATGATTTAGCTTTTTAAGTAGGTGACTCGGTGTAATGTGCCACAGTTGACTTCGAAACCTCATATTTCGTAATTATAAATAGGCGCAGAGAAGAAATGAAACTGTATGAAAGTATGATTAATTACCGTTAAGAAACTAGTTTTTGATTATTTTAGGAACCCTTCGACCTTGTTTTTGAATCTACTCAAATCCTGAATCATAGACCTTTAGTTACTGAAAGATAAATTTATGCTCCATTTTCAAGGGACAATTTTAGAATGTTGGAAATAAGTGTGATTTAATTATTTACGAGGTGTAAATAATAAGGTAATTTGGACTCAGTTTCTGATCATCTAAAATACGTAAGTAATTATTGATCATATGAAGAACTAATCGGAAGTTTTGATCATCTAAAATTTGTTAGAACTAGTTTCTGATCATGTAAACAATTCGTTTTTGATGAGATATTTTTCGCATAACGTGAAAAAGGTGAAGAACTAATTTCTGATCATCTAAAATACATTGGAACTAATTTTTTATCATATCATAACAATCATAAAATGTACTCTTTGTCAAATGTTATTTTTCTTTTGAATGTTCAAGAAGGCAAATTTAATAGTAAATATAAAAATACTAAGTACCTAGTATTTACAAGGAGATGGCAAGAACTGCGAAATCTCAAATGACTTGGCTGAATGTGTGCATTCAATACTTCAAGTTCGTGAGAAAAGAACACGAAAAGGATTTGAGTGCATGGTCTTTTGTTTTCAAGAAATTAATAAAAAAAATTATCGTAGTAATAATGGATCAATTGTCATTTCTTCTTTTCCTAGTTACACAATGTTCTGCATATCTCTTGCTTTCAGTTCCACCTCGCAAATTCATTATAATTTATATTTTCTAAAGTTTCTCTCCAATCTTGTTCATTTTACTTATAACAACTCTTATTTCTATTTGCAACTTTCGCTTAACTCTAACACTTGTACCAATTACAAAAAAACAAGAATAAACAAGAAAATCTGTTCTAATAAAAACTAAACCTATTTTTAGTATAATAATGTAAATTTAATGTTTTGTTTTTATCATTTTGGCTCAGTCTATTCATTATTTAGGTCTTAGGTGATCGAAAAATTAGTTACACGAGAAAAAGCTGTAACTAAATAAGTGATATCTGATTTTTAAATAAAAATGATTTACATGTATAAAAAATTCATTATCTCTGTTCTTAACCACAGGATAATAATAAAAATTGTACAATTCTGGATTTTCGAGACTAACGTTACAACGTTAAGTATAATGAAATTGATGTAGGTGAACGTTTAATATTCCCTACAAAATGACCTAATAATTGATAAATAAATTATACTTTTATCAAAAAGAGACAGAAATATAATTAAGCAGACAAGGAATTATTACAGAAGTTAATAGGAAAAGTATAGATGATCGATAATAATAAATAAATTATTTTACTTTATCCTTCTAAAAAAGAATTACGTGGTGACCTAATAATTTAAAATTTACTTAACTCTTTGGGACGTCTTCATAAATCATTCTTCCTCGAGACTACCTCATTACGTTATAAAAATACACCTTCCATAGTCCAATGAAATGAAATGACTAATTACTGAAATTACAAAATTAAATTAGAAATATATAAGCATTAATTGCATTAAAAAAAAAGCATTTAAAATTTAAAAAAGATCTCTAGAGCCGTAAAATATTCTTCAAAATTAGAAAATTTGATTCAACTCTAAACATAATTTAGAAAATCAAACTGCAAAAGAAATTTCTTGCGATTTACTTTCGTTGGCTGAAATTGAAACCAAAAATTAAGGAAAAAGGAAAAGCTGACGAAAAGAATAAAAATAGTCTAAATTTTAATTAAAGCAAATGGAAATGAATGAAAAAATCAAGTATAACGAAGCTAAACTACAAAGTGAACGATTGAAAGCCAAAAATAATTGACCATGCCCGTTGACATCCTAAAAACGGGACACGAAATACCTGAAAACAACTTTTCGAAAGAACCAACTTTATTTCCTGGGCGCACGATTGTCAAAACGATCGTTCGACTGCCACCTTGGTCACCGTTCGAGGTAACAAAGGAAAACGCTCGTACAAAGAATATAAAAAAAAAGTCTCGCAAGGTTACGAGCGAAAATTTCCGGCCTATTTGGCAGCCTATCCCAAATCGGGAAGGTCGTGCCCGAATAACGAGTGGAAATAAGCGTTCTTTAGTCTCGATGTTAAGTCTCTCTTTGTCAGGCTATTGATGAACATGCAGCTCCTATGTGCGACGCTACGTCCGTCCTGCATCTTTTCATCTCCTTTTCGTCCAGCCCGGTTCCCATTCGCTGCCGCACGATGCCTGCGCGTTTTCAAACGCAGGAATATACACGAATATTGCATACGTGTTTCACAATCACGACGCAGGAGAGAGAGAGAGAGAGAGAGAGAGAGAGAGGGGGGGGGGACGGGAGAAACTGTTCCGTTGTTGAATATTAGAGACTGCACCCGAAACGTTTCTGGTTCCTCATTATTGTTGCGTTTCGCAACGTATGCGGGATTTCCGGGGAGATTCCCTTTTAGTGTCGAATGGACAGCAATGCACTTATCGATATTATATCGAAATACGGAGGTCGCCGTCGACGACGGGAGCTGCTCCGCGATAAGTTGCTACAATATTTGACGCCAGGATTGTTCAGTTTCTAGATCCTTGGGTCACTTTTTAATTGAGAGACTCGGGAGAGTAATTCTGACAAGGGATTTTTAAACAAAACCGGACTAAAAATGTTGTGGCCGCTGAGTATAAACAAATTGTAAAATATTAGGTGTTTTATAGTTGGTCATTTTTATAAAAAAAAAAACATTGAAATTTCGAAGTCGTCGGATTGACTTCGTTCTTCTTAGACTTTAGATCTTCATTAAATAAATAAAAAATTGTAATGCGATAATACTCTAGAATTCATAATTTAACTAAAAAATTAAGGTTTTTGCTGCAATACATGCTTTTAATTATGGTAAAGTCACAGGTAATTCTGAAACCGCTCCACTGTGGGACAAATGGTTTCTCTATAGGTGGATAAAACTCTATAACTCGATAAATTCATAACTTCGTCATTTTTTGGAAGAATAGAGACTACATTATAGTTAATAAATAAATTGATAATAACAAATTTCTATTCGAACAGGTAAACCTAGAATATTAACTTGTAATGTTCAGTATAAGCATTGAAGTAAATAAAGAATAATCAAATTAAACTTGATTAATATTATTGATCATATGGACTCTTCGTAGGAGTTTGCAGTCGTAAAAAGGGTTAATATCTACAGCAGTGGCAGATTACCGGACTTGAATCATGTAGTAAAAGTATATTATTAGCAAAGGATTTTGAAACAAGTTAGTACAAAAATGACAACGAATCCGAGTGAATCTCAAGAATATCACACTAAAAAAAAACATTGTACGTAGTTTTAAAAATGCTTTTCCATATACTTTTTATTATATGAGAATCAATGTAATTATCATCACACCATTTGGTCCGATTACTCATTATTGAACGTGGATTCAAATAAACATTTTAGTTTTTTCCACCTTGTCTTCATATAATATTAGTGTGAAAGAATGTTGCATGAGAAAGAAAATAGACCGCACCGACTTAGTAATAATACAAGTTTGAATAGAAATGTTTTATTATCATTTATTTATTAACTACTATATAGTCTTCAATTTTCCAAAAAATGAAGTTACGAATTCATCGAGTTACAGAGTTTTGTTCACCTAAATAGGTCATTTGTCCCACTGTACGCTCGGTAGTTGCATGTAAAGATTTTGGCTTCACTTTAAACAAAGCTTTTTCATATCTTCAAAAGCAACAAAGATATTCAAGTGCTAATTTTTATTTAACCGCCCTGTATAATAAATCCTCTCTTTCTCTTTGCTTATTATGTGTATATTAAAGGGTTACAGTACCCGTGAATTTAATAAATAAGTAAATCACATTCAGGTGTATCTTTACTCATGTTCTCAACAATTTCCATCTTTATGGAACCAACATGCAAAGTTGAACCTCTGACTGCCGACTATTTGCCTCTTTCTTGTGAGTGACCTGTACCTGCATCTAACTGTTCGATAAAATCTAGAGACAAAGCCAGTGCGTTTCCATCGCTGTTACTATATGGCATCCGTAAAGGCGAGTCCACATCTGACGGACAAGTATGAACAGTGAATAGATACGTTGAGACATAAGCCATCGTGATCCATCACTGGTTGCTACATCAAAAAAAAAAAAAATAAAAGAAAAAAAACAGACATTGTTCATGCTTTTTCACGCTCCCCTGGTATGAATGTAATGGTTGAACATTGTCGGTGTTCGGTTTTCCCAAAAGTTGCTCCCACGACAGGGATTTCCTCTTTAAAGTGTACTGGGTCGTTCGTGTTTCACGTTTTATTTCTTCACGAAGATTTTGATAAATAATTCCGTTGCTCCACTTCCATTCGACATTTGTTCTTATTGTAGGCAATTGTTCGTTCGAAATTAGCGACAGAACTCGAGGGGGAGGACGAAACCGGGACACTCGGTGCGTGACGGACAACGTGAATTTACTATTGATTCCTATTTAGATTTTTATATCAAGGTCAAGTTCATTGCGTGCACGTGAATTGGGGATAAAATATTTCGTGTCTCGCGGAACGTGCAGCTCTGTATAGCTGATATCAATGCTCTGGCGAATTACCTATCCGTTGCAGTGAAATCATGAATTAAATTAGTTTGGCAGCTGAACAGACACACACGATGTTTAAGATATTTTATGCTTACCGCGCGAAATGTCTTCGCTTCTGCTACCAGTTTGACTGATTTCTTTGAAATTGATCCGCTTTGAACCGCGTAGCAGCAATATCACGGGTATGAAAGTGTCTTCAATTTTCCTATAAAAGAAAAACCGAGTGTGAAAAACCGTTTTTTAAACCGCGCCGAGTATTCCAATTTCCCCTAGCTATGCAAATTTCTTTTAAGCCTCTCAAGGTATTACTCGACCGAAACGAGCTTCCACCTCGATTCCAATTTCGAGTATTCAAATATAGAGTACCCCGGCGTAAGGGCTGTTTGAAATAACGTTTAAACTACTGATTTTGAGAAATAATCGTGTAGAAACAACTTTTTTTCACCTTTTTCGTGTAAAATTCGAATGAAAGGGACGCTTCATTTTTTAGAGTTGAATTCGTTTTTCTCTATCGCATAAAATATTTCAAACTAAAGCATAGTTTTCCATATTAAATCTGCTACGTTCCTCTTAAAAGTCATAAATAAAATAACTTTTATTATTATCACATTGTTATGAAGTTAGATAACAAAAAACCTAGATATTAATACTAATCTACTCACATTTTTTTCAAAAGGAAAATAGTTATTAAAAGAAACAAAATACCCTAATGAATCAAGAAAGACTCGAGAAACTTAACAGAATTAAGGAATAGAGACAAAAATATAATAAAATAAACATAGTTTTGTTTTAAAAAAAAGTTAGATTCTAAAAGAGGGAAAAACAATGTTTTGCAAAAGCAGTATTAATAAAGGTTATTCATTGTAAAACATTTTTTACTTTCAAGTCTGCTACTTTTAATTCCTAACATTACTTGTAATTAATAATTAGTTTATATAAAGTATTCTGTATGCAGAAACGAAAATTTTTTAAATCTTCATTGCATTTTTATAAAAATAGTATTAATGGATTAATGATATTTTCTCGATGAAAATGAACCTACATACAATAAACATAACATGACAACAAAATCAATGTGTAAAAATTTACGTGGATGTTTCTAGATTCTAGAACATATAAAATGTAAAAAATAAAGTACACGCTACACCATTTAGATAATGGGTCTTTAGTTATGTCAGTAAAAATACAAATGTGCATAAAAATGTTAAACAATATTTATTGAAGCACCTAATCATTGTGGAATCTAGATTTGTAGAACTTCGATTAACCAAATTAATATTTATAAAATGAAATGATAACAATTAACAGAACGTTAATTAATCATATACAGGGTGTCTCAAAGCAAAGAATGTTTCATAGGAAAGTTGAATGATATTTTGGGGCACATATTTTGACGTTACTAGTTTCAGTATTTTGAGATACGTGGCTGACCCTATATAGTATTTTCTCGATATAGGCTCTCTCCTCGAGACCGGAGACGAGCCTATATCGTAGGGTACTACTTTCTTTGTAATGTGCCGAACGTAGAAAAAGACATCGCGCAAAAATGGCGCTGTATCAAAGACGGATGCCGCTAGTGGTGGGGATAAAATATGAGCGTGTATCGTACGATTTTTTCGAGCCTATATGGAGAAAATACTGTACTAGGTATACATATACTCTTATACCTAGTGCATTAATGAATTAACATCCTAGACCTAGACAATTAAAAATGGGGATAATTGCGATTCGGATAATCAAAATTCTACTGTATTTCATAAACATATGACGAACTCTAATCGCGATCATTTATTTTAATATGTCCTACGTCAGTCTTGATTAAAACCGTAAATATTCGACTATTCGAATAATTAGGAATATTCAAAATTTCTAAGATTATTCAAATAATTGAAATTTCGCCATGTGTTATAGTTTCGCAAACTTCTCACCCTTTAGATGCGTAGCCGATACAATAATACGAAATCGGAACACTTCGAATATTCGAATAACATTTGAACATCTGAATTGTTCGTATATAAAGGTGGGTACTCACTGGTGAACAGTTCGCGAGCACTGTTCGCATACAATGTTTGCAAGCAGTTCGTAAACTTTCTATAAACACTAAAAAAAACTTAGACCATATATACCTATAGACACGGCCTGAGGTATAGGAGCCCATGGGAGAGCCTGATACAAAGATAACGAGCAAGTTTCGCCACAGTGACGTCAGAAAAGATAATTCAAGATGGCGAATAGTCCATCAGACCAATCAGACGATTAGACGCCATTAGACTGTATAGATACTTTTTGCAAGTAGATATTCTTTCCCCACGTGATGCATGCCCACGTGAACGCATCCAGATGATTTTATCTTTGTATCAATCTAGATACCTCAGGCCGTGTCTATAGGTATATATGGTCTAAGAAAAAAAACACTACGTTATCCCTTCACAGATGTAAAGCTGCGTCTACACTATGTAACAAAACAGTGTTATATAACAAATTATTTTATAAGTTTGTTATATAACATATTTTTATAACTTGTTACAAAATTTTGTATTTAGTACTATTTCTCAGCATTTCTCACATCAATGATTTCAAACGTGGAGGATGTTTAGATAGCACAGCAAGATTCGTTGTTAAAAAATAAATAAATCCTGTGGTTAAACTCTTGCTCTTTAAACAAACTTTTGAAGCGATTTTAATAAACCACACGGCACTTACTCCAGAATCGTCAAGGGCAAAATTTCGAAATCATAATTTCTGACATATAAATATTATATAACTATGTTATATAATATTTTTCTTTTTTCGTTTTCTCACAAGTTTTATAACTTTGTTATATAACGTGTTTTGTTATATAGTGTAGACGTAGCTTTACACAAACTATTGAAAACCGGTATGCGAACACGTACACGAACAGATGATTTCTACGAAATTCAACTGTTATATTGTTCGTGAACAATTCGCGAATCCCAGTGAAGACGCACCTTTAGATTTGAATTTTAACGATATTCGAATATTTGTACGTTCTAAGTATTTGAATATTCGAATATTTGTAACAGCCCTAGTCTTCATAATACAATAATGAGATGCGGAAGTCGTTCAAATACGGAAACTCGAGCTTCGTGTAATTTAACGAAGCAACCATGTAAATACTTAAAATAAAATCCATCCCCTTCCGCGTGATATGTACTTCCTTCTCGAACCAGAAAGAGGGAACGCGCAAGGTTCAATTTCCAATCTTCGATTTCTCTTTTCAGGAATGCTAGACAGGCTGAATACGAATTTGCTTAACTACTTCTGGAACATGCCCGACTTAACCAGCATCCCGGCCCCTGAAGGAGCGAACACCACCTCCACCGTCAAGGTGAGTCAATCTCTCTCCACCACGCGCCCCCATGAATATTACAATAATTTCCGTCTGCCTCGTTTAACCACGCTCTCGTACGGCTAATCAGTTCGCCTCGCTGGCGAATTTCTTCCCTTTAGTTAACCCTTTGTAGCCGAACACGCGTCGTCTGTCCCTATTGTCAGCGTCAGCAAGTCGAGTATCACCTCGGCTCTCCGCGCGCCGCGCCGCGGCGCCGACACTCCCACTCCGCCGCCAGCTAAATTCACGTTCTACTGATTCGCGGTGTTTGTCTGGTCGTTAACTGGGATGATACAGAAGAGATATATAGCCTTTCTTGCTGGAAAATCTGCTTGTAAAGTCTTCGTGTAGGAATTGCTTTCGCGCGAGCACTAACTAGCTTGGATAACGAATTAACCCCCTCGCCTTATGATTTTACTCGCGTCGCGCGCGTCAGTCAAATCATTTAATTACTCGTCGTATTAATTCGAAAGATAAATTTTTACCCCCAACAACGGAGTGATGAAGGGAAATCCCTGGACGAGATATCTCGCGACCCTATACGTCAGAAGTTTTGAATGAATTACTTTCTGAAATTATATTTCCCTCAATTTTCTTAGAATTCCTGGAATTTTCTTGATTTTCCTGAAATTTCTTGATTTACTTGAACATTTCCTTAAACTTTCTTACTTTTTCTTACATTTTTTTTGTTTTACAATTGTAGAATTTTTTGTGGTTTTAGATGAGTAATTGTTTTACATTTTTTTTTTTACATTTTCTTCAATTTTTTTGAAATTCCTGAAAGTTTCTTGATTTTCCTTGAAACTTCGAGAATTTCCATGAAGTTTATTGATTTTCCTTTAATTTTCTAGATATTCCTCGAATTTTCTTAAACTTCCTTGAAATTCTTTGAATATTTGTTGAATTCTTATTGAATTTTCATTTGGATTTTCGTTAAATTTTCTTGAAATTCCTAGAATTTTCTTAATTTTTCTTAAACTTTCTTGAAATTCTTTGAATCTTTATTGAATTCTTATTGAATTTTCATTAAATTTTCTTTACTTCTCTTGAAATTCCTTGAATTTTCGTTAAATTTTCTTGAAATTCCTACAATTTTCTTGGAATCCTTTGAAATGTCCTTAAAATTTCTTAAAATTCCTAGAATGTATTGGCTAACAAAATAAAATGGGCGTTTTCAAATCTTTATATTAAACTCTCATTTGACAAACTTAAAACATATTTTCTCATTCAAAATAGTTTACATCTACTTCAATACACTTCTCCCATCGCGATACAAGCAAATGATTTTCTGAAAGAACTTGAGAGAAGGAGAAGAAGCAATAAATGAGTCGAATCCAGTTCTTACAACGTCGCGTTTTTTAAACAGTTTGCCTGTCAAAAAGCCATTTGGTACTTGAAAAAATGGGGGACAGATCAGGAGAATGATGAGAGTTGAGAAGAACTTTACGATTCTGCTAACTTTTCCACCATTTGTTTTGCAAATCGCGACCAATCTGTGAAATATATTAATTTTCAAATATCAACAAGTTCCTACAATATGACAAACCCCTTTGTAAAAAAATAAAGGCGTTTTCCTCCTTGAAAATCTTTCTAAATAAAATCGAACAAAAAGGTCAGAAAGTAGAAGGTTCAAGATTTAGTTTGCCTTTATTGTTCCTACAAAGTATGATGAATACTAACAAAGTTATGGAATACTGAAGTTCGACAATTTTTCATTGGTCCACAAGTAACACAATAATTGTTGGCCATGTATTTTGCAAGGAAGAAATAATTTGGCACTAACAAAAAATAATCGTCCTGTCTCGTAGGTTATCAATGGGCACGTGGTGACCATTAACGAGACAACCTACTCGTCTGGAGATGACAAAATGGGAATGGCATTCCGCGTTCGCATAATCGACGTGAAACCCGAGAACGAAAGCGGAGTAGACGACGTGGCGACCACCCTGCCGACGACGACGACGACGACGACGACCGCTGCTGGTGCCACCAACAAGGAGGAGGAGGAAGAACGCACCACGACCACCAGAAGCGTGGAAACCGTCGAAGAGTTCGACAACGAAATACCGAAGAATCAAGTCGACACCTTGTCTGCTTAAAATCTGTATCAAACTGTACGAAGAAAACATCTTCGGAACCGAATCCGAAAAACCTTTGCCCTCCTTTTCTCACAAATTCGTCTTTTTTTTAAAGAGATTTTTGTGAACGAAATCCTTTCAATGTCTAGTGTAATAAACATTTTATGTTACGTTACGGATTGGTTATTAAAGTTTATGATACTGTTACCGTGTATTGTACATGTGCACTGTTTCTCTGTATTAACAATTTACTTGCCACGGCACGCAACATGGATGACAGTTATATGAATATGAATAACGTTCACGGATTGAATGCCGCGTGATTTTTCGATGCTTTGCACGGCCTTTTATTTATTTAATCCGTAAATGTAAAGAACCAGTTTTCATGATTCGATACAAATGTATTCGCTGTTTTACATTATTCTCTTGATTGAAAATTTCCGTTAGTAAATCCTAGGAGAAAAAAATACACACATATCTTAGAAAGAAAGTTCGATAATGTTAAGGCGTTAAGGGTACAAGGAGAGATAATTAAAAGATCCTTCCGTCCTCCGAATCTCACTTATTATTAGAATTAAAATTACCGCGTGTCCTAAACCTCAATAATATAATGTGGCGAGCAAAGTGTTAATGGCGTAGAAAGCATAAAATTAATGTTAAACGGTGTTCCATTAAGAGACCCTTCCATCCTCCGTGAACCTCTTTCGGATTCCGTTTCGATGATTTGCACATGGAAAAACTCTGTATAAACTGTCGCGAATTTAACAGAGTCTATTCATAGATATATATAGAAATAAAAAAAAAAATATATATATATATGTACGTATAATAATATACATTCTTCAATAGTTACATTGTATGTTTAAGTTGTCAGTAACGAAACAGTTGATTGTAACATTTTATGAATATCTTGTATCTAATTTTCTTAGAAAATAGAAACCTAATTTAGTTTCGTGCGCGGTGTATCCTACAGAAGAACCTACCGGTAGTAGTGAGACAATAATTACAGAGGTTGTACTACGATATTCAACAGAGTGATAAGTCTTATAAAGAAATACAAATTTCTTTCCTTCTCCTTTCATAATTAATCCCAGCAAGAATCTAACGTGCAACGGGAGTTTTATATGTATTTTATTCCTACGTATTTTATTTATGCCAATGAATGGTCGGAAAGTATTTAAATCATGTTTAAGTGTGAAGAAATAGTTTATAACTGAAGAATACAATTTGCACGTCGAAGATTATAATAATAGAAGCAGATATTTTTTTATAACCGTCGGTTGGAGCGAGGATCACAAACATTTGATAGATTTTTAACTTTTTTATAAGATGTAATGTATTGCTGTTTGGAAAAATTAGTTTTTAAAGAGAGAGAATGTTTGAATAATAAATAAATGTTGGCATAAGATTAGTGTTTGTTTGTTCATTTCAAAAAGACGCGAATGCATTTTTAATGCATCTATGATAATATGAGTATTTTTAAACTACTAGAAATCAGTTATTACAAGAGCAACAAGTCTTCTATTTCGCAATTAGAAGAGAGTTAATTTTATTAACAAAAAAGATCCTTGAAATACCACAGTTTTTGATAAAACTGTCCAAAAACTTTCGTATATATATTTGCAATAATTTTCAAACTATCACGTTGGTACACATGAAATGTCGTTTTTACTTTATATTTTGGATTGTGAATTGATAAAGTGAATTAAATTTTGTTTAATCGTTAATTATTGTTACAAATCAAATTAAGGAAGAAAGTATCTTCTGTTATATATACTTATGCTGAATGGTAATAAAATTTAGAATTCGTATAATTTCTTATTCACGAGTTTAAATTAATAATAAAAGTAAACTACAGATTTTTATGTATTCATGGCAATTTTAAATACGTAAAAAATCTATTAGGCTATTTATAGATGCTAAAATAAAAATACTAAAAATATAGTTCAAGTTAATTATTACAGTGTTTAGAAAATAAAATAGACTGTTGTACAAGATTCAATTCTTTATTTGTGCCGTTAAACTTTTGATTTTGCATCAAATTTCGCAGTCTAAGAATAAATGCCATAAAAGTTATTTAAAGTACACATTTGAAATTTACAAAAAATATGAATATCACAGTTTACTGTTGATTTATAATATTTAAGACTGGTAATTTTTAATTGAAAATTTGAGTAAGATTAAGATCAGGAAAAAACTATCAACATAGTGTCATGAAAAAAGACATTTAAAGAAACAATAAAAAGGTGTATATTTTAAACAAAACTCAGCTATACTTTGCTGCTTCAATTGATTAGGAAAGTAAAGGAAATGAATAAAACAAAACTGAAACGAATGAAACGAGTTACTTGGGAAATAACTATATAGAAAAACCTTGTGAATTGAAATTTGAAAATTTGCAACGCTTTATATCATTTGTTTAAGGATGAACTTCAGTATAATAATTTCAGCTAAAAGTTGATCAATTACCAAGATATATATTAATATAAGACTTCTTCTGATCATGAAAACCAGTCAGAAATGTTGATCTTTTGTCATGAACTTCTTTGTTGAAATGTATAAGTAAGTACTGGAAATGCAAATGTTATAGCAACTTCACTCTTAATTTTTGTAAATATATTTTTCAATATTGCGTTTTCTCATAAGAATACATGTTAAATTAAAAGTTAAATAATTTTTCTAAAATTTTGCAGAAGATTTTAATATTGTATAAAGATTCATTTCTCCAATTTTCAAAGATTTTCACTCATTTTTACTGTTACTAAAGTTCATCCCTAAAAACACACTAAATTTGCTTCAGAATACGAGGTTTTAAATTTACCAACTTAGTAGAATCTAGTGAAGATAAAACTACGAATATTAGTATAATCTCATACACTGATTCATCACACAACAAAAGAACCATAAAAGAACACGTATATGTATATATATGTACTTCTCACCCTTATCTAATCCATAAACAGGAAAAGTTTTATCAAATTCGGCGGATGCACACTTCGCAGATACTTCTCAAAACCGTACCGCGACAAAGGCGTTACGATATCTTTAAATAAAACTGTATCTTTAAAAAACTTTAAACGGTATCCGAGGTATTTAAAGATTTCTCAAAGATTGACGGACGTTTAAAATAATTCGAACAATAATCGAACGCTGATTCGACTTCTGACGTCAGAACGTGTCATCTAGTAACATTTCGTTTTGGATTATGTGCTGCCTGATGTCTGACGTTGTCAGGAGTAAATAGCGAAAATCACCGTGCGAAATATAGTTATCCGAACTGTCATGTGGACGTGTCCGTTCCAATCTGTTGATACGTTTGCGGAAAAGCGACGCGGTAAATTGGGACCGGTGTTCGTATTGTTGGCGTCGTAAAACTGTAAATACGTCTAGAAATTGAGAATGCGATGCCAGCGCGTAGACGACACGTTGGCTACGAAGTTGACCATGATTTCGTGATCACAACCTCAAACGGTCCCTGGCAGGGGAGCCCCACAAGTCAGCGATTTAACCATGATAGTGAAAGGAACGATTTAACCGAGTACGAGAGAAAGCAACCGGATTCCACGCCACCGACAATGACGTCGCGCGACAGGACCAATGAATTCGTTAACACGATTCGGACGATGCAAAGCAGGGCCGTGGCGCGAACGGCGGTCTTGCAGAATCCCCGTCGAGCACGCCACTTACAGAGCTACTCCAATTTCATGATGATAGCTAAGAGTATCGGAAAGAATATAGCGAGCACATATACCAAGCTAGAGAAGCTTGCTCTATGTAAGATCGCAACCAACTATATCACTTTGCGTTGAACGCAATGCAATTAGTAATGTTAAGCTGCGTATACACCAATCAACAGTTTGAGAGCACTGTTCGCATATAATGTTTGCAAGCAGTTTGCAAACTTTCTGTAAACGCTACGTAATCCCTTCACGCATGTTACACGAACTATTGAAAACCCATATGCGAACAGAAACGTGAACAGATGATTTCCACGAAATTCAACTGTTAGCCCCGGTATACATAAGCGACAAAAAGTCGCTGCGATTCTGCATACTACTATGTTTTTCACAAATACAAATAAATTGGGCAACGTCAATGACATGAAATCGCAATGATCGCAAACGATTGCAGCGATTTCGTGTCACTCGTCTACATCGGCCCTTATACTGTTTGTGAACAGTTTGCGAACATTGGTGGAGACGTACCTTTGCACAGTGACGCAGGAATAAAATCGCAGAGGAAATATCTTAACGTGAATTGCATGGCACGCTTAACAGCATTGTGCGCCTTGTGCGAATAAAATTCTCTAGTCGAAAATCGTTCGCAGATACATCCGTTTATTTCTATTTTTTCCTGCATTGTTATTTTCGACTTGCGAAAAGTCAATTTCTATTAGCATTCTGTAAACGATGAAAACATGAGTAATAACTTCCTAGAAATATACTAATAAGACTATCTGTGGAAGGATGTTGCATATTGATTATATCGATTGTTTTAGTGGCAAAAAGGAAATCTATATTTAATGACAGACAAGTGGAAATCGAAGAATTGACAAATATCATAAAGACAGACTTGAAAAGTTTAAATCATCAAATAGGAAAGCTACAGGAACTTGGTAAGAAACAGAGGGAAGGACATGGCGCGTCGCAGAGTCATCACATGGCTTCACATTCCTCTTCCATTGTTATGACCTTACAGTCAAAGTTGGCCAATATGTCCAATCATTTTAAAAGTGTGTTGGAAGTTCGGTCCGAGGTACGTTTGATCATAATTGGAAAATGTTATCTTTTCGTTTCTGTTTGCGACATAAAAATACTCTGAAGCGTTTGTATTTTTGCAGAATATGAGGGAAGAGCAAAGCAGAAGGCAACAGTTTACGCAAGGTTCGGTATCCACAATGTTGCCTCCAAGCGTTGCTGGGAAACAAGGTTCGTTGTTATTGCAGGAACAGGATTCATCCTCTTCTGTAGCCATAGATTTAGAGCCAGCAATGGGACAATTGACATTGCAGCAAGCGATTCAGGATGACACAGTAAATACGATGATTTCAAAAAATTATAATCTGATTTTTGGTAATGCTAATTGAACGATTACTTTTTTAGGATGCATACGTTCAATCGAGAGCGGAAACAATGCAAAGCATAGAATCTACAATAGTCGAACTCGGTGGGATTTTTCAGCAATTAGCGCACATGGTTAAGGAACAAGAAGAAATGGTGGAAAGGTGAGAATAATCATTTTTCTTGCGCGACTTTCATTGAAAACCTTGCATGCGTAAATGTTCGTGACGATTACTATTTTCGGAATTAAATTTCAGGATAGATAGTAATATAGAAGACACAGAATTGAACGTGGAAGCAGCACATGCGGAAATTTTGAAATATTTCCAGTCCGTGACAAACAACAGGTGGTTAATGATAAAAATATTTGCGGTCCTCATATTTTTCTTTATATTTTTTGTAGTGTTTTTGGCATAATCGAATTATTACACAGTCCTTATTTCTTTACACCGCCACATCGTAGTTGACCATCCATATCAGTTATTTGTGATATACGATGATCAATGAGCAAGACGAATTTTTATAAAATTATAACTCATTAGCTATAGAATAATATATTCAGTTGCATTCCTCGATCCGTTTGTTGAATTGTGAATACTGTAAGTATTATCATTAAAAGGTGCATCAATGTAACGTGCAAGTTACATTGTTGTTTGTAAAATGTTAAAAAAAAAAAGAAACTGTGGGTAATAAATGTATAATTTTCACTATTTGGTATTCTTTGCTAAATACGCGTACAGTATTATTTCGATGCAACTCCGCGGACCTCCCGCTCACTGTGCAGATAATAAAGGGAAACCAAAAAAAGTCGCTACCTCGAGAATTAACATCAATCTGCGTGTATTTACGTAAATAATAGGTAATAGGATACAATGAACAAGGAAACAAACAATAATAATAAATTACGGTTTATTTCCATTTTTTTTTTTTTAAACCTTATGTAACAATTGCGATTAGCCTAAATTCGTATTACAATTTATTTCCTGACTGGATGTTTTATGAAAACATGTAAGTTTCGGACTTGAACAAAGAATTATATGCAACTCTATAGAGAAACATTTTTACAGTTTGTTTCTAACTATCAGTATTCCCCTAAATAGTAATCAAGTATGTACAATCGAATTCTTATACCAACGATGACATTTGATACACGTAGTTCTTTCAATGAACTAAAAACGCGCTTATCACATTGAATAAGTCCTACATCAAAATGCATGACATTTTATTTCCTTGAATAAAACAGTAAATGCTGATTTCTCTACTAGCATTATGCATCCTGCATCACTGTTAATCATTTATTGAAGTTTCGTATAATCGAATATATCCCACACTACAATGACAAATTTGGCGTACGTACGAAGAGATTTCATAACAAAATAAACGAGTTAGACTTTGCTGTTGTGATGCGTCTTGTCCAGTGACTCTCCTGAAGAATGTAAGGAACCTAGGAACAATAATAAAACGTGAGTAAATAGTTTAACATTTTGTTTCAATACATATATCTACAAGGTAAGAAAAAAGAAGAATGCATCGTTCAAAGTAAAGCTACAAAATCGCCAATGCAAAAACAAAATTCTAATATAAACTGTATTATGATGTCAAAAACATCGGAATCGAATCACGAAGTTTTACTATGGATTTTAAGTTTAATAGTAACATCAGACTATATCGATAGCTTGTTGAATAAATTCTAGCTACTATAAACCTTTTAATTTTTCGTTCGTAAGTCAATTTCGATACCAAAACTGTGCATCCGCACTCAGGGCCACATTTACCATAAGACGCTTTAGGCGTAAGCTGGGACCTCATCTTTTATGCAGGCACTTTTGAAGCTTTGCTCAGCAATAAACATAAAGAGCAGTCTATTTATAGTTAAAATGTTTGTTATTAAGTATCAGATATTCAGTTTTAACATTAAAAACCTCGAAAGAGGAATTCGATTCAAATATTCAATTTTAATTTTTTTAATTTCCTATTTAAATTTTTGAATTTTTTACTTCAACTCTTAAAATCTTTAACTTCTTGTTTTTAAAGCTTTAATTTCATATCTTCGAAGCTCGAATTTCAATTTTCTCATATATTTAATTTAAAACCTTCAAATGTCCAAAATGTAACTCGGAAAATCAATAAATTCACAAATTGAAACACTTGAATTTTGTATCTGAAACATTCGTATCTTTAACTTTAATATTTTTTCATTTTAGCTCTTCAAATTTTCAATTTTAACTTTGTTAATCTTCTGCGTTAAATCTCTAATTTCAACTCTTTAAATTTCTAATTCTGTATGTTCAATTTTCTTACTTCAACCTTTTAAATCTTCGAATTGAAATCTCAAACTCAAAACATTCAAACCTCCACTTTTAACTCTAAGAATTTCTAAATTTGCAACTCGCTATCTTCAAATCTTCAATTTCCATTTTAAAAATCTTTAGATTTCAAATATTCCATTTCGATCCTTCTATCCCAATCAAAACTTCAAATTTCTAACATCAACTCTTTGAATCTGCAATTTCAAGTCTTAATTAAATCTTCAATTTTTTATCTTCAAATCTCTAACTTACAATTTTTCAGATCTACTCAAGACACCCAACTATGTCAAATTTAACTCTAAAAATGTTCATGTTTGTAAACTGAAATATTGACGTATCTTCGACTTGAAATCTCCAAATCTTCCATTTGAATTCTAAAAATCTGCAAATCTGCAACTTGAAATTTTCAAATTTCCAACACAAAATCTTCCAATCTCTAACTTTGTTTTTAAATTTACAGTTTTATATCTTTGAATCTTCACCTTCTAAAAATTCGAAAGCTAAAAAATTCTTTTTTCCATTCTTAACTATTCAAATGTTTAAACTATTCTTTTAGGAGTGATAATTATGCTACGCCTAAGGCTTCTAAGAGTACAAATACGGCCCTGTCCGCACTAGTAAAACAAAATCAAAAAACTTCCAGTTCGTCAACCTGATACGTCGTATCTATTTGCAATGATTCCCTTCCATAGTACTCCAAAATTGTCTCACTTTAGAGAATCGCTTGCGTCCTTGCATGCACAACAAAAAGAAAGAGGGGAGAAAACAATAATGACAAAATAAATCAAATAGAGTCATTCGATGTCAGTGAAATTGGTTGCCGTGAATAAAGAGACATGCGCCGGTTTTCTCGTTGGTCGCTTGGTTCGAGATGTGTTGCACAAACCTTTGTGATTTCGTATTCGTTCTCGTTGCGACGGATGGAAACCAGAATTGCGTGGAGGCGGCAGTGAATCTTCCCCCCACGAATGCATCGTTCCGAGGGGTGGTGGTGGCAATATCGAGCCAGGGGGAGGAGGTGGCGGATGCATATGATCACTGGTGAAGGAAGGTAGCGGCGGTGATCTGTGATCGTAGGGTGGAAGTAACCGCGGAGACATCGGCGGCGGAGGGGAACCCGTACTGTCGTACCTGCTCGAGGGATGCAGAGGCATAGGCGGGGGCGAGGACAGTCGAGCACCCAACGGAGGCGGACGTTGACCGACATGACTGTCGTATGGCGGTACGCCAGACGCGTTCGGCAACGGAGGCGGTAAATATGCCGGGAAAAGTGAATGTAAATAGGAAGGCGGAGGCGGCGGAGGAACGTTTCCTGGACCGGAGAACATTATGGGGGAACTGGATGACTCTGCCCTTAGGAATAATGGAGGCGACGTTGTCGTCTCCCCGTTCGCTTCCAGGCCTGTTTCAAAATCAGGTTAAGAAAATACAATTTTCCATATAAATGTGATGTCGTAGCGATCTTAAAAATCGTGCGCCACTTGTAGATGGACCTGAAGATCTTTCGTAATTCTCGTCATGAATTAAAGCTCAACGACCAAATTACTCGATATCTACGTCTACTGATTCTACTGACACTACGACGGAAAAACGGTGGCGATTTGAAAAATTCCATTTTAGCGATTTACGAGATAATACATTGTTACGATTTCTTCAATTAACCCTTTACTACGGCTTCTCTTATTGGATACTGTTTAAGCAGAACGTAATTAAAAGGTCATATTCTTTCGTAACTAACTCTTTCTACTTTTACATAAAAAAAAAAATTTACGACAGTAAAGGGCTAATAGAAACATTAAATGTACTTGATTAAAAGTATTTTCATGTCTAATCAGTTTTTCATGATGAAATAATAATACTACATAGAAAAACAGTAATATTGAAATAAAATTAGCTATTTTATAGTGCCAAATACTTACGATGCAATTTTGCTTCGGGATCTATGTCATTAATATTCTTCTCTATCAGTGTAAGTCGATTGCGCAATTGTCCTGCTTCGACTTTCGATTCCTCTAAACGACGTTCAACCTGACGTGCTACAACCTTCAGAAAAAATTCATTCGAAAAATTAATAATATACTAAATTATAATTATTCTTAGCGTAATATGTTCAAAATTCATACCCATTGTTCGTGAGCTTTTGTTTCAAGAACAGACATTTGGTTTTTATACTCTCTCTCCTGATCCAGTATTTCGCGTTTCAACATTTCTGTCTGTTGCCTAAAATCCGTATGTTTATAACTAATATGTGTTTCGGTACTTTGTAGAATGATGAATATATTTAATTACTTACTTGTAATTCTGTATTTCACTTTGCATCGTTTGTATTCTTTCAACTGTGGATACAACTTCACCTTGCTGTTGTAACCATAAAGCTTCTTCCCTAGAATATGTAATGTTTGATGCAATGAACAGTAATCAAATAAATGTATAAAAATCGAAATGACATTCTGATACTTTTGTCGTTGAGCCTCCTTTTCTTCAAAGAAACTCGATAACACTTCAAGTCGCGTTTCTGCATCTTTCTTCTCTTTTTCAGCGATCTTGCATTGCTCGTTTAAAGTAGCTATTTCTTCTTTAACGACTTTCATGTGTTCTGTCATTAAGAAGAGTGTTGTTCAATCCTTTTCATACACCGTATGCAATTAACGTTACTAAACGTACCTTCTAATAAACTATGAGCTCCTTCGACTTCAGCTAATCGTTCTTTTAATTCGTTTCTTTCTTCGAGCAAAATTGATGCTTCAGCTTTAATGTGAGATACATCGTACAACTTATCGAAATCTAAGGTGTTGGAATTTAGTCGACTAATAACGTCCATAAGATCTTTTATTTCTACTTCTTTACCCTTCAATTCTTTCTGTAAGGCTATTTTGTCGGTAGAAATCTACGACAGAATGTGAAAACTTAGTAAACAATATTTTCCTTAGACATGCTGCTAAGTGACAACAATTCTGTATCCACTTACTTCCTTGATTTGCATTTCTAATTGCTGAACCTTATCAGTCAACGTCTTTTCCATACTATTCTTATTACTTTGCTCGGCTTTCAAAGTTTCCGTTACTTGCGTAAGATCTACTTCAAGTTCTTCGCATTTCCGTTTGAAAGATACAAGCTCCATTGATAAAGACTCGTTCTGCAAAACATTCAAGATTAAATGATGTTTACGAAAACGCAATAATAATGGTTTGTATACCGGGTCATTTCACGCAAACTCGTACACTTTTTGGAGTAACATCTCGGATTTTGCTGAATTTTGGATATGTTATAGTTTTAGGGACATATAAACGTGTGCGAAAGGATTTTTGAAAATTTTGAAAATTGTTAATTTTAGAGCTCTTTGAAGTTTACTGTTCACTTTTTTTCTATTAATTTTAGCTCAAACTAGCAAACTGATAAAAATATGCTTTTGGGTGCTGATAGAGCAGACATAGCAGTACCCAATAAAAATTATTTCAGTTGGAAGAAAAACTTTTTTAACCATTTATTTTGCAATTGTTGTTAACAAATGCAGGTTTTCATAGCGGGAAATTATTTAAAAAATTGAAAAAAATTGAGAATGTAGCTCTATTTGTCCCTTTTACGGACCACTTTTCAAAAATACGGACACTAAAATTGACCATAAAAAAATTAATTGAATTGTACGCTGCGCGTCGAAATCTACTGATTCGACCAGCCAAGTGCTGCGCCATTCGGTTTGACTGTGCAAGGGCCGCGCTAGGGACCTCGCCGCGTTCAGCTGGTCGAATCAGTGGATTTCGACGCGCAGCGTACAGTTCAATTAATTTTCCTATGGCCAATTTTAAAGTGTCCGTATTTTGGAAAAGTGGTCCGTAAAGGGAACAAATAGGGCTACATTCTCAATTTTTTTTCGATTTTTTAAATAATTCCTCGCTATGAAAAACCTGCATTTGTTAACAATTGCAAAACAAATGGTTAAAAAAGTTTTTCTTCCAACTGAAATAATTTTTATTCGGTACTGCTGTCTCTGCTCTATCAGCACCCAAAAGCACATTTTCATCAGTTTGCTAGTTTAAGAGCTAAAATTAATAGAAAAAAGTGAACAGTAAACTTTAAAGAGCTCTAAAATTAATAATTTTCAAAATTTTCAAAAATCCTTTCGCACACGTTTATATATCCCTAAAAACTATAATATATCCAAAATTCAGCAAAATCTGAAATGTTACTCCAAAAAGTGTCCGAGTTCGCGTGGAATGACCCTACCGTGAATTTCGCTAACAATATGAAACTTTTCGTGGAAATTACAAACCTCAAAATTATCAATTTCAAGCTGCGTTAAATATAACAAACATAATATGCAATTACATGCAATGAAAAAAAAAAAATAGTATGTAATTTTAATAGAATTATATACATACCTCTTGCGTTTTCAGATTGAGAGCATTCGTCAAAGATTCATTTGCAGCTTGCTGAACATTCAACCTTGTTTGTAGATCCTCTACTGATTGAGCCAACGGGTTAACTTCGTTATCCGACGAAAGAACTTCTCGCAACATTCGTTCTAACTCTAATCCTGCTTCAGTCGCGGCTTCTAAGTCTCGTTCCAGCACGGCAACTTGATCTTCTAATTCAGCTTTTACCTTCTGTAAAGAAATTAAGATTTAAAATAAGAAATGTCAAGTAAAACCGAAAAGACAAAGGTGTAAGCTGAATGGTTTACCTGTGAAATTTCTAAATCAGCTTTCAAAGAAAGTACCATTTCGTTAGAACCAAACGATTCATCTTCGATACTCGTCAACTGAAATGTACATCTTAATGAGGAAAATGTAAATTAATAAAATCATTACATAATAAAAATATGACATTAATTCTATTACTTTATCTTTTGTTAACTTCAGATTCTCGGTTAATATTGTACATTCCTTCGTCGAAACAAGTAAATCTTTTTCGAGTTTGTTGATTCTAGCTATCAATTGCCCATCTCTCCTCATATTCTACGAAAATGTATAATTAAAGGGATTATATGGGTTCATTGATTTATTTAAACACAGTATTATTTACCTCGATGTAATAATATCCTAGAGAAAATAGAAGCGTTGCAATGGCAGTAACACTTAAATACATTAGTGTTGACCAATAACTACTCTCTATTTGTAATCCTTTCATTATAGGATATTCATTAGTTTCAGAAGCTCCTTCCTGAAACAATTAACTGTAGCTCGTAATTTGCTTATAAATTGCACTTCAAATATCATGTCTAATTGCACGACTTACAAAATAGTTTTGGGTGTTATCTTCAGCAGAACATTCGACATTCTCTGCTGTACAAATCTCAGGCGGTGAAACTACGAAAAACAATGAAACAAATAAACCAGACGCTACTAATGCATAAAACGAACTATAAAATGTAAGTTTCATTTCAATACTATACCTTCAACTTCTTTTATGGGTACAATATTCTCGGTATTTGAATCTTCATGCAAAACTTCACTATCGATCGTTGCATCGTTTTTATATTCAGACACAGCCTCATCCTTAGAAGGGACAGTTTCATCTTTTACCACACTCTCTATGCGATATAAACAAAAAGTAAAATTATACCTGATATTTAACTTATTAATAATTTAGTTGTAGAAAGATTTGGTCAAAGTTTATTGTTACCATATTATCTAATACCTACCTGTTTCAAATTGTTCACCTATATCAGCATTTAATAAATTTCTATTACGAAATTCATTACTGCTTACAACATTCACTGCAACCACATTTTCATTCGAATCTAGTAATTCTGGCGATTCGGTATCGGACTCTGCAATCTTAAACATGCGAAACTCATTCAATTCATTATTTAGATTTGTATTTTCATTTATATCATTCTTTGAAATATCTGCTGAAGTCTCTTTATCAACTTGATGCACATTGTTCACAATATCATTTTGTAACTCTTCACTACTAATTATAGTAGTGACAATAGTTTCTTCAGGACTTTGAACTGCATTAGGATACACTGGTGAAACTGTGGCATCGGAAATTACTTCAACTTCACTGCTATCCAAAGGAGCAGTCAAGTTTGGCTTGTCAGATATTTCTGTATTGTTGATAAGAATATCTTCAGTTCTATTTCCTTCATTGTTAGCAGTGGATAGTGGAACTTCTGCTGAATTGTTTATAGTTGATTGTGCAAATACAGAGGAAACAGTATTATCAGCATTATCATTTTTAGTTATAGCTTCAGAAGTCTGATTATCTTCTGATTCAACCTTTTCATTTTTAATTACAGTATTTTCAGGAACTCGATCATCTTTCAACTCGGTTTTCTCACTCCCAATTAAAATACTTTCAATGGGCTGATTATCGTTTGATTCATCTTTTTCATTTTCAGTTAAAGTATTTTCAAAAGTCTGATTATCTTTCGATTCAACATTCTCGTTTTCAATTACAGTATTTTCAGGAACCTGATCATCTTTAGACTCAGTTTTTTCACCCTCACTTAAAGTATTGTTAGTAGTCTGATCATCTTTTAATTCAGTTTTTTCATTTTTAGTTAAAGTATTTTCCGAAGTCTGATTATCTTTCGATTCAACATTTTCGTTTTCAATTAAAGTACTTTCAGGAGTCTGTTTATCTTTCGATTCAACTTTTTCATTTTCAATTACACTATTTTCAGGAACTTGATCACCTTTCGACTCAGTTTTCTCACTCCCAGTTAAAGTATTTTCACTAGTCTGATTATCTTTTGATTCAATTTTTTCATTTTTAATTAAAGTATTTTCCAGAGTCTGATCAACTTTCGATTCAACTTCTTCATTTTCAATTACAGTACTTTCAGGAACCCGATCATCTTTCGACTCAGTTTTTTCACCCTCACTTAAAGTATTGCTAGTAGTCTGATCATCTTTTAATTCAGTTTTTTCCTTTTTAGTTAAAGTATTTTCGGGAGTTTGTTGTTCCTCCAATTTCAGAATTGGAGCATCTGGTGACTTAGTTTTCTCTGTTTTTAATTCAGTCTCAGTTCTTTCTTCTTTAACATTTTCTAGCTCTGAATTTTTAGAATTATTTTGCACGGTTCCTGTATCTGCTTTAACATCAACAATTGGAACTGTTTCAATCGAATCAGTAGTATTTTGTCCCTGTAATTCAGTAACTGATTCTGTACTATTGTTAGTATTATCAACTTCCTTTGCAGTCTCTGTACCTTTTGCTTCCGGAGTCTTATTACTTTCTGTACTCCGAGTTGTTTTCTCTACTCCATTGGGAACACTATCCTTTGAACTCGGATTTATACCCAACGGTGCTACTTGTACTCCCGCTATTTCTGGTACATCTAATATTTCCTCCGAACTTGTCACGTAATCTTTAATATCAATTTTTTGACGAATACTTTGCCCATTAGTTTCTAACTTATCTTTCAGAATTCTTGTCATCAATACATCATCCTTTGCAAAAATATTCGATTTCACTTTCTCATTGTCTGAACTCGCAGTCAAATTGTCGACAGCGCCTTGTCTATTTGGCACTACTGTAGTCCCTTGTACAACTTCATCTACAGGAGTTAGTTTTATGGTAGGTTCCGTGTGCTCCAACGGAACTGTAGTTCCATCTATAACATGGTACGAAATATCTGAGTCAGACGCATTGTTGATCTGAGCGTTCGAAACCTCCGCCGCACCATTCTTCAATCTGTCGTTATCGAGTTTAGGCTTAAGCTTTTCATCGGAAACATTATTATCACTAGATACTTGAGTAGTAGGCACTTCATGTTTCAAATCATTATGGAAAACTTTGTATTCTCTCAAAAACATTTTTGGCGCATATCCGCGCTTACCTTTTATCTAAAATAAAAGCAATCAATGGAATTATTTACGATCGTAATTATGTACAAAATACGAGAAATTTAGAGAATATATTATTGCGGTACAAAGCGTACAAAATAGTTAATGAAAATTGAAAATTAATTCCTGGTTTTGCTCGATTTACATAAAAAATATAATGCAATGGTAACAGGAACGTTAATCGTCAAGATTAGCAAATTGAATATACCTCTACACCCCATAAATCAGTTCTGTTGCCTGCTGCCTTACTGTAAACTGTGACATCTACATTAATGTTAAATGACAATATTCCTCGCTCGTTCGAGTTGTATTTCATCGACGTCTTGGCCCGTGAAATAGGCACTGCACAAAATAGATCATGAAATAATATCAGTAAATTTCAGTGAAGGAATGCGGTTTAAATTAGATACATATTGGAGAGTATGGCTTCAATTACCCGCACAATCAGGGTCATAACATTTTCGTTTGTTCGACAATGCACATGAACATAATGGTATTGCACTAAATATTATTACAATAAGTAGAAATGCTATATTAATAAACAAATTTTTTTTCGTCATATTTCCACTATTGCAAAGTTCCACATCACTACTAACATATAATGACACAGCCTTGGACGCACATTTTAACCATGAAGCAGTTTAAATTCAGATAGCGCGACGAACGTGTCGTTTGAGTCGAAGTTGAAATTTGAAATGTCACAATTTGATTGGTGAATCAGCCTTGATAAAATTGATGGAAATTTGAGTATTCGAAAAAAATTCAATATATAAATAAATATTTGTAAGGTTTTAATATACTCGTTATTGACTGTTATAAACGATGTTATATTTAAAGTTTAAAGCATATAAACATGAATATTATTTTAAATTGCATAAATCATGTCCATGAAAATGAACCGTGAGAATTGCCACGTCGGTAGAGCACGCATTTCCTCACATAGCATCGACATCCGTAGACGGAGCATAAGGTAGGATCAGGTAGGATTTTAAATACGGAAACCTTTGATAACGGCGGGGGAAAGCAGAGGTAGACGCCGGTAGAAGTAGGGATAGAGGCGTCTAACTTTCGGTTAGGCTCGGATCACGGTGTACGTCCACCGTGGCTCGGATGTATTCGGCTCGTGTTCAGGTTCAGGCGATAGAAGAAGATCGAAGTCATTCAAAAGTTAGACGCTTCACCCCACTGATCAGTGTTTCACCCTCTTACAGCGATTCTGACTTCGTATTATTTGCAAGAACTGAATGCACATGCGCTGAATTAGGCAAATTTATCCACGACAAACATTATTTTGTGTTCAACCAATAAACTTTCAAATTAAAATAATGTGTATTTGTTGGTCAGAAATAGAAAAGGTAATCTTTATATTTTTATTTGTATCAGAATTTATTTGAATAACATATATTTTATTCTATACATGTTTTCTGTAAAACTGTGTGCTTGCTTTCAAAGCTTATAATTTGACGCGTAACGACTTTTTATTAAATACTAAATATACTTTGTTAATAAAATTTACTTCATTTAAATCTCATGAAAATTCGATAAAAATCAGTTTTCGATATGGATCAATATAATCTACGTTATCAGAAAAGTTCATGATTAGAATTTAGAATTCATATATTTACACTTCGATGTTTCCTATATATTTAATAAGAAGAGAAACTGGCATAGAATTTTAAAAAAGTAGAAAATGTTTTAAAAGAATTCCTTCGACTTATGTTGATATCAATATGATACAACAATTGCATTTATATTCAAACTTGCTGCATCTACAAAATTCTGGAAAACAGTAGAATTGAAATTTAAAATATTCAAATATTCAAAACTAGATGGGATTTAAATAGTTGCTTCAGTGGCGCCATCTACACGTATAAACATTACAATCTACCACGTTTACTGCGTAAGTGCTGCTCTCTCCGAGAGATATGAGAATTAAAATATGTTAAGTTAACCCACTGTGACCCTAATTTAATACCGTTGTAACCGAAATTTAGATTGGTTAAATGTAAGTTTAAACGAAAGGCTGCTAAGTCAAGGTCAGATTAGGCTTAAATCACTTATTGCACTTATTAGTATTATTACCGTTACACTGTTTTCCGCATGAAGTTTGCTATCTCTATTGCTAGTGAAACAATGAGCGAATCAAATCCTTACAAATCTCAATTTATAATAACGAGGTCAAGGTGATCCGGTGTTGACAGACAGATCAACGAAAAAGAATTAGTGAGTGTTTATATAGATGAAAAGGGCAAACGCAGTGTTATCGGAATACTGGATCTAAAAGTAATTGTTCTGTAGTGTCGGTTAAAATTTTAGCAGCATCAAAATTACTTTTCAAAGTACACGGCGCCAAAAGTGCAGTGACACCTGGGAACATTTTCACTGTAGCTGCGCGAATTTGTTCTTTCTCTTATAAACATTTGAATTCAAAAATTTTTTGGTAAACGTCACTATAAATATGTCAAATAAAATTTCAAGTATAACAATTTTCATATGTTTTGCATGCAAGGTGTCAGAATATTTGGGATTATGTGAGCTATGATTTACATCAGTGTATCAACGGTTTATATGTATGTAGACACTTTTTAAATTTCTGTAACGTGCTAATGACATTAACTATTTTAAGCAATAATTTAAATCTAACTATCACGGACATTCGATATTGAGTGTTTTTTCTGTTTATAATGGATGAAATGACCAAACTAATACATAATCATAGTACTTTTTGAGCGAAAAGTAGAAACGTGAAAGTGAGGTTATGGTGTCTTGACATCAAACTTGTTTACATGTAGTTTAAGAAATCGTAATTATCGATTTTCGAATAATCTGAAGGAAAGCAGGAGATCAGTGACAGAAGCATCATCGGTATACTGTTTTTTCGACTAAATAAGCGTAATTCGTAATCTTGTAGGAGTTTTACGTCCTCCATGATTAAAAAAATTGAAGTAAACAAATACGCGTTTATAGCGCCTGTTAAAAATAAATAAGGATACATGTAGATACAACTGGAAAACTTGGAAATGATTAAAAAACATGTTTATAAACGTAATAACGGTTTTTGGATAACATAGTGCTTCAATATTCGATCAGAATCGTTTGTACACATTAACTCTGCCGGTGTCTATTATGCTCAGTGGTGTGTGCTTTTAGATCGAAGAAGATAAACGGATGAAACAGTTCGATGTCCGTGGCAATGATCGGACTACCAAGACTTCCGTTGGACATCGCAGTTCCCGCAAAAGTTCTTGCACGACGAGGAGGTGTTACCGTTTCTGACGACATACTTCGAACATTTCTTCGGGTAAGTGAAACCAATTATTACCACATCGCGATTTGTTAAAATATCGTTACTATCAACGTTATGAATAATTAATATTTACTTCGTACAAATTATATTGAAGACGATTAACATTTTGACACAAATGCTGCCAATTTGGTTGCTACTTAATTTTTCGTACATCGCAAATTATGAAGTTCAGTTAGTTTTATCCGTATATATGTATGTATGTATGTACATACGAGATTTTGTTCACATGTTTTAATGAAAATGAAATAACACATGCATGCTGATTGCGTAATGCGATTGATAAACATCGATGCTTCGTAATAGAAGTAGTTGTAGTGAAGCATTCCTTACAATGGAATTACTAATTGCATAATTAGTGAATAAATGTGATGATTAGATGAATTATACAGAAATGAACTAAAAGCTGCTACATTGTAGGAGGATTTATTGATAGAAAATTAACAACAGTGAGTTATTGCGATTAAGGTTAAGGTCATTTCATGAACGAAGTAGCAATCTACAAGATTGTTTCAAAATCACTCGAAAATCTACATACGACGATTGCTGAATCGTATATATATTTGAACTTAATTAGTATAATTGATAATGTGTGAAGAAAAGTATTTGTCAATAAATCAGTATGTATTTCCGCGATCGATTCGCCGCGTTCGGTCGCGACTATAATATTTGTATAGAATGCAACGTCAAGTGTGATTTATGACAGAAGGAAGTTCGTTTTGTAACCATTGTATCAAATGCGCTGAATAACGCTCACGGTGTATTTAATCCAAAGAAACGTACTATTCAGTGTACGATCTGTCATTTGCATGAGCATTAGGCGAACCTTGTGTTAAAATTAACCAGATTAATTTACTTACCTACCCTGAAAATAGAATTCTAGTGTTAAGAATTATGGGAAAAGGCTAACGTTCGGATTATCAAATAAAGAAAAAAAGAACGTTCTATTTCCTCTGACTTCCTCGCACGAATTTATTCCAAGAAATTTAGGATATTCTCAGAACTGGGTATTCAGATCTTTAGCATGCTTGATTTAGCATTCCGTATAAAATGCCATATAAAAAGTTTATAAAAAATAAAATCGAGTAGTGGAACTTTGGCATTAGTCGATAAATAAACAATTAGCTGCATTTTTAATAGAATATCGTTTCGATTTGTATTCGCCATTGAAATTGAGATTTATACATCTATGTAATTTTTATATACAAGTTGCGTCATAAATCAGTCCCTACGTTTTTTAGGCGCTTCCACGAGTCGAATAAAAAATGTTTCCAACAAAAGCTAATCAACTTTCAATGACTAGCAAATGTAATACTTTTATACAAGGTGTAACAACAATGTGCAGGTCTATCAAAACAAACAACTGAATTTTTTTACAAAGAGTGGAACTAGTAAATAAAAGTTAACTTCCCATTATTTGTATTGTTTTATGCGTATTATTTACTTCGTTTTTGTCTGAGTGCTGTGTTGATGTTAAGGTAATCTTAACTTTTTATCAAAATGATTTTTTTTCTTAAATTCTTAATATTGCAGTTTGTAGTTGATTGAAAACTGATTAACTTTTATGTCCGAAACATTTTTTGGCTGACTATCGGAAGTGCTTAAAAAATCGCGAGAATTGATTTGTGACGCACTGTATAAATTTGTTAAATATTTGTTATTTATTTACTGCAAATTGTTTTTGATTCTCATATTAGGTAAAAGTACGGTACATGCGTATATAAGATGTGCTTTCATAAACTTTCCATGCTAATGCTAGACAAAGTATTTAGACCGTTTGCAAACATTTTTCCTATGTTTACACTTACAAAGGGGCATCACCCAAGTGTAACGCGCCGATTTTTATACGTTTTTAATATGATATAGTACTCGAAAAAATATTTGACACGTTTCTTTGTATCGACGATAATGCATTCTGAACATATTTTGTATTATATCTCGAAAACTATTGTTTCTAGAAAATAGTTTAAATGCAGAATTTATTCATTTTTTACAGATGCATTTTTTCTATGCACATAATTGGTTTCTCAAACAATTAAAAAGTAGATTTTCCACTACAACTTTAAAGACTGCTCTAACCCCTTCAGAATGAATTATTGTCAATACTAAAAAACACGTGTCATATTTTTTCGAATAGTACATCATATCAGAAGCGCATCAAAATCGGTGTGTTAGACATGCGCGATGTCCCTTATTCTTAATCTATTTAGAGAAGAACATGCTTTTATAAAGATTGGGATTGTACATTTTGTTCAACTAAAATACTTAGCCCGTTCGATAATACGGCCATTGAACTAGATATGGGTCTTCCAGGGTTATTCAAAGTCATTTACAGGTGTTCAAAGTTTACAAGTTAAGGTACGAAAGTTTTCAGACTTTTCCAGAAGGTGAATTCAAAATGAGTGTGAAGTGACCTTGGGATGACGGGATGCAGACGAATAAATTTCGGCTCACAGATAAAGTTATTGGGTACACATGTAATTTACAACTCCCATATGTTGAGGAACAACACTTTGCATTCGAAATACTTTTCACGATACATACTACGCTTTCCAAAACGTTGTCTTCGTGTATAAAATTTCTAAAAGCGATATAAAAGGTAGAGAGGAAAGGCAAACTATTGCAATATAGATAAATAAACTATAATTAAAAACAATGCTCATATTTCACGATGATCATTTTTTGTTTGAAAACGATGTTTAGTTTATAATAAAATTGGGCATAAACTCTGATAAAAAAAATCTTTCACAATTTATAAGAAAAGACAGGAGAGAGAATTTGTAAGAAAAGAGAGGAATTCCAGTAGCCACGCTATCGTTACGAGGTAACGATTATTAAATGCTTCGTGTCTCATTTTTTTTCGTACATCACGGTGACCTATACTCTCGCTTTCTTTCATTATTAGTTATTCCACTCACATCGTAATAAAGAATAAAGACAAATTCAATAGATTGATTCGAAATAAGCACGCGTTTAGCCCTGAAAATCAAGGAAAAAATTCACGTACAATTGAACCTGCGTTACTTAAACCCTTGCGGTGTTTCCAATATCGCCGCAGATTCATTCGTAAATAACGAATACTTTTTTCGTTGAATAACATTATTATTTGGTATTCTTTCTTCATCATTTTATCTGATTGTAATTTCAGGGCTGTTTTATTACTTGACTCCGGGTCGCATTTAAACCTTTGAGGACCTTAGGCGCATCGTTATAACACTTCAGGAAAAGAAATCCAGTTTATAATGTTTATCGAAAATAAAAGTTATACATAATACGAATAATTCGATAAAAATTACTCAGGAATTACTAAAAATACTATAGAATACTATGTTTATTGTTGAAGTTGAAGATCTGAAACTTTAAATTTGAAAATTTCAGAGATAAAAGTGGAAATTTAAAGAATTTTCAAGATTCCAATTTAGAGATTTGAAGATTTCAAGTTACAGATTTCAGGACATTTAGAATTAAAATTGGAAATTTGAGTATTTGGAGATTTAAAGATTTTTAGTGTGTAAATTAAAGATTTGAAGATATCAAGTTGCAGATTTAGAGACTTAGAGTTCAAATTAAATATTTGAAGATTTCAACTGGAAAATATAAACATTTTAAATTGGATATTTCAATGTTTCAATTTGTAGATTTATAGATTTCCAGAATTAAATTTTGGTGATTTTAATTGGAGATCTGAGAAAACTAAAATCGTGTATTTAAAAATGAAATTGAATATTTAAAGACTTGAAGGTCTGGAGATTTAAAGAGTTGAAGTCAGATATTTAAAGATTTTAACTAGTAAATTTAAAGATTTTGAAGGTTTTCAGGATTTCAATTTGGAGATTCTGGACATTTGAATATTTTTGCAGTTTTAATTGAATTTTTAGAATTAAATAGAAAATTTGAGATTTCGAAACTAGAAATTTAAAAAGTTGAATTTGAAATTAGAAGATTTCAGGTTGGAGATTTGAGAAATTGAAGTTGCAGATTTAGATTTTTAGTCATAAAATCGTAGATAAAATAGAATATTTAAGAGTTTGAAGTTGAAGTTTTGAAAATTTGAAGACTGAGAATCGAATCTAAAATACTATTTGAAATAAGGAAGCAATTTTCGACCGCGCCCGTTTGTATTATAAATTTAACACTTGATAATAGGTACATATTGCAACTTATTTTATTTACGTGGAGCAAAGTTTTAAAATGTAGCCCCATAAAAGATGAGGTCCTAGCTTGTGCCCAAGTACACGTTATGCGCGCCCTAACTCGACCATAATACTATTTGCATGTTTTATAATTTATCTTTCATTAATCCTTTGAGGACCTAATCTTTTTAGATTATGGGAATAATTTTCTGTAATCACTTATTGATAATTAACCTAAATAAATTCTATGTTAAATTTTATGACTGTAGGTCATCGAGTTTGGTCACTAAAAAATTTAAAAAAAATTTTCAGATCACATCAACTAAACCCTAAAACTTCTTTTTTCTATAAAAGTTAAATCAAACGAAATTTTGACGTTTTATCTGTGTAAATAAAGATTTTTTCTTCCTCTTTAGTATTGTAACAATCCTTTTCTTCAACTTCATGTTTAGAAAACAGTTTTTTATTTATTTTTTTTTTAATTTATTTATTTAATATCGCATCGACCTCATAAGCCATTAGCGACCACAATTTACATTTATGTTACAGTCTGATATGTAAAGAAGATTATAATTTCTATGTACTGATCTGAATAAATGAAACACACTTATTTTGAGTTTCTGTAAAGATATATTACATAGATATTTAAATAAATACTTATTTAGGTACATAACATCTAGTACTCAATGATTGAGCATCACAGCACAAAATACGTAACTATTTAGCTTCAGAAACCGAAGAAATTGAGAATCACGCAAAATCGCAGAAATAATGCGCAGTTGTTGATAAGAAAGAATCATTACGTGCAAATGATTTCGCTTACGGATTCAAATGGGTTAAATTTTGCGAAATAAAATATTATTTTGGCTTTTTGTCTTCTGAATCAACACACCCCCGTTACACGCTCAGTTTCATGACCGACGGTATGCATAAACAATAAACGATCGTTCATAAAAGCGGCCATTTGTGGCGCGGTCAGAGAGGCCGGAAGAACAGGAACGGCGACGAGCCTCCTTCTGCATGAAGGGCACAGAGAAGGTGCGCTTCAGGTGCGTGAAGTCGGGATCGATATTGCAAGCGACTCCCTGGGCCATGACATGCCCCTGTGGCAGCCATCGGTTGCACGCGATCGTGCTAAAATTAAATGATGAAATTCACTCCTCTCGCAACAACCCTCCGCCACCTCTTTTCCCTCCCTGCCATCGCGTTCGTCCCTCTGCTGCTCTCTTTACCGCCGCATAATGTTTTGTCATTCGTATTCGCGTCGTCCAGCACGTGCGACGTCTTATCAGTGACGTAACGCGAGGCCACGGCGTCGATCCCTGGACGTCGGATGCGTAATTGCCTTGCGTTGATTTGCGATATAACACGGACACGAAATTACGGTTACGCGTCGTTGTCTAGCTGCGGTAATCGACGGCTCATCCGTGCCTTATTGCGAGGATTTCGCTGGGAATTAAATGCGTAAGACCGCGTTTCCATGGCACGTGACTGGAGGAGAATGTAGACGCGTCATAATTACCGTGGCGATGCTGAGTTTTCCTCCACGGAATTCTGTGATGCCAAGTGTAATATTGTCTCGATTTAAGGTGGCAGTAATCATTTTTCTCCTGTTTCTCTGGACCATTTTTTGAAAGGCCACGTTATGCCGTAGTTAGAACTGTTTAAAAAACTAATTAAACCAAAGTCGCTACATTTTGCTCACAAAATGGATTGTGATTTATTGCTGAAGCTATTGCCTCCTCTTTGACTTTTTTGGGGACTTCTCACTCGCTGCGGCAATTATGGAAGAAGTAGTGTGGATAGCGCTTAACTTGTATCGAGTCAAGAGCCTCGTTCTTATATCGAAACAATGCCATAACGAACCAGTCGTGCTAGAATCGCGTAAACACACGTTCTATTTTTTTGGCGGCATAGGCAATAAAAACTTTGGCAATTTCATCCTAACACATTTAATTTAGATCGATGAAGCACCTCAGGTTTTATTAAAACACATCAAATTGCGTTATTTTTGACAGTATATTCTGTGTTTATAGAAAATCGATGTTGTCCATGTAAAAGGGAGCAACATCGAATAAACGCGAATCGTTTTACAAAGTAAATCGAACGAACAAGTGTGGACACTAGTGGACAGGATCGTTCGCTATATGTAGACGCACCTTGAGAAATATTTGGCGAGAGTAAAGGGTTAACAATTTTGTACGACCGTCTCGTTTCAGTACGTGAGGTCCGATATTTTGCTGGCAACATTGACGACTCCTTGAATCAAATCAATTAACTGCACAAAAACGAACTGATTGCACGCGATGATGTTAAATTTAAACTGGCTCCTTGGCATCTCCGTGTGCATTTCCGTGCAACGGGTGATTCAAGTCAGCTTAATTGCGGCTATTATTAGAAACGTGATTCAGCTCAAGGAAAATGTAATAATTGGCCATAAAAGAATTTCAGGGAATGCTTTTTACCGCATATTTTACTGTCATCTATTTTTCAATAGTCGTAGTCTACCTCGTTGACTGTCACGCTATTTGGAAGGAAACCAATCCTTGACGTTAACATCAGTTGCATTTTCCTTTACGAGTATATTCATGGTGGACAAATAACGCGTTAATATTCAACTCTCTGCATTGCACTGTGTTTAACTAATGGTTACACAACTCAAAGTGTTTGACTGCACAGCCATGAGCAATGATTATAATCTATAAAATAATAATAATAATTACAAGAATTATACACTATAAAAATTATCAAGATAGTCAAAATGGTTACAATTATTTTTTGTAATGGGACACAGAAGTTTTGGACATTTGATGTTTTCGTTGTAAAATTAATTTAACAAAATTTTATCTGTAACTTCGAAAATAGCTTATTTTTATCTAGGTCATTCAAATAGACTTCAAACTGGATGTTTTTTTCTTTAATTTCTCTTTATTTAAAATTTTCAAGCTTTGTAATCTGTATACATACAATAAAAAGTAGTTTCAAAAGTAGAATAAGCAAGTCTGTTTTTATGTGTATACATATAAATATTGTAATGTAATGTTAGTAATTTGTTGACATTTACAGTCAAATTTATGGATTCTAAATATCCAGTAATATGAAAAAGAAAAGACATTTTTTGAGAAATTTCATATTTCTCTACACTTTTCAACACCCTGTAAAAATGTATCCAAAGTTAACTATGTTCGCAAAACTTATTTACATACAAGATGGTGTTTTACATTTAGTGTAACATTCTTTTATCTGATTCGTTTTCGAGAAAATAATATCAATATAATAGTACAATACATTATATGTATATGTATAATAATTTTAGTAATTCTTATCAAATTACTTATATTATTTTTTCATCTTCAACTTTCGAAATCTCAAAATCTTCAACTTTAAATTCTTAAATTTCAAATTTTAACTCTAAAAATCTAGAAGTTTAAACTCTTAAATTTTATATTATAGCTCTAACAGTGTCTAAAACTTGAAATTTCCAACTTTCAAATCTGCAACTTGAAACTTTTAAATGTTTAATTTAAATTCTTCAAAATTTTTCACATTAAATTTTCCTATTTATAAATTTAGATTCTTAAATTTCCGCTTTGGCATTCCGGCGATGAGTTTTTAGATATGTACACTTTAGATATGTTACTAACTATGACTTTAGATATGTTACTTATGTGCATGCATATGTATGTACCTACATTTGAATCGTTCTCAGGCCAAAATGACCAACTCCACTTCCTAAGTTTCATTCAAATTTACTATTAGCACACATGGGCGTAACTAGGATTTTTGTCTAGAAGGGACTATACCTGTCTCTTCTATTTTTCTTACGTAGAGAAAATCATAGATATTTAGTATTTTATGAAGTAAAGTTAAATACACATTTTGGAATAATTACTTATATATTTATCTAACAGTAACACAAGTAAACTAAATAAACAACAATTTAAAGCAAAGAGTAAAAAATAATAAAATTTTTAAAAACGAAAAGGACCAGTAGAAATAACAAGTTGAGATTTCTGTACGTGAAAATATAAGTTTTATTTGTCGGTCTTTTTGTGCAAAGTTATATAGTACTTGCTGTGTTGTTGCTCTAATTGGAACAGGTTAGTAATATATTCCTCCGGCACGTTTGTAAATAATTCAACAAGAGATATTTCACGATTCAAATTATTGTCTTCTGAGTAGTCTGCATTTAGTCTGTATTTATATTGCAATTTTCTGTGTGGAATCACTAAAGTAATTATAGAAATAAGATTTTATGATTTGATGAATATTTTTTTATTTATTTCAATAATTCCTGGGGTGGGTCAGTTGATTCGGCGTTTTAGTAATGAAATTTGTAAAAGTTTAAACAGTAGAGTTAATCACTTTGGCTTCTGAACGATTCATTTGTTTCCGCAGACAATTTTTTAATGAAAAAATTAACTTTTATTGTTTAAGGATGAACTTCAGTAACAATCGTAACTAAAAATTGATCAATTTCTAAGATAATAATAAAGTTTCTTCTTGTGATGAAAACCAGTCAAAAATGTTGATCTCTTCTCATAAACTTTTTTGTTGGAATGTATGTAAGTACTTGAAATGCAACTGTTAACAACTTTCTTGATTTTGTAATATATTTCTCAATGTTGCGTTTTCTCAAAAGAATACATATTAAATTAAAATGTAAATAATTAAAACTTTCGCTTATTCTTACTGTTACTGAAGTTCATCCTCAAACATGAAATAACGCACTCTGCAAACATCGAAAGGAATCACTTAATAGTTTCGTAAAAAGTGGCTTATGGATCAGAGTTGCTCCAAAGTCTTAATAATAAATTAAAAAAAAAAAAAAAATAGCTTCGTAAAAAGAAAATTCCAAAAATTAATCTGTTTTCACCGTCCTAAACTGAGCTCCCTTTAAACCTTAGGGGAAATAACCCTCCCCTTAATTCCTTTAAATCACAAACGTACATCGACCCGCAAATCGATCGCGGTACGATCACCCCTCAAATCCCCACCATTTCAGCGACCTCCGGAATTTAGTTCTTCGAGCAGCCAAGCAACCTAAATTTCCCTCTCGGTCCGAGGACCCCTCTACCCCCTGAGCGCTCATGCACCAAAGGGGGTGAAGGGGGTCGACGAAAAGAAGATCGCGAACGTCCCCTAAATGCGACACGCTTTCTGTTATCGACTCCGGCGCGGGGCGCTAGAAAACCGCGACCCGATTCTCTCTCGCCCCGCGTCTTCGGCGCTCGTCGCTCGCGCTCGTTCGCGCTCGGGTGCTTCTAGGCGAGTGGCTTCTTCGCCTCCCGTCTCATTGATCCCTTGGACGCGGTTGCGCGCGATGCTCGACAGACGGCGGTGGCACAGGGCCGGACCAATCAGCGTCCGCAATTCCCTGGCCTACGCTCGAGTCTCGTGGTCCTCGGCTAGCCGGTCGCCCCTTGTTGTTTTCCATCATCGTGGCATCGCCGAGCCCGTGGTTCGTTCGTGGTCGGTGGTGTTGCGGCGAGGAACGCGCGCTCCGAACGCAGCCGCAGCCGCCGTCGTCGCGTGCCCTCCTCGACGCCACCGCTTCCTGTCGTCGTCGTCGTCGGCCGCGCGCGCGTTTCCCGCGGAGAGGAGAGACACACAGACGTGAGCCGACGGGGGTGGTCGAAGGGCCGACGCGAACGAACGCCGACGGTCACCGCGGGGAACGCGATCAGAGGCTTGAGACCCACCGGCTGGCTGGCAGGCACGACGACCAACAGTCTCGAGCGGAGACCGTGCAGTCGCTCCCTCCGCCGACGCCGTCACCATGATACCGTACTCCACGTGCTTGTCTTTCGGGGGTCGTCGCGACGCTCGTCGCTGGGTGGTCCTACACGACGAGTCGTCCTCCTCTCCCTACCCGGTGAGTCGCACCACGAATACGCACGAGCACGCACCGCGCGCGACACCGAAGAACGTGTGCGTCACGTTCGACGGCCGAAAAGGGACGCGGCGAGGTGAACTCGTCTCCCTCTGCTGCGTGGGCCGCGGGAAACGAACCGCTGGAGGGGAAGCCGCGTTTCGGCGCACCATGCGACCGCCGCGCCGCACGCTCGCACGCCGCCTTCGTGTGGGTGTGTGTGCATGCGAGGGCGGCGTGCCGCGTGTGCGACCACTTCGAGTTCGATGAACGTCTTCCGCCGTCGCCTCGACGGTGGGCGGAATGCACCTGCGAAGGGAGGCGGCCGGTTTTCGGTGCTCTGCTAGGGGAGACCGGAGATGGTTGTCACATTTTTCAATTTTTGCTTTAAGGGTAGGGTGAATGCACTAGAAGTCGATTCTACTAGTCGACCATTTTTATTGTTTAAATTACAAAACTAAATATTTGAATAAAGCTTTATCAAAGAAACCGCAGAAACCGATTTCCAACCATAAAGAAAATAAGCGCTTTTAAAATGATTTGTAAACAAGTTTTGATATTCGATACTACATGTGCAATTGCTAGTTTCAAACACGAAATGCACAGAAACGAGCTTTTAGTCCAGGAAAAATAGACATCCAACAAGGAAATAATTTGTAACAGGCTAAATTTTTGTATACGCATTGGTTTGGGGTTCTAAATAATATGCGAGAGTTCCTCATCGATCCTCTGTCCGCTAGATAAATTACGCGGGGTGAAAGTCGCGAAAACCGGTTTTTTGCAAATACCTCGAAAACGGTGAACTTTTCGACAAAAGACATTCAATACTTATTTATAGCTGAAATAATTTGATACAAAACTGTCTTAAATAGTGTTTTTCGTAGGTGTAACCGTTCACGAGATACACCCCGCAAAAGAAATTAAGGGATTACATGTACAAAACCAAAAAATAGCCTCTAGTTCAAATGTTCATAACTTCTACAAAAGTAGTCGTATTGACATGATCCGAAAAGTGTTTGAAAGAGTGAAATCTGTACTTTCACACGTTTCTTTTAGATTTTGATTCAATCAGCCGTTACTGAGATACAGCAAGTTAAAGGAAAAATGGACTTTGTGCCAGTTAAGGCTATTTTCGGAAGGACGTAGACTGCCAAAATGCCAATCTAATTGTAAATGTAAAAACTGCATCTTAAAGAGGAAAGATTAAGCTTTCTATTGCTTTTTTCAGCTATGTTCTACGATGATTCTGTCATTTTCTACAAGCGTTTAAAGTTAAGGGGACCATTTTTGCATCAAAGTTGAATAACTTTGCAAAAAATAATCGTACAACATTCGCCAAGCATTCGTTTTAAAGCAGAAGGTAGCCGCTTTAGAATAGTATAAGTGCAACATGTCTAAAAAATGGTTTGCGTTCCATGGAGCATTAGAAATTTGACCAAATTTTTACAAATTTTCAACGCGCCATTTATATCGCTATAACATTGCCAAAAAACAACACAATCAAAATCTGAAAGAAATGTGTGAAAGTATAGATTTCAGGCTTTCAAACGCTTTTCGGATCACGTCAATACGATTATTTTTGTAGAAGTTATGACATTTGAACTAGAGGCTATTTTTTGGTTTTGTACATGTGATCCCTTAATTTTTTTTGCAGGGTGTATCTCGTGAACGGTTACACCTACGAAAAACACTATTTAAGACAGTTTCGTAGCAAATTATCTCAGCTATAAATAAGTATAGAATGTCTTTTGTCGAAAAGTTCACCGTTTTCGAGATATTTGCAAAAAACCGGTTTTCGCGACCTTTGACCCCGCGTAATTTATCTAGCGAACAGAGGATCGAGAGGAACTCTCACATATTATTTAGAACCCCAATACCAATGTGTATACAAAAATTTAGCCTGTTACAAATGATTTCCTTTCTTCACGAGTTTTATGTCTATTTTTCCTGGACTATTTGAGATGAAACAGCTAATGTAATTCAACTGTCTACATATTTCATCGAAGAATGAGGCTGCATACTATTTGAAAAGTTTCAACATTCTTACGACTGCAGAAAAGATTCAGACACTTTGTTTAAAGGCTGATTCAGACACGTTTAGTAATTCAGTCGAGTGGTAAGTAACTGCATTGTTTTACTAAATTACTCGACTAAATTTTAGTGTTCATACACAACAAATTACTAAAAAAACTTGCTAGTCGACTAAAGTACTAAACGTATCCGAATCAGCCTTAACATTAATTACGTCTTTTCCAGAACAAACAAAAATATTAGTGATAAATTGAATAAATTTAAAGTACTATTATATACATATTTCATATGTTTTATAACATTTACTATTTCCTTTTTTTTAATGCATTTAATTCAAATTTAGTTTTAAGTGGTCTGCGACTACTAGTGTTTTCACCTTCTCTATCAAATCACTCTAAAAGTAGGTCATTTTTAAGATTTTATGTAAAAGAAACTATACGACATAAAGGTACGGAACTTTTTGCATTCAATTCTGACATTATTGGAAATAATACATAAAATTATGTTTGGGTATTTCATATAATGCTAATTTTTGTAAATGGCGTTCCTTATTTGCGAAAATGATAAATCCTTGTACAATTATCCAAAATCAAAAACAAAAGAAAAATTTTAATGTTTGTAAGATGTTATATGGAATCATCTACGGTCATAGCAAAATATTAAAATCTCATGTTTTGTAAAATGTTTAAATTATAAACTACGAGAAAATAAGTAATTATAGACAGGAAAATGCGTATAACAAAGGAATAATGAGTCAAAAAGTTATGATTGCAGATGTTTCCATGAAGAATTCAGTTATGAATAAAATCCCGCAAGAATTTTTAAAATCGGTTTATAATTTTTTACTTTAAGACTTCCACAATTTTAGAAAGACGTGTTTTGAGAAAAACGCGTTTAAAATTCCTGTTTACATTCTAATGCAGGTAAATTAATATTACCTTTTATTCAGCAATTTCAGTGCCATAAAATAACCATTTCATTTCTTCGAAATTGTCTTCTAATTCGGTCCTCTGCTTTTTGTAATCTCTAACTGATTCTTTGAAAAATATTAATGGGCGGGTACCCTTAACAGGTTATTATTGCAGGAAGGTTCATTCAGATGTAGTTTCAGTTAAAGCACCGACATCTGACTTTACAAAAGAAATTATTCCCACGGATATTATTAAGAAGAGTAGGAGTTAATTCGTATTTGTAGAAATGAAATCGCAATCGCAATTATTGTGCTATTGTCCTTTTTTTACTGCTTTTGCAGCATGTAATATTAATTTCGGAGAAATCTTACCTCTGAAAATTTTCCTGTTATAATTTTGCTGCCTTATCATTAAAATTTGTTTCGAATATACAAAAATAAGATGACGTTAAAGCAGTGAGTTACTGCTAAGTTTGTTTCCTACGTGACAGTTAATTCCAAATGTTTTGTGACAACTTATCTAAAGTTGTTAAAATAAGATAGAGAAGACTATAAACTACGAGATTAAATTAATATATTATGAAATAAATACACTTCCTTCATAGAAAATACTCTACAAAAATTTACACTCAGTGTACAAAAAATAAAATGGTAATGACGTGACTTAATTTCACTCCACAGCCAACAGAATTATTGTGTTGCAGAAATTGATGTGTCCACGCATCATTAGAGTTAATAAATATTTTATATTGTTCATAGTTTTTTTGTTATATCGTTTGTGACACAACCAGCCTCGGTCTCCCCTAAGGGAGAATTCTTTTTCATTGGAGCGACTGTGATTAGGGGATCATTTAGATTTAAATGGATTTATAGGGCTCGGTACTAGGAGTGTTGCGACGCAAACATTTATCACTTAAGTGATATGTTTAAACCTTTTTGCAATAAAAATGAAAATCCTAAGTGAATATCTGAACAATGAAATTTTCGCCTGGAACTTAGGCGAACTGCTATATCGGCGGAGAGTTGAGTTCCTAAATTCATGAGACGCTAATTAGATAGTTATTTGCCTGTGAAAATTAAGTTGTGCAAATAGTTCACAGAAATTATTGGGTTGAGTGGAAAGTTCGCGTCGTTCGTTTTGTTTTTCGTCTAGAAGTCTGAGAAGTTCTACAAGGATGGAATTAGGATGTTGCTTGAAAACTGACTGAAAATCACAGAACAAACTAGAGAATACCACAAATAATAAAACTACATTGAAATTATAAAAAATTATCTTTTAATAAAAATGATACCTACTTTCTACTCAACATAATGTTTACCATCTTAAAAAATATGTTTTTAGTGGTTACTGTATTTCATTTCGCAAAAGGTGTGCTATGGATTTTGAAAAAGAAGATGCACAGGTGTTAAACGTACTTATATTTTGCAGTAGAAACATTTGAAAAAGTGAGACGTCCGAAGAGACACACTCGATAGTAGCTGCTGATTTGATAATACATATATCCATTTAGGTTTTGTTAGTAAAAGTAAAGCGGATTGGTACGGATTGATCAAAATTTGTCTTCTACAGTAGAACCTCGATTATCCGAATCACCATTATCTCAATTCTTAATTATCTATGGCTTCAATTAATTATTGCACTAGGTATAAGAATACAGTAGGACTTCGTGTAAAACATGAACTATAATTTAATAACGTTCTTCTAATTAACATTTTATTTCATAAATATCAAGTCGGTTAGTTTTGACTTTTACTGAAATAAGTGAAGTAAAAAAAGAACCAAACAGTACTAAGCAAACTTTTTATTAAAAGTGTACTTTTTATAATAATCCAATTTTACTTAATAATATCTTGTAATATCACCGAATTTCAATTATATATAATTGTCGATGACTACGCTTGCGTCTCATTGATGTTATTGGTCATTACTATTTAGACATCGTATGTTTATGTATTTATGGCAATTTTGAATACGCGAAAATGTTTACGGATAAGAATAGTGGTAAAAATACATAAAATATCAAAAGCAAAATACATTTTATAATATGAAGTACTGCAAAAAATTGAATAGATTTTTACAACAAGATTTAATATCCTAAAGTATTCTGAAACTTTATTTTACTTAACTAGGTAATCGCTATGTACTTCTAGAATATTTTTCAATATTCTATATATAAGCTGCTGCATTTATTTATTATAAAAGACTCTATTTCAGTTCAATGTTAACAAGAAAGCCGCACGAATTTTTTTTAGTACCTAACATTTGAAAAATAAGACAAATTTTCCATTATAATCCATAACATCAGCTTTCATTATAATATATCACTTTCTAACATTTTTTGTTCTCTGTCTTGTTTCACTATTAAAATACTACAGTAATAGTGAAACAATAACTGACAGAATCAAGCTTCTAAATAATAATTCATATCGTGTTTAATTATTAAAGTATACAAAATAAAATATTGCTCTATTTCGTACTATCCACGTCAATCTCGTGAAAAATGTTTTTTTACATTTTTTGGGGTTTTATTCGTTATTATGTGATTATCGTTACACATCTATATAATTGATTCCTTTAACAGTCAAAAAGAATTTATGTTCCTAAATATTTGTAATAGTTCCCAAGAAGACAGCTTGTAGCATTTCATGTGCTTCACCCAGTAGTTTATAATATTTCTTTGGTACTGTCTGAGTTACTGCGGAGAGTATACATCTTTTTATTAACAAAGAAAAATCTATTCTTTATGTAATAAACGTTTAGATTTTATTAATAGAAATACTAAATGTCAGTGAAAACGAAATAATAATTGTCTGTGATAAAAATCAACGAGTTCTACGAATTAATTTTTTTCCATATTTCTGCCTTCGATTTAGATTTCAGCGAAACGTTAATTGATCATTTCGCTGAAATTGGGAATTGGAGTAGCGAAGTACTGTTGGAAATAGTGTTTCAAGTTGTAGTTTCAGTAACGTTATTTGGAATTAAATAAAATCAATTTCCGATAACTAAAATTGCAATTGATCGACCTGTAATTTGGTGTATCAATTTCGTTATTTAATTCTAAATTTAAGGAATTTTTTAAAATTAGAGTTAGAAAATAAATTTAAAAAATGTCAAGTTTACATTAATTTATTCAAGAACAAAACTGTGTATGAGAAAAATATTATTTCATATTTCTCACTTATTTTTTACAGCAGAAAATTACGCGACCAATTCGGAGACACACGATTGCATAATACAAATTGAAATTCAATAAATAGGTTTAATAATGCTTTTATCTATATATTCATATTCACTCTTGTTAGAATATCCAGCGTTCTAGGAGACTATAAAAATGAGGAAAAAGAGGGTCAAAAGTTCTGTCGAATGACCTGGTAATCAGATAAGGGCAACCATGCATATAATAACACAATGAGCTCAGTCATTGTAGGTTATTATAAAACTAAATCGATGGCTAGCGTCTTGCGGAATTGCAACCGCTTCCCTTTGCGTCAGAGTGTCATCAGTAAACTGTTTAAGCGTAAAAATGTAAAGCTATATACTTGTTAAATATCAAATACATGCTACAACATTAAGTAGTTTGGAAAGACAAAATGCATTTTTATTAAAGCTTCGATTCTCTATGCGGGTACTGCAAAAATATGAATTTGCATGAACGTTCACAGTTTACTTAATTATCAGCAATATCAGACCAGTGAAAACAGTGAAAACGTTATTTGCTATGGTTTGAATCCCTTTAAAAATATTTCAAACATTTTTCACCGACGAATTCAAACTTTATTCTGGACTTTATTTACATAATATACTCCAAAAAAAGTATAAAATTCACATTCTAAAAAATAGAAGTCACTTTTTTCAAACAGAAAAATGTATTTAATGTTTACATAACGAAATCGTTCCTTTACAATGTATTTAAAAAAGTTGTGCAATGAACATTGTTCAGTAATTATATTAAGTAATATTTTATATATTTAATTATTGGTAAAATATTGGCAAAATATTTAAAAAGTATCGAAGTTTAGGAACATTATCTATATTTATACATTAATAATGAATATTTCCAGTATTTTATTATCCACGAAATAAAAATCTGTCTAAACTAGATTTTGATTTTATAAATGATATTCCTGTATAATTTGTTTTTCAAATTGTGTAAGGAGGGAATTCCTTTTCTCTTGGTCGAAAATATCGAGTTTTGGTATTTTTTTAATAAACAAAACTGTAAACTTAATGAATCTGAAACTTAGTATATATTTTTTAATATACTTTTAAGTAATACAATTTCTTTTTCGTTTGAATTTACTCGAAAATACAGTTCGAATCAATCGCGAACTAAACGCTGACAAAAATATGCCCTTTAGTTCATATAAAATCGGAAATCGAAGAAGATTGTGTGTGTTACTTCTGTAATAAAAGTATATTAAAAACGTAGACAGTGTTTGAGATTGATTAAGTTTACAATATTGTTTATTAAAAAAATCGATATTTTGGACCAAAGAAGAAAAAAAAAAAGAAATTCCCGCCTTAAAGAAACCTTTGTTCTTTCTCTGTGCCTTCGATTATCATCGAATGAGTAACGAAATTAGAAACTATTGTTATTGGTGTCTTGTAGACTCGTAGGCAATGTAAGAAAAGTGGAACAAGTAACAGTAAATGTGCAGGCATACGCAGCTCAGTCAGTAATACAGTTTCAGGAGTTCGTGGGAGATTGATAGTGCATTAATGAGCACGGACGTGTTTGTCCTTTGAACTGCGAAGTGGGTCGAACTACTCTAACTAATTATTTCAAGATGATTGTTGTTCGTTGTTGATTTTACATTGTTCGGATCACGCGCAAGTCCTCGGAACTTGGAATCAATTTTTCTATCATTCACTCTACAATCACAGGCTTCGATTTCAATAAATTCATAACTCACGTCAATTATGATTATACAGATTCTGTGATTCGATAACGAGTATAAAATTTGAACAATCAGCGCGCGTTGTAAGCCATATAGCTTATAATATTAATCGCTGTCTTGCATCATTAACGTTCGTTTACCCGTACTTCCACATTTTTCCGTTTCACCGATCGATAAACACTTTCTTCTACCCCTCTATAAATATAGGGTGTTAAAAGAGAGGTTCAGGGTATAGAAAGTGTGTAATATTCATTAAACTAGGCAAAAATTGCTTTGTCAATATCGGTCAACAAATCAGACTTGTCGAAGTTAGTTCAAGACTAATAAAGGAGACTAACTAAGCGTACGTCATTAGTTTTTATCCGCGATGGTTCGAAGTGTGAGAACAACTCGCCGCGCCTCTCTTCAGGGTGGGAAACATATTTGACTCACTATACCAGACAGCATTAGTCACGGGGAGAAAATGGAAATGGAAATGTTGTGTATTCTTAAAAGAACTGAAGTAAGCTTTGAAACAATTTATTTGTTTGACGAAGAGTTGAATAAATTCTGTCTCTTTTTTTCTGCAAAGTATTCATTAATTTTTGTATGTAGATTAGAATCCAAAATAGAGGTTACAGATATTTAAAAATTCTGATATCCATTTTTTAGCAGATATTACTCTCATAGTTCAGATATTTGCAAAATAAAGCCACAAATTCGTTATTATATTTTTCTGAGATTTTAATTTTTCCGGATTTCTATCTTACGTTTATATTTGTCTCATAACTTTTTGGACTTAAAAAGTAGCAGCGTTTTAAATTATCAATCGGTCGTTTCCTCATTAAAAGTAGAACAAACACCGCCAGATTTTAAAGTTATACACAAGTTAGTATATTAAAGGGTTTGTTGTATAGAAGTTGAGTAATTATTTCGGGACACGTAAGTTGAGGTACGAAAACCATTTTACTGGTTGAACGTATCAAAACTTCCTCTTGAATTTTCATTAATCCTACTAATGAAAACGAGTCCGCAGCTGTAACACGAAATTTCGAACGTACGAAACAGCCGGTTGACTTCTTTTGTACCGAAAATTAAATGTATACCTGCAACGAACGTTATTTGTATTTGCATAGTTAATTAAATTATATTAATAGCAAATAATTGCGTAGTAATTTCATTACACTAGAACGCGACTGTATTGTAACAGATTAACAGATATAATAAAACATAAATTGAGAAACACGCGTACACTTTACCCGAGTGAAAATTTAAATTAACATGTGTATTATAAATAACAAAATTGAGTTGCTGCTTGAAAAGAAACTGTACAAGTATGATTCAACGAATACTGAGAACATATTTATTTACGAAGCCGAGAAAAATCAATAAACGAGATAAATCAGTGAAAATATGCCGAGTGTGTTGTTCGTATTTTTTATTATTAGCATGCCGCACGCACATAATTTACACAAAAGTATTCCTCGTTCCTCATCTAACTTTATTATCCAGTTATTTTCGCTGATCCGCGTCTCATTTAGCATAAAATTAGATGGTTACGAAGTTCAAAGCTTTTTATCTCTTGGTTTCTTTACATTTGAGACGAATATTTTTCTCTATGTTTATTTTCAAATGTTTTGTTTCGATAAATCAGAAATTCTTCCGAATACCAATCCGAAAGACGTTTCTGTCGATATAAAATACAACGTTAAGAAATTTCGAATTCAGGATCGATGCGATATCGAAAAACAAACGGACCACCGATACCAATTTCTTCGACGTAGTCGGAACACTTTAATACTTTTTGCCGGAAAGTTATTAAAAAAGTTTCCGCGCACGTTGCTGCCCCATTTTCTTTTTCCGATGTTTCAAAGCCGAACATGTATATGCTTACATATAAACATGTTGTTGTTCCGTCCCTCTTTCCATCGATTTGCAGTTTACAAGAACTTCCATCTGAAAGGGTAAACGAATAAAGCCTCGTAATACTTGTCGTCGGTTTTATCTAAATAGAATTCTCGATGTACAGGAAAAGCGAAATTGGAACTTTCCGACAAAGGGTTATGTTACAGAAGGGACCGCCGGTCCTTTGTGTCACTGTACTTTTAATTTCAGACCGTACGGATACGTTTATTGCGTTTCGTTTTACTCAAAAATCGGGGCTAAATTTGTTTGAAGAATTAAGGCACACGATTCGGGTATTTGACGCGTATAAAATAAAAAAGATTATCTGACTTCTGACAATTTGACGCCCGCATAGTGGTGAAAAAAAAACTGAAAAACGTGGCAATAATATTAAAAGTAAGTTCTTAATGAGAATTTGGATATTTATTGAAATTTATTTATTGGATTTACAGATTAATTATTAGAAAAACGAATCACTGATTAATGTATTGTCTGTGAAAGTATCAATTAACCTGATGGAGTCAAAAAAGACTTGAAGAATACGTAAAAATGAATACATATATAATGTAGTATTTATACAATATTAGATACATATTATATCAACTTTGGAGATATAAATAAAATTATACAACTTGTTGATTTGTTCTAAATCTAGACTTTTCATATAGTTTATACAGTCATAGGAAAATTCTGCTGCAATTAATGTCATAATAAACTCTATATTCTTATATAAATCCACCTTTTTTACTGATACAGATAAAGAACTGAAACTTAAGTAAAAATGTGCATTATCTTCTAAATATTATAACACGTATTCTTTTTTAAATTTCTGCATGTTTCTGAACTTATCCTTGCTAACTGTCGCACATTTGCACTTATCTTTAACGCAAGAATATCCTTGATTTAATTAATAATATAAAATTCAATTTACCTACATAAAATCTATCTTTCGCCAATGAACATTTATAAAAATCACTTCTTAGACATTCATACAGGTCTGCTTGATCTTACTTGATCCAGGTCCATTTTTAACAATTTTTAGTTTTCTAAAAATGCTATATGAGTTTTTCATTTTATTATAAAAAAATGATTTTAAAATAAATTACTTACATCTTGGAGTAACTTTTATACCGACAAATGGTTTATTAATTCTTAAACGCACGCAAAATATTTTTCATTTTGTTAGTTGATAGATATACCTTCACTACGTGTATATTTTTAAAGTTAGAACAATTTTTCCAGCTACAAACTACATAAATCGTCAAGGAAACTAGGTTAAAAAATGTTTTTATTCATTTGGATTATTTTTCAATTTTTTTCAATTTTTTTTGCCATTGTGAGTCATAAAGATTAATGAGAGAAAGTGTGAAATAATAATACTAACAGTAATAATAATAGTACTAACAGTAATAAAACCATAGAGGATATGAATAGAGATTGATTACTGTTTTGAAAAATCGGTAATATGTTCTGATAAATCTAATGATTAAAAGGGGAAAATCCACTGATTATAGTTTAGGAAAAGAATAAATAAAAATCCACGTAATCATTTAAAAAAAGGTTAATGTTATACGTCTATGAGATAGAATAAATTATTGAAAATCTTCTTGGGTTTACGGAAAAGATTTTTTGATAAGTGAGAAAGCACTGTATTTTTCGAGTATTATTAATTAATTTAGTCAGTGTCATAATTTTATCGACTGTTTCTATGATCGTATGATAAAACGTGTACATTTATAGCACATCATGTTTTACCATCTGACAACGGATTTATAACAATCTGTCATCTTTCTATAAACTTGTTTACTCCACTTTCATGAAAAGTAGAATAGATTGTTCTTGAAGAAACTTTTGATTCATTTTTTTCACTTACTCGGAAGTGTTTAATCCCTTCCCTTGCAAATAATTTTGCAAATATCGAGGGAAACTATAATCTGATGAAGCTATATCAGGGTCGTGCAGAGGGTGAGTGAGAGTTTCCCATCCAAACTCGTTTAACTTCTGAATCGTTTTCAATGCGACGTGAAGCCTGACGTTTGATTCATTGCTGTTGCTAATCACGTTATCCTTACTGAATATAAATGCAGAATATCTCTGTAATCTGAGAATAGTAACCTATTTAGATAGAGAGTCTTTTATGCTATGTTTGTAAAATTTGAAGAGTGTGAAAACGATTAATTGTATACATGAATATTTTAATGTTATTTTGACAACTAAATATTTGAAGTTATTAAATTTCTTCTATCCACCAGTTTCTTTATGGAAAATTACTACGAGAAAACTATGTCAATATTTTTTTACTCCCTATAAATACTCTACTCCCTTTTTGTCTCTCATGTAAACTCTAGTACATGTCTATATGCGTTTAAAACTGCTTTATTCCTTAAAAAATACCTTAACGCTTCTTCAAATACTACACGTCTCGCTACAACTTGTTACATCTGTAATAGAATTCTTTAAAACGTCTTTATGATTCAGTGGTCTGTAAACGACTGACTGTTAAAAACATGGTCCGCGATAGTTTCACAGCTCTCAATATATTCTGATATGTATGTTCATTATAGTGATAGTTATTCTCAACTTGTTAACTTGTTTTCAACTTCTACACATATAACTATTTGACTATTCTGACATTGTCTACTCTCCATGCATCATTAAAACTACGACATCCCGTATTCAATCTATCCAGAATTCATGTCTTCGTTTCTCATATTCTACTCGCCAATTTGATTATATCACACCTCTTCTTAGGGGGTTATGCCTAGTTAGAATCTCAAAAAAAAATAAATCGAAAAATCGATTTTTGCATCTTCTTAAAGTACATATATTAATAATATATTAATCTGTTCTATGGTCCTGGAGTAGATCACTCTATGTAAATAGGAAAAAAATGTTTTATTTGCACGTAAACTGTTCCTGGAACTTTAAACGCGTTTTTCTCAAAATCATGTTTTCAAAGTCAATGGGTAAAATTATTCGAAAATCACTTAACCGATCTTTTTCAAATTTTACAGGCTTATTCTGAATATAAAAATCTTGTCTTTGATACTTGAACTTTTAACAGCTGCCATTTCGTCAAAATTCAATTAGAAAATAGACTTATAAACTAATTAAATTCTTGCGAATTTTTTATTTTCGATGATCCAATTCTGAATAATCGTGTTCATCGTAAACCACTTTTTTCAAGAAGACGTGTCGTAAATTGGCAATATCTCCGAAAGGAATTAGTAGTTTTGAATGACAAAATTGTACAAATTTGATAAAGACTCGTTTTATCAAATAGCAGAACGTGTGTACTAAAATATTTTGATACTACATTAAAAAAAAATTGTAGACTGTCATCTTTTTTCGTGCGCCTGACGAGGCATTGGTTGGCTTACGATAAGAAAACGCTGGACCTTTCATCTCTGTTGCATAGTTTACAAAACGCTTATCTTCCAATTTGTTATCTATTCCTCTCCATAAATTCTGTTTCATTTTTCGCAACTCATTTTTATAGCATCCTACTTTCCTACATCCGCTATTCCTCTACATTTCACTCCTTCGAAAAACAAACCAAATGCTTTATTTTATTTATCCATTCATGGATCAGTACTTTCAGTATTTTCTATATTCTCTCCATCCACTCATATTTCGAACATGGCTTATATACCATTTAATAGCAGTTTAAGGAATATAATATACAGTTTACTCTAATTTCAGTCTTAGTTTCTAGATAGTTAGGTTAGAAGTTCATTATCATTTGTACGCTATGTCTGTGAATTACTCTATAAGTTAGACCTAATAACCGATTTACTTCGCCTTACCTATTACACTATTCTGTATTCTGTACTCTCTTGATATAATAAAGATGACATAATAATCAGAGACGGATTTCCGTATATGCCAAATAGGTTGCAGCCTAAGGTGGTGAATTTTAGGTAAGAAGGGGGAGCAAATTTTGAGCGAAAGAAATTGAAAAGGATGGTAAAATCGCTAAAATGTTTTTACCCATAACTTCTTATTTTTTCATCGATAATAATAGCATAGATTTCCGTTCTAAAATAAAATGTGTCGAATGAATTGAGTCTTAAGCTGTGATGTGCAACCTGTTTGAATATTTCCTTAAATTGTAAGTAGCTTAGAAAAGGGCGGCACTATGGTCGTCTCTAGTACAGGTCGAAATATACGATGACAACAGTGCTTAGAGCAGTGCTGGGTACAATTCAAATAAAAAGTATTGGAAATAGTAATTACAATACTTTTATTCAAATAAAGTAGTATTTCAGCATTTATTTTATTTCTTAGTTCTACATAGAAGAATAATTAAAAATATCTATTTATTACACATGTATAGGAGCTATTAATTGAAGTAATATTTGCTGTGCGATGTTTTAGAAATAATTATTTGAAATAATAATTTTCGTAGAATGTATTACGAATAAATATTTGAAATAATATTGTTTTAAGGATATATGAAAATTAATTATTTCAACTAGTATTTCATAGTGTTTTACTTACATCTTTCTCTTACTCCTATAATGTATAAGCATAATTATGAATGTCTAGATATATCCGTAGCTTATTTCGGAGAAAGGTAGTGTTGAAGTTTCATTCCACTAATAATAGCAGAAATATTTATTTCAAGTAACTATTTTAAGTTCGTGCTGCGAAACACATAATTGAAATACATATTTCATATACTTGAGAGATTAAATAAATATTTCAAATAGTATTTCCACTAATACAAAAATAAATAGATATTTCAAATTATTCAAAATAACATAGTTTTGGAAATAATCTCTGAAAATATTTTTATTTTTTATTTCAAATATTATTTTACCCAGCCCTGGCTTAGAGACAATACATCAGTCCTGATCGATGATATATTCCGGTGATAAATAATTACCAAATGTGGAAGTGAATCAGAATGAAAATAATAAAACTACTGAAGAAATGAATAAATATGAAACGTCACTACGCAATTTGCGATCGGCTTGTCATAACGATAGGACTGATGACAGCGTTGCCAAATTCATCGTACTCCAACCTGTACTATATAAAGACGGCCGTGACGTCACACACTTGTTAGCCTAGGGGTGCCAAACTCTCTAGATCCGCCCCTGATAATAATAATAAAAAATGATCATTGCCTAAATGTGGCGCCTGAATGATACTTGAGAATTTGATGTTCCTCACTTATCAAAAAATAAAAAGGCTTTCCCATCGATCGAATACGCCCGCGACTAAAAGGTCTCTGGGGTGGGGTTGGCTATTCGACGATTGACCAAGCTCTGTCCGCGCTAAATTAATTTTCCAGGCTTTATCGGTTGTCTCTGCGCCGGATATAGCCGGATTATAGTACGTTTATTGTTCATCTGTTCTCGGTGCCCGCAACAATGAAATCTCGGGAATGTTAGTTACTCGGTCGGGTTCGTTTGTCAATGCCAAGATCAAAGGGATTCGACGCGTTTCCCTGATCGTTGACTAAACTTACCGTCAAAACGCAATTGCCTTGGCTTACCTCGCCACGAAACAGCATCGCAAACGGATCTATCCGGAGCGTGTATTAATGAAACCTTTGTGCCGGATAATTAACAGTATTTTGAAAAGCGGACCTGCGGCTGCTAGTAATGCTGGAGGAGATAGAATAATCCGGGATTATTCTTCGACGCTCGGATATGACGTAAATGTTGCTAATGCGGCTCCCATCCGAATTAAATGTTTAAACGGATCAGCCACGTGTACAGACTGAACCCTTTTGCGAAATCGGTGCCCGATAAAGTCTGTGAGCACCGGGGGGATGTAATGACGTTGAAGGCACTATGCAGAGATCGTAGGTTGCCGATGAATCGAATTAGCTGGACTGCCTCTAGTCGCACGGATCGTCACCATTGCCTGAGTCGATCGCAACCGCCGAGTCGATTGCGTAACGAGGGTCGTAAAGAACATCGACGCGAGAGAAAAGTTAGGATTTCTTGAGGAAATTAAGCGGAGTAAGTGACCTTTTCCTCTCTAAGGGCAAGGGACAACTCGAGGGATGCTGCTCGGTTTGTAGGCACTCGGAAACTTGGGAATCTCACACGATGTGTGAGCCCGCAACGTGTGCGGGCGTTGGCTGCTGTCCGAGTCTCAGGCCAGTACTCTGTGCAATCGTTAATAGGTAAATATTAATTATTATGGTACAGCCACATGTAAATTAAACCGTTACTGAGGCGGAATTAGAAGAAAAACTCTACCTCCGATTAGTGTTCGCATGTAATTCCGATTCGTGATCACATAACCGGGGTTCGCAAGAGAAATATCATTTGTGTTTATTATCATTCAAAATACATTCGAACTGGGGCTGTTAAAAATATTCGAATGTTTTGACTATTTGAATGTTCGAATATGCGAATTCTAAGATCCTGGGATTTACCTTTTTGTTTCTAGAGTGAATAGAACACTTAAACTACAAGCCTGTTAAAACCTATTATTCACAAATTGTTTTTTTAATTCCCTAAGTATGAAAATCGTAAAGAAGTTGTTTCAGTAATAAGATAACACACCCTAGAACATTATAGCAATGTTTCATAGTTATACCTTCTTCAAAACTGTAGCACTGGTTTAATTGGAACGTCAACCAAATGACCAAAGAATGAATATAAATTTCCAGTGAATGAACGGGATAATATTTATAATAAAAAAAAAAACACGGTATTCAATGTATTTCTTTACTTTCCTTCACTAGTTAGAGCAGCGTTTGTATCAGTAAGAAAAAGAAAATGTTTTTACATATAATTGTGATTCTGGATTTAAAAAGTGTTAAAATACATAAAGAAATATAGGTTACGAATTGTAGGTGATCACCCTAGATATCAAATTCTCCTTGGAACATTTTTATCCACTTCTCCATCGCATTTCCCTTCGAATTTGAATTTCGCACGGCTTTCCTCCAGAAACGCGAACCGAAAACCCTAGGTCCTCCGGAATTTCGTGGAATTCTTTAATCAAGATGGAGGAGGGGTAAAGGAGGTGGAAAGAAGACGAAGGACGCTGTTCGAAGGAGAAATATTTTCTCGATCCGGAGAACTGGCTTTAATTTCTGTCCGAGCCACTCTTAAGGGTGTCGTTTCTTCTCTCCGCGGACGGGCCGAACCCGCTGGGTAGGGTGATTAAAAACGAAGCTAATAAATTGGTTTAAAGTGCTTTCAAGATGGCGCCCCTGATGGCAAATCATGAGACGGAGGAAATGGGAAACTACTATCCTTTCTGTCCCGCGAAGCGTCTCGAAGATGTCTTAACGAGACCACCAGCATTGCTGCCTTTTTTCCCCAGCGAACAACCTCCGCCTCCTTTCCTTCACTTCCGCCTCCGGTTGCTTCTGTTCAACAATATTCGATGAAGAAAGGCGATCTTCCCTCGTCCCACTGAACTATTTATAACTATCTTAAACTGCATTTTAATACTTCCTCGAATTCCCGTCGTTAAAGCGTTTCTTCGTGGCGATGAAGTGTGCTATTTGGAGCAATAAATAGTGAGTTGGGTAATTTGTTGTGAGAAAAATAAGGATAGAGAGAAAATTATTTATTATTCCGACTGCTTCAATAAATTTGTTTAATTTATTTCTGGGGATATGCGCAGGGACATCAATTTTAAAGGAATGTTTTCATTCATTCATCTCTGAAAATAATTAAAAGTTATTAATTACAGTAAACTTTTTTTAGTATTGTTCATATTTAAATGTTTGATTCTATATGGAAAAATAACAATAAAATTTAGTACATTTTTCTGTTTGAAACTTTGTTCATGGGAAAATTTATAATAGTAATAATTATCAAAGAGTGATTAAAGTGTAATATGAGTAAATTGATAAGAATTACTGAATAATTATTCAAATTATTACACGATACAATGTCTATTATAAATCTTTTATCTTTTTTGAAATATAAAAAATTAAATATTTCAGTTCAGAGATTTAAAGATTTTAATTTAGACATTCGGCAATTTTTAGAAAAATTACTGTTACAAATTAGAAAATATGAAATTGAAAATTTAGAAGCTTGAAGTTCGAGATTTTAAGAGATTTGAAGATTGGAAGTAGAGAATTTAGAATAGCCATAATTTAAGTTTCAAAGATTTAAAGACTGGAAAGATTTGGAAAGTTAAATAGATTCGAAGATATGAAATAAAAGATTTAGAATTTAGAGACTTGAAGTTAGAAATTTAGAGTTGAAGTTGAAAATCCGAAGGAGTAAAGTGGAAAATTTAGAGTTAAAAGAAGGTTTAGAAGGTTTGAATTGTAGATTTGGAAATTTGTAGAGTTAAATTTAAAGACTTGGAATCATAAAAATATTTTATATCGTCTTCAGATTAACTGGAAAGTGAATGTAGCTATTTACTTTGTCCCTAGAAAAATAAAAAGTGTCGACAAAAAACTTAATGCTGTGTCACACAAACGTATAAAGAAGCGAAGAATAAGCATCACATATCTCACCCAAATGGAGATACGTAAACCTACTGTTAAAATAATTTCTCTGTATCACCGAGCCCCGGTTTCCTATACAATTCAGCACTCGACAATTCGTGTGTCTAAAGGTGGTCCAGCCAATCCGATTCATCGGCAACTTACTATCCCCGGCGAAGTATCTACTTTATTCCACACACTCAATCGATTTCCGCATCAAGAATCCACTCCCTCGCGATCGTAACGCTAATAACGAGCACCCCGACATTCCCTGAATTAATGCCCGCATTTTACGGTCCATATCGCGGGCGAGCATTACCGCGGAATTCGAGGCGGTGCTCCATGGCGCAAAGGCAATCATGAAATACTGTTCCATTTAGTGAAGAATCGACGAACCGTATTCGATTCTGGCGACCACTTACCCAACCGTACATCGCGCCGACACCCCCGGCTCGGTGTGGCGTTCGCGTGTGGGCGGCAGAAACGAGTTTACGCAGCGATACCATTTGCTGCTAATGCGTTTTTAGACTTTGCGGCACGTAACCCCGTAAAGAAGCCGCAGGGGTGCCGTGCTACGAGGATATAGGAATTCATGGGACCGCAGGGACTATGGGGGGTGGGAAGGAAGGATAGAGCGCGAGAATCGAACGGAGGGAGAAAGACTGAGGGACGCGTATAGGGTGGAAGGGTGAGAATCACGAGGGTGCCACTTACTTTCGTCGATAGACGTTGTCGTCGCTTTACTCGATCAAGCACACTGCCGTCGCTGCTTTAAATGTATGAGCTGGGGAATTCGAAACGATTGTTCGACGAGTTGTTTTGCATCGCGCAGTCAGTTTCGCAACAAAAATTATATTTTACGTGTAATATTAGGGTCATTCCATTCGAAAACGGACACTTTTCGGAGTAACATCTCGGATTTTGTTGAAATTTGGATACGTTGTAGACTTTAGAGGCATACGGGGTGTAACAAAAATGTTGCAGTTCCTTCAAAGAGTGATTCCTGAGTTGATTTTAAACAACTCTTTATTTAGCAGAAATGTTTGTTATGGCTTTGTTAACGAGTTATTAACGAAAAACGTTGACCAATAGGAGAGCGAGTACAGCGGATTAATGATGACGCGGACGATGACGGACCAATACTACTCTCAGCTAGAGCGCGCGTTGAAATTCATCCACTGTAATCGTGCTCTGATTGATCGGGGGTTTTTCTTAATATCTCGTCAATAAAGCTCTATGTAACATTTTCGCTAAGGAAAAAGTTGTTGAAATTAACTCAGGAATCACCCCTTTCAAGGAACTGCAAAATTTTTGTTACACCCTGTATAGACGTATCTCAAAGGATTTTTTAAAATGTCAAAAAATGTCGGTTTTACAGCTCTTTAAAGTTGGCTATTTCTTCAAAAAATTGTATCTGTGACCTTCCTTCGAAAAATCATAACAGTTGAACTAATAAACCGATTAAAATGAGCTTTTTGGTGCTTATAGTAGAGACTTTGGAGTATCTATTAAAAATTATTTCAGTTGAGATAATAATTTTTTTAACCATTTATGTTGCAATTATTCTAAACAATTGCCATTTGTAGCCGCAGGGGAATATTTAAAAATTTGAAAAAAATGAGCGTATAGCGTATAGCGGCTACAAATAGCAATTGTTTAAGACAATTGCAAAATAAATGGTTGAAAAAATTATTATCTCAACTGAAATAATTTTTAATAGATACTCCAAAGTCTCTACTATAAGTACCAAAAAGCTCATTTTAATCGGTTTATTAGTTCAACTGTTATGATTTTTCGAAGGAAGGTCTCAGATACAATTTTTTGAAGAAATAGCCAACTTTAAAGAGCTGTAAATGTGACATTTTTTGACATTTTGAAAAATCCTTTAAGATACGTCTATATGCCTCTAAAGACTACAACATATCCAAATTTGAACAAAATCCGAAATGTTACTCCGAAAAGTGTCCATTTTCGTATGGAATGACCCATTAACACGTTGTGTACGAATTCGATATATTATCGATACAACGCAACGTGTTAATATGCTGAGGTTGTGGCATGTTGGGTAATGGTAGATTGGACATCAGAACTTAAACTTCGGACATGATTCGGAGATTAGAATTTTTAAAAATAATCAAAGTCTTGATTTTTCTTGATCTTTGTTTTAAAATATTTGAACATTTATAGTATCAACATGACAAATTTTGATGAATATTCATAATATTTTAAAACGGTCTGTACCAGAGCGTTGTAAGTGAATTTTGCGTAGGGCCTGAAACCACAGCTATTGTTTGTACACATGTAGTAAAGAAAATGTGATAAGCATACATATAAGCGACGCAAAAAAAGTAAGATTGTATCACCCATATTTAAGTAACGCAGTATGCACTGAAAAACATTTTCTTTCACATGTGAGCGACGTGGTACAGAACGTGTTAAAATTAGGATCAAGAATGATTAGAAGTCGCGATTATTGAATTTTCGAGATTTTTCATAACTCGAAACTTCGAATCATGGTCGAATTGGTTCGATTTTTTCGTCAATATTATTTAATTATTCAAGCGATACGAACTGTTTCAAATTCCATTACTATGGGTATGGGTGATACATTCTTTTTAGATGTCGTTGAAGATTTGCTTTGGTGTCTTGGTTGAAATTAGTAGATTTCTATGTGTTTTTAGTTTCAAGAGAGAATATAACTGAAAATGTATCCCTAAATTCAATGAAACTTGTAATAAGTAGACTATGGATTTTTATGCAAAATTAAATTTTTAGAGACACAAATAAAGAATTGGAACTTGAATAACAGTGTGTCTTATTTTCTGAATACCATAACTTGTACTATATTTTTTATAATTTGTGTATTTTGACTCCGTCAACTGCATCGCCGATTTTTACATATTTAAAATTTAAAACTGTCATAATTGCATAAAAATCTGCAATCTAACGAATATATTGTAAACATTTAATTTTCAGTTCAATTATTTACTCTTGTTCTATTCTGTGGAAAATTATAGAAGTAATCAAGAATATTTTAGTCATTAATGTCTATTTGAAGAAATTCTTTCAGATTTTAAAAATTTTACTGAAAATCAGATTTAAACAAAAATTAGAAAACTTTATAAACGTAAATTTCGTTTAAAATTACCGTAAAACTATTATTACTTCTTCAAAGTGAATACATCTTTCTATAATTATTTATCTAAAAGAATTTGAAGCTATATATACCTGTAATTAAAGCGATTAAAAACTGTTTGACGTTATTTATCGTGCAAGCTACTTGTGAGATCATAGACTTTGGCACTGAACATTATGATCAAAATCTATTACTAAACTCGTTCGCTATAAATACAAATGAATAAAAGATCGCTCGAGAAATAATAATTTGCAACTGCGATAGCCAGTGTAGAAATTCCACGTAACATTCTATGATCCGTATTATGTTCGCAATGTTATTCGTGGGCCGACTATTTGCAACGAAGGTTGCATAGTCTAGGCGTCGTGTATCGCAAGCAATCTAGAGAGAAAATAAAGCAAGAAAGAATGGAATCAGACAGCAGCAAAGGGGTCATTGTCAACAAACAAGACGCTCACGATGGATTACTTGGCTCCGAAAGCGAATTTGCAGTATTTGTCGCTTGGCACGCTGAAAGCAGCAACATATTACAAAGGATGTCATTTAGTCATTTTCAATTTCTTTGCGCGAACATACAGGGAATAGTAAACAAAATGTTTAATATCATTGTTTTACATGTGTAGATTATACATGTCATGTTGGAGTTGTTAATATATTTTTACGAGACACTTTTTAACATCGGATGTCAGTCACAAACAAGTTGCTTTTTCATATCATCAATATTTCAATTGTATTGAGTTGTATGGCCTCGTTTTATGTATGTTCTGTGCTGGACTTAGAAGATGCACTTGGGACTCATTGGTTATATGTTATATGCTCCCCGGAGGGCAATCTTCTCAACTCAGCCATGATTCATTTAATGACACTTGCATTTCTCAAAATTGTTCCTTTATTGGAATCAGAGATTATAAACAGCTATGATATCGGTTCCGCTTCTCGAAACAGTTGTAATGAACCGAAATAATGTTAAAACTGTTATGGATATATCTGTTCTGGATTATATCGGTGACGGTTCCAGTACTTCAGGACTGTTATTTTTGGGTTTTGTATCGGTTGCGGTTCCTATTTATTCCTGGAAACAACCTTTAATTGAATTAATCAAACAATTAAGAAATGCTAATTATTTAATTTATTTATTAATTATAATTAATTTAAAGAACCGAAAAATAACAGTTATAGAACCGTAACCATAACCGATATAGGCCAGAATCGATATATCCATAACAGTTATAAAATTACTTCGGTTCTCTATAACCGTTTCAGTAGGAACTGAAATATAACAGTTTGAAACAGTTATTTTCGGAACCGTTTCAACCCCTGATTAGAATACACTAATAACACATACATCATACAAATCGAGCTTCTTATTAACAGTAAGCCATTGTAGTTGAATTTAAAGAAATCAGAAATTTTGTATAAATTTTCAACAACGCGGGATTTCACGACTGTAATCCTTACTCTGTTTAAGAGCCAACTATATGTATAAAGTGTCCCACTTAACTGGAGCATCTGCAATATGTCGCTTATTTTTTATGATAAAAAAAAATATCAGAATCAAAGAATATTAGGTCAGAGGGGCAAATATGATAATGAGCAAAAAATTGTTAACAGGGTAATTTTTATCGAGATTTCAAGGTCTTAAAAGTTTTTTTTTAAATGGAACCGATGTTTTTATCATCATGATATGATAGCTGAGGTCAATATGAATCCAACAACCTTAAGAAATTTGATCTTCATGTGACCTTGAGAACAAAAGAATTCATGAAAGTTTGGCAACCAAAACGAGCTTTGTCAACATGCATCGGCATCCATGGAGTACAAACATGTAGTGCGGTATTCTTGGTAACAATATTATTAGATCATTTCTTATCGATGGAACTTTAAGTAATAAAAAATATGCAGATTTTTTAACTAATGAGATGTTAGAGAATATTTCCATAGCTCAAAGATATCGGATGTTGTTTCAACACAACGAATGTCTGATTCATAATGCAAGATTAGCTCGTTCAGTATTAGGCCAATAATCAATTTCCGCTACGCTAGATCGGATGTGATGCAAATATTCAATTGTCTGCACGTTCACCAGATCTTAGATCTTTAGATTTTTTTTTTGTCTGAGGTAATATTAAATCAGTAGTTAACGATGACATTCCGACAACATTGGAAAACAAGAAATAACGTATTAGAAATGTAGTATGTATTTAATGAAATAAGAATCTGCTTTCTATTTTAATGTAGAGTTTTGTTCGAGTTTTAGTCCCAATGTGGCATTCTGCTTGAAAACGTCGAGCTTTTGACAGCATCAAGAATCTTTGTCGCGTTTGAAATCGTTCCGTGTTGTGAATTCATTGTTCCTTTGTTGTGTGTCGCATTATCTAATTATTTGTAAAACTGTCCTCCATTCTAATAAACCGCACAAAAATGCATGAGCTAATATCCCATGATCAAATTCTAAGAAGAGCCAGAGAGTCGTTTATTGATCGATCAGAAAAATATCTTACTGAAGTTAAGCGGCACCATATTGAGCATTTGTTACAATAAATTTCCTTTCATTAATCATTCTGTCACAGTTATTCAACTATTTATATGAATTGTCAAACTTTTATGAATTTTTTTACTCAAGGTTTCGTGAAGGTCATAATATTACCGATTGTTAGATTTCTTATGACCTTAGCTATTATATCGTGATAACAAACATATAGTTCCATTTAAAAAATGTTCGATAACGTCGAAATCTCGAAACAAATTACCCTGACAACAAGTTTTTGCTCATTATCGTATTAGCCCCTTCGATCCAAGTAAGTATTCTTTTCCTGTGACATTTGTTTTGTCATAAAAAATAAATATGAGATATTTTAGATGCTCAAGTTAGGTGTGCACACCCTGTATGTATAGTTAGGAGTGGACGACCTTTCGTCTAAAAGGAACCACGAGCCACAGGCTTTACAATTTGGATTGTAAAACTCCTCTGCTCAAAACGCTATTTTAACGAATAAAATAATAATTAACTGAAATGACTATTCTCGTTCGTTAGAATACTTTGGTACCCTATCATGAAATAAATAATACCATTTTCTGGATTTATCATTTTATTAATAGAACTGGGTCTGCATTTAACTTTCCACGTAGTTTTTACCTTTTTAATTTAACTTTTAACAAAGCCTTCATCAAATTTAACTACGTCCAGTGTATGATATTCCTGCAGCCGTGTAACTGTTAAATTTTCTTTTTACCCTCGCTGCAGCACCGAATAGAATAGTCATGTCGATAATGGTTTCATCGTATCTTGTCTGTTATCTCGGATCTCTAATTATCTCGACTCCCACAGAATCGCAGTAAAACGAAAATTTCATCGCGTTGTGTGCTCGGTGGTTTATTTTATTCCCCATTATTTAGAATATCTTGAGCTAGCTCAGCTGTAACAGCGGAAAATGTGGAGCAGAGTCGGGAATATGAGAAAATGGCGAGATATATCGCTTTTCCTCGCCTCGTAAAGTTTATGCCTGACTTTCCATTTAATATGCCGGCAGTACTTTGGAGTAGTCGAATCGTAATATCTGCTTAATATGGGAAGCTAAAATTATAGTACCCTTATCTTTTTCGGATCGATTAACGTGAATTCCCTGTTCACTACCGCGCATTTCTTTTAGTGCAAAATTATTACGCGTAGGAAACATATTCGATAAATATGAAAATTGGTTAAAACATTACGTAATTCACTGTGAAAACGATTAAACATTAAAATAAAACGATGTAAATAACGATTTCACAATAGTTAGATTATTTACACTCTAATTTATACTCTAATCTGAGTTTCGGTAAACAGCCGAGTAAATTCACGCCGGGGATTTAAATCCGTGGTCGTTAAAGATTAATGGTACGTTGAAGTCTCAAGGTATTAGCCGTTTTACGGTACAAATTTATAAATAACAAAATTAAACGAGGTAACTAGTCTCATTGGGCACCGCATTTAGTTCCTCACCAATTGCATTTATTTTATTCGTCACGGTTGACAAATTAATAGAGGTGCCCAAGAAACATTTTGAATTCGAAATAAGTGTTTCACGAATATATTTTATCCACAATTATAATTCTCTGCAGACTTATTAACAATTTTAACAAAATTTACAAACCACCGAATAAGAAGTCAACATTTTGGTCTTAAGTAAAGCGATTCAAAATTGAATTTTGGATAATGATGTCTTCTAATGTCTGCTACAATTTGAACAGTTCTTTTTTATCAATGCAGAGCATTAAATCATTGCGCAATTAACAAAAAAAAAACTCCAATCAAAACACCAGAATTCAAACTCTATTCCAAACTTTCCCGGTTCAATATCACTATTACTTTTTGAACAGCAGTTGGTTGAAAATTGAACTAGGTGTAACTAGGTCAAATGACACAGTGTGACAAGCATGTGACGTAGGATATCCGTAACAACCGAGGGTTAATAATAAAATTACTATAACTGAAAACAACGCGATAAAACGCTACAACTTTTAGTACAAGATATACTACATTCCCAAAACAAAAAGAAAAGTTTCCTCTTAAAACTTGCGAGTATAACGAGTATACATAAAACTTATGCAACTTTCGCGTCATCAAAAAAACTCGTGGCGATTCGCCAACACGAATTATCTTTTTTCTTTCTTTTTGCCGTAGCTTATTTTTCCCCATCACACACAGTTGCCATTTCTTTCGCTAATCCTTCCCCCTTGTTACCAATTTACGGGTACCAGGTTCGTAAAAAGATTCGTTTTTAGAATCGAAGCGCAACGAGGCGGCATAAACCACTCGCGGCGACTCAATATCTTCTTTTTCTTTACGAACCCTCGGTGCGAGTTACAACTCAGAATTCCGAGCCGCTCGGTAAAATGACGCGTAAACGTTGATACAGGACAACACGCGAGCGCGTGGGCGCGCGATAAATGATCGCGTCGCGTCGATTTTCTGTTATTATCGCGCTCTCCGCCCGTCATATCTCTTTGATGTATCCTATACGCTTTCAAATTCACGGTATCGCGGACTCGATCGTTCGGGAGAGGAAGAACGAGCCGGGGGCGAGCGTTAATTAAAAAAGTAATTACCATTAGCAGCGCCCATAAAGGACACCCCTTTTCAGCGCGCACATTATAATGGAATTCGTAGTCGTGCCTTTCGTCAACATCTCGGCATCAGCCCGCCGCATCGGGGATTCTGCAAGTTCTATATTTCCGCTATTTTTTATCCGGTCGGAACGAACGCGCCCGTCAATATTTTATTGCAATCGGCGCTCGACCGGGAGGCACGCGCGCCACTCTTCACCGTGTACAAAATTAATTTGCCCGTCGCGAAATAAAATCGCATGGGTGAACGTCGATGAGCAATGGCGTGTCACGTGTTGTCCGGTATACTCGGTGCCAACGAAATAATAACAAACTTTTGCCATTTTCACTAACAAAACTTCACGCAATTGTGACGCGCCGATTTTAATGCGCCTTTGATAACATTAAGGATCCCATTCCTAGTCACTTAAGAGTAATCATGGTTTTCCTAACGTGTAAATATAAAAATTAACCTAATCTCAAAATTTGTGTGATATTTTAGTAAATCTATGTCTTATCTTTAATTTGACATTTAAAAAAGTGCAAAAATAACAATAATTACACTATAATCTAAGTTCTAAAGTCAAAGGGAGTAATTTCTAATCACTCAAATTTTGTCTAATGTTAGCTATCAAATTTTATTTTTTAAATTCAGAACAGTTAATAACTATTTAGTAAGTGTTTGGGATCCATTTTTAGCATGACAATTTATTGTATGACAGTTATACAGGGTGTTAGGGATAGTTTTGTAAAGATTTTGAGGGGTGATAGATCACGTAAAAAGAAATAGAAAACTTCTATATGACTTGAGTCCAAAACTTAACCATTTTTTTTTGAAACTCATAAACGTCTAAGCTTCCAACCCCTATAATTCAAGGTAGGAACGTTTTTCATAAGCAATTTCTTCACTAAGAAAAGATTGCGATCTTGTTAATCCAATGAGTACGCTCAGTGACACTGATTTTTGCCCCTAAGGAAGAAATGGGATGAGGAAAAGTGCTCATTTCCATTAATATGTACATAAAAAAAAATATATATATACATATACTACATACACTACAGTATACAGGGTGTAACAAAAATTTTGCAGTTCCTTGAAGGAGGTGATTCCTGAGGTGATTTTAAACAACTTTTTCCTCAGCGAAAATGTTGGGCGGGGCTTTGTTAACGAGTAATTAACGAAAAACACCGACCAATTGGGGAGCGAGTACAGTGGATTAATGCTGACGCGGACGATAACGGACCAATACTACTCACAGCTGGGGCGCGCACTGAAATTCATCCACTGTATTCGCGCTTCTATTGGTCGGTGTTTTTCGTTAATAACTCGTCAACAAACCCCTACTCAACATTTTCGCTAAGGAAAAACTTGTTTAAAATTACCTCAGGAATTACCCCTTTGAAGGAACTGCAACATTTTTGTTACACCCTGTATACTGTATACTATGTATTGTATTTTATACATTTCAGTGGGAAATGAGCATTTTGGCTCATCACATTTTTTCCCTTGGGGCAAGAATCAATGTCACTGAGCATTACAGTAACTGTAATATTGTTACTTTGTATCGCTAAAAATAAGTATCTTTCTAACCCCCTAAATTACCGTTTAAAACGGCGGAAACAATGAAAATTAAGAATATTGTATTGGGAAACTGAGAATTTTGATACACCAACTATTGACAGAAAATTGAACCACTGAGAGTAGGTCATTTAAATAGCTGGTTAAAAATAGACACGTGAAAATCAAGTATTTTCTAATTCGTTTAAATACAAAAATTACAAAGAAAGGATTTAAAAGAATTTTTAAATAGTTTAAAGCTATTTTTGATGGTGAATGAAATGTTTGAAGGATTCTAGATTCTAGGACCTACTTTCAGTAGTTTGCAAACTTACCACCAGAGGGCAAAAATCTAAGCCACGCCTCCTCTAAGCTTCCCAATACTAGATGAGCGCCGAGCTGTGGCAGAAAATTGAGTTAAAGAGATCCCATGTATTTGTTATGGAACATTTGTTCCAGCATTTCGGACACAATAATGAACAAAACCCATAACAATTATGATAATCTTGTTCGGGAGAAAAGTCCTGAGTCCAGTACAGAACTCTTTTTGGAAAAAGTGTCCGGAAAAAATTTCTTCTGTAAAAATATCTACGTTTATTTTTTATAAAATTCGGAAAGCCAAATTGCAAAATCGGGCTCTGTACTGCACTCCACATTTGCACAAAGAATATTTACAAAAAAGAAACAGGAGAAAATATTGTATCTTCTCTTCTAATTCTTGGAACAAAAATATGGATGAAATCCAAGCTGTTTGTTTACAAACATGGTTGTGTCCTTCCATCGCGACCTGCCGTAAATAGGTTAAAGCAGGACCGACGGAAATTACGTGGACCTAGGGTGTATTCTTATATTTATATTAAACATAATTATTGAATTCTAAATGTTTACATAGCACTGATTGTTATTGCAATTATCATAGAGAACACTTTGCTAAGTCAATTGCTTCTTTATCAATAAAAGTTGTGTATATATATATACATATTTTATTATGCGTACACGGGCCCCTAGGTAAACGTACTACGGTACTATCCTTTAACCACGTCACTGCCATAAAGTATCTATAAATTATATCATAGTCCATTTTTTGCCGGAGCTTCTCAGCCCCACTACCTGCGGCGGTAATCCAGTATACAATACCCTTAAATAAAGCGCGGAATTTCAGCGTGTACGCTGTTTTTCAAGACGATGAACGTGATAGTTAGACTGCGGATGTTTATGCATTTATAGCAATTTTGAATAAACAAAAATTCATAAAGAAGTGCACAAACACAAAAATACATAAAACATCGGAAACAAAATAAATTTTATGATATTTATAAGGTAGAAAACATTTTTATTTAAATTGAGTTTCTTTTTCTATGTCATTGAAAATATGAATTTGCATAAACATCCGCAGTAGCTGAAAATAATCGCCACAAAAAACTTTGTTCCTTCTATTTTGAAACCATGGAAAAAGGTTGACTACGATTACCACAAAGCTGAAATCTCTGCCAAAGCCCAATTTTCTTTTTTCTCTTATGAGTACAAACACTAAATCTTAGTTTAGGTGACAGCTTATTTACCAAACGTGACAACTTTACAATGAAATATTTAACGTAATATGCAATGTTTCTCGGTTATTTAAGGTCTCTTAAAATACGGGGTTGTTTCTTTAGGTATGGTATAACTTATAAAGTAGGGTCTTAATTAAGTTTGGAGGGGTTGATGAGTAAGCGTAGCAAAAACTTTTAAAAAAGGAGTAAATTGAGAGGATTTTTGCAATTCAGTTGACCATCAGAGAGTCCTAAGTTTTTACTTTATACTTCAGTGTATAGGTTCATATAGATGAATTTTATGTAACGTAAAAACTAACGGAAATTTAATCATTTGAGAACGTATAATATTTCATTCCTTGTAAATATTTCTCTTCGAGAAAAATTCAGAATAATTCAGTGCATAAATTACATATGACTATTTAAAAGAAATTGCTGAAAATGAAATTTTCTCACTTTTGTAAGTTCTTTTCTTCTTTTACCAAAAATCTACCCGTTATAAAATTGTGAAAAATTTGAAATAGATTAAACAGAAACGGTGAAAAAGAAGGAAGTCCACATATCTGTCGCAACAAAGGTAAATCAACGTAACTCATATTTTCGAAAAATTTGAATTTATCTCCGAACTGAGATGTACAAAGCAGAATTTATATTACTATTAGTGAGAGAGTTTCCAATTCAAACAATGGTACAGATAAAGTGATGAACGTTTTATTTTTGGAGATCTTCACACTTTTGTTACATACTTCATATTTATCCCTGATAAAGAGCATAAAAGTAAAAGCTATACCAGTATCCCAATAATTTTATAAATAGCTGTACATATTACCCTATTTTCACTATTTTTATTTAACCTATTTCAATTTTTCCTTCTGGTCCATTATCTCCCAAACGTCTCTACAATTTTTTACGTAACCTAGCAATCAATTAAACGCTTTAAGCAAGACGTTTTGCCTAACGATGGTAGAATATTCCTATTAATCTTCTCTATTCTTAGAAAAAGCAAAGCACGATACTAAATTTCCCCCTCTATTTCCGTGACACTCGGTGTCCACGCGACGCGCACGTATTAATAAAATCGCGTTCATCGCGCGGATTTCAAGAGCAAAATTTCAGATCTTCTCTCTTCCCTTAATCGACCGCTCTTCTCTCTCTCCCTCTCTCTCTCTCTCTGTCTCCCCCCCCCCCCCCCCCCCCCGATCTGGCGATGGAAAACGGGGGGTCGTAGGCGCGTAAATCGAACACAGCCTTCTAATATAAATTCGCCGGAACGCGACAGTTTGAAAAACGACTGGCGGAACGGGCGTTCGCCAAAATTCCTCACGAAAGCGCGAGAGGAGGAACAGCGCGGCGTGCTCGCGCGGGACAATTTAGTTGATGGTGGCTGCGCCCTCGACGAGGACGTGGCACCCTCTCAGGAACGATCCGAGAAGTCCTCGGAGACCGCGAGGCCGCTCGCTTGGACAGTCCTGCCTGTTAGTAAATATTACTTAATGTTATTACCTGCCGACTGCCCGATGACATCACCGTAACGAACCAGGACACTCGCGCCCCGGTTTTGTTTCACGCTCCTCATTGTATCGCGGTTCCGCTAGCCGAGGCGACTTTTGCCGCGTCGCATAGGATTTTAAAAGGGCTGTCTGACAGTGCAAGGCATATTTTCAATAATTTTGTATTACATACATAATTTTTGGTTGTGTTACATTCACAAGACAATAAGAATTCTTTATTATACAATTATTTACCTATGAAAATTCTTTAAATAGTATATACAGGGTGTAACAAAAATGTTGCAGTTCCTTGAAAGGTGTCAATTCCTGAATTCCTGAGGTGATTTTGAATAACTTTATCCTTAGCGAAAATGTTAGGTGTGGCTTTGTTAACGAGTTATGAACGAAAAACATCGACCAATAGAGGCACGAATACAGTGGATGAATTTTAGCGCGGGCTCCAGCTGCGAGTAGCATTGGCCCGCCATCGTCCGCGTCATCATTAATCCGCTGTACTCGCTCCGTGATTGGTCGGTGTTTTTCGTTAATAACTCGTTAACAAAGCCCCACCTAACATTTTTGTTAAGGAAAAAGTTATTTAAAATCACCTAAGGAATCACCCCTTTCAAGGAACTGCAACATTTTTGTTATACCCTGTATAGACTGTTGGCTACCGGAAAAAAATTAAAGGAAGGGTTCTAAACGTTAAACGAAGACGGAAATACAGAATACCGAAATTGTGGTAGTGCCTTTGTTAGTTAAAATGATTAATTGCGCATATCATCTTTTACGAGAAGAAAAAGTATTGAGTGCTAACTGATATTCTTTATGACAGAAAAGGTTAGGAATTTCTATGCACATATTATTCTATTTAAACAATCTTAATAAGTAATTAATTGTATGATTGAGGATTCTTAGGGTTTTAGGAATTTAAAAGAATTAAGAATTACGTAGTATAAAATGATCGAAAGTGTGATTTTTGCACGGTCATACAGTTCTTTTGTAACACTGTGTGTCGCATAGGATTTCAAAGGGCCGACCGACTACGAAAAAAGTTTGGAATTTGTTCGTTTTCTGTCCTGTAAAGAATCTCCCAGACCAGCGCAAATATTCGCGGTGGGAATGGCGAAATTTTTTGTATCGTTGTGAACGAACGCATTAAATCCGCGAATCTTCTGTTGCGAAAATTCCGAAAAACGTCGCTTTGAATGTTTTACTATGGCTTGGATCCTTAATTTTTACCTTTTTTTTTAATTTCGGAGGATTCTTAATTAGAATGGTTTTTACCGGCGCGAATTTGTTAAATAAGATGGCATGTTCACAGAAGTTGTCAATTTTTATCGTTCTTTCAATCATTCTTCTTATTTCGAAATAAAGCGTAAGTTCTTTTTATTTCGAAATAAAGCGTGTTAGGAAATTGAGTAATTATATTTATATTCTTTTGTTCTTGATGTTACGTTGAAATTTAAAGAATTTCTCCTAAAAATTCTTTTCATTTTTAATCAGGAAAATTGTTATAAATCAAACTTAGAGAAAAGATATAATCGTGTTAAACTAACTATTTGACATTGAAAAAGAATGGTAATTTTTATCGTATAATATTATATTATTCTATGATATCTATGATATCATTTTCGGTTTTTAGGTTTCTAAGTTTCCAAGATTCTCTATACTTTCAAATATTATTTATCTTTGAAAAAAATTTCAAATTAATATAAATTAGAGATCACTATTTTTATTCTCATAAAAGGTAATATAAGAGAAATATTAAAAGAATTTCATGAAATTTCAATATAAATTCAACTAATTAATACCCATTTTTCGACTGCAAGCATCTTGGTTCTTACTTTAAAAAATAAAAAATGATGTATAAAGATGTTTAGACATTTATGTGTACAAACATTTTTCGTTATTTTCGTGTCTGAAGTGTATCCTCGAAAAACGCCCCATCTTTTCCGGATACACCCCGTATGAATACGTTGCCAATTCAACTGGTCACGTGCAAGTGGAAATGTCTGGGATTGATCGGACACGTTTCGACTTCTATTGCAGTTTGTGATTTCTCATTCGTGTGTGTAATATCAAATAACGCGATAGCCAATGTTGTGTCTCGAATTTTGTATTTCGATTAATAGAATCAGGTCAAAACTTATCTGAACGTTTTATTAATTGTTCCTTTTACCTTTTCAGTGAATTTAGATCCCTTTGAATTTTGGCGTTTGAAAGATTATTTGTGTTTTGCTTTTGTAAAATTGTTAGTAAAATTGTAGAAAAATATATTAAGAATGTATTGAGACGTATTTAAATAATTATTACGCATACAAAGAAATAATTCATTTACTATTATTCATAAGTATATGAATAAGAATATTGATATAGTATATTTACACGTATTATTTAAACAATTTTTAATCATTTTAGAAGCTTTAAAACTTTTATTATACAATACTAAAAATACATTTAATAAAACCTTTTCTAACAAAAATATGTATTCTTTCTAATTTCGTTTTTGCTTAGGCTTCAAAATAATAATAATTTCAAACAGATATTTAAGAAATATAATATATTCTGTATTTAACCCTATTGCGTCCCTCTTAAAAACACTAGTGTGTAATAATTCTTATTCTGAGCATATTACTATATGGACAGCAAATTCTTCATACAGAGACAAGGAACAAGGAACTAAAATTTTAGCATTACTTTCTTAGAATTGCTCTCGAAATTATAAAATTATTAGAGCATGTGGAATAGGTCAATACTAATTTATAAAGAATATCAAGTCTATTTAGAAAAGTAGGGGTAACCTTGAAATCTACAAAACTTCTCTAGCTGTAACAAAATTATTGCGACCATATCATAGATCTTTCTATACTAAACAACTTCCATAAATAAAGTTTTTTCATATCTTCAATAACAATAGAGATATTTAAGTGTTAATTTTTATTGAACTCTGTATAGAAAATTAGTGGTAAAGATGGATGAAAATACATCACAATACAATCTAATATATATATTTTAAAGCAGTAGATACAAAATTTCGAAATATTCCTATATTTAGGCTTGATCTACGAGCTATTAACAAAAAACCTCCCCATATTAGGCAACGTTCCTCTAATTATTATCATACAAGAGAAATGTAGAAAATCGTATCCTACCAATACAGACTTAATCCAATTAATGAAGATCCAATTCCGTCACGAAAGTTCCAACCTGTAATTTCTGATTGAACACGGAGTTCATTGACCCAACACGTTACTCTTCCAAACGAAACGTAACTGCTAGAACATTTCGGTTACATTTCTCTCGAGGGAGAATTCGATCACTTCGATCACAATGGCGTCTCTGAAAATACTATTCCTGACGTGGAAGCGTCGCGGAAAAATGGAACCGAAAGATTTCCCGGATGCATCAACATTTGTCCGCAGTTTTAATTCACCGTTTAATCGAGTCGCGGCCGTAAACTCGATCTCTCGCGGCGAGTGTTTCGCAGTGTCGCGCGGCGCTCTTTCCTCGCGCGCGAACCCTCTTAACTCCGTTTGTTCGGAAAACAATCTAAGTTTAGCGTGGCCGTCTAAATGCGTCGGTCGCCGTGGATCGCGAACAACTATTTTCGACGTGTATTCGCCTATCGGATAGAGGCCGTCGCTCTTTTTGCCCGCCGCCGGAGCGAATTCGACGAGCCTCCGTCGTTTATTATTTTTATTATTAGCGTTCGCGCCGCCCTCGGAGCCAACCGTCGACGGCTTAAACTGATTTACTCGCGTTTCACCGCGGATTAAATCGGGTTGAGTCACCCGCGGCCCCCTCTTTGGACCGAAGAATTTAACGCCCCGTAAACTCGAACACTCGCGGCGGAATCGTTGCGCGAACGCGTTTCCCGGCCCCATTTAATTAATGACCCGCCGCGCATTAAGTCGATGTAAGTTGGCATCCAAGAAACGTCAACGCGTTAACGCGATATGGACGCGGTTATGGGGAATTGTGTCGATGCACGCCGCTCGGTGGAAGAAAGCTTGTGCCGTTAAGTAGGTCGGAGAGAATTGTTTAAAGAGCGGATATTGCGGAACGTCCACCGAATTTTTTAGTTTACTTTTTTTTTTATCTAGGGAAGAGTATGTTAAATAATTTTAGAAAGATGGGAGAAGCACCACTTCTCTGGTTGTGAGGTATAATTTATTAAATATGTGGACGTATGTGGTCATTTTTATTGATGAATGGAACTTATATTTTGCCTTCATTCATGTTCGGAGAATCGTAACAATAACCTAATTTTATTTTTCTATTTTGTTTTACGTTACTCTTTGTTTCTGAGAAGAATATAGTCTGCTTGTGTAAAAATTATATAAATTATATAAAATTCTATTTCTTAATAGTTTCCATATACGCTTTTATAAATTTGCGAAATAAAAATTTGAAGGATCACTTTTCAAACAAAAAACTGTTAATGTATAAATTGTATGTGTATAATTCGTAGACAAAAAAAAAGATATATTTAAGATTATAATTAAAAATTTTCTGGAAAGGTCGTTTTTTGTTGCAAAACAATATAAAAAAATACAATAACTTCCCTATAAATCGGAAGTTTAAAAAACGAAAATTGCTATTTTTCTTTTAATATGTTACAATTTTAAATGACTCAACAAGGTTTAGAATATTTTTTCCGAATTTGTTCTAAGACCATTTTGTAAAAAGATAGTCTTCTCCTTATAAGTCCAACAATAGTCCTTATAAGTTTCCGTTGCTTCATCGCACGTCAAATCGGAAAAGTAGAAACTTCGCGTTTTAAAATGAGTCTAATTAGATTGTTGCACGATTTTTTGTATTTTGTGTATAAACACGGGCAATTTTTTAGTTGAAATTAGTTAGCTAATTAGTGAATCCCAGACTGTAGATATTTATAGAAATTAATGATTTTACAGGCACATAACTGATGCTTGGGTAACGGCGTATCTTATCTGCTAAAAATTTTTACATACACGCTATTGTTGATATTTTTTGCATTAGTGTACATTATTAGTTTTTGCATTAGTATACATCCTTGTGTATTTACCTTTTTATATATTTATATTTCTCATAAACACCGTTTGCGGATCTTATTAATTCTTGGCGAAATATATTTGTGCCTAATAATTGCTATAGCCTCGGAATAAGCCGCAAGCATTTTTCGAATCAGTAGACCCAGTGCACTTTTCGAACCACCAGCGTATCTAGACAATCACTTCCTCAAAATGTGCTTTCTTTATAATACAGGGTGTAACAAAAATGTTGCACGTACTTGAAATGGGAGATTCCTGAGGTGATTCTAAACAACTTGTTCCTTAACAAAAATGTTAGGTGGGGCTGTGTTAACGAGTTATTAACGAAAAAGACTGACCAATCGGGGAGCGAATACAGCGGATTAATGACGGCGTGGATGATGGCGGACCAATAGTACTCACACCTGGAGCCCGCGCTGAAATTCATCCGCTGTACTCGCGTTCTGATTGGTCGACGTTCTTCGTTAATAACTCGTTAACAAAGCGCCACCTAACATTTTCGCTAAGGAAAAAGTTGTTTAAAATCACCTCAGGAATCGCCCATTTCAAGGACGTGCAACATTTTTGTTACACCCTGTAAAGCTATAATACGTAGCTACTCTAGTATTTCCTCACATTTTCAATCGTTCGTCACTTGTTCTAATTTTAATATTGCTATTTCTAAAATTTTTAACTTTGAAACATTGTTCCATTAGGTGTTTCAATATTTCATCACTTATTTCTTTCCACATATTTCACACTATCTCCTTCATCTACAGTTAACTCAGCATCTGTTCCGCTCGTAAAAACGTCTAAATTAAAAATATTAATCATTTTAAATGAGTAACAGACATCCCCAAAGAATTGATCGAGTTTCTCGAAAATAAAAATGTACACGTGTAACATATTTGCAATACCTTCTAAAAAACAACACAATCAAACTGCCTGCACTGTCCTCAGAAAGCAAGTTAGAGGACAAACTACTGAAATAATACGACCAGACGATGACATTTTCACACGTCCCATCAGCAGCGATCGGTCCTCACGTAGGCAGCTCCTAATTTATTATATAATAATGACAGGCATCGGGTTGCCTCTCTCGGTCTGTTATGCATTTGGATCGATGTCAAGAACGAACAACATGGGTTGAGAAATAACTGAAAAGACGGTCGTCGGATTTCGCGGCATCTTTTTTTCGCGACGATCAATCTTCGTGCCAATTACACTGTTGCGTTTCGATGCGTTGAATCGGAGCAGTACGTCGAAAACGGATCGAAATTTCGAGTGCGCCAATATCGGAGGACTAAGCTTGATGTCCTTTTCTGCGAGGAACGCGGCGCGCGTATTAAGAGGGGCATGGAGACTGGCCTCTCAAAGCGAACCGGCGGCGACGAAGGAAACGCTAAAGCCCACAAAGAGGTTAGACAGGGGTAGGTGGAGGGAGCGCGACTGTACCAAAGACATTTTGCACAGAAGGGAGAGAAGAATCGCCTTCGATCTCCCTTTGCCTTTGCCATCTTCCTTTCCCTCGGTCCTCCAATGACGGCTGGTTCTTAAACGGGCGAGGAAATCACTCAGCACCGTTCGATTTTGACGTGCTTCTGCTGGATGTTTGTCTGCGGAATCCTATTTCTGACCGTTACACAATCAAATGGAAAATGGGGTGAATAAAAAATCTGGCCGAAATTCGGTTTTGTAAATTTTATCTGGGGATTTAAGGATTACCGGTGGTACACTCTTACAGGGAAACATTTCAAGTTGAGGGTCGCGATATCAAGTAGATTTTAATGCAGTTAGAAACTTCAAACATTGTCAAAATGATCTGTTTCTATGTTAAATACTATAATACCTTTAAGGAATTTCTACACTTGGAATATGAAGCGTTTCAAAATGGTTAAAAAATTGAAATACAATACAATCGACGTTTGAATAAGCATAGAAAATCTGAAAGAACTAATTAAAAAACTATACTTTAAATCCTTTATCTTAACTTTTCAACTGTTCAACTTGTAAAATCTTGAAATCTCCCAATTTTCCAGTTTTAAACCTTCTAATTTCCAACTTTGAATCTTTAAACTTCTAAGTTTAACTTAAAAAAGTCCCTGAAACTTAAAATTTTCAAATCTCAAACTTTTAACCCTCAAATCCTCAATTCTAACTTTGAGAAATCTTAAAATCGTTAAATTTTACACTTTCGAACCTTCAAAATTCTAATTTAAAATCCTGGAATTTCTAAAAAAAATTATGCAGATATGCAAAAGAGTTTGGAGAATGAACAGAAAGTGTGCCTGTTGTTATACCTAACTGTGCCATTTAACATTTCTGAGTAAAAGATAACTTGCATTTTTAATTTACAAAATGAGTCACACCTGAATCCTTTTTATTTCTACTTATTTTCTACCCATAGTTCAAAGCCCGATCTTTCAAAGCTCTTTTAGACCTGTGGAACATTATCTGGTCAAAAATACATATTACAAAGTGATTTGAAAGTGAAAAAATTATTTAGTCAAATCCCGAATTACTTTCTCCACAGTAATGACCAAAAGTCCACATGGATCTATCTTTTTATTACGCACTGTATCTCAACACAATTAGACTCGAATCACATCCATTGTTTTCTGTCTAATCATCTTCTCATTGGCACGGAGTAGAAGAGTTCTTTCTTGTCCGCTTCAAGTCTGTATTCCAACGCGCGAAGTTTACGTCCGCGTGTATCAATATCGAAAACAATGCGAGCGTGACACGTTGCTCCGAAGGGCGAGTCTCTGTCAATAGACAGCGACGAGGGAAAGGATGGAAAACGGCGTAGGGTGGGCGAGCCGAGCAGGATCGAGAAAGATAATGCAAAGAGGAAATAAACGGATCATAGACTGCCGTTATTCCCTCTCTAATTGGCTATAAGTGTTTCCCCCAATTAGTGTCGCGCCGATTACCATTTCACTGCCTTCGAAGAACTACGGTTCCGTGGTCGTCTTCGCACCGTCGCGTAATCGATTTTTCATACACAGCGCAGGTGATTTCTGACATGCTACCCTTTCAGTTTTTTTCCCCTCCTCTTCCTTTTTTTCCGGGTCGTGTAAGCTCCTGCAGAATCGACCAGATATTTTCGAAGCGAAACACGATGGCGGAAGAAGAGGGATAGTCGCCCGAAGGTTCCGATGAAAAATATTCGCCTTCGACGAGCTGTATGTAACCGGGGAAAATGGAATTTCATTGTACCCCGCTGCGTTGATTTAGGACAGAGGTTAGGGCGTCCGACGCGGTTCCTTAAACAGGAAGATTTAGGAAAGTTGACAGTCGAAGAAAAGCGAGGGTGTGCAGCCCTCGATGGATGATGTGATTGTTTTGCGATCTTTTAGGGACTCGTGAGTGCCGGGGCGCGCGAAAGTATTTGAGCTAGACTCGTGTAACCGTATTTCTTCCTGCATTCCTAGTTTACCGGTAAACAGGGTTGCTAAGGTCAAAGGTTGAAGCTAGATAATTGCCTATGGCTTCATAAATGTGAATATTTTGTTGGGAGAATAAGTTTTGTTGGCAGGACTGTATTTATACTTTTAGAGGATGAAGTCTGTTTTAGTTAATGAAATTTAAATACATTCGCTGTGTTAAAAAATTCGGGAGAAAATGCCTAACAGCCGTAACTCAAAATTTATTTAAGGGGGGAAACTTATTTTTGTTTATAAACAAATCGATTGACACGACATTGTTTTGAAGCGGTCACTGGGGAAAATAAATAATCGATAACTGTTATATAATAATAATCGATAACTGTCGATAACAAAATTCTTTTTCCTTCTTACCTACCAAATGGTGTTTGTACATATATTCTGCTCATAATATCATACACGCAATGTGCGAGAAAGACAGCCGATTTCGTATCGTCGAACTTTCTCCTCGAAAATTGTGTAAATAAAGGTTTTACAGATATAGAACTCATCGGACGACTTTCCTACAGGACGCTTGGGTCCGTTTCAAGGCCAATAAATACCATATGTTGAAAAAATTGGATATTTCGAAAGTGTAAACTTGAGACAGATGCCCGATGTAAATAAACATGGTGCCGACGTCAACAAGCAAGATGGCTACCGAAATCACATTTTCTCAAATATCTATTTATGTATATATAAATATATATTTATATCAAATATAAATGAGTATATTGACGTTAGAGCGTTATCCAATTGTCCCTAGCTTGATTATATATAAACTTTAATATTACGGTACATGCTTCTAGTTTTTTAGCTGAATGTATATTCAGTAACCCTAGTAATACATGTATATTATTTGTAACGATTCACGTAATGTATTACAGGCCATAAATGGAAAAGCCTTTACTCAATATTCAAGTAATTTTTAGTTCAAGTAATTTTTTATTCAAGTAAGTTTTAGAAGAATTTCAGGTATAGAATTTGGTATTTTTCAGATTGTTGGAAACTTGACAATGCTTAGCGTTGTGGGAAATCCTTGCCACATAATTATTTAAATTTAAAATTCAATTCAAGAATTCAAGAATACCCAGTGGTATGCTAAAGGTGACACCATGTCACTATTTCTTAGAATTCGTGCGGCTGCAAGCGATATGATATATGATATGTTTATGAAGCAATAAGCGATATGCGTAGTAGACTAACTGCGTCATCGGAATGGATCACCGATTCGGGACTCAGAGGTGAGGGCAGAGGCCCTTCCGAAGCGCGAACTGCGACAGTTTCCGGCGAACAATCGCAAGATGCGTGTCTGCTGAGTGTTGTGATGCGTGAGTTCGCGAAATTTTAGAGCCAGAGTTTCTTTTACTACTTTGCATCTCCAAATTGAAAAAGAAGGACTCGGAAAATGTCGTGTTAAATTTCTTTTTGCTTCACACCACTTTTTATTTATTTCATATTGTATATATATATATAGTGTGTGTATGTGTATGTGTATACATATATAGTAATGTTGCCGTAAGTATCTCTTATAGATTTCTGTTCTTGTATAATAAATTTTGTATAAATTTTTGTATTATTTCTTTTGTTTGATTATTACGTATGTCAGGGCGAGCGACTCACGTTGCCGTGGCACTTCGTACGCGAGGAAAATCACGCGCGAATACCAAAAGAAACTGCACCTTATTCTCGATATTTCTCCACGAAACGGAAAACGAATCCGTGAACCACGCACTGACACGCACCTCGACCTCTCGACTTCGTTCTCCAAAAGGAACTGATCTGCTACCTGACCTTTCCTCCCATTTTCCGGTCAAATTACAAGTGTTCCCTGCCCCCCGTTTCGCAGAAATATTGAGATAACCACGTACAAAAAAATAATCACTGGCGAAAAGACGCGAGCCCAAACCTGCGCACTCTCGCCAAATAATGCATCGTACATTTATTGCTTGCCACAATACTTCTGCGAAGCGGGGAGCAGGGGGCACTTGTAATTTGACCGGAAAATGGGAGGAAAGGTCAGGTAGCAGACCAGTTCCTTTTGAAGAACGAAGTCGAGAAGTCGAGGTGCACGAAGTGTCACGGCAATAAAATGAGTGAGGATCCATTTGACACGGTTCGTGAGTAGATATTTAAATGTATCTCAATAATAATATATTAATCAGTTCGTAATTTGTATTATTATTTATTTCCTTTTGCCCTTCATCCCATTTAAATTTCAGTTACTACTAATATAACTGTCCATTCTCAAATTTGAGGAGTTTATCAACAGGGATTTATTGAATCGAGTTATTAGAAAATCAGACCCAATAGTATCTCCCTGTAAGCAAAAATATATATATAGACAAAAGATAGGAACGAAAATATCCTTGATCTCTAAAATCTATGTGCTCTAAATGGTGGTTGTGATTTTTCAGGCACTTCGGACAAAATTATTACAAAGTTTTTCAAACAAAAGTTAGTCAGTAATCGTGTGACAATAAATTGCAATAAAAAAACGTAGCATACAATTTTTTATTTAATAAAAAATTAAGATCTCTTGATTTTTTTTTATTGAACTATAAATTTTATTCGATCACTCGATGCATCGTTTTATCCTCTTTAAAAAAATATTAAGGGTCTTTGGGTGAAAATGGATTAATTTAGGAGTTAGGAATTTTTTTCCGAACGTCCGTATACGCTCGAGGTTCTGTGGTTTCGCGAGAATCAAAATCTCGGCTTGAGCCGGTTGATGGACAGAAAATTGAACAGGAAATGTGACACCAGTGTAATACTGGCAACTTGGCAACTATGCTTTTCGTCGCGCCGTCAATACTATGTTTACATTTACCGACTGTTTAGACTTTTCATCCATTTATACGATAGTATGATAAAACAGATTGAGAAATTGCAAAAGCGCCTCCTACGTGAAATTTTCCAATTTTTTCCATGTTTTTATTGTGGTCTAGTCGCCTGCGATCGTATCGTCGAACTTACGCCTTCCAGAAGTGGTAAATTGCCAAAAATCGGATATCAGTGATAGTGTACCAGTGGTTGATAGGACGCTCGTACGCGATATTGGCGAAAAAACCACCCAGTCGTGAGATATTTGAGAAAATGTGATTTCGGTAGCCATCTTGCTTGTTGACATTGGCATCTGTCTCAAGTTTACATTTTCGAAATATCCAATTTCTTCAACATATGGTATTTATTGACCTTCAAACGGACCCAAGCGTCCTGTAGAAAAGTCGTCCGGTAAGTTCTATACCTGTAAAACCTTTATTTACACAATTTTCGAGGAGAAAGTTCGACGATACGAAATCGGCTGTCTCTTTCGCACAGTGCGTGTATGTATGGCCCCCGTTTTTGTGTGAGTGCGCGCATACACTCCCACTTAGCTGAGTTTCCCCCCTTAATAAATGGTAACAGAATTGTTGTGTTATGTCTTATGTCAATTGCTAAAGGAGATTACTGAGCATTTGTTTTAATTAACAACATAGGTATATTTTAAAGATGGTTAATTGCAGTGTCCGTAAAAGTTCTTCCTGCATTTGATATTTCACATTTTAATAAAAGAATTGTTATTATAAGATATTAAGAATTAAGAATTAAGAATTATATTAAAAATTGCTATTAACAACTTGCTAGCTAGAAAGAAGGTATTTTTCTTATACATTCTGATTTGCATAAATGATTATTGTTGTTGCAACAATGATGATTATTGAGGAGAAATGCCTTAATTGTTGTTGAGGTAAAATGCCATATTAGCATAGATGCTGCAGTTTATTTTTTTCAGTAAACAATATGTGTTTCTAGTAAACAATGCGAGTGCACATAAAGAAATCCAATGAAGGATAAGAACAGAGGAGTGCAAATTCAGTTTGCAAGAGAATTTGGCATTCCTTTGTGAACTCTTCAGGGAGTTTCTTAAGAAAGAAATATTAAATACTTTTTCTTGAATTACTTTTTATTGAAAATACATTAGCAAGCGCGATTGAACAAGATCTTGTTATTGTGTATTTGGAATAAAATTAATTTGAAACAGATTACTGAAGAATTATTAAAGTTGCTGCACGTACATACGATACAATGTTTATTGTGGAAGTTTGATATTCGAAATATTAATGTTAGACATTTGAAGCGTTAAAATATAGAAATTTGAGGAATTGTTGAGATTTCAGTTTAGAGATTTGAAAATTTCAGGTTCGAGATTCGAAGAGAGGAAGTTAGAGATTTGAAGACTTGAAATTAAAGATCTAAAGATTTGAAAATGATCATTTGAAGAGCTAAGATTGAAGATTTACAAATTTTTAAGTTGCACATATAGAAATTTTTAGTGTTAACGTGGACGATTTAAGAGTTTAAGATGAGAGATTTAAAGATTTAAGGTTTAAAATTTAAAAAGTTAAAATTGAAGATGATAACACCAAAGATTTGAAAATTTTAGGTTGAAAATTAAAAATTTCATATTGAAAGTTTCAAGATTTCAAATTGCAGATTTTAATATTTCAATTTGCAAATTTTAACATTTTCAGAGTGAAATTTTACAGATTTGAAGGTTTCGAATTGGAGATTTGAAACAATTAAAATTGGGGAGTTAAAAATATTAAATAGAAGATTTGACAACTTGAAGTTAGAGATTTTATGAGTTGAAGTCCTCAAAATTTGGGAGTATCTGAGTGGAGTCAAATCGAATTGAATTCCCGAAATTTTTTGGATCCGCGTTTATCAGATAATTAGAGTTTCCGATATCAGAATCCTAATATATCGAGCGAGTTGAATCTTCGAGATTTTTGAGGTACGCATGTTTCAAATGAATCGAGTTTTCGAAAGCTTCGAAGCTCCGAAATTGTCGAGACGCAACGTATGTACTTTCAACTAGAAATTAATAATATTTGAAAAAGGTTAAACGGAAATAGAAAAAGTGAAATATTTGCATGATGAGACTGTTTTGACATAAGTATTATTACGACAGTGATTCCATTGGAAAAATAGTATTTACAATTCCTGCGACAGCTGAACGGAAATAAAATATTTCACGGTTGAGATAAATCCATAGACTCTGTAACTATTTTTTATTGCCCTGCAAAATACTTTATAGTTAATATTTAATATTTGATTTTCACGGCATTAGTAAATCGTGTAAATGTATGGAAAAGGCATGAAATTGTATAAAAAAATACAACACATTTTTATAAATGGATAACACTGATATTTATTTGAAATAAATAATGTTAGTTGTTTTACTTACTACCAAAGTCGCCGTGAACTTTATCCATGTTGCATCAACTCTTGTTGCAATGTTATTTTAGTAATTAGTAATAAAAGGAAATACAAGCACGACTAGTAGTTTAATAACTAAAAACCAGAGGCTCTCAATCAGTCATAGTAGGATACAACGCATATGAATTTCACCAGTGTGTGTCGAAAAATAGGAAATAGAGAATTGTAGGAAACATTTTATTTCTGCAGAACTTCAGCAGAAACAATAAATACTGTTTTTACAATAAAATAGGAACTAACAGAAATACTATTTCAAAATGGTTTTTTCATTGACCAACTATTCTAATATTAAATCTTTTATTTCCAATATTCTCTACTATTATCCTTTGTAGTTTTATTTTCGGAAACCCATATAGGTTCTATGAAAAATTCTCACCCACAATCTGTGATGATTCTTTTGAGTTCTTGATGAAACTTCAAACATTTGTAATCGCTTTGAATCAATTACAACAACGAAAAATTCGAACAGCTTCGAACACGATTCGAAGCTTAGAAGTCTTGAAAATCTTGATCGTTCTGAAACTTTAGATAGGTTTGAAAGTCGTAAGAATTCTGAAAGATTTTGCTGAGTATTCGATATCTTGAAAGCTTTTCGATTGCTTTTGTTCAAACATAAAATATTAAAGAAAAACTCTAAAGCCTAACACATTGGAAATGGTTTTACATCGTGCAAATAGAACGTCGATTGTCTGATTTTTATTACTCAAAATCCGGATAATTGAAATAGTATTTTCGATTCGATTCTCCATCTTCAACTTTTTAAAACTCAAAAATTTCAAACTTTCGAATTCCCAAATTTAATTTAAAAAATCTTTAAATCTTTAAATATGATGCCAATATACATCATTGCCAGGGTATGCAAGCCTATGTACTAAAGTCGAAACCAAAGTTACCGCAGCGTCCTCTGTGAATCTGGAGCGAACTAAACTCACATATACATTCAACATAAATGCAGATGCACACATCCATAATCCTGTGTGTGAGCAATACCATAACCTATACACTTCTATTATAGAATGGTGCATACATGAATCCTCAATTTTATCCAAATTTCAAATTTGTTGAAACTTTAGATAAAATTAGGAATTCATGTATGCCTTCGAATCATGCCCACGCACATTTCTGAAAAATTCTAAAGGAGGAGGTACACTTCAATAATCACTGATATAGTATATCAGTGTTAGTAGATCATGGATACAATATGTCATTGTGTTAGTTGTGGGGATCCGAATCTAATTTCCGATAGTTATACAGGCCCCACTCCTGCGTGCCTTCGTTAAGAGTAGGTGATTAAGGCGACACGTGGTTATATAATCAAAAATCACAGTTTTATTTCTTGAACTTGCACACACGTGCGTACGCCAGCAAGCCTGGGAGAAAAGTTATGACGCTCGACTCCCCTCCCCACTACTCGGCTCGCCAATGGTGATTGGGGTGCTCCCCACTCTAAGTAAAGGTAGCTGCTGCCCTCTGTGAATCTGGAGCGCGACAGGGAAAGTTCAACGGCTCCATAAGAGTTTGGGTACCCTGATCACTGCATACACTACAGTTACAAGGTGAGTCACGTAAAACGGAGCACCTAAATATCTCTGTTAATGTTGAAGATAGGAGAAAATGTCTCAGAGGTAAATTGTACTGTTCAAGGGGGCAAATGTGGTGATACTAAAAATCTCCTAATGTGGTGATACTAAAAATCTCCTAAATGATGTTTTTTCAAGGTTTTTTTGAAGGTCATCTATTTTTTTAAATGCAACTATATATTTTTTACATCATTGTATAATAGCTCATATCAAAATGAGTTCAACGATATAGGATACTATGACCTTGAAATGACCTTGAGCTCAGAAATCTGGGTTCGATCAACGAAAACATATAACGTGTAAAATTTGGATTCCTTGACCGTTAGGTTTCATACATGTCCATAACGTCTATACAATTGGTGAAAGGTGATCTCTAAATGTATACGAACATGATTATCAATAGATAAAGATGAGGTCTGCTTTATCATTGAATTATTGCGGCAATGTATCAGTTTATCGATGTACGTTTAACAATGCGTTACTCGAAGGAAGAGAAGATTGATCTAATTTCTACATCTATCTATCGCCACATCTATCGGAATTTTCCATTCCATCGTACCCCGATACTTGCGCACCTTTTGAACCTTCATCATTCTACAAACTGTCTACAATTAATCTACATTTCATTCTGCAACCCCCAAACAATCTCGTCCACCTTTACCACCAATTCGCAAAACAACAGAATAATACCAAACCCCTTCAGTCTTCCGATACACGGAATATCCGTCCTCACGAGCATCCTGCGAACATCATTAACAACACCCAGCCTAACTTTGCAGTCCAAGGCGGCACAGTGCCAGCGGCAACTTCAAACGATTCCGTATCGTGCAGCTCCGCGCCCTCGTTAATCGTTACTCGCTAAACATAAATATCTCCTGCATAATACGGGGAAAAGGGGGAGAGAGAGAGAGAGAGAGAGAGAAAAGGAGGGAGAAATAGAGCGAGATAGAGATAGAGAGACCGGGACCATGAGGCGTGCGAGCCCGTGGAGGAGTATGAAATCAGTCAGGTGTACATGTCGAGTATATAACCTCCCCGTGTAATGGGCTCGTAAGGCTCGATGAATCCCGGGCTTCCAGCCTCTGGAGCCGATGAGCGGCGATGCGCGCGCGCAACCCACCCAGGAACACCTTTCCTCCATCCATCCTCGTCCCAGGCTATGGCGGACCACCCCTGTCCGCGCCATCGGGTCTGCCGCCTCTGTCGCCGTTTGCCTGGATGACTGCGGCTCTCCTGCGCACATCTATACCAGACGCGGATCCGCAGACCGGGGAATGCCATTTTCCCTTCCTTCGCCTTGACATTTACCACGTGGAGTCGGAAGTTAGTACCCCGGCAGGAATGTGGGGAACGCTTCGTTCATGGTGGAATAGGCTCACCTTCGGCTCGTACGCGTTTTCGGCCGTGACATATTATTGGCCGAAGTGATGACGTACGCGAGGTCAAAGGTGGGGTTGAAGGGAGACGGTGGAGAGATCCTCTTGGGTTTGTGCCGTCTTAGGTGCCAACTGCGTTGCTCTTGATATAGTATTGTGTCTCCCAGAACTCGTGACTTTTCGGAGTACCACTTTGGATTTAATCGAAATGTGGATATGTTGTAGTTTTTAGTGATATATAAACGTATTTCGAAGGATTTCTCAAAATTTTCAAAATTTTCAAAACAAGCGAATTTTAAAAAAACTTGACGATAAATGCAAATTACCTCTGGAAAACAAAGCCTCATACGAAAACTTTTTATTCTATAGTTTCGACTCATTTTTCTATCTAGAATCATTCCCTTTCTGATTATTCATATAACACAATAAAAACGTTTAATAATAATAATAATTCTAATTAATAGTTAATACAGACTCGTTAGAATGATTGGGACTCTAAAATCCCACTTAAAGGGTAAAGAAGGTATTCTAATCTAGACAAACGTAAGATCATTTTTGGGATTTCCTTTAGAAGATAACATATCCATATGTTAATTAACACTGCAACCATATCTAGACAAATTCTTTTAATAAATTTAGCTTTCCCCTTGAATAGATCTCTCCTGGGTCACTATTTTTAGGGCGTTACTTACCTCTGCAACCATCATTAGCCCTTAAGTATTTCGGTCTATACTCTTCTTTTAGCTTTTGGGGCGGAAGAAGTTGAGTGCTGTGGATATTACATACTGGTCAAAAAAATAGTGAGTTCATAAAAACACTAACGTCTCAGATGTTTCACGCCTTCCAGTGAGTCGGAGGCAGATGAATTTCCATAGAACGGTTCATGTGCTGGATATTACAGTAAATATTCGATATATCGTCTCGACTTTTCTATATTATGTGTCCAATCCTGTTTCCACCAATTAGCGAGGAGTCTCCTTCGAGACCCCTCGAAATGGAACGCGGAAACTATCTGGAAAAAGATGGAAGCATGACCCTACTCGGTGCAAAAAAGATTAGTAGCTGCATTATACATGTTTATCGAATGTGGGAACCAAACTTTCGGCGTAATTATATTGATTTTTGACGACACTTGTTTCGAACTTTAAATATGATGAGAGTGAAACAGAGGGAGCTTTAAAATAATTAGGTAGGGTACTCATTTTAGGGAACTTTAGAATAATTTTTAATAAGGAACAGCTACTGAAATTTATATAATACCTTCGTCAGGTCTTTGTGTAAGTTTATATAATCATAATAAGGAACCTTGATGCTCCTCATTATCACCCTATCCTCAACCCTATACACGTAACTCGGAACCAAGTAGTAGAGGACACATTTAGTAGCCTTTATTTTCAAGGATATTGCGCAGTTCATTACTTGAGAAATCCTTATTTAGCTCAATATCTGTTAGCTAAACACTCATCTCCATAGTAAGCTTGCTTCGAAAAGTGATCGAGTCTCAGGACGAGTCATAGGATGTGTGATCTTACAATTAATACTGAAACAATTTCTTCACGGTTTTAGTACTTAGGGAATTAAAGATGAACTTAAGTAACAATCTGACCCAAAAGTTAATCAATTTCCAAGATAATAAGGTTTCTTCGTGTGATGAAAACCAGTCAGAAATATTGATATTTGTCATAAACAGTAGAACCTTATTAATTTTTTAAAATTTGGCAGGAGTTTTATTATTATACTAAGTTTTAACAGACTTGTAACATAAGTATTCATTTACTGGACAGTTCACCCTATTTCTACTCTAAACTTGGAAATGTTCGAAGAATCGTGAAATTCATTGAATTCACTTATAGAAAAAATATTATAAATGAAGACTCGAGTTACTAGTGTTAAATAATAAAATAGTTACAGAATTGCGATCTCAGACCGCGACAATTACGAAAGAAGAACCTTGCACAGCGATGAGCACTTTTCAAGCCATGAATCCTGTACAATTTTCGAAGCAATACCATAAATGATACAACTGATCGAATTCATCAAAGTCAGACAGCGGACTAACTATAGCCGCGCGCTTCCTTGACCACGTCAACAGTTTTTCCTCCGCCGTCCCTTGCACCTCGGTCGCTGAACTTGTCACCAACTATTAACAACGTTACACATAATGGTCTCGAATGACGCATGGTTTAATCAACTGTTCCGAGAAGTTTCACCCCGGAGCTCCTAGAGTTTTGTTCGCCTGTTTGTCGCAGCGACACGCAGCAGACCCCCGATTACAGGATTTCGTTTCAATGTCCGCGCAATATTCCGTCGAGGAACTCGAACGGTTCGGTCCATTCTCCTCGCGGTTGAAAGTTGCGTCACAGGGTAACGCGAAATTATGCGAATGACGTCCGTTCCAGGGAACTGTGTTGCGGCCGTTCTAGGGAAACGTGCCGCTGCGCCGGCCGTTGAAGGGGAATGTTTATCTACTCGATCGGCGTTTAGTTTGATTTTGTCTGATCGCGGTCATTATTCTGTGAACGTTTTGCTTTTTGAGGGCGGTACTTGCGGGAATCGAAAACGATTGGGGCTTTTGTTGACTCGCCGGTCTGACTAATGAGTGCTATTCTACTTAATGGGTGAATCTTGAATTACTAGTTCTCTGCGAATGCGTTCGATGTAAATTCATATTTTTACGGATAAAATTAAAGTGAGACTTCAATCAAAAATGTATTTTATCTTCTAAATATTGAAACGTGCATTTTATTTTTGGTATTTTACAAGGCTTTGCATTTGTGAAGATATTTATACATTTTTTAACATTTACTCTTGTTATGAATAAATACTCTTATTGTTTTTATTGTTTTTAAAAGATTTTAAATACGTATTTTAAAAATTTTTGCTCGGGTTTTGTGAATTTTCCTCGTCGCAGTTGAATCTTGTAGTTTGATTTTATTCAGAAATTCTTCGTATTAGCAATATATCATATGCGTATATGAAAATCTATTTTTGTAATTCGTACGTCATACCAGTGATAAAACAAATGATTCCGTTGACATCGATCACGATTTGCTTTATGTCGTTGGTTCTCGCCTCGTTTTGCATTTGATCCGTGATATTTTGGAATTTTTCGAGCTACAATTTCAGTTTCGAGAATACTGTGTTGAAAGTCTCTTCCCCTGATATTTATTTTACATTCAAATTAGTCGCGTTATTAGAGCGTACGTTGCATCTACAAACGTATTTATTTTTGGAATCTGCATTATACATCATGGATTGCGACAAGTAATTTGATTAAAGTATACCGCGAATTTTGGGTTTTTCGTAGGTAGTATTTCAACTAATAGTAACAAAATTTGTAACAAAACTCGTCGAAGTTTATCGATTGCGGTACAATTTAATCTTTACAAGCTGTGAATGCTTCCATTGCTTTATAATTCGATAATTTTATACTTGTGTATTTATGCGAGCTGCACAAATATTTCCATGTAAATTGTGGATATCGGTTTCCCAGGTTTGTGTATAAACATCAGAATTCACCGAATTCATACGTGAGATTAAACGTGGCGTATTTTGATTTGCATTTTAAAAGATTTCATAGTAACTCACAAAAATACAGTAATTCATAAATTTGTATAAAAAACTCTTCAAATTCTAAAAGTTTTCACTTGCATGTTGAAATTGAGAAAAATTGACAACAATAACGTGAACGTTGGAAATTCAGATGAAAAAAAGTATGATACTGTAGAGTAGATTTCACAGATTGTTGATTACATATGAACGAAAGAGAAAAAGAATTTATACCATCTTTAATGAATTCGATTTTGAACAGATTGATAATACGTAATCTAAAAGAAATCGAAGATGAACCGTACCTAGAGTAATTCTGAGGGCCAACTTAATTATTTTGTATATTAAATCGATAGTTGACATTAGTAATTGGCTAGTTTTGTTTGAATGTAACAAGGTTTTTACTGTTTATGTATTTTAACTTTATTTGTCGTATTTTTACTTAAAATTCAGCAATGATCGCTTCTGTTTTACAAAAATAATTGATGTAACTAGGATCAATCGGTTTTTAAAGACCCAGATTGGAAAGCGATTTTTGTATAAAGGTATGCATTGAGCTTGAATAAATGAAATATTAGCTGTCACTGTTTAAATACACATGACAATATGAAAACTGTACAACGAAAATTATAAGGAACCGGTACAATTTATTTGACAAAACTTCTCTCTGCAAATGTGCGTGACTTTTCATTGAGACTGTTTGCTTGAGATTAAGAATATAAAAATAATCACGAACGCGTGAAACAAAGAAAAGGGAGGGAATGAAACTAGTGTTTATTTCAAAAATATGAGTGCTCGTGCACTCGCCTATATTTAAATTCTATTATATTTTCCCTCTACTACGAAATATAGAATTTTACCCTACCTTCCATCTTACCTTGGGGAATCTGCGTAATCGTCGGTACGTGATAAGGATAAGATCAGAATAGATACATCCTCTTCCGATAATTTCAATCTTCCTGAGGTATGGGTATGTAGTTAGTGAAACTTCATGAATTGATATTGATTTCGTTATTAATACTTGAATTCATATAGCAAATGGGGACGATTAATCCTTCGACAGTTTATACGTCACGACTTATCGATACATTGTTACGGTTTATTTTGCGATAAACAAGATGGACCACGTAACAAGCTATTTCAATTATAGCGTAAATAAGTATTTTAGTGCAAAATGGTTCAGATAAGAGTTGAATGGTTTTCAGTGGGGACATTGTTTGACACGTGGATTAGTTTATTTATAAATGGATGTGCAGGGGAATAAAGGTTAAGTTTATTTTTTCTTTTTTAAATGGAATTATATATTTTATGTTACATTAGCCAATCTAGCTTGTAATTTGATTACTGCGGATGTTTATGCAAATTCATATTTTTAGGAGTGTAGAAAAAGACAAGTGACTTAAATAAAAGTGTCTGCTACCTTGTAAATATTATAAAATATATTTCAGTTTCAATATTTTATGTATGTTTAGATTGTTTAGACATAGACACATTCTTATACATTTTCGGCCATTTAAAATTGCCATAAATGCATAAACAGCCGCAGTCCATTGATTACTTTCGGAGATATTTTAACTTCAATAATTCAAAGTGGAACAACTGGAACTGGTTTCGAAACTAATAATTTACAATTAGATAAACATTGCTACCGGTGAAATTTATACGATTCAAACGAGATTACAGAAAATTTGATTTGTTTATAGCACTTGCAATTTTTCGACATTTGGCGTTTATTTTCAGTTTTTAAAGTAAATGACAATTGTTATGGTAATCCGAGCAGTAGTAGTAAAATAAATATAGTAAAGTTAAATGAAAACTCTCTTTAGAATAATCATTTATATTACTTTTGCATTAATTTAATATATTTCATCTACTGCAATATCCACCAGCAAACTATGTTGCTGCTTTTTCCTGATTATACTGGGTGTCCTACCTAACTTGAGTTAGGTATTTTTTATGATATAGAAACACATGTTAGAGAAAAAGAATCGAAAGGAGGAAAAATAAAATAATAATAACTATATATATAATAATAACATAAATAATATGATAACTGAGGTCAAAATGAATCCAATTTCCTGTAATGCTATGAACTTGAGTACAAAAAATTCATACTGTCATACCAGTACAACTGTGCGTATTTTTACCCACATGTCGGGGTAAAGGTACACTGTCTGACCAAGTCACTCTTTTGCTTAATTAAAAAAAAAAAACCATTTGGCCTATCGTCAAATACTCGTTACATTTTATGAGTCTATTAAATATGCTACCGATAGCGCAAAAAAGTGTTCCTAATATCATGGTAGTTTCAGCTCAGTGAAACAAAAACGGCAACAGTGCGTCCTTTTACCCCGAATGACCCTACCATTTTCTCGACTTATCATTCTAATTAATAAAACTGGGTCTAAATTTCACTTTCCATTTAGTTTCTACCTTTTAAATTTAACTTTTGACAAAGCCTTCATCAAATTCAACTACGTATATGATATATTTCTGCAGTTGTTTCACTGTTAAATTTTCTTTTTACCCCCGCTGCAGCAGATAGAATAGAGATATGTATTTCAGATACACAAGTTAGTCAGAACACCCAGTATTCCGCCCGTGGAAACGCGGCTTTAGCCAGAACGAGCACATCCCGCGAGCCGTGAATCAAACAAAAACACGGAACACGGCCAATCGAGAAAGCATGCTATAGCCTAATGACTTTGGAACTTCGAAGGGAAGAAAAGCTCGGCCGGTATTTAGGAATTCTGATTCAGTGCGACCAAGTAAAAGTACACATTCGTTCCCATAATAGAAGTACACGTAGTACCGTTTCGCCCACGAGTCGCCTACGTCGCGTCGAATCAATTACCACTTGATTTGTACAACGGTCTGTACAGTGGAACAGATTGCCTTTCGATTAAACCCCCGTCCCGCGGAGGGTGCAAGGACAGCGCGGAGGGAAAAAAAGTCTACGAGCGTAGCCGGAGAAAATTCGATTTAATTGTGACCCTGTCAAAGAGGGATCGTCCAAACGTGAAATAATAACGAAACAGGAGGACAATCGATTGGCGGCGAGAGGGAGAGGAGGAAAGGAGGATCGAGGACGGGGGTGGAATGGATAATTGAGAACCTCTGTCGTTTGGTGGGTTTGTTTCAACGAGGCGACTCCGCTTGCCGGTCATTGACCCTGCGAGTGCAACCACCCCCAATCTCCCAGCCTCCCTCCTCGCTGCTAGGTGCCATGAAACTATTCTGTCTATCTTTCTTCCGTTCCTTATCCACCGTTCGCCGCGTCAGGTTACTCATTACGATTCTTTCTCTCCTTTTTAGACTACGTTGTGTCTCGAACATGGACAGAGTAATGGCCTCTCTCGCGTGGCAGAACACGCGACAGATTAGCTTCCCCTGTATCCGTTGCCCCTTTTGATTCTCACGAGGGACGCGGGAGCCGGTTCGGGTTCCTGATTACAGGTGTGGGTGATCGGATCGCGCTCGAAGGAACGAGGAGGCTCTCTTTTCTTTATTTTGTAATTGATTGAGTGGTACGGACGTGGTTGCCTCGCTTTAAGGTGATGGGTGAACGTTGAGCAACACCTTAGATCGAGGTAGGAAAGCTTATTGGTTCCTCTTTGCTCTCTAACACGGGGAAATTGAGAGCTAAGGAGAAAAAGAAAAGGATTCCAATCGTTAATTACACCATCGTAACAAAAATGTTGCAAGTCCTTGAAGGAGATGATTTTAAACAACTTTTTCCTTTGCGAAAATGTTAGATGTACCTTAGTTAAAGACTTATTAACGAAGAACACCAGCCAATCAGAGAGCGAGAACAGTAGACGAATCTTGGTGCGAATAAATAGCGAGCCAATGCTATGCATAGTTGTAGTCAGCGTTGAATTTCGACCACTGTACTCGCTCGCTAATTGGTCGGTGTTTTTTTGTTAATAATTCATTAACAAAGACCCACCTAACATTTTTGCTGGGACAAACGTTGTTTAAAATCATCTCAGGAATCACCCTTTTCAAGGATCTACAACATTTTTGTTACACCCTGTATATCGTTCATTTCAATCTATCATATATTTTGATTTGTGTGTATTATTATATATGAGTATTTGATTAATGTGATCGAACTATACCAGAATCATGGAAATCTTATAGTTTTATGCATATTGTATCTCCTAACATCAGAATAGTGTAAATGAACTCACCTGTTTTTCAAATATTACTAACACTGTAAGTACATAAAGAAAACTTTTACTTCTGCATGTTTTAAACCTAATTCATAATTGAGATGCTCATTTGCGATAACTGTTACTGTCAGAATAACAATAAGTTGATTAATTTGTCCTACCTTGCTTTGATTTTAAATATTGACACTGGCTGGTCTCTCCCACCGATCTCTCCCGGACTTACCCTAATATTTAATGGGAATCTGGCATTCTATCCCCACCCATGTAAATTTCCCAATATTCAATGTTCCTTTTCTCAGGAACTATAAAAGATATGTTTAAAAACTTTTTTTGTTTGATTCATCATTTTATTCTACGTCTTTTAACACGGAAATTTTTCGAGATATTAGAAAAATTATTCAGCTGTAAGTGCAATTTCTTTAAATTTTCTGAGAACCAAATTATGAAAATTTATCACAAATATAATTTGTAAAACTTTTGCAATCCCTCTCGTTAAATTATGCAGGGCAACAAGAGGAATCACACAAAAACAAGTTTTTAATGATATCTCTTATAGTTCGTGAGAAAAGGATATTGAATATTGGAAAAATATAGGTGGAGACAGAATGTCAGACTCCCCTTAACGCAGATACAGAAAACTTCGTAGCGTCATTCCTTTCCGAAAAAACTGAGAGAAAATGGTGGCCTTGAACGGTCTGAAGTATAATAATCGTTTGAAGACGAATAGCGAAATATGTCCGCGGTTTCTATGGCGTTGCTTAGGTTCAACGCAAAGGAGAATACGGGTCAAGTCTTTTTATAAAAGGCAAGGGCAATCTAGCAATAATGCAGCCCGATTTTCTCCCTTTGGGATTGTCGGTCGTGTTGGCCGAGGGGCAGAAGAGAACGGCGAGGGGTCACTGAAAACACATCGTTATTTTCTCTATCCGCAATTGCCCTAGCGGGAATCTCACCTTGGACCGTGCACCGCGCGTCTACGTGCATTTTCAGGGTCACGCTTGTTCGAGTTGATGAGATGTGTCTTCGATTCGATAAAATAAGAATTTTCTTAGGCGTCTAGAAGGTTTCGAGTGTTCCCTCGCGTATGTGAGAACGCAAGGAATTTTTATTTTTGGTCGGTAATCCTTTGTGACGTGCAACGTTTTTAGTCGTTTATTTTGGCTGCGCGGTAAATTGTTTTTTTCTCGAAAGTGCAGTCATAATATGTAATCAAAAACTGGTAATAATAGGTACAGTTTTTTTTAACAGTATGAATACAAGTTATGAAAAATAGGAAACATGGTGGAAACGACAAGGAACCTTAGATAGGTGTCTGCCTTCAATTTTTTACTCTTTTGGAAAAATTTGAAAAAGATGAAAAAAAATTTATTTGATATTTTAATGTAGTAGAAAAGTATGTAAGGGTACATTATTGAAATGTAGTATTAAAATATCTTGTCTAAATTAAAAATGCTATAGTAGTATCTTAAAAATACAATATGTTCAATAACATAGGTACTAAAATTTACATCAAATATACGGATATAAAAGAAACAAAGGAATACTTTTTTCTAATAATCAGTTTTGCGACGTTGAAGGGGCGGTTCAACCAAAAAAGCAAATCTATTTTCCGAAACACACAAAGTAGGTATCGTTTAATTCCACTTAATCTCGATCATTTTACAGGATATGTATTCTTTCTTTAATACGTCTAAATTATAATTTTTCCATGTCAGAAAAAGAAATTCAACATGCCGATAGTTTACACTTAAAATACAAATAAAAGAGACTAGAATACCAAGTTAAGCTCTTTGTAAGGAAAAATATTTTACACCTAATTAAATTCAAAAAATTTCAATATTTCGATAAAAACTTCCAATTATTCCTATTTCATATTCAATCTTTGAGGGTGGTTTTCATCCCTTTAAACCGAATTCGCGCAGATATAAAAAGATATGTGTCTCTTAGTTTTTTTAATATTACAACATATATGTATAATTTTATATGGCGAAATTGAAATTTTAGCAAAGAGGAGATATAACTAAGAGGCGACACTTCGGACGGCGCCTTTAAATTGACTGTGGTGCAAGGCAAATGTAATCTCTTTTTTCTACATCTGATTATGATAATTTTTAAATTTTAACTCCTTTTTAAATACGTAATTTAACTTTCTAAGTGTAAAAATGTTAATAAGTTGATAAATTTTTTTGTGATTTTTTGACGTAAGTTACATTTCGATACGTCAATCTAGTCCAATTATATAGGCCTTGGCGTACTTGACAAACTACGTACTTCGACCCCCTCCCCCTTGCTCCCCCCTCGGTGAATCTAAAAGAAAGTTAAAAAGTGGAATCGATGTCTCGCATACGACTCTATTAATGTGCAAAATTTCAAGCAAATCTGTTTGGGGTACTTTTAAAGGGTTTTTGAATACACTCCTTTGTCATTTACATTCCATGAATTTCCGCGAGACGAATTAATATATTTTTCACAGTCTTGGAATTTTCCAAAAACAAAATAATTTGTCAGTTAAATTTCCATTTTTCCGAATTTCTATCTGACGATTTAATTTGTTCTTTACATTCTTCAAATTTTCATCGAAGTTCATTCACAGTCTTAAAATTTCTACATGATTCCAATTTCCACATAATATATTATCTCGCTATTAGCAGTCTTCAAATTTTCCTCTGAGTTAATTCGTCAGTCCAGTCCTTTGAGCTTACGGCGAGTTGATTCGTCATTCAAAGCCCTCGAATTTCTACGTGACGCGTTTTCTCGTTAATCATAGCTTTCGAATTTCCTACGTGACACATTAACTCGTCAGGCTTGGCTATCAAATTTTCATGCGACGTGTTAATCCGTCAGTGATCACTCCTGAATTTTGACGCGACGTATTAACTCGTCATGCGTCACGCTGAAAACACAATCCTCAAGTCTCGACATATCCAGCGCGTTATCTCGTTATTCAGTTCTCAAATTTCCATACACCGAGTAACTTCGTCACCCAGAGTCCCGGCATTTCCACATGACGCGTTATCTCGTCAGTCACACCTTTTGAATTACCACGTAACGTGTTAACTCATCGGTTACAGCTCCCGAATTCCCGTATGACGCTTCATCCCGTCATCCACAGTCCTCATATTTTCACATGACGAATTAATTCGTCATTCTCATCGAACGAATTAACAACTGTATGAATTTGATCCCATTATTTTTAACCGTTCTCTATGACATTGTCTGTATATTATGTCTGTATACGTATATTTGTTATTGTCTGTATATGTATATTTTTAAACCGCTGCGTGAGCTCGCGTTGCTTTGTTGAATATGCAAGTGCAGTCGTGTATCACGATAGTGTGAACACGTTATACATCGAGTCGCACAGGTAAAACCAGAAACGTTTATCGATTTTTTATCCGCGTATGTTTCTGGTATCGGTGGAAAACGCAGAGATAAGCGCGCGCGCATCAATATAAATTTGGACAGCCGAGGGTGCTTTTTAAATATAACGTGTATAAACGAATAAACGCGAGTCACATTATTTGACTTCGTGAAACAAATTGGACTGTGCGTACAAAAATATTTATTCGCGGATAGCGCCGATAACTTTACCATGTTTTTTGCATCTGTTTATGAAGTAAAGAATGGAATTTATTCTTGCGTTTTGAGTCTATCGAAAAGAAAAGGATTATACTTCAAGCAAACCTATATTCGACTAAACTGTACATGCAGTTCCTCGTTTTACCAAGAATGATTCACTTGTTGTTAATGCACATTACAGTAAGTGACCATAAGTTGAGCACATAATTGATACGATTATCTCTATTTATACGACGAGGATAAAAGAAACGGTAACAAAAACCGTTACATACCTTCCGATGCCTTTTTCCTCTGTCCTTTTTTTTCATTTTAATATACTCGTTTGCATTTCTTATTACATGTGTCACCGGAAATGTTTCAGAATTTCTGCAAACTGTGATAATGTACACGCGCAGCACGTATAATTTCTCATTCTAGAACCTCTTCATTTATCTTCACAACATTTAGACTACATTTAAATATAAATAGCCATGCATAAATGCGTTTTTTTGTTTCGCTGAAAGGCGCACGTTCATAAATATTTTTTTAAAGTGCCACTGTTCTGGTATTCATATTCGCCTATGTGGTGTATAATTAATGTGTACCTTAATATGCAAATAGTGTGCACAGCATGCTGTTCTTTCTCATAAAGTGTTAGAAATCAATTCGTGTCGTTAGAGCAATATCGTAGTATGTAGATAACTGATCTTCATATCAGATGTGTTTATACTTGATATTCAGAATTTATGTAGCATCGCAAGAAGAAAAAACGAAGGAAATAGATGAGTAAAATAATTAAAGATAGGTGATAAATCTTAATGAGACTAGAAGATGATGGAACTTCATGGATATGAATGATAAAAAATTTTACTTCGGACAAAAAATGACTTAAGTATTCGTGTATATAAATAATTTTTTAAGTTTATAAAACATCAGTGAATATGAGATTAACACTAAAAGTACTAAGGTAGTTAAAATATACTATATGATTATACGTAAAAAACATTATGCTTACTTGAAATTAATGTTAAATAAAAGTAAAGAATATTACTTCTTGAATCAAGTATTTTTTCAAAAATCTTGCCGTATTTACGGCGTAGTACTTACGATTAGTTTAAATGTACTATGACTAATTCCAACAAGCTAAAGACTGATTACGAGGCAAAGAATATTTACAAAGTTTCAAACTTCAGTTTTTTCATAGATCATTTACTTTATTATATAACGAAACTAGTTTAATTTTAATGCGTTTCTCAAAACTATTACGATCCATTCTTGCTTTCTGTTTTTCATGTTCAACAATGTTAGGAGAGTTATCACTAACATCTACATTTCTTTATCCTTGATACTATATGTATGTGTATATCAAAAGTTCGCTGTCTGCATTCACGCTGACGTGTTAATTAAAAAAGTAATTATATGTCAGAAATTTTGAGAAAAACGCTCCACAAGACCAAGAAAGTAGAGAATATTTAGTAAGGTGGTTTAAATTAGAAAATATTTTATAATTATTTACAGAGAATTAAAAAAAAAACTACAACGAAAGGAGCCGCGTTCTTCCTGTATTTTAAGGTCAAGTTCAGTTCATGAGACTGTCAGACTTCGTGTCTGTAATTAAGAAGTCTAATTCTTCTTACGAGAGGATTTTTGTAGAGTATCTTTCAAATATTGTAATTAAATATTTTTAGATGTATAAGAGTACCCTCGTAACAATCCCCAAAATTGCAAAGAATATCTCGCTATATGTTTGAAAAAACAAGTTATTAGATGATAAAGTTATCAGTTTTTATTACAAAAACACTCTTTTTTATGTTTCTGTAACAATTCATATTAATTTGTTCCATATTCGATCATTTTCGGTACGAAAAGTGTTGTAGACTCTTAGAAAAATAGTAACACATAAAAAAGATATAGTCTTCATGATATAAATTCCATAGTTTTCAATCTAAATTCCTACATTGATAATAACTAGGCTGCAAATTTTGATGCAAAATAAAATCTTTGCACATAAAAATAAAGGATGATTAAATAAATATCCTTTTTTTTTTTAATTGCAACTCGTATTATATTTTTGATATTTTGTATATTTTGACATTTTCCCATAGCCTCGTAGATTTTTGCACATTTAGAATGAACATAAATGCATAAAACTCCGTAGTCTAATAATAACATATTTTTTAAAAATGGAGGAGAGGTGCAGTTTAAGATTTCCTAAGATAGCTATATGTATTCTCTCTTACGTCTCAATAAAATCTGGGAAAATTTTCACAAGGAATCTTCGTTAAAAATGCTATTAGAAATACTATTAACCATTATGCTAATCTCAAAAAGCCTTTCATTTATTTAACCCTGCTATTCTCCTCTTAAAAATCTCATTTAGTACAAATTAAATTATTGAAATTATTGATAAAGGTAGTTTGTGGGAAACCACATTTAAAGATTAAGTTCCTGCATTCGCACGTACCTAAACGGCTTCACTTTTTTGGTCGTTATTTAGTCATTTTTTGGAATTTTCGAATCAAACTACACTTAAAATACACGTAAAAGATATAGAGTATATTCTCTTGGAATGTAAAAAAATCCAAAAATCGAATTTTTGAAAATTACAAAGGTTACTACCCCCTTCATACAGACCATTACTCTGAATTAAAAAACAAATTCTCTATTCTTCTCTATCACTTCCTGTTATCATTTGAGCCCCTTAATTAATAAATAGTGTAAGTTCAAAATTACAACAAATGAGTCTACTATAAAATTAAATGGTATTAAGAATACTTAAAACATGTAGAGCTAATTCGCATATATTTTCTTTCATTTGAATAAAAAAATTAGACTAAGATTTGTATCAGAAGTAAAATCGTTACAGAAGAATGTAAAATAATGACTTCAATTTAGTATTAATAATGTGAATTAGTTTACCATTGAAAGAAATGTAATTTTTTTTTAAGTATCTTATCATAATGATTATTCTTTCATTTAATTTTCTCACAGCAAAGTTATATTCTGTTCTTCATTTTTATAAAGTATTAGAAAAGGGACTTACTTCACTCTTATTTTTTTTTATTTACGCAGTTTTAATCTCCAAAGGGAGATCATTCTGCAAACATACTTCAGTTTCATTATTCTCTTCCACAACAACTTCTACTCTTTCATATCTCACATTATAAAAAAATCAAGGACTATGAACCAGTCCAATATATTAATTTCCAGAAATACTCCCACACCTTTCCAATCAGTTCCCTCAAAACTACTTCCTCCAAAACGCCTAAACCCCTCCAACCCAATCAGCAAATGTTCAAACCAGCTCACGGCACGCTCGCGCCCATCCCTACACCCAAAAGCTCCTCGCTCCAATTAACCCAAAAAAGCAAAGCCCACCCAAAAACTCCCCACCACCGAGTCCGTCCGGTCGCCCCGAAAATCCATAAAAGATCAATAAACGAGGTCATTCTTCACGCACGTCTTACGACCGCGAAATCCTGCCAGCCGCCACCCCCGTGCGACATCGGGGGTGAGCCGGGGGTAAGACTCGTGGGACGTGCGTGTGTAAATACGGCGGCTACGTCGCGGGCGGCCGCGTACGCGAGAGCACGGCGCGGAGGGAGTTCGGGTCGGAGGAGGGATCCGTTATTGATCTTCTCTCCTCGCGCGTACTATCCGTCGTTCCCTCTAGTCGTTCAAGGCGAGAGAGACAGAGAAACAGAGTTCGACAGAGAGAGACGGAGAAGAGGGCTGCGCCCGCAGACGGGAGCGACACGAAATACCAGAAGGCACCGGTCGCGACGACAGCTCGTCGCGCATTGAGGACCGCGCGCTCCGGTTGGTGGCTCGAGCCTCGAGGCGAAACGCTCGAAACGCTGCGACGCGTTCGGACCTGTCCGGGAAGCGTGGCTTTCCCGGCGAGCGGAGCCGATCGCCGGCGTGGACCGACGGGAAGAGCCGAGCTCGCGGTCGGGGCCCGAGTCTCGATCGCTCGAAGCCAGTGGCTCAGTGCATGCACAGCGGCCGGCCGGCGTGCATAGTCGGTGACGACGCTGGTGCGCTCTCCCCGAGTCTCTCTTTCTCTCTCAGCCGTCTCTCCCGGAGGGAGGAGGAGGGATCCGTCCCTTTTTTTCGTCTCTCGCGCGCGCCGTCACGCTCGCGTCCCCCGTCGACGGAAGCCGCGCGTGACGGACTGGCCAACGCGGGGGACCTAGTCGTCGCCGCGCGCCGGGGGCCTCGTCGGCGCCGGGCCTCGGGGCCCGGAGGCCACTCGCGCGGATCATGGAGCGACCAGGCTCGTTCCGGTGCGGAACCAGCCGCGATATCTACTCGCGGGCGTTACCCCGTGGCCGTTCTCTTCTCGCGTAACGTTCGAGAGCGTCTCAGGCGCTGACAGCCGAGCCCTGCGCGCCGCCCTGACACCAAGGTACCGACCGAGCTGTCGCGTGCCTCCCGGTCTCCTGTGCGCGTCGACAACGGACACCGTTGGACGGGAACGAGCCCCGTCGAAAGCTCGTCAGGGTCCGGAATTGGGTTACGGATCGCAGAAGAACCCCCGGTCGACGTCGTCGCTTCTCTGCTTCTTTGGGTGACATGGTGCGTCCGAATCCTTGGGGGTGGGTAATCGTGTCTTAAGCGACGCGTCGATAGCGACTGTCCGAGGATCGCTGGGGAATGAGTGAGACACGCGACCCGGAAGGTCTCGCGGCGCTTCCGCTCGCCAGGGTTTTGGTGACTGGTGATCCGAGGATCCCAACCGTGGATCCGTTTTTCGCGAAACAGTGTCGTGCTGGGAGGCCAGGGTGCTCCCCTTTCTTCGCGCACGCTTTCTTTGAGAAGCGGCACTCGCGACAGCGGGTCATAATTGCTGCTCTGTAGCCTGGAAAAAAGACTCTTGCTTGGAAATCGAGGTCGCCGGGGGAGGGGAACAAAAGGGAGCGGCCTTTGTTCTTGCACGGTTTTCATTTCTCTTCCTCGGACCCTGAGATCCTTGGTTCCGGGGGATGGCTGACTGTCTTGCCGAGAAGGGTTGGCGGGGGTGAATCCTCCTCTCCTCTTGTTTACCTGACGCGTCGGATGCCTCGTGCCCATTAACGACCACGCGAGTTGACGCGAGACATCGACGAGGGAAAGCCGCACGATCTTCTTCTTCGTCGGCACGCGGAACACGTGCCGTCGATACGCGTTATCTCACGAATTAGTGGCCCTCTCCAAGGTGATCGAACCTGTACACGATCGTATTAATCGATTTTTGGACGATCCGACCGATTGTCTCTGTTCCTGATTACTTCTTAAAGCGAATGAAGTAACCTGAGAAGTTCAATTTCTGTGATTAATGAAATTCGAGATCTTCCTATTACTACGCGTTTTAATAACGACTGCGTTGGACTTCGTATTCGCCGTTTCTTCGTGCGAGAGTGAAGATTTTTACGTGCCTCTGCTTCCTGTTGTCTTCCCTTTCCTTCTTCCTCCCGGAAGACAAAGTAGGAGAAAAGCTCCGCCTCCCGAAGTAACTTCCCGCAGTTTAATTGGTTGCAAGGAGAAGTCTCTTAGGGGAAGCTGTTTCGTTCGGACGTGTAGTTCGTTTTGAAGTTCAAACAACACTTGGAAATGAAATCTGTAATTCCGCAGTGTGTGTAGTTCTTCAGTGCAGTATCAATGCTTTAGTGAGCTTGTGTTTGTTCGAACTCTTTAACACGAATCCTATTGGTTGATGCTGAAATCGCTTCAAAGTCGGTGTCCAAACTTTCTACTCCACGTCCAAATCCTCTGCCCTGATTCGATAAGTATCTCGCCCCGAATCGGTTTCAAATTTCTTTCTCAAGAGCAACGTTCCTTCGCTTTTCATAGGACACATTCACCCCCGAACCTCGGTGTGCCATTTTTTGCCACACTTTCAAAGCGGACTCGTGTCGCACTCAACCCCCGGATGTCAAGCGCGTCACTTACCATTCAGAGCAGGCCTAAACTTCGCATATTTTAGTCCCCCTATTCCACTATCCAAGAGCGCTAAAATCGTCACCCTGAACGTACCATTCGGACCACCTGACTACACTCGAACGACCCATAAACAGTACCCAACCAAATACCCTAAACACACCTCGATACACAGTTCCCTTGTTATTGTCTCGCTACTCAGACCCAGTAACGAGCTTCTCCATCCCAGGAACCGCTGTATCCGAATCTAGTTCAATTGCTGACGGCTATCCGAGTCTCTGGTTCAACAACCACCGAGTCGTCTACGGTGCGAGAGAGAACGAAGCCCAATTCCCGGAATCGTGGGCGTATCGGTAACGCCGGGTATCGGAGCAGTGCAACACCTAATGTAACGATATATCCATTTAAACCTTGAACACATTCATCCTTCATGAGAAGTCCACGCAAAACGCATCTCCAGTCTCCGGACACTCGATACTCAACACCGTGCTACCATTTCCGAGCTCAAGGTGCGCGTCTCTCCCATTGTACCACTGTCAACCTTTGCAACCTCTTCGCATTTCACCCGGCACGAGGCGTACGCGTTTTCACGTGACGCAACTGTGACCCCGGCTCCAAGAGCCCTTCGGAAACTGAAATTAACACGCTATCAAGTCGCAGGTAGAAGTGGAAAGACGGGGAGGAGGAGGGGTAGTCGCATCGGTACCGTAGAATACATCGCGAGCGAGCGGCCGTCTCATTTTCTGCTTCGTTCCGGGCACGGCACGGTGTATTCCCGTAGACGTCGTTAGACGCTATCGGACGTGACTTCACGGCAATCGATAGTTCTCCGAGAGACACGCCGGCCGGAGCTCCTCCTTCCCTCGCCGAAGGGGAGACCGGGAGGAGGGCCGGAGAGAGCGAGGGATCCAGACGTTCAGGAGTTGTTCCCTACGGTGCTTTGGTCATGCAGGTGTGATATGCGGTGTCAGGGGATCACTGGCGGACGTGAGGCTAGCTCGAACCGTGTGTCTGTGGGAGCGGGAAGGGGAGGAATCGGTTGTCAAAGAACAGTGAGAGGTACCAGGGGAGGATAGACGAGAAGAGTGATGTCTGTGAGTGTGCGTCGAGAGGATGGGAGCGAGAGAAGATCGCGAGGAAACTGTTCGGTAGAAGAAGTCCCGTAGGCGAGGTGCGCGCGTGATTTTGACCGGTTGGTGGATACGTGATAAAAAAAAAGGGGCTGGTGACCGGGAGAGGAAAGCTGGCGTCCCAAACACGTGAGGGTGGCTCTCGCGGGACTCGGACCCGTCGACGGACCAACGGTGGGTCCCTGTCCAGCCGAGGAAGCGCCACGGGCATGCAATGCGGCCTGTGCGCCGTCGTCGCGGGACTCTTCCGGCGAGCCATGTGCATCGCGGGCAGCAGACGCGGCTCCGGCGAATCCTGCTACCAGGAGCTCACCACCGACGCCCAGGTCAGGCAGCACTCGCAGGTCGCGCCCATAGAGACCGGCCTGAAGGCGGCCGAGATCGCCGAGCACGTGAAAGAGGCCGTCGAGACGCAGGAGGTGAGAGAGCTTTACGATCCGCTTAGATCCGCTTAGATCGGTTCGATCGATCCGTTCGATATGCGATCGAGACGGCGATGCGCGGGAGCGTGATAGCGTTGAACTTCACCGCGGTTGAGGAAAGGTCAAGGGTCCCCGTTTCAGGAGAGTTTCTCCAGTAGCAGCGATGGCCTGTTGTTGCTGCTCGCCGGTTCTCTGTGAAGATTATTTCTGTCGATCGTGGGAGGTTGAGGGAAACTTTGGTCCCTTTCTGGAAGAGTTTCTTGACTTGAGTTTACTGCGAATGATGGAATTGTGTTTCGCGTTGGAGATTGTGTCGATCGTTGGTTTACGCTGACGAGCGTAAATCGATTAAATCTGCTTAATCGATGTATGTATGTTGCTGGATGAAAAACACAAAGGATCATTAAGTGACCTTAATAAACTCTGCGTACACTGATGGCAAAAAGTTTAGAGACAGCATGATGCGCTTAAAACTTAAACCATTTAGGTACGAAATATCTGTGGCTGCAAGGAAAAACGACGCGTCAGATTTTCAAAAAAAATTGAGTTTAACTCGAATCTAGAAAGCAGAATTTATATTATTATCACAGAAAAAGTCTATGAAGTGAATTTTTCCTTCGAACACGAGGTTTTAATAAAATTCAAGACCATTGGTGATCAAAACTTTAAACGCGAATATCTCGAAAATGAAAACATGAGGTGTTTAAACATGGCAGTTCAAACTGGTAAACATTTCAGTGTTTTCCTATGGTTTTGCCCTAACATCGGTCTCAACAAGTGACATACTTCAGTTTCACTGTATGATTCTTGTTTATTAAGTATGCAGTTTCCGACAGACACTATAGAAACAAGAATTGAAACAAAATTATTTTAATTTTTCTGTGTAAATCTCGAATGTTTACGAACACGTCAGAGGTTCAGTACAAAATTGTACATGTTCTACACACGCTGTAATTTTTCAAAGTCGATTTGAACCTCCGATTGTTTGCAGTGTGGGAAAATCAGGATAAAAAAAAGCCTTCGAGAAAAATGCGTTTTAAATTCTTGTTACGTATTAAAGTACTTTTACTTGTTTATATCTTGCTTGATGAGTTTCAGCAGAGTAATGTGATGTTTCTAGTTAGTTATATTTATTCAGAAACGACAGAATTATCTAAAAATGCAATAGAAAAAATCAATTTTTCGACTGCCTAGTTCCCTTAATATAACACTAGGTTCAATATTAGTATTTCCGTCATTTATTAGATCTAAGCTTTGTTGAACGAAATCTATTATTTCTAAACTTTTTGTCAATAGTAGTCTTGAAATATATTTTAACGTTTGAAAAAAATATATACCCATCTATTCGGTCTCGTGAATCACTGTATTTGCATTTTAATTGCTCTACATGATCCAGAGCTCCGGCAAATGCATCTGAATTCGAGATTATTCAATATTTCATAACGAGTGATTTGACACAGCGTTTAATATTAATATTCTCTGGTCTTGAAGCGCTTTATTCGTCTTACGTGGGAGAATTTTACTCCATCTTATGACTATTTGTTAATTGGAGTAGGATGCGTTTATTATTCTTATCCCTGCTCCAGCGAACTCGTTATGAATCTTCAAATGCGACGCTAAGGTCTTTCACGTTTTTACGTATAATTTCTTCAAAAATTGTAAAAACATTAAATGGAGTGCCTTCAAGGATCCAGTTTAATGCTGCGTAATTAAAACACTGAAAAGAAGAGTAAAAGTAATCTTTTGAAGTAAATCCTTCGTTAGTAGTTTAAATAGTAAAATCTTGCTGGGACCATGCAGACGTGCGTTACTTCGAAATTATGGATGAATTTGGTGAATTGAACATTGTTGTGGAATTGTTTTAACTAAATTTTAACTAAATCGTTTGGTGTTAGTACAAAAATCCTTCAGTATGAAGGTACAAACGTTCCCCCTTTTTTAATATAGGTACTTTATTCAACAAATTTCATAATTTACATACTTCTGGGTAAAATTTAGATAAATTAATTCAGATAAGAAACCAAAAATTTTCCGCTGCTAACATAAAAGAATCAGGAAAACAATGGAGCAAGTGCATAATTGTAACAGAGATTATCTCGAAAAAATGATAATTTATGAAATTATTGAATAAACCATATTAAAACTGCATTCGTTTGTCTCCTTAGTTACTGAATGATCCTCGTATTAACATTCACCAATCTTATAGTGTGTTATCTGTCTCGTACACGAGGATTTCACTCGACCTTGGGTGGCTGCGTAAATTCTGCCGGGATGTGTTTAGCGTTTTTATGGATACACTGACGAAGTTGTAAGTCGTCGTAGAGTTCTTTCAGCTCAATTATTAGATAGAACGTCTAGTATTCCTAATACTGATCAGTGTCTCAATTCCGTGATTTTTATTTCACGGAATCTCATTCCGTCTTTAAATAAAATATAAATTGAAGTAGGATAACGTATATAGATGTTGACCTTACTATACAATGATTGACCTTTTCGAGAAAAGTAGAAAATATAATACAATCCTTTTCTTATGTAGTAAAATATTAATTGTATTCGAAACAAGAATGTTTGGATCTTTGAAATATGTGTAATTGATCAAGATCAAGATCTTTGAAATGTAAGAAAAAAATTCTATTATATTTTTCACTTTTCTTGAACTGATAAATCGTTGTTAGACTGCGGATGTTTATGCATTTTTGGCAATTTTCATTATGCGGAAACCTCTAAGAATGTACATAAGTGCAAAAATATATGAAATATCAAAAGAAAAATACATTTTATAATGTTTAGAAGATACGACGTATTTTTATTGAAGATTCAGTTCTTTTTCTGTGTCTGTAAATAAACATCCGCAGTCTAATCATTGTATATGGGAGTTAACAACTATGCGTTACCTAGATAAAAATAAATAAGTTCTTAAACATTGATGTTAGATAATGACCATAAATAGCATAAATATTATCTCTGATTTAATGATATCTATGATATTTCTCAAATAATATTGATCAGTGAATTATTTCTTTTGATTTAAAGTTTTGCTTCTATTCGAAATAAACACGCAATGATTTGATGAAGCGTTTAGCACTTACACAGTTGATTACACTGATTTGTGATTTTATTGATTTCAACTTTTGTGAAATAATTGGACGAATGAAAATTTCTTAATGTAAGGAGTATTTGAGTGGAATCAGACAAGTGCTGCACGTTTACCAATAGTTAGTATCCTTAAAGTCGAAAGCCTAAACAACGCTCATCTCGTTATCGCCTTATCAGTTATCTAGGAGGGCAACACCCTGTGTGCAGTCGCTAATTTGTGCAAATGTTTTGAGCAACTAAACGCGTTGGGCGATCAGTGCCTTGTTAGCTATGAGTCACTAAGGATTCTGACTGATAAGTCTTGACTAGCTACTTGCAAAGCATTGTTCATTTCTGCGTGTACCTTTTGCTTCAGAATATTTAATCATCTTTGTTAAGGAGTTAAGCCACCTTGTAAACCCGAAAATCATTTCTAGATTCCAGAGTTTATTTTGTGGCGAAATCATAAAATAAACTAAAAAACTTTTGAATGGGTTTATTCTACATGCCTCATAATGTAAAAAAATGTGCAACTATTTTCTTTTTTAACAAATTGACATTGCTAGAGCTTTTCTATTTTTGCAGGTTTTAAAATGTCACTTTCTACGACTCGCAGTAGAAGTCCAGTATGCTTTGACCCAGGATAAAAAATCAAAATTTTTCATTATGCGTATGAAATTTACTATAGGAATACATAGGGATTTGTCAAAATATTGATTTTTGTGAAAATAGTGGGTGTTTATAGATAGAGTATCAATTTTAGTCACAAAATTTCGCCTAAAATTATCTGGGACAGAAAAATGTTCAATGGATCGTAATATCTACATTTATTTCTTGGGATAATCTATACTTTAGAAGATGTTATTACAATTTCAAGTGAATCGGATAAAAAATATTCATGTTATGCTGCAAAACTGCAAATCATACAGATTGGAATTTCAAAACCTGCGAAAATTGAGGATCCCTAATAAGATCATTTTGTTTAAAACAAGGATTCAACAAATTTTTTGTAAACTATGTAACACATAGAGTAAAGGCCAAAAAAAAAGTTTTTTTTTCTTTTATAAGTTTGCCACAAAAAATTCTGAAATTCACGCATGCTTTTTGGTTTTCTCAGGTGGTCTTCGGGTCTTTTTTGACCCATTCGAGTATCTTATTTCCTTTAACAATTTTTCTTTTTGGGAAAATTGTGAGTTTGGAGTTAATATTTAAGCTTATTATTTTTTAACACAAAATATACAAAATATCAACAATATTATTCAAGGCAAAATGTTTAGAACATTAAACGTTCTATTTTTAAGTTCCCCATATTTATCTGTGCTTGCAAAAATTTTATTTTGATAAAGATCCGCTATCTAGTTGTGACTTTCATTCTTGGGAAACGTTCTATCACTTTCATTGACTTTTAGCGTCAAGAAAACAAATGAGTTGTTTATCTATAAATATTAGTATCTTTAGCTTAATCTTCCGTAAGCAATTTTAGGTCGTTCTAGTATAAGCGATATTTAAAATAACCTCCAAATTTATATTAATATTGAGAAAAGGCTTCTTCGTCTTACGTCGTGTAAATTATATTTAGAAGTCTTAAATCGAGGTTCAAACACGAGATTCATCTTAAACTGATACGTAATAATCAATTCTGCTCTTTTGCAGATGCTAAATTTGACTTACTGTCCAAAATTGATTTTCACTTGGGAGTTTCCGTTTTAGAGCTCAAATAGGTCACATATAGGAATTAAAATAAGAAAGTCTAACAGGTAATTTGATGAGAATTTTAAGAGTTTATGTAATAGAAATCTTAAATCATAGAAATTTATTTTTCTTTCATACGATACAATGCTACTAATTGCATATTGGAATAATTCAATTAGAGACTTTAAAAAATCCACTAAATTAATGGATTATTTAATCTCTAAGCTATTGTTTAAAAATTAAATTTATAGCACACTTTTAATAAAGTGGTGACTAAAACAATTAATACTACACTAATGTCTGTGGATAGCTATTTCTTATATCCCAAATACCTCTAAATATATCTCTAACTAACAATTCGTTAATTATTAGACACAGAGGATTGATAGTTATCATTAGACTGCGTATTTTTGCGCAAATTCGTATTTTGACAAACACAGAAAAAGAAGTGAAATTTTAGTAAAACTGTATTCTGTCTTTTACATGTCACAAAACTTTTGAAAGTTTTGTTATTTTGTATATTTAAGATCTATGTACATTCTGATACATTTTCCCATATTTAAAATTGCCATAAGTTCATAAAAATCCGCAATCTAATCATCATAATCAAAATGCATATTGATACGCTTCCGAAGAATAATTTGAAAACTATTTTTCGAATAGTCCAAAATATGACAATCGTGTTAATCAAACAACGTTATATTAATACGTCTGCTATCAACGATTGCGAGAAATAAAGTAGTCTACTTTATCCCAGAATTCTACAAAACACTTCAATACTATTTAGATAAACGAGAAAGAACAGGTAAATTTCCAAATAATCCAAAATCAGCCTCAAAAGCGAGAAATAGATGCACAGACAATTTCCCCTAAAAATAGCAAAATCATCCCCAGAAAATTGCTCTTTATTCTCCACAATCTCACAGTCCTTGTCACTTCGAATTTACAGCGACCAAACACCGCACTCGCAGTCATTTACACCCATCATTCGAAACTCGTAATCCGTAACTGCATCTCTATTCCACCTTCTCTCTCCGTCATAAAAAAAAAAAAGGACCTCATCTGGAGCAGAAAATTTCGATCACATGCCCCTCCGTTCCCCCAGGGAAAAAATTCCCTCGATGTTTCAATTTCGGCCTCGCCGAGACCGGGGTCGCGTCCTCGCCACCCTTCCTCAATTTCCTTATCAGGGAATCCCCCGATTGTCGCGTGCGCTCGCGCGGTCGCGGTCTCATCAATACAACGGCGTCGATAAGCGGCGATAATGTTTGTCATTTCGCCGAGTGGCCTCTTCGGTGCTCCGTCTTGCGCCCGCGAGTCTCTCCTCCCCCTCCGTCCCGCTATTCGCCGTCAAGGAAGATTTTAAAATTAGTCTTAAGGTCAAACGTTGGTAGCTGTCGTCATCGTTGTTCCTGACCTAGACTCGCTGGGGTGTAAACTTCGGAACGCAAGCACGCGGGGACAAGGTGCGAATGAAAAGAAAGGAAAGGCTCGACTTACACACTCGAGCGGCGCGGCGCAAGCTTGCTCGCGCCTCTCGCTCGTCCCCGCGACGAGCCGTCCGTGACGTAAACTCGACGCGGCGCGGCGCGTCGAGGCGCGGCGAGGCGGAGCACGCGAGCCGCCGCGTCGCGTCGCTATATTAAAAGTCGATTATCGCGATTTCGAATTCATACGTTGCCCGGCCGATCGACGCGCGCGCGCTCGTTATACGCCCGGCGGAATTGCCCTCTCTGCTCCCTTCTATTCGATAATGATGACCGATAAGCCGCGCCGCCCGCGAACGATCCGAGTCGGTTTAGGGTCGGTTCACATTACCCGTTTAGTTGGCTGTCGCCCGTCGCAGCCACTCCGATGGATTCGGAATCGTGGCACTCGTATTATGCTGTCCGCTAATTGACGGACGGTCGACATTTCAAATTTATTGACAAAGTTTTTGATGGACGGTAGGACGAAGACGGATAATGTAGTTAGGCCCTTACGGAGGCAGCTGTTTAGTTAGAGGGAATTTAGCAGAGGCAGTTGTAGTTCTGGGTCTCATTTTCCGTAGCAACTCGGTTTTTAATTTTCTAATTTATATGCGTTACAAAATTTTTGAAAGGTTTATGGAATACCTTCATTTGTAAATTAAAGCGATTCAAGGAATTGTTGAAATTAGTAGATAGTTATTAATAGGATGACTGTATTTTTCAATAGCATTTTAAACAGAAACGCATTTCAAATTTCGGAGGCCCTGGGCGCTTCATTATGAGACTTCAAAAAAAGAAGTCTATATCAGTAAAATGAAACTTGAAATTGGAAGATGTCAGGTTGGAGATTTAATTTTACGTTAGAAATTGGAAGATTTCAAGTTGCAGATTTAAAGCATTTAAGTTGCAGATTTAGAAATTTTAAAAGAGGAAATTTTCAAGATTCCATGTTGCAAATTTGGAAATTTCAAGCTGTGGATATAAACATTTCAGATTGGAGATTTTAATATTTCAATTTGGAGATTTATAGATTTCTAGATTCAAATTTTGGAGATCTGAAAATGTTGAAGTTGGGGATTTGAAAATATGAAATTAAATATTTAAGTCGGCTTTTTTCTTGTTTCTCATCAATTATTCCCACATCATTATGAATCTAAACAGCGAAATTTTCAGGAAATATATTTGTTTACGGATTTGTTTACGTTTTTCTTAAAATTTAACACATTTTTGACTAAAATAAAATGCATAATTCAGTTAAAAAAGAGCAAACGAACTTATTTATCAACCTAACATTGTATGTTTATATATTTACAAAGTTATTTTTTGGTTTACGTAAAGAATGTATAAAATCCTATGAATACTCCAAAATAGTAATAATTCCGTCATAGAATTTCTAGGTGCTCTTAATATTTTCTTCAGTTTCCAAGGAACATAAAATCTAATAATCATTCTCAGGAAACTGAAAGTAGCGAAAATAAAAAATCGTCACTTCATTTGTATAATATATTTAGAACAACATTTTGAGGTCAATTAAAGCGTCAAGGAATCGTGTAAATTTTGTCGAAAGCGAGACTAATAGTAAGGGAAAGTAAAATTTCAGTACCGAGAAATGATAGAAATCTTTGAAATGATGGTGAGTTTATAATTGCCTCCTTTAGCTTAATTGCTTCAATTATCATTCTCGAATATCCTAGAAAAAGGAGGGTTTGTTTTATCTTTTTGGGAAGAATAAAATTATTTTCATAAATTAAAGTGTTTCTAGAGTTCTATGCAACACAAAGAATATTCTGATTTTGTTAAAAAAAAAAAAACCTTTGTGAAAGTTCGAATATTTTGAAATACCCTGGAGAATGAACAGTTTGTACATGAAACGTTTTAGCTGAAAATATGATGTAATAGAATCTCGATTATCGGAGCTAATATAATAGAGAGACAAAAACTTTCAAATAATGGAACGAGTTTATAGCTTGAAGCTTTATGCAGTTTAAATATAATATTAGACGTTTATGACAATTTTAACTTAATAAATATGCAATTGAAACTGTTGAGAGATGTCAAATTACACAAAATATTAAGAATATGATTCAGATTACAGCACTTAGAAAATAAGACACATTGTTGTTTAAGTTTCAATTCTGTATTTGTGTTAGCAGAAATTTGATTTGCATAAAAATCCACAATCTAATAAATAATACTACAAATGACCGCAAACAAAATAATTGCATGAAAAATAGATCCCACACCTTTGTAGCTGCGAAATCATAATGTATACATTTTTTAACACACATGCTTTTGATATTTGAAATTTTATATTAAAAAGAAAAACTTCCATTAATTGATAACCTGAAAAAGACAAGTTAACTCGTATGGAAATTCCTATAATTATCGTTGGAAAAATGTAATACCATTTATCAGTAAAATTTAATATTAAAATATACAAAAATTAAGAAAATGAAGGGTAAAGTCATAACTGCAATATATTATATAAATAGGACAACGCAATTTACCTTTTAATCACTTTCAAGTGCACAGTTTTAAATACAGTGTAGAGATTTCCTTTTGAAGAATGATTCCTCTGGTGATTTAATAAATTCACTCTTTTTTTATCAAAAATATATATAATCTTTATTTTCTGCACAGCTAGCAAAGCGTTAATTCAATTTTTTTGAAAACCTTATTTAAACTGAATAGAAATGTGAAACAAATTCTAGAGACTTTAGCTTCTAAAATTAGGTCATTCAAAAAAGTAGTCCCGAATTCTTGTATTAAAATACAGCAATGTATTAGTACTAAAATTAACTTATTTCTATGTATATTATTTCATTTCTACCTCAATCATAATTATTCTTCAAAAGAAACTTCAACAGTATTTTTTAATCGAGCTCATCCTTTGACTGTTGTACAAGTAATTTTTCCCGTTTGATATTATTACTGAGTTAACTATAAGTTATAAATTAAATTGACAGAAATAAATATATGATGGAATCTAGTATAAAGAAGCTGATATCTTGTTATCACTAAACACTCTAAAATTAATAAAATAGTTACTCCAAACAGTTTTATTATAGTTATAAAGTTAGTGAGTTTATCAGATTATCGTATCAGATGAAACTTGTAATAAAGATCATACAACGTGGCAGTGAAAGTGTCAACGATAACAGTACAAGCCTCCGAGTTGTAACGAGCTTTCTGCTGTATCAATTCTTCCAACCATTCTGATTTCACCGAACTCTTTATAAATAACGCTGGATATATTATACAACCTTGTCGAGAACCTTGTTGACTAATCTGTAAGTACTATGAATCGCTTCAATTCATTTACTTGATAATAGCACTGCGTCTTGAAAATTTCTAATAAGTAGACTGCATGTTCATGCATTTATGCCGGTTATAAATATGCATAAATGTAGGAGAACATGCAGAAATACAAACGCAAAACAAATGTCGAAAACATGTTGCAATATTTAAAAGACAGCACACATTTCAAAATCTTCGTCCGCGTTTCCAACAATATGAACTTTACATACATAAAAATCCGGAGTTCAATAACAGAATAACAAAATTTCGCTTTGGAAAAAATCTCCTTCTCGTCTATCACAATCGTTAGAAGGTTCCCAGATTACAAAATGACCAAAGATTTCCATTTCCTCATCTGGCGAATCTCATCTAGAACCTCGTTACATCTATCAGCTTCGCGCTCGAATTCTCTCTTAAATTATTCCTTAGCACTCCGCGATTGACTTCGATCCTCGTCGAGCGCGTACCATGTCCCAGAAATTTGATAACGCGTCGCCCTGATCCAAACCCGAAGAGAAACGACTCGCACGCGACCTAATATAAACTCATCTTATTCTACACTTTCAATCGCCTTCTGTGAGTTATTTCCTCCACGATTATTCCAATAATTTTTCGCGTTGCAAAACGACCAAAGATTCTCATTTCCTTCGACGATAAGTTCCCATCTACCTTGTCGCATTCGAGGCTGAATCAAAGCCGACGGTTTTCGATCGATCGATCGATCGCGACTACCGATCGCGAGGGAAAACATTCGAACGTTCCGCGTTGTTTTTGCGAGCTTGCACTTTGATATTTGCCTCGAAGCGGCGCGGGATTACGTATGAATCTTTGTTGCTCGACTGGATATTAGCTTTTCAAACATCGTTCAACATCGAATTCGACCTTGCGCAATTTATTTCTCACCCGAAGACACATTTCCATTCATGATGTGCATGCGCGGGGAATAATTGCACGGTACACGTTCCATTCTTTACTCTGTCACGTTTAACACCGAGCCAAGACGACGTTCGATCGATCATCGATTCTCTGTTCGCGAACGAAGGATTTCGGGAAACGATGTTCTTTCAGAGCCATTAACTCGGATTTAGAATATCTCCGAGTTATCGATTGAACGGGATTCACGAACGAGGAATATTTATTAGATTGGACGTATTTTGCCAACGTAAGATTATTGAAGCACCTACCCGACCTACATTTCGAATATCTCCAAATTTCTGATAGTCCGATGGATCAGGATATCCAGAGACAACAGTGGTAACCACGATTTAAATTCCATGTCGCACAGTGGGGCCCACAGTGGTTCAACGTCCGAAAAACCTGATCAAAATCCCTAAGTATAAAATGTTTTGTCATCAAGTTTTGAATCATTTTGCATTGAAGTTTCATGGCCAATAATTTATAATAAATGAGTGTAAAAACATGATTATGTCAATTGCCTCATCTATTATGTCTCCTCGATTTTTAGAATTACAGTTTTCACTGTTTCCAATAATTTTTTTTTTAAAGAAACTAATATAACTAAACAGCATTGCATAGTATGCCAAAAAGTCGTTCACGCATTTTATTCTCCTTGCTTTGAACTCTTCCTCAGAAGGTACATTATTGTTAAAATATTGTATTGAAGTGTGGAAACACAAAATTGTTGAGACACTCAAAATTGCATGCATATTACTAAAGTTGTTTGATGGAGTCTTCGTTTGATTCAGTCTTCGTTCTGGCATGAATTTATAGCCTCTAATGTCCTTAATATGCTACTCGATTCTTTATAAATTTTTAAATCATAGAAGTTTTGATTCACTTGAAATATCATGTAGGGTAAATCACAGTGGTGTGCGGGATCCCGAAAATATTCGGGATTCCCGAGAATATCCGGGATTCCCGAGAATCTACGGGATCCCGAGAATGTACCGCATCTAGAAAATATCCGGGATTCCCAAACGACGTTATTCTCAAAAACTGTAATATCTAATCTTCGCGAACACAATGGCTTTCGGATTCTCGAAAGTATCAGAAATATGGAGAAACAGATATTTTCGAGAATCTCAAACATTTTCAGGATCCGGTTCATTCTCGGGAATTCCGAATGTTTTCGGGATCTCGAACATTCGCAGGAATCCCGAATATTTCCAGGATCCCGAAATTCTCGGGATGTTCCTAAATATAAAGCGCCTAAATGCTTCATTGAATTGAGTCAATTTAAATTCTCATACTTGTCCATTATTCTTTACAATGTAAAAATATAAAAAATCACATAATACACTTATTGTGTAAAGATGATGTAAAAATCAAATGTATTTATCACGGTTTTGCCCGAAATACCCCGAAAAATTCGGTTTTTGATTTTTTGAACTACGGCGCACCCTGCCAAAAAATCTGAAAAAAATTGTGAATAATAGTCGTACTATTATGTTGTTACTGTAAAAATAAAAAAGTGTTCACTTTAAAACTTCACTACAAAATCTGCATTTTTCTGATTTTTTTTGAGTTTTTGATTTTTCATACTTAGGATATGCATTCGAAAAATCTGAACAAATTCTATAATATGTGGCACCACGTTTACCATGTTCCAGAATTTTTGCAGAATTTTCGCATTCTGTTAAATAGGGAAAATGGGGCAAAAACCGATATTTTTAATTTTCCCTATAACTATCCCCCCGATTGAGATAGGGGGTTGAAAATTGGTACAGAATGTTTTCTATTGATACTCTATCGAATCTTCCCGACAAAAATCGGCTCAAGGGCACTTTTGACCCTCTTATCCTGCTAGACCCTTTCTATTTTCTACGTGAAAAAATTTTGTACAGCTCTTTAAATATATCTCTATAACATACAATAAACCCAGAAAATACTATAGTACCGATTTTCGTAAAAATCTAATAACTTTTTCATCTACGTGTCCACCATATTGGATCAGCCCTTTCGTTTTTGACAATTGCAAGTTTCGATTCGTAATCGGGAACCCCGAAAACATTGGGACACACCGCTAATATTAGAATCACGGACAAACCTCGTAATTTTAGTGTTTTTCAATATGTTTGAATAATCCTTTTTTTATACTACTTTGCAATAGTCAAGTGTTATGTTCATAAGAGTGTTTACATAGTTGAGATATTTATTAGGTATTGATAAATGAATTGATAAACTTCAGACATTGGAAATTAGAACAAAATAAGAAAATAAACCAATACAAACATATTAAGGTATTGGAATTATACAATAAAATAATAATATTAGGAACACTCAGTACTTCATAGTAATAAATGGAAGAGATACTGATGTGTATGAATGCTTCATAATTACTGCTGACTAATTATTATAACATAACCTGAAATAATATATACATATAATAAACATAAATCGTTTCCACTTAACGATGAAGCAAAATTATTATTACAATAATATAATGTTATACATATATGTATATATAATAATAATTTTGCTTTATCGCTAAGTGGAAGCAGTTTATATTTCGATGTTGGTCTCAAGTGGCTGATGTATGGATCAGATATTTGTATTAAATATTACTCCAGTTTCGGAAATTTAGTTTGTATCTTTTTATGTTACCAATGTTACACCAAATTTTACGTACAGCCGGCTATATGGGATCATAATAGATAATAGTACTTCATTAACGATTTTAATTATTACATAGCGTCATTCGGGGTAAAAGGACGCACTTTTACTGTTTTTGCTTCACTGAGTCCAAACTACCACGATATTAGGCACACTTTTTTTAGGAACACAGACTCATAAAATGTAACAAGTATTTGACGATAGGCCAAACGGTTTTTTTCTTAAATTAAGCAAAAGAGTGACTTGGTCAGACTGCGTACCTTTACCTCGACATGTGGGTAAAAATACGCAGTCGTGTGCGTAAAAGTTCGCATGTAAAGTAAAAGTATACATTCAGGTGCAGTAAAAGAAAATGAACAAATAATACACACATGGAACATATTTTTATATTATTTTTAATAAATGAAGCTAAAGATGACAAAAACAATAGAAATTAGGAACTTCAAATTTGGGAAACCATCATAAAATTATAATTTTTCATGGATTCAACAAAACGAAATTATGCTCAAGCCTTTATCAGAGCAAATATGTTTTTACTCCAAATATTATTAAGAGTTCAAAAACAAGTAGACAGTAACCTAAATACAGTTTGCAGCATGAAAATAGCACAGTGTAAGAATGACTTGATTTCTACTCGTTGAATATTGTAAATTCATTCAACTTGTAATAAACTTGATTCTCACTTTACCATAGTATCTAATATCACTAAAAAATTATTATGCTGCCGGCTACCAAAAAATTAAAAAAATCTTTTGCAACAAGCAATAAACAAGATATCTACAACAAAGCATTAAACAATTCTATAAATTCTTGCCAAAAATGTTGACTGTTGCCAATAAATATAAAAGAAAAATCTGCAAGGCAACTAAAAATACCAATGATTAATTTGTCTGTAATTACGATTATTTATACTTATAAAAAAAATATAATTCACAATGATCAGTCAACAAAAATCAAGTCATTTTTATGTCTTCTCTTTTTGTTCCGAATTGTATGAACTAGAAATTTGTTCAAACAAACTCACAGATTTTTAAGAAAATTCAAATCTACTTTTTCTTCTCTTGCATTGTCAAAAGCAAAGTAAAAAGTTGAATAAATTATTTCAAAACGAAAAGAACACCTACTAAAGTATAAAACAGGAAATAGCCTGCGACAATTTTGCATAAAAAAGACGTCTGTCTCGATTTAATCAGCTTAGATCCCTATCTCGACATATCATCTTAGATCGAATCAAGTCTATCGCTTACAACGAAAATCTATTCAATGTCCAATCGAATCGACAAGTCCCGAGCTTGCGACGATGATTCCCTTCTCACCAATCGGGATAATTAGCGATACGCTACTATCGCGAAGTAGTCTAATGGTTATTTCGTAGACCGGTTCGCAATACTGCGGCGTAAGACTCGCGTGCTCGTAAACTACGCGAAACAAGTTTACGAGACGGGACGATAATACGGTTATCGCAGCTGCTGTGCCTGACCTACGCTCGAAAATAATGTGATCATTCCCGCCGCAATCGGACCTGGGAGAACTTCGAGAATCGTCTGAGAAGGTATACAGCCCCGTGAACAATATCCGGATATCCTCGATGCGGAAGGTTGATGTCCCATCAACGAGGAGCTTTCGAAATGCAATTGTAATTCAAAACGTTGGAAGAAGCATTTGCTGATGGTGCTATAAAGTACGTGTAATTTTAGTAAGTACCTTGAAAGCGCTTCTCCCTTATTAAAAAATTCTCCAGCGCGATAAAAATATAATGCTTTTTTATATAATAACAGCTTCGGAAAGTTTACTTTTAAAGGGAGAGTTTCAGAATTGTTCCTGAAAGGAAACTGATGCAACAAACTTGCGAGGTTTTACTAAAATTGAAACTACTTAAAATTTGCTTTACCTCTTTACAGTTTTTCTTTTCACTAACCTTTCTTCGGTTTAATTACTTTGTTCATATTATTTATAATTACGTAAATGATTGTCATCCATATTATTGTAAATCTGACGTTACCACGTTCAATACTAACATTTTATTATCCTGAACGGGGAACTTTTCTTGTTTTACTTTAAGATATTTCTGTTCCCCGTACTCTGAAAAGCTTCTTGTTCCACTATCCAATTTCTTATAAACGAAAGCTGCCGTATTCTTCGTCCAATAAACGTTATATTCAAACAGAATCGACACTCGTGGCAACACGTTATAATTGCACAATACAAAAAATTTCCCGTACAGTCAACTGCTCACGGGACAATAAATAAACATGACTAAGCAATTAATTTGTGGTCAGTCAATCATATCACCGCAATTCGCATTTTTTGCGCGGTGACAGTGTCACAAAGTGTCCATGCTTCTAAGATTTGTCGTTTGCTAAATTAATAGAGATGACGAAGGATAAATAGACAGATGTGTTGATTAATGACTTGATTTTACACGTTTCACGGTTGTAATTAAGATAGAAAGAAGGAGAAAGAGGCAAAAGTGCATCTCGCGGACGCTCCATTTGAGGAACGACATGCACGGTTGATAAGAGGGAAAGGGGAAAAAGGAGGACAAGCGGTCGCGAAAAACTTTATTCTCCTTTCCAAGATGACATGAAATCGGGATGGAAGTTCACGATTCTGCGATGGACCGAAAAACAAAAATGAAACTTTATTTTGCCTCGTTTAAGATATCTTTTTATCGCAAGCGGAGCATCGTCGTCCACGAATACAGGAGAATTTTCAGTATTCTGTGTATTCCGTGCACAGAGAGCCGAAACCGAGACTTTTATCGAACTGATTTTTCATCGTTCTAGGTCACTATTTCGTACACTTTTTGCTTTAGGAAATTACCTTGCTCCGTAAATAATGATTCTCGCTTTACGTTCTTAGTAGAAAGCATGTGGTCTATTTTACTCAAACAAGACTTTAAAGATGACATAACGAATAATAATTTAGCTCATCAGGTGGTTTCTGGTTATATAATTTTTCTTAGGCTGTAAACAGAAACATAAATCAGCTAACTATAACCTAGACAACATTCAAACGATAATGTAATACATAAACATTGTTGAAAATTACTTCAATCTGTTTTTATTTTGTATAAAAATCCATAGTTTAATGATATCGTAAAGCAAAATGGTTGCAATAATTTTTTTAGTATTAGTTTCCTAACATTTTAAATGTCAATAGTTGTATTATTTTATTTATTTTAATGTAAATTATAGTATAGTGTAATAATCTTTTCAGTATTAGCAGAGAATTGATGACTCTTGGTTATTAAAAATGAATTCAATTATAACATATTGATGTTAAAAGGGGATATTTAAATTTGCATTATTGATGCACCCAATTTTTCATGATTCATTTTGGCGTCAAGTAGGTTTAAATTTTCCTTTAATTATTTACATGCAGTTGTTTGATATATTGTTCCAATTTTCCTACATTTTTCACGGTATTCCATATGTATGTATATATTATCAATGATAAATTTTTGATATACAGTGAATTTTTAATTGATCGCTATCCCTGATAATATTCCGCTGTTATTGTCGCTGCGGAAAATTCGCGTTTGCGTGTAGAACATTTAAAGCTGCTTATACACCAACGAACAGTTTGCGAGCACTGTTCGCATACAATGTTTGCAAGCAATTCGTAAACTTTCTACAAACACTACTCAATCCCTTCACACGAAGAAAAACGACCGTAACGATAATGTATGTATATGTTCTCCACCTTTGATGCCACCTATTAATGGCACGCAGACATAAACGCTTCAAGATTGCAGAGGAAAACAACAATAATAGTAAATAATTATTAATTAATTTTCGACAGATGGTTTTGTCATCCTCTTTCTCTCACTTTTCTTTTTCTCTTCCTTCCGCCTTTGTTGATCTCTCAAGATCAGACTAAGTTTTGGACCTGTGGGACACATATTTTCAATCTCTACGTAAAAAAGTTTGTTCGATATTGTCATCAGTTGAAGAGTATTCCTTGTTAGTGTCATTGCGCTAACATGTCACGTGAAAACGTATTTCAAAATAAATATCTGTCTATCTACTATTTTATCTAGTTTCTGTAAAGATATACAGTTGCGGACAACAGTTTCCGAACGGTATTGATTTCCATATTTCATTCGGTTTCATGTGTTTCATTTGGAGTTTACAGTCATAACAAAATCTAATCGTGTACATCTATAGAGAATTTTCTAATCTACAAGAATTCACCGAAATCATATTTATAAAAAAATTTGTTTATTTTTTATCAAATATAGTCCGCCAAAAGTTTCCGAACGATTTAGTAGTATTTGAATAATCTGATTCTTTCAGTCGTTTCAGGAGCTTCTGATGTTTTCTTCATAGATTTCCAAGATCTACTCTAGCAATTATACTGTTAACAGTGAAGTTAACTTGAAATAAACAATATTAAATTTAGAAACCACATTTATACAAAAAATGTACATTAACACACAAAACAAAAAAATTTGAATCTTCAGTGCCAAAGTTTCGTAAAAAGGATAAATTATCAATTGGAGTAATTTCAAAACATTTGCAAATAGCAACATCAACAGTTTTAGAAATTTTGAAGCGCGTAAAAACCGTTAATCCTTAAGTGAGGGAGATTGATGTCATAATAATTAGGAGAGTGAGGTACAAAGATTGCTGGAAAGCAGAACATTTTTGAAATTCCTTATCTAAATCCTGTCTGTAAAAACTAATTACAAGTATGCCAAGGAGATGCTGAGCCATCATCGACAGTAAAAAACGTGCAACCAAATATTAATAAATCGTACGAAAAAAATAGTCAGTCTCTATTACAGACGAACATGCAAAATTAAAATACAAGAAAATAAACATATTTTCTATAAAACGAAGAAATCGCTGAATTTTTGTATATCATTAAATTCACTATCGATGTACATACATATTTATATTTTTCTATTATTCCAAATAAAATACATGAAATTGCATAAACTATGAAAATCGATATCGTTCGGAAACACTTGTCCGCAACTGTACATTTGTATGAACATCCGCAGTCGGTTAATTACTAATGAAATCTCGAATCGGAACAAAAAGGGCGGCATATCATTTGTTAGGTTCCGCGATGAAAGCAACACAGCCAGCCGGAAAGGATCGACGAACTCGGACAGATTAAATCTTTCCAAGTCGAATCGCTCGAGTGTTCGGTCGGATTTTAGGATCCGACCGGCGCGTTTTTTCGCCTCTTTGCAACGTCCGGAACAGCTCACAGTTAGAGGACCCCCGCTTATCCTCGAAGACCTCCATTAAATCTCTTGTCTGTCCGCGGAGGGCGAGCGCAGTTTATCTTTCCGTGGAAAGTTGCCGGTGGCCAGTTCGAAAGCGACCCGCGAGCTCCCGAACACAGTATATAAAAATCGGGTCAATCTCTTATTGGATCTATGAAACGTGCCACGACTATAAAATAAACGAGCGCGCGTCGCGTACGCGCGCCCGCGTTGCCGACACTCGAATTCCATCTCAATCGACGACGTCGCGTAGGCAAATACGTCGTTCCTCGCGATCGAGGTCGAAATAACGAAACTCAATTCGTGCAAGAGCGATCATTAAGCAACGTCGACAATTCGCCCGTCGGCGGACATAATTCTGCAAGCTGTCCCGAATTAACGGCTGCTTTTCGCCGCGCGAGTATTTCGACTGTGCTACCTTCCCGCGGTCGAATATTTTCGTTGTGAACTCACGCGAAATATTTGGATTAACTATTGCAGGCGGTACTTTTATTTTTATTTTTTATTTAATGAGAGATTTCTTTGATTTCGAAAATAATAAGATCAGTGCCGTTCCTGTGTTGTTGGTCGCCCAGGTGCGAAACTTTTCTTCTCAGTTTACTTCTCCAATTTCAACTCTTCAAATCTCCATCTTCAAGCTTTTCCAATTTCAAATCTTTGAATCTCTAACTTTGAACCTTCAAACTTCCAGTTTTAACTCTTAAAATTTCGAAAACTTGACATTCTCTAATATCCAATCTGAAAACTTCAAATCTCCTATTTTAACTGTACGAATTTTTCGCTTCAAACCTTCAAATCTTCAACTTCAAACTTCAAACTGTATCTCTAATTTTTCCTCTAAAAATCTCAGTTTTACAATTCGAATGTTAAATTTAAAATGTTTGAAACCCTACCTTCAACTCTGAATATTCAAATTAATGAGATTTGCGATAGACATACTCTTGTATAATAATTTTAATGATACCGTATTTATTTATCTAAAAGCAATTTTCAAAGAAACAACATTTCGGATGAAAAAATATTATACGAACTTTTTAATTTTGTACGTCGACTCACATTTTGTCTAATTGAACTACGATTTTCGCATCATGCTGTATTCATATTTGTTTTATTTAATTCAATAAGTATGACTAAATATCATGCGCTATTTGGAGTAAAAGACAGCGGCATGTAACTACTAGAATTCACATTGATGATATTAACAAATATTTTGAGGAAATCTATTTTTTTCCATGAAAAAATATTAAAACCATCTCAAACTTACAATCTCTGTTTCTCAAACAAAGTTATATATTTTTCAATAAACAATTAAATATTTTCACAAAAACAAAAAAATAACTGCGAGTCTATAACGAAAATAAATGAAATAATTTAGAATGCAAACTCGTAAAACTTGTTTGCGTTGCGTTGAAGTAATTCCAGGATTCGACAAATACAGCTACGAGTTACCGTCGAATTACATAATCAGATTATGAAATTAATTAATTATTTAATTATTACGTTGAGTTAGTTCAAATAATTGTATTATTGTTATGATTCTCGTGCTGTTTGCGAACATTAAAAAAAAAAAAAAAAAAAAAAAAAAAAAAAAAAAAAAAAAAAAAAAAAAAAAAAAACAGGCAAAAATGTAATTAATCAAATCAAACACTGTAATCGTTCAAATAATTGAAAGCCCGGTTTAAAAATTCCGTCATTTCATTAAGTTTGCACCGGTGTTTCGCACAGCAGTCTCTGACAAGTAAACTGTCCACGTTCACGACTTAATAATTAGTAACATTAATCAACGACCTTAATTAATTAAAGTCTTCACGTGTCAGTTGATCGATGAACGTCGAAACGTTCAACACGGTGTTAGCGCACACTGATTGATTTAATGTACAACATATGTACGATTGTTGCCAACAGATTGCAAGCACAGAGGCAACAATTTTTTAATTTCACTAAACGCTACGCTCCAGGTTATGAAGAGGTTGTAAAATTATTCTAACTGAAATACAATGCAAAATATGATACATTTACTATGATCAAATATATTTAATTATTCGATAAATACCACTTTTGTGGAAAGATTTGCTTTCAGGATTGGAGAACATTAAATTATTCTTCTTATGCAATAGAAACTATGCAGTTTTTATCTATTAAAGGAATAATAGTCGCATTCCTGAACGTATACACTCTTGTTTTAACATTTGCAACGAGAAGAAAGTGTAACAACTTTACAAAGAGCAGAAAGCTGTCAATTATGTTACAGCTTATTGTATATTTTGCTCCACTGCAAACGCATTACTAATTTAACAAACTACAGGCCTTCCAGAACAGCTTAGAGCCAATTGAATGTTAGCAATGTACTATAAAATACTATTTGACTGATTGTAACAATTGTACTTGCACCCATTTTGAGTCCGTACTTTGCTACAAAAATTTAAAACTAGAGATGTGTGATTTCATACGGTTTTCTGATATATCAGTGCTGTCACTTGACCTACTGACGAAGCTATTCGCAATACGTGCGAATCGTTTGGATATTTCTTTCGAAAAGACGCGGTTTACATTCAAAAGCTCCGACAATCAGAATTGTATCGTTGAAACCAGTCTTCGATTCTTAAATATCAACAAGACAGTGGACTTTCGCGGCTTGAGTCTACTGGCCAAGGAGAATAGGTCTACTTTTACGCCTCGTTCACGGTTAGACCGACAACAGGCGTGTATTAAACGCGCGTCCACTTTCGAAATGCCCGAGAAACTCGACCACGTGCCGTCGTGGAATTTCAATCGGCATTGAGCTCTTCGTATTCGAGGCACGCGGTTGATAACCGAGAATCGATCATCGATTTCCATTTTCACCGAGAGCCACTGGACGAAAGGGAAAGACTCGAATCCAGGATGAATCTGCTCGGTGCCGTTTTACCTCTGCACCCTTATGTCGTGGTTATGCGCTGAGACAAATCATGAAGGAAAAATTACTACGTAGCGCAGTAAAGAAGCAGCTTAGAGTGAAATGCTTAGTCTGAAACTTAAACCTAAAGAAAACTCTTTTTAGTTTGACTTTTAAATTTGCTACATTCGTGTAGTAAAAATCGGCACACGAGGTTGTAGCCTTTAGCAATTCTTCAGGACCAAATATTATTATACTGGGGTGTAGTAAGAACGTAACCACTTTTACCGATGCTGCTACTTTAGTCGAGAATGTAGTAAAATTTCGTAGACTACGTACTAAAACTACTCTCAATCCTGTTTCTCTACATTATAATTGGCAGCTAGTGACGAGCTCAAGTACGTCGCAGTTAGATTCGAATGTCGATCGATTACGCGATTCGCTAATTCTATGAATATTTGACATAAAGGAAACAGTATTTTCTAGCGAAACTAGCGATTCGATTCATTGGAAATTCGTACCATAATTTACTTCATCTTTAAAGAAATTACAGTTTTATTTTTACTACTTTTAATTCTATCTGAATAATATTCAACTGATCTTAACACATAAGGTAAATGGTCCCCTTTATCAGACATTTGAGAATGTGGTTATTTAGGAATAATAATTTCTTATTAATTGTATTCAAGGATGAATTTCAGTAACAATCTTAGCCAAAAGTTAATTTTCAATATACTAATGAGAAGGCTTCTTCTTCTGATGAAAAACAGTCAGAAATATTGATCATTTGGCATAAACTTGTTTGTTGGTATGTTTTGAAATGCAACTGTTAACAGCTTCACTCTTAATTTTATAATATATTTCTCAATATCGCATTTTCTCATAAGAATGGAAAGTTAAATAATTAAGAAATTACCGAATGGATTTTTTTTTAAATTTTGCATGGGATTTTACTATTGCATAAAGATTCATTCCTCCAATGTTTAAAGATTTTTGCTTATTCTTAATATTATTGAAGTTCATCCTTGCATAAGATATAAATTATTGACGCGTTATTTGACTATTTACACGAAAGTTATAGTGAAAAATGTAATCAATAAATCAAAGGGTAACTTGTGTTCTCGGTGCCAAAAAATGTATCTCTGTTACAAAATTTTTTCTGAAAAAGAGTGAAATACATTGAAGGTGTTATAATTGACATTGCAAAAACAAAAAGCAAATTTAGTATTCTTCTAGTACAATGAACGATGTCCTACTTCAATCATTATGTAATTGGTTTCTTTAAAAAATTATGATGTATTTTATCGCAAAATATTAAATACACAGTTTATAATGAAAATTCGCTTCAATGGTTCTGATACTTTCTCGCTGAAAATCCACAAAAACCAGTTACATTACACTTATCTAAATGTAAAAGGCTCTTTAAGGAAGACTCATTTCCTTTAAGAACAAAGAACAGCCTATATCTAAGAAAGGGGGAAAGAATTTAAATGGATCGGAACTACAGCGCATTAGAGAAAGAGGATCTGCTGATGATAGGATTGAGATGGTTGCTAGGGGTTCAAAGCTTCCAAGTTTAAACTGTCCGCCTGGAATTATTATTCTATGGTTTGACAGTGATGTAGATAACTGTTTGGGGATTGATGTGGTCGGTATCAATGATAGTCAAATGAATGGAGCTGTCAGTTGGGGAAATGTCAGAATACACTTTCGAAATGATATAATGTATAATAGAGAGCATTTGTGAGGTCATTCTGTACTACATTGTTTTCGGTTGGTGTTACCTAATCGTGCTTTTAATTGTTTTAGCCCCGATGCACACGAGCGACAAAAATTGCGATTTTCTGCATACTACTATATTTTTCACAAATACAAATAAATCGGATAGCGTCACTAACATGAAATTGCAACGATCGCAGATGATGGCAACAATTTAGGTCAAAGAAACGAATCTTCTGTGTTGTTCGCGCTCGTTCTTTTCTCTGATAAAAATATGTGATTTTCTTTCTGGATTTCAGTCAAGGCATAAACACAAATTTTTTGAAAACGTAACATACATTGTATTGCCTCACAGTCACAGATATTATTCGGCAAAAGTATTCGCTGTCATTGACAATTCTGTTAAATTTTGCAAGTTGAAAGTAGTATTTAACATAACTATAATTCTGAATTTGCGAAATAAAATTTTCTCTTACCCTTCTTCTCACTTTCAAAATTTCAAACACGACTCCGAATTACTACGCAGTACCCTTGAAAACTTGTTAATTATCAAAACTTTTAAGTAGACTGAAAATGACTAACTCAGGAATACAACGATTCCTTATTTTCTCAAACAAGATTATATTCTATAAGGGCCTTTCCAGTTTTTCCGAGTTTTCCACTGTTTAAAAGAAAAAGTTTTCTCCCTTCCAGAGGAAATGAAATGAAATCAAACCCCTCCGTTTAAAAAGGAAATGGCCTAATTTTAAATTATTCTACTTACCGTAAGATCCCCTCCCCTTTTCATAACTAAGAAAGTTCTCCGTAATAGGGGAATTCTCACAGTACAAAGTTGCTCTTCAATCTAGAAGGATTTTCCCGGCAGAAGGTACAAGTGGCACCTGTATATCGGAATCGTGTAATTGTCAGGTTTCAATTATAACTATTAGTTGGAAGAAACTCTTGAAGAATGAACATTTGAAATTATGGCCTATAATTATCTGCAATCGTTTTAACTCATGGAACGTGTCATCAAGATCGAGACGTGTACCACCTAATACGTGTAATTAATTGAGTTATCTCTTGAATAACGTGGAAAACATTAAAGCTCGTCGGTCCGAGCTATATACTATAGTTAGGGGCGTAAGAATTTTAGCCTCTTCCGGATCGATCGCGGAATTAATGTTCGTCATTTTTGGAACACCATTGTTATATTGAGCATTTATGCATTTTTTATACGATTTTCTTTACAGAAAACAGATACATGCATTTGCTGTACCTATTTACATATTTTACGTCGCATTCAATATTTGTGCCAATAGTCATAAAAGTTATGTAAATTTGAAACTTTAAAAAAATTGAATTTTGTAAGTTTTATAACCAAGAAAATAAGGTTTGGAAGTTTGAGAATCAAGAAAATTGAGTTTGCCAGTTTCGAACTCAAGAAAATTGGGTTTACACCTAAGTCTGACACACAAGAAAATTTAATTTGCACCTCAACTTGAAAACCAATACAGTCGAATCTTCAAGTCTGAAAACCTAAGAGAAATGAGTTTATAAATGTAAAAAATCGCACAAATTATAATAGCAAATCTGAAAATGAAGAAAATTTGGTTCGCAAGTCTGGAAATTTGAGGAAACATAGATTTATAAGTTTAAAAACCAAGGAAATTGAATTTGCAAGTCAGAAAACCCAGAAAATTGATTTTACACGTCTGAAAAACAAGAAAATTTAGTTTGCAAACCTTAAAACCAAGAAAATTCATTTTACCAGTCCGAAAACCCAAGAAAAATGAGTGTATATATTTGAAAATCACCAAAATTTTTTGAGAAGTTCGAGAATAAACGAAAAACTGAGTTCTTAAGTCTGAATATTCGAAGTTCGATTTATAAGTTTGAAACCGAAGAAAAATGATTTTGCAAATCGGAAAACACGAGAAAAAAGAATTTATAGGTTTGGAATCCAAGAAAATTGATTCTACAAGTATGAAAACTAAGAAAATTGAGTTTGCAAGTCTGGAAATCTGAGAAAAAAGTATTCATAAGTTTGGAGACCAAGAAAATTGAATTTATAAGTCTAAAAAGTAAGACAATTGAGTTTATAATTCTGAAAATCAAGGAAAATGAATTTGCAAATTTTAATAAGATAAAAAAGTAATTATATCTTTATAATATCTTTTTTCTTCGCTTGGAAAAATGATAAAACATTTCGTCTACAACAAATAATTAAAAATTGTGTAGTAAAATTTTATTCCATTGTTCGTTAAACACTGTTGATTGCCATTTACTTTGAAATCAAAAACATCAAAGTAAAAAATATGCTGGCACAGAAATTAGAATGCATTACAAGACTTTGTATAAAACTCTGAACGCTTAACTAATTAGTAGATGAATTTGCAACTCAATCGCTTCGTAATTTACTAACTTCATTAGTAATAAAGGGTGCAGAAAAAAACATCCCTTATTTTAGAGATTCACAAAACAGGCAGAGGAAATGCAATTCAAAATTTTATTATGTAGTTTGATAGTACATACACATAATACAGGTTGTTTTTATGTGGTTTTGGCAGTCTTGACTTGCGACTTACGTTTGAATTCAATTTTTTAAACTTTGCAATGTTTGACATGTTAATCGCAATATATAAAAAAAAAATTGAATTATATTAAAAAAAAAAATTTAACAAAAAATTCAAATAAAAATTTCCTCGACTTTTACGATTTCCTTTTGTGGTGCTACTTAAAAGCTGAGGTGTCCGAACTTTGATCACAAACTGTGATAAAAATACAACTATTGTCAATCTAAAGGCTGATGTATATCAAGAAACTGCAACCACATCAGAGTTTGTTAATATAAAAGTTTCAAAAATCGACTTCAAATGTATATCGCAATTTAAAACCACTATTTCAAAGATACTATAGTCAAAACTATATGAAAATAAACGGTATTCTATATACTTTTAAATTATGCAGGGTGAGTCGCATAACATGATCGCTCTGAATGACTGATAAATCATTTTCTGTATAAAAAAATGTTTCAAATAAAAATCAAAGTAACAAAAAATCAATTGCAGAATATTATGTCCCCCAAAAAATCATACAAATTTTGTTGAACGCATTTTTTTTATACAGCAATTAATTTACCAGTTATTTAAACTGATCATGATCCGAGACTCACTCTGTATAATAAAATTTTAAACTGCACTTATCCTGTCTGTTTTATTGATCTTCAAAATACAGGAGATTTTTTGCCGTTTCCTGTATCTTCATAAAAAAAAAAAAAAAAAAAAAAAACTGCGACAAAATCTCTAAAGAGATCGATCCAAAGTGTACTATGAAATCAGAAGGACGTTCAACGTTCTCCATCATGTTACATAAAAGATTTCCAAACACCACATCTCAATAAATTACTCATCAGTATATTGACTAACAAATCAGCATAACATTAGTCCACAAATTATCATTATCAGATGTCGTATCCTAATTAGCACCGGATCAAAACTCATCCAGCTCTGAGAACCTCACCTTGAGATCTCTCATGTCACATACAACTTTTCCCCCAAAAGAAACTTCACAAGATCCCCAAATTCGTTTCACACTTCCCCGTCTTTATCTCTCCATCGCCCCAAGAATTTCCTCGCCGCTAGAACATCAGATAACCAAAATCCCGCGTCAGGGTTTCCCCAATCAAGCCACGGCAGCTATTCTCGAACGGATACTGAGGCAAGTCTCCCTCCCCGTCGTTGCAAGCTCGCTCACCGATCCATTACACGTCCCGAACCTTTTGATTCTCTCCCGGATCCGAATCCGCTAATTCAGTCGGCGGGAGCACAATAAAGTCGAGCGAATTTACCCGCGCAGCGAACCGCGTCTCGCGTTGTACTTACTCTAAACACGCGAGCGCGTTAAGATGCACGGAGAGCATACGGAGCGCATAAAAGTCAAAGGATGTATACAGGGTGTTCGGGATAGTATAGTAAAGCTTTGGAGGGGTGATAGATCACGTAAAAACAAACTTCTATATGACTTGGGTCCAAAACTCAACCATTTTTTAAAAAAAACTGTCATGAACATTTAAGCTATAAACCACTATAATTCAAAATAGGAACGTTTTTCGTAAGCAATTTCTTCGCTAAAATAAACATTACGATCTTGTTAATCTAATAAGTACAGTAACTGTGATATTGTTACTTTGTATCGCGAAAAAATAATATTTTTCTAACCCCCTAAATTACCCTTTAAAATCGCGATAATTTAGGGGGTTAGAAAAATATTTTTTTCGCGATACAAGGTAACAATATCACAGTTACTGTACTTATTGGATTAACAAGATCGTAATCTTTATTTTAGCGAAGAAATTGCTTCCGAAAAACGTTCCTATTTTGAATTATAGCGGTTTATAGCTTAAATGTTCATGACAGTTTTTTTCAAAAATGTTTGAGTTTTGGACCCAAGTCATATAGAAGTTTTTTGTTTGTTTTTACGTGATCTGTCACCCCATCAAAGCTTTACTATACTATCCCAAACATCCTGTATAGAGCGCGAATGGTCCGCGAACCGCTGGAAAGCGGCGACGTCAACTGCGACCGGGACTCTCTCGGCCCGATATACAAGCCCGTTCCACTTATTCTTTAAATAGTGTCAGTCAACAAGTCTCGGGGATCCATGAAGTTCGGGAAGAACCGGCGCGGCGCGACGGTGACAAGGGGAACACGGCGAAACTTTTCTTCTCGCCGACTTCCCTCTGACCCGATTCAGACGCGTGCCTCGCCGCCTGTCGTCGACCCCCGTGTCCCATCCCCGCACCCACGTCTCCTCCTCCACAGTCTTCGCGTTTCTCTCCCACGAGTCGAAGTTCAACGCCAACGAAAAGGCTCGGTGTTCCGCAACTCGTCGTGTAGTCGCGTGACGCGCGAACGCTGAAATCCTGCCGATTTCGTTGCATAAAATGTTACGTGACCGGTCCGGATTATTGCCCATCCTCGGGAGTCGGGGAACTCGACTCTCTCGCCGCTGAATGGAATTATAATGACGCTAACGATCTGTCGAGCATCGACACAACGCGTAGACCTCCGGCTTATTCGCATGACACCGACCGAGCAGGCGATATATGCGGCGGGCGAATGAACCTTCGAGCCAGTCACGCTCCTACACCCGTGTTGACCCGTATTTCTTATTACATTCTCTCGTTTTATTGTCCCGCCGCGGACGAACGTCAACGGAGCGTGGCTCCCTGCTTCGCCGGTGTTTTCATGCGATCGGGCTTAAGGCTCGTCTACGGCGGAGCTAGTTGTCGCTCGATCTGAGCGCAGCGACTAATGGTGCGAAGGCGAAGAAGACCCCAAATTCTGAAAGTATGAATTCCGATAACTAATGAAATAATAGGACGTGCGTTACGAAAAGTAGCATGTTTCGATTTGCCGCGAAAGATAACATATTTCACTATTCTGTTACAAACAATTGCACGTTCTGGAATTTCCACGTAATAGCACATTTTACATTTTGCAACAGAAACTTGTTCCCGAAGATTACGTACTACAATTTTCGAGAATAACACTTTCGGGAATTCCGGATATTTTCTATATCCCAAACAATCTCGGGAATCCCGAACATTTTCGGAAATCCCGCGCACCACTGTACAAAATGTTCTCCGCATCTCTTCGTTCCACCGTGAAAACAGTCAAATATAATGTCATATTGACGACCTTCGCACTACTGTTGGTTGTCGAATCAGTTGCAGAATCAGTCACCAAATCAATTTTTTTTTCGCTCTAATCCCCGATGCACACGAGCAACAAAAAGTCTCTGCGATTCTGCATACTACTATGTTTCAACAAATACAAATAAATCGGGCAACGTCACTGACATGAAATCACAATGATGGCAGCGACTCCGTGTCGCTCGTATGCATCGGGGCTAAAAGTTTGAATCTACTTGACTAAGGTTTGAAAGCACGGTGTATTATACAGGTGTTGCAAGTTCCCTCACATATGTGTGATCATTAGATGGAAGATCCTCCAGCGACCGCTAGAGTGCGTCTAAATAGAAATATCGGTGGGGAGCGCTGCTATCTGTGCGCGGAGTTCTGACTAGGACGCCCCTAGCGGCGACCAAAGGATCTTCCAACTATTGATGACAAAAATCAACCAGAGAGAGGTGCTTTGCCGGAACACCTCTATAATATACCGTGTTTGGAAGTAATACTTGCAATTGTCAAAGTATTTATAAAGGGTTCGAACCTATCTCGTTTAGGTTCGAACATTGAAAGTTTTTCTTTTGTTTTTCGAAGTATTCATGAAGTGTTCGAAATTTTGCAGTACAAGGTACTTGATCCCATCTCTACACAGAACGTATCCACCGAACGATCATCTTTGCAGGCATGCTACAATTAGGTTTCATTAAATTAATTTTTTAGCGTGTTTTTGGTTGCTTAGGACCTTTTCCTACGATTCACAATAAAAATCAAGAGATCTAAAAAATCAAGACACGCTTTTACATAACGTAAAAAATATAGTGTTCCATTTAAAAAATTGAAGGTCACCTTTCTTTCTCAAAAAATAATGCAGCTACAAAACAGTTGCATAGACCATTCTATTGCTTGCTACAAACAGTATTACTTCTTCCTCTTTCATTTCTGTCTAACATTTATTATTTACAAGAAAAACGCTGGCTAGTAATAGCTTGAACACCCTGTATACGTATCTTGCACACCTTGAAAAACGTCTAAACTATACGAAGTTGACTCTAAAATCTTCTAAACGCCGCCACATACAAAAAAGGTATATGCACTACATAATGTACCTATCCAAAGTATGTAACTTTGGTATACAATTTTTTTAAACGTGTGCAAGTTGCGTGAACCACCCTGTATATTTTGATTATAAAGTTTGAGTCTGTAACTTGTCTCGTTAAGAAGGTTCGCGTTCTGGATTGACACCTTGTACATCCCGTTCACGTACCATCAAACAGGATATACTTCTGTGTAGTGACTGCGATAAAAGAAGATATGAAGGAAGACGAGTAAAGGCTCGTTCATACTGGTGCTTAGAATCGAGGCACTGGTGTCGGATTACCCAGAAGAATTATATAAAAAAATTTTCTTTGTTATGTTATTCAGTTTTCCTTCTTTCATTGTTAATGAAATGAAGGATGAACGATTTATTAATGGCTTCGGGAATGGTGTTACTACGATTTAAGCAAGAGATTCTTAACTCGATATAAGGCGAATGTTGTCTTTGCTATTTCTTTTAAAGTGAACGTTATATTATAACTAAACAGCGGATCTTTATACAAAATAAAATTTTTGTAGGTAAATACTCTATTATTCCTCATGGTTTGGGAATCGGAATTCAGAAAAATTCCCCCGATATACTAATCTCATTTTTTCGCCTTAAAAATCGGAACTCAAGAAAATCCCATCTACATAGTAATTCTATTTCTATGGAAAATTTATCTAATTGTAAATTTCTTCGCTCACTATCTATTATACTCTTCATCCTGAGGATCAGAACTCGAAAAGATCCCACCCATACTCCAACCCAAGCATAACAACTCTAGACCCAACAACTAGCGGCTCAGAGAGCCCATCAACTCGCGGCTAGAACCGATTTCAATCTGAGAACCGACCCTCGGCTTCAGAACGTGCGAAGAATATCCCGCGCTGCAGTGCAGATAATCCATGACTTTAAAGGACCCACTACAGTTCCTTCCTCCCAATATATGCTAGTGATAATACTGCTCTGTAGATTACCCTGACCTCACTTTAGATGTCTAAAAGTAGGTTTTCCTATATGTGTCTGGCGTTGAAGCTGGGTACACACACACACATAGTAGAAACAATGAAAAAAAAAAAAAAAGAAAAAACAAGTATAGTAGATTACATGTATAGTATTCTCTCGCTAAAAGCTCGCCGTTTTCGTTGCTTCATCGAGCAATAGTATGTGTAAGGCACATGTTCGTGAAGGTAATGGAATAATGGAATTGATAGCTTTTTATACGTTGTCAATGATCATAGTGAAATTGAAGAGTGGCTCGATGAAGCAACGAAAACGGCGAGCTTATAACGAGAGAATACTGTATGCGTATTAAAAAAGAGTTCTATACAGCGTGTAACAAAAATGTTTCAGTTCCTTGAAAAGTGTGATTCCTGAGACGATTTTAAACAACTTTTTCCTTAGCGAAAATGTTAGCTGGGGCTTTGCTAACGAGCTATTATCGAAAAACACCAACCAATCAGAAAATGAATACAGCGGACTGATTCCGGCACGGACAATGGCTGACCAATACTACTCGCAGTCGAAGCTCGCGCTGGAATTCGTCCACTGAACTCGCGCTCCGATTGGTCGAGGGGTTTTGTCAGTATCTCGTTAACAAAGCCTCCCAGGATATTTTGGCTAAGGGAAAAGTTGTTCGAAATTAACTCGGCAATCGCTCCTTTCAAAGATCTGCAACATTTTTGTTACACCCTGTATATATACACAAATATTTTCTCCGCCTTTTATTTCACCGTGACTTTCAAAATCATTCTGTCACTTATGAATTTACAACGCAAAGCGATGCGCGTCTTCGAGTATTCGTTTCCTATTTGACAGTGGCATGGAAGGGGGTGCAGCTATAACAGGCGCATAATTGTGAATGGGTATTAGCGCCCAGCACAAAGGCACGCGCGTGATGAACGACCGCCGTGAGCCCCTCTAATTTACACGAAATTCATTTAACACCGAATGATCGACGGTCGTGTAACTGGCCGACAATATGCGTAACACCGTCCGGTCTGACTGTGTGATTAAATCATTCACGACGACAGTTGCGTCGCGGTTGGGGATTTACGTTTCGTCGACCTGTCGTACGGCACCCGTTATGCAATTAGGTGCTCGAATAACCGTGAAACATCTCTAACATTCGCCCCCGAGGCGCAGCTGCATCTGCAAACGAACGTACTGGACGATTCAAGTAAGAACGCGAAAAATTTAATGTTAACCTACTGCGCTTTGCAAAATTGGCGAACATGTTTCGTTCACATCAGCGCATAAATCAGTTTTGGCGAAAAGGATAAGCAGAGAACAAGTACATATACCCGAAGCACATTTCTATGTCACTTTACGTAGAATACAGTTCCTCTTTCATTTTTGAATTAATAAATTTGTAGATTAGGCGTTGATAAGATATGAAAAGGAAAACTTTTCCGATTAGATGATGTGGGTGAAAATAATGGCTACCGCTTTTCCACTCATAAATCGACTGCGAACTTTACACATTTATGACAATTTGAAGTCTGTAAAAATGCAGCCGAAGCTGTTGAGAGATGTCAAATCATACAAAATATTATAAATATAGTTGGAGTGTTTAGAAAAATAAGACACACTGTCATTTAAATTTCAATTCTTTAGTTGTGTTTGTAAACGTTTTATTTTGCATAAAAATTCACAGTCTACTCGCGAATGTACAATTATGTACAAAATACCCGTTTACGGATCTCGCTTAATCGCTCCGCATTATCAAACGAGCAAATCAGAACAAGGTGCGAGCATCCGACGCGCAACCGTATCGGAGACGTAACATTAATTTCTCGGTGGACTGACGCCAATGCGCCGCTCTCCATCGCGGCACGCTTTTCTTAATACCGAGTAGCGAGGAAGTAACGCGTTCGAGAACAGAGTGCGAGTGTAAATCGAGGCGACAGAGCAAGCGAACCGCGTGGGCGAAGCGTAGTGTGTCTTGGGACCGAGTACAGATCGTTTGTCTTTCTATTTTCTTCATATTTATATCCTCCGCGCTCTCGGTACTTCCCATCTCCCGTCGCTGCGCAACTCCCGTCGCTGTGCAACATCGCGGAGCCTATTTTCTCCTTTCGATAAGAAAAAAAAAAGTGGAGCGAACGCAAGGAAAACAACTTCGTGGAATGCACCCTCGGAACGATACTTGTTTAAACGTCAGAGGCGACTGTGCTTGACGGAAATAGGAGAATAAATATGCCGAGATACGCTTTGTTCGTTGGTCTCTGGAGATGGAGTCTGGGCGAACCTAGAGGGCGTTCCATGGAAGGGTAACCAACTACAGTGGTACTAAAAGATTCAGTTTCTTAATTAATATTTACCTTTGACGGGCATAAAGCTTGCAGTGCCAAACAACGTGGTCTGTGTCCTCACTCACAATGGCATTTATATTTTGTATTGTTTGTGATACCCACACGTGTAAGGGCTGATTCACACACGTTTAGTAATTTAGTCGAGTGGCAAGTATTTCAGTAATTTACTATGTATGAACACTAAAATTTACTCGAGTAATTTAGTGAAACAATGTAACTACTTGCCACTCGCCTAAATTACTAAACGTGTCTGAACCAGCCTTAAGAGAGGCCGCTAAATCATAGTGATTTTCTCTACTACGGTTTATTGTGACGATAAACCCTCTGTTCAATTCAACTAAATCTTTTTTATTTTTATAATATAGCTATCTGTATTGTTTTTGAAACCTGACTATTTAAGCTTTGAATGACAGTTAGTAAATCTGTACAAATCGAAAATGACTGGTTCTTTTTTTTACTATTTGCCAATTCAGTAGGTAATAAAATAGCAGCACTTTCTGCTGTTTAACAACTTTGACTGGGCCAAAGAGTGCTGCCATGTATCTCGTATCGCAGTAGAATTTTAAACTACATTATGTGCATATAAGGTTCATTATGAATATCTGTTCTATGCATGCTGCGAATCTTTATGCAATTAAAAAGTGTTATGGGCACAAATAAAATGATTGGACTTTGCATCAAAGCTCATTTTATTTTTTAAATGGTTTAACATATACTTTATTTTCTATATTCTATGCATTTCTGCATGTGTGTACATCCTTGTACATTTTTACATACATAAATTTCTCATAAATGCATAAATATCCGCAGTCTAGTTGTATGCTATATAAAATTTCAAATTTAAATTGTGTTATAATATGTAAACTAGAGATGTCTAATATTTAACAAAATTTTATTTCAACAATTCAAGTTCCACCGTGCTCTGAAATTTTCCGAGGAAGATTTATTCTTACATGCTTCAGAAAAAAATACGGATTTATTTCTCCCCATTAACAAACTACGAGAGAAAAGTTGACTGATAAAAAGTTACCTCAAAGATAGAGGAATCTCTGTCAAAGCTCAATTTCCCTTTTCTCTAATATTACTTCGAGAATGTCGTGCTCATAAATTTGACATTTTGTCACGAAGAAAAAGAGTACAGTGTCTTAAAAAAAGAATTCAGATAAAACTGACAACGCGCGGGCTCGCTTCCAAGCAGTTTTTCTTAAGTGACCGCGATTTTCCTCTCCGGCCCAATCAATAACCTGCTGTTCACAGATTCGCATGATTTATCACGGGGGAAGAAAAATTGTTAGTCCACATCGTATTACTTCAATATAGTATACGTCGCAAGACAACATGAATGACAGGCTATCTGTCAGTTTGGCGCGAACGCGGCAACAGCGATAAAACGAGATCGCGGCTTATCACCGCGTTTTTCGCGTTTCAGTGACGTCTCTCGGCTGCGGGCATATTTCTATCTGGCCCGAAAGAATTTCGATGAAACGTGTCAGCGTACGCAAATTCTGCCGGCTGACGAAAATATACGCCGACGAACAGTCCCGCGTTCCGACGCGACGTCCGCTGGTCTGGTTCGACGATGTGTCTCGCGTAAACACCGCGCGCCGGTCTGGAAAAGTATTTTTCCCGTGCGAGGGCGCCTATGTACGTTGAAGAATGTTGCAATTCGTGACATGAACTTTTTAGGCTTGTTAAACTTTTATTAACATAACGCAATTAAAATCTTTGAAAATCCTTGAAAATTAGAAAAATGAATCTTTATGCAATAGTAAAACCCCACGAAAAATTTTAGACAGATTTATTCGCTAGTTTTTAAATTATTTAGCTATTACTTTAAGAGTGAACTACAGTAACACTAGAAATAAGCGAAAATCTTTGAAAATTAGAAGAATGAATCTTTATGCAAAAGTAAAACCCCACGAAAAATTTTAGAAATTTTTAAATTATTTAACTTTTAATTAAATAAAATTAAAAAAAAATTTGTTACTTTCAATTCTTATGAGAAAACGCAATAATGAGAAATTCAGTGACTCAGTCATTTGTTAACAAAGAGTGTGTTAAATTTGTTTCACTTCTCAAAAAGGTATTTACTATTGCACAATAAAAGTTATGGTAATTGAGGAGCAATTAAATGTGGAAGGAGGAAAGACATAAATTGATAGACAAAATATAATACTAGAGATTTCACAGTCAATTAACATTTACAACACATGTGAACGAATCTCTGAGTCTCTGTTACTAACAGTTGAATTTCAAATACATTCCAACAAACAATTTTATGATAAGAGATCAATATTTCTGACTGGCTAAGATTGTTACTGAAGTTCATCCTTAATTCTCTTTGACACTTGTTAATTAATTAGCTTGGTAAAGACCAGGGACAAACGTGACAATTTTCATTTTTTACTGTCACTGTGGAAATTTATTAAATATTTAGAAAATTTGTACATGATTGTTAATCTTGATTATTCAACAGCTTTTGATATAATTTAATGAGGCAGTTGCAGTAGAAAGGGAGAAAATAATCGAACGATTAATATTTATTGTATGAAAGCTGTTGCATTAATCCTATGTTACGTTTGTCATGAGTAGACAGCAGATTTTATGCATTTATAACAATCCTAAATATTCTAACAATCTTGGAGGTTGTTGACTGATCATAATAAATACAAAATATGAAAAGAATATAATTCAGGATACATTATTTAGAAAATCAGATATATATTGTTATTAAAAATTGTTATGAAAGTATAGTTATTAAAGTATAAACATATTGTTATTAACAATTCATTATATATGTTTCTAAACATTTTATTTCGTTATGAGTATTCGCAGTCTTGTCATGAGTCTCTCTTACATTAATTAGAAATAGTAAAAATCAAAATGAAATAGTCAAAAAGATATTCTAATTCTGGCATCGACATAAGTAGTATGCGCCTTTAATGCACGGACATCACGCTGCAACCTTTTTAAGCGTATTTAGAATCTTTAAACACTCCTAAAGCTTGTGACTAGAAATTGGCCTCAAATACCTAACTGTAAGAATAAAAAGAAAATGCAATAGTTCTATAACTAGTAACGGCAATAATCTATTAAAATAGCTAATTTCAGACTTAATTTACTATGTCGAACACCAGGCAAAGGTGTAAATTATTTTAGATGCTATTTTAAAAATACAAACAAGCCATGGTTTCATGGACACAAATTATCCAAGGACTTCGCTACATTCTTCAATAAAAACCGTTCAGATTGTTACTAGTGTTGTTATTGTTACAACTGTTAATGTTGGGCGTTATTCGAATAAATTTTTATTCGTAGAGAAGTTGTCTTAAATACCGAATAAATACTAGGATTCGTGAAGTGTAAATGAAGCTCATACATATGAAAATGAAATACGTGTTTATAAAATACTACTACTAACTTTATATACTAACAAAGGTATTTATTCGTATCGCAACTCTCTCGAATAACAGCTCGTTCACACGATACGGTTTTCTGACCGATTCGATAAAAATACCGGATCAGAACGTATCGTGAGAACTGGCTGTAACGAATCAATTTTAATTCGTCAAGAAAATGTCTCATAACGAATAAATTTTGATTCCATTGAAATTGGTTCGAACAACGCCACATATTTATTCGTGAATAACGAATAAGGGAATTAGGGATTTATTCGTCATTTTTTATTTGTTATTTGAATCAAATTTGACCAACTCTGTGCAAAAGTAAATATCATAGCAAATAGTTCCTCTAATTGCGGAATGGAGTCCCAAGATTTAAACCACATTATTTAACAACGTGAAGAATACGAACCCAAGCGCGAAACAATGTTACAATCTTTAGACAAATTAAAGTATGATCCACCATATAATGTAAATGTATTCCTATATAAACCATAAAAGGTTTGCGGCAAATAAATAAATAAAAATTAGCCATCCTCTTATTTATTTCTCATTGCTTTTTATAATTACTTTAACCATCATTACTGATAATAACTTTGGCAACGATCAAGAATTTGGCGTATGTGGAGAACCTCAAATTCTCGAACAATGTGCGTCGAAGAATGATTTTCAGAGACACACGCGGCAATCGACGAGGGCAAATGCCATCGAGGGGTTCCCATGTTTTATTAGGGCTTTGCTTAATTTTATGCGCGTGTAATCACGAGCGTAATCGTGCCAGTTTTCGCATTTTGTGGCTTTAGCAACGACTGCCACCCTCCCTAATTGCGTTTTCTTTGGTAAACAGAGGATTTGTAACTATGACTAAGGTGACTGCGTCTTTCGCGATTTAATAAAAGATTGAAGGAAATCCATCTTGCGCAGATTATTGTTTAAGGAGTTGAAAAACGCGGAAAGGATTGTGGGATTTATATGTTTGAGAATATTGACTGGAGTTTTAATAAAAGATGAATTTTTATTTGTCTTGTTCACGATTTTCTTTAAATGTCTTCTTTAAACACCAGGTATTCAATCTTTTTTCTTCTTTTTTAACGAACGTTAACAGATCATTTTCGTAGAATTGTTTCATCACCCTCAGTTTTTGAAAAACTTTATTTTCATATGTGTTATAACTATAGAAGATAATTAAATTTTTTTTGTATAAAATGATTCTGTAGACTTTCATGTATACGCTGACATCCATTTTTAACATTGTGAATAATCGTATATGTCTAAAGAGTCATAAAAAGTAAACTGACACCAATTTTGCGAGAATTTCTTGAGATGCTTTTCAATATATCTTAAAAAGTAAGTATCTAGCGTAAAAGCCAACCATACCACGCGATAGAGCAGACATTTTCTTACAGAATAGTTTTAGGAAAATTTTAAAATAAACATTTTTTTCAAACTGGAAGGCAAAATATCTCCGTGGACAGTGATACTTAACGCCAACGAGATTACTGGCTATTGAAAAACAAACTGAGTGTTGAACAATATTATTCTTTGTTATTTGTATTGAGGTGCAGAAAAAATTCAAGGTCTTCCCAAAAGAATTTTGAAATTTCATATTTAGAATAATTTAGTAGTCAAAATATTGTTTCATATTTTTTAACACTAAAAAAATGTAGTAAAAAACTCGAAAGAAAATTCCCAAATAACATTCCCAAACATAAAGTGCCAACTTTAGAATAGTTTAAAAAAAGTGGCTTACAGTATCTGATCGGAGTTTGTAATAAAATACAATATATATTGTAGTATTATAGTCTTCCAGGAATTAGTGTGTTCATCACTAAATGTATAATACAGCCAAAAATATAAATCCTTTACTGCCTAAAATAAAATCTCGAAAGTGTGAATAGTCCACTCTTTTTTCTATACAAAAACTGATTACTCCTGATTTAATAGTAATAATTAACTGCACTGTACGTTCGTAGGCAGTCAAAGAAGATTTCTATAAAACATGTTTAATTATAAAACAAATTATTGCGCGCGAATATTTATTTGTAAGCTGCAGATGTTTATGCAAATTCATATTTTCATAGACGCAGCAAAGGAAATGAAATACCTGAATAGAAATAAAATCTATGCATTATATTTTTGCAGCTGTGCACCTTCTATACACATTTTCGCGAATTTAAAACCATGATAAACAGTTATCACTAAACTCCTAATTTTTATGCAAAATCAAATTTTCACTATCATAAATATCAAATTGAGACTGGGATAACAAAGTGTAATATCTTTTAAATATTATATTTTTAATATTTTGTATATATTAGCATCTGTTAACAGCCTCATGAATTTTTGTTTGCTCAGAATTGTCATAAAAGTCCAGTTATCACCAATAATATGAAACATTAAACTTGAAATGTCCTGTTTGTCTAATTATAAGCATTAATTATATTATTGAAAATCCTACATAATCGCAAGCCTCAAATTACTTTAACCAGAGAAGCTCTTTACGCACAACAGTCGACTTAAGCATCCTAACCGCGCATTAATGCAAAAGTTAGATAATGGGCAGCGATAGTCGTCCAGTGTCTTCGAATGTGACCAATATTACATTAGTGGTTTGATTGTGCTCGAACAATGCACGCAGGACCGAGTTATCTAAAGCCGCACGTAACGACTGGAATCGAAGTTCCCCTCCTCGAGGTTAAAGTCGATCGATTTATGTTATCCATTATCACAGTCGAATGCACGTCTATCGCATCCGATTGTATTCGGTTTATCTCGTTGATTGATCGTTACATTGTTCTTCTGGCTCTTCCCTAAGGACGCACACAAACGCACACGTACACACGCCTCTTCGTTATATGCCTTCGAGCTATTTTCTAAAGCATTTGGCGACGACGTGGTGCACTAGGAAGCCGTGCGCGCCCACCCACATAATCGCGCGTACGCGCGTGGTACGCGCGGTACACATCCGCCGGGGATAAAATTGTTTGTCGGGTGGAGTGGGCTAAGAAGAAGCGCGCGGGGGCAAATGAGAACGCGGAAATTGGAATTTATTGGAAAAGTTAGGCAGGGACTTAGTTTCATATGGAATCGTTGTTAAAGAAGTCGTAAAGTAAAGCCACCGAAGGCAAATATTGGGTCGCGTTTTCGCTCGTTCTCAACAGCCGGCAAACTGAAGAACGCTCGGCGAAGCTTTCTGCACCGTTCCGTCTTTTTCTGGACCTCCGCCTCCGATACCGGAATATTTACTTGAGAAAAATGACGGCCCATTAAAATTGCACCGTCGCTCGGAGTATTTTTAAATATCCGCAATTTCTGTGGGAGATTTTATTGCATTATGCGGGGCCCCTCGCGAATGGCTGATTTTATACAGAGCGTTTCCGGTTTCTTCGGATAAACTACCAAACTGTAATCTGGAGGTGGAAATAAAACGAACTCGCTTAACGAGATTCGACTTTGAACGTTTTACTGAAAAGTTACGAATGAATAGGTACTGCATTAAAAAGTTTACTGTATCTATAGCTTTACACTTACATACAAGCAGAAAATAGTTTTCTGTTAGATTATTTCGTGTTTGTGGTGGATAGGTACTTAAATTATTATAGTTATTTTAAACGTATCACTTACTGGAAGTTTTAGCAGCAATCAGATGGAAAATATGTATAACTGGAATTTTAAAACAATGCATATGCATTCTCTTCTTCTCTTATTTATAATGCATATTATATAATTACTTAAATGTGTTAACATTTTTCCAGAATTGTCGTAATAGTTTCAACAGATAAACAAAAATAAACATGTAAAACCGTCAGTATTAAATTACACTGTGATAAGAACAAGAAATATGTAATTTCTCTATCGAGTCACAATATTTCAGTCACTTACTACATACTTATATTCTTGAGAAAATCTAGGAAATTCTTTGTTTCTATTTTCGTTATTATTTAAGTAAAAAAAAAAAAAAACGCAAAACTTGATATTTTTAACTAAGTCTGAAAATCAAGAAAATTAAGTTTACTGGTCTAAAATTTTTTAGATTACGAGTTTGCAAGTCCGAAAATCCAAGAAACATGAGTTTATAAATTTGAAAATCATAAAAATTGTATTGATAAGTTTGAGAATAAAAAAAATTGAATTCTCAAATTTGAAAATGCGAAAAAAATGGATTTATAAGCTTAGAAACTAAGAAAATTGAGTTTAAAAGATTGAAGAACGAAGAAAAATGAGGTTATACATTTGAAAACCACAAGAATTATATTGCGAAGTTTGAGAATCAAGAAACTGAATTTGCTAGTCTAAAAACCCGAAAAAAATACATTTATAAATTCGAAAAGCAAAACAATCGAGTTTGCAAGTTCGAAAACTAAGAAAATTAATTTCGCAAGGCTGGAAACCCAAGAAAATCGAGAAAAATGAGTTTTTAAATATAAAAACCGAAAAATTGATTTATAAAGTTAAAAACCACAAAAATTATATATTCAAATCTGAAAATAAAAAAAATTAAGTTTCTAAATCTTAAGATCCAAAAGCAATTGGAAGTTATAGAATCTTTTTTTATTCTTGAGGAAATCGTAAAGCTGCCTGTATGCAGAAAAAAATGATTCAATTTCGACGAATCACAAAGTACATGCAACTTTTCATTGTCACCTGCTTTGACCAACATCAAAGATATGGTCACACTGAAATTCTCAAGCATCGCAATACATTGTATGAAATTCTGAACGGTTGGCTGATTGATAGCCCAATTTGCAGTTCAGCCAGCGACGCCAGAGCAAACACACCGACGAAATATTAATAGTTCAGGATCCGATTTGTCGTATAAATTGTATTTGTTTGTATTATCTGTCGTTCCGGCGCGATTCGCCATGCGAATAAAACGCTGTCCAGAAACGTTGCGCGCGTCACCGTTTATTAGAATCAGTCGGTGCCTGCCAGCTTTTTGGATCTCCATCCAGACCGTTGCCATACGTTTTGACACATATTTTCACTAGAAACTGGTTTTCGTTTCGTAATCGTTCTGATATATTGTCCCTAGCAGCGACAGTGTCGCCCGTTTACAATCGCATCGGTATCGGGTCGTTATTCAAAGTGATTTTTTTCGCTTCGGCCTTTCGTTCCACATTTCAACGCAGCTAGTCGTTTCTTTGCTGGGCTGACGATTAATGCAATCATTGGCGGCGAGTGAGCCGAGAATCGTTACCTTTTGTGCATAACAAAATAAAACGAACACGTGGAATAATTCTTGTTTCCACGTGGGGCTTTGTTCCTTGGAAAACCAACTTCGGAGAAATTCATTTCACATGCGAGCAGTTTGTTACTACTTGTAGCTAACTGCCTCGTTAATTGATCATACTTCGTTAAACGATCATTGCACTTGGGCGTGGTTAAAGAATGAAACCAAATGCACGGTAATCGTAGATGATTTTAGAAAATTAATCAACGAACTGCCGAACAGAGTACTTTTACATAATTATTATGAATATCTTCGTTGTATGACAACAAACGTCCGAATCTACTTCTCTTCGTCTGTCATCTCGTCGCGCAGAATACTAAGGGCCGTTATACACAAGCGATAAGTCACCGAGCGACGAAAGATCATTGCGATTTCAGGTCAATGACATTGTCCGATTTATTTGTATTTGGGAAAAAAAATTGTAGTATGCAGAATCAATTTTTGGTCGCCCGGCGAATTGTCGCCAGTGTGTAACGGCTCTAAAAACAGACGCGCGCTACGGCCAAACGCGGCGAAGCGAATTGAAGACATTCATCGCTGATCGTATTGGTTACTGCACTTCAGCCTAGTTTGCGCGGCTCTATAAAATTTGATTGGTTATTTAATTATTTCTTCGCGTCCTCGAGTTTCGCTATAATGTGTGCCGGCCTTATGTAATGTGGTGAAAGAAAATTTAAACAAATGTTTTTCTATCAAACTAACTAATTAGACTTTTCAGGGTCCTTATTAACTCGTTAAGGCCCAACGTTGCGTTAAAGCAACATTTTTAGTGTGTTGAGCAAATCCTCTTCGACCCTTAATAAGTTAATCGCTAATTTACCTCCGTTCCACGGGAAAATAAAATCGCCGCTTTGCACAGTTGACGCCTACGTGCGAGGTATTGCATCTGTCTCCCTCGAGCGCATTACCAACAATAGGCCCCCCTACTTAAGGCCCTTAAGAGTCCTGTCTTAGCAGTTGAGCGCGCCAGTCGCTGTAGAAAAATGTCTTGGGATCGTTGGTACAGTGGCGAAATGATTTTATTCTTCCGTGGAATATAAGTAATTTAGACTCCTGTTCGCAAAAAGTGATCCAAACACGAGGCCTTTTTTCGCCCATTTTTGATCCCACGATTTTGAAACTGAATTTTGTGCCCAATGATACCTTAAAATGATGTACAGTACTGTTTCGATATAAGGACAATACTACAGTGTTGACTCGAAGAACGACACCGAATTCGAAAAAGGGATTTGTATGTCCTCGCCATTTTTTCGCCGGTGCGAGTCTCCTCGTTCCGTCGTGCCCGAGGTCGAACCCGACTCGAAAAAGGGCTGCGCTCGGTTCTGAAACCCAGCCATTCTTCGAGTCAAACCATTCGTATCAATTTTTCAAGTTATTGAACTGACATAAAAGTCCATTTATACAAGCACATGAGCTAACGCGTCAACGAATTGTGACTTTTTTGATCTTCCATATATTAAAAACGAAATGTCATCTGAACTTAAAAATTTGTTGATTAAAGTTTCATCAGAAAGTACAAAATTCAGTTCCGAAATCGAAGGATCAAAATTGGGCGAATTTTTGGGTCACTATTTCTGACAGTGGATAACCAATTTAGCGATCAATGTCCTAAGTTGGATAATCATTAAATCGCAGTGAAAATAAAATACCATTAATTATCGATCCCTTTTCTGGCCATCGAAGTGGAACGGGCGTATTTAGCACAGTTGATTCGGGTCCCACGAAAGCTGCTTCGACAAGCAGCTCGTGTGTGTAGGAGATCACAGGTGTGCTCAGGCGACTGGCAATCACTGGAAGGCGCAGATGTTGCGTTTCAGCGTAAAGCTCTCTATTTATTGTTTATGCGGTTAGAGCGTCGCATCAATTTATGTAGCTGCCTGTGTCACGCGTGGAGCTGCTCACGCACGCAAGTGTCTCTATGAAACTCTCTTGAATATCAGTGTCACTCATTCCATCGCAAAGCGTCTTATAACGGAGTGTATGATCGCGAAAAAGTCATAATTTTAATCGTTTCCCCTGAGATACCATTTAAAAAATCGACGAGGGCAAATGCCATCGAGGGGATCTCATGTTTTATTAGGGCTTTCCTTAATTTTATGCGCGTGTAATCACGAGCGTAATCGTGCCAGTTTTCGCATTTTGTGGCTTTAGCAACGGCTGCCACCCTCCCGGTAATTACGTTTTCTTTGGTAAACACAGGATTTATAACTGACTAAAGCGACTGCGTCTTATGCGATTTAATAAAAGATTGTAGGAAATCCGTCTCGCGCAGCTTATTGTTTAGGAAGTTGGAAAACTCGGAAATGATTGTGGGATTTATGTGGTTGAGAATGTTGACCGGATTTTTAATAAAAGATGGATTTTTATTTGTCTTATTCACGATTTTCTTTGAAACATCCTCTTTAAACACCAGGTATTCAAATATTATTTTTAAAGCTTAAACCGTAAAACAGTCTATGAGTGAACCTGGCCTTTGCCGTTGTCTGCACATGTAATCGCTTTGTAATTAATTTGTAATTATGGGCAATAAAGATGTTAATAATAATAAATAATAATCAAAACGTTGACGGTTGTTTAAAATGGTAAGATTGAATATATTGCAAAAAATAATTATGGTAATCATATATTATTAACATATACTGATCCCAGTATCATTGATAACAATTTTAAGCATCGTTTTGTGCAATTTTTTTGAAACTGTCCTGGTTGAATGATGAATGAGAATAAAAATTGCGAAATTCTTACTTTCGAATAAATTCTATTTCAATATGAATTTCATTTCATTCCTAATTAATAAATGACAATTGTAGTTTTTTTTATAAAATTTCGATTCTGTCGATTATAAATCGATCCCGATAGTAATTACACAAAACTTGCCCATTGCTATATCAAATTACAAATCATTGAAGCTAATTGACAAAAATGTATTTTACAATAAAGATATCTTAATACACAAAATCATATTGATATTTCACAGAGTAAATATCATTTATTCAAATCAGCCTGCTGGCCTGGATTAGAGACTTTGTCATTACAGCTATTTCGCGATTTCATTCATCTCTTCTCATTCACTCCTTTCTTTTGCTTTTCACACTCTTCATCCATTTCAACGCCTTATCACCATTCTCATGCAATAAGTCATTCACTTGTTACTCTCTCATTCTCCGTCACATTCATCTATCAGTGAACAAAATTCCCTTCTTTCACACCGCATAACACGCATTTCCGACTTGGTGTGTTTAACTAATATCTATTCCTTTCTTCTTCATTTCCATTCTTCATTCACAGAGTAAATATTATAGCGGATGAAGTTAGCCCAAAGACTTAGTAATAATCCTTTCCGCAGAAAGACAGAGAAACAGTGAAGAATATTCATATATATTTTTCAATATTGCGCTCTCGCATAAATCTTAGAAACATGGTTGCATTATTTATATGCATAAATTGTTCGTAGTATGGAAACAGTGTGTAGCGGGCGAACAAAAATAAGTTTCTTTTCAGTCCTCTTCGTGAATTATTCTCTTGGCAGACAGAGCCGCAAGTAGAATCGTCCAGTATGTGGCCAGACACGGCAAATATTTCACGCCGTAGAGTTGTCTAAGTTTACACAGCAAACTGGGTTACAAATATGTCGCCAGTAGAATAGACCACGTTAATATTGAACATCGCACTGCGAATATATTATCCTGAAAATTCGTTCATGGTAGTGTGAAAAGCTTCTCATTACTGAATACTTCTATTTTCTTATTATTGCACTGATATAATATTAATCACAGATAATCAACTGGATTGTCAGGAAATAAATACCAAACGTGAAGAAAATTGATGAAAATTGGGGTGAATGAATTTTTAAAAAGTGTTTCAAAGTGATTGTGACGAATTTGTTAGTCATGCTTCTGAAAGAGTTAAAACAGTTTAATTAACATTAGAATAGGAAATTACTTTTGGAAATCGATAAAAATGAATATTTAAATATTCTTTTTAATTGTATATCAAAGTGTACTTTATAATAGGATTACAGCGATTGAACCATTTCTTGACAGTATTAATAATTCAGCTTAGGACAATTTCGAAACAATAAAAGTTTATAATCCTTCTCTACGATTCCAATTATATTTTATCGATAAATCAAACAGATAAATTTTTCAGAAAATACATAATTCAAGAAAATGCTCTTTCTCTATATTTTAAGTTTATATTTTCGCTGTTGACGCAACTGTTACCTTCCTGAATTTTAACAAATTTTCGATATTATGGCGTTGCTTTAGTCGAGAATCGTTGCTTGTTGAATTTCGAAATACAGAGAGAATTCCACCCTTGTGCACTGTTCGAGTCAATTTTACCTCAAGCTTGGTTCTAACTTTTAATGATTTTTCAACAGAAATTCAATTTCAATGAAATTCAGCGACTTTTAGTAAAAATGCTCGAACACACCTTCATATAAAAATATGAAAATGAAATTTATCAAAGTCATTTGAAGGTCTGAATAAAATACGAAAATTAAAATAAAAATAAAATGTTTCAGAAATAATACAATTCTAATGCGTCAAAAATAGGAAAGTCGCTTCTCAAAAATGATATCGACATTTATGTAGCGACAAAGACGTAAACGTTTAATTTTAATTGACTTCATCTAAATGAAAATACAGAATCCCTCCGAAAAATAAATACTGCACAAAAAAAAATAATCGTTTTGACTGTTTTAATTAGCTCCGCCGTTAATCCGTTATTCGAATTTAACACACGATGCATGTCCAACTGGATTCGCCTCATAATTCCGGTCCTCTGAAAAATTCATTATCTTTGGAACTGTGGAACTCGAGCGGCGTACGTGTGAGGGTTCCGAGCCAAGTGTAGACGACGGTGGAAAAACCGTGACCCTCAGGTGAAGGAGAGGGTAGCGGGGTGTGGGAAATGACTGTTACCCTCGCGGTGGCGGAGGAGGGTGAGGTCTCGGCCTCTTGTAGCTACAGGGTGGCGGGGTGGCTTAGGATAGGTTAGGGTGGCTTAATTGCATACGTCACCCTCGCTGACGTTCTGAACGCAATTTCGAAACTCCACGGAATCTCTTTGTTGTAAATTGCTACGTCTTCAACTCTCTACGTTTCGATTCTTCCTAACAAGCAAAGTTAGGGAACTCAGAAATTCAGAAAATTGTGAAACTCTGTGTGCCAGTACAGTGGCTCATCCCTATTACAAAACTAGTTTTTGTTCGTGCCTTAATGCGATGTTAAGGGTCGAAATCACACCTTGAGAATAATGTGAATTTCTCATTTTGATAGGTTGGCAATGAAATAAAATGCTTAGCTTCTTTTGTGTAACCAAAACTATATATTGGCATATATCTTGATATACAGAGTGTATCTAGTAACTGGAATAAACTATAACTCCATTCCAAGTGCAGGTAGAGAAAAATCGTAGAGGAAAATTTTGCACGGTTTAAGTCTTTGAATTCAACCGACAGTGTTTGAAATTGATTAAGTTTACAGTTTTGTTTATTAAGAAAAGTCTAAAAAATGGATATTTTTGACCAAGGAAAAAGAAAATCCCGAAACCTGTACGCGATGGATATTATGTAGTATCGCAAATTATAGTCAACGTAACACAGTTTCACAAAATATTCACAAAAAATAACAAACAATACCTAGTAGACAGAATTTCATAAATAGTCGATGCAAAAATATTTACTCACCACGGATGTTTTTAGATTTTTTCTTATTAATATAAGTTGCGAGTGTTTGTCACGAAAACACATTAAATATCAAGACATTTACATGTTTCAATTTTCAGTATTGCTAATAGAAAGGTTAATTACGCTATAATATAATAATTAGAAGGAATTAATCAACAAACCTCATTAGGCAACCCCGGTTTCGCCTACAGTAGAACCTCGATTATCCGATCCAATATTTGTAACATAAAATACTGATAATTACTACATTATTGTTAAATCATAGTTTAACTTATGGTCGAAGTCCTACTCTATTCTTATACCTAAGTAAGTACCCAGTGCATTAAATAATTGAATTCCCGGAGAAGTGAAAATTGAGGATAATTTAGATTCGGATAATCAAGGTTCTACTGTGTTTATAATTGGTACACTCGAAATTATTTTCAAGAAATATATGTATGGTTATAAGTAGACTACGTAAGTTTATGCATTTATGGCGATTTTAAATATGCCAAAATGTATAAGAATCTATATACATTATACATGAAAAAATGTGCAAAAAATATTGAAAATTGAATAGATTTAAAAATTTTTAATTTAAAATAAAATTTAGACAATAAAAGATACTTTCATTTGAATTTGCTTTTGTTTTTCTATGCCCTTGAAAATATGAATTTACATAAACATCCGCAGTCTAGTTATTAGATAAAATGACATATATCACATGATTTCGTTTTCGAGATATTCGCGTTTAAAGTTCTGATCGCCAGTAGTATACTGTGATTTTAAATATTATTAAATCCTCGTTTTGAAATACTCATTTATTACACTTTCCTGCTGATAATAATATGAATTCTTCTTTCTAGACTTAAGGAGAGTCAGACATTGTACTACCCACCCATGTAAATTTCCCAATACTCAATGTTCTTTTTCTCTTTTGTCTTCAAAACTTTTAGAGATATGTTCAAAATTATTTCTTTTGTTTGATTCCTCTTGTTTCCTTGCATATTTTAACGAAAGGGTTTTTTAAAATATTTAAAATTATATGTGTGACAAATTTTCAAAGATTGGTCCTCAGAAAATTAAAAAAAAAATTGTACTTACAGCTGAATAGTTATTCAAAGAAGTAGTATTTCGGAAAAACCCCGTGTTAAAGAACGTAGAATAAAATGAGGAATCGAACAAAGAAAAGTTTTTAAAAGTATCTCTTATAGTTCTTGAGAAAAGGTATATTTTAACTGGAAAAATACAATTTTCTGATAACTGGATTCAAAGTTAAGGAAAGATAATGTAAGTTTTAAACCAAAATTCGCAATTTCTCATCAGCATCAATGTCCGACTTCCCTCAAGGCATGAACTCAAATTTTTTTTAAATGTAACGCGTCGTTTATTTTTACAGCCACAAACACTATGATTATTTCTGCGGATCGCGGGAAAAGTGATAAACTGACTACGTTAGGTTGAACTCTCTTGAACCCTCTGTGCTCCAATTCTTCTCCAGTGCTTGCGATCGACACATTCGAAATTATTTTCGAGAAATATATTGATTATTCTTGTAAATTGAATGAAGAGTGATAAAATAATAAGAGGTTTAATTCAAGTAGATTGGATCGAGGTTACCTCTTCTATTTTCTCATATTTTGCTGCATTGGCGCGACTCGATGAAAATATCACTCGCGAAACACGTACAGCGCAGACCCATTGTAACAAGATAACAGCATCACGATGTACGGTGCTACGCTTCTATTTTCATCCTAATTAAATTTCCCAATCCCGCTACTTGCGAAACGCAATTCGCATTGCGTTCAGCCGATCCATCTACTGCCAATTCCTTCCCGCGTGGAGATTCTATCGGCGATCATCGATGAAACACGATATTCTCGTAGTTAGTAAAATTATATATTTCGTGAGATCTTCACGTTTTTAATAAACCAAATTCATGGTTTTTCTGTTATCAACTAAATTTTGTGCAAACGGTGCAGATAGCAGAAAGGAAAAAGGCACAAATATTTTAACGGAGAAGAATTTTATCTGAAAACTATAGTTTTTGAGAATTCAGACATCCTAGTTTGTTTTAGTGATGTAACAAATTTTTATAATTTTAAGTAAAATTATTCATTATGAAATAGTGTTTGAATTTTTTCATTCCACGCATTCGTCTTGAAATTACGATAATTTTGAACCAGAAAAAATCAGTAATTCTCTTAGAGTACCGACAACTTCATCTATACCTTTAATAACTTTTACATCACGCTTGCAATAAATAATTGTGAGTTTATGATTACTCAGGACTTATATCATACTTTATAAGTAAACAGCAGTTCTTTATACAAAATAAAATTTTTACAAGCACAAATGAAGAATTGGAACTTGAATAACGGTGTGTTTAATATTCTAAAAGTTTTAACTTTAATGATATTGTTAATATTTTGTATATTTTGGCATATGTTAACATTCTCGTAGATTGTTTGTATATTTAGCATTACCATAAATGCATAAAATCCGCTGTCTATTTATTAGTATTTTAGATGTCTGAAGGGGTACAAAAGTATCTTTTTAATTTCCTCCTTTGCCGATAAAAACCGAACTAATTTTTAAAGTGGTAGTATGATTCCATCTCTTTTTAAAAGGAAGTTTTCCGACTGACAATGAATATTATCTCTTATTATATCTACTCATTGCTATAACTTCGAATTTTTCTAAATTCTCTCTGATAATAAAATAAATTCGGGCTTCTAGCCTTGAGTAGAGACATAAACTCAATTGTTTTTTAATTGTAACTTGCACCGTTATTTTCAAAACCGTTTCAAGTTTTACTTCCAGCCAATCCCAAACAATACTCGAACAAACACAATTATTCAAGAAGCAACGTCAATAGTGTATCTTATGACTAGACTGCGAATGTTTATGCATTTTTTGCAATTTTCATTATGCAAAAACCTGTAAAAATAAACGCGAAAACATATGAAATATTGAAAGTAAAATACCTACATTTTATATCCAAGATTCAGTTCCCTTTGTGACTATAAAAATTTGAATTTGCATAAACATCTCCAGTCTACTTATGACACTTCCATTTCATCCAACAAAATCAAACTGATAAAATATTCAAGCAAAGGGTCCTCAAAACCCAAATAAAAAAGCTTGATATTTCTACCGCGCGCTATTATAGTCAAATAATTGGCCTCTCTAACGTCATAAATACAAAATACAATGATTCTTCAATCGTTTTACCATCTTATCTTTAAAAAAATTATTCCACCCCGCCAGTGATACTTTCCTAACTCCCCACATTCCCAAACTTCTCCAATACCAATTTCTCAAGTTAAAAAAGCCCGATAGAAACAAAATTCCCTTTCCCATCTTCGAATCGCAGTTTCCGACATCTTGAGACCCGAGCCCCCCGCTCATCGTGATTCCCCACGAAAACTTGGCACATTGTAGTCCAATCTGATGCAAAACACATTTCGCAACTTCCACATTAGGTATTCAAATGAGGCCCGAAGCAGCGTCGTCGATATATATTTTATTATCGATAACGTGTTCCCGTCGTCGACGGGGTTGCGGCCGAAAACTCGGTGCTCCGTCGAAGAGGGTGGGTCGAGGGAACGAGAGCGACGGGGAGTGAATGGTGAGGGGACGGTTAATCACGAAACGATCGTGAAAACCGTCAAATTTTTTTTTCCTCCGCGACGGGGCAGCATCTGGGTCGACATGAATCTTTACGTTCCTCGTCCTCGCGAGAGATCGATCCCCCAACGGTGATCCGCATCTTATTTTACCCCACCATATTGGCGTACCCCCCCCCCCCCCCCCCTTCCCGACGTATACCGTGCGCGGGGCAAACCAGCGACTGCCACTGAATTCATTATCTCCGCCTCGACGGCATCCCTCGCGCTTTAAAAGAAATATTCAAAGCCGAAGAGGGTCACGCTTTGGATCCTGAAACGCGCTCGTCCTGGATTTTCAACGGGGCGAAAAAGGGAGAGAGCGAGTTCTTGACAGACCGGCGAGGAATTATCCGAGATACACATTGGGCTGTGATCCCGCGGACACGCTCTTCTAGGATTCATTCTCTTTATGGGATAAAACATAAAAGGCTGCGACAGTAGTTTTTTTTCAGGGGATTTATTCGAGACGAAGAGAAAATTGTAGTTTACGAAGAGGTGGGGGAACGTGGAACAAGACGGGTTTGGCAGGGTTAAAGGCCGCTGCACACATATCCGTTGCGATCCGTCTGAAAAGTGAGAATATCATCTCCTTGGTTTGAAATGAAGCAGTTCGCACTTGGCCGTCGTTTGTGCAAGTCACATTGCTTTCCGTTTTTCGTTCCGTTGAAATTTCAATGCAGAAGATACGTTTGCCTTCCGTTGCCTTCCTGCGAAGCTAGAATATCGTTGGCAATGATTTTCAGGCATTTTCAAAGTATGTTCCACTTTTTTGTTTCAGAATTAAAGTTGCGTAGCTATACGCCCCACCATTTAAAGAGAATTTTTCAAACGTAATTATTAAAAACGGCGCGGCGTGGACACGTTTAATATTTGAGTAAAAGAAATCACACAACTTTTTATATCTTCAAAAGGTGTATAAGTAAATAGCGGATTTGATACGTTTATGACAATGCTAAATATGCAAAAAATCTACGAGATTGTTAACATATGCCAAAGTATACAAAATATCAACAATATTATTCAAGTTAGAACGTTTATAACATTAAACATACTATTTTTCAAGTTCCCATTTTTTATTTCTGCTTGTAAACATTTTATTTTGCATAAAAATCCGCTGTCTAATAATAAAGTACTGAACACTATATACTGTTACCTTGTATATTTTCATATAAAAGAAATTCTAAAACATTACATTTTTCTGCACTTCTATACCGAAATTGTGGATATTTGTGCATCTGCGAAAAATTAAAGTAGGTATGAAAGAAAGTTCGCTTCACATTGTGATAAATTCGAAGGTTATTTCTGCGTCTAGGTCAGCGTATGCATTTTTTAATTACATTCGATGAAATAAAAGAACTGAAATTTAATAATATCTTGTAATGAGAGACCTTCAGATAATTCAAGGTCAGGTCACTGTACGTGAAAGTGGGGCGATCAATTCATGTTTCGTTTACACTCTTGTTAATACTGAAGTGTTAATTACCCCTATTATTAGTACAATTACATCGCACGATTCTCCCCTTTTAGCAACGCTTGCGAAATTTCATTTTCTTCTTAAACCTCTCTTTTACACCCTACTTGCGAATTGTTCTCTATATCTAACAATTAGCAACTTTCGTTCACGAAAATTTATTGTCAATAAAAGTTAAACGCAAGCTAAGAAACAGTTACATATTACTGTATTATCAGAAAACGATGGCGTCTAAAATTAACCCTGATATAGTGTTCCGAGTCCTTCGAGGTCTCAATAAAGTTTCTCCATTTAAATGACTGAAAAAGAGTTTACATGAAAGGATCACTTTGCCCTTTTTCAGTGCTTTAATCGTGTAGCATTAACCTAGATACCTGAAAGTACTCCATGAAATTTTTTCTGAATTTTCGATGTAATTATACCTATGAAAATCGTACTGTATGCCAGAGACCTCGGTTAGCCCTTTGAAAGTCTAAAAAGTAAGGGCAAAAGGCAGGTACAATAATAAAAAGTTATTAAAACTTATTTATTTAGTGGTTCAAGATTTTGAAATTCATTTGATTTACGTACACTGCAATTAACCTTCTTTAAAATATGCCTATGTTGTTTATTAAAACAAATGCTAAGTGATCTTTAACCTTTGACATACAGTAGAACCTTGATTATTCAACTTTGAATTATCCCTAATTTTTATTATCCAGAGTTTCAATTATTTACTACATTAGGTATAAGAGTATGAACCATGTTTTAATAATTTTCTACTAATTATTAGAATTTTACATTAGAAATATTTCGCATAATCGAGGTTCTACTGTAAAGGTACATTTTAACGTGGCACTGAAAGTCACGACTTTCGATGTCATAATATTATGACACTGAAAATTTGTGGTATGAATGCAGTGTCGTAACAACGCAACTTCTAGTTTTCACGATCACAAAAGTCGTGGCGTTAAAAATCACGATTTACTGTCACGTGTAAACGTGCCATAACACAAGAACTCGTGGATACAATTCTGCTGCTATTCATTGAATAAATTTTGAGTTACGACAGTTTCACATCTTCCCTCGAATTACCTTTCAAAAAAGTGCAATAACTGAAACATCAACAACGAGTTGAACATAAAACGTTGAACATTCTTCCAATTCACATTGCAACACCCTCACAAATCGATCCCTACGATATCCACCGTAATCCAACGTGAAGAAAAGAAGAAGCACATCATCGAATATTTAAAAATAAAGTACTTTCACTCGCAAACTCTCGAATCTGACATTTTCAATCACATCCCCCGGGGATCCCTCCGCCCCTCGCGGTGCAAAAAGCCGGTCGTAGCATGCAAATTACGGAACTACGTGACAGAACTGCACGAGCATGCAACACCATTAACAGATACTATTAATAGCCCCGTGGTGGACTAACGCCGTCGAGATAAAATCTATGTGGAATACGGTTACGTAACAATATGTTATACAAGATAAATGAGATACAAAATACACAAAGTGGTGGAAGGGGCGAGAGGGGCGTTTTCCTTCTTCCTCTCGAGACTCGCGGGAAACGTTCGAGTGCATGCAAAGTGGAAGACTCGGAAGCGGTGCGCGGCAGAAAGGGAGAGAGAAACGAAGAGTGAGAAAGAGAGAGAGAGAAAGAGGGTTGGAGCGAGGGACTGGGTGGGTTGATAGAGGGGTGAGTCGACCTGAATTTCAACGCGTGACCCTAGGCTCGATGACGTCACGGGACTGACTTCCCTCGTCCCCCCGTCGCCGGTGTCCTGAAGTATTCAGGGCCGCGAAAGGAGTGCAGTAAACGAAGCCGTGAGAGCCGGGGGAGGAAGAAGAAAATTAGGGGGCGCGGAGGGGAGGAAAGGGGTTGATCGGGGCTCGGCCAAGGAGCGAGAGCAAGGTAGACACTGATAAAGGTGGTGGAGGAGTCGAAAGGAAAGGGGAAGAAGGGTACCGAGGCTTTCAGAAGGTTCGCGGCAATTGCGTTAAACAGCTGTGACTGACGTGTCACAGCGCCGAAATCGGGTTACTTGCCGAGACTGGCGAGAGCCGGCTTCCAGCGAACTCGTACCGAAGTCCTTCGACCCTCGTTCATGGAGACCATTGGTACCGCTGCAAGTAGAGTTAGGCACATTTCATTCTGCGTAATAAATAAGAAATGATGAATAAACCCCCTGAAAATTTATTTATGACTAACAAATAATAATTTTATTTGTATCTAAGTTGTTTTAATCACAAATAAATCTGTACCGTTATTTGAACCAGTTGCGTACAAACAAAAATTTATTTGTTATTTGAGGCAGTCTCGCGACAAATAATATGACAAATAAATCTCAGTGTCAAGCGATTAATTGTACGTGTTTATCATTAGTCCTCAACAGCGTCGTTCCTGACGAGGGTGCAAAAAGTGCATTTGCACCTGGGCGGTCAAATTTAGGGGCGACTGAAAACCGTTTAGGATACGCGAAATGTTGACTAATAACAATAATAAGCAACCATTTTTGTTATAATTATTAACCTTTTAGACAAATAGAATCCAGTCGAATTCGTTTTGAGTGTAAGCTTTGTAATACTACTCGTATACAAGAGTAAACTATTTTTCTATGCATTTATGATCATTTTAAATATGCGAAAATCCATAAAATATAGTAAAAGTTAATTGTTTAATACAAGTTACAATATTTACAGAATGAGAAACAGTATTATTCAAGTTTCAATTCCTTATTTTTTCATGCAAAGATTTTATATTGCATGAAAATTCGCAGGCTAATTATCACTATCTTTCGCTGTAAATAGTAATGCGATATTTAACCATACTTATTAAATTAAATAAAACGAACATAAATGCAGTGGGGGCGAAAATCGTGGTTCAACCGAACAAGATGTGAATCGATGTAAAAAATTAAGGAGAAAATTAGGTATGTTTGTTCGTCCAAAATGTTATTGTCGAGGAAATTATTTCCAGATAAATTACTGAAAAATTGATTTGGAAATTTAAAATTGAAGATAGAGATTCAAACATTTTACGTTGAATATTTGAATTGTAAAAATTATTAACACCTACACATATAAACTAGTATGTGAAAATTATTTAGCAAAAAATTGAGGAAGTTAAGAATACAGTTATACTTACAAATGAAAACTGCAATTGGAACAACAATTATGTTCTTTCTGACATATAATACACTTCTTAGTCATTTTCTTAGTAAATACATATTTGAGCTTGTACGCACATGCGATTAGACAAAGATAAAAAGGGCCTATAACACTGATCTATTCTCTTTCTAAGCCTGTATCGCTTTTCCGGCCCTCTCACGCGCTCTATTCTTATATTTCTATGAATATTTATCACATTATTTGTCGCAGGACTCCCTTAAATAACGGTACAGATTAATTTGTGACTAACGAATAATTTCGCTGCAAATATAACATTACATGTTAGTCCCAAATAATGTCGTTTATTCGTTTTTTTTTCTTCTAAATTTTATTTGTATAATTACTAGTATTAATAAGGTCTCTGAAGTTGCCACCCCAAATTCCTAATGTTTGTAAAATATGAATATTATTCGTTTGTTCACAACTTTTTCAATAAAAATTTTCGTTTGTCCAACCCCCCAAAAAAAGTTACGATGAAATTAAGAAAATTGAGACGTCAGCACCCTCATGAATATTTTTCATTAATTTGTAAATGGTATCCGATTGTCCATGACTTGTCCACGTTTGTCCACCATACAAAAAAACTTGTGATTGTTTAATTTCATCATAACTGTTTTTTGTAGACTTAGACAAACGAAACTTTTGGTTGGACAAATGTGGAAAAATCGTGGACAAACGAATAATATCCATATTTTACAAAAGTTGCATTTTTTGGGTGCCAACTTCACAAATCTGTATTAATGCCAGTATGTTCAGCTCATATAATATCTTTCGATTAGAAAAAGATAACCAATAACCATACACGGTGATTTACTCCGTTAGTTCAAAATAGACAACATATTCGCGGTCATGTTATTTTCACAAGTGCAATGATGCATGTTCATTATGCATTTGCAGTATTTTTTTTAAATAGGCACCTTCTCTGTTTACATGTATCGAATCTTATTATTGTACATTAACAAGTATTAAGATAATATGGTCAAAAAATGAGAAGTTCGCATAGTATTTTGAAAAAACATTTTTATACTTCACTTATTCTTAACTAACTAGAACTGAAAAATACCAAAATACTCACAACTCATTTCAAGACGATTTTGCAAAATTACTTCCACAATAATCAACAGAAAACCTCAATTTATTTAATTCCCCAACTTAGATGGATTTCGCAATCGCCCACAAAAATATTTATGAAACATAATGAAATAAGATCGAATCGTGAGAACAAGGAAATGAAATTGAAGCTCGAAATTCGCGTACACCGATCGCAGGGAAGAGTTTAAGCAGCGAAGGCGGTCCCTGTTGAAGCGTTTCCCAGTATTCATAAAATTCAAATAAGCATATTACTTGTTGTCCCATTTAAATGTAAATCTCTCTGTTACATCTAATTTGCAATTTATTTCGCGAACGTCGCGATGGCAAGAAACGATCGAAAAACTGTTGCGAGATCTTCCGTAATTACACGTTTAACGATGGAGATCCCGGCTGCGAAGCTGACAAAATGAATCGCTTCCGCGACGAAGGTGAATGATTTAAATTGTTTATCGCGAGCAAACGCGGTTCCACGGCGATCTCTCTCGTGTGCACTCGGGGAGTACGTCTTATGCAAATTTGTTCGATACAAATTTATCCAATCGTTGTAATGCACGGCTACGCGGTAACTGCATTCAAGAATCGAGATTAATATATGAGACGGAGGACTAATTTTAGAGATTCTCGGATAGCTGAACGGTGTACGCAATGTACGCTTCGCGATTGTGCGGAATAATTAGCGTCCAATTAGAATGTTAGTCGCGACAAGGGGACAACTTTTTTTGCGTTTGTTTATTCAGCGTCTTTATTGCGCAAACAACAAACACAGAAATAGAAAAACAGTAAACGAGTGAACAGAAAATAATCATTGAAACGGAGTTAAATCAAAGATGAAATTTCCGAATGGATCTAATTGTACGGTGAAAATTATCCTCATTGATTATTTAGCAAATGACGTGACAAGCGTGAGAAGCGGAGAGGAGCGAAGTAGAAAGGTCACAGTAATAAATCGTGAATTCGGACTTTCGTTTCAATAAAAGTGTCATCAAGTGTGAAATCATCACCTTAGTCAGCCTACTTTTTACCGAATAGTAGCTTTCGAGGCAAAGCTGTATTCCAAGAGGTCCAGAAAAATGGAAAACTGGTACATTTCAGTGAAAAATAGGTGACACTTTAAGTGGCACAGAAGAAAACGTTTCCCTTTTTTCTACGGTAATTATGTCAGGGATAGAGATCTGAATTTTTTTTAGGAATGTTTATTCATTTGGAATGGCAGTTTATCATTAGACAATTGTAAGTTTACAAAATTATAATTTTCCAGAATTAAAACTTTAGATGCTGTTTTCTCAACACTAATTTTTTTCAATTAGCAAGCACGATTAAACAAAAATTACTCAATAAATATATCTATCTCGTGGTATACAACTACATTATATGTAGTAAACTAAAGTCAATGCACCTACATGTTTAATGAAAACATTACTTTAACCAACTTTGTTTTGTATAAATATATAAAAAAAAGTTACTCCAAAAAACATACTTTTAGTTTGCAAGCCCTGCAATCTCTTAGAACTTACACTTTTTGCAGTACTTCTGATTCATCGACGGTAGAATTTTATAAATAATATGAAATATTTTCAGTTTTTTCATTTTGGGCAAATTTGAAGGATCTATAACTTCTTTTAGCAGTGACATCTGCACTCAACATTTATTCGACGTACAAATTATTCTGGTGCCTCTGAGTTTGATCGATCATAAGTTCCATTTGAATTCGAATATTTTCTCCTAATTTGCTGGGCTTTAATGTGCCAACTTTAAGGATGCCAACTTTAATACGTTGATATCACCGGTTACTTAATCTTACAGATACATGATTACATTATTAAATACATGATCACACTGTATTCTATTCGCTTTTTAGTTAATGAACTAAAGCTGTAACTTATAAAACGTGTGAAAAATTATTTCAAAGATTTAGAAATAACAAATTTGATTTGAGTAATGATATTTTGATTTATGGCATTGCCACAAAGCCGCCATCTTTTCTTTTGAAAGTAATTTATCTGCCAAGAAAGTAATGAAAAGTAATAGAAAATAATAATAGTTTGAAGTTTTATATATTCATAATTTTTCTGTAAAAAAAGCTTAAGTATGATTTAAAAAGGCATCGAATTAATTTGTACACCTAATAATAACAATTTTTTTTTTTACTTTGAACAATAAATATAAAGTGTCAAACGTTTCATAATGAATCCTTTAACCCTTCGACGGAAACATTTCGATTCAGTTACTGCAATAATTAATTCAAAATATTATTTTAAATTTCCTGACTATATTTTACAGAAAATCAATGTACCTACCTACTAATAAGAGTCAAAGATATAAAACAATGAGTATTCAAAAGTAATTGCTGTGTGACCGGTCTAAACTAGCTTATTTTAAGCATTCTATATACAATTCCCCCTTTAAGTTGTCAAATATCATCACTTCAATTAATAATATTGTACCTTACAACTTACATAAAATATGTGTGATTAAAAATAGACTTACTCTACTATTAATCCATCAAACCCTTATGTATACATTCCTTCCAAGTGCCAACTTGTCAGCTTCACATAACAGATAAGACACTTCGAGTAAAAAGAACTTACATTTGGAGATTCAATCAATTTTATTTCAGACATTCTAAAACGTATTCAATCGCTTTTGCATAAATAATATCTTAAACCTAAACATCCTGCCTAAATTCGCGAAAGGATCAATTAATTCAAATGACTATCCAGCAAACGCCAATCAACCAAACCCACGTTCCTTCCAAATTGTCAACCTGTCAGGCTTCACACAGATACACATCAATTAAAGAGAACTCCGTCCATTTCGATTCTAGACATTCTAGAAAAGATTCAATTACTTATCATGTACAAACGACATCGCGGTGCCTATATATCTCGTGGAAACTCGCGAAAGGATTAATTAATCTAAACGATCATCCAACGAGCATGAACCATCCACGATCGCAATCAACGTGTCACTTTCTATGTTCGTCTCGTAGAAACCGCAAGCACGGTGCCCATCAAATGGATGAAAATCTCCGCTCGCTGCAACATCCGACGCGAGTTTCTCTATGCACTATTCAGCCGGCGCGGCGCATCTCCCACAAAGACACCGATCGAACAATTTATTCACGAGCAGAAACCGTTCCGGCGCGGCGCGGTGTGCGGTCCTTAAGGGGGGATTTCCATATAGACTGCTAAAAATAAGCCAATTTTGCGAATTTTTTACAAAAAACCTATTAAGGGAATCATTTTGAAACCTTCGGGACTGTACATAGACTGTTTAAAGTTACAAAAAAAATTTTGTTTGCAGTATAAATATTGACTGCAGAAGTCGCTATTGAAGAAAGTTGTTGCAGTCTTGCCGCTGGAGGTATAAATTGGTGGGCACTCTAGCTTCTTCAATTTTTTCTAGAATGAAGAAATTCAAAATGTTCCTTATTATTAGACTGCGGATGTTTATGCAAAATCATATTTTCAAGGCATAGAAAAAGACAACCAATATAAATAAAAGTATCTTTTATCTTCTAAATATCATGAAATGTATTTTATTTTCGATATTTCATGTAATTTTGCAACTATGCACATCTTTATGCATTTTAGCACATTTAAAATTGTCATAAATGCATAAATATCCGCAGTCTACTTATTATTTATGAAATTATATCGTCGATGAACCAAAAATATTAGTGAAAAGTATAAATTTTTAAAGATCGCAGGGCTTCTAAACCAAAAGTGTGTTTTTTTGGGGTCATTTCTGGACACATTTGTGCGAAATAAAGTTGCTTAAATTAATTTTTTCATTAAACATGTAGGTTCATCGACTATAGTTTAATGTAGTTGTATACACCGGGATAGAATTAATAAATAAAAATTAGTTTCGAGAAAAACGTATCTAAAATTTCAGCGGCGAAAAACGAAAAGTGGCAAAGTCTTGTAAAGCTTGCAGTTGTTCAATGTTAATTTGCTGTTCATGCTGAATAAAGTAATCTTTCAGCTTCCTCAAAAACTTCAAATCTCTATCTCCGATAGAACTACCGCATTCACCATAACTTTTGTTATTTTATAATACCGCGCGCAGTCGACACGCTGCTGCTCCATTAACTGTATTTCTACAAATACCTGGAATTCTGGCTCAGGGCTTTAGGATTACGTCCTTGAAGTGCATTACTATTGATCAAGCACAAAAAAATTTTTTGACCTGCTATATGGAAATCCATCCCCCCTTAAATCTGTGTCTGCTTCCCGACGCGTTTATCGATCAGCGGGCTAACTCTGTTGCCGATTCTCTTTGAGAGAGAGAGCGCGGTCTTTGCCGAGAGAATCGTAATATTAATGAAAGCGACGACCGGCGGCGACGTGCACGCGGAAAAGACAACAATCGATACTCCGTGGAATTGCTTCGGTGGGGAGAAGGGTAGGCCGAGCACGGGTTTTACGTTTTCGGCCGCGTCTCGCCGACCTCGGACGATAAATCACGCCCGATTAAAGCCGTTCTCATCGGCGGTGGCCGTTTCCCGGCGGATCGTTCGATCTTAATGGCCGTTTTCCGGTTTCGCAACCGTACGCTCGAGTTAATCTTGGCCGTTTTGCACGTATCCGCACGGACCGCCGCGGCGGCGGCGACGGCGGTCGTCTTTGGACAGGTGCGGCTAAAGGAGCGTCAATTAGCCGCGGCGGAGTTTACGGTTCCTGCGTGATTTTTTATGAACAGACGTTGTCTGTTCAGGATTGTTATTAACTGTTTTGTGTACCTTTTTTAGCTTGTTTGAAGAGAAGAGTGACGAAAAGGGAAATTTATTTCTTTGCAAGGAAAGATGAGAAGTTTAGTTAATGAAAGACCAAGAATATTTCATAATTTTTCATTATTCAGATTTGTCTCCCATAATCTCTCAAAGAAATATTGCAAACTATTCATCAAGAATATCCACTATACTGATAAGTAGACTGCGGATTTTATGCATTTATGGCGAAATGAGGTATGCAAAAAAATCTACAAGACTCTTAACATACGCCAAAAGATACAAAATGTTAAAAATAAAATTGAAGTTAGAATGTTTAGAAAATTAAACATACTGTTATTGAAGTTGCACTTCTTTATTTGTGCTTGTGAAGATTTTATTTTGCATAAAAATCCGCAGTCTACTGATAAGAATTTGATTTTTAAGTCATTGTATATCATATGAAAAGATTAATCAGTGTTTTATTACTACACGAATGTGTTTGCATAAAATATGGATGATTAAAAATGACTCGAGCGATCGCAACGAAATTCGTTATTTCTATATGTTTGTGCAAAAATCCAATTGTCTCGCGGAATTTACGCGAAGTTAGGATAACTGTGACCAGGACAACTGATATTAATTATACACGATCATTGTCCTTAATTAAAATATGAATATTAATGTCTTGCTCCGCGTTCGTATTATCATGAATAATGTTGAAGTGTCAGCCATTATTCTACCGCAGTTTGTAACTTGGCGTTGGGACACTCCATTATTTTAATGGTAATTACGTGTTAAACGAGAATCGACTGTGACTAACCGCAAACCGGTCGATAAAATAATTTCATTGAATAACGCTAATGTCCTGCATGCGTGTCATTATGTTTGTTCAACACGCAATGTCTATCCACCCATTTTAGGCGATTAGCAGACAACAATAACCATTACTGACCTTCGTTTAGGAAGATTTCTATATCTTCTACTGCCATATGGTTTTAACGTTTAATCCTTATGCGAGAGTGGACGAGATATTTCGATGCAATGTTGTGGATGAAATATTTCGCTACCGTTGCATCAATGCAATATACAACGCCTTCAAAGATATCTTGTGTGAGGCCAAGCGCACGATTGCGATTTTCTGCCGCGTGCTTCTATACATATTATCATGTTGTTCACAAATCGTTACAAATCGGTCAACAGCATTGACATGAAATATCTGTCGATTGTAGATGATCGCGCAACAGAAAATCGCAAGTGTGCGCTTGGCCTTAAGGTTCTGCATAGGCAACATGATAAACAAAATATTCAGCGCGTTTTTATTTGTAATAAAAATTATTGTTGCTGTCACTATCACCATTAATGCGTTTGTTTAATCGACGAACGCGGGTTACTATTCGTTCTAAATGATCGGCGAGAATTGCAGAAATACAAACTTTACATTCTTTATACACAAACAAAACAATGCTTATGGCACATACAAAAAACTGGAATAAACTTCTTTACCTATAAGTATAAAAATATAAAAAAACATCTGTACTTTAATCTTGTATAGGGTCATTCGGGGTAAAACGACGCACTTTTGCTGTTTTTGCTTCACTGAGCCGAAACTACCATGATATTAGGAACACTTTTTTGCGCTATCGGTAGCATATTTAATAGACTCATAAAATGTAACAATTATTTAACGATAGGCCAAACGGTTTTTTCTACATTAAGCAAAAGAGTGACTTGGTCAGACTGCGTACCTTTACCCCGACATGTGGGTAAAAATACGCAGTCGTGTGGGTAAAAGTTCGCATGTAGAGTAAAAGTATGCATTCAGGTGTAGTAAAAGAAAATGAACAAATAATACACAAATAGAACATATTTTTATATTATTTTTAATAAATGAAGCTAAAGATGACAGAAACAATAGAAATTAGGAACTTCAAATTTAGGAATCTATCATAAAATTATAATTTTTCATAGATTCGACAAAACGAAATTATGCTCAAGCCTTTATCAGAGCAGATATGTTTTTACTCCAAATATTATTAAGAGTTCAAAAACAAGTAGACAGTAACCTGAATAACGTAACCATAGTTCATTACCATCAATTGCCATAAAGTATCTATATATCATATCATAGTCCATTTTTTTCGGAACTTTTTTTTTCTGTCCTCAGGCGCCGCTAATCCAGTATCCGACACCCTTAAACAATCCCGATTCCTCCAGTAACACGTGTACGATTTCTGCATTATCACGTCACTAATTAATCAAAGTCGAGTTTCGACACACCGCGAGGCACAGTAATTGATAGCGTTTGTTAACATTTACAAATTACAATGAACGTAACAACGGCGCCCATGAGAAATGGCACCGCCCTGTGCGCAACCTCTTATGCGCGCTATTTATCACGCTCGTTGCATAAGCCACATTTTACAAATACATATCCTTAATAACGCGAGCAGAGCGTCAAACTTAATCCGCTATCAATAAAACGGACGCAAATATCGCGGGCGTCGCGTGTTAGCCGCTCCGGTATGATCCAGCAATGTTGCCGCCCGAAACACCCGAAAAGCAAACATCGCGTCCGCGAAATTGCCGCTCGGACGTCTCGCGACGTCAGGTCGTGACGCACATGTGGGTCACGGACGGTGTGGGATCTTAGGCTAGTGAAAGACCCAGGCGATTCATCAGCCATTCCCTCGACATTCTTCCCTTGCGATCGCACGAAATGCGACGTCGCCGTCGCGTCGTCGTGCCTACCGCGGAATGCCGTCGACGCGATAAATCTACAGACGCCGCAGCGAGGATTTACGCGACGCGAAAAGGGAAGGATCGCTGGACTCCGGTGCCCGTTTGCATAATCGCGACGGCATGCACCGCGCGTGGCTCTTTTGCACGCTGAGGAAAGCCTAGCTAATGTTGTTTTAAGGGGGATCAACACTCTGACGGCCCAAAAAATATCTATTTTTTAACGATGCATTGTAAGGGTGGTATGATACATAGAAGTGTGATTCTTTTTGCAATTAAAGGAGGAACCAGGTGTAATCAATCCAAGTCCATTTCTCAGAATTTTTTCGGAGCAGACTATGCATGCAATCTTAGTTAAACTTCAGGGCTAGAATATTACATACTCAAAGAAGTAAAAGTATTTTTTATGCAAAAATAATTCAGTAAGGTAAGTGACCCCATTACTGACCATATCCCATATCCCCATTAACGACCGGTTACAAATTATTTGTTGTTTATAGCAACGAATAAAATATAGGGATCTACGTAATTTATTCAAAGTCATGAGAAATATACATAGAATCGTATAATATAAAAACAATTTTTATCTTTTTTTTTTTAATTTTAATAGCTCGATGGCAAAATCCGGTCAATAAAGGGGACATTCGATCCTTTATATAATTTTCATCATAGTTTTTGTGTAAACAGTCAAATAATATTTCAAAACCGATTTCATTAAGAAACTAGAGACCTTAATAAATACGGTCATTCATACTTTACTCAAATATTGTCATATATTAGTAAAAAATTATTATTTTTAAATGATTACTTTCTTAACTGTCCCATAATGGGGTCACTTATCTTAGTTCCAAATGACGCAACTGTTTCGAGGCAGCTTAAAAGTTAGATTATCATCTCTAAAAATATTTACGTTTCGATGAGTGTCGAACGGGAAATCAATTTATGCAAAAAAAATATAGAATCCCATTTTTTTAAAAAAAAGTGCAATTGCACTTTACATAATCGGTATATTATACCGATGCATCCACGAAAAAAGTAGTCCGATAGTATGATAGAACGTGTTAAACCGTACAAAATTTTCCTGTACGATTCTACTCTTCACTTGGAACGGAGTTGTCTGTTACAGTTACGGATAGGATAGCGACTTCCATCTCTCAACAGAAATTCCATAGAGAAATTATGGGATGGTTCAAACCAAAAAGTCGAATAGCAAAATTCAAAGTCAGGAAAACGTTTATAAGAATTTTCATAATCTGAATGTGCAAATCTATAAACTGTGAAATAATACAAAAATTAGTAGCCGAGACTATTAAAACTAGTAATAATAATTATAGTCAATAATTAGATTCTCTTAATTTTATATTAATAGATATTAAAACTAATCTCTCACGAAGTTCTTTTTGCAACCCTAGACAATTGTATAGTAATTTTTGCAGTTGTACCTTCTTCTAAAAAAAATGTATGATTTACTTTTATAAGGCTTCCACATAAAAGTGATTATTAGACAGTTGATTTTATGCATTTATGGCAACGTTGAGCATGCAAACAATTTACAAAGCTGTTGAGATAAGCCAAAATTTAAAAAATATCAACAGTATTATCCAAGTTAGAACGTTTAGAACATTAAACATACTGCCTTTCAAATTCTAATTCTTTATTTGTGCTTATAAAAATTTTATTTTGCATGAAGATCCGCTGTTTAGTGATCACTTAAGAGACGCATCGTCGCGCATCGAATCAGTGATGTTTTCAGTAATAGCTGAAACGAATTCGTCGAAGATTGGCTGTGAACCAAACTCTCTCATGGTCGATCGCATGGACAGACATGAGCGACATAGAATTTATTATTCTATTCGTGACAGTTTGATATATGATCCTGCGATCAAATTAAACCGATGGCACAGCACCGTTTCGTAACGATGACGAGAAAATATCGAAGCTGCAAATGCTAAGCCCGAAAATAAATACTCCGTGATGATAGGAAAACCGTGGTTCGTTTCATTAAACACGGGGTGGGTTTGTGATTGATCCGAATCACTGACGCGCAAAGTTCTTCTATTGGTTACACCGCTTAGTAACTTCCGGAAGCTCCGTCAGAGTCTGCGGACATTTTAGCTCATCGTATTGCAAGTTAGATTATAGCAATTATTAAACGGAGATTGTCATTTTAAGATGGCTTCGTTTCTTTTGGAAAATAGGATCACCCAGTTTTGGAATCAACGTTTTACAGACATTTCTGTGAGTGTAACAAAGAGCGCTGGCGTGCAACATTCAAGGATCACTAAGTTTTCGATGATAAATTATTATCGATATTTAAAGCATGGATGTCCAACTTTTTTCTTTCGTCGTTGGGTAATTTTGTGCGTATTGTCAAAAAGCGATGGCATAAATAAGACATAATTATGAAGTTTATGATAAAATACGTGTCGAATATTTTTCTGAAAAATAAGTTTCATAAAAATCGGGGTGTGAAGAGTCGATATGTTCCCTTATTAAATAATTCTAATGCCACTTCATACTAAGTTCAATAAAACAATAACAAACAATCGTACATAAAATTATAATGTATCATTGTAAAGAAGATGTTTTAATCTTCAAATCCATGGCGACATTAGACGTAAGAAAAATTGTATAAGGTACGTCAAGGCATTTGAATTTACAAAATTTTCGAACAGAAAATGTATCTTCGCTTTTCCCACTTGGTACATAATGTAAAAATATGTTTGATAACTCATTTTAAAATGAACCGAGATAAATTATTGTATAATATTTCACTGAATTATAACAGTTTAAATATCGACAATTTTTCATAAAAAATTTAGAAATCCTTTTTAATGTTACACGTCAGTATGGAAAGCGAAAGGAAATTAATTTACTCATTTTCTACTGGCTCTGTCATTTACAAATAATATAACAATAACATAATTTATGATGACTTGAATAAAATTGCGTCTTTTTTAGAGGGGATAAGTTAGCAAAACACAATATTTATAATATTTTGTTCCAGCTACAAGTCTACCTTTAAGTTTGTTAAAAAATTAGTGATAAACTAAACTATTAGAGAAATATTATTTAGAATGAATTACTAACAACAACGAATTTCCAAAACATTATATTTAATAAACCTAGTAAAATATTAAGCCTGCTGCGTTCCTCTTAAAAATCCTGAATTGAACAATTTTTATTGTTTTTGTGTTATTAATAATGAATTTTTAATATAACGTCAAGGATTAAGAAACGTAATTATTAACATTAGGCTTCTCATATTTTTCGCAAAAATAAAGCAGCTGCTAAAGGAAATAAAATACCTTAATCAATCAAAAAATACCCAGAAATCGTAGCAGAGTTAAAACAATTTAACTATCGATCCTCTCAATATTTAATAAAAATCAATGGCCTATTGAAATGTGTGTCTGCCTAAAATCTTTTTAACTTTGCGTCTAATCATTGTTACAATTCTGTCGAAAGAATATGCATGAAATCGTAATACATCCAGTCTTTGAAGTGGCTCTTGAAGAAAGGGCGAAAGTTTTGGAGAAACGGGTGAATCTCGTATCAGAAGGACCATCTCATGACGTTTCTGTCTGCAAAGCAGTTTTTAGCCCAAGAAGGGCTATCGCCAAGCCTGATCGTCCCCTTTATTTGCGAGATCCTGCTCCCTGCGACTTCTTCATCTTCTTGAAGATCAAATCTACTCTCGTACAAACTAAGTTTACGTCGGTAGAAGGGATGAAAGCAAGAACGATGGAACTCCTGAACGGTCCTACAGAAAATAATTTGCCGCATTGTTTCAAACTGTGGCAATATCCTGCGCGATTCCATTATCTCAAATTCCAATTATTTTGAGGATGATCAAAACATTTCGTTAAAGTTATAATATTCAAAATTATAATAACAATGATATATAATAAATAATAAATAAACCAAAATTTTAATATTCAATATTATGTGTCCATTTTTCTCTCTAATGTTTATTTCGTATAAATTATACACGATATCTATTTTTTTTTCAAACTAGATGAGAAAAATTGTTACGTTAATATTTTTTAATTTTAATTCTCGTGACGCTTGCTCCATTTTCAGTCCAAATAATAAACCTTCATGTTTTAATTATAATTACAATTTTAATATAATTTAAAATAATTAAGTAATGGACATTGAAGTCTAAAAACGGTAATTAACTGAAATTTTCATAAATTAATATTAAAAATTCAGAACCTTTTTGAAGGAAAATTCTCGAATTCTCGTTAGTTTTAGTCTATTAGTAAATCATGATTCCAGTTAAAGTCAAGGTCCTGTTCAAAAGAAATCATGGTCAATCGATACCCAGTTAATCGAGATTCCGCACCCTGATCACAATACTTTACACAACTTTCCCCGGCTTTTTCGAAATTATCATATAAAACGACGAAGTTGCCTCCCGGAAGGGAAGCCGGTAATTAAAGGCGACGCTTCAGATTCAGAACAAAGTTAGGGAACCACATGGAGACCCGCCCATTGTGCGATTCAATATTTAATCGTCGACATTTTCGTTTCCCCCGCATTGTTTGAAACTCGCCAAACGGAGAGCACATTATACAACCGTCCCAATAATCTGCTTTCCATTTATGCGTCCACAATATTACCAGCGCATTGTGGTCGTATGGACGTCGCGTTTCACGAACGATCGCAGCGGTAGGAAATCCTGTTTGTCGAGCGCGCACATCGAAACGTGAGTTAAAGAACATGATACCGCGAGAAGTGCAACGTAGGAAGGATGCAACCGGCCGAGATTCATTCAGTCGTCATCATGTTCGAACACTATCGACTTCTGAGAGAAACGCTCGCATTTTTTTGCACCGTGTGATAGACTAATATCTCTCACTGGCTAAATGGTTCTTTTGGTCGAAGCGATTTCCATTGTGTTCGACAACCTTTTCTGCCAACGTCTATTCAAATCGTTTACAAAGTGAGACATAAAAAGCGTGACAAGTTGCTTTCTCCGACACTAGTAGAAATATCGATATGAATTTTTTGCTCGATTGAATGGGACAGGGAAGTTAATTATTTAGAGTGCAACAAATTATTCGAAGGTACCTTTTATGGGGCCATAAGATTCTCCTTTTTATTTTTATGTGAAACCGTATCTGCTTTATCTTTTGCACAGGATGTAACAAATTTCGTGGAATAACTTGGATATACAGGGTGTCCACCGAAATCATATACAATCTATTATTTTTTAACGTACTGAAGATACGAAGAAAACGTTTATATGAAATTGTATGGTAAAAGGTGGCAAATATAATAGTCATAACACCATTGTTTAACATTATTGTTTTAAGAGATATGATGAAAATCAAGTTCGATTTTTTAAATGGAACTATATTTTTTCATTTTTTGATCTCTTAATAGCGCGTTTCAAGGCGAATTTAGTAATCTTTAATGGATATGTATACTTTTTTTCAACTGGTTTTCTAGATTTTGTGCTTAAAAGTTTAAGTCTTTACAGATCTAATTTCGTATCTATTCAGAAAGTTAAAATAACAAAGATTAATATTTTTTAATAAGAATGGTTATTGTATAATATACCAAAACAACTTCAAGCACCACCGGTCATCGAATATTAATCCAAGTAAAAATTTGTGGCACATATTAGACAAAATAAAATCAGAAAAAGAAAAATTTATAATAACCTAATGACCTAATAACCTAAATAATAAACCTAAAATAAATACGTCTAAAGAATGGTAAAAAGTTTTAGAACAAACGACTAAAACATTCATAACATTCATGCCCAAAAGACTGCAAACTATAATTGTCGCAAAAGGACTGCATATAAAATATTAAACATTTATTTTATAATTAATTGAAAGCTTTTTATTGCAATTAGAACTGTGTCTAACTTATTTAGCCATCAAATTTTTGTTTTTCTTTTATAGTTTCTTTATAACATGTTATTAAGTGTTCAAAAAGAATAAACTTCTTTTATATTTAGTAAAATAATAAACTTTGTAACAAAATATCATTCGTCTAAATAAAGTTATTACAAAAAAAACTAGATGTACCAATACTTTTTGGAGCCACTGTATATTAAATAGTGGATATGTAACATCTGTTCCGAAGAAGAAGCGGAATTATTTTTATCTAAGAACTTTACAGATGTTAATCCCTTAAAATGTTTCAAACACTATAAATTAATCTATTTGCCCCTGGTTGTGCTTCGAACCAGTTAATTAATCATTTTAAATTGAGTACGTCAATGTCTGGGAACTATTTCAGTAACATGTACTTTATTATTTATTATAGTTCATTATTCCACCTGTCCTGTTTCTATTTCTGTTTCTTTTCTTTCCTCTATTTGCAACTCATCTATTTTGTTTTGTGTACAGAATTTGTTGCTCAACCGTCTTATGTCCCTTATTACTGTTCGCAGCAAGTGTTATAATACAATTAGAGCGACACTCGATAGTGGTTTATATGTATAATAGGATCTCAGCTGGAATTCACTAAATCGGACATTGATGAAAATTTAGTTGACATAAATGGAGTTCTACTGTACTGGACTCGCCTTAACCCTTAAGTGGTAAACTGTCAGTATTAATTATTTAACAGCATCACAACAGGATTACTGTGAGGTCTTTATAAAAATAGATTAGTATAGGTATGAATAGTTCATAATACTCTAACTTATTAATCTCTACAAAGTTTCCCCAAAATATTGTATTCAAGATCAAAAATTAATTTAATATACAGTTATGGACAAAAGTTTTCGAACGATATCGGTTTCCATATATCATGCAATTTCATGTATTTCATTTGGAATAATAGTAAAATCTAATTATGTACACCGATAGAGAATTTAGTGATTTACAAGAATTCACTGAAATCATATTTATAAAAAATATGTTTATGTTTTTGTATTTAAAGTTTACATATTTATCTGAAATATAGTCCGACAATTTATTAGTACTTGGCTATTCGGACTTCTTTTTGAATTTTAGGAACTGCTAATATATTCTTCTTAAATTTTCAGGAATCTGTTTAACAAATTATTCCGTTAATACTGCAGCCGACTGAAAACTAACAATATTAATTTTGCAACCACATTTAACGTATTGACAATACTTGAATGTTCAGTTGCAAAGCTTTATAAGAAGGATAAACTATAAACTAGAACAATTTCAAAATGTTTGCAAATATCAAAATCAGCAGTTTTCGAAATTTTAAAACGTGTGAAGAACTGTCAACTATTAAATGAAGAAGGTCGATGTCACAAAATTTAGTGAGGGTTTTAAAAAGGTGACGATTTATTTGTAGAAATAAGGAGAAATTGCGATTCTTTATTTGTATCCTATCTGTCATTGAAATTGAAGGACGTGCAACCAAATAATAAATCGTTTGGAGATTTCTGTCAATCAATATTTCAGTCAAATATGTAAAATTAAAATGTGAAAATAAAAATATTTTCTATACAGATGATTTCAGTGAATTCTTGTAGATCATGAAATTTTTCTACCACTCCAAATAAAATACACAAACCAATAGGAAATATGAAAATCGATATTGTTTGGAAACTTTTATCCGCAACTGTAGCATCGTGATCAGAAATCCTGTACTATCGATTAATAGATGAAAGTTTGGAATCTTCCACTTTAAAAAGATGGAAGTTCACGCTTTCCTAAAAGATTAAGTTTAAGAGAGTCCTGGGCTTTTTGAATCTATCGAAGTTGAGTTTTGTAAGTCACGCGAAAACCCCCAATAAGATTCTGACATTGTCAGCAAAGTTTTCGCGACAGTTGGATATCGGAGTCCTCTGTCTGTCAACTCGTATATCCTTCTGGAAAGTGTACCACAAAGTACTGCTCCAGTCAATCGAAGTTTTCCCGGATTCCCTGTTATTGCGCTCGAATGCCTGTGAGAAACTTGCGAAAAGGGGGTAGCGAACGAGTCACGTGACCAGGCATGCACGGAGGGCAAACATTCGTCAGGGGACGGAAAGAGCGAAGTCGGGAAACTGATGAGGAATTTTCTTCCCTGGGTGCGGGTGGTGAATGCTTCCAGTTGGGAAATGGAAAACTGCAATATTTTCTCTCGTTGTTGACGCTGCTTGCGAGATATATTTATGGATGATAATCAAGTCGAGGAAAAAAGGGGTGGAAAGGATGAACGAGAAAGGATTTCCTTGCGAGGGCAAGAAATATTGGAAGAAGGTCATCCATTCTTTTTATGAGTCTGAAAATAAGATTCTCTAATATTTGTTCAAATATATTCGTTGTGTGTTTTAATCCATCACTATTTTTACTCGTTTATTTTTCCAAGTATTTATTTATTTTATGAGAAAGAATTTCTATTAGTGTACAAAGTTAAAAGAGGTATAAAGCATACATACAGGATTTAAATATTAAAGCTACGCAAGAAAATCTACGTAACTTTATGCATTTGCGTCCTAAAAAAATTTATAGAGCCACCACACAACACGTCCAAATCATCACCAAGAGTACTAGGAACGTTACCTAATTCATACACGCCGATTTTTATACACTTATAGTATAATATAGAACTTGAAAAAATATTTGATACGTATTTTTGTTTATCGGCAATCATTCACATTGGAGGGATGAAAATCGACCTCAACGTTGAGAAACTATTAGCTTGTTATTACAAGTTTGAAATCTTATGATTTGGTACGTGGAAACTTGATATCTTCAAGCTTGAAAAGTAAAAACAGGAAATTTGAAAGCTTAAAGTTTGATAAAATTGAAACTTGTGAGCTTAAACTTTGAAAACTTAAGATTTAAAAACTTCAAAAGTTGAAACTAAAAACTTAAAAGCTGGAAGCTGAAATATTTGAGACTTGAAAGCTTAGAAGCTTGAAAAGTTGAAACTAGAAACTTGATAGCTTGAAGCATTGAAAAGTTGATACTGTGCACTTGAAAGCTTGAAACTTCAAAAGTTGAGACTTGAAATCTGAAGATTTAAATACTGAACAGTTTTAAATTTGAAAACATAAAACTTAAAAATGTGAAACTAGAAAAGTTCAACCTGAAAGCTTTTAAAGTTACAATTGAAAAGTTGAAATGTTGAAACTAGAAGTTTAGAGTTTCAAAAGTTTAAAGTAAAATCTCGAAGCTAGAAAAGTTGAAGCTTGAAAAGTGGAAACTGAAAACCTGAAAAGCTGAAACTGCAAACTAGAAACTTGAAACGTTAAAACTGAAAATCTTGAAGCTTGAAAAGTAAAAACAGGAAATTCGAAAACTTGAAGTTTTATAAAATTGAAACTTAAAAATTTGAGACTTGAAAGTTTTGAGGCTTGGAAAGTTGAAACTAAAAACTTGAAAGCTCGAAATCTAAAATATGTTTTTCATACCCAACTTTGAGGGCGATTTTCATTTTCTTCAACATGGATGATTGCCGATAATCACAAATACTTGTTAACTGTTTTGTCGAGTTCTATATCATGCTAAAAGTGCGTAAAAATCGGGATGTATAAATTTATGTCTGTTGTTAGAGGAAGAAAGATCTGAGGGTGTCTAAGAGATCTAATAGGTGCATAAAAATTAACATGCTTAAGAAGTTGAGGACATTTAATATAACCATTTATAATATTAAAAAGAAACAGCAGATTAGAAACAGTTCTCCTAGTTCGTAAAGGCTTGTATATAAGTACTCATAGTACTTAATTACGAGATCTTGAACTGTCTGTCAAGAATGCGAGTGCAGAGGAATTCCCTTATAGAGATTACTGCCAGGGAATCTTTGAAGTTGATTCTTCCTTTGATACTGGATTAAATTCCCTGAGATTGGAATCTTCCATCTCAAAGGTGATATAGTCTAAAATTGTTGGAAAATCAATTGAAGCTAGTATCGTCAGCATTGACGCTACTTTCTCAGTGACTTAATGAAACTCTGTTTTGTTGATTTTGTTTTGGTTTTTCTTCTGAATTTGCCCTAAGATAGAGATTTTTCAACGAATTTTTCTGCTGTAATATTTCTTTTTTGAGCTTTCTCAAAGAAATTCCCTGGTGAATTTTTCCTAGAGTAGAAATATTTTAAGAAAAATTCGCCGAACTGAACACGTCATAAATCAAGCGACTGTTTCAGCTCATGCAAACAAAACTCGCGAGTTTTCGGTCTATTTACACGCATTTGTTGCTAGGTAGCATGTAAATCAAAGCAGTTTAATTACTCTTTTTTTCGATGTTAATTATCACGTTGCAAGTTCTCAAGTTCTTCTTACCGGTACAGAGATTTCTTCCTTAAAAAGAAAAAAAAAAGGAAGTAGCAATCTTCACGGCGATATATGTGTGCAGAAAATGATTTATCGCTTGTATAATTAACATATTTAATTAGTTACCAACGTGCACTTCGTGAACTCGTAATTACGTTCTTGTGTACGTGTTTCTTTCCCACGTTAACGTAGCTTCTATTTGTGGAAAGCTGCTTCGTTCTTTGTTCGATTTTAGTACAAACCACTATTTTAATCGTTTGTGGTCGTGACAATCTCTGACGATTTATGTTCTTGATGGCAATCATTTTTTCCTTGAATAATTGAGAGGAACGAGAGTAGAACATCCCATTTTTTTCTTCTGATAAATTCCATCGAACCAAATTATCTACTTTCTCTTTGCAGAACGTTGCGCAATATATACAAGAAAATTAGAATTCATCGGAGAGTTGCGTAATTTTCACGAATTTCGACTTTTCACTCGACTAATTATGTCCCTCGGTTCCTTTGGTTATTTTACTTGGTACCGCCGGCAAATCTGTTTAACTCATTCAGATCAACCCGAGCATCGTTCATATTTCATCCCGCATTCACCGTTCGTTCGCAGCCCGCGCCGTCTAGAAAGCATGTAGCAAATAATTTCACTGGATTTTCGTGATTTTCTAACATTTCCCGTCACTCCGGTGTCAAATGAACACATCGGCGCAGTGCGTCGAGCTGGCTCGCGAAAACGAGTGCGTCCCGACGCGACGTCTCTATTTTTATGACTGACTATTTTCTGAATTTTCTAACGTCGACTGACAAAAGAATACAATGGAACGTTACAGATACGTCAGCCTTTTTGGAAAAAGTGACCTACTGGATTCTGTTTTCGTTTTCGACGAATAAAATGGTTAATGTAAACCGTGAAAGAGGAAAACTGTAACGCGAAATCCATTGAATCGTATCATTCGACGCTTTTGTGCTTCGCTGTTCTTCGATCGAAGCTTCCAACAAAAACAAATTACTCGACCCACTTCTTCGACACAAATTTCTACCGTCGAATCTGTCGAATTTATATTCATGCAAATATAGTTTATAGTCGTGTAAACATAAATCGGCATCGAAATTCGATGCCCCAACTGGAACGAAGTAATCCCAGAATTATGAGCTATCGGACTGTGCGAATTATGTGACTCGCCGCGATATTTTCAGAGCTTGGCGCTTTCGGGGAAATATTAGAAAATTCAAATATGTCGTTTGACGAAGAATCGGATTGGTTAGCTCACCGTTTCGATTCTTGTTGAAGCTGCGTAGAACTTATTTCGATTCCAGTTTCACGTCATCTTAGATGGAAATGCGAAGCAATTTTCGAAGCGGATTTTCTTCTTGGCTTCTCTTCATTATTTAATGCTGGATAATTTATAATCTAAACTAATTTTCGCGAGTACTTTTGAAATGGATTGCGAATTATATTCAAAATTTATCAATACTTGACGTCGATTTCCTGGACAAAATTTTATTCCATATTTTCAATTTCCTTTTTGTTATAAAATTACTTTGAGTTTATCAGACAATTTTTGTTTTGCTTATTATAAATTAATCCTTAGGCAATCTTTGAGTTTTTTTTAACTCCTTGTCTTAGATTTGTTTAGGCTACAAATATGTATATGAATTATTTTAAGTAATAGATAAAAACATAAAAGGATACGAGAGACTTTAGCATTTCTTCGTGTACTCTTCGGCGAATTAGCAACAATAATTTAAATAAAGTTCGCTTGGATTCTTTACTTTTTTATATTGCAAATGTGTAGACATTTTACCCCAATGATAAGCATCTTATCATCTTATCCCACATTGTGTATGAGAAGAAATGTTGCTTTTATGGGCTAATATTTAGTTTTTGTTAATTTAGTAGATGTTCCTTTCATAGTATATTAGGTAGAGAATAAATAAAGTTTCGTGATTTGACAGAAATATTTATATATTAAATTTGTTATAAATAAACTGCGGATTGTTATGCAAAATAACATTATTATAAGCGCAAATAAAGAATTGGAACTTGAATAACAGTATCTTTAATTTTTTAAACATTCTAACTTGAATTACATTTGTGATATTTTGTATACTTTGACATATGTTAACAGTCTTGTAGATTTTTAGCATACCTAGTATTGCCATAAATGCATAAAATCCGCAGTCTAGTTACAAATCTAATAAGAAACGTTAAGATCTTTCCTCGAATTACTTTGTCTTCAATAACACTTCGGATCAGATTTTCAAGATTTTCAATCTATTACAGTATATTTTCGCAGATCTTCATTAGGTACTATTCTCTGAAATTACACGATCTGAGAAATTTCATTGTGCTTTCATTGAATAATAATTTTAGTCATGGTCTGTTCTCGTTGTTCACAAAGCCTAATAGTAAAATTGAGGCATTGTGTGGAAAAAAAGGCAGCTAAAATGTTATGTTAAGAAAATTCTTTTCAAATTTTTCATTATAGTATTACTCAATAAAAAGTAATGTAATTCGATTCAGGAACGATTTTTTATTAAATAATGCCGCTATGAAAACTCTGAACTGGATTCTCTTGTCATGGCATTTTAGCCTATGTGTCCTTTTTCCATTCAACGCCTCAATTATTATTATTATTAATTAATTAATTGATACGTGGTACCACTACGCCTTCGAAGACTTGCTTAGCCATGTTTTATTTCATTTCCTCCTCTCTTTCACTCTCGAAGAGACCTTATTTGAAGAGAAACACTGCGCACAGCGCTCGCAAGTGGATAATTATTTCTCGGGGGCATTCAAGAGGTCCTCGGTAATTGGAACTGAAAGATAGGCGTCAGTTTAATGGAAATAAGATAGTCCGAGCATGCTCGAGGCATTTCGTTCAAATTGATTCGTTGTTAGACGACGGAGTCCCTGCCAACTTCTGGCCCCGGTGTCCATCTAATGAACGCGTCCCTCGGACATCTGGTAGGCCTATCACGAAGTTGGCGATTCGTTCCTGCATCGTAGCCGCGTGTACCTGGAGACCTCGGGACGAATCCGAATCCAGGTCGCCTCGTTTCGCGATTGGCAATCGGCCTGATCCGCCCGTGAAAAGTCTGCCAGCGAGTTCCAGTTGTCGAACACTGCCAGGTCGATCTATCGGTTGTCGGGTCGCGTTTGCCCAGACTTTGCACAATTCCCTTCTCGTTTCCAAGCCTTTTTGTTTTCCCCGTGTTCGTCAAATCGTTTCTTCCCTTTCTCCCCTATTTTCCCTCCCTCCTCTATCGCTTCCTCTGCCCTTTCGCCCCGTTGCCCCGACACCGAAACCACGTTCGCGTCGGAGACAATTTTCCCTCCGCGTCTACGTTTTATGTTTTATCAGCGCCCGTCCAAATGAAGGGAATTCCAGATAAAACTAGACGCGGATTCTTCTCCGAACGAAGTTCGCGCCCCGACTACGAGCACCGAATAAAGATACGACTTCCGTTCGAAATTGGCGTCGAAGGTTCCGAGCTTCTTGCAGATCGGATTTGGAGAAAATTTTGAATATCTTCTGTCGCATTGTTTTTTAAATTTCTGAAGAAGATTCAGATAGGAGAAGCAACTTGCTTGGAATGATTCAGCAACGAAAGTATTTTGCGGATTTTATAGTTTTTTTTGCGGGGGAGGAGGGATTGTTGATTGTACAAAATCAGAATGTGATAATTTGTGAAATGTTGGATTCAGATTAATGAATATTTGGGTGAATCAAAAAGATATTGCAAGATTGTATTTTTTGTTTTTTGTGTAAGTTGACAATATTGCGAATCCGTGTGTAGAATGAGAGAGCGTGTAGAGACAAAATTATTTTTGTTTATTCTGTTCTTATATATTTTCTATCTTTAAAGTTATATTGAAATCAACTATTTTTAATATTTAACTGGAGCTATAATAACATATTTCAACTATTTTGTTAAGAAACGAGGATATGTATACATATATTTCTTTTAATTAAAAAAATCTTGAAGGGAATTAATGTTAATGAAATAGAATGATATAATATTCGGCCTATGAAAGTTAATGTATTTATGATAATTATGAAGATTCATACGTGTAGCTGGATGTGCAAGACGCAATTAATTGCAAGAATTTGCTTACAGCATATAATTTTGCGAAATTTTATAAAATACCAGAAATGTCTTTTAGAAATATAGAATTGGAACTTGAAAAACAATATGTCTAGTATTTTGAATATTATAACTTGAATAATACTGTTGATATTCTGCATATTTTGGCATATGATAACAATCTCATAAATTTTTTACATTCTTAACATTGTCATAAATGCATAAAATCCGCTGTCTAAAATGGCAGGTAAAAAGTTCCAAATGTAATATCTCCATTGATAAGTAATCTTTTGAATATTAGATTATACTGTTTAAAGATTCAAAGTTAGACATAGAAAAAACATTTTGAATATTTTGTACCAATATGTTTGCATGTATTTGTATCAATTAGAAATATCTGAAAACTCGTTTGCTGAGCTGTAGCTTAATATTTATCTTCATGGTTCCTTGATATGCTGTAAAAATTTCATTGACCATATTTATAATGACGTTAAAAAATTTGATGATAAAAAAATTGCAGTGTTTATTGAATCTGGTTTCGAAAAATATTATTCAAAATAAAGTACACTATTTTGAAACTTACACATAATTTATTCATATGCCTGAAAGTTTACGTATTCATTCCAAGAAACAAGCGTCCTAAATTTATAATATTATAGAGATAATTAAAGTTCCGAAAATCATGAAGAAGTTTTGAGCTAAGAAGCATGATAATTAAAAGTAAACATTTGGCAAAAGCATCTGTAGCCTAATTATAATATATCAATAAACATAAAGCACAGTACTGCAAAATGTACAGAGTGATGCATAAAGTAGGTTGAAACTAAATTCATGGCAGATTATATGAAATTATAGAATACTTATAAAACGATTAAAGGAATTAGGATTCACAGGCTCAAAAGCAAAAGATAAAGTGAATAGAAAATGTTCGACGAAGAGACATGAATAAATTAATATTAAGTTCCTTTTTAGAAAAGGTTTCTTTCAGAAATGCTATCGATTTACCATTTTTTAACCAATAAAGTAAGATTATCTTTATGTAAATTCACATTTTTCTAAACTTACAATCAGATAAATAGGTATAAGTATAACGTGTCTTCTAAGTGTTGTAACATGTACTTCATTCTATGTTTTATTATTATACCTGTTTATTGGTCACAGCGAGAAATATTTTCAGAAAACTGCAACGTTCATTCCATTTATTTATCGGCAAACAATGCTATAAGTAAAGAACCGAGTCACTAAATTCACACGTAAATAACAAATGTTTACTCAATTTGTTCCAGTAAATATGCAATCATTCGTTAAAGCTTATTTACACTTTATATATTATTTTGTTATAAATATAGTGAATATAGTGAATGGAATACAAAATCTGTTTTATGGCCTTCATTATATGTATTCAACTATATAAAATCTAGGATTGGGTCAAATAGACCCAAGGAGAACAACAGGGTTAAACCTATTGCTATTATTAAAAATTGTATATTTTCTATTTTATCACGTTTTTGAGAGCACATGTGAATTGCTGCATAAGTTTAAACAAAAATTTCTATCTAATAAAAGTTTCTATTGACAAAGAAGAGGAAACAAAATAGTCACGTAAGACGTTAAATTGAATCATTGACTTGTAATAAGTGTCGCGATTGTGTGATTATCTCGTCAGAACGACAAACAGAAGTAGTTATACAATAAGAAACGTTTAATCGACGTTCTTCTCTTATCATTACAGAGGAGGACCGCGGAGATAACGGTGGACAGTGGGGAACAGAATGCTGTGTTCGTCCGCATTTCCGGTGAGTAATGCCACGTGCTACGTTGAATATTTAACGAACCGTTCGTTCGCTTTTTAAATCGTTACCTACCCCTGATTTGCATGACGCATTTGAAAATAAGATTGACCGGCTGTTTAACCAACGTTATTAAACGCCACTTTGCTTGCTTATCGATATTGTATAGTCGACAACATCGAGTATAAGCGCCACATACTGAATCTGTTATCAGACAGTCGTGAATTTATGAATACGGACGCAGAAACAGATCGATACCTTAATGAGGAACGCATAAGTCAATGTTTTAGTGTACCATGGTAATTGAACGGATATTGACCTTCTAACGCACGCAATATTGTATACGAATATTGTATAGCAATATTGTCTAATTACGTTCTAATTAGAAGTTTTGAACTTACTTACGTAATGTAATTAGCTATGACGTTGAATGCAAATAAAATTACTTTCAACGTGTTGTTCATTCTCTTATTAATCATAGAAGATGAAATATATCTCATAATAAAAATTTTGTATCGATTGTTTTAAAAACCGAATTCATCAAGTTTTCTATTTCTGAGATTTATACATAATTTACCTGTTATTTCGTTACCTAATATCATAGTGTATACAGTGTCCCACGTAACTGGAACAGGCTGTACCTCCTAAACGATTGGAAATAAAAGAAACTGTTATAGATGAAAGTTAAATGATATCGAACAGTAGATAATATGCAAATAATAATAGCATTATGCATTTTTGTGCATCGGTGCATTAGAAAAATGCAACAGCTCTTTTTTTTTAATGGAAACCTGTGTTTTTGACTGCACCGATTAATGCAGTTTTTACACATACTTATCCCCTAAACCTAAACTTATTCGTTACGAAAGATTCATTTGTTCGTTAACAAGTGTCACTTACTGATAGACCGAAAGTATTCAGTAAACTTTTAGTTATGATAGCTTCTTAAAAACTGCTGAAGGATGGACGTTTGGTTCTTTACATTTCATAGTCACGCATTAAATCAAGTCCTTTATAATAATAAAAACGAAGTTCTGAATTTTTTCTCCGAGTAAATATTTTAATTTTTAAACAAAAAATGTCTGACCGTTAATGTTTTGCTGCTTTTTTGAAAAGTAACGAAAATAAACGTGGGTTGTTCTGGTTCAGAAATACAGATACATATATGTAATTGCTTCAAATAGAATCTGACAAGTTACAGAATAAAAGTGGATCACCAGTTCCCTTTATTACAAAAAAAAAAAAAAAATGGGAAAAGAGAATTCCACTTTTCCCTCGTTGAAACAAATTAAAATGGGTTAATATACATCAGTATTCACTTTGCACAAAGGATAGAATGTAAATGATACCTAGCTGGATTGTAATCGTAGCGTTATTAGAGCACTGTAAAACACCAGCGAATGTAAATCGAACCCTTTCGCTGGAATCCAATCTGGTCAAGTTCTTCCCTTTAAAGAACATTTCAACAGCTGCTCCCGGGCAAAAAACCTTTCCGCAATTACGATTTTCATTTAAATAAGCACCAGGGCGATTTCAGTCGCTCGCAAGGATGTCAAGATGCCTTCGTTATAAATGGAACCAGTGTTTCCTGGGAGAAAAAAATAACCGTCAAGGTGGATCGGATAAATGATTGATCGGCTTGACATCGACTACTCTTCGAGAAAAAGAATATTAAAAAATTAACGATATTAAATAACTACCAACTATAATTCATTTTTGAGAATTTTTTCTGAGGAAATTATACACGCTAAAATAATTCGATTGTTCCAAATGACGAAAATGTTTCAAAGCTGCCTCAGTAGGAAAATCGTTTCAGGAGTGCAGTCTAGGTTTCTAAAACCTCAAAGGCAGATAGTTTTCTATTTGTAACAAGTAGACTGCGCATGTTTATGTAAAATAAAATTTTTACATGCACAAATAAACAATTGGAGCTTGAATAACAGCATGTTTAATTTTCTAAATGTTCTAACTTAATTATATTTTTGATATTTTGTATATTTTGGAATATGTAAACAATATTGTAGATTCTTTGTATACCTGGTACTGTTATAAATGCATAAAATCCGCAGTCTAGTAATAAGCTTGCTTACGCTATGGATAAACCTAAATGTGAAGTAATATTATTAAATTTTACTATATTTATTATACAATTAACGTGAAATTCTTTTAGTGCAAATCACAAATATCATTTCAAAAACTCACCATTATCGTAATTTTGCATTTTCAAAACCATATTAAGGTTTATCCACACTGTAATATTATTACCAATACAAAACTATCTGGTTTTTAGGTTTTAGAACACTATAACGGGACCTAAACTACACGCTTATTATGCTTAAAAATATACTTTATATGAATTTTATAAGGCGCCTATGACGCAATTTATTTGACTCAATTTAAATTCTCATACTTGTCTATTATTCTTTACGATGTAGAAATATTAAAAATCACATAACACACTTATTGTGTAAAGATAATGTAAAAATCAAATATATTTATCATGGTTTTGCCCGAAATACCCCGAAAAATTCGGTTTTTGATTTTTTTAACTACGGCGCACCCTGTCGAAAAATCTGAAAAAATAGTGAATAATAGTCGTAGTATTATGTTGTTACTGTAAAAATAAAAAAGTGTTCACTTTAAAACTTTACTACAAAATCTGCATTTTTTTGATTTTGTTTGAGTTTTTGATTTTTCATACTTAAGATATGCATTCGAAAAATCTGAAAAAATTCTGTAATATGTGGCATCACGTTTACCATGTTCTAAAATTTTTGCAGAATTTTCACATTCTGTTAAATAGGGAAAATGAGACAAAAACCGATATTTTTAATTTTCCCTGTAACTACCCCCCCCCCCCCCCCCCCCCCCCCCGATTGAGGTAGGAGGTTGAAAATTGGCACAGAATGTTTTCTTTTGATACTCTATCGAATGCCACATTGCCGACAAAAATCGGCTCAAGGGCACTTTTGACCCCCTTATCCTGCTAGACCCTTTGTAGGGCCTCATCGTCGGAGTGTCAAACTTACGGGAATTCTGGAGCCTTTAATTTTCCTTTAACACGAAAAAAACTAAGGATTTTCCTATTTCTCATAAAATTACATTGTCGATGAACTTAGAAAACTATAAGAAAATACAAAATTAACAAATCAGTGATACTTCAAAAGAAAAGTAATGATTTTAACCGAAATAAAATTGTCTAATTTCATTTTTTTATAAAAGTTGGAAGTTCATTAACAATGTAATTATGTGAATATTATTGAATATATAATAAGAAAATCTCTAGTTTTATTAAAGGCTCCAGGATTCCCATAAATTAGATACGCCGGCGATACGAACTTATTATTTATCCGTACATACGTTTTTGCGGACAATTTTTTACCGAAAAAATTAACTTCTATTGCTCAAGTATAAAATAACACACCTTGCAAATTTCGATATGATTCTCTTAATAATTTCGTAAAAAGAAAATCCCAGAAATCGATTAATTTTTATCGCTCTAAACTAGAAATCCTTCATAAAATATTTCAGAATCCACAACTATTTAAAAAAATGTGCACTTTTTCCTTTGTCTTTTCATTGTTTTTCCGTCTCTCGTTCACTGTGACGAAAAGTAAAGAAAAACTAATTAGACTGATTCGAAATAAACGCACGGCTGACCACAAAAATTATAAAAAAGAATTCACCTATTATTTAATTCGCGTTATTCACGAGTCCAGTTTACTGTGCAAAAATAAAAAAAAGCATCGCTTAATTGATACTGACACAGATTTAGCGCGTCGTCCAACGCCGCGGCAAATTAACATACACGAGGAGAGTAATCAGGATGAATGGACAAGAAATGCTAAAATCGTTCGCGTGCTCTTCGGCGTTTCGCGTCGATCGGAAAAAGTCCACGACGTAGAAAGCGAAACGACGATCGCAAACGAACGCCGCGTTTCTTACCGAGCCTCTGATAAAAGATAAACGGCCCCTCGGGTTTGACGTATTTGCCTTTCCCTAACGAAACGTCCCTACACAGCCGTCTGTCCGTTGAAAACCGTCCACGTGCTCGACGCGATAGCCGACACTTCCAATCGTCCACCACTTTCGCCATTTTATTCTTCGTGTCGGATATTAAAGGATACGTGATGCTCGAACGTTTTGATAGCAAAATCGACACAAGTGACGTGAATTGGACGCCCTCGTACGTCATTGGGGGCTCGAATCATTTACAATTCTTTTTATTTGATACCTCGGGTCAAATAAGTAGATTATAACTGGCGTATACTAAATTAGGTCACTATCAGTTGAACAAACTAATTCGGTGTCTTCGGCTTTTATTCATTTTAACTCTGTTTTACGTTGAAAATTTTCTAAATATCTTTTCGAGATGAAGCGAAAATTGGAAGACCGTTTGGAGCATTTTTTGGAAGAAAATCGTCTGTTTTATGTAACAAAAGACTGCGAAACTATGAAGCTGAGGTTTATCAGCAGCAATTCGTATCTCTAAGTAATGAGACCAAATAAAAAAGTTTGTGGCAGCAGAACTAGGCATATCATTTTGTAGCATGTTAAATGTTCAAAAACACTCTTGACAAATAGAAGAATATGTAAAATATGAGCGATATAATACATGAGATAAAATAGAGCATACAAAGTACGACGGAAATCGTAGTATAACTGAGTGAAAAGTGATTCTACGTGAAAATCTAAGAAAAAGATGTGGTGTAACATTTTTTATATCTCTTCGTTTTCGAGAAAATCGATTGTGAAGAATAATCTATCCAATATAAATTGTACTACAATAAACATTGCATTGTCTTGTAATTTTAGTAATTCTTATCAAAATCTGTTATACATATTATTTCTCTAATTTCAACTTTTCAAGTCTCTATCTTCGACATTTTTAAATCTTTAAATCTACAGCTTGATTTTCTAATCTACATGAAATCTTTAAATCCTGAATTTTCACTTTTTAAATTTCTTTTTTAAACTTTTTTATCTGGAACTTCAACTGTCAAAATCTTCCATTTCGAGTTTTTAAATCTTCAATTTCATATTTTTAAGGCTCCAATTTCAAATTTTTCATATCAATATGAAACCCTGAAATCTAAAATGTAACTCCAAAAATCTTTGAATATGTAAATTGGAATATTAAAATCCTTAACCAGAAATTTTTATTTCTTCAATTTCAATTCTCTAAATCATTAATTTTAACTCTAAAAATCTTTAAATTTCAAATTGAAATCTTCAAATCTTGAATTTTAACTTTTCAAATTCTTTCTTAAAAGTTTTGGATCGTTAACTGTAAAGCCGGGAATCCACCAGAAAACTAAGCCAAGCTAAGCTATGCTAAGTTTAAACAATACATTTTTATTAACTTGGCTTAGCTCTTCCATAAAAATGTATTGAAGCTAATTTTTTTAAACTTAGCATAGCATAGTATAGCTTAGCTTAGCTTTCTGGTCGATTCCCGGCTTAAGTCTTGAAATCTTCAATTTCATATCTAAGACTCCAACATCAACTTTTATAAATCTTCTACTTTTAAACCCTCAAACTTCCAGAATGTAACCCAGAAAATTTTTAAATCCGCAATTTGAAATTTTTAAATTTCCAACATGAAATCTTCAAGTTTTCAACTTAAAGTCTCCAATTCTAATTCCTCAAATTTTCCCTGTCAGACTTTCAAATTTCTACTTTCAAGTTTTTAAATCTTCAATTTCGAACTTCCAAATCTTCCATTTCAACTGTGAAAATCATTAAATTTGCAGCTTGAAATTTTCTAATGTGAAACTTAAGATCTTTAAGTTTCCCATTTTCTCTTTTAAAATTTGTTCTTCAAACTTTTGAATCTTTAACTTCAATTCTTAAAATCTTCTACTTTAAACCTTTAAATCTTCAAATCTCCAACTTCAATTTTTGCAGATTTCTGTCTTGGAAACCTCAAATCTCCAAAATTGAAGTATGTAAATCTTAAAATCTACAAATTCAAATATTGAAATGTTCAACTTCAAATTTTAATTTTAACGTTCAAAATTTCCAAATTTACAATTTTAAATCTTGCAGTTTCGAACAGAAAATCTTCATATTTCCAACTCAAAATCTTAACTCTTGAAATTTTCCGTGCCAAACTTTCAAATTTTCAATTTGGCATCTTGAAATTTCTACACTCAAATCCTAAAAATCTGCTAATCTCCAATTTTAACTCTTTAAATGTTAAGCTCCAAATATTTAAATCTCTAATTTCAAGTCTTCAGACCTACAACCTTAAACTCTTAAAATCTATAACCTGAAATTTCCAAATCCCTAAACTTTACAAAATTTCTTGAAAATTCTTCAAATTCCACTTTTAACTCTTTAAATATTCAACTTTAAAATTTTGAATTTTCAACCTCAACAATAATCATTGAATTAATAATAATTCCAGCAATTTTCGTCAAATTTTTCGTATTACAAATAGATAACAATTACATCGTATTCAACCGCTTGCGAAATTGATCACTTCACACAAAAAAATATTGAACTAAAGATTTCTCTTATTTTTTCATCTTATCTCTTATTTTTTAAAATCATACTGTACCCGGTTGTAGCACGATTTTCACCCCATCCAATCTAGGACAAATTTACCTTCGCCCTTCAATTCTTTATCCGTACGTAAAAATATGAATTTGCAAAACTTTCTATAGGCTAATTAATGGAATACTTAATTATAATGAATTAAACTACATACGACGACTATATACATACATATATGTATGCTTGTATACAAACTTTTACTACACAGTAAAAGGAATTAGTTAGTGAAGAACAATATTGTAATACCAATATAAAAAAAAGAATAATAAGAAGAGGTTTCGAAAGGATAAAGACCACGGCTTCCTCGAAGTTTCTTAATTTCAATCAATTTCTTGTTCCATCAATGACGATTTTCGCCAAGACTTCTTCCTAGTTCAGGTTTCATCAGGAACGGAGTTCTATCATTCTATCCTCGTGGCAAATGCTTTTTTGACACTCCTCCGCGGAGAATATAGGGTTTCCCTATCGATTTCTTCCGGTTCAAGCAGATGCTCCATGGCGTTTATATCAATGGATTAGGATAGGCTTTTCGCTGATACGGCGTGATATAAGAGATCCACTGTTCAACAATTCAAACACGGAATGTTAAATTCTTATCGGAAACTAAATTACATTAAATTCCGAGGTGCTTGTATTTCCGCAGACTGCGTTCCTAAATCAAAATGAAGATTCAGCTGTTTGGAAGGGTCGAAGTTCGAGGTTATTTCAAGGTCATGTTTCATAAATCATTGTATGTCTTGATATATAGGACATAGTTCACTTCCAAAAGCCTCAACAGTGAGAACTGTATCATTTCGGACTGTGAAAGCCTCAAATCTCTCGTGGCATATCTCTTTATATAAGTTACAGCATTCAGAAAAAAGTATATGTTAATGTTCAAAAGATTGAAAGCAGCCATATTTTTCAATTAAACGTGCAATCATTTGTTAACATGTTAGATGTAACAGGCGGTATTCACAGTTGCAACTTTTGCAATATAAATTACATTCTAGAATGAATACCGCCCTAAAAGTTTATTAAGTGTTTGGATTCCTATTGAATCGGTATGAGATAAATGAGATAGATCAGTGAAGAATCATTTAGCAAATAATGGTACATAAATCTGGAATTCTGCGTAAAAAAGGTTCTTCAATATTTTTTGAGAAACGCAACCGTTTTTGCAATGGTCAAATGTTTAAAAAAGTAGTTTTTCGCAAATAACTCAAAAATGGTTAATCTAATTGAAAAATATTTTAGATAAAAGTTTGAGAGCATGGAATTCTGCGTAAAAAAGGTTGTATAATATTTTTTGAGAATCGCAACCGTTTTTGCAATAATAGGTCTTTAATGTTTTCACGGTGGTATGTACAACATTATAATAGGAGCACGTTTATTGAACATTATCGCAAAAAGGATTGAATTTATGAAAAAATATTATAGAACCTTTTTTATGCAGAATTCCACGCTCTTAAATTGTTATCTAAAACATTTTTCAATTAGACTAACCATTTTTGAGTTATTTGCGAGAAACCACTTTTTTTAACATTTGACCAAAAAAAGAGGGGGGGAGGAAGACGGCAGCCGATTGACGGTGATCTTTCAGAAGTTCATACCCATCACAGAAACAAGCGATTCGTGAAAAGATCCACCTATTTTTAGTTTTTTCGTAAATTGCCCACCTTTTAGTCTAATTTTCCTGGGCTATAACATACATATAAAATTCGATAACATACTCTACGATAAAAACTCATAGCACAACGCATAAACAATCGCAATCCTCCGAGCCTCGTAGTTCTCCGATCGAGGATTGAAGACGCACAGAAAATAATCCGTCCGATTCACCAGGCGCGCTTAGCACGGAGGATTAACAGTTACATACCTTCGCCAGTTACTGGCACGCGGTAAAAAACAAACGAGGCAGAAAAGAAAACGAAGCGATAACCTCGATGAAATTTACGCGTCGTAAAGTCTGCCGTATTCTTTGACCGATAACACTTACTGGCTGCAATTAGGTTAATTAGACAGCAACGGCGACAGTGAACGTGTCACGAACGAGCCACGGGGCGTTAAGCTCGTGTTTCGCTGCCATTCCTTACGATCCGTCGTCATTTCTTCCTCCTTTTTTTTTTCTTCTTTTTTCTCTCCAACTCCTTCAAGGCGAGTGTAAATTGAAACGCGCCATCTTCATCTCGCGAGGGAGCTCAGCCCGCTTTGTGAGTACAGATTTTCGCGCTGCTGAATTTCAACCTCATTATAGGCGGTCCGAAAAGGTCGAAGCGGTCGTCTGTAATCTTTTGCGTGGCTCACAGGTTATCCCTCTTCAATGACGGGACGAAATACGTCGCTGGAGATGTTCAGTTCGGATGGGGCGCGATACCCCTTCGAGGGGTAATCCAGACTTTACTGCTTAGTGTCCTCCAAGTCCTCCAACCCTTTCGCTACGACGCGTTCGAGGGATGAAATGAACCTCGACGAATTTTTTCGTAGCTTTGTACTGTTCGTTGGAGGAGAAACTACAAAGTTTCGGGTTGTTTAATAAGTTTTTGGGATAGATAAACTTGTCTCGATTTAATCCCTTACTGCATGATTTTTTTTGTTTTGTTTGAAAAGAATATTCTATACGTAGAGAAAGCTACTATTTATAGGAAAAATAATTAAATGATATTAAAAGATTAAATGATATTAAAATTTGTATTCATAAAAAGAACTGGAACATGCTATACAGGGTGTCCCATTTTAATCCGCCACCACGGATAACTTAAGAAATATGCATCGGATCAAAAAACATCCCGAATAAAAGTTTGATGGTTTGGAGGGGGACATCTGATTCTGTCAAAAAATTTCACCTCTACTCCCCTGGGGGGTGGGTCGGGGAGGTCACTTTAAAATTTTAGATAGGAACACCTACTTTTTATTGCAGATTCGGATTCTACGCCACAAAATATGTAGGTTTTATTTGAAACATTTTTTTTGATTCGCGATAGATGGCACTGTAATCGCGAAATTTCGATTTTTCGCCTTTCTCGAAAAAATACGACAAAAATGTGTTAATTAATTAATATTAATAATAAATAATAAATATTAATAACAACGCACACACGCCTGTGGTTGCACGTGTATTTGTGTACGTACGTACGTACGTACGCACACACATACACACACACACACGAACAATTGGTTCCAAATAGGCTAAAATGACCTCAATGACCTTGAAATATGAAGATCTGCCAAAAAATCGATTTTCGATTTTCGGGGTCATTACAATAACTTCCCTATAAATCGGGAAGTTAAAAAACGTTAAGGTAATTTCCGAGGGAATGGCCAAGTTAATTATTTTCTGTGTTAAATCGATAGTTGGCTAGTTGGGTTTGCATTTAACATGAGAACACGTGGAAGTGTTAATATTTGAGAATAATGAAAGACAAGATAAATAATTATGTAGGTTTTATATCATGAGTATCGAAATCACTTGGACAAGTTTAGCTATAGGTATGCTAAATACAGTACTGTTCCGATATAAGGACAATCTTGCAGTGTGGACTCAAAGAACGACGCCTGAGTTTGATTCGAAAAAGGGATTTCTCTATCCTCACCACTTTTTGGCGGTGCGAGTCTCCTCGTTCCATTGTAACCGAGATTGAACCCGACTCGAAAAAGGGCTGCGCTAGGTTTTGAAACGCAACCGTTCTTCGAGTCAACACTGTATATTATTTCAAAATTGTAACAGGAATTTTACTGTTTATGATAACCTTTTGATGATCTTTTTTCTATTTTCACTTAAAAATCGACAATGATCGCTTCTTTTTTACAAAAATAATTTATGTGACCATCTATTCCAGAAGATTGGATGAGTTACTCCATAATCATTCTCATTCACATTTTTCTTATCATTTGCTTCAGATGTCAAATAGATATATATTCGGAAAGTCATGAATAGCCGTGATAATTCGTCGAAGGATAAAAATAAATAGACAAATGACGTGAATGCAATAAAAAGTATTATACAACGTATTTAAGATAAAATATGTATTAAATTATTATATAGGTAAATGAACCGGAAGAATAAAACATGTGTCAAAATAACTTTTACTTGTAAAAATCATATAATACATTCACTGCATAAAGAGAGTATAAAAATTAAATGTATTTATTACGATGTTGCCCAAAATACCCTGAAAAATTCGGTTTTTGATTTTTTTTAACTACGGCGCACCGACCAAAAATCCGAAAAATTGAAAATAATCGTCGTACTATTATGTTTCTACTTTAAATGTAAAAATTGGTCACTTTAAACCTTCACTACAAAATCTGCATTTTTCAGCATTATTTTGAGTTTTTCATTTTTTATGCTTAGGATTCGCAACCGAAAAATCTGAAAAAATTCTCTAACGTGTATTACCACGTCCACCATGTTCTACAATTTTCTCTGAACTTTCGCTATCTAATAAATAGGAAAAACAGGACAAAAACCGATATTTTGAATTTCCCCTATAATTACCCTCCCGATCGAGACAGGGGTTGAAAATTGTTACAGCATGTTCCTTTTCCATCGAATGTTACATCGTCAGATGAAATCAGCTCAAGGGCACTTTTGACGCTTTTATCCTACGATACCCTGTCCATGTTCTATGTGCTGAGTTATGCGCTAGTCAAACTTATTTTAGTAGAAAATCTCTCCTCGATAAAAAATTTCAAAACCTGTCGGAAGAGTCTAAAAAAGACGTCAACCCCTTATAGTTGGCAACAGGAGAGAGTGTACAATTAAGGGCGAGTCTCTTCTGTGACTTGCCATGTATAAAGAACGAAATTAGACAAAATTGGAACTTTCTCTTCGCAAAATTACACATTTTGCAGTTACAAGCGGGTCGCAAATAGAAAAGTAGATCTAATAAGAAGTAGCCTGCCCCTTCCTTTGACAACTGTAATCGTTCGATCCATTAATAGAAACGAAAGGTCGTTCAAGTATTTCGTAGGCGTTTGTGTCGCGCGCGCGTGTCTGCATGTTGCCTTATGTACGCGCGGCCGCGCATTTGCATGAAAAGAAACACGGTAATCACATAATCGCACGTACCACGGTGCACATCGTAATGCCGAATAATAAGATGTCGCAAGCGGAGTACCCTAGAAATTGTGCAACAGAAATTATTAACAGAGGCAGGATGCACGTATCAAGTGGCTGCCGCGTTTAGCCGCGGGTGTTGCAATCGATTCGCTTGACAATGCTTTCTAACCGAGGAGACGCCGTTACGCAAACGCGTGATTACGAAAGCGAACCATCTTCCTTTTTTTTTCTTTATTTCATTAAACGTTAAATTATGCATCTCGCCTCTTACGAGTGTTTCGCGACGGATTACAGTGTGTCGCTCAATGGACAAAACCCAAAAATCTGAAGTGTTTAATTCACAATGTGTTTTATCTTAAGATGTTAAGAAAGAAACGTAGATTTTAATACTACCCATCATGTTTTATGAATTTATTAATTTGTTGCCAAAATTGATATTAAAACTTTATTTCAAATTTCGGTGTATATCTTCAAACACATGCCATTGGCTAAATGTATGTGTTTTTTGTTTGATTTTTATACATCGTATGTGGTACTATAATCCTTTTAAAACTACAGAGAAAATTTTTTACAATAATAATAATTTATTCGAATTTTTAATGTTAAATGTTTGTCACCTTTGAGAAGACTAAAAAAAACACCAAAAAATACCTCCGTAATTTTTTTTTCTATTCATTTAGGAAACATTAAACTTTATATTAGCGTTAACTTTAGCTGCCCGAATTTGCTCGAAACGAAGAAAATAATTAAAATCATTATCAAGGCAGCTTTTCTTTTCTTTTCTTTTTCTTTTTGTTGTATTTTAAAATTTTAATAAAAGAATGTAGGTCTTAAGATTTTAACATTTGTAATGATTTGTAAATAAATATAATGTTCTACGTAGTACGATACCGTATAATCCTCCCCACAACTTTTCATGCTTTTCCGTCAATTTTATGAACACATGTTTTAAACAAAAGTTAGACAGTTCTTAATTGATAATACATTTCAATAATAAACATTACCGAAAAAGTTTTTATTTAATTAAAAATCAATATCTCCAATAATTTTTTATATAATTGTATATTTGTCATGCATTAATCGATGTATTCTTGCATTTTCTTTAAAAAAGTATTAAGGTACGTGGATAAAAAATTAAATAGTTTAGAAGTTATGAGTTTCGTCCCGAACGCCTATATACGCGACACACTGTGCGGATGGGAGAAAAGCGAATTAGAGGGTAAATGAAACATTCGGAATAGGTGGAGTTATGTCATCGAGAAATTAGATTCTGAATCTCATTGTTACCTTTCGCGTAGGCGTCAAGATTCATTAGAATTATGGTTAATTAGAAGTTGTATAACAGATAAATATAATCGTTTAATTGCGCAAAGTTACAAACTTTAGACATCAAATTAGGATCGCTCAAAATTTTCAAGTTGTAACTCACCGTTAAGAAACTAGTTTTTTTATCATTTGTTTTTGCGCTCCACTGTAGAATCCTTAGCAATAAATAGAAAATATTTAAAAGACATTTAAGTGATATTCTCAAATATGCAAGTATCCGGCTACTTTTGGACGGTACTGTACGTTTCTCAACATTATAAGGTGGTCAATGTTTATGAAATATAAGTAACTATTAAATCAACAGACTTCATTCTTCTTGTACCATAAAGATAGCAGTTTATAAAATAGAAAACAAGAATGGAAAACTGAAAATTACTTGCAAACATTCATGAATATTTAATGCGGAGAAACGTGTACGACCCCTTAAAGAGTTAAATAGATTTAACTCATAAACCTTCATACAAAGAAAATTGCTACTGATGTACCAACAAAAACTCTAATAACTAATATTTTCTCAAACAACAGTATCTCATGCTACTATCCAAACTCGCCAGGCCGCATTCTAACTTTCCTCGAAGATAATAAAAAATGCAAAAGTCGTACAAGTTCTGCAACATTCATATATTTATGTAGCGCACTTAACATGAAATTCCCCAAGGCTTCTCGCGCATAGTTTCTCATTCAGAAGCTATTCTGAGACTCCCTAGGTCAAAAAACAAAATTGGTGTCCCGCGTCCTCCCCTCGACGTTACGATATCGATACAGACTACAGACAGGTAGCAGTTGCCAACTTGCCAATAACAATTCATAATCAAATAATTACGAGCGACAGGTTCTCGGCCGAGAAGTCGCGATAAATTATAACGCCCGTGTACGCCCCGTCTCTTCCGTTTCGTTCGCGTCCAGTTTTGCCAACGGACGCGACCGTTCCGCCGTCGTTCACCACGCATTAATCTCGCCGCTGTGCAGGATTTCATGTACGATCAGCCCGTGTTTATAATTCATCGGGGATCGATCTCGCGCCGTTTAAACGGTCGACCTTAGAGCTCCGTAATTAGACGCGATTGTTACACAAGCGCGGAGCGCCGAGCGTATCGAAAATCGTGGGCGACGCGACGCACGGTGGGACAAATGGCTTATCAAGGTGGACAAAAGTCTATAACTCGATGAATTCATAAGTTCGTCATTTTTTGGAAATATAGAGACTATACGATGGTTAATGAAAAAAATAATAAGAAAAAAATTCTATTCTAATAGGTAAACCTAGATTTTACCATTTAAACTTGTACTATTACTAACTTGCTTCGGTCTAATCTATTTCTCGCGCAACATTCTTTCATGCTGACATTATACAGGGTGTTTGGGATAGTATAGGCAAGCTTTGGAGGGGTGATAGATCACGTAAAAACAAACAAAAAACTTCTATATGACTTGGGTGCAAAACCCAACCACTTTTGAAAAAAACTGTCATAAACATTTAAGCTATAAACCGCTATAATTCAAAATAGAAACGTTTTTCGTAAGCAATTTCTTTGCTAAAATAAAGACTACGATCTTGTTAATCCAATAAGTACAGTAACTGTGATATTGTTACCTCGTATCGCAAAAAAATAGTATTTTTCTAACCCCCTAAATTAGCCTTTAAAATCACGATAATTTAAGGGGTTAGAAAAATATTATTTTTTCGCGGTACAAGGTAACAATATCACAGTTACTGTACGTATTGGATTAACAAGATCGTAATCTTTATTTTAGCGAAGAAATTGCTTACGAAAAACGTTCCCATTTTGAATTATAGCGGTTTATAGCTTAAATGTTTATGACAGTTTTTTTCAAAAATGGTTGAGTTTTGGACCCAAGTCATATAGAAGTTTTTTGTTTGTTTTTACGTAATTTATCACCCCTCCAAAGCTTGCCTATACTATCCCAAACACCCTGTATAAAGACAGGATGGTGAAAATTAAAGTTTTTATTTGAATCTACATTCAATAATGAGTGATCAGACCAATTGGCGTGATGATAATTATATTGATTCTCTTGTAATAAGGAGTATCTGGGAAAGCATTTCTAAACCTACGAAAAATTTCTTTTTTAGTATGCCATTTTCGAGATTCGCTCGGATTCGCTATCATTTTTGTACTGATTTGTTCGAAAATCTTTTGCTAACAATATACTGTAGAATTTAACTGCCGTAATCTGCCGCTGCTGTAGATATTAACTCTTTTTGCGCCTGTAAAATCATACGAGGAGTTTACATGATCAGTAATATTGATCAAATTTAGATTAATATATGTAAAACACATTTATTGGATCACACTGTGAAGCGCCTTATTAATTTTCTTTAAGAAGAAGTATCATTAAATTGAATCAAAATTAATCAGTTGATGAATAGGTAAATAGTTGAATAATAGGAATATTATTGAACCATATTATGTATACAACTTCAAAGTAAGAAAGCAGAAGTTTGAGATAAATTAATTTTAAACTTTTGTCCTCCTCTTTGGTTCATTCTACTATATTGTAGCAAATAGCTTACGAGTAAATCCGTATTAATAAATTTAAATTAAAATTAAACACCCTATAATGTATAGGGAGAATATTGCTCTTAATGTTAATTGTAAGTATAAGAAGGAGACGAAGAATAGTATTATCAATTTAAATTTGATCAATATTACTGATCATGTAAACTCCTCGTACGATTTTACAGTCGCAAACAGAGTTAATATCTACAGCAGCGGCAGATTACGGCAGTTAAATTCTACAGTATATTGTTAGCAAAAGATTTTCGAACAAATTAGTACAAAAATGATAGCAAATCCGAGCGAATCTCAAAAATGGCATACTAAAAAAGAAATTTTTATAGTTTTACAAATGCTTTCCACGATACTCCTTATTACAGGAGAATCAATATAATTATCATCACGCCAATTGGTCTGATCACTCATTATTGAATGTAGATTCGAATAAAAACTTTAGTTTTCACCATCCTGTCTTTATATAATGATAGCATGGAAGAATGTTGTACGAGAAATAGATTAGACCGCAGCAAGTTAGTAATAGTACAAGTTTAAATGGTAAAATCTAGGTTTACCTATTAGAATAGAATTTTTTTCTTATTATTTTTTTATTAACTATCATATAGTCTCTATATTTCCAAAAAATGACGAACTTATGAATTCATCGAGTTACAGACTTTTGTCCACCTTGATAGGCCATTCGTCCCACTGTGCGACGAATCGGCGAGTCCCGATGCCTCGAATCCAATGCCAAACGAGGGCGAGATCCGTTATAATTACCGGTGTTGTTTACAGTCGCGATCGTAATCGACGCCGGGTTGAAAATAACCCGTGTCGCGTTAAAATTACAACGCGTCGATGCATTTCCGCGTGCCTCGTGCACGCAGGCTAATTAATTTAAATGCAGCTCCTTGTCGCCGTGCATCCATGCGCATAGATCAGAGCCGCTAGACGCACGTGAACGGCGGACGCTTATAGACGCGGCGTCGAAATAGTCTTGCATTTAACGGGTCGTCGACGTATGCGGGATTCCTAGGGGAAATGGGAAATTTTGATTAAGAGGTTACTTTCACCTAAGAAGGTAGAACAGAACGAAAGAGAGCACTTTCTATTTATTCAGTAATTTAACAAATTTTTGCAGAAAACTAAAAATAGGTGGATCTTTTCAGGAATCGCTTATTTTTGTGATGGGTATGAACTTTTGAAAAATCACCGTCGATCCGCTGCCGTCTTCCCCCCCCCCCCCTTTTTTGGGGTCAAATGTTTAAAAAAGTGGTTTCTCGCAAATAACTCAAAAATGGTTAGTCTAATTGAAATATGTTTTAGATAACAATTTAAGAGTGTGGAATTCTGCGTAAAAAAGGTTCTATAATATTTTTTCATAAATTCAATCCTTTTTGCGATAACGTTCAATAAACGTGCTTCTATTATAATGTTGTACATACCACCGTGAAAACATTAAAGACCTATTATTGCAAAAACGGTTGCGATTCTCAAAAAATATTATACAACCTTTTTTACGCAGAATTCCACGCTCTCAAACTTTTATCTAAAACAATTTTCAATTAGACTAACCATTTTTGAGTTATTTGCGAAAAACTACTTTTTTATATACGACACATCGAATCCGCATGATTAATTGTGATTGATACATTTACATCACGTGGTACAGGGCCTACCCCGTCTTGCCCCACCTTCCCCTATATTACTTACACCACTTTCATAATCACCGGCACATTATACAAGGTGTAACAAAAATGTTGCAGTTCCTTGAAAGGGGTGATTCCTGAGGTGATTTTAAACAACTTTTTCCTTAGCGAAAATGTTAGGTGGGGCTTTGTTAACGAGTTATTAACGAAAAACACCGACCAATCGGGAAGCCAGTACAGCGGACTAATGATGACGCGATGATGACGGGCCAATACTACTTACAGCTGGAGCCCGCGCTGAAATTCGTCCACTGTACTCGTGCTGTGATTGGTCGGTGTTTTTCCTTAATAACTCGTTAACAAAGCCTCACCTAACATTTTCGCTAAGGAAAAAGTTGTTCAAGATCACCTCAGGAATTAACCCTTTCAAGGAACTGCAACATTTTTGTTACACCCTGTATATTGCATTATGCGTTCCCTTCAAAGTAACATAATAATAGATAACGGAGTTAAAAATTATAAATAAAAATTATAAATAACAGAGCTCTTGAATTATTGTTACAGAAAGCGCTGCATTACCAACGTCAGGCGTACCAGCGACGTTAACCGAGGTCCACGATGAACCTGCGAAGGAACCGACGTTCAGGCGATTGTCGGAGGCGGACCGAATCCTGCTGGAGAGTTTGGATATCGGTCATTCCAGGCCCAGGCCCACCGGTCGATTCCTGACGATGCACAAGAGACGTCGTAAGAGGCTTACCACGAGATCCTTAACTCAAGAGCCGGGTATCCTGGACGATATTTTCCACGGCCTGGTTCAGGTAAGCCATTGATCGTCGGATATAAGTTTTATACCTTTCCACAATGGACCGGTACCTGAGAATCGTATCAATCCCCGTGGAACAAGCGCGTTTACCGCGTGTGCGGTAAATCGATCAATTCCCGCAACCGATCCGCTGTCTTACCGAACGATTTTCCGCGGTCAATATAGGGTAACGTATACAGTTGTTGACCCCCCCTATACAATGATTGACCCTTTCAAGAAAAGTAAAAAATATAGTATAATCTGTTTCTGATATAGTAAAATATTAATTGTATTCGAACCAAGAATATTTGGATCATTGAAATATATATATATTTTATTATGTAAGAAAAGGATTATACTATATTTTTTACTTTTCTTGAAAGGGTCAATCATTGTATAGGGGGGTCAATAACTGTATACTTTACCCTACATATTTTGCAAATAATTATAATTATCAATAAAATTGCAAAATAGCAATTGAAGACCTTGCAGCAAGAGGGATGCAACTCCATTTTTGCCCACATCGAGTAAATGAAAAAAAAGTGATCATAAAATTATGGCTTTGATTTAATTAAAACGGGAACACTAACAAGGGGACGATACGGGTCATGAAATCGCTTTTGGAACAACACTATATGGAAGTTGTAGTACACATGTAGTATAACAAAACCCTAATAGGTTTCTTCAGAATGGGCCTTGGTTTTTGAGATATTTTGATTTAAAGTTTGATACGCATCTAGTAATTAAATTTCGTGGGACACTATCCCAAGAGTAATCGGTGGCTGTAGCGGTAGAGTATAGGATTGTCACTCCGCCGGCCAGAGTTCATCAAATCCCTCGTACCTCGTGATATATTTTTTTTCATCTTCTTCTATTTTTCACTAATTTTTAATCGTGGAATAACATTTTTGTTACTTTATGTATATATGTTACATATTACTTTGCGCGCATTATTATAAAACGTGTATTTATAACATAATATATTCTACCCTTCATCAACGAGTGTTTTTACATTTTTGTACTGCAAAATAATTTTTCTTTTTATTAATATACTATACTAATTAATATACATTGTACACGTATACTATATTATGTATACTATGTATACTATATTACATAGATATGCTATGCCATACATATTTAATACCAATTACTGCGCGTATATTACTGTGGATTGATATTAGGTGAAATATTAATATATTTCTTATAAATAGAAATGTTATATAATTTTGAATAACAGATTCATTTCTCTCTTATTTCTGCTTTGGTTCTTTTGTACTACTTTTTCATTTTTTACGGATTTTTACTGCAGCAGTGATTCACGCACCGCTGATCGGTTTTGAGGTTAGGATACGCAGTTAGTCCGCAATAATGAATACACGTGGCGCGCAGTGCTATACTCAATACTGGGATAAGAAATAAAAATAGATAATAAAATGTAGATGAATGATTATACTGTTTTTTGAAAGACTAACTTTGTAATTAATTTTATCATTAGTTTTCAAGACGTTAAGTACCTTCGAACATTCAATATTATTTGTTGTATAAATATCCGCAGTAATTGGGGCATCCGCAGTAATACCTACACTTACCCTAGTATTCGTAATAATATTAAAATGAACGAAAATGATATAGAATTTCTTTTGCGTATATTGCGCATCGTAATTATAAAATTGTCAGAAATGGATCTACATTCTCCTTGCTGCAGGATCCTCAATTTTATGTTATTTATTTCTCTGAGTTAGCGAAGAAGAATATTTTTAGGAGCTACGGTATGTGGTAATAATAAAGACCATTATATGCGATGTGGATTATAACAGTTCGTCTCTTTTCGCACAACAGTAATAGTGATAACAGTAATGCGATTACATTTATATTTCATCGTACACATTCCTTCCGTTTGTCCTGACTCATTAGATTGGAATAAAAAAGAATCGGTTAATTAAAATCGTTGGCTGATCTGATCGATAAAATCCAAACTGGTTAAAGGACTTAAACTGTTAGGTAATTGAGGCGGAAAACCGATGATAGCGGTCGAACGATCAGAACCTTTGAGCGTTTTAATCGGTTAAATGCTAATGCAACACTGCTGGTCAGAAATTATGGTGATGCTGTGTAGGAAAATCACTAATTCTATTTCGAAGCAAATTTACACGTTCAAGGGTGCACGTGTCCCCCTAGGAGAGGAAAAATATTTGTGTACGTAACCTTAATGACGAGAAAAGAATTCTGTTCATTCCCTCCTTAACAGGCGCTTTAAGATCGCCTACGTATTGAATTAACTTTAGCTCACATTTTACCGAAACTTTATCCGCTGCTCCGAAGTTCTAACAAAACAATACAACGAGCCATGGGGCATACAACTTGAATAAAATCTTACGCTTCCGTGATTGTGTACTAATTATGTAATAATTAAGAAAGCATTTCTCATTAGATTGTGGACGTTTATGCATTTATGACGATTTTAAATTTGCCAAAATGTACAAGAATTTGTATAGATGCAAAATACATGAAATATCGAAAATAAAATACATATTTACCATATTTTCCTTTTTCATGATCTTGAAAATATGAATTTGCATAAACATTCGCAGTTTATTTATATACCTTTGGTGACCCTAGGCGCATCATCATGAGATTTCAAAGGAAAAAGGTTCTTTCAACTAATAAAACATAAACATAGTTTTTTGTGTTTGTTGTTGTTGGTGAAATGTCAGTTGACATTTCTACAGTAACTCTAAAAATAACTATAAAAATTAATCTTTCTAAATTTTAATTTTTAAAAAATGAATAGCTAAGTCTATTTTTAAGCTTTCGTTTTCAAAAATACTGCGTAAGGCGGAATAATTGAGCAAAATGCAATTTTACATGAAAAAATAAAAAAAATGTAATATATTGTAATATTTTTTTTGTTCGAAACGTTGTTTATGAGAAAATTAATTTTATTAAATGATGAATTTCACAAGCGATTGATTACTATTTAGGTGTTGCGTATTTGTGATTTGTAATCATTTCACAAGAATTATTCAAGAATTACTGAAATTCCTATTGTTTATCGTTAAGGTTGAAAATTCGAAATTTTAAAGTTGAATATTTGAAGAGTTAAAGATGGGAATTCGAAGAATTTTCAAGAATTTTTTTAATATTTAGAGATTTGGAAATTTCAGGTTACAGATTTGAAGATTTGAAATTAGAGATTAAAATATTTAAAACTGAACATTTGAAGACTTAAAATTGGATATTCGCAGATTTTTGGGATTTGAGTTTAGAAACTTAAAGATGTCAAGTTGAATATTTGAAAGTTTGACACAGAAAATTTAAAGAATTGAAATTGAAGATTTGAAGATTTCATGTTGGCAACTTTAAGATTTGAACTTGCACATTTAGAAATTTTTAGCGGTAAAATTAAAATTTTAGGTTGGAGATTTTAGTATTTGAGTTTACAGATTTAAAGATTTTCAAAATTCAATTTAAGAAATTTGAGTGTTTCGAGTCTGAAAAAATTGAAGTCGGTATTTAGAAGATTCATAAACTCATAAATAGTTGGAGATTTTACGAATTGAAATTAAAGATTCAAAAGTTTGGAGATGAAATTTGAAATGTTTAACTTAAAAATTTTAGATTAAAAAATGTAAAACTGTAGATGTAGAGATTTTTAAAGTAAAAACAGAAGATTTGAGGGTTTGGATTTGGAAATATGAAAAGTTGAAGATCAAACCGAGAATTTTCACCGGCTAATAATTCCATTACAATATGTACATTCTAATATTTACATTACAAATATACTACCTACTTAATTAAAAATATCTATTTTAACTTATCTTGTTTATCTTACGGTAAATGCGGCTCCGGTTTCATTCAAATATCAAATACCAATTTATTCATTTCTTAGATACTATTATTTACTATAAGTAGACTGCTAATAATAAAATTGAAGTTATAACACAATATTTAGAAAATAATTTTTATTTTGCATAAAAATCTGCAGTCTAATTATAAGGAATGTACATAATTATAACATGTAATTGACCAAAGAGTACAGGCAGAGTTGTGCTAATTGAATTATGTTGTAATTGAATTGCATAATTCAATTACATTGTAGTTCAATTACTATACAATTGAACTACAATATAATTAAATTATATAATTCACACTTTTCAAGTAATTCAATTGTTATTTACAGTAATCTCGAGTGTAGTTTAATTATAATGTAATTGACGTGCAAGATAATTTAAATATAATGTAATTGAATTACAGCTCAGAACTCCTAAGGAGTGTAGTAGATGTTGATATTTATCTTTCGTATCTATACGGCGAATTTCTCGTTGATGTCGTTTGAATTTTGCAAAAATGTAACGCAGAAAATTATGTCGTCAATAATAATTTTTCCTGTTTGAAACCTTTACGTGGTTTTTTTACACGTTATAGTTTTTCGTTCTGAGTACCTCTTAATTCGTAATTCAATTATATTGTACTTCGTAATTATACTTCAGCTACAATTATAAATTGGATTCTGATTTAATTGACTAAGAGATTTGAATTACGAATTACAATGTAGTTGAATACGATGTAATTAAATTACTTTGCAATTCGAATTCATGGTTTAATTCAATTATAATTCTGCACAACTAGTAGATACAAAGGAATTCCTACTTTCTAAAGGATTAGAACGGTGACCCCGTAAATGAAAAGGCCCAAACGATTGATGGGCCTTTAAGAAGTCGATGACCAAGAGTTTGGTCTTTTCAGTAACAGTAAAGGTTACCACTGCGATGCTTAGACAGTGCAAATTGCTTTCATTCTAAACACGAACAATTGCCGACCGAGAATTGTGCAAGACCAATCGTAGTTTCCGTATTAACAGCTGTACTTAATTAGAGTGCTAGATATTTTTTGGTCGATTCTACCAGTTTAATCGTGATAACGAATTAAACGCAATTGAGCCATCTTTCCCCGCATTCCAACGCTCGTACGTTGAAGCTTACTTTTACTTTTGTAGAAGTACGAACGTGTCGTGTTCAGTCGCTGTTTATCCGCTTAACCCGCGCGAAAGTCTTTGATTAGCAAGACCGCGTCACGCCAGGGGCTCGAATGATTTATAATACGCCAGAGAAACGGACACACACTCCCGTTACAATTGCATTATGCCCTAGGACAATGTTTCGACCCTTCATGCCCCCGTCGAGACTTCGCCAATATTAATCTATTATGCTTTGATGATTTGTTGCAGTGCGTGTTACAAAAGGCCGGAAACTGGCGATTCAATGCGTTCACGCTCGAAACAGTGACAGGAGGTAATTATGGAAAAAAAAAAAGAAATGACATTCGCATTATCGAGAGAAAGCACGCTCCCCCGTTATCGTAATACACACCGGAGACCAATCCGTTTCCATAAACGTTACCATTTTTCGCTAATGAAACTACGCAGAACACAATATGAAACGACGCCATGCATCAAAACACAATACGTCGGCCCTACAATAAGAACGCTCCCAATGCCACAAGAAATTTCTCCGGCGAGAATCGCTGCGGTGACCCAATATCTCCAACCTGTCATGATTTATACGAAACGCGTCGAAGGGAACCAAGATGCGCGATATTTACGAGCGCAGCGTCGTCTTCGGGTCACTATGTAGCGTCGCCATTAATCCCATTCGTACGCGTCGCCCTATAAAAATTCATGCGGAACGATATTCTCCGTAACTCGCGAGATTTGAATTTTAAAAAAAGGTGTCGCCCAGTCGGTGCCACAGTGATCCGGAAACCCGGTTTTTCTGGCCAAAAGTCAATTTTTCAAGGCTAATAGTTCTAAAAAAACTTTTTTGCTATATACTGATAACCCTTCAAAACTCCTAAATCCAAAATATTATTGATTTTAGATAATTCTATAATGAGATACGGCACACAGTGGGAAGAAAACCGATTTCACTGACCAAAAGTCAATTTTTTGGTTAAAAAAAAAAAAATAAAATAATTTACTTAAGTAATAGAGGGTTGTTTACCATGCACGAATATAAAAGGTTTCTTTTCTAGGATCTCTTATTTTCAAGTTATACGACTTTGAACTAATCTAGGTGGATACCGCAACCGTAAATAAATTAAATAGAATTTAACAGAACAATATTTTTTGTTTCATTTCCTTTTAAATAATAATACTGTGAGTCTTTTACGATAGAATGAAGCGAGTATGGATGAAATTATTTAATTTTACCGCCTAGTACGCCTTTGAGTACGCCTTTGAGATATAATTATCTTTAAACTAGTATAATATTTGAATACGGTTACAGATGGATATAATTCTTGGCACTGTGATCGGAGAAATATGATGCAACAATATGGCGTTAACAGCAGAACTGTCAAATGTCGTCATTCTTTTGTTTCATATACGTCATCAACTCAAAGGCGTACTAGGCGGTAAAATTAAATAATTTCATCCATACTCGCTTCATTCTATCGTAAAAGACTCACAGTATTATTATTTAAAAGGAAATGAAACAAAAAATATTGTTCTGTTAAATTCTATTTAATTTATTTACGGTTGCGGTATCCACCTAGATTAGTTCAAAGTCGTATAACTTGAAAATAAGAGATCCTAGAAAAGAAACCTTTTATATTCGTGCATGGTAAACAACCCTCTATTACTTAAGTAAATTATTTTATTTTTTTTTTTAACCAAAAAATTGACTTTTGGCCAGTGAAATCGGTTTTCTTCCCACTGTGCGGCGTTTTAAAGACAAAATCATAAAATTCAAAGTTCAATTAAACGTTTTAAATACCACTTATAGCATATCAGAAAATACGTTATAATTATAGTTTTTTTATATGTTAGTAGATGTATTTCAAGTTTTATATACCGTCTTGAACATTTTTTAATCCATAAACAAATATTGCAACTTTATAACAATTTAAGCTTTGAAAAGGGTTTTAAAAAAATGCTTAAAAGTGCTAAACTTTGGACTTATTTTATATGAAAGTTTAAACAATTGTTAAAAAGAATATGCAAAGTTTAGCTGCTACCTCTTGCTACTTTTAACTCTGTTTCAATTTTAATAAAGGCGTCCGAGGTATTTTGACGTTGCGTTCTGGACCTGAACCCGCTTAAACTGTTTCAGCGTCTGTAGACTGTAACTGTGAGTTTTTCTTAAAGTGAACCTTATATCTCTTGTTAGTATTATGTATCATAGACGCACTTAAGATTGGAATAGGTTTTCTCACTACGTCTTTCGCTTGGTTAGATCAGTCTTTTCCGAAGCGAGCAGAGCGAAACATCCAGTGCAGTGCAGACATTTTTTCTGTAGTGTTCCTGTTTCTTTTCATTATTTTATAGTTAGTTGTGTAATATTATTTATTTATTTAGTGTATAGTAACATTTTAAACATTCTATATAAAAATGTTGAAAAGATTTTCAAGTGTGTTTCATTTCTCTTAGTGTATCAGACAGTAGCGTTCATAAAGAGCTAATAATTTTAATTTTTTAGATGAGTATCGCTTTAAAAATGAAGAACTGTTACAAACATCGATTTAAAGAATTTTTTAATTACGGTCACGAAATACCGCCCTCTGATCACCATATAATAACCCTGCCGTCAAAAATTTTTAATTTTCAATGTCAGATTCGTTATCAGCGACCCCAAGAACCCCTAATTACCAACTTTCAGAAAATTATGACAAAATTTTGAATTTTGGCCACAAAAACCGGGCTTCTGGACCACTGTGCGATGGCGAAATCGGATACAAATAAAAACACGCGGGGAAGGAACCGCGTGGTTCGGCGACGCGGAAATGGGATCGAGGATAGAACCCATTACGAATGCAAGAAGCGGCTTCCCCGTTCTCGGCTCGCGTTCGCGCGCGCCATTATTATCCTCGTTTTTTTCTTCTTCGAGTTTCCTCCGTCTCGCGGCAACGGTTACTCGCGTTACCATTATTCCTCGTCCGCGGGTCCCGACTCGAGGACACCGCTAAGCTCGCCTTACGCTCCGACTCCTCCGGTGGTCACGTTTGCATTTGATTTCCAGGTCGTTCGCTGCCAGTATTATGCGTCCACCTTTTCCATTGGTACGGGCTCCTGCAACATTTCAACTTGGACGTGGTAACGGTGTGGAAGTTGTTCGGTAAGAGCGCGTTTTGGTCGGCGTCAAACGACTCTAGCAGACCTTCCTGGAAGATAAGAATGAAACTTTATTTGAGTCGACTTTTCCCCCCGCGGCGCAGCGCGTTCAATATGTGAGCGCTCAGGACGTGCGTGAAGTTAGCCCCCCCTTTTGCGAAAAATTAAAAAATTACTGTTGTACTAGTTTGTACTACACTTGTACCGCGTTGTACTGTTGAGAGTTTTTAAAAATTCAAAACCGTTTTCGAGAAAATCACAAAAAACCAAATTCGAAGTTAGCCCCCCCTTTTGCGAAAAAATCGTTTTTCTCGATTGTACTGCATTGTACTACTTTTGTACCGCATTGTACCGTTGAGAGTTTTCAAAAATTCAAAACCGTTTTCGAGATAAATACAAAAAACCAAGTTCGAAGTTAGCCCCCCTTTTGCGAAAAATTAAAAAATCATTGTTATACTAGTTTGTACCAGTTTTGTACCGCATTGTACCGTTGAGAGTTTTCCAAAATTCAAAACCGTTTTCGAGAAAACCAAAAAAAACCAAGTTCGATGTTAGCCCTCCTTTTGCGAAAAATTAAAAAATCATTGTTTTACTAGTTTGTACTAGACTTGTACCGCGTTGTACCGTTAAGAGTTTTTCAAAATTCAAAACCGTTTTCGAGAAAACCACAAAAAACCAAATTCGAAGTTAGCTCCCCCTTTTGCGAAAAATTAAAAAATCATTGTTGTACCAGTTTGTACTAGTTTTGTACCGCGTTGTACCGTTGAGAGTTTTCCAAAATTCGTAACCGTTTTCAACAATATTCAACCGTACAACAATAATTTTTTAATTTTTCGCAAAAGGGAGGGCTAACTTCACGCACGTGCGCTCAAGGCAGAAATCGTCATTTCTAAACTAATCAATTTTCGACTTTAGTACCTTCAGGCAGAGATTCCCAACTTGCGTTCCGCTGAACAGAATTCCGCCTTTGGAGGACGTTAAAAAAGTGTCTTTTATTTATTTATTTATTTCAATTAAACGGGAAATAATTCCCATTAGTGTACAGTGATACAAACAGTGTTGTTGTGAGAACGTATACGCTAGTGACAAGTGGAATTAATATAATATATTATTGAAAATACAAAAAAGACATGTCAACGAAGATAACACTACAGACTAACAACAGTGTATTAAACGGAGAAGTTATAGGTGAATCTTCTTTTCAAAAGAACATATAGAGGTACCAAATAATTCCAAGTCCCTCTTAGAAGCATTCACGTCTTCGCATATACGATTAACAGTATCAGTATTAGAAAATTCAGCAATGTATCCATGTGTGCGGAAGGACATTGAAGATCTTAGTGACTGAGTTGGCGCATAAAAGTTTATTTGTTCAAGAAGCTGTGGACAACGGATGAAACCATTGACGATCTTAAATAAAAACAACAAATCCGTAATAGTTCTACGAGTTTCTAAAGGTTTCATATTTAAAAGGTTTAATAGGTTCGTAATTATGATCAGTGATTGACATCCGAATCTGAATGCAGCAAATTTGCAAAAAAAATTAGCAAAAAAAAAATTTGTTTTTTGAAGTCATAATGTTTGAGTTTCTTACAATTTTTGTTTCTCTGCAAATGGATCTATTACGTTGTCACGGTAAAAAATTAACTCAAAACAAATAAATGGTTAATGTAGAATGAAACACTGTATGTATAAAAACGAAATTTAATATAAATACACTGGTGTACAAAATTAAGGGTACACTAAAATTTTTCGAAAATTTTATGATTTTCAAGTGGCTGTATCTCCGCGAAAAATAGGTATAAAAAATATTGAAAACAGCCATTTTGTAACTTGAAGTTTCTAGTTTTTAAATCATGTATTGAATTAATTTTTTGTGCTGTATAGTGCCATTTTTTTCAAGATAAAGCGCAACAAAAAAATGTTAAAAAATTTTCGTCAACTTTGAAGTGATGCATAGGATGAAAGAAATTTTTCTTCGTAAATCCATTTAAATGCTCTTAAAGAACAAACTTTTCCCTTTAATTTCGTTTTTTGGATTTGTTCTACCATTTTTTCTTTACCGTGTTATTTACTATTGTATGAAAAATGGTACTTTTAACTTTGAGCGTCCATAATTTACGACTGCGTAATCGTAGAAAAATTGCAAAGGGTTTTGGAAAGTTGAAAAGTTTCCCTTTAAAAGCGTTTCCTCGTAAATTTGGTGAGAATTTTGTTTCATCGTATACATGTCATTTCAAAATGACCTAAAAAATTAGGTAAATACCACTTTTCACAAAGCATGATGCCTTTTTTAGAAAAATTATGGAAACATTCATGTGTCGACGTTTTTTTTTTTATTTTAAAGTACCCGTAATACCTATTTATTACTTATAGTTAAAAATTAATTCGATATATGAATTAAAAACTAGAAACTTCAAGCTGTTTTCAATATTTTTTATACATATTTTTCGCGGAGATACAGCCACTTAAATTAACTTCAACCGAAATAAATTTTAACCGAATTACTTTTCTAGCTCCAAAACTATAATCAAAAATCTAAGTGGATCTATCTTTTTGTTACGCACTGTATTACTGTGTTACAAATGATAAATTTTTAAAGTAAATATGTATAGTTTTAAAGTACAATAAATAGAGTTTTACAAAAAGAAGATCCTATACAATTCTTTCACAATTAACACAGATATGTCATTCCGTAGTCAAATTTTGTTAATGTTTGAATACTTTTTGGAGTAACAAGTATTTATTCGCAGAATCCGGCAAACCTTCCGGTTCCTTAACACATAGAGAAGAATGGGTTTGCTTTCGGTTTGATATAATAAGAGAAACGGAAGTTGCGTGTTCATTGAACCGCCTGTTCCGACCTTCGTTCTTGTGGCTCTATCCGCGAGCGATCGAGAGGTTGCTGCAGCTGACAGAAGTAAACAAACAGCGCGTAGTGGGGATGAAACGTGATCATCGATCGAGGGAACGCTGTTCTTATAAGCGGTTGAACGATCTATGCATCCGAATTCTTGTGGAGGAATTCAGCGATCTTATCGCTTCTTAAACCAATCAAAGGTAGACCGCAATTACCACCGAATTTTCCAAAATTACTTTGAAGTTTCGCGAAAACGTAACTCGTTAAATGAATCGAGGCCGTATTTTTACGCAGAAATTCGCGACACCTGCTCCGCTCGAATCTGTCCCGTACTAAATATTACAACGGCATATGGCAACGTTTGCTTAGCGCGTTTGCGGAATTAAACGATTATTTCCGACAATATCTCTGTTTTCCCTCGGTATCGGCCTCGACGTTTCGCCCCGATACCGTAAGGCAGAATCCCGTTGGTCCTATTAATAATTAATCGTTACTCCCTTTTCGCACGAAATTTTTACGTCATCGTCATGCTGAAATACCAGGCCGGAAGCTATTCGTCACCATTAAATATTCAAAAGGGTGGGGAGAGTCCGGCAACAGAGAGAAAACGGCCCCCTTGCGCGATATGTTCGTATTTATAGACCGCCGTGACGATTATTATTTATTTATTCTCTGTAAGATTTCCATACAAACAGGGTTTATGCGTCGCGGCGGGTACGAGAGCCGGGCGGTGAATATTTAAAGTCTCTCTCTTAGCTGATGGACTCGAGCAAATTATGCAGTTCGTAATTGCGATTCTTTGCGATCGCATGATTTATGTTACACGGCGATGATGGTGAAAGATTTTTTATCACTTCGGATGCTGGGGACCGCTTGAAGAGTCAGCGAAAGACTACCGAAGTCTGAGGTTGATTCCGATTTCTCCTTGACTCCGGAAATCTTGTTAAGGGGGAAGCCTGGTTTCGGACATCTCAAAATAAACTGATCTTTTCGGATTTTCTTTTTACGAAACTACGAAGCGAATCATTTCGGAATTTGCAAGGTGTGTTACTCCATGTTTAAACAATAAAAGCTGAATTTTTTATTAAAAAATTGTCCGCAAGAACGGATGTACATAAATAAGTCCATATCGCCGGCCTGTCAAATTTGCGGGAATTCTGGAGCTTTTAATTCTTCTCTAAAACAAAAAAAAAACAAGGATTTTCTTATTCTTCGTATGATAACATTGTCGATGAACCTCCAACTTTTATTAAAAAAAAAAAAAAAAAAGAAATTAGACCTTTTTTTGTGCATAAATAGTACGAAAATTTTTAGTCGGAATCATAACTTTTCTTTTAAAGTCGTACCAATTTATCAGTTTTCTATTTTTTTTAGTTTTTTAGGTTTATCGACTATGTGATTATATGCGAAATAGAAAATACATGTTCCTTTCTATTTTAAGAAAGAATTAAAGGCTCCAGAATTCCCGCAAATTTGACACTTCAGCGGTGAAGCCCTACAAACTTGTTTATACAAAACTATTTCTACAGATTATTTTCTAACGAAAAAATGACCTTTTATTGTTATAATGTTAAACAATGTTAAACAATTTCCACTTTGAGTTCATAATGCAATTATAAGTTTAAAATCTTTTTTTGCGATACAGGTAATTCAAATTATAATAATTAAATTTTTTTATTTATTACGAGTAGATTATGACGAAGCAACGTCAAATTTTTTACTCGTTTAGGAAGGAAGCAATTTTTTTGCTTTGATTTATCAGTGGTTATAAGGCAAAACGCCGTATGTTACATATTTTCACTTTTGAGATATTCGCGTTTAAAGTTCTGATTACCAATACTGTAACATGATTTGTATTTTATCAAATCGTCGTTTTTAAAGGAGAACGTTTGTTTCCTGATTTTGCCGTCGCCGCCCCTCCCCCTCAATTACCCAAACGTATTGTTTAAAAGTACTACAAAAAAATGAAAATAGCGTATACAGAAAAAAAATTAAAACACATTTATTTTGAAAATTAAAACATTTTTATTCTGAAAAATAAAACTTTAATTCTAAGGTTTTACAATCTCATTGTGGATCTTAGATAATTTTTAATTAATTTCAATTTAGAAAAGCTTCTCTCACAACTACTAACATTTATAGCAACCGTGAGAAAAATTTGCAGTAATACGACAATATTTGGAACTGAGTTTTCAAGACTTGAGATAGATGCTATTGTTCAATGTTAAAAAATAAAATTGTTTCCAGTCTCAGAAAAAACTATTTCACCCTTTGACTCATTTTGTAGCGGTGTTTAAAAATGATCGGCTGACTAATGGACTAGTCGGCTAGTCGATCAAACTCCTAATGGTACATCTCTGCTTCCTTTTGAAATTACGTTGAACTTCATTCTTATCTTCCAACCTATAGGGCAATGGTTCCTATTAATGAGCCTGTACCTATTAGTGTGCCTCTACACTCAAATAAATTGTAAAGAAGAATATCTCCAAGAAATAAAAGAAAAACATTTTTTTAAATAAAGTCAAAGTATTAAACTTAATGAACAAAACAAATGTTTATCTTTCATTTCTAAAGGAATTCCTTTTCTATAACTTATTTAAATGTAGGGGCACCCTGATAAATTCAGACTCACTAATAGGGACCAGTACCATATTTAAAACCATTGTTTATCATAACGCACAGAAACAGTTGTTCATCGTGCTTGTTTGATTTCAGCTTTCATCGAGGAGGGTTATCACAGTACAAATCCTTACCACAACAGCATCCACGCGACGGATGTGACTCAAGCGATGCACTGCTTCCTTCAGGAGGAAAAAGTGAGTACCATCTCTCGTACGTTTAAATGGGACAGAATTAAAGAGCGTGCACGACCAATTTACAGATTAGGACGCACTTAACTAACTTGGAAATCATGGCTTCGCTGATAGCCGCGGTGACGCACGATCTAGATCATCCAGGCGTCAATCAACCGTTCCTCGTCGCCACAAGCAATCACTTAGCTGCTCTCTACCAAGTGAGTCGATTGTCTGCACGAAACGTTCGATGAAATTCGCGACGAGGTTCGATGCCTGCTCACGACACGCTGTTACCAATTATAGAACACGTCGGTTCTTGAGAATCATCATTGGAGGTCGGCAATCGGATGTCTCTTGGAGAGCGGCGTTTCGGATCAACTTCCGGCGAGCATCAGGCCGGAACTTCAAAGGCACATCAGCTCGCTAATTCTGGCGACGGACATAACGCGACAACAGGAATTTCTCATCCGGTTTAAGGTAAATCCGCGAAAAATGCGTTCATTTTCCGCTTCATTTTCCGGAGAACGGGGTGATTCCGGCTATGCAAAGAGGGGCGGAACGGGTGGTACAATCAGTTGGGAAGTAATTCTACATGTAGAAATCAATCGAATTACCCCACTACCAGGGTAATTTCGATCGTGATTGTTTTTCTTTTTTTATGAAAGACACAAGAAACCTGTTAAATAATTTTAAAATCCTTAGACCATATAAGAAATAGACACGGCCTATATGTATACAGGGTGCACCAAAAGTATGGAAACGGTCGAATATTTCGAAAACGGAACATTTTTGAGAAAAATGTTTTAGCGCAATATTTTAGGGTTTTAAAAATTCTGTTGAATGATCGTATCCGTTTAACTTTTAATGGAACGGTCAAGGTCATATCAAGGTCAACATGATTCCTTTTTAATGCAATACCCCATTTTTGATCATGTAGTGTTGAAGCTGACGGTAAGACCTTTTCAAAACACTAGCTGACGACTTATTTCTGTTAAGAATTGATTGAGTTTTGAGCTTTAAATGCTTCGATGCCGTCAGCCTCATTGTTATTATCCATGGTGCACCGTGTGGAGGTTTCTGGATTGGACTTCGCACCATCATGGTCCTCACGTATGGGCTTAGGAAAGACAATTTTAACGTTAATACGCTTTGAGAATTTGCGATTTAGCATTAATATGCTTTAATTTGTTACATTTTCGAATTGTCTTTTGCCTGTTTCTTGACAATTTTTGGCCATTTTCAACAGAAATAGGTCATCAGCTAGTGTTTTGCAAAAGTCTCACCGTCAGCTTTAACACTGCATGATAAAAAATGGGGTATTGCATTAAAAAAAAAATCATGTTGACCTTGACGTGACCTTGACCGCTCTATTAAAAGTTAAACGGATACGACCATTCAATAGAATTTTTAAAACCTTAAAACATTGCTCTAAAACATTCTTTTTCAAAATGGTCCCTTTTCAAAATATTTGACCGTTTCTAGACTATTTGGTACAGTAGACTTCCTTCATTCTTAACGCTCAGACCTCAGGCAATTCTTAAGAGAAATAGGTCATCAGCTAATGTTTTGAAAAGACTCATCGTCAGCTTTAACACTGCATGATCAAAAATGGCATATTCCATTTAAAAAAATCATGTTGACTTTGATATGACCTTGACCGTTCCTCTGAAGGTCAAACGGATACGACCGTTCAATAAAATTTTTAAAACCCTAACACATTGCTCTAAAACATTTTTCTCAGAAATGTTCCGTTTTCGAAATATTCGACCGTTTCCATACTTTTGGCGCACCCTGCATAAAGATCCACGAGAAAAAGCGAGGCAAAGATAACGGGGAAAATTTGACCCCCAGTGACGTCACAAGATAACTTAAGATGGCGTGTAACGCTAACTTCAGGCCATCTTAAATTATCTTGTGACGTCACTGGGGGCCAAATTTTCCCCGTTATCTTTGCCTCAACCTAGTTATCTGCGGCCGTGTCTGTTTCTTATATGGGATGCGTTCCAATACATGCATTGAGTGCATAGATCACAGCCAATCCACCGCAACCTCATCTTCTACCAATAAGGTCAATACTTCGTTATTTACAATTACTGGTAATTCAATTTGGACCATTTTATTTTTATTGTCTTACTTATTTTATTAATAAAAATATTGGAAAAATAATTCGCTTTTTTAATTTGAAAATTCAATGATGGCGTCTGATGAGCGTGCGGTAAGAAATAAATATACATCGCACATTAATTGCTTCTACTTCGAGTTATAGTAATTCATGCATGTTTCATGTGCTACAAGTGGAAATATTCTAGGGAATTTTTCTCTGCACCACCATGCACGTGTGAAATTGATGTAAGCATCCAATATTTTTATGATTTTCATTAATAAAATATGTAAGACAATAACAATAAAATGGTCCAAATCGAATTACTAGTAATTGTAAATAACGAAGTATTGACCTTATTGGTAGGCGAAGAGGTTCCAGTGCATTGGTTGTGATCTATGCACTCAATGCAACTCAGTTCATGTATTAGAATGCACCCATGGTCTAAGTTAAAATGTATCACTTTTTTGTTTTGATTTCATGCCATTCATTGACTATAGACGTCACAAATGTATTCTTCAAAGATATCTCTTCTTGAACATTCTTTATATACCTATTGATCACATGCTGTGCACCAGAACCACCATTTATCACTTCTTCCAAAATCTTTGCAATATGAGCAAATATCGTTCACTATATTCTACATTCTATCTTTTTCGTAATTGTAAGTCATAAAAAAACAATACTAAAAGCTTTACAAAAAAATTACCCCTCAATATTATCAGCTATTACCCCACACCTCATGTTCAGATATTTAAAGTAATAATAATACATCAAATCAAATCAAATATGATTTTGGAATTAAAAACATTTATTTATTTAATAAATACGTTATTACTCTGCATCTATTCCAAGTACAGTGTTTTCTCGATAAGTGTGAACTCCTCGGGGCTGGAGAGTCACATTTATCGCAGAGGTCCTACTTTCTTTGTAAAATGCCGAACGTAGAAAGAGACAGCGCGCCAAAACAAAAGAGGGATTGAGTTCGAGGGTACGCAACAAAAATAAAAGTCGGTGTATCGTATTCGACGTGTATAAGAAAGAGACAGAGATACCACGTTTTATCCTCTCTGTCTGCACGGCTGCTTATACACGTACTGCTCATTCCTAGGTAGTTTAGAGTAGTTTAGAGTTCAGTGATCGTATTACACTAATTGATGACCGTGTATTGTACCTCATTAATCGCTTCGCTGGTTCCTAGAGGGATGCCACTAGCAGTGGGGATAAAATTTTGACATTTATGGTAGAGAACTTTTTCACATTTATCGAGAAAATGCTATACTAGATTACCTTGCTTAAAAGTTGGCAAGGGTTACAAGGTTATGTTGCGAAATGAATATTTGCAGATTGTTTAAAAATAAAAATTGCTATACTGAGTGTATCATTAACAGCTAGCAGTACCAAACAGAGTCAAGCTTTGCGGTTTTTATTTCCTATTATTGACGTGGCGGCCGGAATTATCCCGCTTTCCCCTAACGAATCTGGAACGTTGCGTTGCCACGGAGTAATTCCTATTATTTACGGCTGCTACTAAACCCGCGAAAAGGTTCTCCAGCTTTGTTAACGCCCCGTATTTCCCGACTAACTCGAAAATATTGCCTCGAAGCTATTCGAAGCGTTTCATCGTTGTCCTCGCATTTTTCAGCACTACTTGGACGAGAATCTCCTGGAGATGAAACACGCGGACGATCGGCATTTCATTCTGCAGATAGCGTTGAAGTGCGCGGATATATCGAACCCGTGCAGACCGTGGGACATCTCGAGGAAATGGTCGTACAAAGTATGCGAGGAATTCTTTCGACAAGGTGATTACGAACGTCGGCTGAACCTCCCTGTGACGCCATTATGCGATCGGCATACCACTAGCATACCAAAGATACAAACCGGATTCTTCAAATTCGTCGTGACACCTCTCTACGAGGAATGGCATCGTTTCCTTGGCGACGGACTGAGCGTATCCCTGATGGAGCATCTGCGTGCCAACCAGAAGAAGTGGGAAGCGTTGATCCTGCAGGAGACCGCCGAGGAAACGGAGACGGAGATCTCGGAGCTGGAGGAGGTGGAGGACGCGATCAGCTCCGCGGACGAGCCGGTCGCGGACGATGATAACGGAAGCATAGACCTATTGATACCAGCAGCGTACGTCCAGTCTTCACGGATGCAAAGCCTACCGGCTCGAGTCGGTCTCGAGCGAGTCGGCAGGCGTCATTCCGTGCCGCTCAGCATCTCGAAGCCGTTGATGTTGCTTCCGCGCACCACGGTGAGGCGAGAAAGCTTACCGAGCGAGCAGAGCAGCAAGTCGAAGAACCTCTTGCTGAAACTGGAAGACCAAAGCCTGCTGGAACCCAGCTCTTTGTCTCTGCTTTCGTCCAAGAGCAGCATACAGTCTCTGTCGCCTAGCGCGCAGAAAACCGAGAGGCCGGTCAGCGCGGAGAGCCTTCTTCCCGAAACGAGCATAGCCAGCATCACGAACAGCGCCGAAGCGTCTCGATTAAGCTCCGTCTTGCAATCGGACAACCAAAAAGCGGCGATACAGTCGAAGCAGTTGACGAGGCAGCAGACTTTCCCGCCTCTGCAACCGTACGTCCGGATGAGATACCTGTCCGCGACCGCGGAGATGTCGCAGTGCTACTCGCAGATCCTGATGGAGGCCGACAGCTCGAGGTCCTCCTCGTCCTGCTCGGTGAAGGACAAATCGTGCGCAGACGGCCATTGCGGCACCCCTCCGACGAACGCGGACGCGCTGCAAGTGGCGTCCAGCAACGCGAAGGTTCTGAAAGAGTCGCACTCGGTGGACGTGGCGAGCAAGAGACGCGGCTCGGTGATCACGGAACTGTTCAGACACAAAAGCGACGGGACTTCGCTCCCCGAGTATCCGAGGCGCCACTCGGTGCAAGCAATCCGCGTCGAGGACACGAGCCTGAAGAACCGACACAAACGACCCGCCTCTGCTCAAGGATCCGACTCCGCGCAGGTGTTCTACGCGTCGTTGATCGGTGTCCGTGGCGACAAGGAGACCCGCGACCTCGAGCCCTCGCAAACCAGGTCGGACAGCGTCTCGTCCACGTCGGAGGCGATATGCGAGAACGAGGAACTCGACTGCGAGGATCGACGGACTTCGACCACCTCCTCGTATAGATCGGATCAGTGCAGTTCGACGCAGGTGCCGAAACCGAAGTGCGCCGATCCCGAGTTACGAAGATACTCAACTCCCGTGCCAGAGACTAAGACAGTAATCGACACCGGTGGGAGACGGTTTACCGCGATACCAGTGTCCTCCGAACTTAGCACGCATAAAGTGTTCTTCATTGGCAGCCCGCCGGACTCGCCGTCGCTCAGCGACAGTGGCAGTGACCCGAAGAAGAGCAGTAGTGATTCGAATAACGAGACTGTTTCCACCGGTAGTAAGCGGGACTCGGATCCTGTTAAGGAAAAGAGCTCCAAGGTTGCCAAATTGAGCCTCGACGTGCAGATGAAGGAGAACGTCGATCCGCGTGCGGTGGATGATCCGAAGGGGATCGCTTTGCCTCGGAAAGGAAGTCAGGTATATAACATTAATTTTGTTAGCTGTTATGTATTCTTACCCCGGCAGTACACTTCGACGAACACGAAGAATACCTAACACAACCCACAAACGTTTGTGTAATTATTTATAACTAGACTGCGGAAGTTTATGCATTTATAGCGATTTTGAATATGCTAAAACGTATAACGACGTGCATAGATGTAAAAACATATTATTATTATTATTAAACGTCTTTATTGCCATAAATTGTGATTAACATTGGAACATACAAGTATATATACAAGAAACGGCAAAGGCGAGGTTCAGTCATAGACTGTTTTACAATCTAACCCGGAAAGAAATGAAAAAAAAAAGAAAACATCAGAAAATAATAGAACTTAAATCTAACCTAAAAATTAGAACTACTAAAATTGAGAATCAGAATCAGGGCTGGACTAAAACAAAGAGAGAAAAGGAAATTAGGCAAAATGGGTACGGATAAATGAATACATATGAAATATAGAAAACAAAACACATGTTATAATATTTAGAAGGTACATACAAGACAATTTTATTTATTTATTTATTTATTTATTTATATACGGGAAGCAATTCCCATTAGTATACAAGTAGTTAATTACAGTTCAATAGATGACGAACAACAAATATAAAGAAAATAATAACTTTAAATTATAAATTGCAAATTATATATAGCGAGATTAAGTAGAAAGAGAAAAATCAAAAGAAATCAAAAATTTGTTTTCTGAATATCGAAACTGAGCCACAAAACATGTCCAAGTTGTGGTCAAATGCATTTGCCATAATGCACAGACGGTTAATAGTATCAGTTTTGGCGTATTTAACTTGATTATTTTTTTCTACGGTCTTGAAAATGTGTATTTGCATAAACTTCCGCAGTCTATTTATAAGTAACAACATAAGTAATGCGGGTAACACAAAGTAACAACACAATATAAAAAATTATTACTTATGTTACCGTTTGCGCCAAGGCGAACACCCAGTCACACGTTTGTGAACCGTGTTTGCCGCAGTCTACTATCGGGGTTAGATACAGGGTGTTCGACAACAGATGTCAGAAGTTTTAAGGGTTCGTTCTTGCCGCTAAATAAGATGAAAGTCAAGAAGAAAAAACTTGCATTTGCGACTTCCTTAGCAAGTTATTAATTGTTGCAAATACGTATGTACAAAAACCTGTCTGACTACGATGCCGCTAACTTCGTAATCGAATTAATGACGCCATAGAAAACTAGAATCATCTTCTTCAAAATTTGCTTAAAGACCTAAAAGGTTCCGCACACGGTTAATAATATTGATCAATCCTAGTTTAACCACCCTAATAGCCATTTATTGCCAAATTGACAGCAGATGTAACAGACCTTGTCACCAAAACCATGGCCATCTATTTCCGCATTAGGCTGCCATTTTGGAAACAGGGTCTGTATTATCAGATCGGGATGCCGATTGGCGTCAGAAAGCGAACAGATCCTGCTAACAGAACTTGTTGCAAAATTGGCAACAATATTTGTTTTATTTTGCTGCCAATTTACCGCCAAATTGGCAGCGGCTCTGTCAACAGGTTCTGACAAGAGGGTGTCTGTCGCCAATTTGTCAACAGTGCCAATTTAACAACAAATACTGTAATGGCAGATTCTGTAAAAATCTTAATACCTTTTTATCTAATATTTCTAATATCTTTCTTTTTCTCCAATTTTCAATCTGAACATCAATCCTAATTTAATATCGATCGCAAACGCTCAATAATATTGTTAATATTATTTTTAATGAACAACTGATATACAATATAAATTATTGTTATTTTTTAATTATCTTTGCTGTTAAATTCTATTATGAATACATAAATAATGAGAGTAAAAATAATACTTCTGATTTGTAGGAAATCTATAGAAAAACTACAAGGTCATTATTTAGAAAGACAATCCAAAAAAAAAGGGAACAAAATCAAAAGCACGTTTAATAAGATTTTCACAGATGAGTGAAAAAATAATTGAGGCATTGAATGGAAAAGGGGCACATAAGCTAAAATACTATGTCAAGGAAATTGTTTTCAGAGTTTTTATTACAGTATTACTTAATGAAAAGTAATACAATTAGATTCAGAAATGATAATTGAATGTAATGATATTATTTTTCATTAAATAATACCGTAATGACAACTCTGAAATTTTCCTATCTTTTCCATTGATTTTTTCCTTTCCAACGCCTCAATTATTAGCTGTGAAATAATGAAAATTAATATTCTGTATGTCAAAACTAAATAGTAAAAGCAGTCATAAGAATAAACAGTAGTTGGAATATTGAAGAGAAGAAGATTTAGTTATTTATATCATGAGTGAGATATTGAATGCATTATATATTCTCTAATGTATTGCAAAGTATATTCATAGAATTTAAGAATTACAACTTTTTTTAGATTTTTTTACATTTAAAAAAGTGTCCACATATTTATGGACTCTAGTATATCTATACTCTGTAAACGATATATATGAACTCATAAAAATTGTATTTAGTACATTCGTGAATTGTTACTTAAACTATACTCCGTTTCAGTCATGGGCCAGAAGACGTGGATCTGCTCCGGTTGGTCTGTTATCGAGGCTGGATGACATCACGGCGCCACCTATAACATCCAGGATTGACCACACTTCTAGGCGAGGGTCTGTACCAACAGACATTATTAGGCATCAAGGTATGATTACGAAATACAGGTAATTAGATTAGGTTGTCGCAGATGAAACGGCGATTTTCAACATTTTGATATTCAACTTTTGTATAAGGAAGAACTTCAGTAACATTAAAAATAAGACACGAAAAATTTAACTTTCAATTTCGACATGTATTCTTATGAGAAAACCGCAATACTGAGAAATATATTAAAAAATTAAGAATGAAGTTGCTAACAATTTCATTTCAAGTACATTTCAACAAACAACCCAGATAGCCAAACCTGTCGAGCAGCAGATTTTTACAGAATCTGCCATTACAGTATTTGTTGATAGATTGGTAGCAAATTTGATGCAGGATCTGTTATGTATAGGACTGTTTGCAAATTGGCGACAGAAACCCTCTTGACAGAACCTGTTGACAGACCCGCTGCCAACTTGGCTGCAGATTGGCAGCAAAATTCAAGCAGATACTGCTGCCAATTTTGCAACAAGTTCTGTTAGCAGGATCTGTTCGCTTTCTGACGCAAATCTGCATCCCGATCTGATAATACAGGCCTTGTTTCCAAAATGGCAGCTTTGGTGACAAGGTTTGTTAAGTCTGCTGCCACTTTGACACCAAATTGGCAACAAATAAATGGCTATTAGGGAAGTTTATGACAAGATCAACATTTCAGACTGGTTTTCATCACAAGAAAAAGCCTTATTATTATCTTGGAAATTGATTAACTTTTGGTTAAGATGGTTACTGAAATTCATCCTCTTTTAGTTAGTTTTTATTTTTGGTTTTATACGTTTTGTAAAATAAAAATGAAAAACGATAAAAACTAATTGAACAATAATCACTGAGCAGTCATATACACGATTAATTATCTCCACGATTATGCTACCAATTTCTGTTTACTTTGTACTATTGTTACTATTGCTATGCCCGTACAGACTAAATAAATAAATAAATAAATTTATCAAATCAAACCCGAGTTACAAAGATCAAAAGTTTAACTTATAAAAGACCGTTCATTTCATTTGCAACAACCTAATACTTGTGAATACTAATATTTGTACTAAAACTAATAACACCAATGAACATTTAGGTGGAGGTTTCAATCGATTAGCTTTAGGACCTCGAGAGGGCAACGTCTCAGCACCCAGAAGAGCGAGTCTTCCACAAGAAACTGCTCTCGGAAATCTTCTTGGCAATATTTTATCTTTAACCAGTAAGTATACATTACAAACTTGAATGTTACCACAGGGTCATTACACGTGAACTCAGACACTTTTTGGAGTAACATCTCGGATTTTGCTGAATTTTGGATATGTTGTAGTTTTGAGGGATATATAAACGTGTGCAAAAGGATGTTTGAAAATTTTTAATTTTAGAGCTCTTTGAAGTTTACTGTTCACTTTTTTTCTATTCATTTTAGCTCTTAAACTAGCAAACTGATAAAAATGTGCTTTTGGGTACCTATAGAGCAGACATAGCAGTACCTGATAAAAATTATTTCTGTTGGAAGAAAAACTTTTTTAGCCATTTATTTTGCAATTGTTATAAATGCAGGTTTTTGATAGCGGGGAATTATTTAAAAAATCGAAAAAAATTGAGAATGTAGCCTTATTTGTCTTCTTTACGGACCACTTTTCAAAAATACGGACACTTCAAAATTGGCCATAAGAAAATTAATTAAATTGTACGCTGTGCATCGAAATCTGCTGATTCGACCAGCCAAGTGCTGCGCCATTCGGTTTGACTGTGCAAAGACCGCGCTAGGGATCCCGCCGCGCGCGCGCGCGCCGCGTTCGACTGGTCGAATCAGTGGATTCCGACGCGCGGCGTGCAATTCAATTAATTTTCCTACGGCCAATTTTAAAGTGTCCGTATTTTTGAAAAGTGGTCCGTAAAGGGGACAAATAGGGCTACATTCTCAATTTTTTTCGATTTTTTAAATAATTCCCCGCTATGAAAAACCTGCATTTGTTAACAACAATTGCAAAATAAATGGTTAAAAAAGTTTTTCTTCCAACAGAAATAATTTTTATCAGATACTGCTATGTCTGCTCTATAAGCACCCAAAAGCACATTTTTATCAGTTTGCTAGTTTAAGAGCTAAAATGAATAGAAAAAAAGTGAACAGTAAACTTCAAAGAGCTCTAAAATTAACAATTTTCAAAAATCGGTTCGCACACATTTATATATCCCTCAAAACTACAATATATCCAAAATTCAGCAAAATCCGAGATATTACTCCAAAAAGTGTCCGAGTTCACGTGGAACGACCCCATAATGTTTTCTTGCCAATGGTTACCGCAGCCAATGATTTTCAGATGAACGAGAGAACCTCCCAATGAATAATAACAATAATAATAACAATACCGGAAGTAGCAACAATAACGGAATAACAAGAATAATCGATAGCACCGCGCCCGGTATGCCGTCGCCGCGGCGAGGTTCAGTGCCAGCAGACATATCTGAGTTACGCCGTGATATGTTCAATCGGAGTAGCGTGAATGGTAAGCCTCGTAATCGGAAAAAGGTTTTGAGGAGGCGGAGTTCTGGAGGACCAGAAATGTTTTCTGGAGGATCCACAGATGGAAACGATAATAGCACATGGCTTAGATGGAAGAGGGAACTCGGAAAAAGGGACTCGATTCCTGAACCGCTCATCAAGCGAAGAGGTTCCCTACCCATAGAGATGGTGGCCATTTCTCATGCTGGTCGGTACAATCATAGATAAAGGAGGATGTCGTAAACAAGCCGGTACCATTGCGTTTTCCACTTAATATTTACACAACAAATTGATTCACGTGCTTTCTTTGAGAAATCATTAAATGGCAATTTCATTAGCAGCACCTAGGACCAAAAAAAAAAAGAAATAAAAAAAAAACGCCAGCATTGATCGTAGATACCGATCGTAGAAACTCATATCAGCTTGATTGAAGTCGTACGTTCGATAGTGTACTCTCTCTTCGTAGAGGTAGGAAACCGGTATTATCGATTAAACCTAATGAAATCGCTGTGTATGTATGACAGGATCTGGATCGGGAACACGAAGATCCAGTTTGTGGAGGCTTTAGTGTGCAGCAGAGGCAGCCAGACCACCCACGCTACCGACGCTGACATCAGATCATCGAACACTACCGTACTGACAGTCTTTCCTTGCAACTTTAGCAGCAACAGCGATGATTGACTTCCACGTTCCAGAACCGCCAATACTGGAACTCCTTTTATCAACCGTAATTGTGGGCAAGTGAATTTTGTAAAATTAATCGAGAATTTATATAACAATAAACGCGACACGAGAGAAAGCGATTTCTTCGTCGATCGCTGAATAATCTTATTCGTCATTGAGGTAATGCGATACGCGGCGAACGCCTGCAAGTAGAACGATCTATTTGAATGGGAAAAACGGGACGAATATAGCGGATGTGTAGCGTGAATATTGGCGCAAAATGCAAATTTAAGATTGGCAGATAGTAACCTTAAATTTGACGACAGGGTTAATAGGAAAAAAAAAGCGAATATTAAAGGTATAAATTCTAAAGTCTTCCCCGCAATTGACGCGTTTGCGTGGGAGAAAGTAAAATGTATACATATTAGTTACGTGGGCTCTATATCCGTTTGTGCCATACACAGATGTTGTCGAAGAAAAAAGAACAACGTGATGCAGTAAAACACAGGGTTCAAATATGACGATTTTAATAATTAAAAATGCCTAGGTATGGAGAAGGAGAAAAGACTGGTAGAGAAACTCACCGCTATAAAACTAGACACTTAAAAGAGACGCGTGAATCGATAAATCGTAATCCTTATCGAAACAAAACGACATTTGCTCATAGTTAGGAAGATTATTATTTTGTAAGTGATCGGGGCAGGATGTTGTCTTCACTCATTTAGTCATTCTTAGCGTGTGTTATCCCCATCGAAAACGAAAATTCATTTCTGTGCTCGCTTCGAAATAATGAGAATTTGTTCGTTTTTATCGACAATGTTACCCGTAAAACGCAGAAAAAAAGTTGAATTTATTGTTAAGTCGGAAAATAAGAAAAAGATAATAGCTATGAAACGTAGCTCCGACGATAAAAATTGTACTCGATATCAGCAGTAGTTTCCTTTGAACTTTAACAAGAATCAAGATAGACATTCCATTAAACCGAAATAGCGTACAATCCGTAGTACATGAAGGAATTAATAATAATGAAGTTGTAATTATCACTATTTATCATCGCTCATTGTAATATCATAACGATCATTACCGTCATCATCGTTGTTGTTATAGTTATAAATGAAATCTTAATGACCGTTCAAGTAGATAGACATTATAAACTTAGGATAGTAACGATACATGCGTTTAATCACACGATTAATTAGCTAGTGAATTGCGTGAGATTGTAATCATAATTAATTTGTAATGAAAAAAAAAAAAAAGATGGTTACAATGTATGGGTTTACGGTACGTGAACCAAAATCAATCAAAAGCCGCAAAATTTGTTCGTACTATCTCTCGAAAGTATGAATTTAGTAATACGTACACGTTTAATTAATAAGCTTCAGTTACACAAAGTACAATTACTAAACTGCCTATGCACAAACCTTATTATACAAGGTGAATTCAAACGTTGTCCTATTTTGCCGTAACGTTTTCGTTATCACAGGGTTATTGCATAAAAAGAAAATTTTTCATAGTATTTCTAATTATTTTTATACGAAAAGAAGCAAGAAGAAATTGATAATTTATATCACGTACTGCTACAACCTATCGTCCCTTTGACTGTCAGAAAGTAAATGAAATATTGAGCCATGCAGTTCTGTAATACTATATAACGACTCTAAGTTTATAACTAATCAAAGTAATAATTGATATCTATATCGATGTAACATAGATAGGTCATCCATTTTCCCCAAGCAGAATGTTACAAGCTTTTAACGAGTTACCCTTGGTGAAGTTTCCAGATTTTCTCGATGCAGGAACTGTCAGAGCTTTATATGTACTACACTCAACGACCAGAAAAAAACGAAGGTGCGACGAGACCACCTTAAATAGATTTCGAGACTTTAAGGTCAATTTAGACGATCACTGAGTCAAAGACAAGACTAGGACGAACCAATTGAATTGGGCACGAGTCCCAAACGATTAAATCGCCGATTGTAAGCCACGATTGAATCACAGAATTGCCCATGAATACATATACTCATAATACACAAAAAAGCGAGACCCACAGTTGATAGCGTTTTATCATTAGCTTCACTTTTTTGCGTGCGCGAGAATAAGATTCGGTAATTTTGCGACTCGATCCAAACTTGGCCACATCCTATCTTAACGAGTTATCGACAAATAATCGGTAACTAATTGGTGAATTATTAACGACTCATCAACCGAGCAAGATCAAACGTTCCAACTCCTCTTGTCCTCGGTTCAATGGTAGCACAAATCGACTTTAATCGTAAAACGTGGAAACAATTCTTAAGTTTTCCTATTCGTATGCAAGAGCAACCTGTATAAATGACTCATTGTATAAGTGTATTAACAACTAAGTTAGTATAAAACTACTAGTCTTTCTAACTCTTGATATAATTTGTGTACATATGTATACGTATATGCGTTTGCGCATAGACTTATACATACACAGCAAAAGAAATGCACAGGTAACATTGAGGAACATATTGATGAAAGATATTGAGAAATTCCATTGAGAAATTTATTTATTTATACTTCTTAAAACACTTACCTTTACAGACAGACCAATAAAAATGGGACTAAGCAGAATCTCTGTGAAAATGACGATTGACTTAGCTTCTGAAGCGACATTCAATTCAATATTATACATTGACCACTCTGTCCAACTACTTTTCGAGGAATTTACGACACTTAAATGTACATGTTTCCTGTTACGCCTCATTCCACTAGAGAGCGATTCATGTTCGTAACGAAAATTCTTCCCTTCTGCCATCCTATAGATATTGTGTATTCATCTTACACCCATTTTCTATGATTGTATTATCTCGAGGTGTGCAAAATTAATGAAATGTTATTACTTTTTAGGAATGAATGTAAAAGTAGAATATTTGGCATACAACGCAACAGGCAGCGTTTATGCTCGTATTAATATTCATTTTTTATGCAACAAAATTTCTGCTACTATATTCTTTTTCCTTTTTACAAATTTAACTGTATATTCGAAAGCAAGTATGACTCGAAAATTGTATACAATTTTTTTTTAACATTCTAGAAAATGTTTTTTTGTGAATGCTTGTACTAGTAAAAATTGTAAACAAACTTATATTTATATTAAACATGTTTCTCCTGATTTCTTTATTTCTTTTTTGTCGGTATTTTTCTTGTTTAATCTCACATTGCTAGAATTATTATTTTACCATAACAACCACACACATTTGACACGAATAACATAATTACTTGTGCTTTACCCAATGTTTTCCCCTTACTACTCCATTCATAATAAACGAATATTTCAAACATTCAACCACAGATTGATAAAACAATAAATGTGTCAATGAAACTTGAAAAATTTATTGTTAAATCTAACAAGATTTGACAAAATTCTTCCTTGAAAAATAAAAGAGAGTAAAGTGACATATTGCGAAAGAAGTTATTTCATTACTTTTAATATGATTTCGGTTAATTAATCTTTTCCCTTCACTTACAACATTCAATGTTGTAATTGTACATCGCTGAGAAAATTTGCGTGTAATTCGCAGTATTGGAAATGTCAATTAACGAGTAACAATTCGTATGTAATCGGTCTGACGATAAGAAAGTCGTTGTGTATTTTCTATAATGTTATTGGTAGATAGCTACTGCGTTAGGTATAATTAAATGATGTGTTCTTATCATTATTCATAATTAAATTATAATGTTGTTACAATAAACACAAGATGCGAAGTAGTATGAAACGAGTATGTGCATGCGTGACAGCGATAAGAATGCAAGTGTAGTCTAACGGATTGCCCTATTTATGGCAGACAGTGTGAAGAAAATTAATATATAAATATATATATATACATGTATATGTATGTGGTGGCTCTACATGGCCTATTATATTCATTAGATCGAAATTACTATAGTCGATACTTGTAGTACCCAAATTTTCTATCATTTTCGTTTGGTTCAACTGACTATTTATTTGATAAATGTACATGCAACTTTGTCGATCGTATGAGAAAAAACTCTCCATTATGTTTAGAATCGAATGATACATGATGCGATATGTAAACCCGTCTTCTTTATTAAAAAAAACACGCAAAAATCATAAGTGTATATTTAATTTGTCAAAATGCTCTATTCTTTGTATGTTTCAGCATGAAATAAGCGGCAAGAATTACTGTCAAGAAAAGGAAGTTTTCTCATTTATTTAAACTGGTAAATAAGCAAAGCAGCAAACCGAGTTTTCAACTATACGATCCTGTTACCTTCCATTATTCTATGAAAAGTGTATTTAAATATTCTATTTACAGTTTCAAGATTACTAATTTCGAAATTCTTAGTTAAATATAATAAGAAAGGACGTCATTTCGAAATTAGAAAAATGCAATGTCTTTATTTAGAAAGTTTATATTTTTCTATTACTACAGAGACAACGTAAAAAGTATTTTAATGAAATTTTTAATTAGAGACTAATCTGAGAGATTAAAAACGTATTAATTTATCTATTTCTCATCTAAAATTTTTGTACTATATTCTTTAAAAAGTTGGAAACATGTAAAATCGAATTGCAGGTATGAGTAAAAAATACGAAGATTTAAAAGTACGTTTTCTTGTAAAAGATAATCATAGTTGGTTATTAATATCTAAAAATTTGTTTATCTTATTCATCGTTTCGCAGATTTTGATATTATTCAAATAAATAAAAATAAAGAATAAAATGGACTTATTCGAGAATAACGTATAAAAATGTATTCAAATGAAATTGGTTCCAATATTAGCATGATACATGCATATTATATTATATTACATAACGCTTTGAGATTTATTCATTACTCGAAATAAAATTTTGCGCGAAATAAGGGAGCGCACAGTTGAAAAACGTGTTCCAATTACGTTATCGATTTGAATATTGGCGGGACGCAGCTACCGACAGAGATACCAACTGTAAACACAACACAAACGTTGCGTCATATTGCGCACTGTGTCCGAAGTCGTGTGTCGCGAATGCTCGTTTTCGAAAGTGCACGCACACACATGCCGCGTCGCGAAATCAAATCGTCGGCCCGGGAAACGGAGAGTGCAAAAATCGCGAGCGACAATCCACGGTGTTCGTCGGATGCGATCGGTTTTGGCGCGTGTGCCTGCGTACGTGTCGCGTGACTGTCGATTCACGTATCTGTGCGCGCTCGGTAGGTCAAAATGGCGTGAACCGACCGCGCGATTTTAGGTTATCTCCGCTCGTGGCGAATCCACCCGCGGGGTTCGACGGCTAAAAGCGCGCGCGACTGTCCGTCCCCGTGGCGAAACACCTTCCCCGGCGAGTGTGCACCGCGATCCTCCACGTGCGTTTTCGGGCCCCGGGTTACATGAGTTATGAGGACGGAATGCCCGCAGGCGGTAACAGTCGTTTCCGCGGTTACCCAGCGCGGATGTCCGAGCGACAACAGCTCGCGCTCCTTCTCCAAATGACCTCACAGGAAATAGTACCAGGTGAGAACCTCGGGATCACTTTCAGGAAACAAAAACACACCGTTCCTCCTGCCACAAGCGAAGAAACTGCGCTCAGACGATCGTGCGGATACTTCGCGCGCGTCCGCGCGTTACGCTCGAAGCTTCGCGAAACAGTCTCGGCGATCGTCTCGAGAATGTTCGAACGGACGATTATTTATCCCAACGTTTACACGATGCGTTACGCAGTGGACAATAAGATTCACTACAGCGTGACGTTACCTGTCGCACGCAGTTAACCTCAGGAATACGTGTTCAACGACTGGATTACCGGTTTCGATCGCGAGTCATGCATTTATTTTTTTTTTTTTTACCACGCGAAAAAAGCAACACTCGCGCGAGCATACGCACCTTTTGTGCATCGATTAGCGACATATGTAACTCGTCATGTCGAAACGAGCTTACGATACGCAAACCCTAGTTACTTCACGCGAACGAGTTTTGCCTGCCTGTATCTTGCACTCGCAGGTCTGCCAACTGCGCGGCACTGTGACAGTCGCGAAGGTCGCGAACGTGCTCGCGATCCCGCGTTGATGGCGCATGCCGACTTGACAATGAGAGAAAGGTAGGGAGGGGCAACGTTAATACGAGTAATTGACGAGCGCGCTCGAGTTCCCGCCATGGGAGAATCGTCCTGGCACCGATCGCCGGTAACTTGTTGCAACTGCACTTTGCACTAGGAGGCGTTAACAGTACTACGTACACCACGCCGTCGTTTTATCAAATGTATTTCTATATCTATTCTATATCTATACTTACACGTGTGCGTGTTCCCAGCAACTTAAAATTTATATAAAATCGAAAGAAACCATCCTACGAAAAATGTATAGGTATAGATTTTGGTACATACGAAATGGAGCACGAATGTACACACGAAATGGAGCAACTAGTTTCTTCCGATGTACACGTTACCACTCTAATCATATTAGAACATTGTTGACGTTTATTCATAGGCGTAGACTTTCACTTTCGTAGCGCTAATGTTTCGCACGAGCTTGTGGATCGGTTTTCGCGCGCGTGGAAAAGTACGATTCCCCGACACTGGATCGCGGACAGTTGATTGAAACTCCTCGTTAACTTAATTACTCTGTTTTCAGGCGGAAATCGAACCGAGAACACAACGACGTCGAGCAGCTCTCCAAGGTCGTCGACATTGCAGCAACGTGGGTCGAAAGGCCGTTGGACCAGCAAAAATGGAGAATCGCCTGTGCAGTCGTCTATTAATCGGAAGGAGGACTTTCGCGTGCGGCAAATGCTCGTGAATGGATATGATCTCAATGCTAAGGAAGCGAGCGGTAAGTTGCTTCGACTCTTCTTTTCCCTCAGAATTCCGTTTTTTCGCTTCGTCGGTACAGTTATTACAGTTAATTCTAGCAGTGCCACGAGCACATATGCGTATTCAGTTTAACGATGCATCACGTGCACAGAATATGCAATAGACGTACTGCGAACACTATGCACCTACTAAACAGTATGATTATTACTTAAAAAAAAAAAAAGAATTCATTATAACGTTTTGCGCGATACTATCGCGATAGAAATATTGAAATATTACTTTCCAGTAGTTATTTCCACGTTTCATGTTGCGAATGAACTTTGCCTCGCTTCGATCGAAACATATGTTCATGGATCATTATGGAATCGCACTGCCGTTGATCCAGTGCCACCCGATGCGCGCGTGATTACGCTCCAACGAAAGTTTTCTTTTACACCGAAAGACAACATTCCCAAGGGTCGGTCACCCCCCTGTTCTTGTGTGTGGCGGAGGCTCTCGTCGATAAATGAAAGCGACGGTGCACGACCTTCCTAAACGCAGGAAGTCAGCGGGTCCGGGTTCATTCATATACAATCCACCTCCGTTGCGAGGCTACCCTTTCTCCGGTCCGTTTCGTCCCATTACCCTTTAAGGTCGAAGAAGCGGACCGAATGGACGCGCGAATTTTTTTCAATGGAATTTTCTTCTGCTTTTCGAAATTCGAAGCTTCGAACTCGAAGCATTTAGAAAGTCCTGAATACTTGTCCCTATAAGGACATCGAGTAACCCAGTGGCGTAGGCTTGGTATTTTCGAATTGAGATACAGGGTGTCTCGCCTCATTTTGAGATCTTCATTTTTTTTCTCTATTATTGCTTATAGCTACAAATTTTTCATAATAGGGTTTGTCGGTTTTTAAAAACCTGGCTTGTGAAAACCGGGTTTTGGAGTAAATTTTCAATCTTCGTAAATCGGTTTCAAATAATAGGATTAAATTGGAGCAATTGAATAGTTATTTAGCTGAAAACGTTAACATTTTGCCGTATAATAGTTCTAAACACAATTATAATAATTATAATTGTACTATAGTGAAATTAATCTTCATGAATTACCTATGAAAAAATCAATTCATAAATTTCATTTGGAGATGTAATTTTATTTAGAGCCTGAAAAAAATATGAAATCCATTGAAAGATATGAAAAATCATATGAAAGACATTGAAATTCGAATTTTGAATATTTGTTAAAACTACAAAAAGGTGATAATTTTGCAGTGTTGATAATAATTAAATCATCCACCGCATGGAATCTGGAAAATTACAAGAATTTTAGTTACTTTAATTTTTTAAAGTACATTTCACTTTGTTATACTTCATAGTCTCAAAAATATTGAATAAACTTAAAAAATTTTCAAATAATCTATCAATATTTCTTTTTATTGCTCGATTGCGAAAACCTGTTCAACCTATTTTTTGGAAATATTGAAATTCGAAAACCGGTTTTCTCACAGCTTGGTTTTTGTATAAAAACCTATTTCATATGATAGTTGAATGATACTTTGGGGACATATTTTGTTGTTATTAGTTCTTTGGTAAGTGCACGTGTAAAGGTCACATGAAGGTCAAGACATTTTTTTCGAACTATGTATTTCTAACACAAGTTAGTAAAATAAAAGTTAATAATGTAAGACTATTTATATCACATTTGTGAAATCGATAGAGTAATAATTGTGCTATATGGTTGTATGTATTAGATGACATTTTGCTATATTTAGTAATAATACGTTATTTCTTATTAGCTATTGTAATTTGAGGTCCAAGATAAACTTTATTCGTCAAGTAGCCTCATAATAAAAATTCAAGGATGTGTAATGGTGTTTTAGAATGATTTAAACTGAAATCTCTTAAATTACTAACTTTTCGACATAAATAGCTTAATACTTTGTATAGCGAATTTCGGGCTGTATCAACTGATGTAGTAAAAAATACAACATTCCCTTAAGAAAAACAATGTTGACCTTCATATGACCTGTACACGTCCATTTCTGAAAAAAGATAATTATTTGGAACAGGGGCGACCTCACTGATTGTTATGATCTTGAAATATGTTGTCAAGGTCATGATTCTGAAAAACTTTTTCCTATTCATAAGAATGAGTTTTATATTTTCAAATTCGGTTTACATGGCCAGTATGGATGTGTTTTACTTTCAATATTTAAAAAAGTAATCGGAATAGTTCTGAACTAGATTATTTAGCAAGGAGAGGGTTTGGATTTTGGATAGACGAGTTTTCACCTGAAGTTATGTGTTTGAGGCTAATTCTTCATTTCAGACCTCGTCACTTGTTTCTCAGTGGCGCGCTTCGTGCGCAAAAAAAAAATATAACTTCCCCCTTTTCTATAACAGACCACCGAACGTAGACAGTATATACAGGGTGTCCCAAACAAAGTGTAGGAGCCGGAAAGGGGTGATTCGTGAGGTGATTCTAAACAACTTTTTCCTTAGAAAAACACCGAGCAATCAGAGAGCGCGTATACAGGGTGTATAAAAATGTTGCACGTCCATGAAAAGGGTAATTCCTGAGGTGATTTTGAACAACTTTTTCCTTAGCGAAAATGTTAGGTGGGGCTTTGTTAACAAGTTATTAACGAAAAACACCGACCAATCGAGGAGCGTGTACAGCAGATTAATGATGACGCGGACGATGGCGGGCCAATACTAATCACAGCTGGTGCCCGCGCTGATATTCATCCACTGTACCCGCTCCCTGACTGGTCGGTGTTTTTCGTTAATAACTCGTTAACAAAGCCCGACCTAACATTTTCGCTAAGGAAAAAGTTGTTTAAAATCACCTCAGGAATCATCCCTTTTAAGGAACTGCAACATTTTTGTTACACCCTGTATAAGACACTCTATATTACGAGTAATAAATGTTTCGTACAGTGCAATTATTGGGCGTTCATATAATTTAGAAAAGTACAGTAGTCTCCATGACTCGACAGCAGTAAAGATACAATTTATACATTTAGATATAAGGGTGACTAAAAAAAATTGTCTTCTAGAAAGGATGTATATCGGAATGTATATGTGAAAGGATGTACATACGTATTAATTGCGTTTTTATCGTCATGTTTGTAGGACATTTGTTGCTTCATTTTATCTCACCTATAAATCTCTCTAAGGGGGATCCTTTTTTTAAGGTTACTTCTTAGAAAAATGAAAGAAAGTCGAAATAGATATGTGGATATATGTGACGGTTTCCTGCGTGACGCGTCAGCACAGTTTCAAAGTCAACCATATTATTTTCCAGGCTTGGACATTATCTAAATAAACTATTTGCAAAATAATCATTAAACTAATACATATATTATTTTACCTAACTACATGTTATTTGAAATAATCATATGTTAGTTTATTCGATTAGAAAAATGATTTAATCTTGGGATTATTTCGTTATTTAAATTTAAAATAATATTCAATTTTATTTTTTATTTGATCAAGTAGCTATTCAAATAATTTCTCAAATACTCTGATTTTATCATGTTAACGTCGACAACTGCGTTAGAAATACGAATTTCCGTATAATTTTTCACGCATACAAAATTGAGGACACGTATTGTTGAAAGCTTAATATACAAAAACTGTTTAAAGGCAGTTTTCTTTTGCTGCGATAGCAGATTTACTAGAATATGAACGTTCTTCTAACAAACTGTTTAAATCAAGAACTGTTTTTGAGGGAATAACGATTGAACTATAAAAATTCCTATATCCTAAATTCAATAACCTCTCATGACAAATTATTGTTACATTATTTCACTAAAGCAACTGAGATAATAAACTGAAATAATATTAAAATAAAAAATCATTTGAAAATAATTTATTTGAATTGAACACAAAATAAGATTGATGTTCTTACGTTATTTCTAAAATGAAAATAATAAAATATTTGAAATAACTCATGGTTTCAAATGATTATTTGTTATCTTATTTCAAATAAAATGTGTCCAACCCTGTTATTTTCCATATAATATATATTTTTCCTAAAACTTTGTGGATACGCCTTTCGTATCAATAAGCGCTGATTCGTCTTCGTATCAAGTGTCATTGAATATCCAACAAAAGCTTCTTTTATCGTGCTATTCTTAAAAAAATGAATTCGATGGAGTCGAACTTGCAGTTTCAGACAGCCATTTTATAAAAGGAATCCAACGACATAGAATAATGTTTGTTAAGAAGTTCAACGTTAGAATTCTCAAAAATTGCTCTGTTTAATTTCGTAAACTCATCTCAAAAGTGAACACTGACTTCTTCGGAATAATGTTAGTCACCTTGAAACGACCTCAACAATTTCACTCGGAAAACGCATTTATTTACGTATTCTGATGTCCTCTTCGAACTTCCTTAAATCAAAAGTTTTTTTTTTTTTAGATGAAATGAGATACTCTATACGAGTACAAAATGCAAGAATATAAGTTTTTTAGTTCTGAAGTTTAATTCTTATAGTCTGAGTTGAATTATAATTGATTAAGCTATAAAAATTGTGAAATCACATTCAGTATTCAACAAGATGTAACAGTACTTTCTATCAACTTAAACTTGACGATGATTTGCAAAATATTGATACTAAGATCAACACTTTCAAGGATGAAACAATATTACAAATTCAAATCTAATCTCGTAAGACTAATCTTATGTCATTAAAAATAATTCATATTATTGAAAATATTCTTCAACGAAAATTTGGGAAGAAGTTTAGCGCAGGAAAAATAAATTGATTACACGATTACAGATAATTGAAAACTGCTTCATTAAGTATTATTATCATTAGATTGCGGATGTTTATGCCTTTTTGACGATTTTGAATTTGTTAGAATATATAAGAATGTGCATAGAAGGTAAAAAACACTTTTATTTAAATTGAAGTTCTTTTCCTATGTTCTTAAAAATATGAATTTACATAAACATCCACAGGCTAATTACTATTATTATACATGAATAAACATATAGCAAAAATCATAAATAATCCAAGAACTGCATGAAATCAGTCAAAGCGTCGCATAGTGCATCGACAAATCGCACCATATGATGTTTTAATTATTTTAGGTTCACAACCCTTTAAAAAAAACAACCTTTCGACTTGTGGCCTTTTTTGTTATTCTTGACACACACAGAAATGAATTAATTTGAATTATGACAGCCAAATTATAATGTTAAGTTAATACGCTTTTGATGACTAATGGAGTTGATGGATGGAAATGATACTTAAAGAACCCATTTAAAGTTATAACTGAAATATAAGATTTATTTTTTGACTTATGTCACTTTTTAATATGGACAAAAATCGAAAAATCACATTTTCTAGAGTGTTTAAAATTTAATATTTCCATTTAAATATTCAGTTTTCGAATTTGTTTATGGTGTTCAACCAACCGTACTTGGTTATACAGTTCATATTATTTTTTATTATTAGATTTCAAGAATATTTGTTTACTTGGATTTATTTTGCTGATTATGGATTCTGCTTTTAACTTCTTACTTCAAAAAACAAAAATTTTATTATAAATGAATTTTTAAAGACACGTAAAAAATGTATGTAAATTTTTTTATGTAATTTAGTTAGTTAAACTTTAAAATTTTAATTGCAACTAACTGTAATTGTTTGGAAAATGAGATTTTTTAAGCAAGAATTCTAAAATAATTGAAAAGTGGATTTTTTTAGACTGAAGCATGAAGACTAATGGAATTTATGTTACATTTTGGTGCTTTTAAATATAATAGAGTGTCCGAAAGGAAGTAATGAGGATTTAATGAGAAGTGCAACCAGTTGACATAAATGTCCATTTTAGGCATTTCTGATAAACTTATAAAAATGTTCTGCTAACAAAAATTAATTAGTAATTACGTGACAACAAATTGCAATTGAATAACTTGGTATAAGACTTTTTGTTTGATAAGAAAGAATTTGTTTTGTTTTAAAAGTAAGAACACCGTAAATTTACAAATAAAGTTTTGATTTTGGTTTCCACTGTTCGATACATCTTTGTATCCTCTTTAAGAAAATATTAGGTATCTTTGGTCGAAAGTGGATTAGTTTAGAAGTTATGAATTTTGTCCTGAATACTCGTGTATTCGACGCACTGTATGCCGTTTCCAAAAAATCAGATATCCTACAACAATGAAATCTAAGGAATTCCGTAATTATTTAAAGCGGAGCATTGCATGTCGCGCGATAATGCGTCTTCCCTGCGACATATCCAAGGTAACGGTTTACATCGAGTCACTTTCCCTTTTGGTTAAATCTTATTTTATTCGCGAAGCGGGCTCGAATCCCGGGGCCGAGATTTATGTTATCATGCCGCGTGCACGCACCGGGTAAACGTAGGTCGAATTTAAATTCTGCTATCTAGACGTCGAAAACAGAGGCGCAAGCAATTCCCGGTGCACGAGGTTGAATCGGTGTTTCCTACAGGCACCCGGTCGACAATGTCGGCGTAAGATGCCTAACAGGGTATTCACCAACAGCCTAGTCACAGGTGCACGACATCCTTGTTGTTCAGGGTTTGCGGAGGGATGAAACATCCACCGTTGGCCGCGGGAGGGGCGGCAGACAACTCTCGTACAGATCAATACTCGAGGCAGGGCCGCACTGTTCCCTCGACTTTTTCAGCTGACTTAAAACGTACGATTCTCAGCCGTCACGTTTGAGAAAGTATTTGAGACAAGGTCTGGTTGATGCTCATATAATGCCTTCCTTCTCCCTTGTAATCTTTCAGACAAAGCTGCACTGTTCCTATTTTCTTTGTCATCTACTTCAAATGTTTAAGGATGAACAGTAACAGTTTAGTAACACTCAAAATAAATGAAAATGTTTGAAAATTGGAGGAATGAATAATTAAAATTTTAGAAAAATTGATTCAGTAGCTGTTGAATTATTTGACTTTTAATTTAACGTGTATTTTTATGGGAAAACGCACTATTACGAATTACGAAATATAAGTACAAAATTAAGGATGAAATAATAGGCGAAAGTTTATGAAATTTTGTATAAAAAAATCAAAAACTGAACCGAAGTTTTGTAAAATTACAGATAATTGATTCCGTGGGTTTTTTAAAATAGGAAAAATTGGAAGAATGAATCTTTATGCAATAGTAAGACCCACACAAAATTTTATAAAAATTGATTCAGTAGTTCTTGATTTATTTGACTTTTAATTTAACGTGTATTCTTATGAGAAAACGCAATATTGAGACATATATTTCAAAATTGTAAAAATGAAGGTGCTAACAGTTGCATTTCAAGTACCTTTCAACCATTCTTTCAACAAACAAGTTTTATGACAAAAGATCAACATTGCTGACTGGTTTTCATCACGAGAAGAAGCCTTATTAATAGACCGGATTTTATGCATTTATGACAACTTCAAGTATTCTAAAAATCTTTAAGATTGTTGACAAATGTCAAAATATACAAAATATCAAAAATATAGTTGGAGTTATAATATTTAAAAAATTATACATTGTTATTCAAGTTTCAATGCATTACATGTGTTTCTAAACAATTAATTTTGTATAAAAATCCGCAGTCTACTTATTATTATCTTCAAAATTAATTATCTTTTAGCTAACATTGTTACTGAAATTCATCCTTAAAATTCGAAACTCGAATAATCGAAACACTTTTTTAGATACTGTTTTAAAAAATTCGTAGAATACAATTCTCAATCTAAAATTCGAAATATTGTATATTGTACATTAATCAAATTCAAAAATAATCACTCGCACTTATTTTTAAAGTAACATAAAACAGCATTAAAAACATTAAACATGTCATCATAATACTTGATAATATTTCAGAACAAATAAATCAAAATATTAATAACACCAATGATAGTAAAGAAATTGTTATACACATTATTTCAAATTATGAAATATTTCTAATTGAATACAATCAAACAGATAGGTACTGCACATGTCTCACTATTTTTGTTATTTCATTTTTATTTATAATTAGACTGCGAATGTTTATGCAAATTAAAATTTTCAAGGACATAGAAAAAGAAAAGAAAAGCAATCTAAATAAAAGTGTCAATCATCATAAATGCATAAACATTCGCAGTCTATTTATAATGAATGCATTTCTGTATCTTCTAAATTCTCAGAATTTTTCAATTCGTAAAACGTTTATACGGAGTATAGTAATTCGGTATTGCCATTATTATTTTTACTCTTAGGTATAGAAATAATAACGCTTTTTATAGATACTGCACGTTTCTATATTTAACAAACCGCATTAGTTTGATTCTCTGAAATGAGCGTTTCAATTCACTTTCCCTGAACATTTTCGACGAGGCAATTATTTCTGGCGGAAGTTCGGCCCTGGTTTACCTGCGAGACGATGCCCACGACAAATCCAATGTTTCCACGGAGAATTTCGAACTCGACTTTAAAGCCGAAGGTTTCGTACCGCCATGGCCAGCATTCTTGAGGAAGTGATCTTTAATGTCTATGGGCGTTCGACGTTTTCTGGATTATTTCACGATAAAGTATAAACCTATATTAATTTAAAGTCGTGCTTAAAAATAATAACGTTCAGGCATCGCTCTAATATTTCTGTATTACAGATAAAACTACTAAAAATGCTTTTCTGAATCATTAATTTCAAGCTTTAAAAAAAGTTTATTGCAAAATAAATCAAAACATAAAAGAGATCTGACAATAAGATTGCAAAATACGGGTTCTGAAAAAGCACGTGGATTCAAGAGATTGTAAAATAATAAAAATGGTTCAGTGCAGAATTTTTGAAGTTGATTATTTTTGTACAAAATTATATTTAAAGTAAATTTTTGTTTAAATTATAGTTGTACTATAATTATACATTTTTGGACGTTCATAGACTCCTTAACAAGTTAAAATATAACGCATTGCAAAAGTGCAGAACAATTTTCAAAATATACACTTTTTAAACAAAATATGCACCCCAGTAGCTGGAAGGAATAAATAACCTAGATCGTAGAATAATGCGAGTCTGAAATAACAAACAGCTATACAAAATTGTATATTTATTCGAACATACCGTCTGTTTCAAATTTTAATTCTGAATATTAACATTTCACGAATACTAATAATTCAGAACGAGAATTTATTTCCTATAATAGACACATGCTTCGAACTAGCGCTGTTCTTATTTTACAAGTTCTTTTCTAACCGTTTTAAATTATACAGGCGAACACGATCAGATAGTCCGTGCATCGTTTCCGAGATATTTACATTTTCGAAAATAATTGGCCAAAGTTCCCAACTCGAATTTCCAGAATAATGTAATTAAAGCGAATGAAGTTTTCATCGAATCGGCGAGAGGAGGAGGCGGTATCGGGCGCCGCCCGTGTCTTAAAGCCGATAGACCACTCCGCGAGTGACGGGCCTGTTTATCAGACTACATAATCCCGAACTCTGTTTTTGCTGTTGCACGAAAAACGAAAGGATCGTTTATTTCTGAATAACAACGTTTATTTCTGAATAACAACGTTTATTCTAGCCACATTTTAGCCTAATAACATCAACTTTTTGGAAGTCGGCTTTAGTCACGTTGTTTGAATTCTCTCGTCTAAAAAAAAACGTTACATTTATTGCAATCAACTTTCTAACAAAATCGATTTTTATTCGTGTTGACAATTAAAAGTAAAAAAATTGAATGTTGAAAATGATTGAATACTCTATTTGAATAATAAGAGCAAGTTTCTTTTGCAATTTACTAATTTAGTGCACGATTTCACAAGCCTATGATCTAAATAATTCCACTAGTCGCCTTTACATTGAAACTTTAATTTCAAATTATTTTAGGGAAATAACTCTTTCGATGCTTCATGTTTGAATGTTTCATGCGCTCATTTATGACGCTGTTCGTGTCGATGTGGAATGACATCGTGTTGCTAAGGGGTATTTTAGATCAGGTTACCATCATCTTTTGCCATTGGTGAACGAAATCGTGAATATTCATAATAAATGAATGCTACAGTTCTCATCTATTTATATATCTCAACAAATCAAGTTATAAATGAACTTGTAATATCATACATTTTTTATTTGACACGAATAACGCAAAATTTTAAATATTCAAAACTCGAACTTCGTCATCTACAACTAATATATTTTTTTTATTATACCTTAATCCTTATGGATCATCATTGCACCTTGTGGAGTATCTTCGTACCGAAATTCGAAAAAGATTGATTCTACTGTCTTCTTGTTAAATCTAACTCAAACCGGGAAATAAATTTGTTAAAAGTTAAAATATCATTCCTAAATACAGTCATCTGATTGACATCTTTTTAGGGATGTTTTGGACCTATCTTAAAAATAGTACGAGATTGATAAAGTTTGTTGGATTGTTCTTCTGGTCTTCTTGATGAACTACACTAACTTTTAAATGAATTTACTGAACAAATCCTGATGAATAAAAGTATGTCAAGTTTCAATCCTCTTTAATCCGTTTTAAACAAGTTAATTACACTTTGAGAAAATTATGTTGTAGTATTTCGGTGATTTGTAGAAGCACAGTAACGTTGTAATCAGCTGGACAAGTTAAGTTATCTACCGATAACTTCTTGTTTCTGACATTAGTTTTTAATTATTCGCACTGTGGTATTGAAAAAATTTGATCTCATTCTTTTTGCGATGTAGATTATTCTAGATCATTCAAAACTACTTTTTACATTTTTTATGATAATGAATCGATCTCGATGAAGAAAGAAAATTTAAACAAATATCTATTTAGGTCTAAAAAGACCCGCCGACGGCCGCGCGAGTGCTGAACTAGGACTGGCGGAACAAAAAGCGATCCATATCTACATACCTTTTTATACTAACATAATGTATAACTCGTACGTTATAATGAGGTATGACGATCGTGAAGAAACGTTTCGTCAACAGGAGACGATTGGCTCTGTACAACTGTATTTTCGACTATTTGAAGTATTCAAATAACTTCGAAGATGAATAATGTATTCGAATTATTCGAACAATTTAAATTATTCAAACATTATTTATTTATTTATTAACGGGATTTATTTACAAAAAGTAGTTAGCAGCCATCTACTCTTAGCGAAATGGTGCACATTAAATTTGTGTTTTGAGAAACTTACAAAGCGAAGTAAGTGACACTGCAAAAAGATCAATATGTATGGTTAATATGAATATTGGCTTCACTCATGGCTCTGTTTATGGGATCTAAGGCAGTAGGTCTATAAGTCGATAATTTAGAACAAAAAATTTTCTGTGTCTGAAGAGTCTCTGAGGTGCATATATGTATAATATACATACATATACAGTACTGTGTGAATTAATGTAAATACAGATTATTTTGTTTGAAATATGTTTCATTAATCGCGAAAGCAGTTTCACATTGAAACTGTAATTTACATATGATCTTTTCAATACAAAATGTATCCTCCTTTAATAACCTCAATGCTTTGATAGCAGCCTATGTGCAAATAACTCAAATAACGCTGTGTTCATATTAATTTGCACATTACTGTATATAATTGCACATAATATACACAAGAGCATACGTATAATTAGGAATACTCGAATATTCAAGCATTACTCGAATTAGTACTGAAATATTTGGCGTGATAGAATTTTTGTACTAATTGTACACTATTAGATATTTCTAACTATTCGAATATTGTTCAAAGATTGGAATACTCCTAATTATTCGAATAATCAGATTCGAATTCTACTACTATTCAAACATTCGAATATTTGATTACTTATAACTAGTCTGTGGAGTTTATGCATTTATAACTAAAAATTTTCAAGATTGTTGATAGATGCCACAATATACAAAATTTGACAAATATAATTCAAGTTACAATACCTATTTAGAAAATACAACATACTGTTATTCAAGTTTAAATTCATTCGATGCGTTTCTAAACATTTTATTTCGCATATAAATCCGCAGTCTAATTAGAATTTATAACATTCGAATATTGTTAACAACCGTACTCTGTTATATTTGGTGGTCACTGCATAATAAATCAAAATGGCCGCGGGCGTCATCCAAAAACGGGATAGCGACGCAGGGAGAGACCGATGCATTTGGGATAGGAATAAAATCGGCGACCTTTACGGGGCCCCGTCGTGTTTTTATGCACACTGCCTGGGCGAAGGAAAGGGACGAAAGACGGAGCCAAAGCACCAGATACGTGGGAGGGAAGGGCACGGAGGGGACGAGAACAAAGAAAGTACGCGAAGAGGGCCTCTGGAAAAGTGAAAACGCGATTCAGTAAAACGCCGAACTAACTGTCATGGGGGAGAAGAGACTGGGCGCCGCTTTGGTCGACGTGTGGCTTAGTGGCGAATGCGAAAGGGACGAGATATGCTCTCTGGGTATTTACACAAATGAAAAGCAACGTTTGCTTTAAAGGAGATAGACCAACGGCATCGACTGTCGCGGTCACCTTGTTTTTTCCCCCCCAATGGTTAGTGATCCCATGCTATCTCGTTGGTCGACCGTCAACAGTCACAACGGTCGGAAGCAAAGTCGGAAATTTGTTGACAATAGCGGTTTTTTTTTGCAATACCTGCTCCCGCATCTCGGTCTTTTCTCTTTTCGACTGTCTCATCGTCCAGCGAGCACCGAGGCATCGTTTGCTGCTTGTTTTTGTGAAACGGAAAATTTAGCAACAGTTTATTGATAAAATGCTTCTCAAAGCGTATGTGGGTCATTGGCGTTATCACGTTCCACTTTAGTGGACAATTTACGGAACGGTTGCAATAAATTATGGTCGATACTGTTACGAATCTTTATTATTAGTTCTTAGGCAACAAATTTATGTTCCTGATTGGCATGGTTTTTCCACTGCCTAGACGCAGTCTCTGCGTTAACATATTAAGAAGCGAAAATATAACTTATCAAGAAATAGGGTAAACAGTCCAGTAAATGGATAAATTTTAGATTAATTGATAATTATGAAAAAACTAGATTTTTAATTTGTTATCGTTTCTTCAGTTTATAGAGAAATCATTTGTTGTGTTAAAAATCCAACATTTTCTATAAAAGTGTTTTTTATATGCGAAATAAGATTTCATTATTTTATGATTGAATAAATTAATACATAGAAGTAACTTTTTCTTAAAATTTATACATTTTTTGGTGCATCTTTTAAATTTTGTTTATGAAACAAATATTTCTAAGCAAAACCTTAATACCGATATTGGAATTAGTTAAGTGGTTCATCTACTGGCTTGCTTATCCTATTTGACAAAAAGTAACTTCACGAAGTTTTCTAGCTTTTGCTTTTCCTATCGCGTGAACGTCTGGTCGTCTGCCCGCTTAATGACACGGATCTAAAGCATAGGCTTCCTTACCGTTAGCATAATTATCATTTCTAATGTCACACATTAGCCGCACACCGGCGACGTCGCACGTTTCCAGAACCGTCCGAAGAGACGTCTCTATGTTTGAGGACTAATTACGGCGCGAAGTATTTCCAGGAATCCGCGTATCCTTTCTATCTGGACACGGTGAAAAAAGAGGGGAATGAAGGGAAGAAGGGAGAGAGGAGGGGAAACAAAACGAGTCGCTCTCTCGACCAGTCGAAGCCCGCACATGACACATCGCAGACAAGAGGGGTTCGAATACGAACATCCTAGGACTGTCATGTAAAATCGTGGTGCACGGTCCTTGTCGAGAAGTTGCGACATTCGTCGGTTTTCTTCCCGATCGATATCTCTGCTGTTAGAATAAGGCTGGCCATTTACGGCCAAAGATGGAACACACGCTGCGTGCTTTACGGTTACCTCTCCTCGTGTTTTTGTTTCCCTTCGCGCGAGGTTCTATCGAACGAGTAAAATATTTCAAATCATGACGATTGAGAAACGGGCGAACCGCCCCTATCGATCTTTCCTTTCCTTGTTGATAAAGGAACAACGAAATACATACGCACCGTTAACCGGCGTTACTTTGCATTCGTTTTTCAAATTTTTGTGTATTATTTAATAAAAATTCGTAACTAAGTAGTTCAAAAAAGCTGGAATCATTCATATTCTTTTTTTTTGTTTCAAGTGAAACGGTTTAAGGCTGCGATTACACTGGATACGTATTCGAACGAACTGTATTCCGACGAATATGTCTGAACTGCTTTATCGTTTAGAGAAAAAAAAACAGTTCGGACGTACATATTCGTCTTTCTGTCCTTTAGATTTATTTTTTTTTCTAAAATTACCATTTTGTCCTTTATGTTTTGAACTGAAATAGTTTTATGCATTAAAAGCTATGCTACCAGAGAAAAGATCGAAGAATGGCAACAAAATGACGAATCCTGTCAACGTAAATGGGTTGAAATTTTTTAATATTTACCAAATAAACACATATCTTTTAAAAACATTTTTAAAATAGTTGAATTTTGCTTACGTCTCCTTGGATCGAGTAGTGGAACCAGTAATTTTATTAGTGAACAATACGTGGACCAGTGAAAAGACACAATTAAAAATTGAAACACTGAAAGCACGTATTTATACCAAACCCAATTTAAACTATGGAAATTAATTTAGTAGGGCTAATATATCGTTAACTAAAACTATTTCTATGGAAATCTCTGTAAGAGTGGTTTTAAAAAGTTACGATGGATTATTTATTATGGATTATAAAAATTTGATGCTCCTTCGTCACAATTCGCCTCTAATAAATAAAAAAATGTTATTGCCGTAGTTCGAAGTATGTACCTGAATTGCAAAAAAATATTTTAAGGTTATAATTGTATTACAAACTCAAAGATGAAATTGTTTAATATTGCTTACTATATTTATTTTATTACGTACCGTTTCTCGTTTTGAAGTTTTTTATTTTGTTAAAATAAAATAATAATGACCAAGACTTCTAGTTCATTGCTACTTACCTTGTTGGTTGAAAGAAATAATTATTATTTTTAATGTTTTATATAATAATTATATGGCATACAAATATACATATACATACATACAGGGTGTGCTAAAAGTCTGGAAACGGTCAAATATTTTAAAAACGGAAAATTTTTTAGAAAAATGTTTTATAGCAATGTTTTAAGGTTTAAAAAATTCTATTGAGCGGTCGTATGTGTTTAACCTTCAGAGGAGCGGTCAAGGTCACGTCAAGGTCAACATGATTTTTTTAAATAGAATACCCCACTTTTTATCATGCAGTGTTAAAGCTGACAGTGAGACCTTTTCAAAACACCAGGTGATGACCTATTTCTGTTGAAAATTGCCAAGACTTGTCAAGAAACAGGCGGATGACAATTCGAACATTCAACGAATATTAATGCTAAATCTCAAATGCTCAAAGCGTATTAATGTTAAAATTGCCCTTCCTAAGCCCATACGTGAGGACCATGATTGGGCAAAGTCCAATCCAAAAACCTCTGCACGGTGCACCATGGATTATAACAATAAGGCTGATGGCATCGAAGCATTTAAAGCACAGCACTCAGGAAATTCTCAATAAGTGTGTATAGTATAAGTATACTATACATACAGTAACTCACTTTGTTCACGAAGACTACATTAAATTTGTTTATATTCTGAGAAAGATATTTGCCTTTACATAATAAAAGACATGGAAGCTGAACAAGTAGATCTGGAAGTTGGAAACGATCCAAATTGAAAACAAAGATTATTATTACGAATTTAATAGTTAATTAAACTTTGGAATACATCTGAACAAACATATGAGTCACTGTATATTAAAAAATATTAGAATTGTATTAATGAATTAGAATTGTAGTAAAGAAAAATATTGTTCCTATTTGTAAAAACATTATTATTTTTATTTCTGTGACTTATTACGATATTATTAGTACTAAAAATTGAAAGCCGATCAATCGGCCTTTTTTGCCAAATATTGGCCGATTAGTCGCTGACTACAAAAGTGGCCGAATAGTCAATCACTACATCTGTACATATCTAGTAAAAATCGATCTACAATCTCTTTGGTTGCAATACAATTCTTGAATCGATCCAGGTCCTAAAAACCGAGTGAACTGGACGATCGATCTTCGAAAAATCCATTTTAAATTGCATCCCTAGCTAGAATCAACAGGATGCGCGGTTGCGTCCGAGGCTCGTCGCAACGAGCAAAAAAGAAGAAATGATTTCGGTCCAGCGGAGAGTTGCAAAGTTCGCCTCTGCCCGCTACTACATGAGTGAACGCCTGTATCCTACAGCTCTATTTGGTGCAAGGCGCGCGGGACACGCTCGGAAAGTAAGCGATAATGCGACTGGTGTGCTGAGCGCAGGAGCGGCACGTGAGGAAATGCTGCCGTCGCACACATGTCACGCGCGTAGCGTGCACAGACACAAGGGAATAGACGGTGTTCGTTGTATGCGTTGCGCGTCGGTGTCGCGTACAGCTGCGCGTTTCCTGCGGTGGTGAGGATGAACGAATTTCACGTGCACGGATACGCGCACACCGACGTAGCCTCTCGCGGAATCGTCTCGCAGAGCGCACGACCGACGACGACGACGGTTGGCGGGATCAGCTCGTCCCCGATTGGCCGGTAAGAGCGTCCGTGGCTGTTCGTTGGTGGGGCGACGCGGGGAGAGGCGGAGCCAATCGTCGACATAGCGACGCAACATGGCCTCTAGTTCGCGAGGGGCCGTGTTCGCGTGCACGTCGAGCACGTACGCGTACGGACTTTCCCCCGGCGGACCGACAGATGTCGCCCTGAGTCTCTTTGAATCGTCAAGATCGGCGTGACAATTGCGGTCCCACGAGGAAACGAGAAAATCGACCAGAGGAACCTGTTTATCGCGAAAAAACTGTGCGAACGGGATCGGATATCGATACGGTCAGAAGAGGCACCTGTGGGAACGAGGTGAAACGAAAACGTGCGCGGGTTTCCCGGTCGCGGTTTTTTTTTACTGAGGCAACGCACGCCCGGATCACGATGCGCGCTCGTCCGTCATCGCATTTCGAAGCGTCAAAATTCGAGATCGACCTGGCGAAATTTTATTGCTCGCGGAACCAGTCGACTGTTGCCAATTAATTGTCACCTCGCGACGTGTGCGTGCGTGTCGTGCCTCCGTAACGCTGTGTCAACGAAGGGTTCGTAACGAGTTAACTCTGACACCTCTTGAACTTTGCGTAGAAGAGTGAGAAATTGCTAGTCAAATATATCGGGCGACGGTGTGTGGATGAAGTACTTCCGCTTACGAGACTGAAAATTTATGCAAAGCTGCCGTGTATTAAGTGTTCGCTGCGCGTCTATTGCGTGCCTAAATCTTAAATAGAGTACAAATATTAGAATATGCGAGGAACTTCCTAGATATTGCAGGAATTGAATCAAGTTAATCCTAATACTACTAAGTAATGTGTTCACTACTTTGAAGTTCTCAATTCGTACCTCTGCTTCAGCGTTTCGTAAGTCGTATCATGTTAGATGCGAGACATTTTTGGGACTCTCATGAAAGAAAGCTTTTGTTTCACTTGTGAGTGCAGATACTACAGGTGCGAGTTCACCTGATGAGAGTGCCACCGTTACTCTCGATAGTCCAATCTCTCCGGTTGAACCGAGTGCGACAGCGCAATCCAACGAGCAACAAGAACAGGAACAACAACCGCAACAACAACAACAGCTTTACCAACATCACCAGTCTGAATATCAACAGCAGCATCGTACGACCGGAAGTGCGCCAGCCGCTGCACCGCACGTTGCTGAGGACAGTGGAGCCCCCTGTGAGATGCGGAGGACACCACCGCAAAATAAAGGTGAGTTCACTGTGCAACATTTTGTCTGCACGAACTGTTTACTATATTTCTTCATACATTTAGAACAGTAGTTTGATCCTAAATAAAATCAAAAATTGTTCGTCAGAACAATTGCGTAAGCTTATTAGTAATAATAGCAAATATTTCAATGCTTGAACAATTCTATTTCTTGCTTGATAGAATTTTTATTTTACTCAAATATCGAAAAGAATTTCTACATGTAATATTTCAGCCATTCAATGCAAAAGTAGTGAATGAAAAAAAATTGATTACTGGATAATGAGGGATATAGGAAATGGTGTGCAAAATGTAACAATATCAGATAGTGTTACATTTTTTTTAAGTAAACAACTTTAAAATTTTACTTTAAAATTATAATGCTCTTTTTAAACCACAATCAAGACACATTACGATTGCATCCAATATCGTTTGGAATTTTAACATTTTTGTACTGAACTTTCTTTTTTGCGATTCTCATTTATTCGCTTATTCTAGTAGGTAAAAAAGTGAATTAATCATTTTTTCATTGAATGGCACATTTCAATGAGACGCATATTGTTTGGTGAATTCTTTTCATTATAATTCTAACTAAATTTTTGTTATATATTATTCATAGTTGAAGTAGAATGAATATTATTTGAAATGGTTTACTAAAATTATATTTAAATAATTTATTTACGGTATTTTTTAATTGCCAAGAAAATAACAATTTGCTATTAGCAGTGTACAAAATTATAACGTTTTTAGAGCAATAAAAAAAGAATGGGTTTTTAATTAAATGACACTTATTTTTAAAAAAATAGTTTTTTGTTCGTTTGCTGAATAGGATTAGTTCAGGTGAATTATTGATTTGATATTTATTTTATTTATTTTTGCTCCTAACGTCGAATTCTGAAGCGAGAAAAAATTTAGTTATCGGTATGATTGTACAGTTTCTTTACCGACGCATTGAAAGTTGCATTTACCGACGTAGCCTTCAAGCTAGCGATACACATATAGTTACTTTCGGAGAATCAGATGACAATGTGACAATTTTAGTATTTTTATCTAAAATTTTATGTGAATACTATAAAAACTATATTATATCTTTTAATTTTATATGTAATTTACAAGATCTATGTCATTAAATGAATTCAGAGACTTTCAAACTAAAATTTATTTTATGTTAGAAATTTAAAATTATTTATTACATAAATATCTGTTTATGATCATAGAAATTTATATATTTCATATTCCTTACTATTTAAAAAAAATTGTTGTCTTCTGTATATTATGAAAATATCGTTTAGTAAAAAATATTGTAGAATATAATTGTTAATACCTTATCGACGGTATAAAATACTATAAAAAAAAATCAAGATTTGTATAATATCTCATGCAAACTCAATGTCCATCTAATATTGCAATGTTATAGAACCAAGTAAATAAATTTGGTAACCTGCATTAATTTCAAATTATTAGATACTTGAATACTTCTGAATACTTTTTTTTAGTTCAAATTCTAAATACTTAAATACTTTTTGTTAATTTCAAATTTTACTTTTCACGTCTCTTATTTAAAGAATAAATCTGCTGAATGGAAGGACATGAAATATTCACTCACAATCAGTCGATACTGTATTAACTATATTTTAACGTAAATATTGTTTGCCTAAATACAAATACCATTTCTATACACAGAGAAATGTCTGAAGTGTATTAAAAGCTCCAACCGCAAAAAGCAAAACCCTGTCATTGCTATACTCCATTCATCCCTCTCTCATTCCACTGCCTACCGCTTATATCCATTTTACAAAGTCCCAATATTCAACGCATTCATTCCAAACTCGTCAAACGACTCGTTAACCATCCGTCACCAAAGCTATAATAATATTATTTTTTAAATTTTTGACTGAGCATTTGAAATCTCTTGCAAGATTTATTTTGCACGATTATATTATATTTTTCTAAAGGAGATACAAAGATGCATGGAATGATAAAAACTTTACAGTTTCATTGAAAAAAGTAAGGTGACTTCAATTTTTTATTAAAGAAAAAGTTTTAGTTCAATATTTTACTGCAATTTTTTCATATGATTACCGACTTAGGTTGCGAATATAATGAGGCGGTGAGCGGTTGATTTCCACTGCTTTTTCACTTTGAGCAATTTGGAGCAGTTCAATTTAACGTGAATATGAACATGTTCCCAATTAATGTACAAAGAATCATGGAGATACTTTTTCGTACTTTTTTGAAACTTAAATCAAAGATGATAAAGATTTAACATAAATCAAGGCAATATCTGCAGCTTGAAAAATATTATAAAATGTTGTATAAAACATAGTTCATAAAAATCATGTTAGTCGGATAAGTATTCAGTAAATGATACATGTTTAAAAAAAATTGAACTGAAAATTGTAATCAATTTCATAATTTTTTACAACGAATTGGAAAATTTAGTAAAAATTCGGTAATATTCAGTTTTACATTTCTTGATTAGTATTTTTAAATACAATAATCTATCAATTTTAAACTTCAGATTTTGTCTTTTTTTTTTCATCGCTTGACACGCTGTGATATTGTTTTTATCATTTTAGAAAAATATGAATGTCCCCTCAAAAAGGTAGCAATCCTAGTAGCAGAGTTAGGTAAATTTTACTCGAATAACAAATAAAAAATGACGAATAAATCTTCAAGATTTATATCATATTATATTATACTGTATTATAGTATATTATTATTATATGAGTCCCTTAGTTGACAAGTGAATTAAGTCCCTTTTCTTAGCATTAAGAAAATGGAACTTTTGTATAATACTTTCGTAAAATTAAAAACAGAATGTACCTTTGCTGTGAGAAAATAAAGCAAAAGAATACTAACTATAATAACAGAACTTAAAAGAAAAACTACATTTCTTTCAATAGTAATCTAATTTACATTATTAATAATAAACTTGAGTCATTATTAGTGGTTTATTAATATAGAACTAATGGAAGTAGTATTGATAAATGACTTAAGTATCTTAATTCTATTTATTTGTCTAATAAATTCACGTTTCATAATTTTGGACTTACGCCATTAGTCAATTGCGGGGCTCGTACTATTATACTATAACATCATATTATTATACAGGGTATAACAAAAATGTTGCAGTTCCTTGAAAAGAATACTTCCTGAGATGATCAGGACAATATCAGACGATTTCAAACAACTTTTTCCTTAGCGAAAATGTTAGGGGAGGGCTTTGTTAACAAGTTATTAACGAAAAACACCGACCAATAGAAGCACGAACACAGTGGATGAATTTCAGCGCGGGCTCCAGCTGTGAGTAGTATTGGCTCGCCATCATCCGCGCCATCATTAATCCGCTGTACTCATTCCCCGATTGGTTGGTGTTTTTCGTTAATAACTCTTTAACAAATCCCCACCTAACTTTTTCGCTACGGAAAAAGTTGTTTAAAATCACCTCAGGAATCACCCCTTTCAAGGAACTGCAACATTTTTGTTACACCCTGTATACTATTATATTGTAACATGTACAAACTTTCAAGATTTATTCGTGAGTAACGTATAAATCCTAGCGTTACTGGAGCCAATTCCATTCGAATAAAAATTTATTCGTTATTTGAGACAGTTTTGCTCCAAAAAAATACTATTGTCAACAATATAAATACGTGTTCAATATGTATGTGTTTCACTTACACTTCATGAATCCTAGTACGTAAAGTAAGTACATCGACTATTTAGCATTTGTTTTACCTCAGGATTTATTCGAATGAGACTGGCTACAAATTTATTCGAATGAAATTGGCTATAAATTTATTCCAATAAATTTTCGTTCGTTATTCTCGACTAACGTCAGTTTAATTCGTTATTTTTCTAAATTTTATTCGAATAGTGTCCAACTCTGCCTAGTAGAATACCTCCTTAACCGCAGTGAAACGCGCGGAGCATATTGAACGCGCCGATACCGTCGCGTCCGCGAACCGATCTCCGTGAACGTGAAATCACCACCGATCGGTAATAATAGCGACCGATGCAGAAACGGTTCTTAATTAGACGGCGGGCGCGACATTCCCGAGGAGTGACGCGTCGGTATATTGTCGCGGCGCGGTGCAGTGCCGCCGCGACTGGTAGAAGTTAGCCGTGGCGGAGGACGCGCGGCGACACAGTCGCGAGCCGGTTGGTTTCTCTCTCTCGCTCTCTCTCTCTCTCACTCGGTGTCTTCGCTCTGGCGTGTTGTGTGGGAGCCGTGCAAGCGGCAGTAGTGTACACACGCTGCTGCCGCGGCTACCGAACCTCTCTCTCGTCTGTCGTCGCACTGTGCTGACTTCGGTCGCCTTATCCTTCGTGTCCCGCCGCGGCGACACACGCCGTGGAGAGCCATTCGTCCCTCGGTATCGTCCGCGTCGTCGTAGTCGGTCGCGGGGAAACAGGTATGCGACCAGTGCGCTCCACGCTCGAGACCCTCTGTTATCAGACGACCCAAAAGTACCGTTAACAGCAAGTACTGACGACCACGTGGCTCGGCGCGTGTTTCGACTTTCTTGTTACTTTCTTCGCTTCGTCGGTGTCGTGCCGTCCCGCGCGACCGTAGTGTTCGATCCGCGACTCGGCGGAGAAGCGTCGTCGAAAACAGGAGTGCCGAACCTTGGAACACGTCTTCTGATCTTCGGGGCTGGCTGTCGAACGAGTGGGAGGAAGAGAGACGGGCTTCTCGGAGGTGAGAGAGAGAAAGGAAACGCGGCTCTAGGTTGGGGAGGGAGAGAGTAGTGGTATCCTACCACTGGGTAGGGAACGGGAGAAAGAGAGAGAAAGGAAGCACGCTGCTGGCAAGAGTACATTGGACACGTTTGCGCTCGCGGGCTGCGTCCATCGACACCACTAGGGTGATCGCACCTCCGAAAGGGGTCTGTGTTGCAGTCGGCTGCACCAGCGCACCATTTTCTAACAAGCTTGCTCGATCGTTCGGGTTCGGGCCGCTTATCGGCTCCGGGACGATTAACGTTCGGGCGTTACGAATATCAAATTAACTCATTCGACTGTTTAATTAACATCGTAACTTCCTCGCTACTACAAACGTTATCTCCGTCGGTTCACGTAAGATCTAGACGCGCCCGTCGCACAGGGACACGCGGCATTTATTGACCGTTATCGAGGTTACGTCAAACGTTTAATCATGTTTAACAGCGTGCATCGTCCCGTTTGTGTACACGGTGTACGTAGCCGCGAGCAGAACCGGTTACGTATACTTTGTCTCGCGCGTTTCGCGGAACATGTTGGAAACGCGATACAGAATCGTATTCCGGTGCTCGCTTTCAACGTAACGAAATCTTTGAAAGTTTCGACTCGAGCGATATGCTAATCGGCCACAATATGAACGGAGTCCCCCGCAGGAGGAAACGGCAACACTCTGCTAAGCGGTATCTGGGCCTGACCTTAATTCTCGTTGTAACGTTATTTCGTCATTGCGCGGTGATCGATGGCTGCTTAAATCGGTAACACGGTTCGCGATCGGCCATCATGGAACGCTATTTGCCGTGAAGTTGACTTCAAACGTCAACGCGAACGATACACGGATCTTCGTTCCGTTACTTCGTGTCGAGGATCACCTAAGCGTTTAGCTGGCGACTGGCGAACGTTCTCTCTCGGTTTGTTTTGGTAGATTTATTTTTGTGGACGATCACAAGATAACCGCGTGATATACGACAATAATTAATACATAGTTCTGTCGCGATATCGCGCGCGCGTTGAGAGACGATTTTACTGTATGTCAGTTTATGTCATCAGTTGTACAATTATCTTTGTCCCGAACCGCGACAAGTTAATGAACTTTTCTCGCAAACAGTATATCCGATAAAAACGGCGCGTCGTTATCGGATGAAAAGAATGCAGTATCATTTTCTGTTCCGACGAATCGAACACGCTCGTTTTGTATTTTAAGAACGGGTCAGGATCGCTCGAAAGAATGATACATAATCATTTCAACGGTGATTTTTTTCGCGCGTCTGATATTACGCTCTTTATCGATTTTTCAATATTTGAGCTATCGAAAGTTTATCTTCGATGTCGATCGATTGTGTTTTGTGTTGAATTTTTTTTCTCCGGTTACTTGTGCGACCTTCGCGAGCCGCGTTTGCAAAGCATTAGTTATCTCCGCGCTGATTAGCAGGGGAGGCTGATAAATCACTGTGTTTGATACTTTTTAACTCATCGGTAATTCAAGCTCGAAGACAGATCTCTTGCGCGGAGGAAATGGGAGGGGCAGAGTGTACGCTACGAAATAATATACGTTGCATTCGCAGAAGCACGCATATACTGCACAGACACATCGTCGTGATATTTGCGTATCGTCATTTCGCGGTAAGAATGTTCCTCTGCAAATATGTACTCTCTTTCTGGTGATAGTATTATATTCTACATGCGTTGCTTTATTATTGGATGACTGTGCCAAAGAGGAAAACATTTTATAAAAAATATAAAGTTTATACCACACGGGCGGATCGTAAACTTTGGGGGCCCTGAACTAACACTGATTGGGGGCCCAGCTAATTTATACCAATTAACTAAAGTTTGGGCTAGTTATGGCGACTTATTCGTCATTTTGTCAAAAACTGTTTTTTCATCCTTTTTTAAATATGAAAAAGTATAGTGAATGAAGAATAATTGACTTTCGCGTCAATTTATAATAATAATACTTTAACGAATAAACGACGAAATTGGAGACATTAAAGGAAAACTTTTATTATTTGGATTTTCGAATACTAGTAGAATATTCGACCATTATAATAATTAGGAGTATTTAAATATTCGATTCTTCGAATAATTGGAAGTATAGGTCAACATTCAAGAACTTTTTTATTTTATTTGATATTATATTCAAATTCAATAGTGTTGAAAACCAATGATTCAAACTTTATCTAGGTCCGAAAAAGAAGTTGTATAATTTATTTTTTCTTTAATTTGTTATTTTTATTCTTTTTTTGACCATCCCTAAATCCGCCCCTGGTGTACCACGGTACTGCTTTACTGTATACGTCCATATTTCGCTTTCTAAATTCTATTATTCAGTTTCGAATAATGCCAATGAAAAAGGTATTGAAAAAAATGCTTATTAAAAATTTGTAATAAACTTGAGTAAAGTTTTCATTGAATAAACAATTTGTAGAAATAAATACAGTGACTCCAAATACTAATTGATTGTGAAATCCATAGAATTATATTTTTTTTTATCGATTTATGTCATTCCAGCTTCCACGCTTAATTGTTTCCCACAAGGGAAGTTAGGAAACTCAAAAATTGAGGAAAATTGCGGAACTCTGTGTTCAAGTGGAGTAGTTCATTCCTATCACAAAACTATTTTTTACTTGTGCCATAAAGCGATTTTAAGGATTAAAATCGGCCTTAGAAGAAAAGCAAATATTTCGTTTTTGTGGCATAATTCGAGAACTATTATTAAAGATAGATTAAAAAAGTTTAACCAAAAGTTGTAGCTACATTTTATATTCAGGCTTCGGAATTAAGTGAACTCCTCGACCGATTTTCGAAGGCGACGCCTCCTTCCTCCGGCCGCGCGTCTCAGTCCCCGCGGCAGCCGTAGTGCTCGGTAGGCCTCAGGCGCGTGCTACATGAATCGCGCGTGGGGCATTGGGGCGACGCTTGTATCAATAAATTTCCACATCACCCACGAGGTACTATCGTCGATGCTTTTTTTTTTTTTTTTTTTTTTTTTTTAGCAACAAGCCCTCGAATATCAAAAAGAACTGTGCGATCTTCAACACGATATTTTTTTAAAAACGAGGCAAGAAAAAGGAGCCGAATTCTTCAAAATTCTAGATGAATCGACGTACCTCTCGTGTTAGAAATTTCGCGCTCCGACTTTTCTCAATGTTCGGATCGATTTGTTTGTGCGAATGTTTGTTCTCGAAAAGCGCATATTTCCGAACGATTCTTCGCTCTTGTCTTTGATGCGAACAGCGACGTCCAGCTTCCCTATTGATATTTTAAGTTTGTCGAGCACTTATTTTTTTGTACACGATTTGCAAAATTATTAATGCGAGACAGTGGAATAAATAAATAAAAAAATAGGCCTACAGGAGATACCACTGGCAAAAGAAAACGCATCGACGATAATATCTCATGGGTAATGTGGAAATCTATTCATACAAGCGTGTCGCCCCAATGCGCCACGCGCGATTGATGCGGCACGCGCCTGAGGCTTACCGAGCACTATGGCTGCCACGGGGAGTGAAACGCGCGGCGGGAGAAAGGAGGCGTCGCCTTCGAAAATCGGCCGAGGATTTCAGTTAATTCCAAAGCCTGTTTTATATCCACAAAATTCCATAAACGTTTTTTGTAAAAATTCCTTGTTTTTTTTGTTTACTTCATAAAAAAATGGGTTTTGCAAAATTTTTTATATAGTTTAGTAGATATAAAAAATAGCCACGACTTTTGTTTAAATTTTTGTTCTCTATCTCTGAGTTCTAAAATTATTGTACAAAAATAAGAAACTCTCATCTATTGCAAAGGAAAATATCTTTTTTAGAATTTAAACTTTAACGTACTCTTTATGAACAAATTTGTGAGTCACTGTATGTACTTTTTCCGTTGAGAGCTTCCAAACTAAAATTCATATTCAAACGAATCGCTTATCAACACATACGTATATTTTTTTGCTTTGAGTATTTTTACGTATTGCAATTTTTAAATCTCGCTAATTAGTCGTAAAACAAACAAAAAAAAGTTCCATTTCTCGATCGCTAACAAGTACAAAGCAATTTAGATTCACTAGACTCGCAGAGAAAACATCAGATTCTGCGTGAGTAGAAATCTTTTGTCTCCCTGAATCGCTAATGCGTTGTAATCGCAGCGGAATAACCGCGAACTCATTGACTAGCGGAGTCGATGTATTTTCGGATACAGTAGCCGCGAGCGCCAAGTTTCATTGGCATAATTCCCTCTTGCCGGTGATGAGGAGGGGGACAGAGGAAGGAGGAGCCACGATCAATGACCAACCGAAAGAGATCTTAATAAAACTGGATATTTATGCGCGCGATCAGCATGAATCCGTGCGTCGACGGTGACGATAGGGAAACAACAAGCCGTGACTTAATTGTTCGCCCATACGTTTCGGAGGGTATTGATCCGAATCCTGAAATTATGGTGACGTTGCATTAACTCGTAGATTCAATTACATATTGATCGAACGGAGCTTGCGTCAGCTTTGCTTTCGACGTTGCACGCGCCGCGCGATATCTATCCTAGAATCTGTCGAAACAAGCCTTTCGTGAAATCACCGCCGTGCTCTCTGTATTCATTGCTACTCTTTGAATCCGTTTTACCGCGCATCTCTTCAATTCGCCAACAATTTTCTCCAATACTTGAAACGATTGCCTGAAAGCCTGTGTATCACATCCCGCGCTAATTTCAGTACATATCTCGTTTTCTGCTCTTCAAGAACATTCTTATCGTTTTGTGTCAACGAATCGACGTCGTTTGGTTCATCAAAAAGTCTGTCGGATTTTTCAGTAAAAAAATGATCGATTATGTTTTATGATTGTAAGATAGAGTGTTAGCGATCAGTTAATGCTGATTCACACACGTTTAGTAATTTAGTCGAGTGGCCAGTATTTTAGTAATTTACTATGTATGAACACTAAAATTTATTTGAGTAATTTAGTAAAACAATGTAACTACTTGCCACTCGACTAAATTACTAAACGTGTCTGGAATTTAGGGTCATTTATTGCTTTACAATTTACAATATTGCAATATAATGTGCATTGTGTAGTCTTCTGTTTGATACAAAAAAGATGTCAAAAAATGGCATTGTTTAATTTGTTTTTGTCTAGAGTTGGGTAAAATTTAGAAAGAAAAAAAAATATTTGCGAGTTTTATCTGTTTGAAATGAAATAGTATTTCAAATAGAACGTGAGATTCTGACAAATAAAATATTTTTATCTTTGTAAACTTCATTGTAAAATAAAATATTTAAACTCTGAATTACTAACAGTATTTAAAATAATTTACCTCCATTAAATTAAAGAGAATTAATATTAGACTTTAAGCATAACTCGAAAACTAAGGCCGACCGCCGTTTAGATGTATAAAAAACAGTTCTACAGAATGATAAAACTAAGTAATTATAAAAGGTCCCATGAAAATCTGTGATGAAGTAGCTTTTCTACAAGTTTACCATTTCAAACTTGTTTAAATAATAATATTTCATTCTTAGAATCCAGAAAAAAAAAATAAAATATTAGGTTTCAAATACAAATCTTATGATCAGACTGCGAATTTCTATGCAAAATAAAATTTTCATAAACAAAAACAAGGAATTGAAACTAGAATAATAGTGTGTCTGGTTTTATAAATATTGTAACTTGCATTAAATAATTAATTTTTACTATATTTTGCCATCTATTAACAACCTTATAAATGTTTGCATGTTAAAAATGATCATAAATGCATAAAAATCCGCAGTCTATTTATAATCAATATTTCAAATATTCTTAAAATAAAATATTTTAAGAAATTTTTCTTAGAAATATCGTATTTTATTTTCAAACACATTTTGATCCAAAATAAAATAGATTATTTACTATGTGAAATAATATTTTGCTCAGGTCTGTTTTCCTGTTTCGTTTCTCGGTTAGAAAATTTGGTATGACCTTCAGCACTGTTCAGATGTCGAATTCTGTTATTTAGAACGTTTTCATAAACCGTAGATAAAGTATTGTTTACCAGAGTGACAAGATGGCAGTCTAACGGATTTTACACTTGTAGGAGTCCCGATACAATAACAGGACAACTTATTCGCTTGTAAGCGTGTGATAAGTGGTAAACAAAAAAGTAAGGGCGCGCTTGCGAGAGAGATTGAAATACGGACGAGGATAAACTTATCGTTGTTGAGAGTTGTTGCACGATCTGAAATACCGGTCTCGTAAAGAATCCAAGAATTATTCAATTCGTCGATATTTGAAACTCGTAATAAATTAAAAATGTTACGCGGGTGCGTTGGTCGGCGATTAAATAGAAGAAAACAATTCTTGCTCGGACACGATACGCACATAAACAATGCAAAAATTAATTTAGGAGATCAATTCGACTTCCAGATTAATATGGGATGATCGTCTGGTCCTCTACAGGTCCCTCAGTGATAGATTATTAAGGATTAATGAGAGTGATGGATACTTTAAAAATAACTACATACATACAGAGATCTTGTGTGTATCGTTTAATCAGTAATCGTACATATGGTTGGAAATGGCTTACAAATTTTTACAGTGTTATTAAGTTGACTATAATTTTAATGAACGATTAATTCAGTGCAACATGAATGTTCGAATATTTATAGTGCCATTTAAAAATTACTAATTACATATAAACATAAACGAAATTTAATAGACATCTATATAAAATTGTTATAAATAATTAAACGAAAGCAGCTCACCAGTTAAAAATACTATTAGTAATTACTATCTGAATTATGTTCCACCTTTTGCAGTCTCAATCTGTTAATATTCTCCTTCCTTCTTTTAAAATTTTGATTAATTTCGATTGTAGGTAACCTGGAAGATAAACAATGCACACACAGGTTCGCAGATTTTTAATATAACAAAACTAGATAAAACAAACGACATTTAAACACTAGATAAATATTAACTATTGAATTATGATTTGATTAAACTGTAACTATTTTAAGTCTACGCAAGTCCATTTACTAACAATAATTTATGTGAATCTCTAGCTTAATTACGCGTCACGGAAACCTTACTGCGCACCTCGCGACTGTTTAGTAAGAAGTGTCGCAGCTTACCGTTTTCGTGGGCAGCTAACGTGCCTGCCACGAAAATTCTTACGCTGCGTTATTGTTGTGAAGTTCGTTCGATTTCTGGTATCGTATACGTGTGCATCTCTTTTCCTTCCGAATGTCGCAATGGAGCTACTTTCCGGTCATTGCTTTCGCTGTTTCCAAGTATATACACACACATTTGCACATATTCATTCTATTCGAAGCAGCAAATTGGACTCATTCTTTAAATTAGATCACCCTCAGATATATTCCTTCCTTAAGAAGGAATAGTATTTCCGATTCTCGGAGTTCAATAAAAAAAAAAATTAAATTTTCGATACGGAACGTAACAAAAAGTATTAAACTGCATTTTTTACAGTGTTTCAGTTATGTTGCTTTTACTAAAGATAAACAATCTATGCTTCTGATAACAATTATTGCATCACTCGTGAAATAGTAAAAAATTGTTGGATTTCAACATTTTAATTTTTCGTTTGAAAGATAAACAATCATACTTTCTAGCATTATCAGAGGCGGATTTAGGCTGCCGCTCAGGGGCAAAAAAATAAAAATAAAAACCATTTGAACTAAAAATTTAGAATTCACAAAAACAGATACAGTCCAAATCGTTAGTTTTTAGCACTATTGGATTTTAATAAAGTATCAAATATAATAAAAAAGTTTTTCAATGTCTGTTGTCTATAATATTTTTTTTTTATTCAAGAAAGAGTAAGAAAAGTTTTTCAACAATATTACGAATAAGTCGCCACAACTAATCCAAACTTGGATTAATTTGTCCACAGTATTAGTCCAGGGCTTTCAAAGTTAACGGTCTGCGCCTGAGCATTATACGTTAAAACTGCGAACACTGCTGCGTGTAAAGTACATGTATCAACAATTTTTACAGCGCTTCTACAAGGCTAGATTTCACGCTTTGAGATTCATCCTAAACAAAATCGAACAAAGGGCTAGAAAGATGAAGGTTCAACCTTTAGGTCCGGTACACACAAAGAGAGAAGCAAAAAAAGACCTCTCTTTTTTCAATTACTGTGAGCGGACTGATAGTGTGTATCGAACTTAATTCGCGTTTTGTTAAAATAAATTCTTATAAGTAATAACGAAATTATGAAATACTAGAGTCTAAAAGTGGTTCAGTAATTCCTGCCAGTGGTTTACATACATATATTGTAGACTTTGATTTAAATAGAATAAAGCATACAGATGTTGATCCTTATTTTATGATTGGTCGTTTATATAAGAAAGTAAGAAATATAATACAATATAATCTTTTCTTACATAATAAAATATAATTGAATTTGGAACAAGAACATCAGGGTCATCGAAATATTCATAGATTTTATTATGTAAGAAACGCATTATATTTTTTACTTTTCTTGAAAATGGTGAATCATTCTACAGAGTTATCCCCTTATCTCAGAATGAGCTGATTTGTACTTACGTGCACGGGCTGCGAGCAGTGCTAAGTAAATTTCAAATACAAAGTATTGAAAATAATAATTGAAATACTTTCATTCGAATAAGATCATACTTCAAAATATATTTCATTATACATGCATTAAAATTATTAATTGAAATAATATTTCGTTTTGAATGTATTAAAAATGATTTTTTGAAATAATATTTTGTTGTATTCAAATAATTATTAAGCTTAAAAATTAAAAAGTTAAGACTTGAAAGCTTGAAATTCGAAAATTTAAAATTTGAAGCTTAAAAAATTGAAAGGAAAACCTTGGAAGTTTGAAGCGTAAAAAGTTGATACTGAAAAATTGAAGCTTGAAACTTGGAAATTTGAGACTAAAAACCCGAACATTTGAATACTTAAAAAATTGGAGCTTCGGAATTTTAATTTTTGAAGCTTGAAATTCTGAATGTTTGAAAACCTGGAAATTTTTAAGTAATTAGTAAACCTTTGATTTATTCAAAGTCATTTCAAAGACATACTGAACTCATTTTTTTTCTCTACTCTCAGAATATTCAAACAAAAATTGTATTCTATTTAAAAAATATAAGATCATCTTGGTATGACTGAAAAATTGTAGTAAACATTTTTTTGTACAGTAATGTTCCACATTCTACAAAAAAAAAATGGTTTTTCGAATTTTGAAAGTAGAAAAATGACGGCCTTTTAAACAAAAAATTTGAAATTTCGTTGAAACATGAATCTCTACGTATAATGAAAAAGATATAAGGGAAAGAAACGATAAAAAAAAATCCTACGTCATGCGATCGTTACAATTATGCATATATGTAGTTTCTAAAATTATTTAGTTTTTTAAAATTCTGATGAACCGTTTGGTCGGAAATTTGTCAACTAGTCAGGGGAGATTTTTTCTGCAGTGCTGAACTAGTGATTTTGTCTAGCTTCATAAAAGTACTTTAAAGGAATTAAAAAGAATTTTGTTTCTATTGTTTGAATGTCTAGTTCTACTAGTAGAATGTCCTGAAAGTTTTAAAAAGATTCAATAAGTAGTTTTCTTTTAATAAGTTCCCAAAGATGCTCTTATTTTCCGGATCAATTACCCTGTTGACCCTAAGTAGTCCATTTCTCACCCTATAGGAATTTGCCAAGTTTCTATTCTGACTTCCAATAATGTTGCAACCAACGGGAGAAGAATGGAGACATTAAAACACATATTAGTAGACTGCCCCCAATATAAGCAAGGAGTGGAAAAGGGAATTCCACAAATATTGATAATAGGAAATATTGAAGAGGCCAAAAACATTCTATATTATAATACAAAAGTAGTAAAAACTATAGAAACTTGTGCCTGGAGAGAGAGATCAATATCTGTAATTAAATGTGATAGAATTAGGAAAAAGTAGCTTAGTATGTTACACCAAAGTTAAATTATAATTAAGATTACCACATTGTAACAGGCGGAAAGCCCGATTGTGCAATTATAATAATGTTGCAATCATACAGTAATCAAAATATGTAACTCAAGGAGCTTTGCGAGGCATCGAGTGGTGTTCAACAATAGACCCATGATCCATGCTATCTATCGTGATCCAGTCTCGATCGCACGATCTCAATTGGTAAAGCTCCACTTACCGCGCGCGCGCTGCAGCGACTCGAATAAAGAGTTTAATGGCACGCCTTCCTGTAACACGATCGTCCTGCAAAAGGCCACTAATGAATCGATCGCGGATCAGAATTCCCTCCGTCCCCCGCCACTTCTACCGAGGAACTCGTTCTCCTAGAGGCTCCCGGTGATTAACGGCCATATCCTCGATGATCGCAACCAGCGGCTCCGTTCCTCGCTGAATGTTTCTTTCGCCCCCCGTTCTCGCTCGCTCCTTCGCTTTCTTTCTCTATTCGAATATGCCCCCCACCCTTGGTGCCGCGCTCCTGGACGCCTTCGAACCTCCGTCCTTCTCCGTCCTCTTCTTTCCTTGCGCCAAGGGGAGCGTACTGGTTTCGCGGAAACTCGTTCCATGACATTCCGTCGTTGTTCTTGCAATTAACCGGCGTTTTGTTCTCCACAGTCGATAGATCGGGAACCGGGCAGTCTGGAAGCTCGCCGAGGGTGACGCTTCGGCTCAACCAGGTACGAGGATCGAGGGATGAAAAGAAAGGAGGGGGCGCTGTTAACTCCCGTCAGGGCGGCATGAACACGCAGGTACTGACACCGTATTGTGTTCGTTGTATGTATTAGTATTAGCAATTAGCACGTTGACTGTTGTGTTAATTGTGATGTCGGCGGCTCTCAATTACACGCTTATGAATAATATTTATTTATAAAGTAAATGTCCCAATTTCTATACGTTTAAGCGTTCACTCGACACGAAGAAGTTGTAAAAACTTGTTTCTACTGAAATTTTACAAAGTAATTCATCAATACCTCGATAGTGAATCAACTGATTAAAAAATATTTTGATAAGATGCTTCGAGACGTTTAATTGTTAATAATGAAGTGCTCTAAATGTCTACGTTTCTGCTCACCATTTGTACCAATTTTTTGCTCACGTAACATGTTGCCTTTTCAGATAAGAATAACTTGCATGTTTTATAAATAGGTTTTATAAAATAATAGTGAGTAAAACTGTTTATAATTTCAGGATAAATATTTATTTTAAAATTAGTGATTCTTTGTCTTGTGAGTCCAGTGTTTTCCTCTTTTATTTTTTTAAATTTAACTTTCTCTTCATCTGTTTCCTTTCTTTGTATTACTGCTTCTTCGTCGCTTATTTTTCTTAACCTAGTTTTTTAAAAAATAGAGAATACTTTTAAGATTTAAATCTTAATGTAGAAAATTGAATCTTATATTCCTTACTAGCAGCTTTGATAAATACTCGTTTTGAAACAGTATTTAATACCTTTATTATTGTTTCCTCCGTATAATTTTGATTCTTACTTTTACAACATTTTTTTTCTATTTTCAAAACTACGAAAAATGTAAATAAAATTCGTTTTAAAGCATAAAATAGTTATAAATAACAAATAAAACGCCACGAATAGAAATAAAAAGGGTACGTCATATACTACATTTTGCAAAAAATCTACATTCAGACTAATATACAGTAACCGTTTTCAGTATTAAATACGATTTATATCTCTGTACACATTACATTTGGCCAGATTTTATCGAATCACAATGGAGTTGTATGAATTTTCCATCCTTTCAAGGAATAATTACTTATTATTACATCAGGTTTTAGAATCATATGATGGCTTCTTCCTAACTCGACTCGTCGACAATCCACGACAAATGGTTCGAGTTAATTCAATTTAATTGATGCGCATAGCGACACGGAACTAATTACAGAATTGAGACGATGCGCAGGCGAGCTGCGCTCGAGAATCGATGATCGTATTTGCCAAACGCTTCGCGATGTAAACAGTTTTGTTTTAATCCTGAAACTGTATGCGTTTGTTATTTATGTCTCCGCGATTTTCTCCTGCTATTCACAAGATTTATAATACGTAAAGCAATAGATAGTTTAACATTTTTCTCTCTGTATTTAGTATAGTTTTAACATAGTACCGACTATGTAGATATTTCTCAAAAGGAAGCTTCTAGGTTTCGTTACTTGCATTCGTTACGTATGTTTGCATTCAATTTGAAATCCGAGATTCCTTTCTTTTGTCTCAAAATCTTTCTCAAGATCGCTTAGAGGTAAACATAACAAACATAATTCGTTTCTCTTGTTACCTACGATAACACGATATTTAGATGTCGTTGTAGATAAAGGTCAATAACCTTGAACGTTGATAACGATGATTAGTCATAATATCCGTATCTCTAATTCAAGAGTTAAGTTAAATACTGCAAGTGAGAATAGTAATAAGAGCGTGTTATTCAATTTTATGAAATTATTAAGACAATATTTCACACCTTCTTCTGAGTATTTCTAGGTTAACGAATCTATTGAGGAAAACTTTATTTATAGTAAGAGTTGCTTCATAGTTTTCATTTTGCAACGCGAATGTAAGTTTGCTACCGGGTTTGAAGACACGCTCGCAAGAGCAACGTTTAAAAGATATGCATTGATTACTAAGCAGTAGCGGAGTCAATGTGTGCGGTGCGTAACGATAAGTACAACGTGTTAAGTAATTTACAAACACATAACAGTACACGATAACGCATGAATAATCGTACAGCAAAAACCGCTTGCAGCTTACAAAACGTACTGCTCAATACAGTTTAGCTCGAATAGATTAAAAATAAATGAGGAGACCACAAAATATGTTCACTTGGAAGGAAAGAAATTTTTTAACGTTGGATTAAAGCCCGTGCGTCAATAGCAATCGTGTTCTAGATAATCTCAGTACTAATAAAAATGTGGTATAAATAACAAAAAAAAAAAGATATTAAATTATCATTTTTGCAAGTTGAAAAATCGAAACGCCTCAAAACGAAAAATACTTCATTTTAATCCGCTCTTTCTAATCGCCACGCTACGTTGTTGCGAGCGATTGCAAAATACCGTTGCGCGTCGAAGCAAATTCTATTTTCTAAAGTAATGTAACGTTTACAGAATCAAGGTCAAATGGAAACTTCGTCGAAGGCGTCGAACGTCTCGTCGGGGACCACGAATGCCGCCTCGGGCTCGAGTGCCTCTGGGAACACATCATCGTCTACCGCCGACAGTGGCGATGTCTACGAGTTCAAAAGCTCGAAGGAGCCGACGCCGGTGAGGGGCGCGAGCTCTTCGCCGAATCCCAATCCGGAGAAGGACAAGGATGGCAGCAAATCTACCAGCGGCCAGGGAACTCAGAGCGGCAGTAGCAACGCGCCCGTCGCCGGTAGCTCGACGACGCCGTCCGGTGAAACGTCGACGACGTCGATCGCCGCGGACGATGTTCCCTCGGTCTCAGCGTCGCCCTCGTCGAAACGCAGCTTCGAGAGCGATAACATCGAGGAGCAGGACGAGGAGAACCGCCGGAAGAAGAGGAAGGATTCGGAACCCGCGAAGGAGAACTTGAAAGGGACGACGACTGGAAGGCAAAGCACTGGCAGAAATGCTGCTAGTACGGGAGAGAAAGTAAGCGTTTTGAGAAGGATTCATGGATTACCTTCATGAATACTTTCACTAGAGATGGGATCAAGTACCTTGAAACTAGGTTCGAACGGTTTGCGAGTACTTCGAGAAACAAAAGCAAGACTCGTAAGCAGAGCTTGAATGATACCGAAAGTAACTGTTTCAAACTGTTGCATGAAGGTTTTAATTGAAACAGTTTTGAAGAACTTTTATTCTACATAATTGTTATGAAGAACCTAAATTTCAGACGAATATCGGTTTAGGTTACGGTTCCTACATATCCTACTAGCTTTTCTTTTAATATGTTACCAATTTTTAAGCTGTTGAAGCCGATGGAACGATGAAACTGAACTTTTATATCGATACCAATTTGTTAAAACTAATTTAGCAAAAACTATATTAAAGAAAGGGTATGGAAAGAAAACCTAACGCTACAATTTATAACTAAACTAAACAAAAACTAACACAACTCGTAAATCAAAGATTCATCAAATACCAAATCAAAAAGCACAAATCATTAAATAGAATAATAGCTCCATGAGTAAAATGCCGCTGTAAACTTACAGTTTTTATAGTTCTATCGCGTTGTAAAATACTATCAGTATCATCTACTGATAGTTTATTAAACTGTCTTACCCTATGAAGAATTATATCATTGTTATTTTTGTCGTCTTTTCAATCTATATTATTTTAGAAACCGATTCTTCATCGACATTATCAAATCATTCATGTTTTATACTTATGTTTATGTTTTTTTTTTTTATTCTTATGATTTAAAACAATTATAACACTGCACAACAAATTTAAACTTTTTTTCGGACTTGTAACATTCAATAATCATTTCTTATAGATTTTTGTGTGCTGAATACGAATCTGCAAACCGTTTGTCGTCCCCACCCTCAGTTTTCGAGAAAATCAATTTTGAAAATAAATGCAATTTTTAAACTTTGAACAATTGTTGTGTTTAAACAGTAATAGTTTTCAAAATACATATTTTGTTTCTATATTGAAAACAAAACGGGACTTACCACTTCTGTAGATGCTTTCCGAAAAAAAATGTCTGCTGCATCGCGTGGTGGGGTCAGATTTTCTCCTAGACCCTTAGTTTTTTAAATAAATTGAAAAATATCCGTCGAAATTGATGCTTTTCGGGTGTCCTTTTCCCTTTGATCCTTGTTTAAACATATTTAAATGTTTATAATCCAATGATTATGTATATCATATTATTCGAGAGTGTTCATAGAATAATCTAACGCAAAAATCAACTGAATAACTATTACTGTTTAAACACAACAATTGTTCAAAGTTTAAAAATTGCATTTATTTTCAAAATCGATTTTTTCGAAAACTGAGGGTGATGGCGACAAACGGTTTGCCGATTCGTATTCAGCGCATAAAAATCTACCAGAAACGGGTATTGAATGTTACAAGTCCAGATGGCTGTTGAGAGTGTAATTGTTCTTGTGAGCAATGAATCCATACAATACAAATCTGACAGTGTGTGTAACAAGCATAACGTATTCATTACTTAAATCTAACTACTGAAACGATTTCAATTAAATTTGTCACAGAGGTAGCAAGAACTTAGAACATTCGGTTTCCATTTTTTTTTTTTTAAATAAGAGGCTCTCCTTGGAAAGACTAATCAATTTGCAAGCTAAAAAGTATCCTATGTCCTTTTCCAGATCCCAAGCTGCCAAATTTCATTGAAATCAGTTCAGTTATTTAATCGTGAAGACGTAACAAACAGACAAACACACTTTCGGATTTATAATACCTATTAGTATGGATGTATCAGTTCCAAAATAAGTTTTTTAACTTTTATTTTCTGGTTCCATATAAGTTGCAAAACGGTTATAGAACCGATTCTTGTAACGATTATAATTTTATAGTAAATGAAATCACAACTTAATACAATTAATATTTTTGATATCAAGATGTGTGGTGCACAAAAAACTGATTACTTTTTGTACGAAGCATGTTTTTGTCAAGTTATAATTATCGGAAATGCCTGCAAAATCGTGGTCAAACTCAGAGGATACACCCTGTATATAGGTACATGTACTTAGTTATTCATATCAGTTTTTAAACAATTTTATTTATAAATAGTAATCTATAATTATAATAAAGTTACGAGAATGGATTCTATAACCATTTTGGAACTTATATAGAACTTAAAAAAATAAACGGTATAGAACTTATTTGGGAACTGATATTGATTACGCACGTTACAAGATATTTATCCGCAAGAACGTTCAGCATTCCTCACTTTCTATCAATATTACCTAAAAATGAATGATTATCGCTTCAGTCTATTCAGCTTATTTATTTATTTATGTTAACGGAAAAAATCTCTTTAAAAACAAAACAAAAAAAAATATAAGTCCACGGGCCTAAAATTTGCCATGGACTTGTAATACCACTCTACTTGGAGTTGCTTAGGGCATCGTAGACTTTTCTTAAAATGTTAGTAAAAGACGAAAAAAGTTTATGTGTTATAATTAGCATAAGACTGAGCATAAAATAGGAAACAATTTCTAGAGAACTGCGTTGAAGCGTGAAAATTAATTCGATATAAATTGAATAATTATGTGCAATCTAATTGTAACCACTTTTAATAGCAACATCCTTTAATTACAGTGCGCGAAATTGGGAAAACAAGGATCCGGAGCTGCCTCTGGTAAAAGTAATCAAAACACAACGTCGATCAATGCCGACAGGAAAAGTCCGAACACCTCGTCGATGGCGAGCAGTCCAAAGCCATCAAATCCTTCCGGTTCCACAACCGGCGCTAAAACGAGCACACCAGCACCTCCAGAATCTGACGGTGAAGACGATCGATCGAAAGGTTCCGATTCCAATTCAGCTCCGAAAGTGCCACCCTTGAAGATAGTTATTCCGCAAAGCACGACGTCCGAGCAAGAACAAGGTAATAGAAATGGAAAGAACACGTCGAACAGAAGTCATCAGCTGCCTTACGTGGTCGCGAGTTCAAACAGCAACGATTCGACTGACAAAGACCAGAGTCAGTCCGCCAGCGGCACGACTAGTCCCACGGAAAGCGGGAATAACGCTAAAAGCGAAGACAAGAAAGATTTCAGTGGCGCGTTGCACGGAGAAGAAAGATCGACGCATCATCAGCGTGTGCTTAGAAGTTCGCATAGATCTGGCAACGGTAGCAACGGCTCGTCGACGTTGAAGGAAACTTCCGCGTCCACGGGCAACGGGAATTATTCGAACTCGTCTCCGCTTCCCGCTGCCGCGTCCGCGGATCGCTCGAACAATTCGTCGCCGCAGCAACGGCATCATTCGCCGACGCCTGAAACGACGAGCTCGGAATCGGGCAAAGCCGCTTCGTCGGAAGCTTCGAACAACAGCGCGGCTTCGAAAACGAACGTGATGGCAGAGAAGCCGGAGAAGAACGCCGAGCCCGCCGGGAAGAGTCAAAAGGACGGCGGCGCGGAGAATTCGGAAAGCGCTTCCACCACTGCTTCGTCGGCCACGTCGAACGTAGGCACTCCGGCTCCACCTGTTGAACTCCATCCCAGGAAAAGGAAGATGAAGCCTAATAAGGAGGCGCAGCAGGCCGCCACGGCTGCTTCCAACGAAGCGTCCGAAACGACCAACGCGGGGCCAGAAGTTCATCCGCACGATCAGCCCATCACTAATTGCTATCAGCTGTTTCTCAATATTAGGAAACAGGTATTGTTACCAGTTCTATTCAGATACCGTTAAGGAACTAGTTTTTGATCAAGCACTAGTTTTTGATCAGTTCGTGAAATAAATCGTTCTTTTACGTTTATGTCAACAAGTAATTATTTACAATAATTTTTGAAGTTAAGATTGACTATTCAAAAATATAAGTATGGCATGTCAAAGCAGATAGTATTGGGCGTTTTCGTGAAAATAAATATGAAAGGTAGCACACTTCCAGAAAGTCCTTATTGAACGCCATGTCTTACTGAACGACGTAAGAGAGTACCGAAAGTACCGTCAGTAATACAGTTGACCTGTTTATGCTGTAGCAAATATTGAAGGTTATTTTCATACATGTTGCTTATTAAATAGTTTATTTACAATGTAGAGTAAGAATTTTAATAATTTATCTATAATTTTTATTAAAAAATTAGTGATCAATTATTTAGTTCCAATGTTTTCTCGTGTAACTAGTTTTTTGTTCAATTAAATCATAAAGAGGTTAGGACATCATAAAATTATAAGAAAATGAATTTTTTATTATAATACTAAAAATAAGTTTATTTTTGATTAGTGCAAATTTTTTTTTGTTTATTTCTATTTCTTTTTAATTAGTAGTGGTGTTAGAATTGATAAGGAACCTAAGGTTTGAGAAAAAAATTTCTAATAGGAAAAAGTTTAAGTGTGTCATTTTAATATTTTAAATATTTTATTATTGTTATTTTATATTAATATTCATTTCATACTTATTAAATACTTAAATATACACCATTACAGTTGTATACACCATTAAAAATTGCCTAGTTCCCATGTAATTTAGGTGATCAAAAACTTGTTCCTTATCTGATCAGAAATTAGTTCCCAAATAATTTAGATGATCAGAAACTAGTTCCCAGTTACCTTATTATTTAATAGCTTATAAATAATTAAATTATACTTATTTCCAATGTTTAAAAATTTTTGCTTAAACTTTAAAGATAGATTTATCTTTTCGTACCAAAAGAGTCTATGGTTTAGAATTTGATTAGGTTAAAAAATAATATTACATCGGAAAGTGCTCTAAAATGATCAAAAACTAGTTCCTTAACGGTATTCGTTCTAACTTACGAGCGAACCGGCTCAGATGGTATTCTCAGACTCCAATGGAATTGTGTATTTCTGCAACAAAAGCATTATCCACTTTCTTCTTTCGCTGGTTCAATAAATGAAGCTTCAAAGTTCAGTACGAAAGTTTATGAAGGATATCGAGTGGTGGCTATGAGTAACAGGTGAATGAATAGATGAAATTAAAAATTTGAACAATCCCCGATGCAAAAAGAACGGTTTGCTAAGGAGATATACAGGGTGGGACAATAACTATTAGCACCTCAGGTATCTCGGAAACTATAAGTTTCACAGAAATATTTGCTGAAATAAAATTGCACAGTACGAAATTATGATTTTACAAATATAATTAGGTGTTGCAAATAAGTAAGAAATTTCTATTTCGAATGTAGGGGAGATGTGCTATGAGAGGGACAGAATTTTAATGGGGCAAATCATATTTTCTAAACTCTAAACACGTTGAACGTGCAAATTATTTTCCTGTGTATGCACAGTAACACTAATGCTTTGCTATTTGACGCAAACTTCATTGCAGTCCAACTTTTAATGGAATAGTAACTGCCGGTTGCAATTTTTCGAATGCAAAAGCAAAATTTTCTTTGATTTTCTGTGTCGTTTTATGAGATAAAATTATACACTACATGTTAAACTGTTACATCATTAAAAGAGCCTATATTCAACTATATTCAGGCACCCTATTTCGAGTCAAGACTGTATACTGCGGATGTTTATGCAAATTCATATTTTCAAAGGCATAAAAAAAGAAAAGCAGCTTAAATAAAAGTGTCTTTTACCTTCGAAAGATTATAAAATGTATTTTGTTTTCGACATTTCATATATTTTTGCATCTATATATATCCTTATACAGGGTGGGGCAATAACTATTAGCACCTCAGATATCTCGGAAACCATAAGTTTCACAGAAATATTTGCTGAAATAAAGTTGCACAGTACGAAGGAGGTTATCCGGTGGCGGTAATAGTTTTTTTGCAGGTGGAGGTACTTCAAACATTTGAAGGTCACCTCCATTTTTTTAAATGGATCGGTATGTTTTTGCTTCCGTATCATGACAGAGGATCTTAAAACGAGTTCAACGACCTATTACATAAGGTCATTGAAGGTCATAGAAAGTAGAGAAAGGCGATTCATTTACTACCAAAACCGTAAGTATTATCGCCTTCATATCAGCATCATTCGCTTCTAAAAAATATCTTAGTCGAAGTATTCTCCACCAGATTCGATACTTTTTTGCCAACATTCTTTGAGAAGATGAATGCCATGATGACATCAAGCTCCCTTCTTAGATAAAAAAAAATTCTAAAAGCGACTGCCGAATCTTTTGTTTATTTTTTAAACTTTTGCCTCGGATCCAGTGTTCTAGACTTCGGAATGTGTTGTATCTTCAACGATTAAATACCACTCGTCTACTGACGGTGTTAGTCTTATAAGATTTATTAATGTCAGTGGCAGCTGTTTCAGCCTTTACACCTTTCAAACATTCATACCGGAGCAAAATCCGAACATCAACTCGCGAAAGCTCCATTTGTTAAATCTATGCATATGATATAACAAAATGATTGCAAAAACACACTTTATCAAATGCAACAAACAAAATTTAAATGGGATCCAAAATCACAGAGTTATAATGCTGAAATTTAGTTTAGAACCTAATAAATGTCAGATACAAAAACTTTATGGACGAAAAGTTCTTCGTCTTTTTATCTGCAATAAAATCCCGTACAGCAAAATACAGGTTTCCATTTATAGAAACGAAGTTGACCTTCAAATAACCTTGGAAGACGCCATCAGAGAATTGTTCAAGGTCCCCATGTTATGTGTCTCTCGAGATCCTAAACTTTTTCAAGATATTTGTCTGGATGAACTAAAATGGTCCACCTTGTATATTTTGCATTGGTATAATGAGCTCTACACATATGACAAGGTCCATTAAAATCTGAGAATACCATTTGGGGCATTTCTCTCGTTAGATGCGTGCTGCGTAACACGATGTTTTTATTTCTTTCAGATCGAACGACGAAGAAAAGGTCTGTTTCCGGTCCAACCAAAACCACCTCAGGGTTTCAAGGATTATTTAATGAACCGTTGTACATATGTATTAGCTGGAAACGCGAACAAAGAGCCGAACGTTAATCCTCCGGTTGGATTACAAGGCGCCATGAAGGATTTGTATGTCGAACAGGAGAAAGAAAGATATCGCCTTAGAATGCAGCACGTCGTTGAGAAAGAGAAGTTAGTTTTGTCAGTGGAGCAGGAAATTCTCCGAGTACATGGTAGAGCTGCTAGAGCTCTTGCCAACCAGTCTCTTCCCTTTTCTGTTTGTACTATACTGAAGGACGAGGAAGTTTATAACGTTATTACGCCGGAGCAAGAGGAGAAAGACAGAAACGCGAGGAGTCGGTACAATGGCAGACTATTTATCAGTTGGTTACAAGATGTGGATGATAAATGGGAAAAGATTAAGGTAATGGAAGCAGCGATTGAAGCACGTTAGGTTAAAAAAATACCTTGCATTTTGACTCGCTCGGATGCATTGACAATTCGTTCAATCCTACGCCTGGAAGAAACGCGTGGGACTAATTGTAGGTCATTAGCAGCACGTATAATGTACAGTGCAAGGTATTTTTTGATCAAGTGTACTTGTACCTAAATCACAGCATAGACGTTTAGCAATTTCATGCATTCGTCTTTTATTATTCAAATTAGATTCATACAGGTTACGTAAGAATTTCTTACCAAGAACCAAGAATTTCTTTTTTTTGTGCGTCTGTTCAAAACGGCGCAATTCACTTGCAAGTTCTTTAATCGTGGTTCCCTACTAGCCCAGGAAAATTAGACTAAAAAGTAGGTAATCTGCGAAAAAAAACTAAAAATAGGTGGATCTTTTCACCAATCGCTTATTTCTGTGATGGGTATGAACTTCTGAAAGATCACCGTCGATCGCCTGCAGGCTTCCCCCCTTTTTTTGGGTCAAATGTTAAAAAAAGTAGTTTGTCGCAAGTAACTCCAAAATGATTAGTCTAATTGAAAAATGTTTTAGATAAAAGTTCGAGAGCGTGGAATTCTGCGTAAAAAAGGTTCTATAATATTTTTTGAGAAACGCAACCGTTTTTGCAATAATACGTCGTTAATGTTTTCACAGTGGTATGTACAACATTATAATAGGAGCACGTTTATTAAATGTTATCGCAAAAAGGATTGAATTTATGAAAAAATATTATAGAACCTTTTCAACGCAGAATTCTACGATCTTAAATTTTTATTTAAAACATTTTTCAATTAGACTAACCATTTTAGAGTTATTTGCGAAAAACTACTTTATTAAATATTTGACCCAAAAAAAGGGGGGGAAGTCGGCAGCCGATCGACAGTGATCTTTCAGAAGTTCATACCCATAAAAAATAAGCGATTCGTGAAAACATCCAGCTATTTCTAGTTTTTTCGCAGAAATTTCTAATTTTCCTGGGCTATACCCTTTAAAATTTGTTATGCATAATTAAATTTTCCTCGCCTCAGTCGACAATGAATTACATTAACAATGTTCTATTCTAGGAGGCGATGTTGCTTAGACATCATAACGAGGCTGAATCGTTACACGCTGTGCAGAGAATGGATTGGGAGTGGAAATTGAAGGAAGTTGGATTGTGCGAATTTAAAGCAACGCCGCAGATCGAGGACATTCATGTACCGATGGTACATGTTTCGGACGACTTTGATTTGCTTCCGGCTTAGTGTACAGCGATTATACAATTGACTCGGCATAACCGTTTTACTCATACCTTTGGATTTGTTTCAAAGGTAATGACTGTAATCTGTGATCTCTCTAATAACGTATCAGCCATTCTTGCACGGTTACCAAATTACATTGTATCATTCTTCGAACTGTTGTTACACCCGGAGGCTATATTTAGGAGACGATTCCGTGACTCTCTAATTAGATTATCCCACATTTGTATTTATAATTTCGTTAGCTACTAAACAATTTCAGTATCTGATTAAGTTATTTTGCTGTCCATAGGACATTTTATTCGCAGATTGTACATTTCAGTAGAACGAATAAGAAAATCGACGAACCTCGACTGAGAGATTCAGCAATACTCCTTGCGAATGTGTAACGATCGAAAATTTAAACAAATTCATCTGTTCCGAAATTTAGATAATATTCGGTACTGTATTTTTCAGTACTCAACGTCTATATTGTAATGCATTGTAAATATATTTTGTACCTAGTAACTTACAATAATACTTTTAAACGATGTATAAAAATGATTAGATTAAGAAGCTGTGTAATAAATGAAGCTACTTCAAACTTTAAATTACGTTTATCGTTTATTTTCTATTTCCAGAGGCTCAGTATTTTCTTTTATCGACTTCATTTCTTTGACATTGCTTAATTTAAAATCTATTGGTTTGTAATATCCCATGATAGTAAAGTAGTGCTTTACATCTAAAAAATCTTTTTCGTGAAGGAATAATGGAGTTCCCTTCACAAAACAAGACGTGAACATCCCAGTTATATCAGGTACCTCCACATCGCTTGCTGTGAAATAAGTCTGAAAGAAAATATCATGCATGTAACAACTTTACACAAATGGAAGATTGATTTAAAAGAAGCATTCTTAAATACCTTCTTCTTTTTAAGGAATAATGTATAAGTTTCAGCGCAGTATTTGTTTTCCTCGGGATAATAATATAAATGTGTTACATATTTCTTAGCTATCGTATGTAACATCAGTGGCGTACCCACTGCAAAAATGGCAACTACTCCAAACCCTATTATCAATGGTAAGATGTCATGTTCCGCAGATTTCATATAAATAAAAGGTTGACACGTAAAAGCAAAGGCTGACGTTAAAAGAGAAAATGCTCTGAGATTACGCAGTCTGCTTCTCAACATTCCTTCGTACACTAATATCCCTGCCGATTCTTTCTTTTCTTCGGTAGAGAAATGTTTCACTTGCAACGCTGGTATAAACTTCTGCAATCACAGAAACGTTATTTAACGCAATGTGCAATTGTATTGACGCGAAAGACACGAATTACGGAATGCTTATATGAGATGGAAAATAATGAATAAACAGTTTTAAATTTACATAATCTGAATGTAATTATCAATTATTGTACATATTCGAAAAAATTGAAATGCGAAGTAATCTAACCTTAATGTTAATACTGTTCCGTGTAAAACATGTGACACTACGTCCCAATGTTACAAATTCTTGTAAACATTGTTTCCTTGAAACCAAGACGCAGGCACGTAATAACACCGAAGCCATGACTGAAAATCACGCGTATTCAGGGTATTCAGTTTTGTATTAAGTAATCGTTGACAATATAAAACAGGAACCAGCAGTGACGGATTAAGATTTTTGGGGACTGGGGCCACTGGGCTCTCAAAAACACGAGTGACCGCATGTTGAGCATGGTCTAAGGTTTGGGTAACTCTTTTCAGATATCATATTAGAAATATTTTTTTTCAGATATTTTAGACATCAGCAGATGCAGAGTAAATGTTGCTGACATAACCTGAGAGCAAATAATTTCATGGCAGAACCCGAGTAGTATTTCCTGTTCTACGACAAATTGGCGGCAGAAATGAAATTGATTGCAATTGGTCATTATTTTTTTATTTTATCGAAATAAAGAACTTTAAAACAAAAAATAGAATGCAGTAAAATAATAAAATAAATGTAACAATTTCCTTTTTGAATAATATTAAACAATTACAAATTTTGAATATTTGGTGAGTAGAGTATGATTTTTTTTAATTCTCCGTATGTCGGAGAGTCCGAAAACGAACGAAACATGACGAAAATGAACAAATGAGTGATTTGCCTCATTTTATAAGTAGTGGCGCGGCGTACGAAAATGATCATCCTTGGGGCACAGTATAAGGTATAACTGTGCTTGGGGGCTGTTGGGAGCCGACTACTTTTGAAAATTTATTACAATCTTTAGATGGATAATTCCCACACAGTACAAGAAATCCCATGGATATCGCAGAGACGTCATTTTGGGATATCGCGATATCCGTGGGATATCCAGGGGATGTGAAAATGTCCACCTTTGGGATATTCTACGGATATCCCAGACGGACATTCTACGGATATATAAAAAAATAATTTTAGCTTGGTTCCAATCTACAATAAATTTATTCATATGAAGAATAAAAGAAGTATGGAATGTCGACATTATTTAAAGAGCCAGAATAGAAAACGATTCGGACCGGAATACTCTTTGCATATAATTACTGCTTCTGCGTTGATGGAGTAGTTAAAATCATTATAACGTATTTATTGTATTAGGATTTACAATTAAGGGTGATGTATATGCAATGTAAAAGCAGGAAAAACATAAAAATTGCCTGCAATGTGCACATCGGATGAAACATAGAATTACAGGTACATTTATTAAAGTTATTTGTGTTATACTCGCGATATTTTTTTTCAAAAATATATGATTGGATACATATTTATAAACAGCTCTAATACGCATTATAGAATAAAAGTGAAGGAATTAAAATTGCTCAAAACAAAAAGTTGAAAAAAAACAAACTTGGAACAAACCGGGATTCGAACTCTTGAACCCTCGACTTACGAGTCAAGTGCTTTTTCCATTGAACTATTTTTTTTTTTTTGTAGTCTTAAACTTCATATTTTAATTGTTTATAGAAAATGCGCATTGACGCAAAATATTCTGCAGAATGTCATCATATATCATCTAGAATAATTTACTGAAGTTTCATTAAAATCCAAGTACACACTGTAGGGTCTCCTTGTTAGAATTGAAAATATTAGTTTCGGCCAGTTTTTCGACCAAAGTCTCGACCGTCGCGTCGCACAGTGTGACGAGCAATGGACAAAAATCGAAAAAGTGAAGTTTAAAATTTATAGTTTTTTATATCTTAACTTAAAATATTAATAATGGATCGTAGATTCTAATACTACTCAGAATTTTCACTAAATTTTTTAATTATTTGACAAAATTTATGCTTAATATCTACTTATATTTTTAGTGCATTTTTTCAAACATGTGCCATTTATAAAATATTTATCCGATTAATATGATTTTTATAAGTTATGTTTAGTATTATAAGACCTCTTAAATTGCAGAATAAATTTTTCATAATATTAACAATGTATTCCAATTTTTTACCTTGAATGTTTATCAACTTTGACTTGAGTTTGAAAAAAAGTACCAAAAAGTACCTCCGTGGGTTTTGGTATATTCATTGGGGGCACACTAAACTTCATATTTACGTTAAATTTAGCTGCTCAAATTTGCTCGAAATGAAGAAAATAGTAAAAATCAGTATTAAGGTGCTGAGCGTCAAGGCTGAATAATAATAGATGAATCACTTGAATCATCAGTTACGAATACCGATTCAACTTTTAATTCGGATACAGATATTATTTAATATTCAATATGTATAATTTATTTAGAATATATATTTAAAAAAAGTTGTAAATGAGTATTTACTTTTTATCCCTAAAATCGATACGTTCTAATCGATCATTTCGATTTTTCTCGCATTTTCGATAAATAAACAAAACGAATTTTCAAGCAAAAGTTAATTGATAATCAAGCAATAATATACTGCAATCGAAAAAAGAAAAAACTTTTAATTAAAAAAAAATAAAGGCTATAAATTGTTTTTTAATGACATTTTTTTTGTTCTTATTAATCATTGCGTCTTTACGTCCTATTTAAAAAAGTATTAAAGGTCTTCGGTCGAAAATCCATTAGTTTACAAGTTATGAATTTTGTCCCTAACGCCCATATACTCGTCACACTGTGCGTCGACGCGATTGTAAACTGTAAACAATCGAAAAACTTGCCGCGTTATGTCCGGACGCGAACCGTCGAAGCGCGTCGAACGGTTTCGACGGTTTATGACATTGAAAACTGCGAAATTGATTCAGTGATCAAACGGTGGATCAGTTGCGAAGATGCCTTTGCCGCGGAGCGGAAAAGAAAACGTGAGGCCGTCTACCAGCGGCGTTAGACGTGAAAAGACAGTGTTTAGCCATTGGGAGGATTTTCGAGGACACCTTTTTTCAAGTTCGAACGATGACCGGAAGAAGGATTCGTTTCGCGCGAAGAAGACGAAATTCCATGTTCACCACGATGAGACAAACGATGTGGAGGATCGGGAACGTTTTAAGAGATCGAAGATCATTTCTGGTGGATGTGGAGCAAAGCGAAGGGAGGAATACGCAGCAGGCAGCACGCAGACAAAAGAAGATGAAACGGAGAAAAAGCTTCTGCCTTCGAGGATCCCTAGGCTATTCAAGTGAGATCTTAGAACTTCGATTATGAGAATTTGAATTCTCCTGAATTTTCGCTTTTCCAGAATTTCAATTATTTAATGCATTAGGTTTAAGAATGAAGCAAAACTTCGACTAAAACTTCAACTATGATTTTAATATTCGCGTAGTATTAGTTTTCTATTTCAACAACCGATGCGAAAAGATTAACGCTGCTACGTTCCTCTTGAAAATTCAGAATTGAGCAACTTTTAATATCATCATGTTGTGAAGAATGTAGATGAAAATCACTCGGAAAATCATTTTAAAAACATTAATTTTAATACTCCTATATTTTTTAATTACTGCAGAAAAGGAAACTCGATTGATAAAAAAAGTTTTACACCTTTATTAGGGTAAGCACACCAGTAGATGGACGGTTTAGTTGATTCCGAACTTTATAATAAGATTTTGCTTAGAAATATTTATTTTATGAAAAAAAAATCAGATGTCTTGTACATAAGAAAGTGTAAATTTAAATAAAAAATTAATTCTGTATGAAGAAATTCATTTATTTAGGCGTAAATTTACGAAAATTGTACACATAGCCTATATCACCGATAGATGGACTTTTGAAAAAAATATTATATACTCCTAGAATTTATTTATTGTTTTTATTTTATTTAATTATAATTTAAGAACATAATTCAAGGACAAGTGAGATATTATATATATAACTCTTTTTATTGGAAGTTTAAATCTATGTTTTCTAATATTATTCTCTTAGAAACTGTATTTAGAGTTTCTGTATCTAGAGTTCTTAGAAACTGTATTTAGATTTTCTTTTCAAGTTTCTTCAGTTTGTTTCTTGTTTTATCTCTGTTCTTCTTCCTTAAATGTAAATTTTTTACCAGCACTCCTTTTTTTTACTTTTAAGTTTTCTTCTTTAATCTTTGCTTTTTCTTCTTTTTTTCTTGTTCTTTCTATTTTCTTTTTGCTGTTTCTGTACCTTATTTTCTTCACTTTTAACCTTTCGTTTTAATCTTTTGTTTCTAATTCTTTTTCTGCTTTTTCTCCTCTAACTTTTTTATGATATTCTCTTCATTTAGAGCAGTGGTGTCAAACTCATGTATGAATACGGGCCACCAAATTCATTTTAAGAAAATCCGCGGGCCGCAGACACGAAGAAAAAAAAGTCTTTTATTTATAATGGAAAATAACTTATTTAAACTTTACATTTATTTTTCTTTAATAAATTTACAAGAATTAAAAAAATACATTAAAAGACACATTCATTTTAGAAATTAAAAGACTTAATATTTTTTACTAGACACTTGGCATCTTTTCGCAGATACTATTTTATCGATATCGGGTGTAATTTTTTGGGATAAAGATATTTTTAACATAGATTTTAAATGTTCATTTGTTAACCTCACCCTGTGTGAAGTTTTATGAGTCTTTAAGACAAAAAATAACTGTTCACATAGATATGTACTACCAAACATTGCCAAGATTCTCGCAACAAATATACGCATTTCAATAAAATGTTCTGGCAAGTACGAATAAAAATCTGGAATGTCAATTTCATTATATTTTTCCTTTAGCATTGTGTTGCATTGTACTTTTTTGGTCATAAAATTAATTTCAAGTTTTGGGCCGCGGGCCGCACTTTAAGGTCTTGAGGGCCGCGTGTTTGACACCACTGATTTAGAGCATGTAATAATAGTATATGGTAATTGCTTTTTTTTTTTTTTTTAAACTGGCCCACTTGATGGTCAAAGTAAATGTTTGTCCCAAATGTTAGTATTATTGTAAGCTGACGTAGACCGAGGCAGTTATTGTAGATTCCTTTATAATAATGTACCTACCAAAACGACTTTTCAAAAATATATACGTTTCAATACTGTGCAAACTTTTTCACTGCACGTGTTTATTTAAAAAAAAATCAGCGTGGCAAATAATCATGTGTACGAGTTCCGAGATACGTGGATGACCCTGTATATCTCTTTTCTTCACAATAAATTGCCGAAAAAGGTTTAATTTGCGCGTCATGGAAACCGAAATGATCCCTTAAGTAAGAGTCGGTCAAAAAACCGTATCGCGTGAATTGGCTGTTACCTTTGGCTTTATGAAAACATTGTTAAGGGTGACTTATCATTTTCGTGTTGCTTTTACAGACCTTGTGCCTATGCACCTAATTCGAGATCTCAAGGACAAACTCGCTGTTCTCCTTCGGCGAAATTGAAGACCATTCGCCCCGAAGAACGATGCTGCAAAGCTACGGATTCGAAATTCGGCTGGAGTGGTAGGTGGCTAGCCGTGGAACAATCGAAGTCGAAATCGTTTGCGGACGAAGCGCGCGGGTTAATTAAGAAACCCGTCAGCGATACGAAGTCCAGTAAACACTTAGTACTTGGTCATAAGAAACTAGAGTAAGTGAGAGACCAAATTCTGATTTTCTTCGAAAAGAATCATTGTTAATTAAAATTTCCACCAGGTCTAACAGAGTTCCAACGACCACAAATCCCATTGAAATACGGAAGCTTAAAGTGACAGACAATAGGATCTCGAAATTAACGGTGAAAACAGCTCGAATTTCGCAACAACAAACTACTAGTAATATATTACGACCCACTAGGTACTCATTATTTACCATTCAAATAATCTTCCTGCAATCTGTTTTTAAAACTCAATTTATATTCTTTCAGAAATGCTCCCATCACATCTAATATTAATATAATCGAGCCCAAAGCGATCGATCGAATCAAAGATAATTTGTTGCGTCCAGAAAGTCGAGGTAGAGCCCATAATACGGCATTGAGACCTGAATCGAACACCATAACACCTGTCGATGACAATATACCCCAGACTAATATTCTCCAGGTATTATTATTATTATTACTATTGTTAACAAAACACAAACATTACAAGAAAATATCTACAGAGAAGAAATAAGAAAACATATGAAAAGGAATTTTTTTTGTGCAAAAACGTGGTTCAGTCTAGGACTGTTTTGCAACTTTGTAAAAGTTTTTTTAGATTTATTAGGTGTAAAAATGAGTTCTTTTCGACGAGTATCTTCACACAATTAGAATAGTAATTTGATCTTAGATAAAATTAAAAATGGTTCTGTCAGAAAAATTGCGTAACATCTTTAATAATAATAAGTATTTCATTGCTTGAATAATTTTATGTTTTTTCTTAATAGAATTTTTATTTTACTCAAATATCGGAAAAAATTCATTTCTACTCCTAATAATTTCAAACAGAAATTACCGATTGTAGGAAAACAATATCAATGCTAGACGAATCTAAAGCATAGCAAGGAAGAAAAGTAGGAGAGTTATTTAAACTGTTTAAGGATATAGCTTGCGCATGCATTTTCGAAGGATTGAAGAGTAGAGAAACTGTGAATCTCATGGGGAATCTCAAGAAAATTGTAATAGTGGGGAGCGATATTCAAATTTATTTTTACACAATTATGCATTTGCGTAAAGTGTAAATATGCAGAAATCCACAAGGATATCTGCAAATGAAAGCGCATACACATCATATCGAAGATATACGTTACAATATTTAAGAGATTTTATCGCCTTTCAATTCTTTACCTTTGTAAAAAACTAAACTTACATGAGTATCTTCTTATTTCTTTTCCAGTGCTTTATGATAACTTAAACAATACTAATAGAAGTTTTTATCATATTTAAGGGGGCGATTCGGAAGACGGGCAACGTCCAAGGCACCCAATTCCAGGACATACAAGCAACGGATTCTTGCCAGGATGACGATTACTTCCCCTGGCAATTGCGTTATCACTCCGATTATCGCGATGAGCTACCGATGACGGAGTATGAAAGAGAGAGACAGTCCCTTAAGTTATCAAAGAACTTCCTGGAGAAAAATTTAAACGTCAAGCTAAGGAGACTGATCGTCAGCTTCATACTACGTTTAGGGGTATGATTTACTTATTCATAGACATTGAATATATTCGCCGAGTCGAATGTACCAATAAGCCAATTCACAATTTCATTTTCCTTCGGCCTCACAGGTTTGTTCACATGCATTGGAAAAGTTAATTGACTGTGAAATTTGCAGTATTATATTTTTTCTTTGAATTTATGTTGTTTCAACTTCCACATTTAATTGTTTCTCAGGTTCCATGATTTTTATTGTGCAAAGGCAAATACTTTCTTTCGAATTTAAATAAATTTAATATGGTTTTCCTGAATAAATTCCTGAGTCACTATTATAAATATTAGTAAAATCGGACGCCCAACCAGGGTCGTTCCTGAGTTGTTGGCCGCCCAGGTGCAAAAACTTCACTTCATCAATTTCAACTCTTCAAATCTCCATCTTCAGCTATTAAAATTTCCAATTTGAAGTATTTGAATCTCTAACTTTCTATCTTCAGATTTCCGACTCTAACTTTTAAAATCTGTAACTTTTCAAATCTTCAATTATACCTATACAAATTTTTCATTTTAAACCTTCTAACTTTCATATTCCCAATTTCAACTCTAAAAATCTCAAATTTTTACAGTTTAACAATTCAACTTGAAATGTTTGAATCTCTATCTTCAATTTCGAATTTCCAAATCGATGGGATTTATGATAGACACATTCTTATTGTATAGTAATTTTAGCAATTTCTCAGTAATTTATCTGAAAATAATTTCCTCAGCAATAACATTTCGCATGAAAAAATGTACGAAATTTTTTCCTTAATTTTTCACATCGATTCACATCTTGTCTGGTTGAACCACAATTTTTACCCCACGCTGCATTTATGTTTATTTTATTTAATTTAATGAGCATGGTGAAATATTACATAGTATTTACTACAAAACGTAGTGACTGCGAATTTTTATGCAAAATAAAATGTTCACAAGCAAAAATATGAAACTAAAACTTGAATAATACTGTGTCTCATTCTCTAAATATTGTAACTTGTATCAAACAATTAACTTTTACTATATTTTGCTCATGGATTTTCGCATATTTAAAATGATCATAAATGCATAAAAAGACAGTTTATTCTTGTATACGAGTAGTATTACAAAGCTAACATTCGAAATTAATTCGACTGGATTCTATTTGTCTAAAAGATTAATAATTATAAAAAAATGTTTGCTTGTTATTGTTATTAGTCAAAATTTTACGTATAATAAACGGTTTTCAACCGTCCCTAAATTTGATCGTCAGATCATCGCGCAATAAATGTTCGCTTATCATTGTTATTGGTCTAAATAGACTAAATTTGGCCGCCCAAGTGTAAAGGCACCTTTTGCACTCAGGAACGGCTCTGCGTCCAAAAGAACGAGATAACATTAGAACGACTTGTCATTCTTTTCTAAATCGAAATGAACGGAGTATCGTTAACTTTAAAGAAGTTTTCCGCGAATTAAAAAATATTGTAACATTTTGCATTACAATTATTAAGTTAACTAATCAACGTTTGTGCCTTCTAAAAGTGTGCATCACTATAATTAGATTTTCAGCACCTATTATTCTTTCAAAGCCCATTAAAATAAGTAGAATAACTATTGCAAAGGTTGGTACAATGAAAGAATTTATTTAAATATTTGCAGATGCTCTGTCGATACCCGTCTTTCGTCGTCTTCCAAGCAGTGAAGCTATTCGATGCAGCGATGGACCGAATGAACGTGGAGATCTCGTACATTCAGCTAGTAGCATTAACAAGCCTCTGGATCGCATTGAAGAGGCACGAACATAAGCACAAGATACCCAAGGTAAATAGAAAGACCATAAAAAACTAATTTATATCTCTTTTCAATTCGTCTCTTTGTGTTTGCAGGTCACAACGATGGTGAGTCTAGCCGGGAATCTCTACGTGGATCGCCAGGATCTCCTCATTAAGTTCGAACAGAAGATCCTGTTCACCCTGAATTTTAATATCACGTTCCCTGACCCGTTCTCCTTGTTCACCCATTATTTATTCAGCTGCAGAGATTGTGTCAGTCTCTCTGAGGATGCTGCTATATTCATTAGTCACATTGGAGGATATTTGGTAAGCTTTTCATTAAATCATCAGTAGACTGCTTCTACAGGGTGTAACAAAAATGTTGCAGTTCCTTAAACGGGGTGATTCCTGAGGTGATTTTAAACAACTTTTTCCTTAGCGAAAATGTTAGTTGGGGCTTTGTTAACGAGTTATTAACTAAAAACACCGACCAATCACAGCGCACGCATAGCGAAAGATCAGCCGTGAACGCTACGTGTAGCTTGGGCCAGCCACTGAACGGCCGTTCGTCCGCTATACGCGCTCTCTGATTGCTCGATGTTTTTCATTAATAACTCGTTAACAAAGCCCCACCTAACATTTTCGCTAAGGAAAAAGTTGTTTAAATTCACCTCAAGAATCACCCCTTTCAGGGAACTGCAACATTTTTGTTACACCCTGTGTACACTATACTGAAAGCCATTTCAAGAGGCCTTCTGGGTCACCAGCCCCTCACGCGCTTTTCGGCGGAGCCTCTCCCACCGCGGTAGTTTTCCGTGCGCGCGAACGCATCTGTGCACGCGTAGTAGAAATACATCATGGATATAGGAATAACGAGATGGAGCAATAGCCTCGGGGGGTGAAGCCGCCTTACGGGGTGCGGGGAACACGGTCACGTGGTTTCTGGGGACCCGTCGGTGATTGGTTCTAGTATAAATGGCGAAAGAAAGTAATCAGAAGTGCATTATTGGAAAGTGCGAGCATGCAAATAAACAAAAAATTTACTGGTACATATTTGATGATTCAAGTATTGCAGCATTTAATAGGACATAAATTATTTAAAAACTTGGAAAATCATGTGTCGAATCAAAATGCGTTAGAAAACCACATCACGCATTTGATAAGAGCCGTATCTCAAAGATATATTAAGGTGCGACTACATTATATAGCAGAACAGAGCAATGATACTTCCACTAGTATGCGACAAATTTTTAATAAATTAATTTTATTCAGAGGCCAATAGATCTTTCTCCAAACAAAAGATGTCAATTGTATTATATATTTTAGTATTTATTGTATAAATATAAGTTTGTATTGAATAATTGTATTACGCCATTGAAAGACAAATTAAATGATTTTCAAAAAGATTGAGTATATAAATTTGTAATACGTATTTATAATTCGTATTTTAAAATACGACTATATAATTTAAATATTGACAATATTTGAATACATAATTGAATATAAGAGACGCTGTGTTTAAAAATAAAAATAATAAAAGAATTTAAATGGCAAATACTGAGGTAAAAATTGCTTGCAATTATTGTTATTTTTAAAACAAAATGGAACAAAAATAAAGATTTTTCATGTCTATAGATTCTAACCTTTAATAATTTTATTTTGATCTCTCAATAACATGCATTTACAGGACACCATTAACACTTCAATATATTGATTTATAAATAAGACACTTTATTTCTGTATTTTGTGGAAAATATTCTATCGTATGTACATTTATAATTGTTAACAAAGTGAAGGTCTCACATTGAAATTTCGCTCATTTATACTAGAACCAATCACCGACGGGTCCCCAGAAACCACGTGACCGTATCCCCGCACCTCAGGAGCAGCTTCACACCCCTCGCCTAAAAACGGGGTTTATGCTCCATCCCTTTATTCCTATATCCATGAAATACATGAACGGCTCCCCAACGTCCGTATCGCCGCTTCCCGCTTCTTAACGCGTACGCGGCACATGCGTAGCGCGGGGTCTCATTTCCTTGCATCGAAACTACGCATGAACAAATGCGTAGCGCGCATGGGGAACTACCGTGGTGGGAGAGGCTCCGCCGAAAAGCGCGTGAGGGGTTGGTGGCCTTGAAAGGCCTCTTGAAATGGCTTTGGGTATAGTGGATCTAATTCCATGTGATTCCAGATCGATATAACATTGCTGGATGAGAGCCTGTGCCGAATGCCTGTTTGTTTAATTACCCTATCAGCAATGGAATTGGCTCTGGGCCTTGCGATAGACACTGTGGGCGTTTCAGCGAGACCAAGATGGCTCTTCTGGAGGGATTTACTGTTCACAGCCTCTCCCACCGTCAATGGCAGGTCGGTTCACCCTTTAGTACCCTTATCCCACATTATTAGATTAAATACATATACGGTAAATATTTGTTAGTCGGGAGTTCAAACTACATATACAGCGTGTAAACACGTGCAACATCGGTGCGCGGGTACGCACAGCGAATATCCCGTGTAGAAACGAGCAATCTCTACCTGCAGGCACTCAAAAAAGGTCTGTTTTTACTACCATACGCAACATCACAGCCGCGAAAATGTTCGGGCCGGGGCCGAACCCGACATTCTTGAACATTTGCGCGGCTGTGATCGCTGTGATGTTGCGTCTGATCGTAAAACCCTTAGAGCATATACTACTGGAGGGCGCATTGCCTATATCCTCGTAGGACACCCCGGGATACCTCAAAGGGTTTGCCCGGGATAGTGTCGGACTCCGACCTACTATAGTCGAAACCAAAGAGGATTAGATAGAGCGGAAGGTCCCATAAGAGCCCTATGTTAAAAGTGTGTCTCGTTTTGCAACACCCTCAAACGGCTCAGAGGACGAACTATCCAACCATCCCCTTACCCCGCAAACCGCACTCTATCCCCACCACAGCCATTCAATTCATGGTCCGATTTACTATAAGCTCTACTAAATTTTCTTTCTGGATCTGAAATTTCAAGTTCGGGGTTTGAACTTGTAGCTTCCCTCCAAAATCTAATGTTTAAGAATATGAAATATTAATTTATATAGGTACACGTTAGATTATTAGGAAGAAAATAAAATACAAATGAAAAGTATATTGAAATTTATTTTTAAAATTAATATATTTGGCTCTTTTGGTACACTAAATAAGCTGCAAATGTTTTCCTTTCCTTTCTTTTTACAAATGCAGCAATTCATAGACATTTTTGTCTATTCAAACCCACGAAAATACTGGGAAGTACGCCACGTGATAAAACACTCCGGTCAATTCTACTACAAATATTGTAATGAAAAATGGCGTAGCATTGGTGGCGTGGGTTGGGGTCGGTACGCATAAGAAAAATACAAGAAAGGAAATAGAATTGAACAATTTCTGAAAATACTTCGCCCTCCGAGATACTAGATGGAGCTGTAAAAGGAGGCTACAACACCTTCCGCTCTATCTAATCCTCTTTGGTCGAAACCATCTCAACAGGCGGCTCAAGGTCACAAAACCCCTCACGCGCCTTTCTGGAAAGTGCCCCCACCGCGGCAGCCACCGTGCGCGCGGACGCACTTGCCGCGTATGTGAATATCCGTGAGCGGACTCTCCTTCCCCATTACCTTTCTCGCTTCTTCCTATGTCGCCCCACTCAGTCCACGCTCCTTCATGTTGCGTCCTTCTTTTTCCCTATTTACCGCTCTCTTTCCTCGCGGCGTGCGCGACGCGACGTCGGAGAAGGAAGGACAGTCCACTCACGGATATTCAGCACGCGGCAGGTGCGTCCGCGCGCACGGGGAGCTGCCGTGGTGGGGGCATTCTCCAGAAAGGCGCGTGAGGGGTTTCGTGACCCTGAGCCGTCTGTTGAGATGGTTCCGACTATAAAACCCCCACGTCACTCCGACATTGATTCTTGCCCCTAAGGAAGAATGTGATGAGGAGAATGCTCATTTCCCACTGCAATACATAAAATATAATACATACAGCCCACTGAGCACACGATGATATCCTGAGAATATCCCAAAATGTCCTAGACCGACCAAGGCGATCCCAGGGATATCGTAAAATAACCTAGGGACATCCTGGATATTGTGGGACACCCCATCACGATATCCTAAGATATCTCATCAGGATATTTCTTAGAACGTTGCAAAATGTCATAGGGCAGAGCTCGGCGAAAGAACAAGAAGAAAGTAGATGACGTAGCCTTCAAATACTTGCTGAAATGAACAAGTAATTTCGACCATTGCTGTAGTTTATGGATTATGTTAATTGGTATACAATTTGCAAATTCTGTTCTACGTTTACGAATTTTTGCGAATCGATTTATATAACCTAACCTCGAAGGTTAATAGCTAACCTGGATCCGTCACTGTATACTATCAAGTAAATGTATTTTCACTATGGTATCGGAATTTTCAGGTCACCTTATATGAGCAAATAATATAACACGAAACAACGGAACAGTTTAGTCGAGCTGGTAAAGGTGCAGCTTTGTCAGTTTATCGTAAGTTTTTCAAGGTTCATCTGTTCGAATCCCCGGCCTGTGAGTTTTTGTTTTTCACCACCTCCTTCGATTTGAGATGTGTACAATTTACAACGATGATAAATATACGACACAGAGAGATAATATAAACGCCACGAGAAAGATAAAGTAAATTTGGAACCAAGCTAAAATTATTTTTTTATATATCCGTAGAATGTCCGTCTGGGATATCCGTAGGATATCCCAAAGGTGGACACTTTCACATCTCCTGGATATCCCTGGGATATCGCGATATCCCAAAATGACGTCCCTGCGATATCCGTGGGATATCTTGTGCTGTGTGGGAAACGTTTAAGCTTCCAACCCTTATAATTCAAGATTGAGTTTAATGAGTACAGAAACTGTGATATTGTTACCTTATATCACGAAAAATAAAATACTTGAAGTAAAATATCTTGAAAAGTATTGAGTTTTTGATGCCTGCCCCTTGTACTTTTTATACGTAAAATGGTATGGACAATTGATTTAAGGAAAAAAAAAAAAAAAAAAAAAAATATAGAGTCCATTAAAAAAAAGTACAATTGGTTAAGAAATAACAGACAGTATACAGTTTCGTCGGACACACTGTAAATCACACCTTGTTTCCTCCTCTCTTAGTATGTTTTCTTGGGTCACGTTACAGATTTACGGACAAGGCTATCGATCAAATACGAATAAGGATACTGAAGTGCGTTATAAATTCCGCAGCAGACCATAGCGACTTCAGCGTGGTGTACGAAAAGTACAGTCGTAGCAAATATGGCAGGGTATCCACAACCTTGCTGGAACGGGTGTGTAGGATATCAAGCTCAGAAATGCTCATGGCTTGAGAGACTTTGCGCCCCAGGTTGGGTTTGATATGTGACTCTTTAGATTTTTAACACGTTGACATTTCATTTTTATTTATTCTCGATTTTATGCAATACTAAAGGATAGTGTCATGCGTTGACTTTTATTGTACGATTACGATGATTTGACGAAGAAATATAGGGGCGGTTGAAAAAGGTTTAATATACGTAAAATTTTGACTAATAATAATGACAAGCAAACATTTTCTTATAATTATGAACCTTTTAGACAAATAGAATCCAGTCGAATTAATTTTGAATGTAAGCTTTGTAATGCTACTCGTATACAAGAATAAACTGTCTTCTTATGCATTTATGATCATTTTAAATATACGAAAATCCATGAGGTTGTTAAGAAATAGCAAAATATAGTAAAAGTTAATTGTTTAATACAAGTTACAATATTTAGAGATTGAGGCACAGTATTATTCAAGTTTTAATTCCTTATTTTTGCTTGTGAAGATTTTATTTTGTATAAAAATTCGCAGTCTAATTACACTGTTCAACACGGGTCTGATTTTATAAACTTGAATAAATATTTCTTATAGATTTCGACATGCTGAATACGAATCTGCAAACCGTTTTTTTCCAGAACGTACAGTTTTTGAAAAAATCAATTTTGAAAAAAATGAAAAATTTTCAACTTTGGAATTTTTCATTTTTTTCAAAATTGATTTTTTCAAAAACTGTACGTCTGGAAAAAACGGTTTGCAGATTCGTATTCAGCACGTCGAAATCTATAAGAAATATTTATTCAAGTTTACAAAATCGAAAAAAAATCAAAATTGTCGAACAGTGTTATCACTATATCTTTTGTAGTAAATAAATTTAATTAAATAAAACAAACATAAATGTAGCGTGGGGTAAAAATCGTGGTTCAAACAGACAAGATGTGAATCGATGTGAAAAATTAAGGAAAAAATTTCGTACATTTGTTCATGCGAAATGTTATTGTTGAGGAAATTGTTTTCAGATAAATTACTGAGAAATTGCTAAAATTACTATACAATAAGAATGTGTCTATCATAAATCCCATCGATTTGGAAATTCGAAATTGAAGATAAAGATTCAAACATTTCAAGTTGAATTTTTGAACTGTAAAAATTTGAGATTTTTAGAGTTGAAATTGGAAATATGAAGGTTAGAAGGTTTAAAATGAAAAATTTGTACAGGTGTAATTGAAGATTTGAAAATTTCAAATTCGAGATTTCAAAAGTTACAGATTTTAAAAGTTAGTGTCGGAAATCTGAAGATAGAAAGTAAGAGATTCAAATACTTCAAATTGAAAGTTTTAATAGCTGAATATGGAGATTTGAAGAGTTGAAATTGATGAAGTGAAGTTTTTGCACCTGGGCGGCCAACAACTCAGGAACGACCCTGGTTGGGCGTCCGATTTTACTAATATTTATAATAGTGACTCAGGAATTTATTCAGGAAAACCATATTAAATTTATTTAAATTCTAAAGAAAGTATTTGCCTTTGCACAATAAAAATCATGGAACCTGAGAAACAATTAAATGTGGAAGTTGAAACAACATAAATTCAAAGAAAAAATATAATACTGCGAATTTCACAGTCAATTAACTTTTCCAATGCATGTGAACAAACCTGTGAGGCCGAAGGAAAATGAAATTGTGAATTGGCTTATTGGTACATTCGACTCAGCGAATATATTCAATGTGCATGAATAAGTAAATCATACCCCTAAACGTAGTATGAAGCTGACGATCAGTCTCCTTAGCTCGACGTTTAAATTTTTCTCCAGGAAGTTCTTTGATAACTTAAGGGACTGTCTCTCTCTTTCATACTCCGTCATCGGTAGCTCATCGCGATAATCGGAGTGATAACGCAATTTCCAGGGAAAGTAATCGTAATCCTGGCAAGAATCCGTTGCTTGTATGTCCTGGAATTGGGTGCCTTGGACGTTGCCCGTCTTCCGAATCACCCCCTTAATAACTTCCCTATAAATCGGGAAGTTAAATATGATAAAAACTTCTATTAGTATTGTTTAAGTTATCGGATAAAGCACTAGAAGAGAAATAAGTAGATACTTATGTAAGTTTAGTTTTTACAAAGGTAAGAATTGAAAGGCGATAAAATCTCCTAAATATTGTAACGTATATCTTCGATATGATGTGTATGCGTTTTCATTTGCAGACATCCTTGTGGATTTCTGCATATTTACACTTTACGCAAATGCATAATTATGTATGTAAAAATAAATTAGAATATCGCTCCCTACTATTACAATTTTCTTGAGATTCTCCATGAGATCCATAGTTTCTCTACTCTTCAATCCTTCAAAAATGCATGCGCAAGCTATATCATTAAACAGTTTAAATAACTCTTCCACTCTTCTTCATTGCTATGTTTTAGGATTTTAGGGTAATATGTACGTTTAGGGGAGGCAGCTCTGATGACCTTGACCTTGACAAATGTGGTCAAGGTCACCCTCCTGAGTGACCTTCAGAAGGTTTTAGCCGTCGCTCGTTTTTTGTTAAAAAGTTATTAACAAAATAATTTTCATAATTATGCTGCTTATGACAGCCATTTTTATAGATTTCCAACACTCGTGAGGCCTAAATTAGTCTTGGATTAGATATTTTCGAGGTCCGGATTAGGTCGGGGTTAGAATGTTGTCCGGGGAGCCCGGGGGGCGAAGCCCCCCCCGTCGTACATGTGACCGAATAATTATTGATTATTACATATCAATGTATATATGTGTAGGAGATTCCCTAAACGGGGTGTGGGGGTGCAGCCCCCATGCACACCGGCGGCGGAGCCCCCGGTGGGGGGTTGGGGGGCTGAGCCCCCCCCACTACTTGGAAAGTAAGGGTCCAACTTTGAAAATACTGTCTACGCTCGGTGGTCGGCCATGGAGAAGGGGGATGTTATATTTTTTGTGCGCGAAGGGCGCCACGGAAAAACCACTGATTTAAGTATATTGAAAGTATATCACGTCACTCGGTTCCCCGTGGCGCACTTCGCGCGAAAAAAATATAACATCCCTCTTTTCAATGGCAGACCACCGAGCGTAGACAGTATTTTCAAAGTTGAACCCTTACTTTCCAAGTAGTGGTGGAGCTTCGCCCCCCCAACTCCCCACCGGGGGCTCTGCCACCGACCCCCGGTGGCCGCAATTTAAAATCTAACCCAGACCTATTCCGACCACTCTTTCGATAAATTTTTTCTAGATAATAGTATTAAAATTGTTCATGTTTTTCAGCAGTGTTTAGTTGTTAGAAACCCCCGACCTAAGCCAGAACTCGAAAATATCTAATCCAAGCCTAACTGAGGCCTAACGAGTGTTGGAAATCTATAGAAATGGTTATCATAAGTAGCATATTTATGAGAATTATTTTGTTAATAACTTTTTAACAAAAAACGAGCGACGGCTAAAACCTTCTGAAGGTCTTTCGGGAGAGTGACCTTGACCATATATGTAAGTTATACCGAAATGAATTCTTTCCGATAACAGCAATTTAAACCGAAAGTCATAGATATTATAAGTTCTATTACCCAGATAGCCATATCTTGCCAAATTTATGCCAAATTGGCACCAAATTCAAACAGACCTCTCACCAAAACCATAGTCATCTGTTTCCGCAATAGGATGCCAATTTGGAAACAGGGTCTGTAATGTCCAGATCGGGATACAAATTTGCACCAAAAAGTGAACAGATCTTGCAAACAAAACTTGTTGTAAAATTGGCAGCAGTATCTGTTTCAATTTTGTTGCCAATTTGTCGCCAATTTGGCAGCAAGTTGTCAACAGATTCTGTCAACAGATTTTCTGTCGCCAATTTGTCAACAGTCCTATACATTACAGATTCTGTATCAAATTTGCTGCCAATCTCGCAACAAATGTTGTAATGGCAGAGTCTGTAAAGTTCTGTTCGACAAGTTTGGCTATCTGGGTACATACATCATTGTCATAATAAAGAATAGGTGGTAATTACTGACAATTATACTTACTCTTCGCCTATGATAAAACAGGCACGACTGTCGATATCTCAGTTTTCTGTGGGTAGAAACTAGAAACTAACCTTTATTTGGGGATCGCTGGGACCCCCAAATCCATGATCCATGACCCTCGAAAACGGGTAGTCCCGGGTACTGCAGACTGGTGACTTTACCGACAAAATTGACCAAAAATATGGGTTTGTGCGAATCGACTTTTCGTCCTTATATGAGAGCATTTTGAGGTGGGAAAGGGTTCATTTGAAAGAGGAAGGTTTCATACGTGGCGCTCTGGTCCTGATTTTATTCAAAACACTCTTTCAGTTACCTAAAATTGCCTAAATTCCACGACTGTGTTCTGTCGATGTTTACCCTACATTTTAACATTCATATTTCTGAACATCTGCAAAATTACGTTCGGTGATGACCAGAGCGCCACGCATCCAACCTTCTCCGTTCGAATGAATCTCCTTTCCCATATTTCCTCTCTGCCCATATCAAAATGCTCTCATATAAGGACGAAAAGTCGATGCGCACAAACCCATATTTTCGGTCAATTTTGCCGGTAAAGTCGCCGGTCTGCAGTACTCGGGACTACCCTACCCCTTCATCTGATCAGCTGATCAACACGTTGAAATAGAAGTTGGAAGTTGGAAATCAATACGGTGCAACTGGGGGCCAACTGTGCGCAGTACTGCGCAACCCTAGTTTAGTTATTAGCATTTATTATTTTATTAGACAATATCAGTATTATACTGTTATCGTTCAGAGCAGTTCAGAGAAGCAATGATGCAATCACCGTTGAGTGTCAACTGGTCTTAACAACTCAACGATGGAATCAGATTGACTCAGATGGACTGATCATCGTCTTAGCAACAAATTCTTGCATAACGTTTGGAAAAAGGAAAGTGGGAAGAGATAAAGGTACGTATGTACTTACACACACAGTGGCCTAAAGTGTACAACTCATTTTTTACCTTTCATAGATAAAAAATCCACTGCTTGGAACAGACATTTGAAGAGCTGAAGCATCATCAAAATAAGATGCACAAGTTGGGAAACCGTATTGAAGAGCTGGACATCAGCGACTAATTCCCTAGTACTTGCTCCATACTTGTAAACAAAACGTGATAAATTACTAACGCACTAAACTTAAGGCTATATTTTACTTCGGAGGACACAAAATTTTTTATTTTTTTTTTTCTATGTTCTGGTAGTATTCAATGTGTAGAATCTGAAAATGTAAGTCTAAAAACTTAGAAAGTAAAGTTTAACTTAACTTAATTTTACTTTATTTAATATTGTATGGTATGAGACACCCCGGAATAAAGTATTATAATAAATATCATATCTTATTCAAACACGGTAAGTGTTTCAATACTTATGACTGGAAATATATAGTGCACATAGCCAATTTTCATACGAATTTATTTAATTAATTATTAAGCCACTTTATTATTTATTTCTTCAAATTATTATTTACACCGAAGACAAAAATATCTTCTTTTTATGTTTCTTTTTTAGTATTTCTTGTAAAATCTAAATATACTAAATTCTTGTAAATAATACAGTGTGCAAAAATGAGAGATTTTGTAAAAACGATTATTGCAAATGAAAATTTTGAATTCATTGATCGACTGAGTTGTTAGCTTTAGGATTAGATTTGATTGTGTGTAATGTTGAAATATATTAAATAAAACAGTGAATTTATTCCTTCAAATCTTACTTTGCATTAGCACGTGCCTGAGTATTCTCTACATCAAAATAATATCCTGATTCCAGCTGGAATAAATATAAAAGTGATCCTAAGTTTGTTTGATTTTGTTCTTGTGACAGAACATAACATTATAAAAGCATTGGGTGTATTTTTGGAAAGTATAGGTATAGAACATGATTGAACATGATACAGAACATTCATCAGAATTAAAGTAAAGATGAGTGAAAATTGTATCTATAGATTATCTTATAAAACGAATGCCGTATTCCTAATGCAAACGTTTGACGAAATGGAAAAGATTTTATACCTTTCTTATATCGAAATTTTGAGAACATGCTCATAAAACAGAAATTAAAGTATGAAATTCTTGAAGATCTGTTATTGATAGAAAAAAAAAAAAAGAAAAAAATAAAGCAGAGAATTTTAGATGTTTGTTAAAAAATTATTGTATGAAAAAAGCAAAAAACGAATTACGAGATGTTTGATTTTTACAATCGATATAAATTTTTGAATTTCTATTCTTTTGAAATTTTTCTTATAATTAATTATTCTGTAAAAATATTTTACTTTCGAATTAAAAAGAGTCTCGTGGAAACGGAGTATTTCCAATTGATTACAGTAAATATGAATTTTACATTACGATTACATCGCATGCGAATGATACGCTTTATATGCTCACAGCTCACTTCACGTTGTAAGAAATCGATGTTGCCAGGACTGACAGAATTACAAAAATTCTGGCAAGTGAGTAGTATATTTCCGTTCAATACTAAGGGTGATTGTCACTTTTTTTTCATTTTATTTACCGTTCTGACATTTTATCTATAATAAACGCGAAACCTATCATAATATTCTACGCGTTGTTTAAAAAAGTAACGCCGCGCGTGTCGCATCGTTAACATATGCATTAAACTTTTCCAAAATAGCAGCCGTGTTATCGACCATTTATGTTTCGCCGTTGCCATGTTTTCAATTTTGTGCGAGTAGCAAATCGTGGAGTACCACGTGATTGTCGTTTACAAATGACCGTTATGACGAGATGTCTGTGCGTTCGATATTACGAAAAATATGAATAATGTATAACGCGCAAAAAATTCGTTCCTCCACGAACTTTTCTAAATGCATTCATTCATTCGCGTAAACCCTCTAAACATCATTTTCGCGCTACGTATTTGTCGGAACATGGTAGTCTGAATAGGTTATAAATACGAGGAACTTTTCTAAATAGTTTTTTTTGTGGATTTAGTACTTTATCCATATATTCATTCATTAATTTGGAACATACAAACGTAAGTTTCAATATATTAATTTATTGATTACATCTGATTTCGTTGCTCCGAAATATTATACTTCGAAGATGGAGTGTGTTGAGTTTATTTCGTTGACAGTTAAAATTTAAGTGAATGAAAAAAAAAAATATTGGAAACTTATTTTCGACCATTATATTAATTTATTTACCATATTAAATGTTTTTTTTTTTTAATGAGTTGCATTCGAATGAATCTTGTAAAATCGTAAACAATTAAATAAAAGTATGTTTATGTTTATACCAGCTTATCCCAAATGTAAGGATGGAGAAGCTTATCGCAGTTAAATATATACTTACTAATGTAACAAGTATGAAACTATGAGTAGTGGTTGCAACAAAGAAGACACTAATGTAAAGAAAAAATATGTCTTTTTTTCTGATCCAGATGTTATTGTTCAACGCGCTGAAACATCTGCAGCAGTAAGTATTCTCCACTATTTGTATTTCTCTTTTTATTTTGCATTTGCCACTTTCATATTTCAACTCTTTATCATAACAGTCGTTTTCAATAAGATTATTTCAGGGCAATTAGTACAAACGAAAGAGTAATAATTCCATATAGAAAAATAGGCTGATAGTTTAAAATATAATTTTTTGATATTATGCTTCAATTTGAGAAAAGTGACTCTGCACTTTAGTTAGATTCTAATGTACTTAGAGTTCTAAACCCTCTAAATAAATACAAGGTTAAAGAAACGATTATAGTTTAATCATAATTCAATCGTGTTTTCATTAAAAACAAATTATGAAATTAAGAAATTTCATTTTACAATTTTGCATTTATATTTTCCTTTGTAGAATCATCATCCTACTGATTGTACCATCGACTCTGAAACACTTTGTTTTTTTAATTTCATGATGTAACTACGCCTTAACTAAGCCCTATTATTTATGTTATCGATCTTTTATAATTTTAGGCAGCCCAAGCTATTAGAGATCGCAAATCTCAGCAACAAGCACAGAACCTTGTCATCAAAGAAGCATCTAAAGAGAAATTATCTAATCTGCCAATTCAATTCGAGTCAAAAGACTTTGAAAACTTATTGTCAGAGCATCCCGTCAAACCATACCCATTCACATTTATAAGCGCTGTAAAACGGAAAATCGCTTTAGACGACAGTCTTGAGGTTTGCGAAAATGCAGTGGAAACGCCTGCAATAGTATTAGAGTCGAATAGCGTGCAGAATTTGCACGAAATTGTACAAACGATGGACTTCATAAGACCATTGAAAGTACCAGATATGAAAATCTCTGCGAAGAAAATTTCAGCTAGAGAAAATTCGATGTCGAAGGAATTGATATCGCCGAAATTTGAAGCCCCTTCGAAGGAACTTATTCATGAACGAGTAGATAAGCCGCAGAAGAGTTTTGAACGGGTTCAAAGGAAGTTGGATTTTTCGGCGTCGGATGTTTCGTCGATAGTTACCAGCGAAATAGAGCCGTTAAAGGTGCCAAATGTCTCTATGTCGTCCAATTTAGCGAAGAAGAAAGATTATATTCGAGAAAACTCTAGAGAGAAAGAGAATAGGTCAAAGAGAATTAGAAAAGATGATTGTTTGTTTTCGAAGCAGGATGAGACGGCGCAAGAATTTTTTAAGAGATCCAGGAGTCCGAGGCATGTTTCGAGAAAGGACTTTTCCGACGACATAAACGAAAGTACATTAATTACGAAATTAAAAAATGACAGGGTACCGCTTCACATGCCGCGGGAAAGTGATTTTTTACCAACAAAACAGAAGACGAAAAATTTCGCGACATCCACCGTAAGAAAAGACACCGATAAAAAGTACCGATCGATCAATGCGAGATCTCTAAAATCGAGAGACACGTCTTTAGAATCTAAAACTAGAACTTGCAGCAATGAGTCACTTTCTGAGCGACCTTCGAAATTGCCAGACAAATCTAGGAATATGTTTGAAAATTTCGATAACAGGTATAAAGACGATTTGCACGCGTTGAAGCAGACGGAGGATCAGAAGCATATGTTTTCGTTGGAAAACAGACAAATAAGACAACATAAAGCAATGTGTTATCCTCAAACTAAAATAGGAAGCGTACCTTCCAAAGACCAATCGAAAAGGGTGTCCGAAAAAGTGAAACCCTCCACGAGTAAAGTAGAAGGTAAAATGTACGTCGTAAATTCGAAAGAATTCGAAGATATCGAGAGCGTGACAGATTCGAACGCAAGTATTAGAACTCGAAGTCCGAGTACCGTTTCTACTCAGCAAATGAAAAATAAAGATTCCGAGAAAGCTGCGCAAAATATTAATATACTTAAATCGAACAAAACCACGGAAGACTCGAAGTATACAGATAGTTCTTCGCAACAGTGTACCAACACGAATACGAAGAAGGAAGAGGAATCGTTTACTCAGAGCATTACCACTACGACTAAACAGACAAGTAATAGCAACGAATCTAATTTAAACGATAGCATTTTGTCAGACGCGTTACTGGATCCGCGAAGGATTTCATTCAGAGATGAAAGTCAATCGCAACAAGAAGAGTTCTGTGATTTAGTAACGCCAGATATGAATCTTCTACCGCGGTCCAAACGAAAACGACAGTTTATACAAAACAACGGCATGGAAGCCGATTCTAAGTCACTAAAGTATAATGCAGTTAAGACAGAGACAGAACAGGAAGGCATTGCGTTGGTAAATACACCGATTTCTAGAAAATTATAAATAAAGGAACTTTAAATGCAGCATTCTCTTTGAATAATCATTTCAATTTCAGTTACATCCAACCGCTTTACACATGCAGCTCCAAGCCGAATTGCACCTCCTCGATTCCTTTAATGAATCATTACGGCAGGTTATGGACGTTGAAAAGTGTTTATATAACGTTAAACAGGATCACGAGAAGTTGCCATTACAGCACAGTCAATCGGCCGACCAAGTGAAATCACATTTTTCTAAAGTAACGAGCGAGAGAAACGTTGACGATTTGGAGCACTGTAATGAAATTAGTAAATTACACAAACATATTGCCGATAAAGGTATAAATTCTATATACTATATAGGGTGTTCGACAACAGGTGAGAGTAAATTTAAGGGGCGATTCTAGATGCTGATATAAATCGAAAATCAAGAACAACGAAATTTTGACCGTGATTTTTTTTTGTAGTCAGTGTTGCCACCCTGAATTTTGAAATGTCCGTAGGGCGGACTTGAAAAGTCCGTAGAATTCCGTAGATTCTCTAGTGGAAAATCCGTAGATCTACGGATTTCCTTTTTTTAGTGTTAGTCATTACAATACATATTCAGGGTGTCCCTAATAAGGTGTAAGAGCCGAAAGGGGTCATTCTAAACAACTTTTTTCTTAGTGAAAATGTTCGCTGCGGTTTTGTTAACGTGTTATTAAGGAAAAGTACCGACCAATCAGAGAACGAGTATAGCGGACGAACTTCGACACTTTGACACAGACGCTATACTACGCTGCACGAATAAACGCTATCATAGACGCTTGGACGCTATACAAAATCACACGCAACAAGACTCAATTACTCGGACCGAAACTTCCGGTCCGGAAACTAGTGGAGACAAAAGACAAATGTTGCTTCAATCTTCAATAAAATGAGTCATTTGCATACCGTATACCGTTTTGCGTACCGTTTCTTTGTATACCGTATTTGGTATAATCAGAAATAAAAATAAATACCAATACCAATTTGTTGATTATACAAACAATAAAATTGAAAACAGAAGAACAATATAAAGGAGAAAAAGGGAAAGTACCAAAAATCCGTAGATTTTGGTTCAAAATCCGTAGGTCCGTAGACAGGGTCAAAAATCCGTAGATCTACGGAAAAATCCGTAGAGGTGGCATCACTGTTTGTAGTTATCAACGTTTGAAAATTCGGGTAAAAACCGCCTGAAACAAAGCAATTCACACGGCAATTTCGTTATTCTTGATTTTCGTCTTATTTCAGCGTCTAGAATCGCCTCTTAAAATTACTCCCAGCTGTCGTCAAACACACATATATGAAAATGATCAGTCGAAGGAAAAAAAACGATTAATACTAAAATAGACATTTTGAAAAATACAGGGCATTATACTACGGGTCAAACGTTGAAAAGCGAATTCGACAATATAGGTATAATAAAGCCAGTTGTTAAAGCGGTAGAAGTACAAACACAAACGGTAAATGACATTGCGACGCAAACGGAAATACGTTCAACTCGGCGAAGTGTTCAGAGCAGATGCTCCGAAATATTTGGCATTCCCTACGAACGAGGATTCGCTGGTGATTGCGAAGTACCGCAGCTTTCCTTGGATTCGGCCGAGCAGTTTGAGGACTTAGATCAAATAGAAGAAATATCGTTGTCCAGTAAATTGAAAACAATGTCGGAAATAAGTTTACATGAGACCACGTCGTCAATACGAACGGAGACCGGAACCGAAATCAGCATCTCTACTCGAGATGTAACTTGTTCTTTTAACAAATATTTAGATCTAGAAGTGAGTATTTCAAATTAGTGTTGCATAAAGCTTGAGTCTTCGAAGCTTCAAGGTTTAATCTTAAAGGTTGAGTTTCATAAACTCGATGAAACATGAAGCTCAAACTCTTGAAGCTTTAAAGCTCAATCTTAAAGGTCGAGTCGATGCTTAAGCCTCTTAAAGTTAGACGTTTAAATATTGGTTAAGGTTCAATCCTTGTGGCCGTAGAGATTAAAAATAAATAAATTGCCAGTAGTTTGGTATTAAATAATAAGTTTTATTATGAGAAATTAACAAGTGGTTTATTATAAGAAATGAAGAAGATGGTTTTTTATTTATCTTGTAAAAAAGGCAACTATGAATTTACACTAAACTTAATTATATTAGTCGATATTAAATTCGTTCGATTACTGAAATCAATGGTATTTTATGGCTCTATTCTATAGAATACATACAACCAGGAACAAAAGAACAATCATCGTATAACTCATTAAAAGAGAACAGTGTGTATTAGAAAATAAAGACTAGTACTTGGAGACTCGAGTCTTTGAGTTTCGAAGCTCCAGCGTTAAAGGTTCTAATTCTTACGGCTCATAGTTTGAACTCCAAGGGTTCTAGCTCTGCAACTCGAAATCTAAAAGCTCAAGACTCAAAGCTTATTTTAAGAACACTATTTCAAATTAGTTACAATTTTGCGTATCGAATAAAATACCCGAATTTATTTTTCGCCTGCTTGTAGATCGCGCAGTTAATAAAGGACGAGAAACAGAGATACGATAAGATCGAGATGTTATTTAAAAATCGTGAGAAAACGTTGAACGATCGGACTAAAAAGTTGGTAAAACTGGAAGAACAGAAGCGTGCATTAAGAGACACTGGACAAGATAGCCGCGTTAGCTCCGTCAAGAAGAAGCAGAGAGCTTTGCTTTTAAAGTTACAGCAAGAAAAGGACGAGATGAACAGGTTCGATTTCATTTACATTAATATTAAGTATAATTGTTCCTCAAGGATCACACATCCGGGACCAATATTTTTTAATATATTCATTAACCCTTTGCTCTATAATAGTCACGCTCGTGGCATAAAATATATTTCAAACATTAGAATAAACATTATTAAATTATTAAAAATGATGAAATGGAAAAAGATACAGCTGCGTTTGAAAGTCAAAGGTATATTGTATTATCTTCAGAAATTATACAATTAATAATCAATAATTTTAGGATTTTATTTACTAGTTAAAGTAACTTACATATCCGCAACCGAAGAAAAATCGTAGGGCAAGGGGTTAACGATCTTTGTAATATAATTGTTCATTCTGAATTTTTGCTGTACGATCTCAACATTTTTAAGAGAGTTCAAGATATGAAAGACAATTGTAAGCTGCAATCTGATTTAATGGGATTTTAATTGTGAAAATAACAGTATGAGACTGAACATATCGAAGTGTCTGGTAGTAAGAGCTTCTCGTTCAGCTTCGCGTATTTAATGTATCCATATGAGCTGCAAAATACCATTTTAGTTACAGCAAATGAAGTAAAGGATTTAGGAATCTATTTCTCTCCATGCTTAGATTTTATACATTATACACATATAGTTAAGTCGTTCAGAACTAGGGCTCAGCTTTAGGGTTCATAATTAGACACGCCAATAATTTCAAAAACATAGATACGCTTTTGCTATTATACACTTCCTTAGTTAGACCTCAATTGGAGTATGCTTCGGTTATCGTTAAAAAATAGGATTAGCTTATTTAAAAAGTACAGCATTTGATATTTGCCGCTCGATTCCTTGGAAATCCAATGGAGATTCGAAATCATGATTATAACACTTATAGTTAAATCAACAAAATAACTGTTTGAACGTAGAATTATTTCCGACTTAATTTTTACTTTTAAAACAATTGAGGACCTTGCAGCAAGAGGGATTCAACTCCATTTTTGAAAATTTCTTAGTTATGATGTATAATAGATGTAAAACAAATTCAACATCGTTTATCCATATTCTAAATCCATTACCAATATTATTTAGTGGTCTCGTTTTAATGTTAAGTCAAAGCAATAATTTTATAAACACTTTTTTCTAATTTACTTCGAAATAGATAAAAATGGAGTTGCATTCTTCTTACTGTAAGATCTTCAATTAATTTTCATATAGATTGTCCGAAACTTGTCCAGAGAATAAATTTGTCTGTTCCTTAGAAGAATCTCCAGAATGATGCTGTATTTAGTTACAGGTTGTCGTCATACAAATGTAGTTTTATTGACCCTATTGATAGAGTATCGAATGAAGCTAACTTATATTTTCCTGATAATAATAAATAATAATAATATACCTATTTTCGCGGTGTGATAATTTCTTTATTCTAATCGTAAATTTTGTCTTCAGGTTAAAGGAACTTCACAAAATCGCAAGCCAAGAACGGAAGCTTATGTTGCAAAAACAGAGAAATATGTTTAATCCTCAAATGTCTACCAAGAATATTTTAACAAAGTTGAAAAGAAGCGCGGACAGCCAATCGCCACGAAGGTTATCTGGTCCGATGAAGGGATACGATATAAGAAGCAACAGTTCCATGAGTTCCCTAGTTGATTCCGACAAATCGCAACACGATCGATCTCAAACGGATTCGCGGATACAAATATCGGGGAATGAGTTACATTTTTCTAAACTGGACTTGCAACCAGGCAATAAATTTGCGAACTTTGTTGACGAGCCAAATGCAATTTTCTTAAGATTTGATAAATCTAACGAAGCTATTCAAAGTATCGTGACACCCGAGAAATGTTCTTACAAACCGCAGAAAGATGGAACCAAATCGAAGTACGAAATGAAACCAAGAAAGTTCGAAGAGAAGATGCCTGGGGCCGATATTTTGAGGTTGAAGTCGCATCAACATTCCATCGATCCAAAATCGATATTAGGTCATTCTATGGGTATACCAGGGAAATATTTATTTGAGAAAGAAATGTCGTCGAATGTTCCGGAACTGTTGCAACAGAACTCGAACAAAACTGTGTCCGAACTGGCCAAATCGGAATCTGATACTCTCGTAGAAGAGTTATCGAAAAAGTCGAAATCTTCTCAGGTAACTGACGATCATTTTCAAAGTGTAACATCTTCGAGGGAACGAGAATCTTTATCTAAAGCCACAGTGATAGCCAGCGAAATCGTTCCAGAAGAAATAAGTTCCGTTAGTCAGGAGACAATATCGAAGACGTCAAAATCATCTCAGGTATCGGAAGATATTTTACAGACGCACTCGAAAAGCTCCAAAAGGAGTAGCAAATCCATTCCAACCGATATGTCTAAAAAAACTCAATACAGTTCCGAGTCCAAGTCGAACTTCAAACGGAGAAGTTCAAAGTGCCAGAAAAGCAAATCGTCGTCTAGTATACTTACGGAGAATATATTGAGATCCAAGACCAATTCTCAGATGTCGGAAGAATGTATTAAGCATCACAATAAACGAACAAAAATAGAGAAAGATTTCACTCAATCGGATAAAAACGATGAGAATGCGAGCATGGACAATATTGATCAGAATGAAAGTCAGAATTCTTCGCAAGCCCTGATTAAACATTCTAAATCTGCGAGGGAGAAACAGTTTAAATCATCGACCGAAAGGATCGATAATTATGAAAGTAAAGAGAACATCTTATATCAGAAAGTACTTGATAGAAAAGCTGACACCTATGAAAATTCCCTCCTCACTCAAGACAAGAGTTCGCACAATTTGGACAACGCGTCTATAAAATCACAAACTAGTAACTTCGCCGTGTCTCATCACAGTTCCGGCGAAAGCGATAGAAATTATTCGAAGTCTGTAGTTGTTCGATTGCAGGATCCTAATGCGAAGACGTCGAAGAAACTTGAGCAGTAAGTGTGCAAATTCTATTCTATAAAATTAATATCGTATTTACGTTTGTCACTGTTCTAATTTTACGAACCGTCTTCGTTACACTTCAACCTCCGAGCAAAATTAACGAAATCGCGATTCAGAGGCGCGTAAGGTGTCTAATAATAAACTCTGTATTCACACCATGAAGTGAAGCATTGTAAAAATAGATTCTCTCCACCGGCAATCTGCATTCCACTGTCATTGCGGTTCGCCACTGTGTAGCGAAGGATATTTGGTTCTGTTGTTATATTTAAGGGATTTTTCACAAAAGATATTCAGAATTAAAAAAGATCTTTATCCGGTCAATATGGAGAATATGTTTGCATTATCGGACATGATCACGTTGTTTAGGATTTTGAATGCGCGTGAAACTGCGCTTGCATCGCGGAAAAATTGTGTGGAGGAATGGATGGCATGGCACGCGAAGTTAAGAACGGAAGAGGATCGTGTTGCGCGAATGGAACAGGCTGCGCTGAAACTTGTAACAGCCACGTCTAATGTTTTTTCAAATCAAGGTGAGTTTGATTGCATTCAATTTTTGTATAAGTAACATTTAAAGTAAATGTTTCTCTCAAACAAATCTGTATTTCACTTTAACTCTGATAACTATCAGAGAGAAGTGTGTGTCCATTTATAGATACTACTGTTTCGTCCGATACGAGCGATATTGAAGGAAGAATAGAGCTGCTGACCGAAAAATTGGCGGAGAGGCGAATCGAAATGTCACGCTTAAAACGGGAGGCAAGGAAGCAAACGAAACAAAAGCTTCGAGCTCTGGAAGCGAATTTATTAAACCAAATTAAGGTAAGTAATTTCATTATTTCTTTTTTATGATATTAGATGTACGAATTAATTCTCGGCCTTTCTTAAATGAAAATTAATGTTTATGCAAGCGGATAGAAACAGTTTCTAGGACAACTCCCAACGTTGCAGGTAGTTCTGATTGGGTTTGGGTTTACTTCAATTCATTGTCTCTCAATTTTTTGGGTTGTTCTGGACGTTTCTCATCCTCGAGGTCAAAATTTCCATTTCGGAACTCCGAAACCACTTTTTACATGTTCTCTAAGATAGAGCATCTTCCTCTAATACTTCGCAAATCGTTTGTTTAGCCTTGGAGGTATTTTTTGAATTGAAATACAAAAAGCAAACAATGCCTAATGTGTTATTTTGTGGATGCTATCTTGTTTGCTACATTCTGTTTTCATAATCCGTTATGTTTGCATTATACAGCTCCAAACTTGACGGGCAAATGTTTCTATTTAAATTAGTGCTACAGTTGATTAAATATTAGGGCCGAAAATTAATTGGTACACCTAATACTCTGAAATTTGACACGCACGCGTTAAATGCGGTTTTTTTACGAACAGAAATCCGATACAACCATTCATGAAATGCGCAAGAAGCTGGAATCAAAAAAGGGAACAACTAAGGACAGTGATAAGTTAGCGATAGAGTCAAGATCGTTGGCAGATTTTAAAGTACCTGAGATTCCTCTAAAGAAGATACAAGATATATTTAAAAATAGTGACTTGTTAAGATCTAGATCAGAGTCTGATTTATTGTCTACAAAGAGACCAACGAAAGATCTTATAAAGACTATTAATATATTGCGAAGTGAGAACACTGAGATTCAATATGATAAATACAATTCGGAACAAATACCCAAGTCTTTTAGAAGCGTAAGGACTTTGGAGCAATTGAGTTCCGGTAAAATGGACACAGCAAATAGTGTTCAATCTGTCCTCGACGAATATATATCGGAACATATTGAATCTGAGAAACTCGGTTCGGTGTCGCCCATCTCGGACGATGTTCCTTCCGAAAAGAACTTCGCTTACGAACCCAAAATGTATGGCGACGAAATACAGGGTAGACATAGCGCGAGCGACGTAAAAACCAGCAGCATTTCGGAAGATATTAAAACGGAGACTAACGTGCCAATATCGGAGATGAACATACTTACACAGTCGGAAGAAAAACTAACTAAAAATGAAATCACGATTCAATCTACTTTAAAGGAATACAAATCGGACTTCGAAACGTTCTCCGAACAATCCCCGATAAAAAGTACTTCGCTGCAGACTGACATCGACAAAGTGCGAAGCTCGGAGCATTCTCATGTATCTTCGAAAAAATCGAAGGTCGAAAGTGTCAGTACGGAAATCAACACTGAACCTGCTAATGAAATTCTCGATTTTTCCAAAAAATTGGACTTCTTACGTTTAAATAATAAGAACTTGAACGAGGATATAAGCTCTCTTGAGAATGAGCTTAAAATACTGTCAGAAATGATGTCCCGCATTGCTAAGAAGCCGAACGATCAATCGAAGTACGAACTGCAAAATGATGAAAAGAGCACGTCGAAAGATATATCCGAGGTACTTCTGAAATCTGACAATAATGAAATCGATGATGCGACAATTACGAACGTCGAATCAAGTGGAAAGGAGGCTAGCCCTGATATTTCGCAATATTTGACGAACAGTGCGAAATTGAAGTCGGTGAACAATTTCAACGACAGTAAGAGCATAGCGGAAGAAGTTGATAGCGTTATGTCCGTCATAATGCCACCGGACGTAACGTCGCTTTCCAGATCGAACCAGGAAATAGATTACAAAGCAAGAAGTAAAGAGATCTTGAACGAGATTGAAAAATCAATTATATCGGAGCATATCAAGACTACTGAGAACGATTTGAATTCCTCGAATGTATTGAAAGAGAGCATTAAATCTAGCACGTACGAAAGAGATGAAGAAATGTCGAACGATGCTTCCGTCAAAACTGGAACGAAGTCTTTGTCTGAAATTTATGCGAAATCAACGCTACGTGAAAAGAGCGTAGATACAATAGAAAATGCGTCCGAAGTATATTTTTCGGATGAAGTAAATATTGAAGAAGATTTAGTTGACACGTACGATTCGGAGAGTCAGAAATTATTGAAAGCTAGATCTTCAAATCTATGTGACGTTCATCATCGCAGTTTAACGATAAATGATGCGATTACTGTACAAAATTCGGAGCATGATAATGATACAATCTCGAAGGAACTTTCTTATGCTGTCGCGAAACAAGCAACTGTTACGGAGTATGTTACTGATTTACTGAAAAAAGAGATTTCTCCGCAATATACAAGTTTGACTGAAAAAATTGAAAGCTTCCGAGAATCAGTGGATCATACAAAAAACGATAAACGCGAAACTGTGAGTGACGCATGCTCGGAGGCAAAAACCAATGATTTTGAGTATGGAAGTAATTTAATCGTACAGGAAGTACAATACAAAGAAACTGATGGAAATTTGTTGGATATAAAGGAGAAATCCATCGAAATTTCGGAAGGAAATGTATTTGACCAAGCTGCAAGTTTGATTAAGAAAGAGGAAGATGAGAGTCCATCGAGAATAATTTCCGTCGACAAAACTTCATTTGATAAAGACAATTGGACTAAGTCTGATTCGTTTGATATTCAGCAGGATGTTGCCACTTCAGAGTGGGAAAAGTCTCACAGTCAACATTCGAAATCACCTGAAAATGATTCAAACGAATTCTTAAATAGGAAAGATGGATCTCGCTCGATAGATGATTTCCAAAATCAACATCTTGAAGAAAATGCAGTCAGCGATATAGAAGATTTATCTCTATTTATACCGAAATGCGAATCCACAAACATTGATGCATACGGGATCAAATTTGATGAAACAGATATGCAAGATTCTTACATTGATAGAAACAATGACAAAATCGACGATATATTGGAGATAATTGCTAAAGACACAAATAGGGAACACAATCAAGAGGAAACTGTAGCAACTATAGAAACCGATGAATTCCAAAGAACGATTTATGAATCTGTAACTAAAATTCTGGATAAAGTAGAAAAGAGTATCGATAATAGTTCAATGAAAGAAAAAATTGAGAATCAGTCGGAAGTTAAAGAAGATAAAGAAGACGCAAAAACGGCACTCGAGGAAGTAGCATCAATTTCTGGAGATTTTAATTTACAAAATAAATTCCAGGAAGAAAATCGAATAAAGATTGATGATAAAGAAAATATTTCTTTGGGCGCTAACATCAAAGAAAACATAAATGAACGTGTTACAGTTACGGAGATTCACGGTGAACCTATTATGGACATTAGTCTCCACGTAGAAATTAAAGATGACGAAGACGCGTATCAAAGTGAAGCTAAATCGCAGGAAATTATAATAACAGAATTGGAATCGGACAGCGTAGAAGGTGATATTTTATCAGAACTTGAAGTTGATGCTAAAGTAGAACTGGCAGAAGACGAAATTGTAGAAACAGATGAACCTGAAGATAAATCTGAGTCCCCAGTAAATGTAATAGTGGAAAAATTCTTAGATCCTATACAGGAGCAAGATAGTTCTGATGGTGAGCAGCTTGATAATTTGGTGGAAGTAGCTGAAAGTGGATTGGACACTATAGAAAAGCAAGCTGAACATTCCATAGAGTCTGTTACCAAATCGGAGCTGATATCGCATGATAAGACAAATACACAAACCGACGAATTTTCAGAAAATGAAATAGAGCGTCAGGAGAGTAAAACTATTTCCGAAACTGCGGATAATTGCGAAACATTAGAGAATCCTGAATTAATTAAATCCAACGTAGCTGCTGATGGTGTAACTAAAATATTCAACGTTTTGAAAGATCCAGAGTATGAAGATATCTCGGAAGAAAGCCTCGAGGTATCGGAAATTTTCGATAAAAGTGAACATCAGAAGCCTGTCGCTGCACAGAAATCCTCTATTGTACCAGAAAAATATGAGGCGACGCAAAAATCGGAGGAAGTATTGAGAATTCTGGACGAAATCATCACACAAAAGTCTAAGAGTCCTGATTATAGCGATGAGCAATCCCGAAATGATAAGGAAAATTCAGAATGCAGTAAACAACCGCAAGCAGACATTTTTGATAAAAATGACATACTTTCGATAATAGAAGATACTAAATCTGTGGAAGATCATATAAAGAATGAACAATCTTCACCAATTAGTTTGGAAAATCAAACGTCTAAAACAATAGGAACCGAAGAAGAAAATCGGTCCATGCAAATTTTGGCTGGTTCAAATGAAGATGAAAGAGAAAAACGAGAACAAGATGCATCGTCCGAATCGAGCGAAGGCAGGGATACACCGAAAGGGGTGCCGGAAATCGAGATGGATTCCCCTCGAGATCCTAATGACTCGAGATTAGATATCGATGCGCTAAACGACGATTTGTTGAGTGCTGCTACTGTGGAGAATCAAAATGTAGATTCCAAGAATACATATCATGCTATTCCCATTGTTGCGACATCCGAGGACATAGAGGTCATGATAGACAAATTAAAAGGTACATTTTTTTTTATTTATACTTACAACATTCGATTTTATTGTCAAATTGAGGATAAACCACACGCAGTTTTTGTATAAGTTCGTTTGAATTTTATTCAAATATATCTTTAGGTATCTATTTTCCAATGTAATTGGTAATTTTGTAAATATCGTTCCAATTTTATCAAATTCTCAATATTCAATGTGTACGTGTAAATTTTTGGAACCAACGAAATTTTATCGCTGAATGAATATTTAAATGTGCTGATGAATAGATATTTAAAAGCGTAAATCTTATTAAGTGCAGCTGATGAATTTTTTACGTTGATTTTATTCTCTTGTTTATGTGATTCGGAGCATCGAGAACTACACTATACACATTTTGGTGACATACATTACAGAGACACGTTCTGACTTTTATAATGGCTGTGTATTCCTGTGCAAAGCATTGCCTCGTATAGCCATGTATTGTTTATTTTCAGAATAGCAAAGTCGAGATAATAATTACTTAAAGGTAATACAACGCGAAACCTTGAATGAAACGACTATTGACTTGTTCTCTTTTTTTCTGTACGAATCAGTGTCGCATGAAGTGCTTGACCTCTAATTATTCATTTCTGTATGCACAAGGAAAGCCTGTAAATATTATGCAACACAACACATAGTAAAATATTTTACCTTCTGTTTCCTCTGAGTACCTTCGAAAAAAAAGAAACTATCATCGTGTACAAATGTTCCTTGGAATGTTCGATTTCATCACAGCTTTATAATATTTTGATTAATGCATCAGAAGAATCTCTATTACCTATATTTCGGTTCTTTTATTTTAATCCTCCAAGCACTCGATCAAAGTAAACTGTGAATTGATAGTGTAATGTAAAAATTCGTGTCGCTTTTCCTGGGCAATTTATTTATAAATCATTCCGTATGCTTATATTATTTTTTATCTTTCTTTTTTATACAGCATCGTTGGAACAACCGGGCCTGGAAGTTCCGGAGTTCGAAGCAAAACTGCTTCGTATCGAGCAGCTGCAGATTGAATTAGAGGTAAAGACAATTCTTCAAGGCTTCCTTTGTTCGCAGTTTTCTTTAATACGAAATATTGATTATTATTATTAGACTACGGATGTTTATGCAAATAAATATTTTTATAGAAAATAGGTAGAACAATGAGACCTTAACAGAAATGTATGTCATGATTAGATGATTTCAAAAATACATTTCTTCGTCATTGAGGCACATGATGCAATGATTCTTTGCTTCATGTCCTCTGGAGTTGGTGGCTCTTGGTACACTTTGTTCTTCAATGTCCCAAGCAGGAAGAAGCTCGTCAGCTCCTTAAAATTAAAGTTAAAATATCTTCTAAACTAATCATTTTTCAACATACGTAGATCAATACTAGTTTATAGAAAATATCGAGCTACATCAAGTAATGTATTAAAAAGTATATGACTTCGTTTAAAAAAGTAGAAGTGACCTTTAAATCTCCGAAAATTGTCTAGCTCTAAAAAATTATTGCAGCCATATCATAGACCTTTCTATACTGAGCAACTTCAGACTAGAGATAATTAAGTGCTAATTTTTATCGAATCACCCTGTGTTTTGTTGAGGTAGGAGACCAAATAATAAATGCATACTCTAAATGAGATCTAACATTAGATGTACAGTAATTTTATAAGGTGAATGTCTCAATTTCTGCTCATTTAAACGTTCACTCGTTACGAAAAGGATATAAAAAATTTGTTTGAAGTAAAAATTTGCAAAGTAATTGATTAATACCTCGATAATGAATCAATTAATTCAAAAATATTTTTAAAAGATGTTATATGACGTTTAATTATTAATAATGGCTAATTCAATGTAGTACTTTAAATGTTCGTATTTCTGCTCACGACAAATAACTCACAAAAAAATCCAGAGTAAAATACTGTAAACGTTTTTAGTATTAAATACGATTTATTTCTACACACACTACATTCGGTCCGATTATCGAATCACAATGAAATTGCTGTTCTTTAGTCTAACCAGGAAGAATACGATCAGAACGAATAAGTTCCTTGTTCTAAAATTTGTTTCGTTGCTTACGCAGCACTTTCTTTCTAACAAACCTGTGGCATCACTCACATGAATGATCAAAGAACTTACAATTATTTTTTTACAATTATAGTACAAACGTAACATTTATAATAATAAGAAAAATACGAAGTGATTAGAAATCGAGACATGAGCAGAAATTGTGACATTTACCTTAGTGTGTATATTAACAAAATCCGCAGAGAAACACTTTATGAACCCTAAAGTTTTTAATACTGTATTGGTAACAGTCGAATAATGCTTAGAAAAATCTAATGTGGATGTGAACAATACACAAGGTCCTTTATTTAATTAACTTCAATCAGAGTAATGTGATTAAATTTTGTATAAATAAACAATCGGGTTCGTTTTACATGAAAATCTCATAACGTGGCATTTAGCAATGTTTAAGCTCGTTTTGTTTATGTTACACCAATTATAAAATCTGCTAAGATCAGATTGCAATTCAAGACAGTCTTTATATGCAGTTATTCTTTTATTCGTTACTAATATTTCGTTTGCTTTCGCAGATTAAGAAATTGGAAGCAGAAGAAGTATCATACTATGTTCGAGAGATACCCAACAAACCGCCACCTCCTTACACCCCGCCCGGCGGTGGTCGAAGAGTTTCAACGTCGCTAGTCTCGCCTTCCCCTCCGCCAGCCGTGATCCCTTCGAACATTGAGGAATTGACGGCGTTCACCGAGAAAGCCACGGCGATAATATTCCGAGCGAAGGAGACGGGCGAAGATATCATGAGCTTAGAGGCTCCTCCGGAGATCTACGAGTTAACCAAAGAAAACGATGAGACTGTGAAGAAGGATAGACGAATTTACAACACATTCCTCTTCGATTTGTGCAAGGAAACGATCGCCGAGGTTTACCAGGCCGAGTACGAAAAGCCGGGGCCGAGTTGGACGAAACCGAACGTGAAGACGAAACCCACGATGAAACTTCCGAAAACTATCGAAGAGCTGAACGAGTACGTCAACAAAGAGGTAGCCACGTTGTTTGGTTTCAAAACGAAGCTGCAGCGTGAAAACATGGTAATGCGCTGGAGCAGGAAACGAAGGGACAGGGTGGACGAATTGCTGGCTAGAGAGGCCCAAGCTGAAGAGGACGAGTGGACTAAATTCCATCACGACGAACTCGCGGTAAAAAATGGTCTTACTGTAGCTATATTGGATACTCTGATAATGGAAACTGTAAATGTGGTTAAAGTGGCGTACGCGAAGAAAAGAAAAGTAATGGTTTAGTTCTTTGTTTTCTTTCTTTTCTTTCTTTTTATAAGGCGATCGTGATGAAGATAGTAATGCGTGCAAATCACATCACGGAAAACGATATATATTATTTTGAAATTCCGTAAACTGGCCTCAACTGCCATATTTTTTTATGAATTTGCCGATTAATTAATTATATTATCTATAGGCTGGTTCCTATTTATTTCTTCGATCAATAGTTTGCTCTTAAATCAAAGAAAAGTATAAACGTTGGTTTCATTGTGACAGAATACAATGGGTTTACGAGGTCCATCTTGTGAGTTATAAAATAGTAGAAGGTAATTGTAGTCGATAGTTACGGACTCGATAATCAAAAGCCGTAAATTCGTTTCGAATTTTTGTTAAAGATAAGATCGTTCCTAGAACGAGAAGCACGAGTATATTACAATTTGTATTTCCATGTATCAAAATGTAACAACATAGTTAATATAAGGATCCTGTTAATATTTACTTTTAGGCAAAATGTATAGTTATCAGTCAAATAATTCTAAGCGTTTTGTTCGAGTATCTAAGTTAAGTATTATTATTTATATATAGTGTTCAAGTGTTTGGTCAAACTTTATCCGCGTATTTTACGTCTAAATTTCATAGTTGACATTTTGCATCAAGTATTTCAACTGAAAAATAAATTGTCTAGTATCCAGTCATTACTAAACTTTCTTCGCTAGAAATTTGCTAGAAATTTTCCATCGAAATGCGAGAATAACGTATGGCAAAACACTTTCGAAACATTCTGTATAATTCTATGTTCCTTGCGTGATTTTTTCTACATTCTATTACGAATCTGTAGATTTTAAGTTTATCCTTTGTACCGATATTTATGCTGTAAGTATTGCTAACGCTCTAACGCTTGGATAACATCATAGTTTTAGATTGCGCGATCGTTACTCGAACAAAAATGCTTCCCTCTTAGTTATTTCGCGTAACTAATAATTGCGTTTGTAGAAGTCGTCGGCTGTGGAACGTAGATAGTATATGTTCTTGTTAAGCCAATGTCGAACTTCATAGAGTTATGCTCAACTATTTCTAATGAAATTAACAAAATTTTAACCAAAAGACTGATACTTAGGGCCATTTCGATGTAAATCGCAGAGAGAAAAAGAAAAGAATTTCAAAGGGAACGTGATAAGTACGCGCCGTTATCAAACACGGCGATCAAAATTGATGTTAAAAAGCTCTGAAAGTTGACTGTCTCTGACTACGAGGCAATTTCGTATTTTCAACTGTAGTGCTTTTATTATCTAATGGCGGATACAGAAATGTAAAAAAAAAAACAAGGAACATTACCCAGCGTTTATGTTGTTAGTCGATGAGATGAACTTATAAATCGATTGCGTGTATTCTAATCGAACTCGGTTGGTAATACAGTGATTCGGTCCGGTTGGAACTTTACGTTTGCGGTTGTGAATTACAAAAATCCACGAAACGATAGGAGTGACATGTTACATTTGTACAAAAGGCGAAAGCGACGGAACGAACGGAATTTTCTAGCTTTAAATGTCATGCGCGACTGTTTGAAAGTATTGCATATTGCGCGGCGTGTTTCAGCGTTCGATCGAACTTCTCGCGCCCATCTCAAAAGCGTGCCGTGAACGTTCGTTTTTTAACGTGTGACTTCTAAACTTTTGTGCGATTCAGAAATGTACATACGATGATAACGCTCAAACATTTAGTGCGCAGATAAAGACCCGTAATTATCATTCTTTTAATGGTGATCTGTGTGTGCGTTTATCACAAAAAGGAACACGATTTTTCTTTCGTTCCCCCTGTTCAGATCCTCTTGTTCGTTTGCGGTCAGTTCGGGGAAAAAAGGAGACTGCATCCGTAGTTGTTATACACAAACATTGTTCACGTGCGTAGTGTTGAATATGTACTTAACTAAGGTATAATATATTTTATAATAAATTTTTTGAAAAATTACGCAGTCCAGTTACGTTTATATAAAATAGAATATAATATGTTTGTAGTAAAGTAAGGACTATACACTGAAATATTTATATTTCGAAATGATATATTAATATATAACTGCAACTCGCAAATTTTTCATTTTCTGTCTCATATCATGCTTTTTTCTAAAGGTTTATCACTATTTTTATCTTGTACTGAAAAGATATAACAGGAACAGCTGTTTTCAACTATTCCTTTTCTAAAAGTCAGATATAATTATATATGTATACAGGGTGTCCAGGCCAAAAGTCTGGAAACGGTCAAATATTTTGAAAACAGAACATTCTTGAGAACAATGTTTTAGGGTTTTAAAAATTCTATTCAACGGTCGTATCCATTTACAAGGTCACATCAAGGTCAACATGATTTTTTTAAATGGAATACCCCATTTTTATCATGCAGTTAAAGCTGCTGATGGTGAGACCTTTTCAAAACACTATCTGATGACCTATTTCTGTTGAAAATTTCCTGAGTGCTGAGCTTTAAATGCTTCGATGCCGCCAGCCTTACTATTGTTATTATCCATGGTGCACCGTGTGGAGGTTTCTGTATTAGACTTTGCACAATCATAGTCCTCACGCATGGGTTTATGAAGCGCAATTTTAGCATTAATACGCTTTGAGCATTTTTAATTCGTTAAATGTTCGAATTGTCTTCCGCCTGTTTCTTGACAAGTCTTGGCCGTTTCCAACAGAAATAGATCATGAGTTAGTGTTTTGAAAAGGTCTCATCGTCAGCTTTAACACTGCGCATGATAAAAAATGGGGTATTCCATTTAAAAAAATCATGTTGACCTTGACGTGACCTTGACTGCTCCCCTCTGAAGGTTAAAAAACGGATCCGATTGTTCAATAGTATTTTTGAAACCCTAAAATATTTTTCTCAAAAATATTCCGTTTTCAAAATATTTGACCGTTTCCAGACTTTTGGTACACCCTGTATATATATCCCCTGTATACAGATACAATAAGCGTGTTATTATAGTATAGTATATACTACTAATTCCATAATTATAATTATCTATGCATGCATACACATAAAATAAAACTGCATAAAACTGCATTTATTATATAATTTAAAACACTACTGAAATTATCGCTGAACTATTTAAAAAAATTCATGAAATCAATGCTAAAAATATCTTATTACAGCAGAAGTTCCAGTTTATTTATTAGCAATTTGAAATCATCGACTCGTAGCGGCAAAATAACAAAAGATCTGCTGCTCTATGTGCAAAATAACAAATTTATTCTTAATAAACACATGTAAGTTTTATATATCGATAAAAATGAAATCTATATTAATATTTTATGTTGAAATTTTATTCATAGTACTTTTAGACAAAGTGCTGATATAAAACTGATCATTTTTGATTTGTAAAAAGTTAACCTATATATTAGGTTATACACATTAGAAATTGTACTATTTTCAAACAATTTACTTTTACATTTCACTATTCTTTTAAATAAATGCATCGCTTAGATAATAAAATACAGCCTGTCGAATATATAAGGGAATACATATACTTTTAAACATATATTTTTACTACTAACTAATAATGGCAACCCTGTTAGCGGTAAATACGAATTATTTAATTTTTGTATTTCATCAAACTGATGAAACTCGTCATTTTATCTATTTACATATTATCATATTTCGATTTTTATTTCATTGTATTTATTTTCGCTTTACACAACGTCACAAATTTTTCATTTTTTCGTTTTTAAAATATATTTATGCAGCAAAATAATCGTTTCGTTTTCTTAATTTTATTTACAGCTTGTTAAAACCCGCTTTGTTTAGCAGTATGGCTGCAATAGATTTCACAACATTAAACGATGAAGACGTTAAACAATTTTTCGATTCCTTTGATACTGTACTTACTGATTGCGACGGTAAGTTTAATTCTATAAACGTTGCTGTTCAAAACACTAAAATAATCGTCGTGGGTTTCAGGTGTACTTTGGATGAATCTGAATCCTTTGCCGCATGCAGCAGACGTGATGAATTCTTTCCAATCTCTTGGCAGAAAAGTTTTCTACGTAACTAATAATAGTACAAAAACTAGAGAAGAATACGTAGAGAAATGTAAAGTATTAAAGTTTGAAGCGTCTAAGGAGAACATTTTGTGTACAGCAAACTTGTCTGCTTGCTATCTGCAAGACGCAGGTTTCGACAAGAAAGTATATATCATAGGATCGGAAGGTAAGAAATATATTTTTATTAGCAAGTTTCAATTAGATTTAATTTTACTATAAACGCAATATTTTCTATTGCAGCTATCGGAAAGGAGTTGAAAGAAATTGGAATTTCGCACACTGGTGTAGGCCCTGATGTAATTACAAAGAATTTCTCTTACACTTCGTTTGAAAAGGATCCTGATATAGGCGCAGTTATAGTTGGTTTCGACGAACACTTCAGCTACCCCAAGATGCTGAAAGCAGCTTCGTATTTAAGCGATCCCAATGTACATTTCATTGGAACAAACACAGACGAAAGATTTCCTGTTGCTAACAATATTATTATACCTGGTATTTATAATACGGTATTTTCTGTTTCCTTGTATGTATTCTGTTTAAATTCTAATGAAAGGAGTTTTTCTCAGGCACTGGAAGTTTAGTGAGATGCATAGAGAGCAGCGCAGAGAGGAAGGCTGTGATAATGGGTAAACCTGAACGTTATATAGCAAATATGCTGATAAAACGATTCAAAGTGAATCCTGAGCGTACATTAATGATCGGAGATCGATACAACACGGACATATTGTTGGGAACTCGTTGTGGGTTTAAAACACTGTTAGTCTTAACAGGAGTTACCACTTTGGAACATCTGAACAAGTGGAAACAGTCAGAGTGTTCAGAAGAGAAAGAATTCATTCCTGATTATTATATTGATGCTATCGGCGATCTGTTACCTCATTTAGAAAAATATAAAACTAGCTCTGTGAAGTCATAAGTAAATGATAGAATATTTTTTACGATAAAATTATTATAAAGTAAGACGTTAATGCCTCTGTTAAAATCAAGTTCTATGATTTTATAGGCACCGATGGATCTTCGCCGTTATTTTTTTGTTTCCTTAGAATTCAGTGACTTTTAACTATGAGAAATTCACGAAAGTAATAGTCCTGAATTGCCTTGAATACGAAAATGAAAATCCTAATTTCTGTATTTTTCAATAAATTTTTATTTGATGCACATAGTAAGTTTTAGCAATGCCGTTTTGCTTCTCAATCGAAAGTAAAATGACATAGTTTTATTTATTCTTAATGACATTATGTGAAAGGTTCATTTCCATGATTTAGAATTTAGAGATTACTTTCCTAGAAATAGTACTGTTTATCTTAAATTTAGTATCATTTTAATCAAAAGAACATCAACTATTTGTGTATGTAAATTTTATAATGATACGGAGTTTCAGAAAAATAACTATATATTGAAAACAAATGAATATACATAATATCCATATAAACAGACACACACACACACACACACATATATATACAGGGTGTTTCGCAATTCGTGGGAAATCTCCGAGATACAGGTACTAGACACAAAAATAATAAGAAAAGTTCTTATGCAATATTCTCGGAAATGGTTAGTTTATTAGTTACACGCGGTTTTACATTTCGTAAAATGCCGACGTAACACTGCTTTATCCCCTTTAAAGCCAGTGACCGCGCAGGCCCAGGCCTCTCTGGGCCTAAGTGGGCCCCGGTGACTCGCAACGTGTATCGGAATGAGATGTTTCTTCGAATGAAAAATCGCATATTTTGTAATTAAAAATTAAAATTATGACGAATGTAACACAGCTGATACTTTTCCACGATGCAGGGGCCCAAATCGCGGTCACTGACCTTACAGGGGATGAGCCTTTGCTTTGTGCCTTTACGAAATATAAAACTGCGTGTAACTAATAAACTAATCATTTCCGAGAATATTGCATAAGAACTTTTCTTATTATTTTCGTGTCTAGTACCTGTATCTCGGAGATTTCCCACGAATTGCGAAACACCCTGTATATTCGAGTCGTTTTTTTTTTCGAGATAGACGAACAATCAAAATGTCGCGATTACAGCGACATTTATCGCAAATAAAAAAAATGTTTGAAATAAAACCTACATATATTTTGTGGCGTGGAATCCGAATTTGCAATAAAAAGTAAGTGGTCCAATTTAAATTTTTAAAGTGACTGCCGACCCACCCCCCCCCAGGGGGTCGGGATGAAATTTTTGAACAGGATCAGGTGCCCCCCTCCAAACCATCAAACTTTTATTCGGGATGTTTTTTGATCCAATGCATATTTCTTAAGTTATCCGTGGTGGCGGATTAAAATAGGATATCCTCCCAATATATATATAGATGTTCCTTCCCAGACAGCACACGAGGCCGCAAAGGCGCCTTTTTCAGGGCGATTTTACGCCTGAACGTCTTACAACCTAATTTGGACGCCTTTAAGGCGCCTCATAACAAGGCACCTTAAAGGCGCCTAAAAAAGAAGACTAAAAAGCGCCTTTCCGGCGTTAATTCTGGGCGCCTTAAAGGCGCCTTGAAAAAGAAGACTGAAAGGCGCCTTTCCGGCGTTCATTCTGGGCGCCTCAAAGGCGCCTTTAAAAAGAAGACTGAAAGGCGCCTTCCCGGCCGTTCATTCTGGGCGCCTTAAAGGCGCCTTAAAAAAGAGACTGAAAGGCGCCTTTCCGGCGTTCATTCTGGGCGCCTTAAAGGCGCCTTTAAAAAGAAGACTGAAAGGCGCCTTTCCGGCCGTTCATTCTGGGCGCCTTAAAGGCGCCTTAAAAAAGAGACTGAAAGGCGCCTTTCGGGCGTTCATTCTGGGCGCCTTAAAGGCGCCTCTAAAAAGAAGACTGAAAGGCGCCTTTCCGGCGTTCATTCTGGCCGCCTTAAAGGCGCCTTTACAAAGAAGACTGAAAGGCGCCTTTCCGGCGTTAATTCTGGGCGCCTTAAAGGCGCCTTAAAAAAGAGACTGAAAGGCGCCTTTCCGGCGTTCATTCTGGGCGCCTCTAAAAAGAAGACTGAAAGGCGCCTTTCCGGCGTTCATTCTGGCCGCCTTTCAGGTGTTTATTGTGGTAGCTTATAAGGGAACACTAATACAATTTTTCCAAAAATTAGGTCATTTTCAGAAGTGATAGTATCTCTGCGAAAAAATTTTTTATACAAAATGCATGGTTTAAAGGGATACAGCAGTGCATTTAGTTTTTTTTTATAGGTGGAGGCGTTTTGGAGATTTGAAGTCATCAACGCTGTATTTATTGTTTTTATATCAAAATATGGAAGAATATATCGAATTCTGAATGTTCCTGATTTCTTTCAGAATTTTTCATCCAATAGTGTAAGAAAAATTGGGAAAAACTTGATTTTCTATTTTCACCCTTCACTACCCCCCAAGGAGAGATACAGCAGCAGGGTTAAAAATTGGTGAAAATGCTCCCGTTTGGATACGCTATCGAATGACTCGTTGCACACCGAATTTGGTTTAGGGACACTTATTTTGATCTCATCCGGCTATACCTTTCATCAAGATAATATAAAAGTCTCTTTTTTACTTTTAATTTTACTAAATCTTGCACATCTTCAAAATCTATACATTTTATTATACCTCAGATTCCTGAGGTATGATTCCTCATGATACCTCAGATTCCTCAGAGTCCTGAAAAAGTCGCCTTCGAGTCCTGAAAAAGTCGCCTTCGAGTCCTGAAAAAGTCGCCTTCGAGTTCTGAAAAAGTCGCCTTCGAGTCCTGAAAAAGTCGCCTTCGAGTCCTGAAAAAGGCGCCTTCGAGTCCTGAAAAAGTCGCCTTCGAGTCCTGAAAAAGTCGCCTTCGAGTTCTGAAAAAGTCGCCTTCGAGTCCTGAAAAAGTCGCCTTCGAGTCCTGAAAAAGGCGCCTTCGAGTCCTGAAAAAGGCGCCTTCGAGTCCTGAAAAAGTCGCCTTCGAGTCCTGAAAAAGGCGCCTTCCAGTCCTGAAAAAGTCGCCTTCGAGTCCTGAAAAAGGCGCCTTTAAGGCCGATAAAAGGCGCCGTCGAGTCCTGAAAAAGGCGCCTTAAAGGCGCTCAGTTTATTAACATAAGGCATTTAGGAGGCGCGAAAAAGGCGGAAAAGAGGCGTTCGCAGGCGCCTTTAAGGCGCCTTTTCGGCGGCTGAACGCCTGGTTGTAGGCGCCTTTAAGGCGCCTTTTCGGCACCTGTGTGCTGTCTGGGTTTAATGCGACGTCATATAGCAACAATGTTGATAAATAGAAAACTATTAAATTTCCCCGAATACGAATAATTGTCTAATTAGCGACAATTAATAATGGTAATAATAAATTACAACACGCAAATCGGGAAGTTCCTTGTATGGCCCGTAAAGAGTCACACACAAAATAAACATGAATAGCTATAGCAAGCTATAGGCACCACTACTTGCGAGCGAGCGTTAGCGAGCGAGCAACACTAACTCCACTCGCGAGCGAGCGAAGCGAGCGAGCAACAATAACTCCCTTCGCGAGCGAGCGAGCGAAGCGAGTGAGCGAGCTATAATAACCAGCTAGTTATGATATAAATTATCATGAATGATAAAAACTATTTTGTTTCCATTGAACTATCAGCGCAGAGCGTGTAATTATAAATAGTTATATTCATTGATAGTTGTGAATGAATAGGTTCAATTTGTATCACCCACTGATCTCAGTGGTATCACCTGTATTATGTAACATGCGCAGTCAGGGTCACGTTGTAAATGCGTGGCTATTGGTGGCTACCAGCCAGAGGTATGCTCCGTTTAAGTTTGTCTTTTCAGTCGAACAGTAGTGTATTGATAACATCCGTAGTGTGTGCACGACAAGAGTTGATTTGATTGTGATTTGGTATTTCGCATTGGTAAGAACTGTCAAAATGGCAACAAAACAGATAACATCGCTATCCAAAGAGGAATTCAAAAATTTCATAGACTCCATCGATGTTGTTTTATCGGATTGTGACGGTGAGTAATTAGCAATTATACAGCGTAAAATAAATGTTATTAATAGACTGCGGATGTTTTATGCATTTATGGCGATTTCAGATATGCCAAAATATTTAAGAATGTGCATATAGATGTAAAAATGCATGAAATATCGAAAATGAAATATATTTAGAATTTAGAAGATAAAAGACATTTTTGTTAATTTTGATTTTCCTTTGCTACGCCCTGAAAATTTGAATTTGCATAAACATCCGCATATTATTTTTATTATGTTATTTTCCTATTGCATTTTTATTATTAAAGTGTACAGAGTGATCCATGCAACTGAGATGATTCATATTTTTCGTGATTGCAAAATTAGATGACAGTGTTGCAAGAAGCTTATTGTGCATAGAACGTATTTAAAAAATTTGTATATATTTAATCAACGTACAGTGAATCATCACAGTCAAAATCCTACGCCGTATAATTAACTTCACTCAATTTTCGCTAAAACTCAATCTGTATGAAAATGACAGCTTTGTAAGTAATACACATTATAATATTTAGTTATGTTCCTTTTTACTTTTATGGTAAAAAGGAAACCGAATTTTATCAAATGTTTGAAGTAAAATCAATAATTGTACGGACATGTACAAATACAGCTCATAACCAAAATCGTACACTTACAAAACTGCTCGATAAATTGTTCATATTTTCAGTTTTTTAACTTTCAACGAACGATTATTATAGACTTTTGCATGCTGAATACGAATGTGCAAACCGTTTTTTCATAGTGCTCATAGCTTTTGAGAAACCAAAAAGTGCAAGGTTTTAACTTTTGAGAGGTTTTGTGCTTTTACAATATTAGCTATTCGGTTTTTTTCTGAAACGAAACCATTTTATGGACTTTCCTGAATAAAATGGTATCAATTGTTATTGCACAATTGACATAAAAATATGTTTAAATAGCAATGAAAGGGAAAAGGATGTCGAGAACGCAACAATCTTTGCTGACATTTCTCATTTTATTTCAAAAACTAAGAGTGTAGAAGAAAATCTAACCATGACACAGGATGCAGCAAACATTTCTGTTAAGGAAAACATCAAGGAAAACTACAAAACCATATTTTGCATAAACTTAGGAGTCCAACAATTTGATACAATATGCGGCAACGGAACTACTAAACGTCCACGAGCGCAAGACGATCATTGATGTTGGCACTACTGTCGTTAGGTAGATTTCTAGTTTACCATAGGAAGCTTATACGTTAACTTCTCAACTAATTTTCTATTGATTACCAATGTTAATTGATCTTTAAACTTTACACTTACATTATTTACAACCTTCTACATCGACAAAATCAGTTACTGTTTTGGTATTGCACATATCCTAAAGTTTAGGCACCGACTAGATAATTTGAGACATCACTGGTAATGTTGGCGATGACACTAAAATGGTAATGGGGTGCTAGCACCCCAAAAATCAGGGACAGAAAAGTGCATGGGATGTTAGGTCTATTATTATCTAGTCGGTAGTTTAAGTAACCGATTTTATCGATGTAAAAGATTGTAAGTAATGTAAGTGTAAAGTTTAAAGATCAATTAACATTGGTAATCAATAGAAAATTAGTTGAAAAGTTAACGTATTAGCTTCCTATGGTAAACTAGAAATCTACCTAACAACAGTAGTGCTCAACATCAATGATCGTCTTGCGGCTTGCGCTCGTGGAAGTTTAGCAGTTCCGTTGCCGCATATTGTATCAAATTGTTGGGCTCCTAAGTTTATGCAAAATATGGTTTTGTAGCTTTCCTTGATGTTTTCCTTAACAGAAATGTTTGCTGCATCCTGTGTTATGGTTAGATTTTCTTCTACACTCTTAGTTGTTGAAATAAAATGAGAAATGTCAGCAAAGATTGTTGCGTTCTCGACATCCTTTTCCCTTTCATTGCTATTTAAACATATTTTTATGTCAATTGTGCAATAATAATTGATACCATTTTATTCAGGAAAGCCCATAGAATGGTTTCGTTTCAGAAAAAGCCGAATAGCTAATATTGTAAAAGCACAAAACCTCTCTAAAGTTAAAACCTTGCACTTTTTGGTTTCTCAAAAGCTATGAGCACTATGAAAAAACGGTTTGCACATTCGTATTCAGCATGCAAAAGTCTATAATAATCGTTTGTTGAAAGTTAAAAAACTGAAAATATGAACAATTTATCGAGCAGTTTTGTAAGTGTACGATTGTGGTTATGAACTGTATTTCGTACATACATGTTCGTTTAATTATTGATTTTACTTCAAATGTTTGATAAAATTCGATTTTCTTTTTTACATAATTGTAAAAAGGAACATAGATGAATATTATAATGTGTATTACAAAGCTGTCACGTTCATACAGATTGATGCTTAGCGAAAATTAGGTGAGGTTTATACGGCGTACGATTTTGACTGAGAGTCACTGTAACTTTTGAAAAAAAAAATATGATTCTGGAAAAGTAATCTTCCTTGAACTATTCACCTCTTGCCTTCAACATTTTCTTTTCATTGCAACTAACAAACAAGCATCAGTTGTCCCACTTGTGTGTATCAGACTGTGCAATAAATAAAACATAAATTTTAATGGGCTATTAAATCTATGTATAATGCTATAAATAGTGTTTTAATCTCAGTAACCCTTAGGAGTTCTGTGGAGGGAAACAGAAGTGATAGAGGGTTCGCCTGAAGCGGTGAATAAAATCAAACAGCTGGGTAAAAAGTTTTTTTACATAACGAATAACAATACAAAAACCAGACCTGAGTTTGTAGAAAAATGTAAACGTCTGAAATACGAAGCTACGTTGGTAAATAAAATTGATACTTTATTGTTTATTCCATTTTAAATTACGACATTCATTCTCTAAACTACTTGAACTTTGGTTTTAGGAGGAGATAGTGTGCACTTCGTTCCTAGCCGCAGTGTATCTTAAAGACAAAAAATTTGACAAAATAGCATACGTGGTCGGTAGCGAAGGTATCATTAAGGAACTTGAAGCACAGGGTATAAAACACTGCGGCGTAGGAGTAAGTAATTAAGATAGAAATTACACAATTAATTTTCAAGTTTTAACGTGAATTGAGTTTAAATATATTTGTGTATTGTTGTTTCAGCCTGACAATATAAATGGCGATGAATTAGAATTAGTAACAAATTTTAAACCAGACCCAGAAATAGGAGCAGTCGTTGTAGGCTTCGATAAGCACTTCAGTTTTCCTAAACTTGTGAAGGCTGCTACTTATTTGAAAGATCCGAATATTCACTTCTTGGGGACAAACTGTGATACAGAAAGGCCTTCCCCAAACGAAAATAGATTTCCAGGTTGAAAGACACTTATAAACGATTCTTTTTATAAATTATGATAGGCTTATATATGTATATTCACCAATATTTTGTAATGCAGGAACTGGTTGCTTCGTAAAAACTATAGAAGCAGCGGCTAACAGATCAGCAGTGATGCTTGGAAAGCCAGAACCTTTCCTGATCGAATACATAACGAAGAAATACGGCTTAAATCCTCAAAGGACACTTATGATTGGTGATAAGTAAATATCGTTGCTTGCCGTAATAATTAGTTATAATATTTAAAAGATTTCGTTCAATAGCGTTATTCTATTTCAGTTTTAGCACCGATATTCTTCTTGGGAAACGTTGCGGATTCAAAACTCTTCTAGTATTGACGGGCATCACGTCCAAAAGCGATGTGGACGCTTTGAACGCGAATTCGAAAGACTCGGTAATTCCAGATTATTATGCAGATCAGTTAAGCGATATATTAAAAATGACTGAATCTTGATAATTTTATCAAGATCAGAAACATTAGAGCACAATTCTATGTAAAGAAATTTTATTTATGTGAGTAGACAGATCTTATACATTGTATAGAAATATATCTACCGATTAGTTTTGTCTTCTTCCAATTGTATTATCCTTGATTTATTATTTATATCGCTGTTCGTTAATTATATTTTTAATCTGACGATTGACGATTAAGTTATAAAAATACAAGTTCCGTGCAGCAATTGGTTCATTATGCAATTCTCGTTCGATTGTGTCACAGTATTACGTAAAATATTTGTTCCTGAACAGATGCACGGATGAATATTGAAATATCAATATTTAAATAAATATTTTAGAAACGAAATATGTAATATATTTCTGAAGGTATTCGCTGTTTCTTAATTTCTATTTAACTCTTGAATTATTATATATATTTCTGTTCGTTAATTATATTTTCGATCCGACGATTCACGACGAAGTTATAAGAATACAAGTTCCGTGCAGCAATTGATTCATTATACAATTCTCGTTCGATTGTGTCACAGTATTACATAAATGATGTGCTCCTGCATTGATACACGGATTAATATTGAAATGTTGATATTTAAATAGATAGTTTAGAAACGAAATATATGTACATAATATATTTTTGAAGATTGTTTGATGTTTATTAATTTCTATTTTTATAATTACATCTAAACAATTGCAAACGTTTGCCAAAGAATAACAATGTGTAAAGCTTTATAGTCAATAAACAGAGTGATTTATTTATTTTGAAAGACTTATTGTATGTGTAAATGTAATTAGTATTGTAATAACTGCATGCGTTATATGTGTAACATATCTTAATTGTGTAAACTGTGATCTACAATTACGTACAACTTATTGTTAGCAACGCCAAATATGATTCGTGTTGTTATCTATGGATACATGTATGTGATGATAATAATAATAAATGTTACGAGAATTAAAATTAAAGACCCCTAATCGTTCTCTCCGTCCAACAGATTGTTCGGTTGGTTTTTATTTTCATATTACCCTCTTTCTATATCATGCGTTATTCATTCTCTCTCTCTCTCTCTCCTTTCTTTTATCTTTCCACTCCCAAATTATTACGTCCAGAAAATAATCGAAGAAATAAAAAAATTTCCAGGTGTTGTTTTCATTTTATTACGGTTTATTGTGTTTACTCTTCAATATTTTACAATTTCATGATTCCATATTTCTGCGACGCGACGAAGAGTTATAAATACTTTTATCTTGAAGTATACATATATGTATATATTTTTAAGTACAGTGAAACTTCGATTAACCGATTTGAAATCGAAGTCAAACCTGTAGCATTTCTTTTATATCGAATTGTTTTATTTTTAGTATACCATTGTTAAATAAAATTGATATTGCTAGCGTATGGAATAATTGAGACTCAGCATAACAAAAACAGAAAATGTTTGAGAGCCGAATAATCGAGGTTCTACTGTATTAATCTACCTTCTTGTAATTTTAGTCTATATTTAGCAATTTGTCTCTGAACCATCGTACTTCTGCGATTCGAAGAATCGAAACAACACCTACTCCCTATGTCTTCGTTTACACCGTCTCTAATTACACCATTTATGTCAATAATTTGACTCAGGTGCAGTCGCGATTGCTTGCTACCATGATCGACATTTGTTCCTATCGTCATGGAACGTAGCGTAGACTGGAAGTATTTCGTATTATTCATTCTATTTCTATTGATCTTGAAAGTATGCTCGCAAGATCCTAACCAAAGAAGTGAGTATTGTTACACCGAAAGAGTCACGTGCTTGTTCCTAAAATGTGTTCTAATTAAAAATAGGTCATAACAGTGTTAACAGTCAGAGAGCGTGTGCATATGTACAGTGTGAAAACAGCGATACCTGTGTGCACCGAAAGTTTCGATGCAGAGATTCCTCGTGCCCTAGCATGCTTTATTGCGCTAAATCTCGAACAGGTGAGGAGTTTCAACAATTTATATGAGCAAACGAGATTATTTTTTCTTAGAGGTAAAGAAGAATTCAAAAATTTATATTTCTAAGAATTGTTGAGAGGTCCTTCCACGTGCGATACAGTACGCTGCAGTAGTGGATACTTGTGTATGCAGAAGGTTCGTGGATGTCGTTGGGACGAAAGTAAGCATTCAATAAATTTAATTCCTTGTTTATAATCTTGAAGTTTTTTTTCTATATGTATAATTACGAAAAAGAAACAATGGGAAAGCAACGGAAATAATTTTTTAAGACACATGTAAACTTGAAATGAATATTGGGCTTCAACGAAGTAAGAGAAGAAATAGGAAAGCGGAAAAGCCATAGAGACCCATGGGTTCTCTCAGGTCCGCGTTTACCATGAGGCCCATTTTTATGGAGCCACATTGTGAAGCGTTTGCCGTTTGCTTCGCACAAACGAAATGAAGAATAGTCTATTTATATTTAAAATGTTTATTATTGAGTATCAAATATTCAATTTCGAACATTCGAAATCTCGATATTCACAACTTGAAATTTTCAAATCTTCAATTTTAACTTTTAAAATTTTTGAATTATTAACTTCAGCTTTTAAAATCTTCAACTTCAAAAAACCACAACTTCAATTTTTTTAAATTTTCCACTCAATACACTCAAGTACCCAAAATTTAACTCTAAAACTCTTTAAATCTCTAAATTGAAAGCTTACAAATTTTTGAAATTTCCATCTTTAACTCTTCAGATGTTCAAATTGCTATTTTGGGCCTCTTAATTATATGTTACGCCTAGGGCCCCTAAAAGTATAAATGCAGTCCTGGATTCTTTTATACAGTTTCTTCAGATAAGAATAAAATCATTGAGACAGACAAGAAACAAATAATATTGAGAGATGATAGACAAAAGTTGACAAGGTGTAGAACACATAAAAATCGACCACAATATTTGTTTTTGCCTTCTGTCCGAATAAAATTAATGGAACGAAATTCCGAACAATTTGATCGATAAGTAAAAACTACATGCGTTCATATTTTTTATCATTTTGTTTTTATGATCTTTCAAGAACATTGATTAGAATACTTTATCAGTAAGGTTTCAAGATAATTATAGGAGTTTGTTCACGTTGAAATATTAATTAGATTTTAGAGAATTGATAAGAAACTGTTGAAAGAAGTTAGAGCCTCTTATTCTGGATACGCGTCACTAATTCTCTTCCTGTTTGTAACTTCTCTATCACGGGCCGTGTCAAGTTTCTGTTTACACCCGTTCCTCTCGACTCACGATTCACATTGGTTTGTTATCGTCAGAATGTAAACAACAGATCGCGAGATGCGTGTCTCGAAAGGAATATTACGAGGGTCCTGCGTCTTGTGCCGGATTCAAGTGCGCCCAAGGCAGTCAGTGCATCCTTCGTGAATCGTTTTGCAAAACTCCCCCCTGTAAATTATTGAGAAGCTGCTCCAAACACAAAGGTCGATTATATAACTCTTCTATTTCTCAAGATTTTCATAAATGTTAAACGAAATTAGGGTTGCCACCTTTTTTGGGAGGAAAAATGCAACAGCCCTTTTTTTTAAAATGGAAACCTACGTTTTTTGTGTTCTACAAAAAAACTGTATGCCTTAAACTTATTCGCTAAGAAGTTATCGCAGCTAAAAATTTACTGCATTCCTTCGGTCTGTCGGCAACACTTGAGTAGATTTGAGTGAATTTTTTTAAAAATGGGGCTGTTGCATTTTTTTATGCACCGATGCACAAAAGTCCATAATGTTATTTGCATATTATGCACCGTCCGATACCATTTAACTTTGCCTTATGACATTATTTTCTACGTCAAAGCGTTTTAAAGATATAGCTCGTCTTCGTTGTGTGGCACACCTCATGTATAGTTAAGTATAGTACAATTTACCGAAATATAGTACAATACTATACAGAGTGTTTCGCTTAAAACAGGCCTCTTACGTATTTTTTATATCTCGTTAAATCCAAAAAATGTTTGCAATGAAAATCAAATGGTTCAATAGACGATTCAACTGTAAAATTGTTTTTTATAAGTGCCATTTTTTTTATGTTTTTGTCCAGATAAACTGTATATTTTTAGGTGGCCTATTTTAAGCAAAACACCCTGTATAATATATGTAGTATGGGTGGCAACTCTAAACGAAACCGTTTAGTTTATCTATTTTTTTTTTTTTTGCATTCCCGAATATAACCGATAAGATTTGTTTCGCAGACGTCCGTGTTTGGTTTAATAAATGCCGAAGCCTCGGTTGTCCCTCGGAATTCGAGTGTTTTTTAAGAAGGCCTGAACATATTTGTTCAGATCCACCATGCAAACACACGCCGGATTGTATTGCGATGACAGGTAATTAATATCATCGAAACGAATTTCTCATTTTGCCACTTGAACAATTTTTTACTATAGGGTCGTCGTTATTTTGGTTTTTATGATTCTATTAAAAAAAAAAAAAAAATGCGAGTCGTTGACACATTAATTGTTACTGACCTCGGAAAGATATTTCTTAAACACAAATCTGTTACTAACAACAAAATATACTGTGCTGTTCTCAGCGCAACATAACAAAATTGATAAGTTAATAAAAAGCCCAGAATTGCATAGTAACCATATTGGCGTAATTAGGTAGGGGTCAGCATAGGCCTTTTCCACTTCAGAAATTATGTATAAATACTTTAGTGATACCATACAGGACCATATAGTACATATACAGGATGTCCCTAGCCCTAGCGAATAATGAACAGTGCGTTATTTCCTAACGTATTTGATATACGAAAAAATTGTTTATGTTATGTATTAAATAACAGCACAAATACTAAATATTTTAGCAGAAAAAAGCGAAAATTAAAACTTATATCAATTTACATATAGAAATCTCAACTTAATTTTTCTACTGTTCCTTTTTCTTTTATAAAATTCTGTTTATTCTTTTACTTTTTACCTTAAATTGTTGTTTATTTAGTATACTTTTTGCGTTACTGTTAAATAAATACATGTATAAATAATCATTTTAAAATGTGCGTATAACTCTATTTTATTTACTCCCAGAAAAAAATTCTAGTTACGCCAATGATAGTAACGTATACCATTACTTTTTCTCTTTTTTGATAAGTTTCTATTTTTTAATAATAATAACCATATACATAGAAGGCGAAGTTATAAACGAACATTGTCGAGGATGGATATGTCCACGAACCGAGACGTGTTTCGCGGAAATTATAGGATCATGTGAAGCAGACAATTGTAACGTTAATAGGACCTGTCAGAAAGATCACACGGTAATAACAAATAACACTTCATCTTTGTCAAGAAGATCTCCAAACAATGACGAGCACACCGTATCTACTGAAACTGTCACCAAGGTATTTCATCTAGCAAAAATTTATTGCGACAAAAATGTTTACCGAAATTTGCACCAAAGTTAATACACTTTTACATTTAATTGGAACGACGATATTATTATAATAAATTTTCATTCCGGAGATATCTTCGAACGTGACTCAAACCATCGAAGAAACGACGTAAGTATCGCACTTTAGTGCCCATTTCAGTACGATTTCTTTCCTTACAATATTAATTTCCAAATATTTTGAAGCGCAATCAACGAAGCGATACCAATTAACAAAACTTGTTTGTTTGGATGCGGAATGGAGAACAAAGCTTCGCAATTATGGTTGGATGGTTCAAGCTCGAACGCCGAATTGAACGCTATTCAGTTCCGGTGGAAAAACATACACGAACCAAAGAACTTTAAGGTACGACGATGAACTTTCATAATAGAAACTTTCTACAGTAAAATCTGCTTAAACCTAGGCAGTTTTCTTTTTATACGCCTAGGCTAATGCCTCCAACTACTACTTTTTGTCGACTTGGACCGTGGGAACTTTCTCGGCCGCGAGCTCGACTCCCGAAACAATGGGCTATAAAAGACAAGGATAGCACTAGGCATTTAAAAATGCTCGTGACTGATTTTCACCTTTTTCCATCGAATTTTCGCGAGAGTGACGCCAATCGATTCCTTATACTCGACCGATTAAAAAAATATCAAACACGACATAATTCGGTCCATAATTAACGAAATAACGAAACAAATTAATTTTCACGCTTCAATTCTAACTTCGCTAAAAATAGTCCGATTTACATGAAATTTTGTTATTTTAATCGGGAGAACGCTTAGAATCCAATGGTGAAACTTCTGTATCGATACGACAACGGATAAGATCGCGGAAACTGAGAAAAATTGACTCAGCGCTCGAGCGACCCTAGCCACGCGCGTAATCCGATGCCGTCGCTTGGAGAATATCAAAGAATACCGCGTAGTCAGGTATGAAATATTTCCTCCCTGAATTTTCATCGGTTACTAATTATTGTCGAATGTTTATAAAAATGATACCACATACTTTCTTACATTTTTCCGATGAAAATTAGTCGAAATACGACATAAATCGGACTATTTTTAGCGAAGTTAGAGTTGAAGCGTGAAAATTAATTTGTTTCGTTATTTCGTTAACTATGGACCGAATTATGTCGTGTTTGGTATTTTTTTAATCGGTCGAGTATAAAGAATCGATTGGCGTCACTATCGTGAAAATTAGATGGAAAAAGGTGAAAATCAGTTACGAGCATTTTTAAATGCCTTGTCTATTATGGCCCCATTGTTTCGGGACTCGAGCGTCCAAACACATAAAAACCAGTCAAGCGAGAAATCGGAAGTGCGAGATTCACTTCCCACTTCGTTTGTCTTGAAATACGGACCCGATTGTCTGAAGCTTATGCGGAATGTACTGTATAAACTATGTACGTACAGATTGGCAACAAATTGGCAGCAAAACCTGTTTACAAATCCATAGCCATCTGTTTCCGCATTAGGCTGCCAATTTGCAAACAGGGTCTGTATTAGCAGATCGGGAAGCAGATTGGCGTCAGAAATCGAGTAGATCATGTCAGCAGAACCTGCTGTCAGACTTGTCAGCAGTAGAGATGGGGAAAAACGTAACTAACTTACTTAGCTAGTTACTTTAAAAAATTATTCAACCATACTTATTAGAAAATTAACTATTTACTCAAAAAATTAGAAAATTCAAATACTGCAACACGCACCAAAAAAACTGTTAGAATCTGGAACTCAGGAATTCAGGGTGATTCACAAGAAATAGAACACCTAAATATCTCTGTTAGACTTGAAGATAGAAGAAAATGTTAGAGAGAAAAGTTGTATTGTTTAAGGAGGCACATATGGTGATATAAAAAAGTTGTCTGATTGTTGTCGTTTTCAAGGTCTTTTGAAGGTGATCGATGATTTTTAAACAGCACCATATATTTTTAACTTCATGGTGTTGTAGCTGGTGTCAAGACGAGTACAACGATGTGCTACACTATGACCTTCAAATGACTTTGAACTAAGAAATTCATAATAAAGCAATGATAACTTCAAAATGTTCAATCATTTTATTTAAATTAAATTAAATGTTCAAAATAATGACCTTGAGTAGTAATGAAAGCATTTGAACGTCCTGCGAGGCAATGTCTCGGATTGTTTAAGTCTTTGTAATTTTGACACTCTGTGAATAACATGTTGTGAAAAAGTTTGCAAATCTTGCAAACTTGCAAGTTTGCATTTTTAAACGCATCAAATATTCATATCTTTTATGATGCGCTTAGTTTTATGACCGAAGTGAGGAAAAAAAATGCCACAGGCTGAGGAAGAGTACTTAACACTTAACGGCTTGTTGGCTAACTGCATCTTGAAGCGATAAATGTTACCGATTAAAAATTCTAATTTTCTATTCCTCGGTTAAACCGTCGTAAAAGTGACAACGACGCAATTGTGAAGCATTACCGACGAAGATTATGAATACAATTATGTTTCGATATTACGAATAAAATCTCAGGAATCTGCGAATACCATTTTCAAAAGGACTAAACGAAAGATAAAAGTTTTTTGTATCTTATTGTTCTCAGTTTCCAAGTAGCGGTTCTTTGTATCGAACAGTACCTGCGGCAAACAAATAAACTACGGACGATATTCTACGTTCGTTTACGAAGCATGCTTAGCATGGACAGTAGGGTGGAACGAAAAAAACAAGTTTTGATTTTTAATTTGTAATAGCGCGGAAAAGTTGCTTTTTGGTGTAGACAAGATAAAAAAAAAATATGAAAAATATTGGAGCACGTCTTGAGGTGCCGCAAGAGCGGTAAAGTTTTATAAAAACACACTTTTTGCAATTTTTTCAAAGATTTTTACATGTCTTGATTATGCAATAAAAAGTTTCAAATAGGTGTTTTATATGTACGAGAAAACCATAAAAAATAATTTATCAAAGTTTATAATTTTTTAATTTTAAAAATTTTTTTACAAATTTTAAGCTCTGCGGCACCTCAAGATTTTGTAGTATAGCAACCAAATTTTTTTTCTTCTTTTTGAACCTAAAAGGCAACTTTTCCCCACTATTACAAAACTAAAAAAAAAAAATTTTCGTTCCACCCTAATGGACAGTACATACTGTAAAGTCGAGAATCCACCAGAAAGCTAAGCTAAGATATGCTATGCTATGCTATGTTTAAAAAAAATTAGCTTCAACACATTTTGATGGATCCGTTTCCACCAAGAGCTAAGCTAAGTTGATAAAAATGTATTGTTTAAACATAGCACAGCATAGCATAGCTTAGCTTAGCTTTCTGGTGGATTCCCGGCTTAATCGAAAGTACAATTACAAAACGATGCATGTACATATATTAGAATGGCTCTTATTTACTTTTGATGAACATTTTTTTCAAGATTTTTTCTGCAGCATCCTTCCGAATAGTTCCGAATAGTTAGTAATTAATAAAAGAAAATTTGTGTAAAGTTTGAACCTAAGGATCGGATTATTGGATAAGGGGAAAACGTTCCCTTGGGCCCTTGTAGATTAAAATTATTATTTTAACCCATTAACTGCTGTTGGTTGCATAAACGCAATATTCAAATCTGATCTGTTTAACATTTTTTTTTCATATAATAAAAAAAACTTAGCAGGTATTTAAAAAAAAGCAACTTTGTGAGTATTAAAATAATAACTTTAATCTTCAAGGGCCCAGATAGGCACGTGTTCCCCTTATCCAATTAGGTTCAAACATCGAACATAATTTTTTTTTATTAATGCGAACTATTCTAGGGGGTGCCGTGGAAAAAATTTGAAAGTCGAAAATAAGAGCCACCTTAATGTACACATGAACTTGTCTTTACAGAACACATCTCCATACGAAGATCGGTATGCACAAGAGATCGATTCCATTCCGGGAGAAAAGAATTTTACCAACACGGTAGACGAACTCCCACTAAATAAAATTTTACTACCACCATACACAACTTTAGAGGCGATTCTTTTAAATAGTTTAGCAGAATCCAATAACATTCCATTTTTGGATTTCGTTCTGAGATGCTTTCTTCAAAAACGGGACCAATCTCTACTTTCCGACTTACTGAAAATTAAAGACAATCGTAAATATTCTCATTACGTACCTCCTGCTGAAAATACTGAAGGTCCAGGAAATTTCCATGGCATGAATTACAATCCCAGTATTTACCATGGTTCAGAGCAATATGACGTACTTCCAGAAAATGAAGTAGCCGAGGTGCAAGCAATTTTGAAGGTATGAATACGAATTAAATAATGTATTGTTGATATCATTTGACAATTATTTTTTAAGAACAAGATTTTTGTAGAGATTATGAATCTTAATTTTATTTTTTTGGAACAAGAAAATCAAAAGTTTAAGATTGTTTGTTCAGGATATTTCAGAAATCTTACAGAACTCGTCGTCTACCGAAATTGATGAACCGTCTTTGTGGACTGAATCAAACGAAAATTTAGGAAGCGAAGCGTTGTATCGAAAAATGAATTTTATTGAACATTATGACGACGCTTTTGAAAATGAAGCTTTATCTTATAAAATGAACAATCACGACGACGAATCTAATTTGTTAAGAAAATTGATTAATGCTTTATTACTTACCTCGACGGAGAATACTAATCGAAATTTCAACAAAAACGAAGAAAATCGTCAAGATGTAAGTTTCGTCAAACGTTAAGTATTTCTTATTTAAAATCTGTACTTCGGCAAAAAATTGCAAAGCAAACGAGATTAACCGGTTTCTTAATATTTTTTAACAGGAAAAGGATTTATGGACACCTGAACTCATTTATGGAGACGAAGACTCGACGTTTCGATCATTTTATAATATATTAAATAATGAGGAAAAAAATCAAATTGAAAAGAACCATTCGGAATTTGAGGAAAATATGGAACGTGAATTTCCTTTTTATTATAAAAAATAGAGTTAAAATAATATAAACATTTTATAAAACACAACTGTTATTTAAAGTATTTATATAGCAGCTTTGTACTTTAAAAAATGCATAAAATATATCTGCAATTTTCACAATAAATACAGAAGGTTACATTGAAAAAAACCAATAGAGACGTGAAGAAAATATGAAACATAAATTTCCTTTGTATTACTAAAAATAAAGCGAGAAGACAAACATTTTAGCAGGAACTAATTTTCGTAAAATGCATAAAAAAAATTAAATCTTATAATACCTAATATGTATTGGTTTACGAATATATCTCGATAAAAGAGCAAATACGCCGAAGCGTTATAAAAATAAAAAATCATGACAAGAAAAACAATCGTTTGAACACCTCGAATAATCAATCTTCTGAAGTCGAAAGAATCTCTCGAAGTCTTGACCAATTCAGACATTTGTCTCATTTACTCGGTTATTATGGTTGCAGACACCTCAGACTCCTGAGACTCCTCGGAGGCAAAGTTATCCTTTAATTCTGGAATAGGTTGGGCAGCAAGTGCAACAGATATCTCGTTCTCGATTACCTCCATAATTTTATCAGCAATGGCGGCTAATTTGTCGAGTTCCATGTTGTTAATCATTGTTAATAATTCCTGCACATGTTTCGGTAGCTTCAACGACCACGATGATTTTAAGAGATATTCGCCGATATCTTTATCCCATAGTTCACGCATATCCCGTAACAATTCAGATGGCTTATTATTCTGAAGTTCCATTAGCGCGCACGACTCTCTAAATCTCTTCTGCTTTATTCTCGTACATTCCTGAATAAGTTTATTTTTCAAAGTGTCGTAGGAACTACAATTTGGCGGCTTGTTCACAATATCTGCGACGATTTTCATTGTTTCTTCGTCCAACGTGCGTAGAAGAGCCGTATATTTGGCTTGGCCGGATTTAATATTGCATAATTCAAATTCACATTCGAATTTAGTGAACCATAAATTGGGAGCGTCCTTCCAAAATGTTGGCAGTTGGAGGCTCTTAATTGCTTCTTTTTCCGCATCGGTAGGATTTGACATGGTTGAAGGATTTCCGAAGTGACTTATGCGTTTCTGGTTTTCGGGCACTGCGTACCACATTGCTGTGGCGTGATTAGTAACGTAGAACACGTAGTACAATTTTACACGTTAGTTAATCGCACTCACACAATTTTGAAAGGGATTCTTGTAACAAGTGGTCACTTGATAAGTATAATTGTCCGTTTAACTTGGCGAGTGCGCACTGATATCGACACAGATCGAAGAGTCACACGGTCACGCTACTGAAGAAGTGTTCTATGAACCGAGGAAGTTGCAGGAAGCATGGTGGAAGTCCTTAGACTATATTGGACCCAATTGGATCATACCTATCAGGGGTCGGAACCATAGACATATAAGAATAGACTGCGCATACGGGGAAAGTGGACGAACCAACTTTAGAAAGAGTTAGGACGATTGGGGAGGACTTTCTATCTCTTTCTATTCTCTTGTTATTTTCTATCTGTCTCATTCTTCCCAAGTACCTCCCCAAGCATCCAACTCTCTTCCACATCGGACCACGGCTGCATGCTGACGCGCAGTCTATAGTTACTATGTCTATGGTCGGAACTCCCCTCTATATAAAAATGAAACATTAATTGCTGCGCCATCTATGACAGGTTCTTCTAATGGGAACTAAAATGCGATGTATTGTGTCACACAATACCAATACGTTTTTATATGTATACATGTGCGTGTATGGGAAATGTGTGCGGAAATGGGAAATAAAGATTTTAAATTCAAGTAAGTTCACTGTTTCCGAGATATTTTGAATTTGAATTCGAATTTGATTTTGAATTTAAGTATTGAACATTTTTTTTCGGAAAATTCACTGTTTCCGAGATACTTGCAAAAAAAAAAACGATTTTCGCGACCCTTGACCCCTAAATTCAAAATCTAATATTAAAGTTGTATTAACAAAGTATAAAATATCAAACAGTATCTGTAACTAAAACAACCGATTATCAGAGGAACCGGAAGAGTAACATGTTTATTTCATGCTAAAGTATTTAAAAATTGCTATCTGGATGATGGGTACTGGCATTCTACAGGGTGTTTCGCAATTCGTGGGAAATCTCCGAGATACAGGTACTAGACACGAAAATAATAAGAAAAGTTCTTATGCAATATTCTCAGAAATGGTTAGTTTATTAGTTACACGCGTTTTTACATTTCGTAAAATGCCGACGTAACACTGCTTCATCCCCTTTAAAGCCAGTGATCGCGCTTAAAGGCCCAGGCCTCTCTGGGCCTAAGTGGGCCTCAGTGACTCGCAGCGTGTATTGGAATGAGATGTTTCTTCGAATGAAAAATCACATATTTTGTAATTAAAAATTGAAATGATGACGAATGTAACACAACTGATACTTTTCCACGATGCAGGGGCCCAAATCGGGGTCACTGCCCTTACAGGGGATGAACCTTTGTTATGTGCCTTTACGAAATATAAAACCGCGTGTAACTAATAAACTAACCATTTCCGAGAATATTGCATAAGAACTTTTCTTATTATTTTCGTGTCTAGTACCTGTATCTCAGAGATTTCCCACGAATTATGAAACACCCTGTATATAAGTCAAGGAAGACCCTCTCCTGATCTCATTATTAGTTCATTGTTATACTGAAACCCATTGCATCTCGAGCTCTTTATTATTCTGAAGTTCAGATCAAGTCAATCCATTATTCATCGACAATTTAAGTTCACTTTCAAGACTCAGTGTACTCAAGTTAGTTATTAAGTGTATTGAAGAAGAAGTGGAAGTTGTACCGAAGTATTAACATGTAAGTTTTGCAATAATTATAATTTCTTACTTTCTTTATAATTATTCACGGGTTTTTATATTTCACTCCGTTAATTTATCAACGGGAATTATCATCCTAAAATACACCGCAAATTTCCTTTTAATCCATTAAGCTGTCTCGGTCGAGTTACTCAGGCGAAGAATGGGGTTGGATCGTTCTTGCCGGGTCTCGATGCTGTTGGTAACAACCCCTATGGGGTTTTCAAAGAGGGAGAAGGATTGATAAAAAGAAAAAAAAGGGACTGAAAGAGAGGAATTTTAATGTCCATTGGACAAGAAGAAATGAAAAATAATAATGATGTAAGAGAAAATATAATAATTGTGGACCTGAATGAACGTTCGTTGGGCAAAATAAAGGAGTATTATTGTTCCTTTAAAACGCCAGCTCTGTGGTGAACAATGTACTAAAATGTAACCTAAGAGAAAAAATAAACCTAAACCTAAACCTATAATACATATACAAGTGTGTAACAAAAATGTTGAAGTTGCTTGAATGGGGTAATTCCTGAGGTAATTTTAAACAACTTTTTCCTTAGCGAAAATATTAGATAGGGCTTTGTTAAGGAGTTATTAACAAGAAACGCCGACCAATAGAAGCACGAATACAGTGGATGAATATCCGCGCGCGCCCCAGCTTTGAATAGTATTGGCCCGCCATCGACGCGTCATCATTAATCCGTTGTACTCGCTTTCTGATTGGCAGATGTTTTTCGTTAATAGCTCGTTAACATTAACAAAACCCTATCTAACATTTTCGCTAAGGAAAAAGTTGTTTAACATCGCCTTAGGAATCACTCCTTTCAAGGAACTGTAACATTTTTGTTACACCCTGTATAGGGTGGTTCACCTAAAGATGGACTAAATACACTTATATGTAAACAAAATATCGGTGACCTTGAAGCTTTCAAAAAATGACCTTGAAGCAGGAATATTACCATATATTGGTATGAATAATGGTATGGTATGGAATGGAAAAAATTCTTTCACTAAAGGTTGAGATAATTCGTAGAGGAGATTCGTAGATAAGAGAAACAATATTACATAAACAGAGTTAGCTATTGTTCAAATGTAAATATTGTTCAAATATAAGTTTAGAAAATAGGTTGTTAACATTAATTTTAAGTTGATATAAATTAAAGATTGCAGCATATTTTCAAATTGATTAAATTCAATTTTTGTGTTAAAATTGAGGAGCTGAACTTAATGAAGACAATTTTCTAAGTCAAAGTCAAACCAGTTATTAACATACATTATACCTTGATCAATGAATAATAAAAGATTTCTAACAATTTCAGAGTTAAAAAAATTGATTAATGCTTTATCACTTACCGCGGCGGAGAATACTAATCGAATTTTCCACAAAAACGAAGAAAATCGTCCAAATTTTCGAAAGTTTCTACAAACGTTAGATATTTCGTATTTAAAATCTGTATTTCGGCGAAAAATTGCAAAGCAAACAAGATTAACCGGTTTCTTAATATTTTTTAGCAGGAAAAGGATTCAAGGACATCTGGACTAGTTTATGGAGACGAAGACTCGACGTTTCGGTTATTTTATTTTTATATATTAAATACTGACGAGGAAAAAAAATCAAATTGAAAGAACCATTCGGAATTTGAGGAAAATGTGGAACGTGAATTTCCTTTTTATTATAAAAAATAGACTTAAAATAACAAACATTTTATAAAACAAAACTTAAAGTATTTATATCGAAGCTGTATTTTTATAAAATTCATAAAAAATATCTACACTTTTTACAATGCATGTAGAAGGTTATATTGAAGAACACTAGTAGAGATTTGAAAAAAATATGAAACATAAATTTCCTTTGTATTACTAAAAATAAAGCGACAAACATTTTAATAGAAACTTATTTTTGTAAAATGCATAAAAAAATTAAATCTGAAAATCAGTTATATAATAAACATCATATCAAAAAGTTAGTAGTGTTTTGTATAATACCCAGTATGTATTTGTTTATAAATATATCGCAATAAAAGAGCAAATACGTTGAAGCGTTTTTGTAGAAACAAAATCATGACAAGAAACAAAATCGTTTGAACACCTCGAATAATCGGCTTTCTAAAAATGGAAGAATCTTTTGAAGTCTTCACTAATGCAGTCATTCGTCTCACGAAATTGGTTATCATGAATGCAGATGCCTCAGACTTGTTCTCCTTAGGGTCCATTACCTCTGGAAGAGGTTCTGCAGCATCAGAGATCTTGTTCTCGATTACCTCCATAATCTTATCAGCAATGGCGGCTAATTTGTCGAGTTCCATGTCGCTAATCATTGTTAATAATTCCTGCACATGTTTCGGTAGCTTCGAGCACCACAATGATTTTAAGAAGTATTCACCGGTATCTTTATCCCATATGTTACGCATATCCCGTAACAATTCAGATGGCTTATTATTCTGAAGTTCTATTAGCGCGCATGACTCTCTAAATCTCTTCTGCTTTATTCTCGTACATTCCTGAATAAGTTTATTTTTCAAAGTGTAGTAGGAACTACAATTTGGTGGCTTGTTCACAATATCTGCGACGATTTTCGTTGTTTCTTGGTCCAACGTGCGTAGAACATACGCATATTTGACTTCTTCGGATTCAATATTGCATAAATCAAATTCACATTCGATTTTAGAAAACCATAAATTGGGATCGTCCTTCCAAAATGTTGGCAGTTGGAGGCAGTGGATTGCTTCTTTGTTTGTTGCAGGATCTTCGTCGTATTCGGACATTGCGTACGTTGACTGTGGAGAGATTAGTAATGTAGCGAATTACGATGACCCAGTAATACACGTTAGTTAATCGCACTCACACAATTTCGAAAGGGATTCTTGTAACAAGTGAATAACTTGATAAGTATAATCGTCCGTATAACTTCGCGACTTAGTGAGCACACACTGATATCTATATGTGTAGATCAAAGGGTCACGTGATCACTCTCCGTTACGCTATGGCTACGACGCTACTGAGGAAGTATTTTACGAACCGAAACAGTTTCAGGTTGCAGCAAGCATGGTGGACGTATGTTAGCAAAGTGTCTTATTTCCGGAAGATGCGCAGTGGTTTAGAAGTAGTGGGGAACCACCAGGCAATCAGCTCCGCCCGAAAATGCAGAAATCCAATATGGCTGCACTTGCACACTACACGCGTAATGATACCTCCGAGAGATACATTATGCTATATGGGCTATTATATTCTTATTTCAAAATTTAAAACATTTTATCAGAATTTCTTAGACCAGTTCAATGAGTTTAAAACCCCAAAATATCATTAATAAAGTTTTCTCAATGCACCGACATGATACTGGACTAGCGGCGCGTAGTGGCATAAAAGCGACCTAAACGAGTCCCATGTACAGGGTGATCGTCTCGCTAGGGGACACAAAGCAATTGTCGCGGTCTAAACATCGCAGCGGTATCGTTGTTACTGAAAAGAACCAAACCCTTGGTCATCGACTTTTTAATAGCCCACCAATGGTTTGGGCCTTTTCAGTGACGATGTTACCGCTGCGATCCTTTAGGAAAAGGGCCTTCCTTTGTGTCCCCTAGCGAGAGGATCACCCTGCATTTCTCATGGGACAGTTACGATGTCTTACTTCCAAAAATTTGCAGCGAAGAAACAATATTTTTTAATGATTTTTTTGTTAGAATATTCTTTGTTCAATTACGGAAAGCCGTGCAGAGCCCGATTTAAAAAAAATAAACGTAAATGTTTTTATACAAGAAATTTTGTCCTGGACCTTCTTTCCCAAAAAGGGCTCTCTGTACGGCTCTCGGCCTTTTCCCCTGAACAAGAATATCACAATTATGTATGGGTTTTGTTTATTATTCTGTCCGAAATTTTGGAAGTACGGTCGTATGGAACCCGTTTAGTTCACTTTTCTGCCACTACGCGCCGCTAATCCAGTATGCGATCGCAAATAAAACAGATATCAGTTATTTGTAATATACCCTAGTGATCCTCATAGAGTGATCGGAAAGTGCGTCCTTTTCTCCTATTGGTCGATGCCATGTTGTTCTAATCCGGAAGCAAAAAGAGCAAATAGATAAGAAGTAGAAAAAGGAGAAAGATACGATTTACACTGGATTACACCTTAGAGCATATATACCTATAGACACGGTCTGAGACATCAAGATTGATGCAAAGATAAAATCACTACAATGTAGATTCTACATGACGTTCATGTGGGCAAAGAATGCATATCTACACTGCGTTCAACGAGACGAGTCACACTGTTACCAACTTCATCAGCGAAAAGCATGAATGTACATGGATAGTATGTCGTATTCATGCATGGCATATTATCCATGTATTCATGCTTTTCGCTGATGAAGCTGGTAACAGTTATGACTCGTCTTGTTGAACGCAGTGTACTACATATATCCCACTGAACTATAAACTATACCTGGAATGAGCAGTTCAGTGGATCGGGATAGGAGAAACTGGGAGAAACCGTGCCGACAGAGAGGACTATACGGGGTATCTTTGTCCTTTTCTAATACACTGTTGCAAATATAACAAATGACTAACTGCGCGTATTAAATGACCGCACGACGTGTATAAGAAAGAGACAGAGATACCCCGTATAGCCCTTTCTGTCGGCACGGTTTCTCCTATCCCGATCCACTGAACTGCTCATTCCAGGTAGTTTATAGTTCAGTAACTATACCATCCAACACCCTATACTACTGGAAGGCGCATTGAAGGTACAACTGAGTCCAACATGTGCGCGGAGAAGGGAGTGCGCCCTAGTTGTCTGCGCTACGCATGCCCCAATATCGCCGTGTCAATTTGCTAAGAGCACACTCCCTACTCCGCGCATTAACCAATCAACATAGTAGTCCATATCGGCACATGCGCATTGTGAGTGAATAGGGTAGAATACTTCTCTCGCTCGCACCACGACATTTTCCCTCTCTCTTACGATGTTAGACACAGATTGGCTCTATGAGAGATGTAGGCAATGCACGCTCCAGTAATACAGGGTGTAACAAAAATGTTGCACGTCCTTAAAAGGGGCGATTCCTGAGGTGATTTTAAAGAACTTTTTTCTTAGCGAAAATGTTAGTTGGGGCTTCGTTAACGAGTTATTAGCGAAAAACACCAACCAATCAGAGAGCGAGTACTGTAGACGAACCTTGGCGCGGACAATGGTAGACCAATGCTACGCGTGGTTGTAGCCCGCGCCGAAATTCGTACAGTCGACCAAAAAATATATGACGCTCTAATACTGACGCACCCTTAGACCATATAAGAAATAGACACGGCCTGTGTATAAAGATCCACGAGAAAAAGCGAGGCAAAGATAACGGGGAAAATTTGGTCCTCGTGACGTCACAAGATCATTTAAGATGGCGTGTTTATATCTGAAGTTAGCATTTATATCTGAAGTTAACGTTACATGTCATCTTAAATTATCTTGTGACGTCACGAGAGCCAAATTTTCCCCGTTATCTTTACCTCAACCTAGTTGTCTGAAGCCGTGTCTATTTCTTATATGGTCTAAGGACGTACCCGTGGGTTTTCTTTTTCTATCGTGAAGTTGCCGCGCGCACGGCTGCCTCAGTATTAGAGCGTCACATATTTTTTGGCCGTCTGCACACTGTACTCGTTCTCCTATTGGTCGGTGTTTTTTGTTAATAACTCGTTAACAAAGCCCCACCTAACATTTTCGCTAAAGAAAATGTTGTTTAAACTCGCCTCAGGAATTACCCCGATAATTATTTACATTAGGGGCTTCCTCACCGATTTTGATGACCTTGAAATATGTTGTCAAGGTCATCATTCTGAACAACTTTTTCCTATACATGTTACCGCCGCTCGGCCTTCGTTTCCGAGATATTCGCAGAAAAAGTTTCAATATTTAAAAGACTGATCGGAATAGGTCAGAGTTAGATTTGAAAAACCGGCACACCGAGGGCAGGGCCTCCGGTGGGGGGTGGGGGGGCGAAGCCCCTCCCCCCACTACCTGGAAAGCAGGGGTTCAACTTTGAAAATACTGTCTACGCTCGGTGGTCTGCCATGGAAAAGGGGGATGTTATATTTTTTGCGCGCGAAGCGCTCCACGGAAAAATGACTGATTTAAGTACATATATTGAAAGTATACCACGTCACTCGCTTCTTATTATTAATCTTATATAACAGGAAATATTTCGGCCATTATTTCAAAAAATGCTGTTATTCTATTGTCAAAATTATGGCATCGACGAAATAAAAATTCTGCAATATATTCAACATAATGTTGTTTCCGTGTTCCATAATGGGGAATATTGGCCTTTATTTCTCGCTAAATACGCTCTATATTTACTGCTAAATTCGTTCGCGTTCGACACGATCCATTTCACGTTTCAGTTTGTAAACATAAACAGACAAGACAGGGGATCTCAACTGATTGAAGTCGTTTTAAGGTGTGACCGTGGTCGCCTTATCGGCGGCCACAATTTCAAATCTAACCCCGACCTATGCCGATCAGTCTTTTAAATATTGAAACTTTTTTTGCGAATATCTCGGAAACTAAAGCCGAGCGGCGGTAACATGTACAGGAAAAAGTTGTTCAGACTGATGACCTTGACAACATATTTCAAGGTCATCAAAATCAGTGAGGAAGCCCTTAATGTAAATAATTACTATTACCCCTTTCAAGGAACTGGAACATTTTTGTTACACCTTGTATATTGTTATCATTTGCCCTAAAATAATAACCCTTGAATATAAAGTACAGTAAATCAAACTTACACTGATTACACACTATGATTGTTCTTGTGTATCTCTCTTTCAATTTGTTGCTTTTTTTGTTAACATTTCATAACAGACCGCCAATTTATTCTTGAAGGGTCCCTTTGAAATCATCTACACAGATTTCACCAACACTGTTTTCAGCGGCAAGAATAGAAAACTGACAATTTAACAGACAACAATAAAAAGCGAGATACACATTATATCGATATGACATCTTATTTATCAGGAAATTGTTTAACAAGGAGGATACTTGTTATAAAACGAAAATGATACAAAAAATACATATATTGTCACATTTACACACGTACCTATGCATTATTAAAATAAAAATCTTATATATTTATATTTCTTGTTTTCGAGATTATATGTTTGATCTTAAGATATTTATGTTAATAATCCATAGTTCTCAATAGATAAAGTATCGTATCTCATTCTTTTATATTAAATTTAAACTCAGTGTAGTATTTCGGAAATCTTTAACTCAATTTTTGTAGTATTCCGGAAATCGTTCAACTTAAAGATTTTTCTCACACACTCATCTCAGATTTTCTCACTCATCTCACTCTTTATTGTCTGCTGTTGGTTAACTCGGTTGTCGGCAAAATTAGAAGTCGGTGAATTCTTTTCGATGACAACAGAGTCGGTGAAACTTGTGTCGGTGATTTTAATGGGACCCTTCTTGAGTGTTATAAATAGCTTGCGGATGTTTATGTAAAGTCATATTTTGAAGGGCATAGAAAAAAAATGAAACTTGAATACAAGTGTGTTTTACATTTTAAATATTGTAAAATGCAAATCCTTCCACAATTTCTCATATTTAAAATCGCCAACAATCCATAAACATCCGTAGTCTAATTATAAGAATTCAAAATGAATGTTATGTTATACAGTTATATTAAAAAAATAGCAGAGTTTCAATAGTAGAAGTACATTACTATGAAATCACAAAACTGAATACAATATGTTGGAACTGTACCACTCCTAATAGAAAAATTAATAATACGATATAATGAGTTATTTCATACTTTTTAAAGGGTTCGTAACCTTTTTCTCATTTAATAAACCGTTCTTTTGCGTCGGGGGTTGTTTAAATTTTTAATTCAATTGTCCGAAAAATTTCGCCAAAATATTGATGCAACGTACAAAGCAATAATACAATGGAAAGTAAGTAATATCCTAGTTTTCACCGATGCGAATCGCGAGGCAAGGGGCTGATTTAGCTCGTTTCGAAGGAGCACAAAAAAAAAAAGAAGAAAATTGTGGGGTAGTCGTGCGTAACTATAACTCGGGTAGAAAACGCAACTGTAATGTTACCGGGAATCTCTACGTTGCCGGGCATCTCTGTTTCCATAGGTAGACACCTGGGCAGAAGGGAAGGCAAGAAAGTGGTGGAGGCTGTTGAATATTACAACCGCGATGGGGAATGGTACCATTTAGTCTGCTGTTGATCGTGGTACCGTGACCTACGATCCTGTTCCTTTCAAGCGTACAGTGAACGCAAAGAATAACGCGGAGGATATTCGGTATCGTCGATACGAAATTCGCTCGATAAAATAAGGATAAGGACAGTCGAGAGGTAAGCTTTGTCGATTTATCGAAAATCTTGAATAGAAGAGAGTCAATTTAGGAATCGAGGAATTTTATTTTAGGGACATTTTGTGTTGTCAAATAAAGATACTGTAGAAAAATTGTACCTCTTTACATTATTCGAAGAGAACAGGGAACGATCTCTTTGAAGGAATGTAATTTTTTTTTTTTAACGCGTCAGGAATTCGAAAATTATCATTTAGAGTGCGCGTGTGTGTTTGTGACAGACGTGTGCTAGAAATGTTGCTCTGTTATGTAAATATATGCGGTATTTCTGTTATATTTCATGCAATACATTATATCGTAACGCATAGATTTTTCCTGAAAGCAAAACTACGAAAGAAACGCGATGCGTTCGCGAGTTTCGCTCATCCACGTCTTGCGTTAAACAATACACTGTTGTTCAGAAATTATACAAATTCGCATGAATTGTGTAACGATAGGACAACAAGGAGACACACATCTAACACGAGGCACGATGAAGTAATGATTTACTTTCTAATCTTGTTATACGCGCGCATATAAAATATGAATTTTTAACGAACAGGCAAAACAACGAAACGGAATTATTTCAGTTCTGTTGTACCATTTAGGTATTTCTTGAAGACGAGATAAACGAAGCATTCGTTTTGTTTATCACTTCGAACGATGTAGAATATCCTATTTTAATTTTAATTTCGATTTCTTTCGTATCAGGGAAATTAATCAAATTTTTATTGAAAACTATTGTTTTCCGGATGACGAACAGAATGACAATACAGAATATTGATAATGACAATACGCAATTCTGATTGACGATATAAAATACTCTATTTTAATTTTAATTTCGGTCTCTTTTGGATCATGGAAATCGATCAAAATTTTTATTGGAAAATGCTACTTTAAAGATGAAAAGAATTCGTACGATCCTCAAATAATTCTAAATATTTCGCGTGTACCACGTCGTGCGCTTTAAACGGAACCATCCACGAAACAGAACAATCGGCAATCATATAAGCGAGGAGAGTAGAGAGTTACTTCATAGTTGACTGAATATTTCCAACTAGTTCGACAAATAGATAGCGAGTGAATGCACGTGTCGTTTTAACATTTCCTTATGACAGTCGCTGCACTTCGAAACGCGAACGCATCGAGTTACGTACGATATAATTAATGCGCGTCTTCTTCTCAGTGTGGGAACAGGTGATTCGATCGAATTCCGAGAAGACCGCAAAAACGATCAATCCAATAAAAATTGGAAACGTTCGGAAGAAATGGTTCGATTGAAAGCGAAAAATTATGTCAGTTTTCGGTTACGTATCGCGCGCGTTACATCATTCGATTTATCATCAATTGTGCCGCCGTATACCTTGGCATTAAGAGTCGTGGGACCATTCTACCGTTCCCTTGAGATACTCCTCTCAGGTTCGCCGCACTACTTGCCTTACATTCTCTCCCTGCACGTAAAAATAACGGGCCGTTTTTTGCTGTGCACGCGTTGATGATACTTGTGCGTATTCTCGAGTCGTTCGAGACGAACGAAATGCAACGCTCGATTCATATTTCAATTTCCTCGCGAGCAATCACTGACCTTTAATCAGCAAACGTGCATAATGGCAACTGCGACGGGTTTGAAGAAGTTGCACTCACGATTACTATTCTTTCTTCAGTCACCGACATGGAGTGGATGTCGTTTAAGTATGAACTTCGGTAACTGGAATGAGCAAAAATCTTTGGAAATTGGAGGAATGAATCTAAATGCAATAGTAAAACACTTCGCCAAATTAATCCTTTGACCTATAACGAGTCACATTCATGGCATAAAATATACTATAAAATATATAAAGTATTATAAATTATGAAAAGGAAAAAGATACAAGTGTGTTTGAAAGTCAAAGATATATTGCATTATTTTCGGAAATTATACGATTAATAATCATTGATTTTAGGATTTTATTTACTGTGTGAAGTAACTTGCTCATCTCTTACAGTCTAAGAAAAATCTTAGGACAAGGAGTTAAATAAAATTGATTCGGTAGTTTTTACATTACACTGTTCGACAAATTTTGACTTTTTTAAACTTCAATAAACGAAGTTTACAAAATCATTATTCTTGTAGGAAAACTCACTATTAAAAAATATAACTACAAAATTAAGGATAAAATATTAGACCAAAGTTTATGAAATCTTGCGTGAATAGAATAAAGATCAAATACTAAAAAATATTGTCACAAAAATTCCGGACAATTGATTCGATGGGTTTTTTTTAAGAATAATGAACTTCAGTAACATTAAAGCTAAGCAAAAATCTTTGAAAATTGGAGAAATGAATCCTTATAAAGTAGTAAAAACTATTAATTGAAAATTAATTTAATAGTTTCTTAATTATTTAATTTTCAATTTAGCATTTAATCTTATGAGAAAACGTATAATATTGAGAAATATATTGCAGAATTAAAAGTGGAGTTTCTAACAATTTCATATTAATTGTAAGGATACATATTTCAATAAACAAGTTTATGACTAGACTGCATATCATAAATAAACAATTGTTACAATGTTGTACAATAATACTAACTTTAAAAAGATTCAGTTAATACTTTCTTAAAAATAGATTCCCAAAAAATTCGATAATTTTTAGTGATTTACTTCAGGCTTCTCGCTTAACAATATTATAAAACTTATATTTATATAATATTTAATAAAATTACAATATTGATATTCTGCAACATTCCTCAGAATTGTTCCTGGCGACTAAAATAACCAGATCCTAGTTGACACAGAAAATATTGGAAAAAATGTACCTATATACGCATATTAATTAATATTAATTAGTTGTCTACCTTGAACCACTACAACGAATATTGCCCTCTGAATATTGAATAACCGAATAACCTTGATATTCGTTTCTTTGAAACTTTGAAACAGTTTAATAAAAAGAATTTAGCACGAGTTGGAGTGAAATTAATAAAATTATTAATAATAATCCAAGCACACTGCAAAACACAGCAGGACGATACAAAATAATTAGTAAAACAATTTAAATAATTTTATCGTTTTATATAATATTCGCAAAAACGATACTGTTGAAATGTTTAAAGATACCGCATATTTTGTTTTATTTAGCATTCATTATGAAGCACTAATCGAAGGTTGATTTATGTTTCAGATGGACTGTAACTGTCCAATAACTCCTTCAACCGGTCCGACTTTGGCGTCAACATGTGGCGGTTCATCTTTCATGTTGTTCATGGGACTCCTCGAAGTATTCCTGCGCAGTCAATGCGACCTTGAAGATCCTTGCCATAGGCCTCTACCACCCAGATCTGTTAACTCTAGGTACGCTGCTCAAGGTTAACCACTAATTACTTTGAGATGGTGAAACAGCAAACCGATTTTACTTTTCAAGGAAGTTTACCTCCGAGTAGAGTTGAACAAATTTTATTCGAATAACAAATAATGTTACTAGCTATGTTATTCGAGCCAATATCATTTGAATAAAAAATTATTCGTTACTCATGACAACTTCTCTACGAATAAAAATTGACTCATTATTCGAGAGAGTCTCTGTACGAATAAATGTCATTGTTGGTACATAAATACGTTTTTAATATGTAAGGTATGGAAAGTATATAGATACTCCAGTAGTGGATATTTTGAACGTGAAATGATAAAAATAAAAATCAGAGGCGTTGAAACTGGTTCAAAATAAGCAGGAAAATTCCGTGTTACTTTAAAGTAGTTCAAACGTCTTTACTTTTTATCTTCAGCATTTCATGTTCAAAGTGTTCACTACTGGAGCATTGAGCACTACTTTTACACTTACGCTGTGTGTTTCAACTACACTTTATTAAGGCTGGTTCAAACACGTTTGGTAATTTAATCGAGTGGCAAGTAACTGCATTGTTTTATTAAGTTACTAGAAATTTTAATGTTCATACATAGCAAATTACTAAAATACTCGTTACTTAGCTAAATTACTAAACGTGTCTGAATCAGTCTTTAATCCTAGTGCGTACATCGACCATTTAGTGTTTGTTGTAATCACGGTGTATTATAGAGGTGTTCCGACAAAGCATCTCTGTCTGGTTGATTTTTTGTGATCAATCAATGGAAGATCTTCTGGTCGTCGCTAGGGGCGTCATGATCAGAACTCCGCGTATGGTATACATGTGTACGAATGAAGTACGTTACAAATGATAAAAGAGCTTTACTCGCGCTCAGTCTCCTTAACACTTGAGCTCGCTGAACCAATAGGAGCGCTCCCAACGGATGTTTCTACTGAGACGCACTCTAGCGGTCGCTAGAAGATCTACCATCTAATGATCACACATTTCTGAAGGAACTTGCAACACCTGTATAATACACCATGCTTTTAATAGAATAAATTTTTATTCGAGTGAAATTGGCTATCACTTTATTCGAATCAATGAATAAAAGTACTTCTTATCATTTATGATTTGAATACTGTAGAACTTCGATTATCCTATTCTCAATTATGTATTTCTAATTTTTATTAACTAGGGTTCCAATTATAAAAAGGATCAATTATAACGATGCAGTAGAGCTTTAAGTAAACTTAAACTATACTTCAACTACTTCTCAGTATTTTATATGAGAAATATAGGATAAGCAGACTTCTACTGTAAATTCTTATTTTTTATTCGTTATTCTCAATAAGTTTATTCGTTGTTTTTATTCGAAATTTTATGCGAATAACGCCCAAGTCTGCCTCCGAGAGTGAAATTCAGATCCGAAATCGAAGGGTGAACTCGCATTACGTAAAAATCATTATTTTACTTTTTCTTTTAATTACTGGATACATAAGAGTTCCTTAATTGACAAACAGAGGAAGTTAAATAAGTTGAAAAATCGGTTTAACGTAATCGTTTATTCTATAATGAGATTGTTTAATTAAAATTTTTTCGACCGTCAATACATGTATATGTTTCAGATTGTTTCGTCGTATTTTTACAAGATATTTCGTAACATTCGAACATGCGTAATGAGAGTTTGCTCTCAGTATTGAGAGCAATAAACGGTGATTGTAAAAATTTCCCTCCTCAGTCGGTGATTCGGTCCACCGTGTGTCGCTTTCGGCTACTGCATAATCGTCGTCCGTGGAGAGAGTTGCAGTGTGCAATATGTATTTACCGGAATTACACAATTTTAATATCTTTATTTGCACCTTTCAATTCGACGCGACGATACATCTCACATTAAATAGCTATTTTTACTTTCAATCGATTAACAATTAAAACATTGAAAATTAATAACAAATTGATAATATAGAAAACGGGAATAGTCGAAGCAATTTGCATACTTTGATTTATATGGATTTGCATTTTAAAGACACTTCTACGTAACGCAACGATACCCATTTGCAATTGTAATAAGCCCGAGCGTAAACGTGATGCGTTCTACCTGGTAGAAATTGTTAGGCGGCAGGTGAAAGTATTCGTCCGAAACGCGCGACCAGTTAAACGTTAAGAGGAGTACAATGACCTATGGCACAAGGACATTCAAGGTCACTCGAGGTCATTCGCTGGAAATTTGATTTTATACCGTCATGTTCCCCCGAACGTATTACATTCTGTATAATATTCTAATTTAAAGAAAATTTCAGAAAATTACGAAATAATGTTTAAAAAAAAAGAGAAAAAAACAGGAAGATCTACAATATTTTAACGTGGGAACATCGTACTCAGTCGCTCACGAACAAAGAAAACATTCAGTCGCAAAGTCGAATAATTATTCTCAGAAGCTATTATACTTGTAAAAAAGAACGTCAATTATTACGAGGATTTCCTCAATTATTGCTTTCGTTCCTTCCCAGTTTCCCATTTTACCCGTTCATGCCACATAATTTCTCTCCTTCTGCGCCACCTTTCCCATACCTTCTTCCATCTTCAGATGCGATACAGATTTTTCCTTCCACATAATCTAGATAATTACCTTTCTTCGTTAAAAAGGAATGCAATCTAAGCGAACTAATAGCTTCCCCTGAGATACAATGTAGCCCGGAGGGCGTTCTTAGGATTGTCAAACAGCGTGAAGTCTAAAAGACTTTAATTGTCGCGAACATTCCTTATTTAACACGATGAAAAAAGCATAAGACAGATATATTACCTAACCGGGTTTTTTTTTTCACTCTCGCGACCACCAGCAATCCATAACGTGTGTCGCCTTTTAACCCCTTAACTTGTACGCTCGAGTTAATTCGAGCGCGCTAAACAGGCCAAACTGTGCACATTCGAGATAATTCGAGCGGCGTTGTATTTGATTAATTTTGTATTTGTTTTTATTTTTTTGCCAAGACAATGTTTTTTTACATAAAAAGTATGTTTTTTACATAAAAAAAAATTGATTTTTTTTGGCCGGTTTTTTTCAAAAAATCTGTACGTTAAAAGGTTAAATTACATTCCTAGCGTGCTTAATGATTGTCATTTCATTTAAGGTTACTCTCTTATTTGTAGCAGCATTTGCTTTATTTGTATTATTTGCTTTCCAATTTTACTAATACATATACCGATAGTCAAGCGACTGGGTCGGCTTTCTGAAACCATGTAGGATCGCAGCGCGATTTATACGGTCCCCGCACAAGGTCAATAATATTGATGAATCCTGGTTTGACAATATTAAGCCAGATTCGCACTAGCGGTCAAGGTACGGTCAGATGATGGCATCAGGGCACCGGTCAAGATCGCTTCTCGTGTAATTTATTCCTAATCCAATGAATGCATTCGCAGCAGTGTTAGACAAAATCTAATTTAATTATAAATCACAAATCGTGATTAAAGTGTAATTACCAATTTAATTACACATTGTTTTCTATAATCGTTAATCTTTTTTTTGCTACATGGTCAGATCATTGTCAGTAACAACTAACGATTACAGAAAATAACTCGTAATTGAATGCACAATTACAGTTTAATCACAATTTGTGATTTGTAATCGAATTACATTTTGTCCAACTCTGATTCACAGTAAGTGGTTCGATCAGGTAAAGCGGAGATTGCCTTGCGATTACCTTGCGGTGTTTCACAACTGGCCAAACTTTTATAGAAAAATCGACCACTGTGCGCCGTGTCCAGGCACGATGATTGTCAGTCTTACCGAAAACCCACCTTTATTACGAATAAAGTGTGAATCTTGGGATATTTTTGTAGACTTTGATTTAGAATATTAAACTTCGACCACACACGGTCAATATTATTGTCAATATCCCCACCATTTACCGGTATTGAGGCTCGGATTTCGGAATATCAACATTTTCGTCAATCTTCAATCTCAACGCCAATTCTATTTTCAACACTGCTTGCATACGGTTAATAATATTGTCAATACCGACAAATATTGACAATATCATTGACCATGTGCGATCCCCTTATACAGGGTGTCCCAACGAACACTGTACAGTGCGATATTTCCTAAAGTATTAGAGATAAAAAAAAATTGTTCATATAAAATTGCATGGTTCGAAGGGGCCAATTTATTAGCGAAGACGAATTTTTTATAACATTATTATTACGTGAGATATGATGGTCAAGTTTGCTTTTTTAAATGGAACTATATATTTTTTTTACAGATCGGTTGTTAGTGTGTTTCAAGACGAATTCAACGACATCCAATTTAGATACCTTTTAATAATTAGTTTTCAAGATATTGCGCTTACAAATTTAGTGATTTTCACTAGAAGAAAACCTTTTTGACTAGCAGGTACTGCGGGTGGTATTTTCTTCCCAGGTCTTTGGGCCTGCCGCTCCTAGCGTAAACCCTTAGTATCGGTTTCAAGGGACAATACCTAACACGCGCCATCGGGAGGGAACAAAAGACAGCCCACAGTGCCCGCTGGTCAGAAAGATTTTCTCCCAACGAAAATCACTAAATTTATAAGCGCAATATCTCGGAAACTAATTATTAAAAGGTATCTAAATTGGATGTCGTTGAATTCGTCTTGAAACACACTAACAACCGATCTGTAAAAAAATATATAGTTCCATTTAAAAAACCAAACTTGACCATCATATCTCACGTAATAATAATGTTATAAAAAATTCGTCTTCGCGAATAAATTGGCCCCTTCAAACCATGCAATTCTATATGAATAATTTTTTTTTATTTCTAATACTTTAGGAAATAACGCAGTGTACAGTATTCGCTGGGATACCCTGTATGTATTTTATCTCTTTAAACTTTAATTTATAATTTTGTATAGTTCAGTGAAATGAGTCGGTAGACAAAATATAGACAGTCTCTACTTTTGCTAAATTTGCCATGATTTGCATTTACTGCGGATGAATCATGCGCAATGCACGTCCAAAGCGTGAAACGTGAGTTCACCCTTAGGCTTTGTGCGCGTTAGCGAAACCGGAAATTCTAATATGGAATCGACCTCCGTAACCGGTACGGAAAGCAATAAATTTTAACGTTTTATTTGCGATCTTATTTTGTATTGCTCTAGGTTCAAATCCCTCTGCGCAGGACAAGTCGCTTTTAAACCTGAACCATGGCCTTGAGTGGCGAGTGTTGTTCGCTACGAGCATCCTTCAGTTTTTTTTAAATATCTTTCTACATGAAACGAGTATTATTTTCGAATAAAGATAACAATATTTATACTGAATGAATGATCGCAAACTTTTACAAGAGTATTAAACAAATTGTTCCCTTTTAAATTGATGAAAAATCGTACGAATGTCATTGAAAACGAAAGTTCAAAGTCCCCATTTACTACTTAAAACGCGCAAAAACTTGTTTGCATGCAGATTTGCAACCGGTGAATGCAAATTTCATACCAATACGATCCCTTTTACCGAGTTATTTGGTTTTTCCAGTCTTTCACGCGTATTTTGTTTATTACAAAGTGGCAAAGTATATTGCAACAAGTTTGTTTGTGGCAAAGTATATTACAACAAGCGTTTAAGAGAAAATGAAACTGTTGATTTTAAAAAGCATTGTTTAAGGAATTAATTCTCACCGTTTATCATACAAACGTTGAGCACGACAACGTATCGCATATATCATAATACATGTCCAATTAGACTCGATTCACGCGTCAGATATAACGACTCGATTACAGTTTTAATTTCATTCAGCATCGTGACTTATAAGCAACTATTTACAACAAAGATGCGCATCTACGATAAGCACAATCGCGCATTCATTGACCAGTTGTGATGCAACGTGGGAGAATCGATGGGACAATGAATTCGGACTGTTACACGTGAATGTGTACAAGGAAGGATTCTGCGGGAATGTTGAGATTCGCTTTTAAGGTTTCGATGATATTAACTTGGGTGCGCCATTAAACAAACCCGTGAGATCATATCTGTAAGATAGACTTCATAAGGGCGCTTGTATTGCGCAAGTTGAAACACCGATATCATGAAAAATCTAAAAGGAACCTCACACTGTCAGTTTTCAATATTTGTCGGTATTGACAATATTATTGCCCGTGCGCGGTCAGAATTGAAGGTAGGATTGATGTTCGGATTGAAAATTGACGAAAACTTTGATATTTCGAAATCCGAGGTTCAATACCGCTAAATGGTGGGGATATTGACAATAATATTGACCGTGTCGAAGTTTAATATTCTAAATCAAAGTCTACAAAAATATCCTAAGATTCACACTTTACTGGTAATAAAGGTGGGTTTTCGGTAAGACTGACAATCATCGTGCCTGGACACGGCGCACAATGGTCGATTTTTTTAAAAAAGTTTGGCCAGTTGTGAAACACCGCAAGGTTATCGCCAATTTTTCTTGGGAGAAAATGTTTGGTTGATACCATTTTATTCAGGAGTCCATAGAATGGTTTCGTTTTAGAAAGAACCAAATAGCGAATATTCTAAAAACATTAGATGGAAGATTTTTTAGCGACCGCTAGAGTGCGTCTGCGTAGAAACACCTGTGCAGAGCGCTCCTATTGGCTCAGCGCGCTCAAGTGGTGGGGAGAGCGAGTGCAAGTAAACTCTGTGATCATCTGTGACGCACTTCATTCGTACACATGTATACCATACGCGGAGTTCTGACCATGACGCCCCTAGCGGCGACCAGAGGAACTTCCATCTATTGGTCACAAAAAGTTAACCACATAGAGATGCTTTGTCGTAACACCTCTACAGGGTGAGGCACTAATTATTGCCACCTAGAATAACTCCGAAAGTATGATAGTCGAAAATTTCCCAAAACAAAAGTTGCATGGGACAACACGGACCATAGTATGGCGTTAATCTTCTGTTGCTAGGTGAAGTCGCTTCAGAGATATGAAGGTCACCTTTGTTTTTTTAAATGGAATGCTATATTTTGGTACTTGTTTTCTGATAGCGGCTATTGAGACGAATCCAATGAGATGCAACATTAAGGTCTTTGAAGATCAAAAAAGGTCTATTATGACAAAAAAGGAAATAAACTTACTTTTACAGAAGGTGTTCAAAGTGATTGCCATTGGCATCAATGCAATGCTGCAATCTTCTTATCATGGATTGAGTAGTATTTCTTATCACTTCGACACTTATCGAATCACTTATTGCAGCATGTGATTCGATAAGTGTCGAAGTGATAAGAAATACTACTCAATCCATGATAAGAAGATTGCAGCATTGCATTGATGCCAATGGCAATCACTTTGAACACCTTCTGTAAAAGTAAGTTTATTTCGTTTTTTGTCATAATAGACCTTTTTTGACCTTCAAAGACCTTAATATTGCACCTCATTGGATTCGTCTCAATAGCCACTATCAGAAAACACCAAAATATAGCATTCCATTTAAAAAAACAAAGGTGACCTTCATATCTCTGAAGCGACTCCACCTAGCAACGGAAGATTAACGCCATACTATGGTCCGTGTTGTCTCATGCAACTTTTGTTTCAGGAAATTTTCGACTACTATCATACTTTCGGAGTTATTCTAGGTGGCAATAATTAGTGCCTCACCCTGTGTAATACACTGTGTGCACGGCACAGCGTCGCGTCCACAGACTTCTATGTAATATACATATAGCAACTCAAAGGCAACTGAACGTAAAATATTGTCAATAATATTGATCATGCATGACCGTGAAAAACATTGAAGTGGATTGACAATAAAGTTAGATTCACATTAGTGGTAATGGTATGTTCAAATCACGATCAGTCAAAATCCAGGAATTTATCATATATGTATATTTATTCCCACTAGACGATCAGAAATAATAAAGTCCTATAGCAGCCTTCTTCAGCTTTGTCGATTTATTTGAAAAAGAAACACTGACGCTTCCAAATATTGTATTAATTTTAAATAAGAAGAATACTGCAGTACAGTGAAACCTTGATTAACTGACTTAATATTTGCAATATAAAATTCTAATAATTAGTAATAAACTAGTGACCGCTAGTGTAAATCTGGCTTAATATTATCAAACCAGGATTCATCAATATTATTGACCATGTGCCGGGACCCTATGAATCGCACTAGTTCTACGTGGTTTCAGAAAGCAGCGAATGAGTGTTAGACTTTATCATCTATTGAAAAACGAATCTACGAGGCAAAACCTTCTTTGAAGGAACACTAAAATGATAAAGAATTAGTATTGTATCACTATTGAAATTTGTGTCTAGCTATGACTTCGTGGTGATAGGAGGAGGCAGTGCTGGTGCAACGGTGGCAGCAAGGTTATCGGAGGGAACAAGATTTTCTGTGTTACTACTAGAGGCTGGCCTTGATGAGCCAACTGGAACTCAAATACCCTCGTTTTTCTTCAATTTCATTGGGACCAACATCGACTGGCAATATAACACCGAGAGCGAAGACACTGCGTGTCTGAACAATGAAGACAGAAAATGTTATTGGCCAAGAGGAAAGGTAGATAATCTAACGTTAATCTAGGTTTTAGTAAAACGCACTAGGAAATAGAAATGCTCATGCGCGTAATCATAACTGAGAGTTATAAAAGAAGGCAATTTCATGAGTAGCAATCACATTCGACCAGTTTATTGCATATAAGTTTATAACTAGATTTTGTAGCTGCCCTAAAAAGGGAGAAAAAAAACTATAATCCTTTTGAATTCTGAGAAAATATGGGTTTGGTGTAAACAATATTGCGACCACAATATTTCCTTCAACGAATACCTTTTTCTGAAACCGGTTTCTTGTATCATTAAAAACTTGTATATGGAGTCCTGAAATAATGGAACTCCTTAGCCCTCGAACTCGTTGATTTATGGAACAAAACAGTGGGAAGTCCTTGCCTCGATGTAAGTTAACGTGCGGTCCCAAACCGTCGACTTAGATCGAGGCAAATTTGTATCGACGTACTACAAGCTAGCAAAATGTATTTCGTTGCAAATAGGATAATTCTGAGAGAGATGAACTAATGGGGAAGATGAACCAATTAAATATTTTTTAAACTATTACAAAATACTTCTATCTTGAAGTCATTCAATTTCTAATTTGAACTCTTAAAATTTCCAACTTCAAATTTTTTAATTTTTAAACCCTCTCCAATTTTCAATTTTAATTTTAAAAATGGTCAACTTTAATATTACGAATCTCCATCAATATTATATTACATAGTAATTTTAATAATTTTTTAGTCATTCTTACGAATCACTTATATTACAGAACAAATGCACAATTAGTTTGTTCAAAATACTATGCATATATAAATACTATGCATTTGAAACGAAAAAGTCATGGAGTTCAAAAAATGAAAAAGCGATTTCCTTGGAAAGACGTTTTAAACGGAAAAATATTATATTGAATCTTTTTCGTATTTTTTCACGTAGAATCAAAACCTGACCGAGTATACCACAATTTTCACCCCACTCTGTATATTGGGGTATTCCCTGATTTCCTTGAGTTCAGAACAGAGTTAGACAAAATATAATCCGATTACAAATGGCAAATCTTGATTAAACTGTAATTATGAATTCAATTACATATTATTTTCTGTAATCGTTAATCTTTGTTGACTACATAGTTAAGTTATAACCAGTAAAGCATATTTAAATGTTAATAATCCAATAATAATTTATATTATTTTATTCGGAAGAGTTCTTAGAATAATTTGACGTAAAAAGCAACCGATTAACTATTACGGTTTTCGCACAACAATTAGCAGATATATTAGACCTACAAAATAAAAATCATATTAATGATATAATAGATATAAATTGTCCAATGTTTAAAAATTGCATTTATTTTCAAAATCGAATTTCTCGAAAACTGAGGATGATAACGACAAACGATTTGCAGACTCGTATTCAGCGCACAACAATCTAGAAAGAATGATCATTGATTGTTACAAGTTCGAAAAAAAGTTAAAAATGTATTGTACAGTGATAATTTACGATTTGTAATCACTGGATCTATATGCGAATTAAAATTTTTACAAGCATAAATAAAGAATGAGAACTTAATAAAACAGTATATTTATGTTCTAAACATTCTAACTTGAGTAATATTATTAATATTTTGTATATTTAGACATGTATTAAAAGTTTCGTAGATTTTTTTGCATACCTAGTATTGCCATAAATCATAAATGCATAAAATCCGCTGTCCAGTAATTACATTTTGCCTAACTCTGTACAGGACACAGCTTACTTCCGAAAGCCTCAACAATTATAACTGCATGATGCAAAATAATCCTACTGTTGTTCAGAGTAGGAATAAATTCTTTCCGATTCTTTAAGCATTGAAATACTTGTCATCGTCATTAATGACTTTACGCAATTTTTCTGTCAAACAAGTTTTGATTTTCTGGGATCAAATTACAATCCTAATTGTGGTGAAGAGATTCGTCGAAAGGAACTCATTTCTATACCATAAATCAGTAAACAGTATTAGATTTAAATAAATGATTCAGGTGCTGGGCGGAACGAGCGTCATGAACGGGATGATGTACATGAGAGGATCGCACAAGGATTTCGATGACTGGGCGAAGCTTGGTAACGTGGGATGGTCGTACGACGATGTCCTTCCGTTTTTCAAACGGAGCGAAGATAATGTTCAGGCGAACATTCTGGATCCCAAATATCACAGCACCGGAGGACCTCTCACCGTCACGCAGTTCCCATATCATCCGCCTCTGAGTCACGCTATACTTAATGCTGGAAAAGAGCTCAGTACGCACGCGTTACGTTCATTTTTTACCGTCACGTTCAATGGAACCGCGCTCTCCCGCAATTATGTTGTCAAACGCGCGTTCGTTCATACTTGAAAATAGACTAAGGTCTGACGGTCGAGAGAATCGGGTCGAAATCAATTAAGTCGATCCGTTTCCAGCGACGAGAGATACGGGAACGTTCTTTTAAATTAAAAATGATTTATGTCGCGTTTTTACGCTCGGCGATCGTTATCCGATCTTTTTCAGTTTCTCGAGCCAACACAATCAAGTCCGGCGTAATTTCTCCGCGTAAGGAACGACGATCCGGCGACACGGTTCGTTGAAAGAGATTCGTTTATCCTTTATTACGGCTTAATGGGTGGCAATTCTTTTTTGCCGATTCGAGGCGTGCAAGAAGCTCGAAAACGATAACACCGTCGCGATCTACTTATCCTCTGTCGCGAAACCTGTTATTATGTAGCAACGGAGAACCCGTTTCCTCACTCTGGCTCTATTGGCATTGCTCGCCCGAGTCTAACAACTCGTTTCGATGTCCGTCGAAAAACGTCGTTACGTCACGTCGCTTTACAGTTATTAATTGCGAAATCGTTCCTCGCTACGGCGGTTCTTTTTTATCCGTCGCCAAACTGTCCGGCGTCGGTCACGATTCGGTAATGACCGAAACACGTTTAAACCGTTCACAGACTACAGTGTGGTGGACCTTAACGGAAGAACTCATACCGGATTCGCTATTGCCCAGACGACCTCGAGGAACGGCTCGCGACTTTCGACAGCCCGAGCGTTTTTGCGGCCGACCAGGAACCGTCAGAACCTCCACATTATGCTCAATTCCACCGCCACCAGGATAATTTTCCATAACAAGAGAGCCGTCGGCGTGGAATTCGTTCACGATGGGAAGACCCACTACGTCTCCGTGGCTAAGGAAGTGGTCGTCAGTGGAGGTAATTGATTTAATGATTTCTAGGTTCGTCTGTTTTGGTCTCGAAGATCTATTAACAACTAAGCTCAAAAGGAAACCTAAAACTTTGTTACGTTACAACCCGTGCTAATTGTTCGCCTCTGAATTTCAACAATGTGTGGTTGAACTATGCGAAACGCTTTTGTCTTTCCACTAATTGAAAAAGTTTATATAATGAACAAACGTGATCCAATTTACGGACAGAGTTGGGCATAAGTCGACTAAAATTTTTTGTTTCATTAATTGATTAATTCTCCGTGACCAGTGGCGGATCCAGGGGGGGCGATAGGGGCGATCGACCCCCCAAGAGTAATAAAATATAAAAATATTTCCTCACATTCCGAAAAACTTATTACGTACATACTGAATGTGTTACATGATTTCTATTCGAGATTTTTCTGCTTAGCGTGCTCACTAGTGCGCTAGTGCATAGAAGTTTTTAAAATATTTTCAAAATATTGCCTGGTAAAAATTCGTCAACGTAGAGCAGAATTTGTATTATGAAGTATCGTAATCGCATTAATTGTAATATCTTTTATATCTGTTTTTCTGATAAAATAAAGTCTTTAATCACAATTACATAACACGTAATTATTCTAATTGCTTATCAAGGGTGAAAAGACGGTTAAAAAATAGACTTTTTTACTTTTATACATTTCGCCCCCCCCCCCCCCAAGAAAGGCTCCTGGATCCGCCACTGTCCGCGACCACCCTGGGTATTTTAAGACACGAGCGAAATTTCGTGCTCAGGTACCTTCGAAACAAAGGGAGGGAGAGGTCTGGCTCTCTACTCTAAAAAAACTTGTTAGTGATAGGGACTCAACCGCCAAGGGACGCCAAGATCCGGTCGTTGGTCGCTGAACAGCATCGAAGTAAAGTTAGGACTGTACCATAAAAGACCCATATGAGAGCTACGGTATCAGTACAGTAGTGATTCGATAAGTGTTGAGTAGTCAGAGCCGGACTTCGACGTTTAACGTAGAATGTACTACATTTTTTTGTCTCGGTTAAAGTTTACACTCCCAAGAGTTCGGAAGGAGACCATCCACTGGTTGGTGGGGATAGGATTCGACTCTATAACGTAGAAATATAAGTCGGCACTTATCGAATCACTACTACTGTATACTGAATTCTATCTTAACCAACCAGTGGGTGGTCTCTTTCCAAATTCTTCAAAGTGTAAATCCTAATCAAGGCAAATAAATCTAATTCCTTTTACGTTAAACGTCGAATTCTGGATCCGACTATTTTACTCTTAAGCTGCGTCTACACTATATAACAAAACACGTTATATAACAAAGTTATAAAACTTGTTCGAAAACGAAAAAGAAAAATGTTATTTAACATGTTACATTCTGAATGTTATATAACATTTATGTGTCAGAAATTTTATGACTTTGAAAGTTTGTCCTTTGCGATCCTATAGTAAATGCCATGGGACTTATTAAAACCGCTCCAAAAGTCGTTTAAAGAAAAAGAATTTAACCACAGAATTAATTTATTTTTGAACATCGAATCTTGCTATCTAAACATCCTCCACGTTAGAAATCATTGATGTGAGAAATGTTATATAACTTGTTACACACTTGAAATAACAGTATTAAATACATAATTTTGTAACAAGTTATAAAAATATGTTATATAACAAAGTTATAAAATAATTTGTTATATAACACTGTTTTGTTACATAGTGTAGACGCGGCTTTAGGGTAAATTCCGGCCACTTTCGGGCGACACACAGCCACAAAACTGTCAGTGATGTTCGATTCATTTGTGCCCATAATTATGAAAGTGGTCTAAGTCAGTGGTGTCAAACTGATGTATGAATATGGGCAACCAAATTCAGTTTAAGAAAATCCGCGGGCCGCAGACGCGAAGAAAAAAAAGTCTTTTATTTATAATAGAGAATAACTCATTTAAACTTTACATTTATTTTTCTTTAATAAATTTACAAGAATTAAAAGACTTAATATTTTTCACTAGACACTTGGCATTTTTTTGGAGATACTATTTTATCGATATCGGGTGTAATTTTTTGGGATAAAGATATTTTTAACATAGATTTTAAGTGTTCATTTGTTAACCTCACCCTGTGTGAAGTTTTATCAGTCTTTAAGACAGAAAATAATTGTTCACATAGATATGTACTACCAAACATTGCCAAGATTCTCGCAACAAACATACGCATTTCAATAAAATGTTCCGGCAAGTATGAATAAAAATCTGGAATGTCAATTTCATTATATTTTTCCTTCAGCATTGTGTTGCATTGTATTTTTTGGTAATAAAATTAATTTCAAGTTTTGGGCCGCGGGCCGCACTCGAAGGTCTTGCGAGCCACTTGCGGCCCGCGGGCCGCGTGTTTGACACCACTGGTCTAAGTCATATAAAAAAAAAAAAAAATTACATTGAATAAATTTAGTTTAAAATAATGTGGTATGAAATAACTGATAAACTTATTTTTTTTTAATTTTGACTTAGACCACTTTCATAATTATGGGCACATTTGTGTTTGTGAAAAACATAGTAGTGTCGGTCGAAAGTGGCCGGAAAGTGGCTGGAAATTGGTCCGTCTGGGTCCGTCTTACCCTTATCGAATCATTACTGTATTTTGCGATATAATTAGGGAAATTTTACGAGGATGAATCAAATATAAGCCGGACTCTTTTTTTTAATTTACTAGCGGCAACTAGAGAATCTTCCATCTATTGATCACAAAAAATCAACCAGACAGTGTTGATCTAACTGTTGATTGCAATCAACTATGGAAGAAGGGATTTAATTGTTAATAGTTGATTAAATTTTTTTCCAAGTCTGCTTACAGAGAAAAAATTGGAGCAGGTTGTAATTTTACAAGGTGAGGGATGAAATATTATCTGCTATAATGTTAAACAGCTATTTACAGTAGAATCATTGGCTTATCATTATACAACACTAAGGGACTTATACAGGGTGCTCGGCAACGTGTGTCAGAAATTTTAAGGGATGGTTCTACACGCCAAAATAAGACGAAAATCAAGAGTAACGAAATGGCGGTAGCAGCTTTGTTTTTTAGTTATTAGCATTTGAAAAAGTGGGCGAAAACCGCCTGAAACATGGCAATCCCTATGGCATATGTCAAAATTTACGGAATATTCAGAGTGTGTAGAGCTGTCCGTATGAAACAAAGATGTGTGTGTAACGTAAACCACACCTGTTTTCATGTGTAACGTAAACCACAGCTGTTTTCGCGGATCGATATATTGATTATTTTAAAAAAGGACCGAATGGATGTAAGTTTGAGTGAGAGGGCCCGTGTTTTGAATTAGGGATGCCATACCGATTGCCATGTTTCAGGCGCTTTTCACCCACTTTTTAAAATGCTAATAACTGAAGAACAAAGCTGTTACCGCGATTTCGTTACTCTTGATTTTCGTCTTATTTTGGCGTGTAGAACCATCCCTTAAAATTTCTGACACACGTTGCCGAACACCTTGTATATAACAAGTGACCGTAATATCAGACATAAGAGCATACAGCTGCCAAAAAATAATAGAGCAATAAGCGATAAAAATAGCTATATAACGGCTATTAAAACGTACAATATGTTACCGAAGGAACTAAAAAATTTGTTTAATAATGTGGGTACTATAAAAAATAAGATTAAACAGTATTTAAGAAGCTGTTAAATAAAAATGCACTACGGTTTTTACATGTTTATATATTTTTCTTTTTTTTCAATTATATTATATTTTATTTTATATTTTATTTTCAATTATATTTTTCCTTTTTTGCTTGTTATTCATTTTTTGCTTAATTGTTGTTCTGTTTGTTATTTTGTTATATATTCTGTGGAAAGGGGATTTTTCCTTTTCCTTTTAGTTTCATTTATAGTCTTTTAGTTATTAAGTTTAGTCTGTGAGTACTAGTCCTAAGTTTCTAATGATTGCCAGCCTATGTACAGATAACTCGAGTTTACCTCTTTTAGGTTTTACATGTAAAGCATCCGGTACAAATAAAAATAAACAAACATTAATATCGTTCAATTAGGTGCCGTAAACTCGCCACAAATACTTCTGAACAGCGGCATCGGTCCACGAGAAGAATTGAACGCTGTCGGTGTACCAGTCGTTCACAATTTGCCAGGTGTCGGAAAAAATCTTCACAATCACGTTGCCTACACGCTGGCCTACACTATCAACGACACTGACACCACGCCTCTAAATTGGGCAACCGCCATGGAGTATCTTTTGTTCAGAGATGGACTGATGTCTGGCACAGGTAAGCACGCAGGTATTTTATATGCGAGGACACGCGAGAAAGGATACTTTGCTTTTTGTGGACCGAACGAACGCGCGACTGGATGCGCGAGAGAAATTGAGCGATTGGGATGATAAGGAACGCGTGGTAAACAGGGAATAAAATATTGTGTAAGACAAGTGTGCAAGTAGACGACGAGTGAATAATTCAGCGGTCGGCGAAATAGAAAGTTGGAAACAAGCCAGCGGGAGATCTAGGCGAATAGCGTGCAATTAATGGTCCCGTATCTTCATTTTTCTTTTCCCATCGTAGGAACTCGCTATTATACGCTGCGTACAATTATCAGGTTATCTTATAATTAATGCGTGCAGCGCAAATTGGCAATAATTAGACATTTTTTTATAGAAAGAGGACCATGAAATTGATAGATAGATGGAAGGTGAGTATTACGTAAGCAAGGAGGAAACCTGTAAAATGTATTTGCGTTATTTATGGAACGGGTTGAGTATATTTCGTTAGTATTCCGCCGCTCACTCATATTTTAAATGTTGTCGACTACTTGTTTTTTCGTTCCTTTTTAAATATATTTCTGAAACTCCATCGCCTCCTCGTCGAGTCGTTGCCCCCCTTTTTGCGATGTGTCATACACGACGACAAACCACACCTTTAGAAATAACGGTTTCCTGTTGGCATTCTCTACAATCCCGTTATGACTACCATTGAACTCTAGGAAGACGCGTGACCTGCTCCTCACATCTTGCGAATCGTTTTTGACGGCGCTTGCCCCGGAGCCCTGAGGCTGTCTACAAGCGCCCCTGTTAGTTGACCGCCAGTTGTGCTTATCTGACCGTCGTCGAGTCAGAACAACTGTATTTGAGAATCCGAGTCATCCGGGAAAGTAGACTGCGGAAGTTTATGCGAATGCATATTTTAGGGAAATAGATTAAAGGAACGAGACATATGAGAACGAGAGATATGTTTTTTTTATTTTGCATATTTTGAATATTGTATATCCTGCATATGTGGAATCTCTCACCTAACTCTATCACCCCGAGTTCCTTTGTTATTTGTACAGACACAAACAATGTATGAGAAGAACGTTGCCCTATTTTAGATGCACACGAGTCTGTGTGGGTTGAGTTCACCCTCAAGATAATACTTTTCGAAATTTTGTGAACAATAATATTTTTTGGTTTACATGGAATGACCAAATGGTTTTACTATTCAAAAGTTGAGGTCAAAACGTATACAACTATTATACCACGCCATGACTTTGAAATGACCTGGTATCGAAAATTGTGCAAATTATTAATACGCATAAATTTTACAGCAAAACTTTAATTTGTTGAGATCAAGGTGACATCAAGGTCATGTTATTGAACATATATAAACGCATTTTTTTATCAACTCTACAAGATTGAATAAAAAAAATCTTACCGTATGTGGTGCCTCAGTACGATTCATATTGTGTAACAAATATGTCTTGCATCATCACAATTCGAAAATATATTTAGGTGCCCTTACTTAAACGGATCACTTTGTAAAAGAAAAATTATTATTGTGATTCTTATATTAAATACATTGATTAAACACAATTATATGAATTGTTAGTCTCTAAACTCTACATACACATATAATGTATACATCAAATTTATCTTGCATACAAGGTGTCCCAAACTCGACGTGGGAGCCGGAAATGAGAGATTCATAAACAACTTTTTCCTTTGCAAACATGTGCTCCGAAGCTTTGTTAATGAGTTATTCAGAGAAAACACCGACCAATAGAAGCACGAGTACAGTGGATGAATTTCAGCGCGCGCTCCAGCTTTGAGTAGTATTGGCCTGCCATCATCCGCGCCATCATTAATCCGCTGTACTCGCTCTCTGATTGGCCGATGTTTTTCGTTAATAACTCGTTAACAAAGCTTCGGATAACATTTTGACAAAGGAAAAAGTTGTTTAGAATCACTCCAGGAATCTCCCCTTAACGGCTCCCGCACTTAGTTTGGGACACCCTGTATACTTTGCATATACTCTGCATATTCACTGCATTTCGTTACTGGATAAACTTCCGCAGTCTACTTATACAGGGTGTAACAAAAATGTTGAAGTTCCTTGAAAGGGGTAATTCCTGAAGTGATTTTGAACAACTTTTTCCTTAGCGAGTTATTAATGAAAAACACTGACCAATAGAAGCGCGAATACTGTGGATGAATTTCAGCGCGGGCTCCAGCTATGAGTAGTATTGGTCCGTCATCGTCCGTGTCATCATTAATCCACTGTACTCGCTCCCCGATTGGTCGGTGTTTTTCGCTAATAACTCGTTAACAAAGTCCTACCTAACATTTTCACTAAGGAAAAAGTTGTTTAAAATCACCCTAGGAATCGCCTCTTTCAAGGAACTGTAACATTTTTGTTACACCCTGTATAACTAACAAACGGAGGTTTTACCGCAATTTCAGTATTCTTCATTTTCGTCTTATTTTTGTGTCTAAAGTCGCTCCTTTCATTTTTTTTCCCATCAGTAGCCGAACACGCTGTATACGCATCAAAATAATATTAATTAATTGTGTAACAGGTATATCCGAGGTGACCGCAATGATAAACACGAAACACGCGAATCCACAGGATGATCATCCGGATATTCAGCTGATTTTCGGCGGCTACTTGGCCGACTGTGCGGAAACTGGTATGGTGGGCGAATCGAAGGGTGCGAATCGCACGATCTACATTATCCCAACTCTCCTGCACCCACAAAGTCGCGGTTACCTTCGTCTGCGGAACAACGATCCTCTATCGAAGCCGATGATCTACCCTAAGTATCTCAGCGATCCTAGGGACGTGGCTGTTCTCACCGAGGGTATCAAATTCAGTATGAAATTAGCTGAAACGAAAGCACTCAGTAGGTAAGTAACCCTTAATGAACATAATCCTTTAAGGGAGGGGAATTTCTTTTTTCTTGGTCGAAAATTTCGATTTTTTGGTATTTTTTAGTGCACGGAACTGTGAATTTAATCAATCTGAAACTTTGTATGTTTTTTTTATACACTTTTATTAAGTAACACCATTTTTTTCGAGTGAATACTCAATCAACTGACATATTTGCCCTTTTGTTCATATAAAATCAAAAATTCCAATGTGGTTTTAATTTATACATATACAGCTATCGTTCGACCTACATGCAAGGCGATAGGTTGTATATTTTTTTTTAATTAGAAAATGTTTAGGCAATTTCGGGAGTAACATCGAACATTCGAATTGGAACAGTTACCATTTTTCGAAAAATGATTCTTTCGGTTTTATTGTAGGGAAAACGGTAACAATATGTGCATAATTTCTATCCTCCTTTACGTATTCTTAGAAATCGACCCCTTTTTGTAGTCGAACAGCACCGAACTCTGTATATGTAGTTATTACAACAGCTTAAATTACCTTTGTATAACTGCCAACAAATTTTGTAATGACATTGACTTTTTCTGTAATTCTCTATCCGCCTTCAAAAATTCTACATGTACTGCAGTTAGATTTATTCTACGCTAATTTATATTGATTTTTATTTTTTTATTCATTATGCTCATTATTTGTATTGATGTTGTTATATAAGATTTTCTGTTTTTTATTTTATTATTTATATTTTTATTGTATCTAAATTCTATCTTCCCGTTGATAGTTTTATGTTATCTTTCCTTGTTACTTATTTATTGTTGTAACAAAAGGTTTATCCCGTAGATAAATAAATAAATATTATTATAAAATAAAATCACATTGAAATTTTCGATTTTATATGAACTAAAGCACAAACATGATGTCAATAACAATTTCGCGGTTCGTTTAGCCCGCAGGTGATTTCAACTGTATTTTCGAGCGAATGCAATCTAAAAAAATTGTGTTGCTTAATAAAAGTATATTAAAAGCAACAGACAATGTTTGAGATTGATGAAGTTTAAACTTTTGTTTATTTAAAAAATACCAAAAACTCGATGTTGTAGACCAAGAAAAAAGAAATATCTAAATTGTCGTCTGTCCTCTTAAAATTATTTTTGTTTTAGGTACGGATTCAAGTTAGATCGTACGCCAGTAAAGAACTGCGAGCACCTGGAGTTCGGTTGCGACGCCTACTGGGAATGCGCTGTAAAACACGACACTGCGCCAGAAAATCACCAAGCAGGTTCCTGCAAAATGGGTCCAAAGGAAGATCCATTCGCAGTAGTGGACCACGAACTGAGAGTGAGAGGCGTGATAGGTGTCAGAGTGGCGGACACTAGCATCATGCCGAAGGTAACGTCCGGTAACACGAACGCTCCGGCCATCATGATCGGCGAACGGGCTGCTGACTTTATTAAGAAAATTTGGGATCCTCCGCGTGAAAAGCTATGATGAGGCACGCGTTTTCCTGTCAGAAGCCTGTAAATAATTTAATCGCTGCTTAAAATACGGTGTATCCTTCTATCTACAGTGTGTCCCTCGAAATCCTGGACAGTCGATTATTTCCCAATCTATTATAGATACGAAAAAAATCTTTATATGAAATTGAATGACTAAAGGGGGCTGATTTATTGGCTGTAACAATTTTTTCTTATCATTATTGTTTACGGAGATATGAAGGCCAAATTCAGTTTTTTAAATAGGATTATAAATTTTTTTATTCTGATCAATTGCTGATGTGTTTCAAGACGAATTCAGTAATCATTAATGTATACACCTTTTTTCAAATAGTTTTTGAGATATTACGCGTAAAAGTTTACTGATTTTCAGCAGAAGAAAACTTGCTGGAATGGGAAGCACCGCAGGTAATCCTAAGTTTTGGGTCTATGGGCCTAGCGCTCCTATCACAGATCCTTTGTATCTGTTTATGACCCGTTTCAAACTTCAAGCACCGGCCGAGGCCCCCTGCGGCTCTTCCTACTCTAGCAGGTTTTTTTCCACCGAAAATGAGTAAACTTTTAACTGTAATATCTCGAAAACCATTTGATAAAAGGTACACACATTAATGGTTGTTCAATTCGTCTTGAAACGCACTATCAATTGATCAGATAAAAAATATATAATCCTATTTAAAAAACCGAACTTGACCTTCATATCTCTGTAAACAATAATGATAAAAAAAATTGTTACAGCCAATAAATCTGCACCCCTTAGCCATTCAATTTCATATAAAGACTTTTTTCGTATCTATAATAGATTAGGAAATAATCGACTGTCCAGGATTTCGAGGGACACACTGTATGACTGCGTGGTCTGAGACCAGCGCCAGCGTTTCAACGTACAAGACACGCTGTTTCTTTAAACGAATAAAAACGTTGCTTCCGAGTGCTCGTTGAGACTTAAAAGTGCAAGTGAATCCGACGGTTCATACTCTTTTGAATCGGTCCGCTCATGCGTATAGTACTGTTCGCGCATTTCGTCCCTGCATTATATTAATAGTTTGTTATTGTAAGTAAATAATTGTCGGCGTAAGTAAAGAAATTGTACTCACATTTTTCGTAAGAAGCAAATAAAATAAATAATTTTACGAGAATCTTTAGATGATGCATTTATTTCTTATCTCTATAAAATATACACTGAATAATGTATGCATAATACTGTTATTCACTCACACACGCCCACGCCAAAAATACTATTGCGCTTAATCGCGAAAGACTAGATTTCTTAATGCCTGTTTCCTATTTCTATTCCGTCGAAAATCAGAAAGACGCGTCAATGTCTTATGGTCGTGTTCGATTAATAATAACTGCTTCGCCTGCGTTTACTGCATTTGTACATTTTCCGAATCTTCTGAATGTCCCTTTTACTGAAGCCTTCTCTCTGACCGAGCTGAACTTTTGATGTACTCTGAAATAGATTATTAGATTATTATACTACGCTAAGGAAAAAAAAAAAAAAAAAAAGATGAAGAGACCTGTATGAACTCGAAAAATGGGGCCAAGTCCAATTAGTCACAACTTTGATCGAAATGATCATATCGACATGAAAGCATGAAATCTATACTCTCACATACTATTTTCGAATTTTTTTTCTAAGGCACGGACTCGGGTATGGTAGGGAGGTGACTATACCGGCAAAATTGGACTGAATTAATGATTTACGGGGACTGGCTTTACGTCCTTATATGAGAAGATTTTAGGCTGGGAAAGAGTTCATTCGAAAGAAGAAGGTTCAATGCAACGCGCTCTGGTCGTCATTCGATATGATTTTGCGGATATTCGGAAATATGAGTGTTATAATGCATTGAACGTTCTAATAAGCGCCATCTGGTCGGCATCGGCCCAACTAAACTTGCTACGTTTTTTGCTCTGCTTTATCCCTAACCCCGCAAATTTATACCTGACGAAGCTTTTACGGGGACCCACTTTACGACCCTTTTATGACACAAAACCAAGACAAAACATACCTCAATGCGTAGCTAAAGGAACGTCCCAGCGCGCTCTGGTACTGATTTTGCTAAAAACAGTCGTTCAAACACCTAAAAATACATAAATTCCAGGAGTATGTTTTGTGAATTTTTCCTACTTTACAACACTCATATTTCCGAATATCCGCAGAATCATATTGAATGACTACTAGAGCGCGCTGCATTGAACCTTCTTCTTTCGAATGAACCCTTTCCCAGCTCAAAATCTTCTCATATAAGGACGAAAAGCGAGTCCCCGTAAATCGTTATTTGGCCCAATTTTGCCGGTATAGTCACCTTCCTACCATACCCGAATCCGTGACTTACATTTTCAAAAATTTCGTCCATCTTTGTAATACTCCATGGAATGCAAAAAATGTTTTTCACAAATTGCATTTATATCAGTCGAAACCAACTAACTTGCCGAATAAAATAAGTGTTAGCTAAATATTGTAAGATTTCTTTTTTTTTGACAAAATTATTCAAATTTGAAGCGAAAACCGTCTTTCTAACTTTAACTGCATCTGGAAGGCGATAAAATCCTCTTGCAGGTGCGTTGTTTACAATTTGGTAAACATTTCGATAACATTAATCTCATTTTAAAGCGGAGAGTCTACAGATTTGATTGAGTCCAGAACGAACCAGCAGTGATAATTTTTTCTCAATGGCTTTTATGTTTAAGAGATTTCATGCTTGCAAACGAATATTAAATCATGTCAATAAGATCATTTTTGTCAAAGTTATGACTATTTGAACTTGGCCCCATTTTTCGGATTCGCAGAGGTGATCCCCTAATTTTTTTGCGGAGTGTATAATATGGTATTCCTCGATGTACAATCAGTGCCATTGATTCTTGCATCTAGGAAAAAAATGGGATAAGGAAAAGTGCTCATTCCCACTAATATATACATAAAAATATATATGTACATATACTACATACACTACTGTATATACTGTATAGTAACAAAAATGTTGCACGTCCTTGAAATGGGCGATTCCTGAGGTGATTTTAAACAACTTTTTCCTTAACAAAAATGTTAGGTGGGGCTTTGTTAAGGAGTTATTAACGAAAAACGTTGACCAATCAGAGCGCGAGTATAACGGATGAATTTCAGCGCGGGCTCCAGCTGTGAGTACTATTGGTCCGCCATCGTCCGCGCCATCATTAATCCGCTGTACTCGCTTCTCGATTGGTTGGCGTTTTTCGTTAATAACTCGTTAACAAAGCCCTACCTAACATTTTTGCTAAGGAAAAAGTTGTTTAAAATCATCTCAGGAATCATCCCTTTCACAGTGGCGGATCCAGGAGCCTTTCTTGGGGGGGGCGAAATGTATAAAAGTAAAAAAGTCTATTTTTTAACCGTCTTTTCAACCTTGATAAGCAATTAGAATAATTACGTGTTATATAATTGTGATTAAAGACTTTATTTTATCAGAAAAACAGATATAAAAGATATTACAATTAATGCGATTACGATACTTCATAATACAAATTCTGCTCTACGTTGGCGAATTTTTACCAGGCAATATTCTGAAAATATTTTAAAAACTTCTATGCACTAGCGCACTAGTGAGCACGCTAAGCAGAAAAATCTCGAATAGAAATCATGTAACACATTTAGTATATACGTAATAAGTTTTTCGGAATGTGAGGAAATATTTTTATATTTTATTACTCTTGGGGGGGGCGATCGCCCCTATCGCCCCCCCCCTGGATCCGCCACTGCCCTTTCAAGGAACTGTAACATTTTTGTTACACCTTGTATATTGCATTTTATATATTTCAGTGGGAAATGAGCGTTTTTCCTCATTACATTTTTCCATAGATGCAATAAGAATCAATGTCACTGATCGTACGACTGTTTTTCTACTTCTTTTCAACTAAACACGCGAATCACCTTAGGCATTATGGTCGGTTGACCATTCCTAGAAAACGCGTTCGCCGAATAGTGCATTACGCTTCCATAATCGTACCCCACACCGAAGGCGTCGGTAGTTCGTTTCGAGGCTTTCTCAAAATTTCCAGCGTGTCCTACATAGATAAAAATGTATGGAGTAGTAACTGGAAACCTATCTGACTTCAATGAATACTTACACAGAAATGTATCCGCAAACAAATATGCAAATAAATAACTACAACTGTTACACCTACTTAGGTTCCATTTATATTCGCTTACCACCCAAAATGTTGTTCCACAGGATCCTAACATACTCGTCTCGTTCGTATCTGCTTTGCTCGTGCAAGAATCCTATAACGTGCATCAACTCGTGTATCACGGTACCCTTTTTCACCAAACAACCAGGAACCTGGAGATTCACGTCCTGTCGACCCCCGATTCTTCCCACGCTGCTCCAACAACCGCTGTTGCCGGCTGTAATTCGAATGTAATCGTTCTCCTCGCCGGTGTAAGGTTTGAACTTGATGCATGTGTACTTGTGGTAGTCGCTCATGGCTTCGGAAATTAACTTTCGTTGCTCGGAGTCTGCAATTTAATTTAAACATTCCATATACTGTACTACAAGTAGTGACTGATACCGATACTATTGTTGATATCCAAGCGATTCGATACCGAAATACCATGGCTTGAAAAAATTCCAAAAATAACTGTTTCAAATTGTTGCATAAAAATTTTGATTGCAACCGTTATGGAGAACTTTTATTCTAAATAATTGTTATGAAGAACCTAAATTCAGACTATATCAGTTTAGGCTACGGATCCTATACAGGGTGTAACAAAAATGTTGCAGGTCATTGAAAAACGTGAATTCCTAAAGTGATATTAAACAACTTTTTCCTTAGCGAAAATGTCCTCGGAGGCTTTGTTAACGAGATATTGACAAAAACTCCCGACCAATTGGAGCGCGAGTACAGTGGACGAATTTCAGCGCGGACTATAACTATGCGCGGCATTGGCCCACCATTGCTCGCACCGGGATTAGTCCATCGTACTCGGTCTCTGATTGGTCAGTGTTTTCTGTTAATAACTCCTTAACCCTAAACAGCTAAACGGCTTGACGAAAAATTTCCATTTTTTCACTACATTTATATAACATTACAAAGTACCTAAGAAAAAATTCTGGAAAAAAATATTTCTTTCCAAAGTTATGAATATATTTCGGAAGTTCCTTTAAAAGTGCGATGGCCTTGACAACTCGAGTTGTGTTTGACCAATTGATTTCAAATTTTGCATACATTTGAAGCTTTTTTCCAATCCAATTACTCCTTTTTTAGTTACAACAAAAAGAAGATAGATTTTTCGCTTTAAAAATTGAATTTTTCCTTTAACATGTCACCATTTCTTTGTTTCTCAAAATTTTGAAAATTTGCTTGGATAACAGAAAGCTATTAATACATTTAATAAACAAATGTTACATTTTTCTATTTCACATATGAGATACAGACTTTTTCAGTGCCACCGTACATAGTAAGGGGCTTCCGAAGTATATTCATAATTTTTGAAAAAAATATTCTTTTTTAACTCAAACTTTTTTTCAAATACTTTGTAATACTGTATAAACATAGTAGAAAAATAAACAATTCTCATCAAGTCGTTTCGTTGTAAAAAAAAATCCAACAGAACTATTTTCTCACCGTTCAGACAGTTATACCCCCTTAAATGTAAGTAGTATTGGCCCGTCATAGTCTAAACCAGAATCAGTCCGCTGTATTCGCTCTCTGATTGATCTGTGATCTTCGTTAATAACTCCCGAACAGTTTTCGCTAAGGAGAAGGTTGTTTAAAATTACCTTAGGAATTACCCCTTTCAAGGACCTGCAACATTTTTGTTACACCTTGTATAATATGTCCTATAGAATCAGTTCCCTAATAAGTTCTATAGCTTTTATTTTTTAGTTGCCAATTTTTCAACGATTATTTGTCTTTAATTAACGATTGACGATTAACTTGGTTAATCGATTAAATCAATCGCCGATTTTTCGAGGATTCATTTTTTCAATCGTAGGCATTAATCAATTAATCAAACTAAAAATTTTAGTCGACTTATGCCCAACTCTGCTACTAACCAAAAATTTAGAATCACCTATTCATTTTCATCAAAACCGTACTGCATAACGAACTATGTCTAGATTTAAGATAATGAGAAAATTCTTGCTTTCCTTATTTATTATACAAAATGGTTTCAACCTTCAGTTGTTTTAGTTTGATGAACGTAAAGCCGGGAATCCACCAGAAAGCTAAGCTAAGCTAAGTTATGCTATGCTATGCTATGTTTAAAAAAAATTAACTTCAATACATTTTTATGGATCCGTTTCCACCAAGAGCTAATCTAAGTTAATAAAAATATATTGTTTAAACATAGCATAGCATAGCATAGTTTAGCTTAGCTTTCTGGTGGATTCCCGGCTTTACTTTAAATTGAAATACGAAATTGTTCGTGAAGTCATACTGATTTCGTAAAAACAAAATTCTAGACTGGACAAGTGATCAAAAATTGCTTAATGAAAACATTAAATTGCCTAAAAAATTCGTAAAGGTATTTTTCAATGAAATCCTGCATAAAATACGACATCATTGTTTACGATTTGTCTATGACAGCTCGAAAAATAACGGTGAATAATATAACTATTCTCAGTTATTGAAGCTTCTATACTGAAAAATTCTAGTTTCCCCTATTCACAAAGTGGTTCCAAAATTTTGAACCGTCGTGTACGTAACATAAAACGTATTTGGGTTGGAACAAAAATTCGTAGCGTTTTTAAATGAAACTCAAAGCCACTCATATTATCTACTAGTTTTTGCCTTCTTTGTGATATTTTTATTATTTTATTCTCCCAAAACTTTTGAACAATTCAAAAATTCTACGAACTTTTGTTCCAACGTAATAATATTATAATATACGACTACTCCGCTTACTAAAATAAGGGCTGATCATGTAAGGAACGACGCCACCGGGCCACCGAGCAGACTCCGCTTTCAGTCCGTTCTTCCCCAGTTGAGGTGGGAACAGGATGTCGCCCTCCGCGTAGCTGCCCAATTCTTCCGGATTGCGGTCCCAACCCTCGTTCCAATTCGCCACAATTTCGCCGGTTCGGTTGTCCGGAAACTGATACAGAAACTCCCCGAAGTGTTGCAAGTGAGCGATCACACTCTCAGGACTGTCCACCGAATTGTCGAGGATGTCGCGGCGTGTAAAGGGCCAAGCATCCGTAGAAACGAGAAGGGCCAGCACGAGGCAGAAAGGGATCGAGAAGCGTTTCATGGCGGTGCTTTCTTCGGTGGAAAAGACAAGTCGAAAATGAATCCACTGACGGTGCTCGAACGTTTCTTCCTCATTTTATACGCGGCCAAGAAGCCCCACCCGCGGATCTACTCGATGCTCCCATGCGGAAGTGATCGGGGACAAGTCGCTGATAATCGTGGACTTTGGGTAACAGGAAGTGGAGATTTACCAGTCTGGTTCCTTGACTGTTCCCACGACACATCGGCTAGTGTTTTGTTATCGTATAGATTGGCGTCGTAGTGTACGGTAAGAGCTCGACGTGTTTGGGAAAGACTTTTTATACAATATTTCTCTAGTGTGTAAATAATGCTTTTACCAATTTAGGATGACTTTTTCTAACGTTTTTTTATATATCTTCGAAAAATATTTAACCAACTTTTTTTTAAATATTGATAATAGTGTTATTACTATTTTAAGGATGAACTTCAGTAACAATCTTAGTCAAAAGTTAATCAATTTCCAAGATATTAATAAGGTTTCTTCTTGTGATGAAAACCAGTCAGAAATATATTGATCTTTTGTCATAAATAGACAGCAGATTTTATGTATTCATGACAATTTTAACTATGCAAATATTTAACAAATTATTGACTGATGCCAAAATATGTAAAACATTAAAAATGTAAAACGAGTTAAAATATTTAGAAAATAAGACAACGGTGTTATTCAAGCTTGAATTGTTTATTTATGATTGTGAAAATTTTATTTTGCATACAAATCCGCAGTCTAGTCATAAACTTGTTTGTTGTTTTTTGTTTTATACTCAAACTTTAAAATTATTCCTGATATTTACGATTTTTTAATGTAAACATTTTTTTATTTTAATGAAACTTGAATAATAAACCGAAGTTTCAATTACTTTTTAATGCACTAGGAATAAGAGCGAGATAACACTTCGATTAAAAGCTGAACTATGACTTAATAATGGTCTACTAATTATTACTATTTTATATACAAATATTAAGGATGAACTTCGGTAACAATTTCAGCTAAAAGCTAATCAATTTCCAAGCCATTCAGGAATGTTTTACAACTATAGCAACTTCACTATTAATTTTCAATATTGTGTTTTCTCATAAGAATACACGTAAAATTGAAAGTTAAATAATTTCAAAACTACGGAATCAATTTTTATAAAATTTTTAAAACGGGTTTTACCATCGCATAAAAATCCATTCTTTGAATTTTTAAAGATTTTCGCTTATTTTTAATGTTACTGAAATTCATTCTTAAATTAAAATATTTTTATACAAAAATTATATCAACTATTACCAGACTATGAATATATGTATATTTATTTCTTTTCACGCTTTTACAGTAAAAATTTTTCCATTTACATAAACGCTTATAAACTAATATTCTTTTTTGGCATAGTGTATCACCGTAATAGTATTTATACTATACATATAATTTCACTACCTCTTCTGTTTTCTAATATATATCATTTTACTTCTCTCTATCGCTCGCTTTTTCGAAGCTAGTTCTAAACAAAGTGTTCCATATGTTTTAACGACCAAACTTTCTCAATGTATTTTATGGGACTAAACAAAAAAAAATGTTATATAAACGTAGGTCATTTAACGGTTTGTTAGACCGTTATAAACAAAATTACGGAATTCAAAAAGTTATGTGATATTAACAAGTAGTTTTAGGCGAACTGTATTTGTTATCCATATAGTCATTAAGTTAATACCAATTTTTGTTTAATATCAATAATACCAGAAATCACTTAATATGTACTAATTTTTACTACTGATATTGACTTTAATACTAAATCCGTAGATGCAACTAAAATTCCATTTCAAAACGTCCACCGTTCTTGTAGCTATACAAAATTGACAGCGGTTTAAAATGGAATTTATTACTATATAGGTTGTAGATTTTTGTGAAAAATAAAATATTCAGAAACACATATAATTAAATCAAACTTGTGATTTGAATTATATTTTTGATATTTTATAAATTTTGGTATTTGTCAATAACCTCGAAGATTTTTGGAATGTCTAAAATTTTCATAAATGTATAAAATTCGCAGTTTATTTATTATTCTATGTACGAGGTTCGTTTGTATTTTATGAATGAATTATTAATTCTTTGTATCAGTTCATTACACGTATTATTTATTCTTGTTTTATGACCATGTAAATATTGCTTAACCTTTCCTTTTGAATTCCGTATTTTTGCTTATAACTTATTCAATAAAGCATTAAACAACCTATATTTATATAAACATTTTTTTTTTTAGACCCATATAGAATATATACTGACAATGTTTGGCCGTTAAAACTTAGAACACCCTGTATACATATACACGCTTATAACTAGATTCTCCTAAAATATTTCGTCTACTTTTTGCTCTAAGTTCACCTCCTCCCGCATTTTGTTGCAAAAAAAAATGTTTGCAATGTAAATCGAATGGTGCAATAGATGATTCAACCACAAAATTGTTTCTTTATAAGCGCCATTTTTTAATGTTTTTCTCCAGATCAACTGTTTTTTTTATGTCTATTTATTTTTAGGTGGCCTCTTTTAAACGAAACACCCTGTATACTGTATATGCTTTACTTTCTGAATATTATAAAATGTATTTTACTTTTGATATTTTATATGTTTATTACTAAACTCTGGACATTTATGCAAATTCATATTTTCAAGAGCTTGGAAAAAGAAAAACAACTTGAATAAAAGCATCTTTTACCTTGTAAATATTATAAAATGTGTTTTATTTTCAATATTTCATGTATTTTTGCATCTATGCACTTCCTTATATACATTTTGGCAAATTTAAAATCGCCATAAATGTATAAACATTCTGCAATTTGCTGTTTCTTACATGTTGCTTCTTATTTTAAAATAGTCATAATTTCATATAAACATCCACAGTATAATAAAAATTATTATTAAATATTACAATTCTTTATTGTTATTAAAGTCTTTGTTCTGAAATTAAAAGGTCCTTGTTCCTTTTATTTACAAAATAATAAACTTTAAATCGTTAGTGTATATAAATAACAAGAATATAGATTTAGTAATACACACTCCCATGCCTTTATTCTTTATGTAAACAATTATTTTTCCATAAAATCACTGCACGAACATGCGGAAGGATTTGCTTGAAAAAATCATAAATAATAAAAAAAAAGATACATGGCAAGATGAAAAGTTCATATTGTCACATTGATAGTCGAAATATTATTTACACACCGCTACGACAACCCGTTCGCATTTCATTCAGATGCAAATCTCGGTAAATAAACTTCTATCACACGATATCGGATATTTCCTGCGGACCTTGCCCGAAGATCCTTCACGACGATGAGTGTGATCACCGAAGGTCAATAATAAAGTCTTCCTTCATATTCTGCTCGACCCGTTATAGATTATGATATTTCTTTTTTTAATGGAAACGTTTACACGGAAATATACTACGAATATTAGCAACCATTTACATCTGTCAGATTCTCTGGTTTCCGTGAAATGTTTTTTTTAGAATATGAATTGTTCGCACGCGCAGATATTTTTCTTCTTACGAAAGTTTCTTGTGTAATTAATATTCTATTAAAGAATACATTTCTTTTTGAATAGTGATGAAATTCTTTGAAATCCTTAAGAAACATTTGCATATTACTATTTTCTTTGTAACTAATTATTATTCGCTGATAAGAAAAACTGTATCAAAATGAGAACCATGGAAAACTGGTTAACGCGTATCTGTAATGTTTCGCGGTTACTATATAGCCGAATAGTTTAACGATAAATTTTACACGACATCGTTTTTTCTATTATGCAGACAAGATAATTGTATCTAGAATCGTTGGTGTATATAAGAATTTGCATTTGCTATATAGAACTTGTGTGTGCTTATAATTTATATACATATGTAGGTCGAAGCAATTATACAATTGCTGTTAAATATTTTACTGGAAAAGGTGATAGAATTGTACAAAAAACCGTGTTTTGAAGTACTTATTGTGATAGAACAATAATTCAAACATCGTGCTGAGTGGTATAAATCGATTGTCAAGTATTTCCACTCTGTTTATTCCGTCAGATAGGATATCGCGGTTATGGCAGTTATGGGTTTATATAAGACTGTATACTTTCAGTGTGAAATTGAGGTTAAAGATCATATCAAGGTCACAACATTGTATATCATTGAATTTGTCTTTATATATTGGTACAAATTCTTGTGATAAATAATCCATCGACCGTTTCAACAAATCAAACTAATTTTAAAACCTTATAAACGATAGAGTTCAAAAGAAATGATCGTTTAATTTATTCGTTGTGTGCAATTAAACAATATACTATATTTTCTGTGTAACTTGTTCTCTTGTAATAAAAGAAATGAAAGAGATTTAAACTTGTGATGATTCATTGTGCAGCTCACGTGGTCGTATAGATGTCGTTATTCGCGAATAACGCACATTTCAAGTGCACGTCCCGGCAAAATAACCTTCGCTCTGTACGAATGGTACTATTTCGACGTTAACAGAGATATATTTAACGTTTATAACAATGACGCTTGATAATTCGTGGCACGTGATCAAAACCGCCGCTGCAGAAAACAAACACGAATTGGTGTTGTCAGGACCGGCTATTTCCGAACTGATACAGAAAAGGGGCTTTGACAAGTCTTTGTTCGATTTGCAGCACTTGAATTATTTGAACATAACGCAAACATGTTTGCAAGAAGTGCCGGAGGAGCTCGAGAAGTTACAGAATTTGACGAATCTAGTGCTCCATTCGAACGAAATCACGAAAATCCCGAGTACAATTGACAAATTGGAAAAACTGAAATTCCTTGATTGCTCCAGAAACAAGTTGACTTCATTGCCAGAACAGATCGGTAAACTTCCACAGTTGACTATGATGAATCTCAGTTCCAATCTTTTAACGTCTTTGCCCACGCAAATCAGTAACGTCAAGTTAACTGTTTTGGACCTGTCGAACAACAAGTTCGAAGCATTTCCTGACGTGTGTTACGCAGAATTGCTTCATCTTTCTGAGATTTTCGTTAACGGAAATCAGATCAAAGAAATTCCTGCGACAATAAATCTGCTGGCATCTTTGAAGGTGTTAAATGTGGCAGACAATCTGATTTCAGGTAGTTTTAAAAAAAGATCGTCGAAGAATCCTTTATGTTTGTCTTGAAATATTAATTTTGCTAAAATTGATGTTGTAGCTGTACCAGGCGAACTAAGCGATTGTAACAAACTGAAAGAGTTTCAGTTGAAAGGAAACGCATTGGCTGATAAAAGACTTTTAAAATTAGTTGACCAATGTCGTACTAAACAAATAATAGAATACATTAAATTGCACTGTCCCAGAAGTAATGGTGCTATTGGGACGAGCAAACCGAAGAAGGGAAAAAGGGGACAGAAATTGTCAGAATCTGAGAGTATCCCTAATGCGGTGGAAAGTTTAACGCACAAACTAAAAGTATTGAAAATAACGAATAATACACCAGTAGTAAAACTTACCAAACTCATCAAAAACGTTCGACCGTATATTGCAGCTTGCATTATTAAAAATTTGAAGTTCACAGACGATAGTTTTAAGAAATTTATTCAACTTCAGACTAAACTACATGACGGAGTATGCGAAAAAAGAAATGCAGCTACTATTGCTACGCACGATTTTAAATTGATCGCATCCGGTAAATACAATTGAAATTGAAAAAAAAATTAGTGTTTTTATATGTAATATTTATATTAATATTTTCATCTGTAATATTTAGGCGATTTGACGTACACAGCAAAACCACCAATGGAACTAGAAATTAAACCACTGATGCGTAACAAATCTTACACGGGTGCTGAATTGTTTCAGCAATTGCAAACAGAAGCTGATGATTTGAGGAAAGAGAAAAAGCGTAACGTATATTCTGGTATTCACAAGTATCTCTATTTATTGGAAGGCAAACCTCTCTTTCCATGTTTATTGGATGCTTCTGAGCAAGTTATATCGTTCCCGCCGATAACCAACAGTGATGTGACGAAAATGTCGGTAAATACTGAAACAATATTTGTAGAAGTGACCAGTGCTACATCGTATCAAGTTTGCAGGTAAAACTTAGTTTTATCATTTATGCTCGTTTTTTTTATGATTTTTGTACCCAATTTAATATGGAACTTCAAAATCTAATTGATAAATATTATTTCTTGTTCGATGTCGCGAATTGGTTTCGTTAAATTGACTTCGATCGAATAGAATATCGAAACGCGTTCTACTTATATGAATTGTTATATTTTTAACAGAAATGTGCTAGATGAGTTGTTGAGGGAATTAATCGTCCTTGGCTTTGGATGTTCTACAGAACAAGAAAATACTCCCAATCTTCACAATTTGGTTGTTGAACAAGTGAAAATTGTAGATCTGGAGGGTAATATGAAACTAGTGTATCCTTCAAGAGCAGATTTGAATTTCGAAAGTAATTTCATAACTATTTTACGAGAGTAATAAATTATTTCGAGTACTTTAAATATTTAGTATTCTTTTTTTGATGTGATCTTTATCTTCCTCTTTTTTTTTTTTTTTTTTTTTTTTTGGGTTTGATTTGATTTGGTTTGTACTCGATTTGTTTTCTATGTATTCATATTTCGTTACACAAAATTGTTTTGTAACTTTCGTTATTAACATAAGTTATTTAAAAATGCAGTATGCTATGAAAGTATGCAAAACTTTTTGCAGTATATAAATGTATATTTTATATTGATTATAAAATATTTTTGTACTGAAAACATAAAACTATGTAATCATGACGTTATTCTCCCAACATTATAAATATTGACGAATTAAAAACGATAAATAAACGATCTGTTTGAACATTTTCAAATCGCAGATATTTATGTACAAATCTGAGTTGCATGTTACAAAAATGATGGTTATATAGCATACGATTATAAAATCTCAGAAGCAATATGAAAATTTCATAAAATGTTCATTATTTCAACTGCGATCGTTGGACACGAGCTGACAGAATGAAAATTATAAAATCGTTCATTACATTAGATCGCATACTTCGAATTATACACGTAAACATGTGTTTGTACAATTATCTTACACAGGACACAATTATATAGTTATCAACATGTTCAAATATCAGCGAAAAACCGCCATTTTACGAACTGATGACGACATTAGCGCTGCCGTATCACGGAATCATCCCGTAGTAAGCCGGTGAAGAATTCTCATCTGTTTTTATAAATATTGTACATTGTTTTGCATATCTCGGGACAGTGCAAACAATACGCACCGTTTAAGTGATAAATTTCTATTCATTTTAATACAGATAATTAGTGGAACTTTCCTTTTCAAGTATTTTTACGATAGAAAGAAGTTTGTACGAGTTTGCCTGAACTTTTCAACATGCGCGAATGTTTGAAGTGTTAACATGGCGCCGAAACATGACTGGTCGTGACGGGGGAATAAGAACAATATTTTTGAGGTTAGTTGATCATTTTTGTCACTTGAGTGTTATCGCATCCCGAGAAGTTCCTATTTTTATCCACGATAACCCGATAGGTACGACAATAAAAATACGTACGATACATGCGTTGCAGGATTTTTAATGTATCTGCAAGGAACACGTGTTATATTGTATAATTTATCGATTAGTTTCATGATTTACCATGACGTCTCTGTAGCGAAAGAAGTTACTATAAATATCGTTTCAAACAAAGGGCATTTACAATTTTTGTTTCCATAAATTACGTTATAGAAACCCTGATTTATGCAGATTCCTACGGCATAATATCAATTATATTGTATCGTTTACTCTTCGCTTTGCATTGCTTTTAGAATTTGTTACTAATGAAACTTCTGTATATTAACAGAGAGATTACCATATATATATATATATATAACGAAAAACGTTTTAACAGTAGTTACACCTAGCGATAGTTACTTGTTATTTAAGTGCTGAGTGATACGATTCATTTTATGTTCTGTACTTGTACGCAGTAAATGTATCGAACATATTTATAGTGCTTTGTATGAATCATTGTTATACAATAAAGATTACGAACATTATGTAAAGGACAAAAATATTTATTAAACATTCTTTCAAGAGTTCATACATTTTCTGTATCTGAATTCTACGTTACAGGTACATCGTTAAGTAATAGACTTTGAAATGCAAAAAAAATATAGTATAACGTATATGTTCACAACAATGGGTCAGCCAACGTTTTCTGACTAGATTACATTAAAGCGTTTTAGATATCTAGTAACATCAATTGTATTAATGTTTTCCCTTTAACTCTATACTTCTACAAAAAATAAGTTTCTAACGATTAACTTGAAAGCATAAAAAATATATCAAATATAAAAATTTAATGGAATACATTACAACATATTTGGCATAGGAATCTTGTCATTTTGCTTTAGATCTATTAGAACGCAATATTTAATGATTACATTTGCTTGTTATTATTAAAATGGAGATCAAAACCCGAATGATACAGTAATGCCTCTGTCAAATTTTTGCTTAGCCGATACCCAATGGTAACATTAGGCGAAGATTCCAAGTTCTGAATTTCTTAGATCTTTAAGAAAATTGCATCACTCAATTCATTGCAATCTTCCGACGCAAATGATATCAGATACGACATAATTCGAATTATTTTGAACAATATTATATGAAGAATTAATTTTCAAAAATCTTCGAAACTCATTATCGTAAAAAAAATCGGCAGTAAATCCCATTAAATCGTATTCTATTTGGGCATTACTGTATTAAATACATTATTTTTCATTAAAATAGTTGGTAAAAATTGATTTTAAATATGGCATTGGTTCATATTAGTATGTAAAAATATAGTTTAAACACATATTTACGTACAATGGAGGGTCAGGAAGATCAATTAATTGCATTCAGTTTGGCTAGGAATTAGCAAGAAATTTGATATAATATAGGAATTTAGTTTGTTTTTAACTGTTGCCTTTCCTTCACGTCGATTATACTTAAATTGATACAGGCTACATATCCGTGTAACACCGAAATGGCAGCTTTAACCAAAGCTATGGGCGCGGACAGATACATAATGAATCTGAATAAACTCATTCCAGCGACTGAAACAAACAGCAGAATATTTTTTACAAATGTCAGGATACCTTTGCTAATAGTAAAATAATGTGCGAAGGTGCGATACTCACAAATAGGTCCTTCGGTGAAATAGAGAAGGTAGAGAGCCGCGTAAAAGGCTTCATTACCGGCGCACATAAAGAATAATACTGTACGATTGGTGTAATACATTCTCATAATTGGATTTTCGGACATATCGATAAATTTGTGACTCGTCTTTCCTTGCAAAATAGACCTACAAAGATGTGATTATACGTTGTAATAATACGTTGTAATAATTTACTTTTCAAATAATTTACAATCAAATTATTATGATGTAAAATTTATTCTTACGTGTGCAAGTATATCCAGTGGCAAGCGATATCAATAGCCATACTTAATTGAAGCCAAAATGTATACGATGGATAAAATACACATAATGTAGCCATGAGGCACATGGTACCAATGCGATCAGTCAACTGATCCAACATAGCACCAAATTTGGTGCCTTGATTAAAGTATCTTGCTGCATGGCCATCCACCGCGTCTAACAATGCACTAATAACATAGCACCATGTTGCAACAATGTGGTTGGTTGGCATAAAGTAAAAGGATATCAATGCCAAAATTATTCTGCCATAGCCTGTTAACACGTACCAACATTTATAATGTATACTTGTGTATAATATTGAATGCAGAATACCAATTCATATTGAGTTTTCATCTATCCTACTTTATGCTATATAAATGAATACATTGTATTTCAGATTTATTGTTTTATTTTATGCTAGTTAACAAATTTTCTGCTATACTTTCAGTAATCACCTCATGCACTCTTTATTTTTATAGATACTCAGTTTAATTGTGTTAAAAATTATTCAATATTATACATTCATTTAGCTCAACAGTATAAATTTCATTTTAGACATAGTGAGTTATGTAAAAGAACTGATCTATAAATTAGTACATATGAATCAATATAGGAAGTCCTTCAAGTGATGTGTTTTCAATCCCTTCTTTTGTATCTCACTCTGTATTAAAAAGATAATCAAAAACTAAGAATAATTAAGATAATTTTCAGTGCATATATAGTCTAATAAAAATTATGATGATAAATATCTACATTACAGTGTCTTCATATTTTTCGTGTACATTTATTTATAGTTGTTTCCTTTTTCAATCCCTATAATATTAAAAAAAAAATAAAATATGTTACACTATAATATGACTCATAAAAATTGTTTTAAAGGAACTTATAAAATGATATGAAGACATGAAAATTATACTATTCATCGGAAATTTATTATTTTAGTTGTTGTTTGATCAAAAAATATTAAATATTGATTTTTACTGTCAGTATTCGAAAAATGAATTACATACACGACATAAATTTCTATGCGCTACCGACAGAAATATTAATACAATTTATTCAATTATACCACCGTATTCATGGAACTACAGCTTAACACAAATTATTATAAAAGAATAATAAAATAATAATGTTGATTTACCGATAATATTTGGCACAAACAGGAAAATGTTCTCAGATCTCGTCATTTTGCCGTAGCGTCCTTTTCTGTTTGGAAATACAATTATAATAAAAGTTGTTACCTGCAACGAATTATAGAAGTTTCATCTAAATATATTTTTACAAATAGTTGTACGTTTCAAGTATTATTCGTACAATTTTTAACTTACGACTATTAACACGCGATAACGCGATCACTTTTACACACTGTGTTCTGCTCTAATCCGAATTACGGCAGAAAACATGACATATACAGTACCGATGAATTGGTGGAATCGACAATCATATCGCATCGCGGTCGAGTTCGAGATATATCGATTCCGGTGACGTACATTCATCCAACCAGCAGTATTGTATCAACCAAGTATCCACAGGGTTTATAAATTTTATTTGTACACTAAAAAAATTACAAAATACTTTCGAAATCTCAATAAAACAATTGTAACACTACATTGAATCTCTGAAAAACATTATAAAAAGTTTCTCATAAATTCTCTGCAACGCGAAATTGTATGTTTTAGAAGAAATTTCAATTACAATTGAAAAACTGTTATTAAACTGCGAACGTTCGCAATTGATAATCCACTTTACCGATGTATCAATTGCACTCGTCCCAAGTGCATCGGAAAAATAATAATTAAAAAAGACCGCTTGACATTTAGTTACGTTCCTGAAACCAGACGACATTTTCAGCTAAACGACTGGACTGGTTCACCGTTTCTCTGCGCAAAAGCGATCGTTTATTGTGTCGCGAGAAAACTGTTCGTGCAGGTTTGCGTCAGTTTCCCCGTAACTTCATTCCGATGCGATTAACCGTGTGCAATTTCCGCCAAACAGCAGTTGTATCCAGTAAAATGTTCCAGTGATAAAATTGATCGACCGTGCTGTCGAATTCGGACATGCTATGAAGTTTTGGGTGGGCTATTTCCCTTTCACCCAAACGCAGTTAATGTTATCATTTGAAATAGAAATTTTATAAATGAAATATCTCGCTCGTTCTCGGGCTCGGTTTCATTTACAACGGACGCTTCGTATAGTTGACGCATTATTGTGAGAGATTAGTGCACACGTACAGATGTAACGTTACGCGATCGATAATTTGCCGATGATTTCGGAATATGCCTCGATGATCTGATCAGGCTACTTGTGATCATTTCAAACGTACTTGTCAGTGGAATGTTTTAAAAGTGTTTTCGGTGTATTTCAAGGCCTATGTCCAGCGAAACAGTGACAAGAACGAACTGTATACTTCACGGTGTGTGTATAAGCAATGTCAGGAACATTGTCGTCATTTTGGACAAATGAATTTTTGCGTCCTCTGTCCGTTCGCGGTTAGAACAACACCATCGGTAAATTGCATTTCGTCTGGAAACGTTCGCGTAGCTGCTTACGCGAGAAAAATGTGCGTTTTAATATCGACAGCGGCCATTTTGAATATATAAGTGCTCAGAACCACGACAATTATCAACCTCATTTTATAACAACCGAAATTGAGGTTCCTTCGACACCCTTCACGTAGATCGCGAACACGTGAAAAATAATTTTGACATGTCAGTCGAAAATGTGCGGGATTTCCCGTTTTCAAGATAAAACGCTGATAAGCGCAATAGAAGGCAGTTCCATTCATTTTATACGTTTTAACGTACACCCACTATTATAATCGTGACACAAGAAAAACGATTTAAACTGACGTTTAAACCCATTCACATTCGGTTAAAAAGTCATTCACTACCGGAAAAAAAATATCTATAATACAAGATTTGCATTTATTTGTACTTCACGATTAATAAAACGAAAAATTCGAAATCACGAGAATACTGATAAGACAGCGTATAGTCGAAGCCAGTGTTTTGTTATTTTTCTTCCATTTCTTTCCGAATAAATATATCACAAGAATTGAATAGAAATAAACGATAGACATAATCCATATTTTAATTTGATGAAACGCATAATATGCTTGATCGATAAATACAGTCGAAAGTGACAGACAGATCTGAAATAACCTCAACAACGAGAGATTACGATGATCAAAGTACGAAAATAAATTGTATATTCGAAGGTGATACGGAAAACGGAGAAACTGTCAACCGGCTCGAAACACATAGCCGTGTAATTGAAGAAAATGAGGATACAATAGTTTTCCAAGTGATCGACAATCACAACAGTGGATGGTGGACAGTGCCATTTTTGTCACCTTCGCAGCGCGCGTGGTACGTAACGTAAAGTCAAGCACGTCGGAAAGATCTTCGATTGAATCTCGTGGAACCTCTGCGAAAATACTCATTGCCGTTTCTGTATGATTTCATGACAGAAGGGAAACGATTTAAATTCATAATTGATTGAATCGATCGATATTAACCTTGCGCGACATCGACACAGTGGAAAAATGCTTTCGTCCGAGCAGAAGTGATGATCGCGACACAGTTCAGCCAGTCGACGAAGTTCGCGAGATTTGCGTGAGAACGAAATGCGAAACGCTCGAATCGTCCTTTGTGATCGTTCGTTAACAGGTCGATAGACCGTCGAAAACACCAAAGAAAATGAAGATATGAGTGTCGCGGACACAGCGCTGTCAATTTCGATCAAAATGGCTCCAGGGCCGGAGCATCGTCAAGAACCAGTAGCGCCCGATAAAACGGCTGAAAGCAATCGTAGTGAGATCGCCAATGAAAGAGATGTTGAAAATTCAGTGGTAGGTGTTGAGACCATTAATAATCAGACTTTGAATGTAGAGAGTGCTTCAACAAACATTGATACCAATTCAGATTCGGCAAGTCAAACTGCATCAACTTGTGCCATCTCCGATAATAAACAGGTGAGTGAGCGACGTGTTTATGAAAGCGACGATCCTTCACTATTTGCATAAACAAATTCACTTTTATCCAAGCGTACTCGTACCGTACATGCGAGAAATCTTCGTAAAGATGAATTTGTTAGAATACGTGAAGCGATTATTAATCGTAACGCTCAGTACTATGAAAAATATCTCTTATTAACTCTCAGAGATCAAATGCGAACTCTCTTTTGCCTCGGACAAAGTGACCTGGCATTCGATTTCTGAGAATTAATATTAGAAGTAAGAAGGACAAAGTAACTAATGTAACAATAATGGTTTTAAAATACATGTTTCACTTAATTTTAATTAGTTTCTTTCATTAAGAAGACTGTCATTTAACATTGACTGTTTTGGTGGATTTTTTGTTAATCAATTGCTTTGCTGCGTGTGAAAGACGTTTCATTGTGGATAACATAGCATACAACTTATAGCTGAAGCAGGCATATGTATACATTTTTTAAAGTCACATATAAACCTTCTTCGGACTGAAAGAATTAAATTTTAGAATTTCTAAATAAGTTTTGTTTCACTGGTAAAATCAAGTTAAAGTGAAATGTTTTAAAAGATTTGTTACAAATGAGTTAGCTATGTTAGATTATGTCTCAGAAATGTTTAACTATAATATATGTATTAGTATTACAAGTATTTGTGCATTATGAACTTATTTTAAAACTGAAACTTGAAAATAAGGGTAAAGTAGAACGGGGAATGTAATGATTGAGTTAACTACATTCTTAGATAGCCATTGATTTATATTGCACAAACATGTCCAATATCGTTTGTTTAATCCTTCGAATGGTTGTATTACTCATAGGAACTTTTAGAATCTACTTTTTAACTTTAATTTTTGTTTGTTTAATTTTTGAATTTTCAGTTTTTATTTTTTCTATGTGTATCTTCTGTTTCAATCTTGTTACTCTGTCTAAGAAATATTTACATTGTCAGGCAAGTGATGTTCAAAGTATTGAAAAAATTTTTTCTAATACTTGTTTACTTTTAACGTATCAGTTAGTTTTAACTTGGTATGCCAAACGATGAAAGAAATATGGATGTTATTTGTAATGATAATACTATTGATTCTTTAATACTTTTAGTTGCTACATATTTTTATAAGAGTTTCGTGAATTGAACTTTATTTTTGAACAAAAAAATTTTGCACACTAAAAACATGCACAGAATAAACCAATTCATAATTTTAACATTTCACTGTTATGTATACATAATACATAATTTGTAGATACATAATACGTAATTTGTACATTCATAATTTGTAGAATATATTTTGTTGCATACATATGTCGTACATAGTAATTTTCATAGTAAAATTATTAGTATTAAATTAATAAAATTTCGATTTGTGCATCAAGTATAGAATGTTTTACATTTGATTACGTTCTAAGTGTAGAAATTACGAGTGTACTTTTAAATTCGATTACGTTTCAAGTGTAAACTAACGATATCGAAATGAAAGAACGACGAAGCGTTAACGTGCAACATCATTGCTCGTTGCATAATATTTAATCATTACTGAAAGTAATTTAAAATAAATTACACATACTAATGGCAATGATTTCCCGTTCAATTGTTTTTCCGATTTCTGCGTGTTTAAGATTTCCATTTCGTAATAAACAAATTTTTTATCTTAATCTAGCTGATCGATGCTGCTAGAGACAAAGAATTAGTTAGACAAACAATTTGCAAGCGTTCGAATATCTTCGCGAGCCACGGTAGCTCGACAAAGGTTGACGAATTAGGGTATCGAGGGATCCGTGCTTGTTACGATCCTGGAATGGTCATGTTCTTAGTGTAATGGTGGCGGCCATGCTGAGAAGAGCGCGCCGCGCCCGCTTGCATAGTAGCATTTAAATCGGTGGCATATTCTCGATACGGCCGATATTATTTCTTCCAAACGGCGATATCGTATCGTGAACCGCCTTTATCGCGTGGCCGAACGCGCGAAATCTCCATGTGACGGTCGCCTCGACTACGGTGACTGCAGATCGTTGGTGAAGAGGTGACTGCAGCCGACCCAGGTGCCCTCTAAAAATATAAATTCCGTGCCGGCACTGCCCAGCAGATTTTTCCTTCGTCTCTCTGTAAGTCACCCCGGTATCTCCTCGTGTCTCAATTAGTTAATCGCGACGCTCTATCGATTTCTGGACAAGCTCACAACTCATTCCTGCCGTGTGTCCTATTTTAATTTGCGAAGCGAAGGTAAACTCGCTCGTATCGGCCATCCTTTTTTTTTTTCTCTCGCATTTCCAAGGGCTCCGCTCTGCCGAGTATCCGTGTGTTCATTAACTTGCGCCTTTCGAATCGTCGAAAACAAATTGGCTTTCCGTTGCTCGAATCGAAAGCCGAAAGCATTTCTCCTCTTTCCATCGCCACGGAATCGTGTTACTTAATATTGCGGAACGAACGATAATTTTCGTTTCTGACGAACGATAACAGTTTATCGTTAACCTAACCGTACGAAAATGTATAGATCACTTTCGTTCGTATGTACGATTCACGGTCAATAAGTTCGGGAGGGTTTTGTTATCTTCGCGAAAGCTTGCTTATTCTGGAGGGGCGCAATCGTAATCGGTCTCTATTTTTTTTTGCATAATTTTCAACGAAACCCGTCGTCGAAATTATATTTTGCCTCGATGATGTTTCGCAACGCTTCGAGCGGAGAAAATTCTCTCTGTGATAGTTAATTCATTTTTAAACGAGCTACCATTCTGATAAGGTACTTTCCTTTCAATGAAGTTAATCAGGTTACTCTAGAACTGTGTTTGTTAAGTTACTGAATAACAGAATTAGATGACACGTTACACGCACGTATACTATCATTTTTTCCCCGTTTTTTCGATATTTTCTGTTTTGTTTATGCCCTAGGAATAAAGACGTTTTCGTTTGAAACGATATTCACATGATATCTCGTAAATTTGCGAAATTGAAGGCTATGAAATACTATTTTTTTTTTTTTTTACTGTTATGTAAACAGTTGCATTTATTTTAATACAATTATATTACATTACTATCTGTAGAAATGAACAACAAATAATGGTGGAACAAAAATATGCTTGTTTCTGTTAACAACAGAGACAATTGTGTCAATAAATGCAAAAATATGTAACGTTGTTAACGTACCAAAAATGATGCAAGCATAACGCGGCAAGAATATGAAATATTGACCATAATAGTGACACATTATTCAAGTATATGTAGCTACGTATATTTCTATATGGTATCCACATTTCTCTACAAAATCCAATAAGTGAAGCCTTATTAAATTCTCTCTGCGAATCTATATCCATGCTTATCTACCTTACATGCTAGAGTATCAAATGTCCTATGTAGTATGTAGACGTTAAAGAACTGTATTTATGTTCTAAACATTTGCATTAGTTCTTTAACTGTAAAGAAATCAAAGATGCTTATTTAAGTTCGAACTGACTGAAATCAATTAAGACATGACTATACTATACCTACAGACAATAAACCCAAGTAAAATAAAATCTAACGCGATGCAAGATAGCTGATTAGCAATAAAAAAAACAATTTTAATAATATAAATTCGCTTGCATTACATCATTAAATATATTTTCTTGTACAAGTTTTTCTTCTAAAATTTGAATCAATTTTGTGACATTTTCGTTATTGCAAAACAGTCTACAGTCTACATCGAGTAGAGGTTACAAACAAACTAAAAGCAATTATATTATCGGATTTCAAGTTTGATAAAGTATGTTCTAGTTCAATTTGAAGACATTTTTTGTTTCGCATATATTTTCTATGAATTTAATTGCTCTTGAAGGAGCAAACGTTCGTTTTATAAGAAGATATATATGATACTGTTCTTTCATTGTAAGCTTATATAATAGTCGTTCGATAAGAATGCATTCTTATCCTATAATTATGTAGATTATTAGAAGATAAAAATTAACAACCAAGTTGAAGATAATAGTTTGTAAATAATATTTATTTCTTTATGTTCTGCTGTTAAAAGTGTTTGCTTTCCCTGTTAATATAAGATGCTAATGCAATGGCGAACTTTAACTTATGTTTCTTATCTTTTCTTTCCGATTTGTAGGAAGAACCAGCCACGTTGTCTACTTTAAATGAGGGGGAATTGCGTGCACTTTTGGACGAAGCTATAACATACAAGTGTCCCAAAGATCGCGAAGGAAAGTCCAATCTTTTTAAAGTAAGTTTATTTCTAAGATCTACCGCAATTATTTGATAATTGTTATTCAAATCCTAATAAATGTCAAACAATATTTTTATTTAGGAATTATTACAAGAAGCGGAAGCCGATGAGACTGAGGAAGGTCGTAGAATAATAACTAACTCGCGTTGTCTGCCTGGATCAAATCGTAGAAGACATAAACGAGACTCTGTGTCCGAAAGGCTCACACACGGAGGATCGTTACAAAATTTAGCGCAACCTATTACATCAGAATTTGATAGCAGTTTTGCATACTTGACGTCTGGTTCTAGCCATACTTACGGAGGGAATCGAAGGAAAAATAAAAAATATACAGGACCCAGTGTATCTGCTAGGCAAAGAGAAGGCGGTTCGTTGCCTTCGAACGTAAATGCCTCTCATAGTCTAGCTTCCTTGGCTAACTTAGATCTACTATTTGATAAAAAGGTACGCACCTTGAATGTTTTCGTGTTAATGGGAGTCAGACATTGATTTTGATCAAAAAATTTCGAATTTTTATTTAAAACTTACGTTGTCTTTCCTTAACTTTGAATCCGGTTATCCAAAACTTGTATTTTTCCACTTAAAATGTACCTTTTCTCAGGAACTACAAGAGACATCTTTAGAAACATTTTTTTGTTCAATTCCTCATTTTATTCTACGTCTTTTAATACGGAGGTTTTCCGAAATATTACTTTGAAAAATTATTCAGCTGTAAGTGCGATTTTTAAAAACTTTCCGAGGACCAAACTTTGAAAATTTGTCACGGATATAATTTAAAAAATTTTCGAAAACGCTCTCGTTAAAGTATGCAGCGAAACAAGAGGAATCAAACAAAAACAAATGTTTTGAAGATATCTCTTATAGAGACTGAGAAAAGGAACATTAAATATTGGGAAATTCGCACGGGTGAGGATACAATGTCCGACTCCCCTTAATACTAAAATAAAAAAAATGATATACTATATGTTGAAATGGACCATTCAATTTTATTAAGTACACGTTTTGTTGGTTTGTAAAGAAGGGCTTTTGCGAAGAAAGAACAGCGTACGATTGGACCAATAAAGAAAAATCCAAATCTTTAGACAAAGCACCGTATATTAGTACAAAGAAGGAGGAGAAAGAGAAAGACAAGAAAGATACGAAGAAAGATTTGTCCGAAATTGAACTCGAAGCACGCGAGAAAAAAAGTAATAAAGGAAAGCACGGGACAAATGAAATGCTTGAATCAGATAATCCACCACCAGAGTATAAATCAGATTACATGGTAATTGATTTAGGCGATGCTGAGGTAAATTGCATATTTTGTGTACAAACATTGCTATTATTCAGTGTTGTATGTAAGTAGGCTCTTTGTATGTAGGGTGAATACACTAGAAGTCGACCATTTTTATTGTTCAGGTTAAAAAACTAAATATTGGAATAATGCATTTATTAAATGATAATTTTATATTGTACTTTAAATGTCTAACTTCAAAATACGACGAAAAGCGATTTTTAAAAGTAAAGAAAATAAATGTTTTTAAAATTATTTCTAAACATGGTTCGATTCTACATGTAGAACTGCTGGTTTCAAACACGAGACGCCTAAAGCTTTGAGAAAAAATAGCTAATGTAATTCAGCTGTATACATTTTTCATTGCAAAATGAGGCTGTATGCTATTTAAAAAGTATCAACATTCTTAGTTATGAGCTTGACAAATTTAACAAATTCGATAATTTAGATTATATGGTCGACTACTGAAGCGACTCTGACACTTTACTTTTAACGTTAGTTACGTCTTTTCCAAGACTTTTATATACAAACAAAAAATATTAGTGATACACTGAATCAATTGAAAGTACTATCATGTATATCATCATATATTTTCAAACATTGACTGTTTCGTTTTGTTAATACATATAATTCAAATTTAGCTTTAAGTGGTCGGCTACCAGTGCTTTCACCCTATTTGTCTTTTTACGCGATTGCAATTCAATTATCGACACGTTCCTTTCACGTGTATTACTCTTTGTATGATCTAACAACTCGTTTTCTCTTCTCTTATTTCTTTTTTAAATTTGTTCATATTAGGTGGGTGCTAGCAGTGAAAGGAATGTGAGTTCTGCAATAAGCGGGGTTCAAAGACCTCAGTCGCTGGACGCGGAAGAAGATGAAGGAACTGAAATGAAAATTATTGAACCACGTAGACCTCAATATATATCACACACTACTTTCGATATAGCTCAAACCCCTGTGGATACTACCATAGATTTTTCTCTTCGAGAGCATAACGGAAAGCAAGATAAATCAAAAATATCTGTTAACGGTACATTATCGTTTCAAACTTTTAATAGTGTGAAATGCGGTATTGGCGGAACCTCGAATACTTCTAGTGCTAGTCAGGGTAAAGTAGTTCCAAGTTTATGCTCCATGATGTCTGCGTCTTTACAGACACAAAATATTACAATGGGTAGGTGGCACAAACAAATTCGTAAACCATGTATCATTACTATATGTACAGTTATTGCAATAATTACTAGTTAAATTCGATTACGAAAGATTAACGTTAAAGCATAATATTAATAATTTCTATACTTTCTTTTAATGAATAATACAAACAGCATATTGTAACAAATATATGAATTTTGCACAGAAGGTTTAAGGTACACAGCGCATACCACGGTATCTGGTGAGAAGAAATCACTGGATGAGAATGGAAACGCGGTGCAGAATTATAATGGAGAACGAAAGAAACTGAGAAGGAAGCACACGCAGGAACCTAACTGTATTATATACCAAGCAGAAGCGGTCGAAGGTCTGTGTTACGAAGATATCGACAGTTTAATCAATTTCATTGAGAATAAGGAATCCAAAAGTAAAAAAGGAAAACCAGGTAATCCAGTGAGAGTAAAAACAAATTCTGGAGCGAAACCAAGGAGTAGAGAGAAAGATAGTAAGAGGGAACAGTTGCCTGCCAAGTTACAGAAGTCGAATTCTCTCGAAGAAATATCTAAGACTAAACTCGAAGATCTCACAACAGAAAACAGTACCAGTTCGAGCGGCGCCAGCAGTTTATCCAGTCAACATGGTAAGTTATTGTCGTTGCATAGCCGATCGTCGCACAGTGGGGTATTTGCACCGAAAATCCGGAAAAAAAGTCGATTTCAAAAAGTTTGAATTAGTTGTACAACTTTTATCATTTGCATTTGTTGACTGTCTAAAGAACAATGTAGTACTTAAACAATTTTTTTTATTTGATCATTTGCAAAGTTAGAATATTGGTTGAAAGTAAAGAGATTTTATAACACGCGTGTCGTCCATAACTATCCTTTGAAACATTTATCAGCGACTTTTATGTGTTGTGTAAAAGTTATATACATTTTTGCGTTATGGGAGCTTTTCATGACAGTATAACCTACATTTGTGAACAATCTTTTGTTTTATCATGTATATTGATATAGTTATTAATATTTGAACACAATCGATAATTTAGTCATTTTCTTGACGCTTATAAGACTTCATTAACGATTTCGTTATGCTTCCGGGTGAGTCCCGATGTTCTTTCTTATCTCATTACATTTAGTAAATGTTTGTGATCACAGTGCAAAAAGAAATGGTTCCGAATTTAAATTTTATAACGATTTTAAGAAGTAATAATTTAAAAATGTTTCGTGAAACATTAAGTTTCGTGATTCACATATGTTGCATAAAAATAATAATTTACATCAGTTCCATATAGGTAATTTATGTAAAAAAATAATTTTTTCAGCTTTTCGGTGTAAGTATTCCACCATCCATTTCAGATTGATTTTCCAAGGGTTTCCAATAACCTAACGAAAATATATTTTCAACAAAAGTTACACAGTATTAAGACATGTATAAATCTCAATATATGAAATTTTGTAACAAAATTTTTTCCGACTGAAAATCAAGGACAGTTTGATTTTTTCAACAGTCAAATGTATTTTTGACATGATTTCATTGCTACATTATGACCTTTAACCTACAAATAACTTTTAAATAGTTTTCTCCGGTTTTCGGACCGAATAGCCCACTGTGCGTCGTGTTATAACTTTGAAACGTTCGATAATAATGTTTCGTATTGGTTTGTACAGGCACGATTAATATTGCTTTACGACGTGCGAAACAGAAAAGCACGGGCGACGCGGCTGTTGATAGCCGCGGCGATAGACGGTCGTGGGGAACGGAAGAAGGTCAGTCTATTTATTGTAACGATACAGGGGATGATTACGCTAGTCGCCGAAACTCCACCAAAAAGATCAACATAGAGCCCGAGCACGAGACAGAATTTTTAGTGGTCACGAAGAAGAAAAAGAGCAAAAAGCAGAGGAGAAGTTCCAGCGGCAGTAGAGCACAAAATCTAACAACGTCCGGATCTTATCTTCAAAACTCCAGAGGATTTCCTAACGAATACAGAACCCCTCTTTCTCCTGAACTGAGGAGAAAATCGGCGAGCAGCATGCCTCCAAGGTAATTTAATTCAGTTATTTCTTTTTCCGTTGCATAGGTGCGAAGGAGGGGATCAAAGTTTACGAATCGAATCGATTATGTACATATTTATTTTGCTGATTATCATTTATACGATTGAAAATTATAAATAATTATCATTTGCAGCGACAAATCAGACAGTAGTGATTCAGACTCCGTGCATTCATTGCCCGTTACATCAAACACTTCGAAACATAATTTATCGAAAATAGCTACCTCGTCGGGCGGAACGCCGCAAGCAAGTTACGCGGACATAGCTCGCATGGCAACCATAAATATGTCGCACAGTTCGGTATTGAATATGTCTACGATAGTTCCAAGTATGTTAAATACATCGTCGTGGCCTAGTGTACCGCCTAAAACGCCTTCGGATAATCCGCAGGATTATTACCCAAGTTTAGACGAACTGCAACACTCGGACAGAAAAGCCAGGCAACACAATTGTACACACTCGAACCATATCTTGAATCTTAGCTTTGAGAAACCGCTCTCGCCGACGTTATCGTCGAAAATCAAGAATTCGACGGAACGGAAAAAGGTGGAAGCTCAGGAAGAAGCTATTAATAAAAATATACAGGTTATCAAATACGTGCAAGACATTGAAAATATGCAACAAAATTTAACGCAACAAGAACAGAAACATTTAATTCTGAATCACAGCACAAATTCGAACGATAATTCGATAATCAGCGCAGTGCCGTCGAAGCTTAATAACACGGTGACGAATTACAACCTTGATTCTGAAAACAACAGTTTCAATTACAACAATATTAACAGCAAAGATCCAGTTGCGAAGTATAACAATTCCCGACCGCGTCGAGGATACGTTCAAAGCAATCAAAACTTGCAAAATCAAGCTTCGCACGAGGATCAGCATTCCAAAAAAACTGGATATTTGTATAATGATAATACAAAGAAGTTGCATAATACCGAATGTTCTGGCGCGCATTTCGAAAGCAAAAGTAATCCAGGAGCATTGGGATCGCCGGACGATGTCGAGACACAAAAAACTAACGTGCAAAATAATCCGAGGTTACCTCAAGAGCTGCAGAATGTCGAATCGGACGTTAGTAAGTTGACGAAAAATGAAAAGTCAACGAGAACGGCGAAGGAACAAAACGTTAATTCCAATTACGAGACAAGCAAATCGGGAAGTACGCACTTGTCGAATTCGAAACAAGATCAAGAAGATGGCGAAAGCAAGAAGTCAAAACAAGGCGCAACTTCGGACAAAGATCAGTTGCAGAAAGTCGAGTCACAGATATCTGGAAAACAAAAAAGTTCGAGACCCGCCGTTATATTGTTAGACGAAACGTCGTCCGACATAACGAAAAACAATGATTTACCGACGGAACTTAGGTTCGGTTTCGAGATAAACGAACAACTTTTGTTGTCCGATGATTCTACGACCGAGGAGACTTCAACCACCGGTTCCGTCTTTCCTTCCGCGGTTCCGCCAATTGTGAACAAACCGCCTTCTAATTTCGATAGATATCCCCCAATATTCGAGAAACATGCAAGATGTGATAAGTTCACGCCTAATTTCATGCAACCGTCGAGTACTCACGTGCCGCAGCAGCCTATGCATCCGGTGATGGTGCAACGACTGCCGTGCATAGGTTATCCTCCAAGATTTCCACCGCCCACGTGTTTACCACCACCTACACCTCTTGGGATAATGGAAAAATATCATCAACCGAAGGAAGATTTTTCTATGCTCTACGTTGCTCCTAAGGAGGACGTTAACGTACAGACGTACAATCACGATAAAATCGTCTCATTTGTCGGCTTAGGTGAGTGAACGACAATTTTATCAAGCTTTCTTAGAATTCATAATCTTTAGTAACACTGTTCAACAGTCATTTAGACTCGTAACATTCAATATCGACCCTTGGCACGCGCGTAACTCGATACCAAAGTGTTACCTAAAAATGAGGCCTTTCGCTTGTTTTTTGGTCTCGCGATTTTAAAACTAAATTGCTAATGATATTGAGATATTTATATTGTCATGAATTTTTAAGTTCTGATGATAATTAGTTTCTGAGATATGGAGATTAAATGTAAATCACATTTCGTTTGTGAATCTGCTCGTACGCTTCGATGTATAAACTTTTATGAACTTTTACAATGTCTGGTAACTTGACAAATTGATAAAAATAACTTCCAATGTTACAAAGATTAGACCAAAGTTTTATTAAAAATAGGACTTTATTGTGTAAAAATCTAACAGGGAATCATTCCGAGTAGAGGGTCGCGATATCAAGTAGTTTTTAATACTGGTAGAAATCTTAAACACTGTCAAAATTATCTGTAGAATGTTAGCTGCTAATGGCTCATACAGCACTAAAAATGGTCGAAAAATATTCTGTTAAATATTATATCTTTGAAAAATTTATAAATCTGGAATTTGAAGTCTTTAGAAATTGTTGAAAAATTGAAATACAATGAAAAATCTGAGGAACTTTGATCGTTTGAAGATGTATAAAATATCTAGAAGAAATTTAAAAGTTAGTTATACATTAAATTCTTAACCTTAACTTTTCCACTGTTCTTGAAATTTTCGTGTCTCCAACTGTAAACCTTGAAATCCTCAATTTTAACTTTAAAAAGTTCCTAAAACTTAAAATTTTTAAATCTCAAACTTTGAACCTTCAAATCTTCAATTTTAACTCTGACGATCTCTAAAACTGTAACATTATATCTTGAAATTTATAACATGTAATCTTAAAATCTTCAGTTTCAACTCTGAAAATCTCCAAATCTGCACCTTGAATCTTTGAACCTCCTATTTAAAGAAAAAATGATCGTTACATTGGGTGGCGCAGAGGTTCTGATCTTGCAGAGTAACTAGAATCTTTTTAATTGATTTTCTTGTATTGCACAAGCAATTGATATTCTACAAATTATTTCGACAGTGTTTAGGGTTTCTAACAGTATCTACTTGATATTGCAACCCCTTATTCCGAATGTTTGCAAGTTGAAATTTGTTGTCAGCAGTCAACAAAATCCCCTGGGTCAATTTTTGAAGTTATTGGACTGGCATAAAAGTTCATAAATAGAAGCACATGAGCTGATGTATTAACGAATTGTGACTTCTTTGACTTTCCATATCTTAGAAACTAAATGTCATTTCAACTTAAAAATTTGTTGTGATTACTGCCTCATCATAAGGTATCATTTGGCATAAAATTCAGTTCCAAAATCAAGTGAATTTTTGAATCACTCTTCCATGTAAATCGGATTATTTTTCATGAAGATAGCTTTTTAATTATGGTTCGATGTATCTCGTATTTAGTGTCATTTTTATCAGGAAGACACAAGGAAATGATTGGTGTCGCGTTTGTGAATATTCGATGATAATTTGCAGAGGCTAGTCAGGATTGCATCCTAAGTAAAGAAAAAGTAGTAGTTGTGATGATTTAACTCATTTGGATTCGAGGAAAAAAAAACTCCTTTGGTGCATTTCGGATATCCTTTTCCCTTTAATCATTACTTAAACATATTTAAATGTTCTTGGTGCAATAATAACTGAATAATTTTATTTGGAGAAGTTCATACAATAATTTGACGTAATAAGCAACCCAATTGCTTACTATTTAAACACAACAAATGTCCAAAGTTGAAAAATTGAATTGAGTTTTAATATCAAATTTCCTGAAAATTGAGGGTGATAGCGACAAACGGTTTGCAATGTAAGAAAAACGACTATCGAATGTTACAAGTTCGGAAAAAAGTTAAAATTTGTTGCACAGTGTAATCAGTATTACTCTTGATAAATTAAATAAATAAAATATTTCAATGTGGATAGAAATACAGTAGAACCTCGATTAACGGACTTGATATTTATAAAATAAAATGTGAATAATTAGTAGAACTATAGTAAATCATAGTTAAAGTTTCACTTGAAGTCCCATTATACTTTTACATCTAATGTTTCAATTAATTAAAATCTTAGATAATTGAAAATGGAGATAATTAGGATTCGGATAATCGAGGTCCTACTGTAGTATGATAATATTAGGCCTCAGTAAAAGTTTCCATCGCTTATCTATTAATTGATGACAGTAAAGATCTTTTTGTATGTTTATTTTCTGTTAGCATTTATTAAATTGACGTATGAATTCGTATGAATGGGGTAGGAGTCACCTTGTTTATAAAAACATAGACATCGATATAGATTATATGTATAAGCATGCATTTTCCGCAAATAAACGATGGAGATTTTGGAATAGACTTGATAAATTTGTAAATAAATTAGTTCTGTAAAAGTATAGATATTATGCTTTTCTTTTTTGTTTGTCAATGTAGCATGGGACGCCGTTATGAAGGAAATGCCAGTAACCACGAGTGGTCGTATACAGTTTTATAGTGGCCAGTGAAATGGGTTCTAAGAATATTGGTTAAAGGATACAATAACGTTTTTGTATGGCGAAATTGCATCGAGATTAGAAGTTATTTGTTACAAAATCCACGCAGTCAAGAGTCAAAGAGGGTCTGTTTTCATAAAATGCAAGACCAAGTGCGCGAAAAAACGCAAATGGAACGAGCAGTCATTTACCAAAAGATCATAACCACTTTTGGTGTTGTTCATAACGAAAGAAGCTATACTAATTTTTTGAGTCAAATCGTCAGTGATAATACTATAAAGCCAAGGTGGCGCAACGTGTGCCTCAACAATGTACATAATATTATAGTTGATCAGCGGGAAAGATAAAGCTTATGAATTGTATGTTCCATTGTTGTATATACACTGAAGTTATAGAAATACCTTTGAAAAGGTTTATGAAACGTCTAAGTTTCAGTATTAACATCCGACACGATACTTGGCAGAGAACGAAGGAGCTAACGAGCAAAAGATTGTTTCGCCTTCATTCGGAATATCAAAGCAAAATTTCGTTTGTAAAGAATGGAAAAGTCACGTGTCTGTAAAATGCTTCGTATCAATTTCGGGGAACACCTTTTCGACCCTATACAAAATCGGTGCGATTTTGTAAAGAGAAATTAATGCGAAACGAATTGAACCACACCTAAATTAATCGAAGGAAAATCACCACGAAGCAGATTTCGCAAAGCTGGACATGCGCTGCTACGCTGATGCCTTTAAAGTAACGGATACACCTCAGACCATTGTAATAATGTCTATGGACAATTGATGGAAGTCTGTTAGATTAACTATGCCAAATTGAAATCATCTGTCGAAAAGAAATATTGCTAAACCGCTAACAAGGTTGTCACGAAGATCTTAAATGACACCCTGAAAAAGAGGGATTGCCAGTGGCGATCAGTGAGTCTTCATTAAAACCTTAGGAACGTCGAAACGAAAATAATGGTTGCTAGATTAAATGTACTTTGTCCGAGACAACGTAAAGAAAAGTAAAGGAAGTTATAAAGATGTGTGAAGTGTAACAAAAAAAAAAGAAAAAAAAAATGGTGAATGTGTGACATTGAATACGTGTAAAATATTAAAAAATAGTGTGATTGAAAGTTGTAAAACTTTATGGAATGGTTACTTCTTCCAACTGCATCAGATAATAGTTTAAGAAATTGAAGGAGGAGAAGAAAAAAAAGAACAGAGAGAATCATAAACTGGTTTTTGCAAATGTTGCGCTCAAGATCATAAACTGAATGAAGAAAGTGAGAAAGAGTGCGAATGTGTCGAGAAACGCTAAATTTTTACACAAACTCACTTATTTAATGACTAATTATTGATAATGATAATTATAATAAAAATACTTGCTTGTGATCATAAAGTATGACGGTGTGAATGAGTGTAGTTCATGTAGATACTCTTCTACTAGCTAATGTTCGATTCGGTTTTGAATTTATTGTTTGAATTTTGCGGGATCTTCGGTGAAGTTGTGTTATTTTCTAAATTGCGTGCAAAAGAAAGTAACTAATACACTTTATGGTTGATATCATTGATATAGCGTGAGAAAAATTATGCGAATAGTTAATCAAAAGTTCAACAATACTTTCTTTCGAAGTGATTCTATTTCGTAACGTAGAAAGCTTACTTCCAATGTATTTTGCCTTTCAGTTCCATTTGCTAGGAAAATAGCGAAACAAAAAAAGAAAAAAAAACAACATTTACAGATAATGTTATGTCTATAAAATGGCTTGGACCAAAGAAAGTGTTGCGATCGTTATACTGCTGTAAAATTCTAGTCGAGAAATATTAACGCGTCTCGTGCCATAGTAAAATCTCAGGATTTTAACAGGACGCTTAAAAACTGTTCGAACAGTTCCTTCAGTTAATAAAAGTTCCATTTTCGATAAATATCGTACACCGCTGGAACCCTACAGAGCACTAAGTATAATAAATAGTAACATTTTTATCTTGAATATTTCAAAAGTAAACGGAGTCCATAAATTTAATTTTACCGACGATTATGGAAATAGAAATCATAATTCATGTTTTTTTTACCACACAATATATTTCGTACCTTACTGTTTAAAGATATTAATTCGCCACTGGAGTATATTTCTTATATGGAGTATTATTTTTTAACGCTAATTTTCTGCCGTTTCTTAGTCATTGTAACTTTATTTTTGAAAGTATGCTTACCTGATTTTGATGATAAAAAGTAATATGCGACGTCCTGTAATAAACATTTCTCAAATGCATATAACAGTCGACACACTTTTTAATTAGTCATTTTATAAATTTAACATTACTCTCGACATTGTAGATTTCAAATCCGACACAAATCTCAAGCATCTTTAACAAAGAATAAATAATAAAGCGTGTGAAAGCTAATCGCCTTCAAAAGTAATGATAGAATAACAGATTACCACAGATAAGTTTCGTATAAAAGAACGAAAGTGTATTTATCTATTTAGATTATCATCGACATCGTCATCATCATTATCATCGCTCATCGTCATCACCATCGTTATCATCATTGTCATTATTATTATTATTTTTATTATTAATATTATTACTAAGAAGTTAATCGTTATTAACAAATTAAGACTTGTGATTTTTGTTATTGCTTTTATTTCAAACGTATCAAAATTACATATAAGAAAGAAGCGTAAGCTCTGTTGATATTTTTCTTTTTCTTCAGTAATATAGTAACAGTACAGCTGGGGGTACAGCTTTCTGATGAATAATAAATTAGAATGTTTAATATGTTAAAGAAAAAAAAAAAAAAGAAGAAGAAGCTATGCATACGAGAATATACCTCGAAGAGAAACGCGTCATTCCGTATTCCGAGCGGGGAAACATATTTTTTAAAACTAAATTTTCAACAGCGTTGCCTAGTGAACATAATTACCGTCTATGTTTTTAAAAATGAAGATTCAGCATGGCTATGGTTAATATTAAACGATTGAAGTCCGTTTTTACAGTCGCTCCTTTTGCAGTACGCATTTTATATTAATCTATTTTTAATCTCAAGACCTTATTGTATTATGTCGCACACGATGTTAAATAACGACGAGTTTTATCTGTATCTCAGGCGAGAATGATATTTCTTCGGGGTATTATTGTCTAGTATGCGAAAAGACTATTCGAATGTCAGGTGCTCTATCGCCTTAAAGATACTAGAGTGCAGCGTCAGCCTGTGCCGTTGACTGGTTCAAGTGGCCAATTGCTAAAATTTGTGAGATGTAGCACAGAAGTATTCGAAAAACAAAAAAAGATAAGATCGTGAAAACTGCGTATTAGAACGAGTGTCGAGTGGCAGCTATGCTGAAACGATATCATATTCAGAATAATCGAGTTAATCGTTTTCATTTTTTTTTCTTTTTTTTTTTTTAAACGAATAGTCAGAAATAAATATATATATTGGAATATTTATATATGTACATATATACATATGTATTTGAATATATATATTTATGAATCTATGTATATACAGTGTCTTTTCTCTATAGACTCGATTTGCACTGTGCGCTACAGCCTTGTCATTATTCCCAACGTTTCTCGTCGACTCTCATTCCTGCTCACGTTGTTATTTTCTCTCGCTTTTGGCGTCCGCAAACGAATCGGCTTTAGAAACGCGCGTGTCTTTATTCCATTATAGTCGGCGATACCGAATCGCGAGACTATAGCGAGAAAACACTGTACGTCCCGTCTGAATTCGCAAGAACTAAATTAATAGCGATCAACTAAAAGCATGTATTGTATGGAAAAAAAGAAAAAAAATAAATAAAAGGAATCTTCTGTTTTCATTTCTTCAGTGTTTTAAACGTGAATAAAGATACATGCTTATTTGTGTTGAATAACAGGCTATTTGCATTTATCTAACGAACCTTTGTAGCCTGCGTTGTATAACGGAACGCGTATTTCTTGCAAAAGGGGCACAACATCGTCATTGAAAAAGTATAGAAGCTTTTACGTTCGTTTGCACGCGACGGAAACCGTATTGCATCTGCGCATCTCGTTCTCGACTATCAACGACGATAATATATAGATTCGGTTGAACTTGTTGAACTGTCTACTTTGCCGATGCAAAGGAATGGTTGATGTTATTTTCTGTCTTTAACTGTTACTTGCGAATGCGTTAATAGATTCAAATACGACATACATGTTAATAGTGTCCATTCGTGGAACAGAATGCACGAAGAACTTTTATATTTTCATTGTTACTTCAGCTTGATTTTTACGATTTCGACGGTGCCGTTTGTATAATTCACTAAAACAAGAGGGAAACTAAGAAAAAAAAAGAATCGCAAGAATCGAGACAATTGCGCATAGTTATTGTAATCGTAAGGAATTATCGAACAGTTTTGGAGTCCCGTTTAATTTTGTCGTTTGGTTTCTAAGCTCGCGCCCAACAGAAAATACTTTTCAAAAGTGTTTACCTACACCTATTTGCCCAGTAGTCACTGTGTAACCGTTTGAGTGTCGACATGACTTGCGAGAGTGTACATAAACAATGCCAAGCGAACGTCACCGAAGGTTATGTATTTACTTGTGCCGAGAGTGCAGAAGGGATTAAGTGGCACAGTCGTTTGACAAATGCTACTTTTAGAAACGAAACATCGACCGACGAGGCAATAGAGAAACGAGATACCGATCGTCGACAATCGTCTATCAAGGAGAAAGCATACTTTTTGCGCGTGAATAGGGGAAGAAACGCGAGTGCACTCAAACGTTTATAGCGCGAAAAGAAAGAGCCACGAGGAACGAAGATTAACAATAATTGGACGGGACGAAGAAATAGGGCGAAAGTGCGAGATGAAGAGAAGAGACCGGACGGTCTCGGTGTTAAGACTTGTATCATTGTAAAATGTGTTGTTCAATATGAAATAATTTCTGTGCTGTACATACATATAGTACTAATGATTGTGAATTATTGTTATTAACAATTACAATCAAGCTATTCAAATAACTATTATTGTACTATTATTATCACGAGTAACGATTCTATGAAGAGAACTGATCGAGGGTACAACCGAGGAAACAGAAGAGAATATTTTGCGTGTATGATTAAAGGCTGTGCTGCCCAGCTGAGAAACAATGAGGTGAGCATGTTGCCAACGAACGTGTTTGTATGTTGCCAAAGTTTCCCCCCTTTACGGGTATAAAACACAGTATAAAGTAGTTTCGAGAGTCTTTCGTTTTGTTTATCTTTTTTCTTTCTTTTTTTCTTTTTTTTTTACACGACGGAAATTGACTGGACGCGCCATACAAGATGTTCCCTAAAAAGCGAGGTGTGCGTTTGAGTAAGAAAGTGATTCTCGAATATAAGTTTATTTATGTTGTGTATCTTTCTTTTTCTTTTTAACTTCCTACTGTATTTTATTTAATTAACAGTTAAAGTTGAAGCGTAGAGAAATACATTGTGATAATACGCATATGGTAATTGGAAAATCGTTGTTTTTTTAGTGAGCCAAAACGTTAAAGGAGAAAAACCTTCGAACAGTACAGTATTCTCTCGCTATGCACGCGTGGTTCGAGATCAGTGGCGATATCTGTGGTTGTAAAGAAAAACGACGTAAGTCACATTCAAAAAAAAAATTGAAACTCAAATCTAGAAAGCAAAATTCATATTACTATAGAGAAAAAAATATTAAATGAATTTTTCCTTTGAACATGATTATTTAATAAAATTCAAGATCATGGAGCAATGTTGGTGACCAGAATTTTAAACGCGAATATCTCGGGAAATGAAAACATGTGACGTGCAGCGTTTTGTCTGAAGACTACAGATATGACAAAATATAAAGTTTTGAATGCCGATTAGCGCACCGACGATTTTCTCACTTGTTCTTATTTTCGGCGTCAGCGATATAACAAGATTTCATTTACTTGCTTCGCGTAATTTTAGAGAATGAGAGAATGAGAGAGAGAGAGAAAGTTAGAAACGATAGCAATAAAATTGTAACGTCGAAGACAAGTCGAGTTTATAGCGAGAAAATATTGTACTCGCATGTCGTATTCGAATGATGAATCGCTGTATATGTATGTTTATAGTGTAACGAGTAAGAAATGAGAACGGGATCGATGGTGAGGAAGGAAAGATTGTATCTACGAAGAAAAGAGCGTTAGGAGCGAGTAGGTGTTGAGAGAGGAGAGTCGTTCGAAAGAAAAATTTTAGATCCAGATCTATTCTCAGGATGCGTAAACCACAACGGCTATTGCTTACTATTTTATTACTATATAATAATAACCGAGAACTTCAGATTCGTGTAAAGCTGTCAAGGATTACGGGCGTAACGAATGATTATCGTGAGGCGTGAAAGAGAAACCCGGGGGAAGGAAAAGCGAGAGGAAATTAGGGAGCAAACGTGAGCAAGAGGGAGATCGCGAGGAAGGAAAATAAGAACGATAAGAGCGCAACTAGATTGCTTCTTCTGCAAAACGAGAAACCATATTGTCCTCAGTGATAATTACAGCGGTGAAGAAAAGATACCGTTGACATTTGGCCTTTACGTTGTTCTATTTGCGATTTTCGTATGAATTCTATGTACGGTACTATGATGCGATAAGTCTTACTTCTTCGAATTCCTCTTGTTTCTTTTTTTTTTTTTTTTTTTTCCATTTTAGGTACGTTCGTGTAAACACGTAACGCAAACGAAAACGGATGCGTCTGTGTACACGAGGGTGAGTCACGCAACTAAATAGATGAATCGTCTTTTATCCGGTTGTAGGCAAAATAAAGTTTAACCGAGAACGAAATTGAATGGATTATTGAACTTCTTTTTCTTTATAGTTTTCTTTCGTACTATATCTGTAATGAAAAAAGAGAAAATGTGTTTTACTTCGATTGCGTGAGTCATCTGATGGAATTCGAGCGAGTGTGTCGATTCCCAATATTTGTATAATATAAAAGCAATGATACGAAAGCGCGCGCGAATGTTAGGCTCTTGTGTTTCATTTGTAAACCACTGTAAACGCTAACAACACGGTGCATTTCGCTTGCAACCGTAGAGACTAAAATACTGTGTATAAAGAAACTTAGATTTCAGTGGTAGACACACGTCGAGTACGCATAGACGTACGCGTGAATAATAACGAAACTAATAAGAGAACAAACAAACCGTTTCCATTTTTTGCGTACCGTGTATTTCTTTCTATACTAAACAGATTTTTTTCTTCCGCAGTGATTTTAAAGAACTATTATGGATTCGTTTCCGTCTAAAACCAACAAATACGTTGGTGTTTATGTATTTTTTAACGAACGTCAACAAATTTTATTGTACTTACGTGCAAAGCACGAAATTATTCGAACGACGGTACATCTGTAATTGAAACTAAAGCAGACAGCAATATAGTAGATACTTTCGTAGTATTTACTATATTTTGTGATTTACATTCATTTCAATCATGACTGTATCATTATTCGAACATTTCTGTGCGGATGTGCGTACGTGTATGCATTAAAATATTAGGAATTTCGATGTTGGAAACGTGATCGCAGAAATATATTGTAGAAAGAGAAAAATGGTATGATTGGTGATGCAAATGCCTTTAATTAGTGAAACGTAGCTGAAACTTATGTTTTCACTTGTAAAAATATATGCTGCCATTCGTTATTATTGATTCTCATTGTCATTGTCGTCCTTGTCACTGCCATCGCCACCACCATTATTTTCTTTCGTTCTCCAATCGATGTCAAACGTTTCTCTCTATTTTTTTTTATTCTTTAGGCTGTCAAGTAGATATTCCTTTCACACTTATCGTGTCATATACAGTATTTACATATTATTTTTCTTTCAACATTTGAACTGTAAAGCCGAATTAAAAAGCATTTTGTGATCGACTATGTTAGTATTAATTGCTATTACTCTTCTCTTTCCTATTCCCTCGATTTAATTTGTTACTTGCGTAGACCTGTACAGTTTCATCCATTCGATATTAACTTTGTTTACGAAAATATATTTATTTACAGAAACAGAATCGTGCGAACTTACTTGAGTACAATGTTACTCTTTGTATCAAATAATAATTTACAAACACATAATGAAAATAATCTTTTCTACACGAATAATATAGATATAGAAGAAATATATCTAATTTTTTGGAAGACTAAAAATGTTCAAACTCGTGAAAAAATAACTTTCTCTCGAATAACGAGCAGAACAAAACTTTTACAGATTCATAAGAGTGTAAAATGTTGAATAGTTGACGTAGTCATCAAGAATTCTCGTAATATCTTTTCTTTAACATTCTATACTTGCGAAGCATATACAAGGCTTCCAATTCTTTAATGACAAAATTACCATGTGCCAACATGCGACTAATCTTTTTAGGATCACATTCTCCTTTGTTCTTCTCGAAGGCTCTTCTTAAGTTCCTTCTAAAATAGTCATAACCTTCTGGATAATCTCGACCCATGTACAAAAGCTGAAATTATACAATCTCTTAATCAACTGATCATGTTGGTCATGTTAACAATGAAATAAATAAATGCTTCTACTTTTTTTTTAAATGAACGCGATGGTGCAATGTCAAAATAATACACACGATATCGGATGTCGTATGGTAAGTGTCAAATTTCGAGAATGCATTCGAAGAATAACAAATATTTATGAAAACGTACACTTTGTTAGATTTTATTTCTAAACCACAATGAATTTAGTCCGGAACGAAACTTATATTCGTGGATCTTTTATTGCTTTTATTATTGATACACTCCTGTACGTTACACAAACAGCTGACAATGAGTAACAGCGAGGGTAATGAACTTCACTAAATTACAATATTTTGTTACCGTTTTGTACAGTTGAATAACTTTGGAACGTTGAGACATCGATTATAGTTACACAGCCACCAATTAATAGGAAAATAAACGAGTTAATTATTTTACTATACAAGTGTCAAAAGTTCTTGTTTCTTGTGTTATCAAATAATGTTGCGTGTTGCGCAGTTTGCGCATGACGTAATTTAGAGCGCGCCAAATATAATCTGTAGTATTGAGGAAACGAGTACAATTTCTACTTATGTATATACATAGAAAGACAATTTAATAATGGAACAACTTCATAAATTTTTCTACAGATAAAAAAATATTTTAAATTAAAATGTAAACACGAAATACCTACAATCTAGTTGCAAAAAGAATTTTAAGTTTACGTATGTGTATGTATATGTAAGTACGATACAATTTAAAAAACCAGGAAGATCAAGAACATCGATCAAGAAAATCAAGGAAATGGATCAGGTAATTTAAAAAAATCGAAATAGAAAACAAAGAAAAATCGATCAGAAAGTGAATAAGAAAATCTTTTTGAAAATGATTTTTTTCAGTATTATGTCCAAAATTCTGAAATAATTGTCCTAAATATAAAAAAATGCATTATCTCTATGGTATAATTCACTGCAAGGTGTAACAAAAATGTTGCAGCTTTTTATGATTTCTGAGATGATTTTCAACAACTTTTTCCTTAGCGAAAATGTTAGGTGGGGCTTCGTTAACAAGTTATTATTAACAAAAAACACTAACCAATCGGGAAGCGAGTACAGCGGATTAATGATGGCGTGGACGATATGGGCCAATACTATACTCACAGCTGGAGCCCGCGCTAAAATTCATTCACTGTATTCGTGCTTCTATTGGTCGGTATTTTTCATTAATAACTCGTTTACAGAGCCTCACCTAATATTTTCGCTAAGAAAAAAGTTGTTTAAAATCACCTCAGGAATTACCCCTTTCAAGGAACTGTACATTTTTGTTACATCTTGTATAATCACGCATACTTTAGCTGGTTTTCGAACACTTACTCACTTTCACTGTGCACACGTCGTCGGTAGCAGTGTAGCAGTCGGTAGTCGGCAACTTCGGTGTAATCAGGTATAATTCGTCGCGTTGAGTTTGGTTGAGTTGCTGACGTTGAGAATCAAAGTAGAACTGACGATGATTTTAGGATTTTATTCTAATTGATAACGCTAAAATATAATAATGCATACTGTTCTTACTCGTAGTAATGCTATTTTAGCATATACATTAAGCATCTCAGCGTGTTTAACATTTTGTTGTTTTCTCTCCACCGTATTTATCGATTACAGTGCAAATGCAACGTTGAACACTGTAAAAGTAGTAGTGTAAGTAGTTTGAATTTATTTTAACAAATCTCATTAATACGAGTTCGAGGAAGATTCGGTTTATTAGTCTATTATTTTCATCCAGAACCTATCGCCTACCATATTTAACTGTTTTATTATTCACAGAAAAAGTAACTACCATAAGATTGTCTTTTTAATGTGATATTATGAAAAAACGAAGCTGAAAAATGTTCTAGTTATTAATATTTAACTTCTGGCACAATTAGTTAACAGTGTACAAAGCAATATGCAGCATGTAGCGAACGTATTAATCTATTTTAATCCTTTAATGGGGGATCTGTTAGTAAAAACTGTTCTATCAATGGAATAACAAGGAATGCTTATGTTAGAATTTAAAACAAAGACATAGCCAATGTCTACGTCAAGCATATTTTAAGATTAGGTCAAAACTATACTGTTAATTTTAAGAGATTTTTATAAATCTGCCTTGTAAAACGGAGACAGAATTGATATTTTGTGATCTATTATGATTGTCTTATAGTTTCTTAAAAGCCATGTATTTGTTACATTTTCTATTTGATATTTATAATATCGGATAGTGCTACAAGAATTGTTATCGTAGACAATAGCTCAATCCTATCTGGTCATTTTTAAAAATCCTATATTATTCGTAATTAATAGTGTTTGAACAGTAACAATCTTTTTATTACTACAAAACCTATGAATTAATAATAATAGTAATTGAAATCTTTTCTTTTGGGTTCAAATTAATCCTAACACAATCTTCCAAGAGTTAAAATATCTGTTTTTATAAATATGGCAATAACTGTTAGAAATAATAATTCTTTTATCTTTCAGTTTCTAACTTAATAAAACAATTTTTATTTTGCAGAAAAAATGTACCAGATTACAGTGCATCAAGGGAAAAGAATGATCTAGGATACTTAACATTTGATTTACAAACTGATATCCTTTTGCATCTCATATAAATTTGTTTAAAAAGTTCTTGGAGTGGTTTACTTATTAGGGTCATTCCATATGAACTCTGACACTTTTCGGAGTAGCATTTTGAATTTTGCCGAAATTTAGATATGTTATAGTCTTGAGTGATATACAGGGACATCCACGTATCTCGGAACCCCAGCTCATTTGTACTCGTGCGGGTGAGTTCCGAGATACTTGGATGTCCCTAGATAAATGTATCTCGAAGGATTTCGAAAAATTATCAAAATTGTTGATTTTACAGATGTTTGAAATATAGTCTTCATATTTTTTCAATCAATTATAACTATTGAACTAACAAAGTGATAAAAATCTACTTTTGGGTGCTTATAGTAGAGACATAGGAGTATATAATAAACATTGTTTCAGTTGAGAAAATAATTTATTTTGCAATTGCTTTAAACAAATGTCATTTTCACGCTGGGGGGGGGGGGGGGTAATTGAAAAATTCGAAAAAAATTGAGAATGTAACCCTATTTGTCCCCTTCACGAACCACTTTTCAAAAATACGGACACTTTAAAATTGGCCATAGGAAAATGAATTGAATTATACGCTGCGCGTTGAAATCCACTCCGGACTGACGGCGGAGTCCCTAGCGCGTTCCTAGCACAGTCAAACCGAATCAGTGGATTTCGACGCGCAGCGTCCAATTCAATTCATTTTCCTAAGGCCAATTTTAAAGTGTCCGTATTTTTGAAAAGTGGTCCGTAAAGAGGACAAATAGGGCTACATTCTCAATTTTTTTCGAATTTTTCGACTTACCCCTCAGCGTGAAAATGGCATTTGTTTAAAACATTTGCAAAATAAATAATTAAAAAAATTATTTTCTCAATTGAAACAATTTTTATTACATACTCCTAGGTCTCTATTATAAGCACCCAAAAGCAGATTTTTATCACTTTGTTAGTTCAACAGTTATAAATGATTGAAAAAATATGAAGACTATATTTCAAACATCTGTAAAATCAACAATTTTGATAATTTTTCGAAATCCTTTGAGATACATTTATGTATCACTCAAGACTATAACATATCCAAATTTCGGCAAAATCCAAAGTGCTACTTCGAAAAGTGTCCGAGTTCTCGTGCAATGACCCTATATTTAATGTTTCTTTATGTAAAGTAACACTTTCTTAATAACTTAAAAAAAAATAATAATAGAAAGAAAGATGTATTTTTGTTTCAACATAATTTAGAAAGGTTTACATTTTACTTATAGAAGTTTGTTTCATATGATTTAACAATAGAATCATTACAAATAGAATAAAAGCTTGCAGGATTCTAAAAGTATTATAAATTTAAACTATATTTACTTAACACAGATATACATCTTACTCCATTATTTAATTGGAATGTGAAACAACTATTTTTGTATTTAACAGCCGAATATCAAACAGAAAACAATGATTTTAATCAGGTATGATATGGATATTGTCGTTTAATTTGGATTAGTTTACATTTTAATAGATCAAGTAAATGAAACACAATTTTCCACTTTAGGTAGTCTTATGGGATAAAATAGTACTTCGAGGGGATAAAGCTGTACTTGATTTTAAGAATATGAACACAAAATACTACTTCTGGGACGATGGCAATGGTTTGAGGTAATGTTTATTATTATTAAATTAGTAAGGCAACGAATAAAGCCAGAAATTAATCTTAATTTATTGTTTCAGAGGAAATAAAAATGTTACATTAACATTATCGTGGAATATTATACCAAACACTGGACTATTGCCAAATATTAATGCTCTTGGTTCTCACACATTCGCATTTCCATCTGAATATACCTCATTGCGTGTGTAACATATTTCTATGTCTCTGTTTTGAAATGATTCATTATTCTACATAATGTCAACAATGTACAATAAAAGTAACATTATTTTCATGTGTTATTACTCAATTTTATACCATACTGCCTTTCCTTGTGCGACTGATTTTATAAAATCTCCGAGAATACAATATTGAGAAATTTAATGTCTATTCACCAAAATTTTTATTCTTATGTTTCGGGAAGAAAGTTAATTCTTTTTTCAAACAATTTAATATATTTATTTTCATATATATATTTCATAAAGATATACTTTTTTTAGTCCCTCCTAAATATTGATGATTCCTCTTCTTCTTCTTCTTCGTCTTCATCGTCATCGTCATCCTCGTCATCTTCATCGTCTTCATCTTCATCACCTTCATCTTCTTCGTCGTCATCAGCAGCATAATTTTCAGAAACATAGTTTCCAGACTGATTTTCTATAACATAAAAATAATACATAAGCAATAACGTTCAAAGCAAGTAGATGCTAAAATATAATTAATTTCTCTACCATAGTAACTATATCCATTCTCATCATCAGATTCGCATGGTCCACTTTGATTTTGTCTACCAAATTTATGCGTTCGTGCTGTGATACAAAAAATATAATTATATATTTATTATTAAAAGTATAATGAACTTCATTGGTAGTAAATATATTTCTTACTCGACATGCTTAGATCCTTTGTCTGTGATGTCTCAAAACCACATTTTGGACAAGGTATAGCTTTATTTTTTTCATATTTGAACCCTTTTCTCCTAACATGATCTTCGCAGTAACATGTTTTACATCTTAAACAAGAGTATTGTCCTAAACGATTGCACGATTGGCCTGAAAATATTTTTTGTAAAGACAAAGAAAAATATTATCAATTTTTAAATAATAAGGTCATTCCACGCGAACTCGGACACTTTTTGGAGTAACATCTCGGATTTTGCTGAATTTTCGATATGTTGTAGTTTTTAAAGATATATAAACGTGTGCGAAAGGATTTTTGAAAATTTTGAAAATTGTTAATTTTAGAGCTCTTTGAAGTTTACGGTTCACTTTTTTTCTATTAATTTTAGCTCTTAAACTAGCAAACTGATAAAAATGTGCTTTTGGGTGGTTATAGAGCAGACATAGCAGTACCTAATAAAAATTATTTCAGTTGGAAGAAAAACTTTTTTTAACCATTTATTTTGCAATTGTTGTTAACAAATGCAGGTTTCTCATATTTAAAGTGTCCGTATTTTTGAAAAGTGGTCCGTAAAGGGGACAAATAGAGCTACATTCTCAATTTTTTAAATAATTCCCCGCTATGAAAAACCTGCATTTGTTAACAACAATTGCAAAATAAATGGTTAAAAAAGTTTTTCTCCCAACTGAAATAATTTTTATTAGGTACTGCTATATCTGCTCTATAACCACCCAAAAGCACATTTTTATCAGTTTGCTAGTTTAAGAGCTAAAATTAATAGAAAAAAAGTGAACAGTCAACTTCAAAGAGCTCTAAAGTTAACAATTTTCAAAATTTTCAAAAATCCTTTCGCACACGTTTATATATCCCTAAAAACTACAGCATATCCAAAATTCAACAAAATCCGTGATGTTACTCCAAAAAGTGTTCGAGTTCGCGTGGAATGACCCAATAGCAAGTTCAGAACATTCCTACATTTGAAATTTTCTGCTTCCAAAACTTGGCAAGACGCTTGGTGTTCAAACTGATCATCTTCGCACAGGAAGCAATTGCAGTACGAGCATCGAAATATTCTACCGCCGTGGTCCCAAACACCTCTTTCACATTCCTGACAAACTGCGTCTATTAAAGGGCACGTGCAAGCATGCGTTGTAAGGCAACGTCTTCCATGACAGACCCACGCTTCGCAATGATCGCATATTGCTCCCTGTAACAAATACGTTTATAATTTTGCGACTGATACTTTAAATCTAGCAATTATACGTTCGAAAAACTTACCACCATACCTAAACCAGTAGTGAACATTCCAGGATGACGAACAACACAATCACCAGTTTTCAACATACATTTTACTTTTCCACATTGAGCGCACATAGGTAACCTTTGCAAATTTTGACAAAAATAACAAAAGGCTCTGCTTTTCTGTTTCTTGTTGCATTTATCACATTCCTTTATACAAGAACATACAGCATATAATTACGAGACAAATGGTAAATCAAAATTTAATCCTTTGCACTTGTGAGTTACGACTTTTTCCATATGATCGAGCGAGAATGGAAAAAGATCGGGGACAATCAAGAGCATAGGATTAATATGTGAAAACAGAAACGTTATAAATTGTAATGTAATTCTTTAAACTGTAATAAGTTGATTTTATAATCGTTGTGTTTCAATACGTGAACAATTACTTACCATTACTGAATTGCAAGGTAATTTAGCTAAGTCTATTTGATCTTTGGCAGTTCGAATTTCTTTTTGTCTTAACTTTTGCTTTTCAGCTTTTTTCCTTTGCCCTGTCTTTTTCTTCGGCATTTTGTCAAATATTTCTACACCTCATATACTTACTCACTTATTTTGAAGGTTTAAAGATCATACGGTCACACAATACATACTTGACCAAGGAGGGAGTCATGCGTTGTATCCGTTCGATTAATCGCCGTTGAAGCGATTTCGAGCGATCGAAAACTGTTGCGAGAAATTTTCGAATGCTTCGAAAATGCTTTTATACGAATACATACTTTTGTAATATTATATTTAGTGTAATCAAACTTATTAATGCGATGACTAAATAAAAAATTAAATTAAAAGCTGTCAAATATTTTTTTAATATAAATATATAACGAAGGCATACAACTTTTCCCACAAAAATTTCATTTTTATTTACCAATATAAACCTTATAAATTTTATACTGTTTTATACATTATTGACAAAAATACTTTCAACAAATGGAATGTATTATACACTAAGGAAATGTTATTGAGAAACATTATTATTTACAGTAAAACATTACATAGAAATTCTTAACAAACATGTTCCGTGCGCGTTTAAGATTGAATTTTGTCTTGCAGCAGTTTTTCTAATTTACGCACATCCACTGCAAATTTACGAATACCATCGCTTAATTTATCGGTTGCCATGTGATCTTCATTGAGAAGCCACCTGAATTCGGCCTCGTCTAAGCTGATCTTTTGAAGATCAGACTTCTTAGCCGATTCCGCTGTAAGCACTTTGCGAACCGGTTCGTTGCTTTTTTCCAGTTCTTCCAACAACTTCGGACTTATTGTCAAGAAATCGCATCCAGCCAGTTCCTTAATCTCGCCTTGAAACGAATAATACGATATTATATTGTAGTCATGATCGAGTTGTGCAATAACATTACAGAAATGAACGCTTACCAGCATTTCTAAACGAAGCGCCCATAACAACGGTTTTGTAACCGAATTTTTTGTAATAGTTATAAATTTTAGTTACAGATACGACACCCGGATCTTCTTTAGGCTCGTACGATTTCTTATCTGTATTTGCCACGTACCTACAAATGTATTTTACAGGCAATGACTTGGTCCCTTTAAAATTTGAAAATCAGTAACTCGTTAAATTGTCAATATCTTACCAATCCAAAATTCTTCCAACAAACGGCGATATAAGCGTTACTCCTGCTTCCGCGCATGCGACTGCTTGCGCGAAAGAGAACAGAAGCGTCAAATTGCAGTGAATCCCGTACTTCTCCTCCAATTCTCTAAAAAAGCAAATTTCAAAATTTTGAATTTCAATTTCACTATTATCGTCGTAAAAATCAGGGCTGCGGAGTCGGAGTCGGAGTCTGGGAGTAATCTCTGATCATTGGAGTCGGAGCTGGAGTAAAAAAAAGCTATATCCACTCCTGGAGTCGGAGTCGGAGTCAGTGGCGGATCCAATAAAATATAAAAATATTTCCTCACATTCTGAAAAACTTATTACGTATATACTGAATGTGTTACATGATTTCTATTCGAGATTTTTCTGCTTAGCGTGCTCACTAGTGCGCTAGTGCATAGAAGTTTTTAAAATATTTTCAGAATATTGCCTGGTAAAAATTCGCCAATGTAGAGCAGAATTTGTATTATGAAGTATCGTAATCGCATTAATTGTAATATCTTTTATATCTGTTTTTCTGATCAAATAAAGTCTTTAATCACAATTATATAACACGTAATTATTCTAATTGCTTATCAAGGTTGAAAAGACGGTTAAAAAATAGACTTTTTTTACTTTTATACATTTCGCCCCCCCCAAGAAAGGCTCCTGGATCCGCCACTGGTCGGAGTCAGAAAAAAATATATCGATTCCGACTCTGGTTCTTTTGTTTACAATAAATCATTAATAAGTCTATGAATACATAAATATATTGCTAATATTAATAAACACAGGTACAATGAGCAGAAGTTTAATAATGAAGCATGGTAATTTATTTATATCTATCCAAGAAGCTTGGAATTACCTCCCTATGGTTCTTATAGAAGAAATAATTCATTTAGCGCCAAAAAGATAAAAGACAGCCCTAAAAGCAACGAGTGTCTCTACGAAATATTAGAGATTATATTAATTTTCGAAAAAGGAAACTTTTTCTTTAGTATTTCTCAAATTGATATGTATTTTCTAATTATTTCCTGAAATTGAGAAAGTAACAGTCGTGTTGTGATGATTATATGAGAGTTATCTGTTCCATGTTCTTAGACTTTAATACAATATTTCGACTATATATTCAATTTTATTACAACTTTTAAGTATTTTGAAGATATATTTTTTCAATTTCGAGAGTCGGAGTCGGAATCGGAGTCGAAATCGGCGTCGGAGTCGGAAGTAAAAAAAACAAGGATTTGGAGTCAGAGTCGGAGTCATGAATTTTTTCTACCGACTCCGCAGCCCTGAGTAAAAACTACAAAAGTTCAACTCACTTTGCTGCTTGAATACCTTCCCAGGTAGAAGCTAGTTTGATCAACACACGGTCCTTGCTTATGCCGGCTTCTTCGTACAAAGCAATCAATTTTTTCGCCTTCTCGATACTGGCTTCTTTGTTAAACGATAATCTAGCATCCACTTCAGTGGAAACTCTACCGGGTATGATATTTAAAATTTCTTTGCCGAAGAGAACGCACGTGATGTCTAGGGCTGCTTCAACCTGTTCTGCCAATGTGCTGAAACAAATAGATCAGTTCGCTTTTATTTCGTTCATTTACGATAAATCATCGGCGTCGTAAAATTACAGTATTCGCTTAACTATTGCTACTATTACCGTACTGATGAATATTTTCATTCTTTCATACATTCTGCTTCATATTCTTCCTTTATTTTTATAAACATTAATATTCTCCCACTTTTAACACTACTCTTCGTATAATTTTCGTATAGTTCGATTAAAATTTATTTGATTCCTTCGTACATCTTGATATTCATGCATTTTTGTTCGCATACATCGTTTTTTTTCTTTACAATTCCTATAATATCTTAAATCAACTTTTACTGTACTTATAAATTTTTTAAAAATCTACTGCAGAAAAAACTATCTACATTTTCTAATTACAAAAATAATTAATCATAAAGTTATACAAACAAGGAATGTTAGATAACAGTTAATCTTGTCATTTTTTAACAAATACTCAACAAATATTGTAACTGGACATCTCTGGGACATCCCGTATACATTAAAAATAATGTAAAATAGATGTAGTTATCTTGAAATTTAATATAATTAGTCTATACTAAAAAATAAAAAGTTTAGTTTCATTGCATTAGGGAAATTTATTATGTTTCACGAATTCAACATTGTAATATAAAAAATACTTACGATCCAGACTTCTTTCCATACTGCACAGCTTTATCTATTAGGTGTGCATATTTTTTTTGATTAGCTGCAGCAAGGATCAAAGAAGGATTTGTAGTTGCATCTACTGGCTTAAATTGTTCCATAGCTGAAAACAATTTTTATATTAGATTCATTAATCAATTTTCGTTTCACAAGTATTTTATATTTTGTAGCTACATTAATTATTTTTCTGTAACAGATTTAGAATTCGTGATTTAGGAATCATTTCAAACATCTATGGGTCACATTAATAGTCCCCAGTAATTATCTAACTCAAGTTACACAATGTGATAAGTGATAAGCAAATTTTTCTGCTTCCACCAAGTACAACATTTCTTAGAAATTATTTGAGTATGTAGCGAAAGAAAGCGAAACGAAGAATAAAACGAAATTTTGTTAACAAAGATTTATATATATATTATTTCAGATAATGCGTAAAATCTTCGAGTCTTAAAAAATATTCCATTGTATTATACTTTCGTAGATAAAGATAGAATAATGTTAAAATATTTTATTTAAAAAATGCCGTCTCACAATAAACACTGAATGATTTTGTAATTTTTTCTGCTACGAGGTGCCGTAATGAAATTCAAATTAGCGCTTCTCGTTTAATGGAGTATTTTATGTTCTGCAAAAGTATTCATTGGTACTCGCGACGTATAAACATTATTCAATGAACAAGGAAGAAGCAGAGACTTTATTTGATACGAATCAATCGAGTTTTCAATATTTAAATGATAAAATAAATGCACGGTATAAGCATTTCCCCTACCATGCTTTCCGAACATCACCTTCACCTTTGACCGTATTTGTATTAGTTGTGTAAGCAGCCCGTTGGTATTTTGGTTGACTTACCTTCAAAGTCACCGGTATCGGCGACGATTGTTGTGATTTCCTTCAGCTTTGCCAACGAGCTCGTCATCTTGACTTTCTTCGATTGAGGCTCGCTCATTCTTACCGATACTTTTATATACCGTTGGGAGATCGAAAGCTCTGTTTCTCTCGCTGGAACGGCTGGCCACGCGATACTTTACAGGATTGCCAACTTACACGAGGCTCTTACCTTTCCTCCAGTATCGCTTTTATCGATAGATTGGTCAAATCAGAAGCGGAAATATTTTAAATTCTACTCCAAGTAACGCGGAACAATATGAAAATAAATAAATGTGTAGTTTAATATAAATGTTTTACAAACAAAAATTACAATTACATACTTCCGAACTGATGAAATAATTATCAAAAAGATGTAATATTAATTTTATTTTACAATTACTACTATTTACATATGCATAGTAAATATTGTCATATATATATATAGCTTTTCATAAATCAAATTCAATATTCTGCCAAGTTTTAATTTGTAAAATGATTTGCTTATTATTACATCATAATTTTTTTACTGTCACTATAAATTCTATATAAAACGAATAAATTTTTACAAAATATATTTTACAAATTTATGTTTATTGAAACGTTGAAACTTAAAATTAATTAAGTACAATGCAAGGATAGTATTTACGTTTCTCGTAAATGCATATGTACATGCTTATCTACAATCGAAGATATGAACATTGTACAAAAATATACGAATCGAGGAGAAACAACTATTTTGTTACATGCACTTAAATAAAAATTATCTGAATATTATTCTTTGCTACATAATACATTTGAATGTACAGTATGTACTTTAACAAGAAATCGTTAATTTGGTATAAAAATGTGCTCCAATTATTTATAATCGACTTTAGTACGTACGAATTATGATTTATTGATGCACATATTCATCACATACACATTGATTCAAGCAATACTAGGCCCGTTGTGCAGAAGACCGTTCGAAAAAATGACGCCTATCTTTTATCGAGTCTCGTAAAACTGCCTTCAATCGAGGCATGTTACTTTCAATATAACAAATTAATTTACTATTGCATACACTAATATATTAATTTAAACTTTTGTGCAGGCGATACAACAATAGAATACTGATTGAGCTAAGAATTGATATATTGATCGCCCGGTCGTCACTTAATACATAATAACCACAGAATGTATGTATTTGTGTGAATATGTTAAATATTTACTTGCTCTCAGAACATCACATTTATTTTACTCTACATCAGGCTTGCTCAGCTGGAGAATGATAATCAACAGACGGAGATTTCGGTTGATGGCTGTACATAAAAATTGAGCATATTACCAGTAAACCACCCAATGAGAATTGAAAAGTTAACTCAAAGTCGAAGATGTATATCGAAGCTACACAGGATATGATGATAGCTAAGGACGTAGCGAAACCTTTGAGTATATTATCGGCATATTTGACTACCATGGCAACAATAAGACCTCCTCCCGCTTGAAGCACAACTAAATAACAAACAAACAAATCGTAACCGAAAAAGAAGCTTTGCTTCTTTAAAGTTTCACCGTCGGTCACGTAACACGCGATTAATCCGAAAGGCAAAGAGAGAAAACTTAATTGTATATTTCTCATCCACACCGAGACATCTGAATCTTTGAGTATTTTCTCAAAGTATATACCAGCGAAACCCGATAAGAAGCAAGCGCTGAGCGCGGCTGAAAATCCAAGCAAATGATTCTGTTCTATGCCGGATGGTAAAGTACTCTTTGTACTTTGCGCCAGTTGAACTAAAACTATTCCTATGACTAATAATACCAGAGCTCCCCATTGAGTATTCTTCAATGATTTTCTTAATATTACCACGGCAAAGAATGCTGTTGTCAAAATTTTCAACTGATACGTCACCTTAAAAGGAACAATGCATTATAATAAAATGTAGCAAAGGGATACAGTATTCTACGGATAATTGCTCCTTTTTAACCACGCGTAAATGCTCTCTAGTGTTTAATTCGACTAGAGCTCGACTCTTGGGTAACAATAGGGCATGAAAATAACAGCATCAGTTCCGAAAAAACAAAAGCAATATAACTTGTATCTTATATCGGATTTCGATGCAGGTACTAGCAATCAATTTCTTGTACTCTTTCGATTAAAATGATACTAAAATGCGATTCGGATTCTTTATAATGTAGATATGCGGAGAAATGAATTACAAAACTTTAAGGGGAGATTTTCTTTTTACGAAACTATGAAACGAATCATTTCAAAATTCGCAGGTTGTGTTATTTCATATTTAAACGATACAAGTTAATTTTTTGGTTACAAAATTGCCCACAGAAACCGTTGTACATAATAGGGTGGGCCGAAAAAATTCAAAAATTTTTTTTCAAGTTGTAATACCGCGGAAAAGTTGCGAATTGGGGAGACCAAAAAGGGATAAAAAAGAAATAAAATCGGTTTATATCTTCTGGTCGCGCATGTGTTCTAAATTTGGAAGAATTCACATTTTTACGGTAATTTTTAATATTTTTAAATTGGCCTCTTCCCGAAAAAACTAAGTTTTTGTGTGAACTTTTTCAATAAAAAAATCTGTTTATAAATATTACTAATGGTCTAAAAAAATTTGTTTTTAAACATTTAAACCTGTATTTAATAAAGAAAGAAGAAAAACAGGTAAGTTGTTAGTATTTTTTTTCCCTTGAACTATGATCTACCTTTATTTGTAAATTTTTTTCAAAATTTCATGAACTTTGAAGGCAATGTGCGACCGGAAGATGTTGATGGATTTAAATAATATTTAAACAGTATTTGCTGTGGTTCTAATACATAAGAATTTGAGCTATTACATTCGGGAAGAGGCCAATTTAAAAATGTTAAAAATTATCGTAAAAATGTGAATTTTTCCAAATTTAGGGCACATACGCGACCGGAAGATATAAACCGATTTTATTTCTTTTTTTATCCCCTTTTAGTCTCCCCAATTCGCAACTTTTCCGCGGTATTACGACTTGAAAAAAAATTTTTGAATTTTTTCGGCCCACCCTAGTACATAAATCAGTCAGTATTATCGGCGTGTTAAATTTGCGGGAATTCCGGAGCCTTTAATTCTTCTCTAAAACAGAAAAACCACGGATATTCTTATTCCTCATATAACTACATTGTTGATGAGCCTTCAACTTTCATAAAAAAAAATTAAATTAGCCATTTCTTCTGTAGAAATGGTACGAAAATTTTTGATTAAAATCATTACTTTTCTTTGGAAGTTCTACCAACTTAGCAATTTTGTATTTTTTTTATAAACTTTAAGGTTCATCGACAATATAATTGTATGAGAAATGAAGACATTCTTGGTTGTTTCGTTTTAGAGAAGAATTAAAGGCTTCAGAATTCTTTGCAGATTTGACATTTCGACATTAAGGCCCTACAGACTTATTGATATACAGTATTCTCTTAGTATAAGCTCGCCGTTTTCGTCGCTTCATCGAGCCACTCTTCAATTTCACTGTAATCATTGACGATGTGCAAAAAGCTATCGATTCCATTATTCCATTACCTTCACGAACATGTGCCTTACACATACTATTGCTTGATGAAGCGATGAAAACGGCGAGCTTATAGCGAGAGAATAATGTAACTGTGTTTCTAAAGGCAATTCGTTAAAGAAAAAATGAACTTAATATTGTCTAAATATGAAATAAAAGTCTGCGAATTTCGAAATGATTCGGTTCATAGTTTCGTAAAAATAAAATTCTAAAAATTAATATACATCTACTGTCCTAAACCAGGCTCCCTCGTTAAGTTGGATTCGTTATAAATAGTCCAATTTTTATGATATTCAGTACCATTTTCATTGCATAAACATGAGGAATCCATTGGACAAATTAGTATCCAACCATATACAGGGTGAGGCACTTAGAACCGGTAGGAGATATGAAGATCTCCTTGACGCCTCCACCTATCAAAAAACTAGTAACATCGGATGATCAGCCCGTCGATACCAAATAATTTTAGCCTGATGCATTTTTTCCTATCACCAATAGCAGCCAAGTTATTCAGGTGGCTGGTTTTAAGTGCCTCACCCTGTATAATTTCTCCATGGCAGAACATTCGAGGCAGTAATTGTCTGTGGAATACTGTACCCAGCATTGTGCGAAATATATGAAATTGTTAAATGAAATTCATACTTGATAAGTAGCTGCATCCAAGTTAGACGCTGATACATACAAAAGATTGTTCTGTATAATGTATAGAAGAGATGGCACGCATACTTTCAATGTATCGCCCGGTTGTTTAATAATTGTTGAGTTAAGAACATTATAAAATTTCGAGAACCTTCCTTCTTCTATGAAAACTAGTATCAGACACGTTACAAGTTTAACAACCTCTGCCATGACAACAGCTGAAAAATATAATCGATTGTTAGAAATTAATTATTAAGCAGCACATTGTACATGATCTATGACGATATTAAGTACAGACCAGTCGAGGACAGAAACATATCGCCTGATCTTGTACGCGCATAGCGCATACTGAGTCCAACCAAGGCATTTTGTAATGTTAGAGTAATTAAACTCACATATTTCAATGCTTGACTATTTCCTTAAATTTTTTAATTTAATGTAAGTAATTAATATTTTTGTATGATACATTTTTTACAACATTAGAAGTGAAATAATATACTCACTTTGCAGCGGTATAAACATACTTATAATACTTTTTACAAAGGATTTTCTTGTATAATAAAAAATTAATGGGTCATCTTATCTGAAACATAATATATTGCATTAATAAAATAAAGGTACGTAACTACGTACTTAATTAATAAATAATGTATTAGTAATATTAATCATCACATTTGTTAAAAAAGATATAAAATGCACTTATAGTTTTAAAAAATGTTATACTGTCATAACAGATGTAATAAATTACACATATTATTTAGTATAATTGTTACATAGAGAATGCATAAATGAATGATATCTTCATAGAATTCAAATCGAAATAATTGTAACCATCACGATCATTTTATATCGCTGTCAATAAGTTGTAAATTAAAATTATATTTTTAATTTCACGTATGTAAATGCATTACGTTATAAAAAAAAGTAATTACAGACTACAAATTAGTTTACTTTTTTCTAATAAATAAGTATTCAGTACTTCTGTTACCTTTTTTTGCATTTTTATTCAAAAGAATGCAGGTATGTAAGTACTTACATACACAGAAACCTGACACGTTGCATTTCGCATTTCCATCCCCCATTCTTACATACTTTTGACACCTTAGGCCTTAGACTACTGAACTCTATACCACAGTATGGTCACTCCCTGTCTTTGATGCCAGCGTCGGAGATCACCATGTTCCTGATTGTACCAGACCGGTAATTTTGAATTATGAAGAAGCATAAAATTGAGGTGTTGGATGGAAAAAAGGCACAACTGCTTATGAAACGAAGTCTCGGATTTCAAAACGGTAAAGGACTTTTCGATTTCTTTTATCATCAGGAATATGCATGTTTCCGCTTTTACCATAATTTTGGGATACCCGGTACATACATATACGTAACGAAACTCATTTCATTCTTATGTAAAATGGAATTCTATATAACACAATCTTTATTGAAACGTCATTTTGATAATAAATTACATTTCAAATATTATTGCTGCGCTTCTTTTCCCTTGCCTCCCTTGCCTCATTCTTTTTTTATCTAATAATCGAGATAAGTGCGAGAAGATCTTGTAATATTTGTATCCACTGATATACAGGGTGGGGCAATAACTATTAGCACCTCGCAGATATCTCGGAAACTATAAGTTTCACAGAAATATTTGCTGCAATAAAATTGCACAGTACGAAGGGGGCCATCCGGTGGCGATAATAGTTTTTTTGCAGGTGGAGGTCCTTCGGACATTTGAAGGTCACCTCCATTTTTTTAAATGGATTGGTATGTTTTTGCTTCAGTATCATGATAGAGGATCTTAAAACGAGTTCAACGACCTATTACATAAGGTCATTGAAGGTCATAGAAAGTAGAGAAAGGCGATTCATTTACTACCAAAACCGTAAGAATTATCGCCTTTATCTACTTTCCATGACCTTCAATGACCTTATGTAATAGGTCGTTGAACTCGTTTTAAGATCCTCTATCATGATACTGAAGCAAAAACATACCGATCCATTTAAAAAAATGGAGGTGACCTTCAAATGTCCGAAGTACCTCCACCTGCAAAAAAACTATTATCGCCACCGAATGGCCCCCTTCGTACTGTGCAATTTTTATTTCAGCAAATATTTCTGTGAAACTTATAGTTTCCGAGATATATCTGAAGTGCTAATAGTTATTGCCCTACCCTGTATATAAAATATATTGTATATGTATATATCAGTGTTTGTATCCCAAATTCGGCAAACACAATCCAACACATTCAAGCTTCAAGCTGATCAAAGCTGATCGAAGCACATCAAAGGTGCCGACAGGAAGTTTCGTCTCTCTAGCTGAAGTACTCTGTAACTTTTGAATTTCGTGCTTCGTCCTTTAATTTCGAGATCTATGGTAAGAACCAAATGAATACCTGTTTTCTTTTGTAACGCGTATTTGACAAACAAACTACACAATGTCGTATATGTTATCACATCTCCACAACGGATGGCAAGTGGACCAAGCAATTTTATCAGAAGAAGATAGAGTAGTGGTAAGTATCTCTTGAATATTTTATAACATGAAAACACAATTGGTATTTACATCGCGAAAATTATGCTTAGTTATTACATAAAGTTATGTTTCTTCGCTTTAGGTTATTAGATTTGGCCATGATTGGGATCCAATGTGTATGAAAATGGATGAAGTTTTGTATAACATTGCCGAAAAGGTTAAAAACTTCGCTGTTATTTATTTAGTGGATATTACTCAAGTGCCTGATTTCAATAAAATGTAAGTTGCGCAAAATGAGGTTAGGTTATCTTGACAGTTATATACAAGCGTTTTTTAAAAATAAGTTTGCTTATTATATCACAACGCTTTCCTTAATTTTTGTGGATGTAGTGTTATCAATTATTTAACTACTATTAAAATTGGAAAAAGTATCATTTTTTTCTTTACTCACATTTCGATCTATTTCACAATTAAAGAGTCAAAGACTAAAATTATAATCTTATTTTTGAAAATTGAACAATTGATAATAATATAAGTTGAATGTTTTGCAGGTACGAGTTGTACGATCCATGCACTGTGATGTTCTTCTTTAGAAACAAACATATTATGATTGATTTGGGCACAGGAAACAATAACAAGATAAATTGGACCTTAGAGGATAAGCAAGAAATGATCGATATTATCGAAACAGTCTACAGAGGAGCCAGGAAAGGTAGAGGTTTGGTTGTTTCACCCAAAGATTATTCTACAAAGTATCGTTATTAATTTATTTTAGTCAGTAGATTTTGACCGAAAGTATTATTTTATACTGATATGTGTCTATGAATTGATGAGTAAATGAGGTTATTCAAGTCTGTTATTATAAATAAATATAAATTTATATATAATATGTATTTGTAACTCATTTAAAAATGAAAACTAACTTATATAAATCACACTCTTATTCTAATTTCTAATTTTGTAAATATTTCATCAGAATAAGGAAATTATAAGTTATTTTATTGTCCTATTTAGTGATTTTTATTCAAATCTTAAATGATTTTGATTGAAATAATGTCAAAGTTTTCACGCAAATAAATTTTTGTCCATGAGTTTTAATTTGCAGCCATTCTTATATTTATTAGATCCCATGAAAATTAGATGTTCACAATACAAAATACAGTCTTGTCTCGAAAATTGTGCGGTCTCCGGGACCGGGATCGAACTCTTTTCGAGAGGTGCCCTCTATTTCGTCCGCTTTGACTTCTGCCGCGTTTCTCGAGGCAGCACTGCAGACAGGGGGATTACATGGGGATTAGACGGCAGCAACAAGTCATAAATTTTGTTCGGTGCTGATGCGGCTTTCTTTGTTGATAAAAAAAAAAAAAAAGGACAATACGACAAGCGTTCTCGTTCTGACTTGTGTCATTTAATCCATGCGTACCATGATGTGAAGATGTGAACTCCCATTCATTCGTTCATTGATTCTACACTTTTATACTTATACTGATATCATGTAATATAAAAATATAAACATGTAATAATTATTTTAAACTTTAAACCAATATATGAATATTAATTATTAGGTACTACTATTACAAATATTGTACAAGACGTTCAATTAACAGTGTTAGTTCGCTTGAAAGTTGCACTTGATAAATTATCGATATTGTAAAAAAATGATACAGGACAAATTTGCACTACTTTAAACGTGACTTTTAATAGCGTAAAAATTAAATTTTTATTTTTATATTTTTAGTCTTTTTCTGAGATAACTTGATTGTTTTCTAATGAAACCGTACCCTTTTATGTGAATATGTACACATGCACATACATATGTATATCGCTGCTATCAAACATAGATCCGGCAATGTTTGTTTCGCACTGACTAAATACTTTAATTATGTTCCGTTACTTATTGCCCCTCAAAAATAGAATGTTATTACTTTTGGGAAGGCTTTGCTTGTGAAATGTTTCCGCGGGACGATAAGCAAACTGGCGGAAACAGAGTTTATTACAGGGACGTATGTATTATTTCTTGCTGTTCGGACCCACCGTAGTTTTCCGTGCGACCGATCAAACCGATCGCGATCGGTACTTCGAGAGTTAATTATACAGATTTTTCATGACTATTTTCGGAGAGGGAGAACTAAATAGTATAATTTTAGACAAATTAAGTCAATCCCGAAAAAATATTAATATTTGCATATTTATACTTGTATCATTTTTTAATAACTTTTGTAGCTTAGTGGGTGCAATTTGAAATAACACGGCCACTTGAACGTTTTGTACATTTTTCATAAATTATTATTTATCACATTCGTAATTAATATTATCTGTATGTAAGTGTAAAATAATTACTGTACATATAGGTATAAATAAGGTAAAAACAATATTTATACAAAGAAAGTTAAAATGTCAATGAATTAAAGTATTAAAGAATTGGAGCCTCTTCGTATCGTAGTAAATCCGCGCGGATTAAACACGCACGGTTGTCACAATACGAGGACTAATCGTATTCAGTCTTTCGTCAAAGAAAGCCGCCGTCGAGCCGAGAAAATGAATAGCTTGTTCGGGGCGCGAGTCTCCTCGCTACACAGAGCCGTCGTATCGGCTTACACCGCGCCGACAAAGAAAGTGGTGGGGCTGGGTCCCTGCACACTCCAAATCAGAAGCTTGAACTCTTTTCGAGACATGACTGTATATTGATATTACTTTTATTTTTTTTTATATTCTATGTATTAATAATATTATACAAAATAGAAATAAATATTTAGAAATCATTCACGCTAAAATTTTACATACATATTTCAAAATTATTGACTAGATTTTGACTTGAATTTGGTGTTAGTTTTGATTTTTTCGATGTATTCTCATTTAATGGATCCATCGGCGGTGGTTTGTCTGAAAGAAAAAGAATATTTTCAATTTTCATGTTTGTAAAGCACATTGAATTTTTATTGTATACTTACAGGTTTTTAGACAGTAAGGATTTTTTAATACTTGTTTTATGCAGTTGTATATATAAGCATATTGACTCTAAAAATTGACAATTAAGTTAGCAAAACAATTTATAGAGTATTATACATAGTATAAAGTATCCTGAATGTTCTTACCTCTTTTTGTACCATATTTATCCTATGATGTCGTAATCTGTACACAGTTCCGAATACATCTAACTTTCTGTTGTCGCGAAGATGTTGTAAAAGTATATCTATCGCTATTAACGTTCCCGTTCTACCGATTCCTGCACTACGAAAAGAGATTTATGAAAATGAAACAATTTCACTAATACGTAATGTCCCACGGTCTGTAGAAAAATCAAGTCGAAATGATGTAAACGGTTTCTCGTTTTACCTGCAATGTATGACAATGAATCCTTTATTAGCTAAAGCATTACGACGCATAACTTGACAAAAATGTATCATTGGGTCAAAATCCTCTGGAACATCATGATCTGGCCAATCTTTAAAATGCAAATGTGTTATATTTCTTTTTTTGTTTTCCTGGAAGTTTGTATTTATAGTAAACAATACTTTGGCATAACAATACGATCTATAAAGTTTGTCGAATGTATTACCTTCTGCAAGACTAATGTTCTCTGTGTGTAGGATCTGTAATCTAATTCACTCGTACATTTTATGGTCATGTTTTCGTATCTGAAAGTTTCTCTGATCGTCGGAAAATACTGATGACATTTTTCCTGCAATACAACACGAAATACAATGTTTATGTATCGCCTAAACGTTTGATCAGATTCGGATGAACGAGAATCTTACTTTGCCCTTTTCGACTAACTGAGTTAGCATGACTATGATATTGATGTCGTATTGCTCCACCATTCTCCAAAAATCGAATGTTGTTTCTTCTTTCGGACCTTGACAAGCTACGTATTCATCTTCTCCGGTGTAACCCTAAAAATGAATATGAATTCAGCGAATGCGTTTTAACAATTCAATGGTTTTACTTACCTTTACAAATGACGCATTGATGTAATCGGTGTTAGGGTCGTTATCAATCACATCCAACTTCACTCTCGAAAAGTCATCTAAAAATAAACAGAATGAGTGCAATCGAATTCAATGTAATATTGTTTACTTTCCACTTAAATGCAAATTTATACATGGTAAAATATCAGAATATCTGTTTTTCTTCTTATTAGCTTGTAAACAAGCAGTATTCGTTGGCATTTGCAAGTCGACGCTGAGCGTTTGAAGTAATTGGAATTCGTTGTTTAATTTTCCAGGATTACCAATGAGTTGCTGACAGTGCGTTATAAATTTCTTTTTTGTAAATGGTGTAGGAACTGGTGAACCAGACATATCGGAGTGTAGAAATCTTCGTAGTATTCTGAAAAGAAAGAAAAATAGAAGTTATTGGATCTTAATTGATCGCTTCGCTTCTAATAGCGATTGGGAAACACTTATACGACAAAACATTTTATAATAGTACTGTTCGCGAAGAAAGGGCATGTTGCCAGTGACGAGTCAATGAATTATTAATAAACAATGAAAATTATTCTTAACATACACACTTTGTAAAGAAAGGAAATAATGACTTGTCCTTACAGACATTCAAAGTCATAATTACGATGCAGTTTGCAATGAACTTAATTTATTATTTGTAGAATTTCTGCTTCTTATAATGTTTAACTTGATATGCATAAAAATACAATGTCAAAAGCACGTCATTTCTGAGCAGTGACTGCACAGTCAAGCAACAGTTTGGTAGCTACTGGATATAATGCGATGTGTATTTTAGCATGTATGGTAGACATCTGCATTTGCTGACCTTGTTGCTTCTAACTATAGTATTCTTCTGAGTCACAAGAGAAATATTGATTATTTCTCATAAATGTGCACTTGGTGTTTTCCAGTGCACATACACATGCGTTCAATGCATTTTGCAATGTACAAAAGTATATTTTAAAAATGTGATGCATCTAATAGCACAGCAAATTACAAAAATATTCAAGAAATGTTCAATGGTTAAAAATTTTCAAATACCAGATATTCTTCGTGTATTATTTTACAAATTTTACTCCTGTTAATATACAAATTAAATTATACTTACATTTGTGGAGAACATTTACGAACTAGTAACATCATAGTTGTTAAAATTCCCAAGAATAGAATACCAAAAACGACGCCGCTAACAAGTCCAATGTTGATTTCTGCATCTAGTATAAGGAAAATATTCAGTTAGTGTAACAATATTTCCTAATAAGGACGGGAAATTAAGGAATAGAAATAATATCATAAAACATGTAACGTAATACAAAATACTGACTAGTTTTTATCAGAAATGCTGTAGAATCAGCATATCCATTGCTAGTAAATGCACGCATTCTAACGTGATACCATGTGTTGGGTTTAAGAGGTCCATTACAATAAACTGGATTCTTAGCATTGGACGATATTTCTTCACAATTCGTGTCTTCTCCGAGCGTATACTTCACTGCTTTCATGTCACCATAATCAGCAACATAATTTGCTACAAAAAATCTACGTTTATAATTTACGAACTTTTTAGTAGACGCGTGTCTCTGTTATACAAATATATCACCTACGATAAGGATTCCACCACAGCCTTGTAGCTTGGTAAGGTATTGCAAAATCTTGTAACATAGCTTCTTCCCAAGAAGATATATTCGGCCATGTACGATTTTTTAAATTAAACCTAGCGCTCGATGCAACGTTGAATTCGGCTTTTGACACTATAATAGAGTAGTAAATAACATCGCCGTTCGTATCGTGAAACAGAGGGAGCAAAAGAGTTGCAGATGTTGTGGATCTTTTTGCTTTAGATGGATCTATTGTTATGGATTTTATGTAGCTTTCATCTGGTTGTGGTGGAACTGAAGAGATTAGAATGTGAAGATTGAATTCATCATCAACTAATGCCTAATATAATAAATAAACGTAAATACGTACTTCCAGCAGGGTATAAAATATTACTGTAACTCGCAGGTGATCCTAAGTCTTGTACATCATAAACCTTAGTGAATACTTCAAAAGTATAATTATATTCTCCTTTTAGCTGTTTTAGATTAACTATCATTAAATCATTTTTATCAATTTCACCTGGTACATACTTTTTAACTGAAAACGAATGTGGTGCATAATTGGGTCTAACTCCATGTACAGATATGTTAAAATATTCTATTAATCCATTCAGAGAACATGGAAAACCCCACATCAAAATAGTATCCAGAATGTTTGCATTATTTTTATTGTTAGTAATCGAGTACGAAAAATTGGTTGGTGCTTCAGGCACTGAAAATAATGTGATCAAATTCATTGTGATTGCATATTATTATTTGCGATACAGTATTGTCTCGATATAAGGACAATCTTACAGTGTTGACTCGAAGAATGACACCTGAGTTTGACTCGAAAAAGGGATTTCTCTATCCCCACCACTTCTTCGCTGGTGCGAGTCTCCTCGTTCCGTATTGACTAAGATCGAACCCGACTCGAAAAAGAGCTGCGCTCGGTTCTGAAACCCAGCCGTTCTTCGAGTCAACACTGTATTAAGTAATCGAAAGTTACCTCCAGCCGGTGTTTGGAATATTAAATTTTCGCTATAGGATCCCCAACCTGCACCTGTTTTTGCTCTAATTTGTGCTTTATAGTTTGTGTATGCTGTCGCTTTTAAGTATTCAAAGCTCAATGTGGATCCATTGAAAGACATAGTACTTTCCAGTAATGTTTTACTGCACCAGTCTGGTATTTGAAAATTTTCGTTCGACTCTAATACAATTTCAAATTCATTCAAGCTTCCAGCTAAATATTGTGGCTCTTCCCATACAAATACAAACTCCGATTGTGTTATATTCGTTACATTTAATGCAGGTGGAGATGGCGCTAAAATATTGAAGGTCGAATAAGACGTTGTGACATTCTGCATTCTGTATTTTTACTTACTGTCTTCTAGCGTTGTTATGTTTAATATTTCGCTCAAGTTACTGTTTCCTGCCTCATTGACAACATACGCCCAGCAATTGTACATTGTGTATGGACTAATATGATTGACAGTTGAGTTTACAATAAGAAACTCTGCCTCAATGTGAGAATTTATGGATACCGGTTCTATTCCATTCACAATTTCATAGCCATGACCTTGAGTTGTAGTACAATTGCACATAGTTATAAGAGATATCACGTTGCAGCTATTATTATTCCTTTCGATTTTCCATGAAAACGATATATTATTCGTCGAAGCCGAAATTTCATCGACATTTATAATCGGTGGATCTGACACTGTAAATAAGAAAATATAAAAAATGAGAAATACTTCACACAGTAAACATGTTATTTACGGAAAATTCTTTACCACTTGATGCTGTCCTATAGTTTATAATAACCATTTCTCCATCGTTGTCGTCCTCGTTTACAGCAACTACAGAAACATTGTAAGAAGTGCATGCATATAGACCATCTAATAATACTTTTGTGTCATTTGATTCTTTTGTTATTGTTTGTGGATCAGTAGCAATGCGATAGTGTTTAATGCACGTTGATCCTTCTTCTGGTGGTTGCCAATGCACGATAAAAAAGAAGGCATTAGCTTCTATAATTGGAGACCGAGGTTGACTGGGTTCTAGACAAAACAATTGTTAACAGTTTCCAGAAAGACAATTATTAGAATAAACAACTTACTTGATGAACTTGTTTTTTCTGTGACATTCAAGCCTTCAGACTGAACTGCAGGTGAGAATGTTCTGATCGTGAAAACATATTCCTTGCAGGATTCTAGATTTTCTGCAACGTATCCTGTACTTGTAACATTAGTATTGTTGCAGTCTTTTAAACACTGCGTGATCAAATATTTTTCTACACATGTTGGATACTTTAATGGTGCATCCCAACTTAAACTAATTGTGTTTGCAGTTCTGTTCACCTTTAAATTTTCAATATCTCCAATTTCGTCAACTGAAAGAGTACAGAAATCATTAAAAGTTAAAATCATAATAAAAATCTTTTACAACATTAAACATTTTATAAAATTAAGTATTTCGATTTTACTTTTGTTATCCGTTTTTGCATTTATAGTATTCCCTTCCAATAATATGTCTCTATCGATGATTTTCACAGTAAATGTATATTTAGTACACGGATGCAAATTAGTCGCGTTGTATTGTTTATCGTTCGTATTGTTTAGAAAACATTCATTATCCGAACATCCCTGGATTTGATATGCAGTTGATTCATTCATTGCTCTTCTACAGGGAGGATTCCACCGTAGAAATATCCATTCTGTACCTTCCTCCGCAGTTAAATTGTTTACCCTGCTTTGTTCTGTAAACAAATTTAAAAAAAAAAATTCGAATTAAGTGGGACAACACTGTAACGGGCCGAAAAGTAAAGGTATCTTTTGGAATTTATTAACAGCAAACTACTTAATGCATCGTTTTGAAATTTTTAGGATATTCTACTAGATATTCAAATTAAAGGAAAACAATTTTTTTTTTATTTATTCAAAGCAGATTTATGAAGTTGGACAATATCATTAACTTAGCGTTGCAAAAAATCTGGCCAACAGATTTCCGATCAAACGGCTTATCTGAAATAAAAAAGCCAAAAAGTTTAGAAACTATATACATATATGCATGTAGCTATCGCACGACGTGCGATTCTTCTCTTTTTTTAAGTTATGGAGATTAATTTTTCAACGAAATTTGAAGTTTTTTGTTTAAAAGGCCGTCATTTTTCTATTTTTCGAAATTTTCAAAATTCCGTACATCGTGCAATAATTATATGCATATAGTTTCTAAAATTTTTTGGATTTTTAATTTCTAATGAACCGTTTGAACGGAAATCTGTCAACCAGTAAGCAGAGATTTTTTCGCAGCGCTGAGTTACTGATTGTGAAGCGAATTAAAAATAAATGTTTATCTATAGTTTGAATGTGTAGGAAAATGTCTTGAAGGTTTCAAAAGGTTTCATTAAGTAGTTTTTTTCTAATAAATTACCAAAGATGCCCTTACTTTTCGAACTATTACTTCCTTTAAGGGGGAATCCTATTTTATCGTTCGAAAACATATCAAAGATTGGGAATTTTTTCTGTAAGAAACTAGCGATTCGATTCATCTAAAATTTGTACCATAGTTTGTTTCATCTTTAAAGAAGTTTTAGCTTTTTTTTTTTTTACTTTCTAGTAATAAACATAGAAGTTATCGCAAAGCGCAGCACTACAGGGTCATCCACGTATCTCGGAACTTGTACACATGATTATACATGGGCTCGGGTTCCGAGATACGTGGATGACCCTATATGTTCGCCGTTCCCTGGTGTGGAGAATATTTCTGTAGCCACTGAATCGATTGCCTTCAAATTTGGCCTGTATATTCAACAAATATTGCTTTGTAGTTTGATGAATCAGAATTTTGATGTTATGTAGTTTTCATTATATATATAAGAAACTGAGGAAGTTTGCTAACAAATATGAAATTTTTACTTTGAAACCTCATAACTTTCTTAAAAAACTTTTTCTTTCAATTTTGATTCGTCAAACGGAAACTACGAATGTATGGAGTAAAACGCCGTTTCATTTTTTTATTTCGGATTACCTGAAAGGTAAATATCCTGCACATCAGTGGACGGCGAACTCCTATGTTTATTATTAAAAAGTATTAAAAAAAAAAAAAAGTACAACTTCTTTAAAGACGAAGTAAACTGTGGTATAAATGTTCAACGAATTGAATCGCTAGTTTCTTAAAAAGAAATTCCCAAACTTCGTTATGTTTTCGGCTAATAAAATAAAATATTCCCCCTTAAGTTTGGTTTAAGCTACACAATTAGAATTCAAATGGTAATCGAATATCGTAGTTCATGGAGTTTCTAGGACGTACCTTCCGTACAATTCGTTCGGATTTCCATATCATTAGCTGAAGTCTCTATGTCATCGAATTTTTTAGACGAATTAGAAGTGTAATTTATTCGCTCAATGTAATCGTAATCCAGTATATTACCAAGCGGTGCACCAATATCGTTGTTACTTAAGTAATCGTTAAACAGAAGCCGATTTCGATCGACTTCCATTATTTCCTCCGAAAACTCCGGGATCTCCGTGAATGATCGCGTGTACTCGTCGCTGATCGCGGAGATCGTCGTATATTCGACGTACTCCAGCAACGATGATCCCGACGCATCGTCATTCGTTTCATTATTTTCTATATCGATCGAACCGTCTTCGGCGAGTACATTGAAAACTTGCAGCATACAAATCAACGAAAGCAATCCTTTTCTCAGTATCATGTTCCTCGGGAGACTGAAAATTAACAACAGAAAGCTTGATTTTGTTCTCGTTCATCGCAAAGAAGAATGTTTTTATGATGATTATCATCCGAAATATAATATTCTCTCGTTATAAGCTCGTCGTATTAATTGAGTCACGAGCATACAGGGTAGACCAATAAAATTTAGCACTTGAATATGTCTGTTTAGTATAGAAAGTATAGAATAATTATAGAATAATAATTATTTAGTATAGAATAATTTATTAGGCTAAAGAAGTTTTAGATATTTCCAGTTCAGCTTCACTTTTTTAAATAGATTCATACAGTTTTTCATACATATTACTTTATACAGCTCGATATTCTCTATAAAAAAGCATTGATCTATGTATGTATGTCGAAAAATTATTAGTTTGGAAGATATTTTAACTTTAATTTTCAAATTAACATTAAGAACACCATTTTTACTAATGTTACGTTGACTTATTACTTGATAAGGACTGAAATTTGAATTTTCAATGACACTTTAAAGAACATGAAATTCACTTTCTTCTGTCATCATTCGTTTCCGACATTCGTTATTACGAAAAACAAGGGTGCAAAATATCTCAAATATCTTTTATAGAGAACATCAAGCTGTATAAAGTAATGTATGAAAAACTGTATGAATCTATTTAAAAAAGTGAAGGTGACTCGTAATCTCCGAAATTTCTCTAATTCCAACAAATTATCGTTGCCATATCCTAGAGCTTTCTATACTAAATAATTTCTGTCAATAAAGTTTTTTCATATCTTCAATAATAACAGAGATATTAGAGTGCCAGTTGTTATTGGATTATCTTGTATACCGAGCAAACACTGTGTCCAAGAATATTTTTGCGATAGTTCAACGAAACATTTAATCATTGACTAAGAGTAAAATTCTTCTAATCCTTGAAGTTTATGTATGCAAATAAAAAGTGACGAATAATTGATAATCAAACACTTTGATTTTATTAGTACACGGCCAAACGTAAAATATGTTCTATCGATTTTATTAACGTTTATAAATACGGATTTAGAAAATACAAACTTAACATTCCATTCGACAAATACAATTACTATGTTTTGTTTAAGCAATACGTTTTAACTTCAAAGGGATTATTCCATGTCTTTGATCGAAATGGGAGCAGACATTGATTTCCTCCGCGATAAACTTGAAACGCTCGAAGCATTAGTCACATAAAAGGTTTTATTATGAAATTCAAATATGTACCTCGATATTGAACGATACATTACAACTTTTATGAAAAGATAATGATGAATTAATGTAACACGTTAAATAAAAATTACACAAACGTTTGTTGCTTAAATTAATAAATTATTGTTTCCCTTTTTATTCTTTTAATTAATATATAGAATATCATTTCAATGAATTGTTAATTTCAAGCTTCTGAACATTGAATTGTTTTTAAGAAAATTCGCCAGTAATATTTTGCGTCGCTTCGAAGTGGCTCCGACGTAATTAAAACTTTGACAGAGATAAAGAAAAATATTACGAATGATGCGCAATTAAAGGATGAAATTTGTTATTCTAAGTGGTCATCACCATGTCAAATCATATTTCTTCTGGTAGTAATTTCTCACAAATTAAGATGGCACGAAGCACTCCATAATTTTGCATTGTTTAACTACACCGAACGAAAGGAATTTTCCGGAACGCCACAAAAATGTTATCCGTTTCCACGTTTTGAATTAAGTTTTTTCTTTCTCGTCCTCTTTGAACGAAATGAAAACTGGTCCCTCGGCTCTCCACTTGTTCCTCGATTATTATGAATAAAAATTGCGGACCGGATTAACTAATTAGACACGATACGCTGACAAATTATTTTGAAAACACGATACGCTGGCAGTTTCCTCGACAATCATTGTCTGACCACTTACTGACAACTTTTCGTTTATCCCCCCTGGTCAATGATAGCGCTGATAAGAATCGCCAGTCCATTCTAGACGCTCTAAAAAGTGCACTTCGCGCTACTTTATTAATCAAACACTGTCACCATTGTCGCCTCGACCTTTTTGTCTCTTTTATCTATATTTTTTTTTTCTTTTATGCTTTCTTTATCTTCCTTTTTTAGTCAAACACCGCATTAATTATCATTTTTCGTATGAAACCAGTCGAGGCACTATCATTACGTAGACAATTTTTATCGCGTTATACCCTGATTATACATAGATCGAACCGATAGATTTAAGAAACTTGAATTTACCTATCGACACGACGAAACGTTTGACAAATTCATATTACGTTTGTTTTATATTTGCGAATGCATGTGCAATAATGTACAATTATAAATGTCTGTTGTTTTACTTCCGATGGAAGGATGTAGGATATTGTTTGTGATGCGGAAGTGGGACGAAATGACCACTCGAAAAACTCTTGTATCACCACAGTATATTCCACAGATTAGGATTAGGAACCGTTCTGGTCTCTCGCAGTCGTCGTTCGGAACTCCCGGAGGACGTTAGTCGTTAGTCCCGACGAGACGTTTGAAAAAGGTTTTCGCGATTGGCGCTTCGCGGTCGCGATACTCCGCGCACTCACGCGAACGTACTCATGTGTACATATGCGATTCGCATCAGAACAAGCGAGTTGTAATTGGATTACGGCTTCCGATTTGTGGACTACAATAGCTTATGATACAATTCTTATAATTCAATTAAATTCCGCATGCGTTCGTCAATTATTTTCCTTAACTTAATCTTACACTTAATCTTAATTCTAGCTTAATTCCTAACATCTATAAAATATTGAAAATAGAATAAATCTTGCCGCATTTAAGAGATCAGTTTCATTACAATATTAAATGAATAGAAAATAATAATTCTCCTTTATTTCATCGAAGTTGGAAATAGAATAATTTTCAGAGATAATAGAACAAAAAATTGTATTGTGAAAAATAAATTCAGTTTGTACACTGATTTGAGCATCATGTTTATAAAAAAATCTTTCGGGACCAATTTGTTCGATGATGACTAAATTTTTCATCGAAAATCGAATAAGGTAGTTTTTGATTAGTTCATGAAATAAATTGTTCTTTTAAGCTTATTTCAACAAAAACTCCTTGAAATAATTTTTGGAGTGAATAGTGACAATTTTAACATGTAGCACAGTTGCAGAAAGCCTTTGTTGAACGCCATTTCCTTCTGATTAGTTTAAGAAAGTAGCATAAATATGTAGTACAGTAGATTTGTATGATATTATAGCAACTATTAATGCTTATTACCATATATTTCGTTCATTAAATAGTTTATTTATAATGTAGTACAAGAATTTTAACAATATATATTGTTAAAACATATATATATTTTTGTTTATTTAAAAAGCAGTAATCATTTATTTACTTCCAATTTTAATACACAAAAATTACAAAAAAAAGTATTAAATTTACATTATTAGCTTATTGTGTTTCTTTTTAATTGGTACAAGTGTTAGAAGTAAAGGCTGAAGCAAACACGTTTAGTAATTTAGTCGAATGGCAGGTAGTTGCATTGTTTTACTAAATTACTCGACTAAATTTTAGTGTTCATACATAGTAAATTACTAAAATACTTGCCACTCGACTAAATTACTAAACGTATGTGAATTAGCCTTAAGGGAGAGTAGCAAGTAAAAAGAAGAGTTGTTATAAAAATGACATTGAAGATTTGAAAGCTGTAGAAAATATAAATTATAATAAAACATCAGTGGGTGCTGCCAATTATAGATATACTCTTCTCGACTTTAGTAGAAGGATGCAAAGAGAAGACTCATTCAAAAATTGGTTTAAAGACAATTTTAAGTTTTAGAAAGGAGGATTTACTAAAAATTTCAATGCTTTAAAATTTTGAGAATATTTTATGATTTTTTTATTTAATATTTATGCAAAAAATATTTGATCAAAAATGAGTTCAGTACATGATGAGAAATTAATTCCATGTATTTTATACATGATCAAAAACTAGTTCGAAATTACATTACTTCATAGCTTGTAATAATTAAATTATACTTGTTTGCAACTTTTTCAAATCTTTTCTTGGAAATAAAGCATAAATTTATCTTTTAATAATAAAAAATAAGTCTATGGTTTAAGATTTTATCAAGTTAAAAACCAATATTACGTCGGAAGAACTTGTAAAATGATAAAAAAAAACTAGTTCCTTAACGGTATTCATTGACTATTTCATTTTCTCATCAAGCAGACGTCGCGTCCTTCTAATTGCATCGCGTACCAATTAATTTACTCAAAATTAAATTGCAGAACAGGTAGTACACGAAAGTCTTAGTTTCAAGTTTCAAGTTCATCGACCTCTCTCGACCAATTTAAAAGCATTCAACTTACTCTGTAGAACAGTTTTTCTGCGATGTAAGTTCAAACCTTTATCCTCTCTCTCTTCTCCTTTGATAACGCGTCTCCATTGATTCCCGAGATAACCGGCACACGATAATCAACCTTGATCGCGGCTGATCCCACGATTTCGGAATCACGTTTGATAGCACAGCTGAATAAAAGACTGTGGCATGTCAGCTAATTCTACGATCGCATCGGCAACTGCTTATGAGGCAGAATAGCCATGTGCTCCTTGAATGGGGAGTGTTTCCAGTAGTTTTCAGACAGCCCCCTCGAAGCTCGTCAAAAATAGCATCTGCAGGATGGTTCGAACCCCTTGAAACTTGTCGTGAACGTGAGGAAACCTGTAGATTCTTTAAAGCATCTTCTGTTATCTTTTTTATACGGGAATCCAAACAGTTGTACAATTTTTTAAAGATTCTATTTATAACCGTGGAATTTTTGTAAACAACGTTCTCATAGTTTAAATTTTGGTAGAAATAGACAGAGAAAAATTCTTGTAAAATTTAGTTTGAATATATTATTTGTCCATGTTAAAAAAGTTCTTTATCATTGTAGCAAATGTTACTTAATTACTATTCAGTGGATAGTTCTGCGACATTATTAAATAACTATTAATTATATTACGAATTTCCTATCTTTTATTAAATAATATATCATATTGTTAAATGAAACTATTTAGTGTTTAATCCAGAGCTTTAATAATTTAAGGATGATTTTAGTAACAGTTAATAAGCAAAAATCTTTGAAAATTGGAGGGATGAATCCTTACGTAATAATAAAACCTCACACAAAATTCTAGAAAAATTGATTCGATAGTTTTTAAATTATTTAACTTTTAATTTAACATGTATTCCTATGAGAAAACGCACTATTGAGAAATATAATTGCAAAATTAAGGGTAAAGTTTGTAACAATTGTATTTCAAGTAATTTACATTCCAACAAACAAGTTTATGATAAAAGATCAATATGTATGACTGGTTTTCATTACAAAAATTAGCCTTATTAGTAATAGACTGCGGATTTTGATGCATTTATGACAATTCTAATATTAACTTATATAATTTTGTTGTTCAAGTTCCAATTTTCTGTTTGAGCTTGTAAAAACTTTATTTTGCATAAAAATCCGCAGTCTACTTATTAATATCTTGGAAATTGATTAATTTTTAGCTAAAATTGTTACTAAAGTTCATCCTTAATGCATTAGATATAAAAATACACTTACACCATGTAAAATTTCAACTATAATTTAATAATGGTCTACTTATAATTAACATTTTATATTACAAATAGTATGTTGATTAATTAAGGTTGTACTGTGTGTCAGTATAATATTATATGTTCTTGGAATTTAGCAAACCTTCGCATTTTTAGAAAAAGAAGGTATAATATTTTTTTGAATTAAGAAAATTTTAAGCTATTTAGTTCATTTTTCAAAGATCATCTAAATTTCCATATTTATGTGTGTCAAAAAACACACATGTCAGATTATGTCCTTCAAACAAATTTATGAAAAAAACAATTTCCCAGCAATAATTAAAAAATATTTGTGCTCATTGTTGTCATATTAAAAATGATAGAATTTCGGCAAAAATTGTAAGTGCTTATAATTTGCAAACAAAATAGTAAGTAAATTTTAATTTCTTTATTGTATGCATGTAGTGCATATATATTTTAAGTTTGGCGGGCTTATTTATAAATGTCACCGCTAGGGAACGTCATTCATTTTCAAAAGGTATTTGTAACAAATGAATAAAACTTTCATTTTTCAACATTATTGTTGCATAAGCAATTACAGGATCTCTATAAAAGCTTCAAATACTTACATACATACCTCGAAAAACAAATATACCTGAATACATGCGATTTTTAATTTTATCACATATTTTATGCATATATATATATTTGTTATATAGGGTGTAACAAAAATGTTGCAGTTCCTTGAAAGGGGTAATTCCTGAAGTGATTTTGAACAACTTTTTTGACGAGTTATTAATGAAAAACACTGACCAATAGAAGCACGAATACTGTGGATGAATTTCAGCGCGAGCTCCAGCTGTGAGTAGTATTGGTCCGTCATCGTCTGCGTCATCATTAATCCACCGTACTCGCTTCCCGATTGGTCGGTGTTTTTCGTTAATAACTCGTTAACAAAGCCCCACCTAACATTTTCGCTAAGGAAAAAGTTGTTTAAAATCACCCGAGGAATCACCTCTTTCAAGGAACTGCAACATTTTTGTTACACCCTGTATACATATATTATTACGCAGTTTTTAATTTCTTGATCGATAAAGAAGTTAACTTTATCTGTACTAAAATTAATAAATATAAAACTCCTTCAATTTATTTCTCTAAATAAATAATAAAAACAAATTTAATTATATCGTAAACAAAGTCGTAAATTCAAATGTGAAGTTGGAGATAAATCAGCACCCTCTACCCTAACTAATTTCAAACGTTTCCAATTCCAATATTGAGAAGTGTTGATAAGTGAAGGCAGCTGAATGTAAGATTATTTTCAAAGTTTCCAACACTTTCATATATATTTATATGAAAAGTGAATGAATGAAAGCTACAGCAGAATCAGTAACGAAGAAATACAATTCTCATTACGCATTCGTGTATAAAGAGAATTGAAAGTACTTCAGAATTTGTTAACCTATATTATTATAGGTTTGCTCAGGTTCAGGCCCTCCAAGCTGCACTCTTGTGATTTGTAAGTCAGAATTAATTCGTCCACCAGCCCGCTTGGTGCGCTGATGTCGCTCCACACACACATGTATAGCGTGTCACTGACATGACACACAAGGAAAGTGAAAAAAAGAACATGGCGCCGATGTTAATACTATAACCCACCGTATGATGTCTCTAAAAGCGTTATGATTTTGACGCCATTATTATAGTCGACAATTTTGGTGGTAGATGGTTAGTACAATCGGTCAAATTTTTAACATTGACCATATGTAATAATTATAAAATTGTAAATTAAAAATTAACTTTATTTGCATATAGAGGGTAATTCTCTGGCCAGTGGACTGCAGTGGAGTGAAAGCAACTGAAACTGCCCTCGCCTAAACATAGCGACGAAAACGCAGGTCTGTATGCACTCTTCTATGAATAAAGTAATAAATACTTTATTGTGCTTTCTTCGGCATTTCAATTGTGGTATTCTTGCTTTCAGGATACACCCATGCTAGAATAGCTGCCTCTGCTGTAGTAGCCATCGCAGAGGCTTCCAGAAGGATTCAACTTCTCGAACAACATTGTTGTACCTACATTTAATTCACCGAGACGAGTCACAAATGTTACCAACTTCATCAGCGAAAAGCATGAATACATGAATAATATGTCGTATTCATGCATGGCATATTATCCATGTATTCATGCTTTTCGCTGATGAAGTTGGTAACATTTGTGACTCGTCTCGGTGAATTGTGTATATATCAGGGTTGGGAAAAATGCAATCTGATTATAAATCATAGATCGTAATTAAAGTTTAGTCACTAATTACAGTTTCTGTAATTGTTAGTTGTTACCGACTACAATTTGACCAAATTTAACTGAGTAGTCAATACAAATTAACAATTACAAAAACTGTAATTAGTGACTAAACTTTAATTACGATTTATGATTTATAATCAGATTACATTTTTCCCAAATCTGATGCATATGTACAGGGTTATCCACTTATCTCGAAACCCGAGCTCGCTTGTACTTACACGTACAAGTTTCGAAATACATGGATAACTCTATATGCATACTTATATTATGTACGTATATTTGTATTTCATTTTTCCAGAATTGAAGACTTTGCAGCAGGAAGGATGCAACTCCATTCTTACCTACTTTGAGTAAATTTGAATAAGTATTTATAAAATCATTGCTTAGACTTAATATTGAAACAAAAACATTAAATAGTTCTAGTAATGGTTTTGGAATGTCAAAAACGTAAAATTTCTTTTATGTATATTCTACGTCATAATTATGAAATTGTCAAAAATGAAGTTGCATCCCTCTTGCTGCAAGGTCCTCGAATGCACCATCAAAGACTCAATCTGACCACTTCAGAGTAACTATTACGGTTTTTTAATGTGCAAATCACAAAATTAATCTAAATCTCAAAGTTTATATGATATTTAAGTAAATACGTATTTCATCTTTAATTTTTTGCTCAAAAAGTGATCGGTAATTGTGTCTTTGATGGTATTTATATTCATGTTTATTAATATTTGTATGTTATTGTTAGATTGCGGATTTCATGCATTTATGGCAATACTGTCGACAAAAAATTGGCGAAATTGTAAAGGATATGCCAAAATATATAAAATATCAAAAGTATAAAATAAGTTCAGATATTTAGAAAATTAAAAATACTATTATTCAAGTACCAATTCTTTATTTTTGTGCTTGTAGAAATTGTATTTTGCATAAAAATCCGCAGTCTAGTTATCATTACTTATGTGTTGTTTCTATGATACAGTGAACGCGGCCGCGTGAATATAAAAGAAACTTTGGATGAAAAGAAATAATTTATAAATCGATTTATTATTTCATAACTATAATAAATATAATTTAGTTATTGTTCATATTTATATTGGTAATTGCTTTCAAGCAATGTATAAGGAATTATTTCTTTTCTTTTAAAATTTTATTTCTATTCACCTTATTGTATGGTATATTTTATGTATTATTTATTGTAATATTTACTTTAAATTGAAATTGTAGAATATTACTTGAATATATTTCATTGTTATTATAAATACTGTCTCTGTTTTTGTCCTTCATTATTTTTATCATTGAAATAAATTTTGGAGTAAGTATGTATACGGGATCACACGGATATAGGACCATGTCTATGTGTGCGTGCATCTCACCGATAATAGGTATACTTGTGTATGTGAAGCGACTTCAGCGCACCAAGCGGGCTGGTGGATGAATTAATTCTGACTTACCCTGAAATACGGCCAGCTTGGAGGGCCTGCTCAGGTTTGTTACGATCATAGACATCGTTACCACAGAGTACTATAAGCATAAGCAATTGGATTCATTTCGTTGGACTTCGACACAATGAACACCAAAATGGAAAAGAAGAATATTATACAAGCTGTTGTGTTTGCCGACGACTTCGTGACGAGTTTGACGCCGATACAAGATATATTTCCGAGTGTTTTAATGCCAGTCATAAATGCGCCACTGTTGGATTATTTAGTGGAAACTCTTATTAAATCTCAAATCGAAGAATTATTTCTTTATTGTAGTAGCCATGTGGATTTAATGAAGACGTACGTTAAGCAGAGAAACTGGTCAAGAATATCAATTTCTTTGATAATATCGGAAGGCTGCAGATCCCTTGGCGATGCGCTCAGAGATATTGACACGAAAGGCTCGATTCGTGGTAATTTTGTACTCATACGAGGCGATGCATTTATCAATGCAAATCTGATGAACGCTTTGAACAATCATAGCGCTAAACTCAAGAAAGATAAAGGCGCAACAATGACTATGTTGCTGAGAAACATCGGATCTATGAATGATTCTCTTTTGAAGAGAGAAGCATCGTTAGTAGTTTCCGATAAAGATAGTAAGAAAATCTTGCATTACGGTAAACTAAGGAACAACGAAAAGAAAGTTAAATTGGAGCTCAATTGGTTTTTGGACCACAGCGAAGTCGAGATTAATACCTGCTTCATAGATACTCATGTTTATTTGTGTTCGCCATCTGTGTTGCCACTGTTCTCCGACAATTTTGACTTTCAAGTAAGTTACTCAGTATTTATTAAGGGGTTACGCCACTCTGAAGCAGCCGAAATGACATCAAAGTTTATGAATTTTCATTCTATGAAATTATGAATGTGACAATTACTTCATTATTATTTATAGTTAGGGCATACATTAAAGGACATATTATGTAAATTTGATAGAAAAATATGGAAACATGGCAGAGCTATCCGTTATCCTGCAAAACTCCGCCGTCAGGACACGCGCAGACGGTGTAACGGATTATGATGCCCAGGATTATCTGAAACTAAAAAACCTATAGTTTTATTGTTCATTGATAATGTAGCATAGGGATTTAGAGAAAAAACCATTTTTGTACAAATGTGAGTAAAGTGAAAATGAACATTAAATTTTTACCAAAAAAGGCAAAATTCAAACAATTACTATAGGGTCATTCCACGCGAACTCGGACACTTTTTGGAGTTTTTGTTGAATTTTGGATATGCTGTACGAACGTGTGCGAAAGGATTTTTGAAAATTTTAAAAATTGTTAATTTTAGAGCTCTGAAGTTTACTGTTCACTTTTTTTCTATTAATTCTAGCTCTTAAACTAGCAAACTGATAAAAATGTGCTTTTGGGTGCTTATAGAGCAGACATAGCAGTACCTAATAAAAATTATTTCAGTTGGAAGAAAAACTTTTTTAACAATTTATTTTGCAATTGTTGTTAACAAATGTAGGTTTTTCATAGCTGGGAATTATTTAAAAAATCGAAAAAAGTTGAGAATGTAGCCATATTTGTTCCCTTTACGGATCACTTTTCAAAAATACGGACACTTTAAAATTGGTCATAGGAATATTAATTGAATTGTACGCTGCGCGTCGAAATCCACTGATTCGACTAGCCGAACACGACGCGCGGCGTACAATTCAATTAATTTTCTTATGGCCAATTTTAAAGTGTCCGTATTTTTGAAAAGTGGTCCGTAAAGGGGACATATAGGGCTACATTCTCAACTTTTTTCGATTTTTTAAATAATTCCCCTCCATGAAAAACCTGCATTTATTAACAACAATTGCGAAATAAATGGTTAACTAGCTAGTCCGTGTTGCTCGCTCGCTTCGCGAGCTCGCGAGTGAAGTTATTGTAGCTCGCTCGCTACACTCGCTCACGAGTAGTGATGCCTGTAGCTATTCATGTTTATTTTGTGTGTGACCCTTTACGGGCCACGCAGAGAACTTCCCGATTTGCGAGTTGTAATGTATTATTACCATTATTAATTGTCGCTAATTAGAAAATTATTCGTATTCGGAGAAATTTAATAGTTTTCTACTTATCAACATTGTTGCTATATGACGTCGCATTAAACGAACATCTTATAGGGAGTGTCAATCAAAACACATGATCAAAAAACATCCCGAATAAAAGTTTGATGGTTTGGAGGGGGACATCTGACCCTGTTAAAAAATTTCATCCCTACCCCCCTGGGGTATATATGTATGTATGTGTGTGCTGTGTATATGGATATTATGTATATTCATTTGTTTTCAATATGTAGTTATTGAGTATATATATATTTATACGTGTATAAATATACTCATATATATGTATTTATCACAATTATATCATTATAATTATATATTGTAATATATATATAGGCGAAAAATCGAGATAGGCGAAAAATCGAAATTTCGCGATTACAGCGCCACCTATCGCGAATGAAAAAAAATTTTTGAAATAAAACCTACATATTTTGTGGCGTGGAATCCGAATCTGCAATAAAAAGTAGGTGGTCCTATTTAAAATTTTAAAGTAACCCCCCCCCAGGGGGGTAGGGGTGAAATTTTTTTGACAGGATCAGATGTCCCCCTCCAAACCATCAAACTTTTGTTCGGGATGTTTTTGGATCTGATGCATATTTCTTAAGTTCGCCGTGGTGGCGGATTAAAATGGGACACCCTGTATATATACATATATGTATATGTGTGTTTGTGTGTGTGTTATATTAATATAATAATAGTAATAATATATGTATATATATTATTTCAGTTTAGTTATTCTCTCATAAATTTATATTCTCCCATTTAGATTGCGTTATTCTGTTAGGTTTTCTTAAAAAAACTAAAAAACTACTGGACCGAATTAGAACAAAATCTATTCAGCTCTAAGTTACATTGATACACATCGATTGCATCATCGACCATTTTGATCTGACTATTAGTTTTTTAGAAAACGTTAACGAAAAATTTGATCACATACGTACGTACGTACGAACGTACGAACGTACGTACGTACGTACGTACGCACACACACACACACACACACACGAACAATTTGTTAAAAATAGCCTAAAATTACTCCAATGACCTTGAAACATGGAGATCTGCTAAAAAATCGATTTTCCATTTTAGGGGCAAATACAATAACTTCCCTATAAATCGGGAAGTTAAAAAGGTTTTTCTTCCAACTGAAATAATTTTTATTAGGTACTGCTATGTCTGCTCTATAACCACCCAAAAGCACATTTTTATCAGTTTGCTAGTTTAAGAGCTAAAATTAATAGAAAAAAAGTGAACAGTAAACTTCAAAGAGCTCTAAAATTAACAATTTTCAAAATTTTCAAAAATCCTTTCGCACACGTTTATATATCTTTAAAAACTGCAATATATAAAAAATTCAGCAAAATCCGAGATGTTACTCCCAAAAGTGTCCGAGTTCGCGTGGAATGGCCCTATAAACAATTGGGATATGGTATCAAAAAAATCCTATGCTACATGATAGATAATGTTATTAGAATTATGTGTATCAAATGTGAAGTAAATCGGATTTATAGTTTCTAAGATTTTTGATACACCAGTTGTAAAAATGTAGTTTTGAGAAAAACGGAAAAGAAGGAAAAGTGCGACTTTAACAGATGTTAGAGAAAACGATTTTAGTGTTACCTTTAATCGGCAATGCCCGGGCCATACAGTGTCTCTTCCGCAGCAAAAGTAAACAAAAGTAAATTTCCTGGAAATAAAAACAATAGAAAAGACCCAGGTAATCCTCCCGCGAAGCGGATGGTCGCTACCTGCTCAGAAACGGCGGCTGCCGCATGATCTTCCAAGCACTGCAACTTATTTTTGGGAGCTGTTGCATCCACCATGGCTTAAATTATTCCCTGAACTCCAAATTAAAGGAAAATTACAACAAAAAAATCGATTTTTTTAAATCTCAGGGTGGCGTAACCCCTTAACTGAAATTAGTATTTTGCTGATGAGACAAATAGTACAAGGAAACTTGTAATAAAACTTGAATATTATTGAACATGTATTTTTCTTACAGACGATGGAAGATTTTATTCGAGGAGTTCTAATGAACGAAGAGATTTTAAATTCCCGAATTTACTGGCAACAGTTGAATCCAGAAGATTATAGTTTGCCGATCGTATCGTGGAACGCTTACCGTGTTCTTAATCGTGATATTTTAAATAGGCACAGTTTCCCGCTTACACCGAATGCCATCCCATTCTTGAAAGATTTCATATACATGCCAAGAAGCACTTATAAGCACAAAAATGCTACTGTTGCTAAGGGTTGCATTTTGGAAAAAGACAGTGTATTATGCCAGAATAGTGTGCTGGGAAATAATACTAGTGTTACGAGATCTGTGATTGGTTCTGATTGTCTAGTAGGTTCTAACGTGACAATTAAAAACTCGTATCTCTTATCGAACAGTAAAGTTGGAGACAACTGCACTATTACGAATAGTATAGTGTTTTCAAACAGTGTTGTCAAGCGTGGCACGCATTTAAATAGGTGCATATTGTGTCCTCGAACAAAGACTAATCAAACAGAATACGTCGATTCCATTTTGAAATCAAAGAATAATAAAGTTTCTGTAAATAAAATATCAGAAGTAGCTCAGGATAACGAATTTGAATTCTTTGAAGATTATGATACGTTTGAATGCGACGATTATTCTACCGACGTAACAAGCAGCGATGAAGGTTCCGAACGTAATTCGCCGGTTCCAGACGACACAAACATGTTCCTATCCGAGGTGATCGATAGTTTATTAAGAGGCTTTCAAGATAAATTAAATTGCGAGAATTTGATTTTAGAAATAAACTCGTCGAGGTACGCGTACAACGTTTCCATGAGCGAAGTAACGTACAACGTTATTAAAGCTATATTGAGTTTACCTTTTCATTATCTTTCGGAAAACAAGGAAACTGTGAACAATCAAAATTATCAGAAAACTTTAAAAATCATGACGACCTATTTTCATCCAATTATCGTGAATTACGTTAAAACAGAAGACGCTCAAGATGATTGTCTGCGCGCGTTGGAAGAAGTTGCGAGTACAACTCAGGAATTATTGCCGTTTCTGCAGCATTTGATGCATCTTCTTTACGATAAGGATATATTGTCGGAAGAAAAAATTTTAGAATGGTACAATTCTAGCGATAAAAATATCGACGAGTTTCAAAATAAAAAAGTACGAACCGCGGTAAAACCGTTCATTAAATGGTTGGAGGAGGCGGAAGAGGATTCCAGTGGGAGCGAGGACTGATTGTCAGTATGTATTAAGTGAAATTAGTATCTTGCTGATGAAAAACAATAAAATAAAATGTAATAAAAGTTGAATAAAACTTGAATATTATTGAACATGTATTTTTCTTACAGACGATGGAAGATTTTATTCGAGGAGTACTAATGAACGAAGAGATTTTAAATTCTCGAATTTATTGGCAACAGTTGAATCCAGAAGATTATAGTTTGCCATTTTATGAACATTTGTAAAAAGCGTATGAATTAGCGTACGAACATTTGTAAAAAGTAAATTTTAAATATTTTGTTGATAGTACAACTTTATACTCTGTATATAACGTAACATCTTTATTATTGTGTCAACTTCATTTTTGCAATAGTACACTTTGAGCAACGATATAGAGCATATGTAAATAAATCATACTTTGTTGAGATTATGATGTGTATCGATTACAGACCTTATTAAAACGTTTTATAATTATTCGTTTGAAAAGAAGAACAGACGTACAAATGGTTATTCTGTAGGCAAAATAGTATCTGTTAAGTTGTGCCAAGCTTTGTGATGATGATCCGGAAACTTAATTGCATCTATCCAGTGTTGTAATCGTGCTCCTTTACTGTTGCAACTTAATTCAAGTCCACCTAAATAGAAATCAATTATGTGTACGTTACTTGATCCCTTAAATTGTGCTAATTAAATAAATTAAAAGAAAAAAAAAAAGAATAGATACATTACCAAGATAATCGTTACTCTTGCCGAAATCCTTGTCCCATACTGTAAGGCATAATGTGAATTTCATAAGGTCTGTTAATCGAGTGACAAATGCAAACTCTTCGTTCCATTCGGGATTCAGAGTCTTCCACTTAGTGGTTGTACTTTGTGAATTGCGACCGGCGCTTTTCTTTGGCATCAGCTTCCTGGTGGTGATACGAGCGATAGAATGTTGTCGATGATTGTTCGTCACATTTTCTATAAGGCACAACTTGACAAATGGGTCAGAAAATCCGTTACTGTCCATCGAAAGGAGATTTGTAGCTCGGTGAATAGTAACCATCAATGCTCGGCGTCTCGTACAGTAACACAGGTTCACTTGAATCTCTCCCCGTCCACTGGAAAACACGCCCCAAGTTGCCTCTTCATTGTTCACCTATGCCAACGTCGAGCTCTTATATCTTAGTGTCTGCAATAATGCAAGTAAAGTCGACCGTCGCGAAGCATCGAAGACGCAATGATATAATTGTAATAAATTCATTTTTTCTAATCGTAAATTTATCCACAATGTGAATAACATTGAGATATCAAATGGGCAAAAGGAAATAATTTGTAAACTATTAATTTAACTGTATACTGTATATAATTCGTAAACTATTAATTTAACTGTTATACTGTATGGTAAATGGTAATGGAGAATAAGTAATGTTAGTATATAAATAAGAAACAATACTTCTTCAACAGGTGTTGAAACGGTTCTGAAAATAACTATTTCAAATTGTTATATGTATGTATATCGGTTCCAAGTTCCAAGTGAAACAGTTATGAGAACCGAGATATGTAATGTCATAACTAGACTGTGGATGTTATGCAAATTCATATTTTTAATATTTTTATAGGCACGCAACTGCAATAAAATCATAAATAAATGTATGTTTTGTTTTCTAAAATGTATTTTATTTTTTATATTTTATGTATTTTTATATCCCTGAGCATTCTTATGGGGTTTCACAATTTTTAAGTTGCGATAAATACATATACATCAGGAGTCTAGTCATAACTGTTATGAATATATCGGTTTGGGTTTTTCAGAACCGATATTATATCGGTTCTATATGGGTTCCATAACTTATTTTTCGGTACTATATGTATTAATGTAATTTTGTTCATTGAAGTATTCTTCATTTTATTCTATGAATTATAATTATTGTTCGTGTAATATCATTATTCTATTCCTATAGAACTTCTTAGGCTTCAGGACCAAAAATTGTACAAACGGCACGAATTTTCTAAGCTTCATAAATTGTGTAAAATTATAAACTTGCAAAATTGTGAATAATATGGAACAATAGTATCTAATGATTTTTGTTATTATGAAGTCAATACGAGTATCGATTCCAGAACCGTTTTCGAACCGAAACCGATATTTCCACAATAGTTAAAATTAAACTGCCGATTTTTATGCAAAATAAAATTTTTATAAACATGAATATAAAATTGAGGCTTGAATAACAGTTGTATTACTTTCCAAATATTATAACTTGGATTATACGTTTTACATTTTGTATATTTGTACGCTTATCAACAGTTTCATAGATTTCTGGATATCTAGCATTGTCATAAATGCATAAAAATCCACAGTCTATTTAGTTATAACTGGACAGCGGATCTTTATGCAAAATAAAATTTTCACAAGCCCAAACAAAGAATTGGCACCTGTAAAACAGCATGTTTAACGTTCTAAACATTCTAACTTAAATAATATTTTTGATATTTTGTATTTTTAGGTGTATGTTAACAGTATCGTAGATTTTTTGCATACTTAACATTGGCATAAATGCATAAAATCCGCTGTCTAGTTATAACATTATTTCGATTCTCATAATACTATCGAGAACCGAAACCGATATCATAACTGTTGTCAATCCCATGTAAAAAAAAAAAAAATGAAATCTCCATCGTACATACTGGATAGTGGTCCTGTAAAGGGACATTATAGTGCTTCGTCTGACGAGGTTGTAACTCGTGCAGGGGAAACCTCGCTTCTCCTAGGAAATCTTGGCCTGACGGATCGTCCTGGAGAATCAGGATGTGCAGTGCTTTGCCGTTCCATATCTGTCACAGAAAATACATTGATTTATTTCTTGCTTAGCATTGGCAGGATTGTTTCGTACATCGGTTTTTGTCGTTCCATAAAAGTTTAGCGTCTCGTTGAATTCCGGATCCCGCGTTTTGTGAACCGTCTTTGTTCGAAGGCGTTTCGTGGTCACAACCGTTTCTACTGGTACTATGTTGAGTTTGCAGAATGGATCGGCGAGGCCATGGATGTCCATTGGTCGCAGGCCTCGGGCTCGTTCCACTCTGCACTGGAGGCACTGAACTGCTGGGTCGTATCGCAAGGAGACTTCGAGAGTTCCATAATTTTGCTTCGTTTCTAATTCGAATGATATGATTCAGTTAGTTACAAGGGAAGTTAGGGAACTCAAAAATTCAGAAAATTGTGCAATTCTGTATGCAAGTAGAGCAGTTCATCCCTATCACAAAACTATTTTTAGTTTGTGCCATAATACGATTTTAACGGTTTAAATCGGCCCTAGAAGGAAACTAAACAGATTTTGTTTTCGTGGCATAATTCTAGAACTGTAAGAGATATGGGAAAAAAGTTTAAACTATATTTTATATCTACAAAATTGCATACAAAATTTTTGAAAAAATTTATGTCTTTATTTACTTCATAAAAAGATTTGTTTACTTCATTTACTTCATAAAAAAATTTGTTCACTTACTTCATAAAAAAATTTTTACGCGGTATAGTAGACAAAAAATAGCCAACAACTTTTGATTAAACTTTTCTTCTCTATCTCTGACAGTTCTAAAATTATTGTTCAGAAATGAGAAATTCGTATTTTTTCCAAGGTGTGATTTCAACCCTTTAAAATCGCATTATGACACGAAAAAAAAAATTGTTTTGTAATAAGGACGAACTACTCTACTTATACGCAGAGTTTCACCATTTTCTGAATTTTCGAGTTCCCTATTTTCCCTTATTAGTAAATATTCTTATTGCAGTAATTTCTGTGACACGATAGTTTGACAATCTAATATAAGACATATTCACCGGATTCTGGTGTTTGTTGCTGCGGCAAGTCGATTCGATTGTTTTTGTGGGGACTGTTGAAAGGACTCTTTACCTCGGAGCACAATTGACTTCCTTTCTGTTCCGTGTGTTTCTCGTGGATTTGAAATAGTTCCGAGACCTGTTCCGTTGGGGCGATTGTCGTTGTCGGCGTCACTGGAATCGTTAACGAATTCGACCTACAATATGTTCATCGATATCAGCTAAACTTCTACTCTTACGTTTATTGTCTTTACGTACCTTTGGGATTGTACCTGAGAGTTTTTTAATCGATCACGCAAATTGTATTCTATCCTACGAGTATCGTCATTCGAATCGTTTGAATTATCCAATCTTTTATTTTTTTCGTCGATAATTTCGTCCTCGAACGACACACGCTGCTCGAAGTGGAACTCGTGACCAGCTTTTCCGTTTGTCCGCAAACGAGGACTCGTGATCGAGGCAGTAGGTGATACACGGTTACACTGAGATGCAATGGAAAGGGTGGATCTGTCTAACTGATTCGAACCTTCGTCGCGATTGTGAAAAGGCGATAGATCGTTCGATTGTTGTCCCGGTGATATCTTAGATGCGCTGCTAGTTGATTGAGCGGGATTCGGGAACGGCGAAAGAGTTTTGGCTGTAACGCTATTATCTTGGCTCTTTTGTAGACTCGTAAGTGAACCTGAATTGCCTCGAACGAACGCTAGACGTCGCGTCGCTTCTTCGTCGGATGAAGAATCCTGAACTTCTGCAGATTCAAGGGATTTATTCCCTCCGATTGTCCAGGTAGACGTTTTATGACCTATTCGAGACCATCCTCGTTCCTACATTTAAAAAATATCTTTATCAGCTAAACGAAATTCGTTACTAATGCTGTGAAATACAGAGTGCAGCAAAGAAACGAGCGATTATAAAAGTTCAATAATTCGTTGACATTCTTTATTTAAGAAGTTACAAATATACTGACTTAAAGTACAAACAAAGCATTTTACGGCTCAGAATTCGAGAAGAAACAAAAAAAATGCTGCGCCGTGTAATCGATAATACCTAAATTTAAATGTTACGTTTGTACTATAATTGTAAAAAATAATTATAAGTTCTTTGATCATTCATGCAAGTGATACACAGGTTTATTAGAAAGAAAGTGCTACGTAAGCAACGAAAAAAATTTTAGAACAAGGAACTTGCTCGTTCTGATCGTATTCTTACTGCTTAGACTAAAGAACAGCAATTTCATTGTGATTCGATAATCGGACCGAATGTAGTGTGTGCAGAAATAAATCGTATTTAATGCTAAAAACGTTTACTGTATTTTACTCTGAATTTTTACTGGATTTTTTGTGAATTATTTGTCGTGAACAGAAATACGGACATTTAGAGTACTACATTTAATTAGCCATTATTAATAATTAAACGTCATATAACATCTTTGTAAAATATTTTTGAATTAATTGATTCATTATCGAGGTATTAATCAATTACTTTACAAATTTTTACCGCAAACAAATTTTTTACATCCTTTTCATAACGAGTGAACGCTTAAATGAGCAGAAATTGGGACATTCACCTTATACGCTCAAAATTGGATAAGTGTTTGCGCAAAAATGGAGATCACGTTTAAAATGTTGTTTCCAAAAAATAAAATGCTTCTTTTTATACTTTAAAACAGTATATCTGTAATATTTTAAATAAAGAATGTCAACGAATTATCGAACTTTTATAATCGCCCGTTTTCTTGCCATACCCTGCACTATAACATACCTTTTTCTCGGGTAAAATATACTTTGGCATCCCTTTGAAGAACCAAGCGCCACTTTTCTTCCACATTTCTCTTGTTTCTGCGCATATTCGGCAAAGAAATTGTCTCTGACTGCTGCCTGAACATTTAAGAATTCGTTGCACAGTTGTTTCTCTCCTTTCCTGTAAATGATTCTCCGTGGCTAGCGTTCCTCTCTTTGAATTCAGCTCGTTAGTTTCAATACTACACTTCTGGCATATGTATTTGCGACAATCTTTGCAGAGACTCGGTGTCGCGCCCAAAACGGCACCGAATCTTTCACCGCAAAGAGCACAGGAACATACGCAATGCGGATTGTTCGAACATCGACTGCTACAATTTTTCCTCTCATTCAATCTTGTTGTAGTAACAATACAAACATTGCGCTTCATATTTTCTAGTCTTTCCACTAGTCTGCCAATCCGCTCCTGTTCTGATAAATCCAAGGCCTCTGCTCTTTGAATGACCTAACACAAAGAACAGAGAAAAAAACACACAATGGTTAATGATATTTCATCGTGTACAATTGCTACGTATTGTCACAGTTAGGAGCAAATGAGTTCTGACCTGATTCTGCATTTATTCGCTATACATTTACCTGAATGACTGCTTGCTGTTCCTCTTCGCTAAGTACAAACGAACGTGGACAGTGATTCGTACCACTAGAATAAGAATTGGAACAGCTACCCCATTTAGAATCCAGAGAACCAGTCTTTACGGACCATCCTGTATGCAATCTAAACATGAACACGTTATTGATTACATACAGAATTGTATTCGTTCATGTTATAACAAAAATATGTAGTAATTTGTTGTATAATCAGCAACATTGTAGCATAGGAATTATAATATACAGGGTGAGTCTCACAACTTGGTAAGTTATTTGCTCTGCAAAAAAATGTGTCAAACAAACGTTGCATGATATTTTGAGGCACATACTGTATAAATGATTTTTTTGTTACTTTGCTTTGTGTTTGAAACATTTTATTATGCATCAATTAACTTACCAGTTATTCGAAGTGATCATGTTGCGAGACTCACCCTGTATAATTTCTAATAGCTATTTGTTGCCAAATTGGCAGCAGATTTAACAGACCTGTCACCAAAACCGTAGCCAGCTGTTTCCGCATTAGGCTGCCATTTTGGAAACAGGGCCTGTATTATCAGATCGGGATGCAGATTGGTGTCAGAAAGCAAACAGATCCTGCTAACAGAACTTGTTGCAAAATTGGCAACAGTTTTGCTGCCAATCTGCCTCCAAGTTGGCAGCAAATCTGTCAACAGGTTTCCTGTCGCCAATTTGTCAACAGTCCTATACATTACAGATCCTGCATCAAATTTGCTGCCAATCTAACAACAAATACTGTAATGGCAGATTCTGTAAAGATCTGTTCTAAAGGTTTGGCTATCTGGAATACTAATGTTAATATGCGTGACTGTTTAATATATTTTTATACTTACTTTGCCCTTAACGCCAGATGTCGATCATTTGGACAGACCCATCTGCTTCCTCTACCTGGATCTTTCGCTCTGATATCCATTGTCTTGTAGAGTTTAATTGCCTTCAAATCATTCAAAGTATGTTACAGTCATTGTGCAACATAGATTATCCTATAAACAATAAGGATGAAAATATTTTCATAAAATTTTTCTAACAAATAATTACTACTTTCAAGTAGCAAAATTATTCTTTCTGTTTGAAATATATTGTTATTCAATTTTTGCTTTAAATCTCAACCTTCTATTAAAATTCGAACAAGTGATGAAAATTATTGTTCATTTTACAAAATTATTGTTTATTTTCATATAAAATTAGTTCCATAAAAATCGTACAAAATATACTTTTTATTTGATTATTTTCAGGAGAATCAAACAAATAAAACGAATAAATAGAATGTATATATTTATATTCAATCGATGTTAGAACACAAAATCATCGTTTCTTAAATGGTAGAATGAAAGCATTCCTTGTCGCAGACACGTAATTCTCAGCTATCCCTGTACTAAATATTGGAATTTCTGTCATCCACATTTTTGCATTCCTCTCGTACTATCTTGGATAAATCTTTAAACAACCTACTTCGCCATTTGAAGAACTCGGATAACGTGAACGAGCATAAAAAGTTTATGTTTTAGGTTTTAGACAACTATATTTTTCATTTTATGTATCTCATCTCACAGTCGGCGATATTTTTAGTTTTATTTATTTATTTTTGTTCTTTCTTATATATTTTATTTCTGTTATTTTACTTTATTACTATTATTGTATTCTCTCTATCTATTTTCTTTGTTACTTGATTGCATAAATTAAAATTTAAATATAACCGTTTAGATTTGTATATATGTTATAATCTATTGTACCAAAGGGTTGTCAACCCGTTTAATAAAGTATTATTATTATTATTATTATCATTATAATAATAAGCGAGTATTTCTTAATACATTAATAATATTTTATCAAAAATGAAAGCATTATTTTATTTCATTCAAAGAACTTGAACGAACGAAACTTTTTGTTTCGTTTTTGGTAGAAATTCTACAATTACAACGATGTATCTACTGACCCTTCAATTAATAATCTTGTCTTCAAATTAACTATTATCTTGTTGACGAAGTTAGAACGACCCAATCGATAACATCCGCATGAAACATATGGGAAATTAATTACCACCAAGATCTCTTTCAATAATCTAACATTTTGTTTGGCTTTATTCCAAGAGAAATTTGTTATAAAAGGAATAGAAAAAGTTCTTAAAAGTTGTTCTATAGCTACGATACATTTGAAACAACATATGTATGTGGGAGAGGTGACACATGTCGCGTCGATGTGAATAATAAAAACGAGGCATTATTCCTGTAAGGCGAATATAATTTTCTAGATACTACACGTATTATACTAGTCTATAATAACCTAATCGATGGAAATATGGGAGAACGTTAACGTCGACAAAAGAAAAGTGGAGTTTAAAAGAACAGCTTCCGCTTAAAATAGACGCGCAACAAGTATCCGCTATACTTCCGCTCCTGTATCATTTAAGTTGCTGAAGGGAGAGTATCTATATTTGTACCTAAATCGATATTTCAATGGTTCTTTACAACGACTCTTCTTTTCTTCTTACGGGATCACAATAAAATTAAGTTACAAGAACAAAGGGAAAATATTTCCGACCCAGTTTATTGTGCCGTGATAAACTGAAAGATAAAAGAAAATTATGAAATATGAAGGAAAGTCATTGTCACCACTTTAAACAGTCGCTAAGAAAACACGTGAACGGAAACCATTGAAAAACATGACTTACTATAAACTACGTTAAAAACATAGTACCCCGTAGAAAATCATTATACATATATGTTGCAATCGTACTCCGACAATGGGAAAGGGAAAAGGATGGGAAGTAGAGCAAAGAGGAGGGATATCTGACGCGTGGCAATCGTATCGCGAGTGAAAAAAAAAATGAGCGCGAAAGTCCTACGTTGAAGGGCGATCAATCGAAGCCTGTGATGCGTACTCGCAGACTGCATCGGCCACAGTTTCAATCAAATATTTTTTAACATCACAAATAAACTTCCAACGTACAAATATTTCATATTTCATTAAAAAAAACGTTCGTCAAATTCAAATTCAAGTTTCGAAGATCACAAATCAACAATAGAACTATCAAAATAAAAGATGAAGAACAGTCTATTAAATTTCGTACGAAACTTATCAGAATTCCATGATTTAAAGATAAACTTGATTTCGTACATTGTAATAAGATAATTTATGTTTCGAATTAGTACACATTTTTTGGTAATTTAATTGTTAAATGTTTGCGGACCCAAAGAACTGTATTTTTTCGAATTTATTTAACATCTAAAACAGTCTTGAACTCTACTTACGGGATACGTGGATTTCGACGACCATGTAGCGATTTGATTTTGAAAGTAGCAGCCGCCTCCTGCGTTAATTACTTCGCCTTGGATAATTTTGTTGATTCGACGTAAATTACGACATTGTAACGGCCTTATATCCTTAAATATGAACGGTGACAATCGCGTGGGTGAAACGGACGGGCACAGCTCCCTGTGCTTGCGACACTATCAGCTAGCCGACAAGTGGGTGCTATTATCGCAGAAACTGGCCTACGTTACTCCACTTCCCCTTCGATACAGAGCAGAAGAGGGGTGCGAGCCATGCGTACAATATACAGGGATGTAGCTAGAAAATTCGTTGGCCGGAACAAGCACAGAATGCCTCTGACATTATTTTCTTATTTATTTTTTTCAAATAAATAATTCACGGACGAGTAAAACTTATAAAATATATAAAATATTAAAAATATACTAATTCCAGTGCTTAAAAAATTAAATATATTGTTAATCAAATTCAAAATCTTTATTTATGCTTACAAAAATTCTATTTTGCATAAAGATTCGCAGTCTGCTTATAAGTACCTCAAAAAGTATACATTAACATTGACTTGCGATCGCTTCTTCAGTTATTTATATATCGTACAAAAATTATAGTAAAAAGAAATTCGATATGTATTACAAACAAAAATGAAAAACTTTTTCAGCGTAATGATATTTTAAATCACGGGAGCATCAGAATGAAAAATAATAGCGTAAATTTATTAATACATATTTAACCTTCCCAGATAGCCAAATTTGTCGAGCAGATTTTTACAGAATCTGCCATTACAGTATTTGTTGTTAGATTGACAGCAAAATTGATGCAGGATCTGTAATGTATGTACAGGACTGTTGGTAGATTGGCGGCAGAACCTGTTGACAGACCTGTCACCAACTTGGCGGCAGATGGGCAGCAGTATTCAAACAGATACTGCTGCCAATTTCGTAACAGGTTCTGTTAACAGGACGTGCTCGTTATCTGACGCCAATCTGCTTCTCGATCTGATAATGCAGGCCCTGTTTGCAAAATGGTAGCCTAATGCAAAAACCGATGGCTACGGTTTTGGTGACAGGATCTATTAAATCTGCTGCCAATTTGCCGCCAGTTTAACAACAAATGGCTATCAGGATTGCTACGTTCTTCTTAAAAGATTTAATTTATAATAACATTAATTGTTACTACATAAATATTAATACGCGCAACGAAATTTTGATGAAATATTAAGTAATAATAAACGTTGCGATAGCAACATTATTGCTTTAAATTTTTCTTAAAATTAAATCATTGAAATAAAATACATAATTGGGTCAAAAAAGACTCGAAGACCGTAATACACGGTTGAAACTTGAAACAAAATTCTACCGCAAATTGTTACTCAATTCCTTGAATGCTAAGTGTTATGAGTAAACATCAGACGTTTATATTTATGGCAATTTTAAATGTACAAAAATCTATAAGAATGAGCATATAATTATAAAAATAAATAAAATATTAATAGTGAAATATACTTTATAATATTTGGAAAATAAGGCAAATTTTTTATTCTAGTTTCATTTCCTTTTCTGTGCTCTGAAAAATATATAAATTTGCATAAACATTTATTCCCTAATTATGAAGCTTGTTTTGATTTACTTATTTTTTTACAATATGAGAAAAATTTTCATTAAGAATTGTCGATAAACTGTCAATGCTATTGAATTTATCATCGAATTTCTTACAAAAATTAAATAAAAATTATTCAAATTTTTATATTTATAGTATTTACACATATGAAATTTTTATTTTCCGTACTCGAAATAGTGGATAAATCGAATATATAAATACAATAATGCTTTAATAAAAATTAATCAATAATTTAATTAATAACTGCAATATTTGTTAATCTTTAATTTCGTCATTTTTTATACTCGCTGTATTATATGCGCGCGCATGTTTATGCAAATATAGATATTAATGTATTGTAAAATGTACTTATACAAGTTTGTATACGCACAAATTTATAAATGTGCACATAATTACCCACTCGTATTTAAAAGTTATATGCAATTTAAATTTTAATTGTGTCGGTCGAATTATTGTATTTTCATTTTATACGTATTATTAGAATAATATGTATGACTATAAACACGTACTTATACGAATACACATATGTTTAAATATTAAATACGATATTCGTAGTAAAAAAAAAAAAAAAAAAATAATAATAATAATAAAAAAAAACAAATACAGTAATTATTACTAAACTACTGGAAAAAAGGATAAAAGAAAAAGTGAAATAAGAATAAAATTACATAAAGTTTTTTCTCAAAAATTGATGTTAAGAAATTAGAATTTATCGCGAAACTAGTTATAGCTATAGTTCCACGCCTTTTCATTAAATGCCAATAGTCATAAATGTAATCAGAAATAACGTGTTGAGGTAAACAAGCGTCCTTGTGCTATATTGCAATTATTGACGTGTTGCGCTTCAGAGCCGTCGTTGTCTCAATGAAGGTATCTAAAATTGAATGTCGAGGACCACGTTTCTATTGGTTTCTATTAGCTACACTTCAAACATATGAATAAAACTACGAAGATAATTTATCTACAAATTTGACAAATAATAAAACATTCTTTGCATCATTGATTACCGTTTTCCAACACAATCATCGAAATTTGTTATTAAATAATTTTTACTCCAAGTAAATAAAGAGAAAGTTATCATCTAAGTAATTAAATTCAATGTGAACAATTTAAAAGAATTAATAATTTTATTTTCAATATGTATTTACATTTTACATTGACTTATCATGTACCTTACAGTTAATAGTTGATAGTATTTCAGATTATTTGTACACTTTGTTATGCAAAATATCTGTCAATATAATGCAATGTTTCAAAAGCAACCTCAACCATGATGAGGACAATGATCATCCATTCTAAACGAATGTGATGACGATCACTTAAATGCGAAGACAAAAGTCCTACGAGTTCAACGCAGTGATTTAATTTCTCATTAATAACCTTGAAAAAGTAAAAACCAAATATATATAAATTTTTGTTTCATATAGTGATAATTGTGTAGTATTCTCATTCCTTTGCAACTTACTCTTGTGCGTTTTGTTATGTTAAAATATCCACAGGTTTGTTGGTAAAGCATTTCTAAATCGTCTCGTTCCCAATAGAAATCAGGAGTATCTAATAAATCTGAACTTAAATTAATTGAATGCCGTAATGCAAATAGTTCCCCCTGCTTCTTTAATACTTCCTGTTGAGACATTTTAAGCTGTCTGCCGCTCTTTAAATCTTCGGTAACAAATTCTATGGAATCTATGTAATTTTGTAACGATGCTTCCCATATGCCTAACTTTACTGTTTGCGCCATTGCATTTGAAAATGTGTATTTATCTAAAGTTGTTGAATTTAATGCTAGTACAAAATTACCATCCTTTAAGTGGCTCTGTTTTCTGTAAAATATTTGAAAGAAATAAAATAGAAAATTCAATATTTAATAAAAAAAAGAATGCATTATGTTCGTTTTGGATAGAATTATCAATACAAAAAATTCACACTATTACCCATTTTCTCCGTAAGTATAAGGCATTATTTCACGTTCAGACTGAACTATGGAATCCATGTAGCGGTTATCCTCGTAGCTTTTTAAAAACATTAACACGTTTCCGCTTTCAAGATCGGACATGTTCCACATTACTACAGTACCCTCTCGAAAGAAAAATATTTCTCTTGGTTCATATTCTACTTCATACTTTGCTACAGCGTGTACAACATCTGGTAAAGCTGGAAAAACAATCTAAATAAAGTTCAGTAAAATAAATCAATAGTTATTGGATTTTCAAAATACAAACTATCGTATACTGTTGATTTATTAATTGAATAACTACAATATTTCAATGTTTAACAGTATTATTATTGTTTTTTATATTATAATTATCAATGTATAACAATATGTAACATTAGAATAATTGTAATTAAAAGCATGTATAATATAAAAATTACAACTATCACCATAAAAATAAAGTTTCATCACGTTTGAAATATCATTATTATTGTCACTAATTTAGTACCATAACGATAATAGACGCAATTAAAAATGAAAACTATTTTTAAATGGAAACTGAATCTCGAATTATTACATTTATTTAAGAACGTGATGTTCAAATGAAATAATAGAGTAATAAAAACAGTATATATAAAAATATGGAGTGTGTAGAAATCATTCTATGCATTTATAAATAAACGGATGTAAAAATATTTCAATCTTTTCATTACTTATTTCCGTTTGGATAACGAATACTTAAAAATTACACGTATATAATAGAAAAGTATCAAAAGTTAACGAGATTTGATCGCAGATTGTAAAGTTCATTGAAAAAATTGTATATACATCTATGTATACATTTGAAAACAATTTATAGATAAATTCCAATGTATAATGACATTACATTTCGGTAAATTTCTTGTTTGCAAACATTTTTCAATCTACTAAAAATGGACTATCACAAGCGCCTAATCCTGTTGCTACACCACCTTCATCGGCAGAAGCTAACTTTGTTCTTAACATATGACCAGCCTGTTTATTAATGAATATGTTAGTTTTATCAGCAATAATAGTGCCAAAGATTCCTAATTCAGAAATTAATTCCTGTAGCTCCCCGTTCATGGTATTTTCTGGCCTAATCATACAATTTTTGTGAATCGGCGGATAAATTTTGTTCATAAGAATCCAGGCTACTCTGTCCTGCCTATGTTTTACAGACTCTAGAAAATATTTTATGTCTAATCCGTATTTGTTATTGCAACCCCCTTCTCGTTGAGGCTTCAATACAAAGTGATCCGGGTCTGCGATTGCCATTTCTATAGCAGCGTCTCCATGTTCGTCAAAGTCTAATGCATACAGCTCTGCATAAAATAATACGATGTAATAGTTTATCGATAATAAGTCTGGATATTACTTACACCATAGAAATATTTGGCTTACCAGTGAATATTTCTTTAATTTCAGCACAGATTTTTTCATTTTTTAAAAACTTACTAATTACACCAGGCTTTGCGAGTGCCTGTTGAACTTTCTTAGTGCCTGCTAAGTGATACTGAATAGTGGGACATTTAATTGCTAAGGACCTCTCTATTAATAATCTTGCCTCCCATTCTTTTCGCGAATGATATTGGCCAGGTTCGTAACCGCTTCTATAATATACTACAGCCACCGTATAATTATTTACCAACAATTCCATTTTAGGGCCCAATTTCGTGCCAACAGATAATTGCGTTAAATTTCGACGAATAACTTTGATATATGGATTTTGTTTTTGAATTTCAAATTCATGAAAGCGTTGATCACATATATTATACGAAACATCCTCGACTACAAACAAAATGACTGCTCTGTAAAGAATCGTATGCGTTACATTAAACTGTATAATATTCAGTTTGAAAAAGATGAAAGAAACCTACTGTTGGTCTCCGTACATGTTCCATGCTTCTACCATACTTGAACATATAATTTCTAATGCATTATTTTCTGGAAGATTGTACAACTGCTCATGATAACCGAGCTCCGTTAACACGAATTTATGTAATTCTGTCGACGAAGGTCCTAACCAACCGAAACCCGAAGCTATTGTATTTATTTCAACCTGTTTCCAGCAACAATACGGTATGCATTTATTATTCATATTCTCCGTTGGACAGCTTGTGTCTAACATTAAATCAGAACGCAGAATACCCAGAGATAACTTTTGCGCAGATCCTCCTTCGTTGTGTATAGTTTCACAGATTTCGAATAACTCTTTGGTGAAACTATCAACTTTGATCGTTTCTTCTAAAGTTTCTTTCAAAAAGTTAAAATCTTGAGCAACTCTATGTATAAGTATGTTTAATATCGTTTGAAGCTGACAAGCATTCTCAAACTCCTTTCTAGGAAACGGAGCTGGCATCAGAATAAATGGTGCAAACTGTAGAGCATTCTTGTTAAAGTTTGTCCTCGATCTCATACACATTCCGTGCATAAGTGCCCAGTCTTTGGCCTTTTCTATTAATTCCTCTAATCCTTCCTCCAAAGAAGGTAAACTGAGTGCACAATTCATTATTTCCTTCTTGCCACAAACTTTTTTTACAAAGTCTTTGTAAACAATCAAATTTAAAAGAGTTTCAGAAATTGTTCAATAGCAGTTTGTCGAACAAAATGTTATCGAAGAGATGTTGAATAAAGAAAACGATTTAAACAAAAAATTTTTTCAATTTCTTTTTAACACAAATTTAGACACAAAGAATTTTATCACTGAAAACTGAAACTTTTGCAGTCATTCAATTATTTTGCGACGTTTCACACTACCTATACCTAATATACTCATACAATGTGGCTCCAATTTATTTGTCCTGCTATTGATAACTGTTGATAATGCGAGATAAAAATTTCTACGAACTGTCTTATTATTTATTATGTACAATTTTAATTAATCGTGGAATATTAAATGTGTCATCACTAGCTTATTTAAATGTTAAATGAACTGGATATGCGAATTCGAATTTGCCGTTTCTCCGAAATATTGAATTATTACTATAATGAAACACAGGCAAAATGCCGCATTCAGAAACAGTTGGCGCCAAATTGTGTAAGTATGTATATGCTTTTATATTCATTGTATTCGATGGCTTTGTTGAACCTGATTCAAGGTTCAACCATGGATAATCTTGGGTTTTGGTTATGTTATTAAACTAACCTTTAAAAAAATATAATTTAACTACTGTTAATGTACTATATACATATCCCAAAAATGAATTGTATCAAACAAATTGTTTTGACATCAGATGTATTAAATTTTTTAATATAATTAAATGTGCTAAGACATCTTCCGAGTATTTTATCTATGTAATCATATTCTAATAAAAAAAAAAATATATAGCAGCTAATAAATATTCGTAATGACAGAAACATTTTATATTTTTTAAAACCATTGTTTATATTAAATAGATTTTAATTATACTATTTTTACAGTAGAATTTTATTTTGTAACACAACAGTAAATATTATATGTATGTATAGTATAAAAATATATAAAACGATATAAAATATGCAGATAAAAATTTGCATGACTCTTTTTATAATACGAATGTTACATATTTCGATATATTTTGAATTAACGATATTATTAAATTTGAAAATCGATTGGCATTCGGAAATTTTCAGTATTCCAATTATTATCGATATCATATAGTTTAATTTGCTCTGAATTTAAAACTTTCGACTATCTTATCTATTCGGAAATCTTCCGATTTCCCGGATATTTCGTACATCAGTTTTTTCAATTGATATGCGAATATCGCGAATATCTAAATGTCAATATATAATATTCACAAAACGATGACGAACAAATTGCGAAGATTGGTCGCCGGAAATCTGGACCAAATCGCCAAGAGCGGGAAATTTATACCAATCTCGTTATAAGTATATTCGTTAGTAGTTATCAAAAGTTTGTGAATTTCTTGCGAACATAGTTTGTAAATAATTCATGAATTGTTTATCAATACTGATACCAATTCTTCTTCCTACCTAGATAAACTACTCAAAATACCCAAAATATTGAAATTTCTTGTATTTCACAATGTTTGATATTCATTCACTCAAATAAAACAGATTTGCATGAATTTGAAAAAATTTACAGTATATTCCTTTTTGTAAGTAACTGATATATCTTTTTAATGTATTAGCAAAGAGTAGATATAATAAGAGGTAATACTCCATTGGAAAAACCTTTATTAATGATCAAATAAAGATATTCAAATCAAAATAAAGATAAGTATAAATACAGATATTGAAAAAAGTTGATTCCAATTTTTGCTTGCCTATACAACTAATTTAAGCGAGGACCCCACACTGAACACTATAAATAAAAGGCAATTTTTACGAATTTTTGCTGGTACAAAAAATAATGTAAATACTACGGGTTTTTTGTATGTTATAGAAACATATTTCGAGTGTTGTGCAAAATTTTTTCACTTAAAAAAATAGAAATTTGACGAGTTAGCAGTTTCGGATGTCGATTCTTGGAAAAAAAAAAAAGATACCTTGCTGACCCATAGCACTGCGAAATCCTAGAAGATCAAAGAATGGAGCTCATGAAAGATTTTCAAATTATAATATATTAGTTACAGAGATGATTTTCGCGATAGTTTAAGAAGCATTTCAATGCAATTTTTTTCGGGATGAAAATCACCATATTTTTTCAAATTAGATTTTCGTAATTTTTAGAATGTTTAAAAACTTCTTTTATGAATTTCATTTTTCGATTTTCCAGGACTCCGCGGTAATATGAGCCAGCAAGGTACCTTTTTCTTTGCAAGAATCGATGTCCAAAGCTACCAGCTCATAAAATTTCTATTTTTTTTTTCATGATGAAATTTCGTATAACTCTTTAAATAAGTCTCCATAACATACAAAAAGTCCGAAGCATTTACATTATTTCTCATACCAGAAAAAAATTCCTAAAAATTTATGTCGCCTCTTATTATACCCACTCTTTGCTATTAGTAAACAATTGACAATTTCATATGATCTCATTTATCTTGTTTAATATATACAATTAAAAAGTTATATAAAACTTAATTAACACAGCATGCTTTGAATATTTTATGTTGAATCAAATAGATATTATGTACTTACAGCTAGTTGTTGTAGATATTGTATCTGGCACGTATAAGTTTTGTTGTACGAGGTCCTGTACTAAGCGTTCCAAGTCATATTCCTCAGCTGTGGCCAGTGCTTTCACGTTCCATTCCTATATAGAAATATTTTTAATCTGTATTGTAACATTCGTTAACACATTGACTGCAACTTGCATGCCTAGCATACGAGGCAAAACATAAATCTGTGCGTATCTTTTCTGCTGCAGAAAACGCATTAATAATAAATCTTTATGGGATAAGAATATGAATGAGAAATTTTTACTGTATTTAGGTAACATTGTAGGAGAAAAAGAGTTGGCCAATTGAATCTAGATAATTATCTAGTTTGTTCCCTGTACCTTTTGCTTGCTTAACACGTTGACGACGGTTGATTGAGTCTAGCGTTGGTGGTATAGCAAGAGTTTACCTAAAAACGTGTCAGGCGGGTTAGGACCTTTGTGTGCATGTTCAGGTAAATTTATTAGTCTTCCGTCTTGACTAAAAGAAAGCATTGACACTAGTTCTGAAGGTGGCAGTGTGCACTCATAAATGCTAATCTTTGAAAGACAGTCCCAAAGCCCCGTGATTTGGCTTGAATAGATCCAAGCATGGTCTTCATTAAATTACCCAAACGTAGCTACATTTTTCTGAATACCATCAACTCATGCATTCAGTAATCACACAGCTAGAAGAGCCACATTAGCTGCCGTCGTCAATATGTTAATTAAATTATCCAGGGTCAATAGAGAACTATTCTTCTCCAAATTGTGTTAATACAAATACAACAGGCACATATTGCCTATATCGATGTGCGTTACGAAAAGTAGCACGTTTCGATTCTCTTACGAAAAGCAGCACGTTTCGGTTTCCCGCAAAGAAAAGCACGTTTCATCGTTTCTGACGAATATTAGCACGTTTGGGCTTTAGCCACGAAAACTAATACGTTTCACTGCTTCGCCACAAAGAATAGCAAGTTTGGGCTTCAGCTGCGAAAACTAACACATTTCACTGCTTTACTTTTCATAGCTAATCACCCAAATATACTAACTTTTCACGGTGAAGAACGAAACGTGTTACTTTTTGTACCTAACCACCCAAATGTGTTACTTTTTGCAGTGAAGAACGAAATGTGTTACTTTTCGTGATAACGAAGACAAACGTGCTGCTTTACGTAAGAGAATTCAAACGTGCTACTTTTCGTAACGCACATTGATATTATCTTTGAACCAAAATACAGTAATGCTCACATAGGTATCTGGTTTTCTGGCCCTTTTTGATGTTTACTATTTAAACATTTATTTCCACAATAAGGAGATTTGCACAGAGCAACAGACATACACCTGCTGATCAGCTGTAGAATAACAGAATGAGTTGTTACAGGGACTCCAAATTTATTAATTGATTCCCGGCTAAACGTTTATTTTCACAATGTATGAAGGAGGTACATAAGTATTAGACTACTGTAATCAACGGTTCCATTTAGGATTGATTAAAAATGAATTAATAACACAAACTATTTGCATATTTTATGATTCTTTTATATGGATACAACACACATTTTAAAATTTAGAAACATCCAAAATGATGAAAATTAAATAAATTACAGGGTGTCAAAGTAGATGCTGCATAATGTTATGTGTTTAAGTTGTAAATGTAATTCCAATTGTTTCATTCATCTCAAAGTAAAATCATTGTAAGTATTCTTAGACTTCTTAGATTTTATTTCTTAGAAATCTATAGCATGGAACTTTGTGGGAAAATTTTTAAAAATCTTCAAAGTTTTATAACAAATATAAATTTCTTTTAATCTTTTCTGAAATAACTCTGTAAATAATGCTTAATAAAAATTTTTAGAGTTCTGTGATCTGAATGACTGAATTTCACGCTTTAGAGAAAAATGTTTTACAGGTTCAGTTAAAATTTCAGCTAAAAATATTGATCCATCCTTGAATTACCATGTTCATTGTCTTCAAAAACAATATCCAATGATACTGTGGTTTATTTAACATTCATTATTTTGGATGTTTCTTGGATTTAAAATGTGTGTCACATCCACAATAAAGAATCATAAAATGGGCAAATAGTTTGAGTTATTAGTAGCTTTTTAGTCATACTCAAAAGAAGCCAACTAAAAACTTAAGAACTTCATCAAGTTCTATGGATTTTGTTATTTAAAATTTTTTATCGAACTAATAGGACTGGAATTATCCTCAATTGATATAGTTACTAATACTTTGCATCTTGTTGCAATTAGGATTATGGTAATAAATCCGTTTGTTGTTCCTAATGAAAAAATAATTTGAAAATTAGCGATTCATAGAACTTAATGTTTTCTTTTTCATATTAAGTCATTGGTATCCCATACACATTTGTTACTTTAATTCGAAGCATTCAAACATGGTCAATACTTTTGCTAGTGTAAGAATGTGAACATCATTTTTTAGAATGTACGCTTCTGCTTTCTTGAAACTGAATCTCTTTGGAGTAATTGTATTTAGTTCAAATTCTCCTCTCATTTTAAAATTCAGCAAGCAATAGCTTTTGCAACAACTTCTGTAACAATGTCAAAGTATTACAAATTTTTTAAAGGACAAACCCGTAACAGTTGCACCAACAACAACAAAAGTGTTAAGCATTACTGTATATTACGAATATAATGAAACAATAAAAATAATTTTATACAACACAGTTTAATATCTAGTTTTTCATTGTAACGCCAAAAATATTACTCGAGTAATAATGACGAAATAAAGTACTGTATTACACAATGTAAATACAACTTACTCCACTACGTTCTTCGTTTGTAGAAATATTACTTTTTCTTTTCTTGAGCCTCTTCTTTAACGGAATGGTTGTATAACTTTTTTCTTTTTCATTTTCATGTAACTTTACGTTAGACGCGACTTTTTCATTCTGAATGTTGTTACGATTAAATTGCAAATTTAATTTTGCAAAATTTACGGGTTTTATTAGCGTTTTATTATATGATATCAATCCGGTAACAATTTTCCTAGAAATATTAATATTAACATTGCCACTACACGTTAGTAAGATGCACCTTTGAATTATCGTGAAATTCATTTCCCTCGATATTACATTTAATAAATTTTGGTGATTATGAATTACTATGTAAAAATGTACGTTTTATTAAAATATGTTTATATTTCAATTCTACATGTACATTATAAAACTCATTTAATGTTTGTATTCATTTTACAACCTCCTACTTGCCGCACTACTTCTACACATGCCGCAATTCACAACTGTATGTAACTACCACTACAGTATACTACTGTATAGTATGTGTATACATATATGTAAGCACACATCCATTATACACCATATTAGGGTGCAGTCACATGGAGCGCGGAAACGCGGATCGGCAAAGTAACTAGATTTCCGCGTTTCCGCCGTTCCGTCCATTCATAAAAATTGCATGAAAAGCAATGAACACAAACGTCTATTTGTCACTATACCGTTCCGCTTTTCCGCGCAAATTGTGCTCCATGTAAACTAAGGGAAACAAAACTGACGGAACGGCGGAAACGCGGAAATCTAGTTACTTTGCCGATCCGCGTTTCCGCGCTCCATGTGACCGCACCACAGACTTCTATATATAAGAAGTCTGTGGCTGCACCCTTATCATACACAAAATACATACATGCCAGTTTATACAGAATCAGAGACGAAACTCCGGCGATTTTTTGTCTCTCCATTTCGAGAGCCCGCGCCGAATTTTGTCCTCTGTACTCGTTTTCTGATTGGTGATGTTTTTCGCTAATAACCTAACGAAGTCGCCACTAACATTTTCGTTAAAGAAAAAGTTGTTTAAAATCACCTAGACTTATATATTCGAGGCACCCTGTATCCAAAGAAAATTGCAAAGTTCTGAATGTTATTATGTATTATTATAAGTATATGTATGTACATATGTAAATAGATTACATACATCATAATAACATAATGGTGTGTGCTATTCACTGATATATATACAATGGATACGGTATTGTAATAAGCCGCCTTGAAGCCGAATTGAAAGTAGTTTTTGCATGCCAGCGCCGCTAGTGTGATACGGGTGTACTGAGACTCGTAGAAAAGAAATTGTAATATAATGAATATTGAAAACTTTCTTTGCGAATATTTCGAATGCTAAAAGTGACCGCTTGGTATATGTATAGAGAAAAATTGTTCAGAATGGTGTTGCATTTTATTTATTTCCGCTTAAAGTGTAGAGAAGTAAAGTTCTTCCGTATCACACTAGTGGCGCTGGCATACAAAAAGCCACTTTCAATTCGGCTTCAAGGCGGCTTATGACAATACCGTATCCATTGTATATATATCAGTGGTGCTATTGCGCAGCCTTCTAAATTAGCCAATAACGTGCACTTCCAAAGATCGTCCATATTGGATAGTCAACCAATAGGATAATTGCATTATAAACCACTAAATTTAAAATATTTAACGAATTCTTCGAGTATTTATAATATTAGACTATAATTGATTGAAACAAAGACTGAATTATATAGTAATTAAGTATATACATTATTTTATATTATATATATTTTTATATTTATAATGTATAATATTAGAATGTAAGACCAAAATATGTACTGTATTTTAATACTTATTGTATCAAGTTAATGGGCCTGGAGAGGGCTCACGACTTTATCCTTTCAAAAAAAAAAAAAAAAATAATGGTTACCATTTTGCCCCCTGTTCAAAGCAACACTCGTTACCCCCCCCCCCCCCCATATCAAAATAGTATACATATAAGTAGGATACATAATGTGTATAAATATGTATATCCATTGCGACACGACACAACAGGTGATAACAGTTGATTCGAATGTGACAGAAACAAAACTTGGAAGCTTTTCTAAGAACTTTTCGCGATATCTTTCTTTAAATGCGTTTATCGATCAATGTTGACATACACGAATAAAAAAGTATTAAAACCATAATTTCACAATTGATTAATAATTATCAATGAATTATACGAAACGACAAAATTGGATGGGATTTAAATGAATATATCAACCGCAAGTACTTCGCTTCTAATTCAATCTTTTTTACTTCATTTAATTCGTTATTTATCTATAGTAAAATGAATGCAAAAGAAAGTGTGTGGTCCTAACCTCACACAACCGTGTGAATACGCAGGACTATATATATAAACCGTATTGTATCATACGAATCTACAGAACACCATTTATTCCATATATGCGTTCACTTCTTATACAGGGTGTTCGTATTATTGCGCGTAGAGCATGCACGAATAAATTAAAAAGGAAAATTGTATTACTTTTCACAAGAACTATATTTTCGGTTGATTTCCAAATTTAACAATAAATTAAAAACTTTATAAATGAGATTATAAATCTATAAAAGATTTACGAATAATGTGTCACGCTAAAAATGACAGTATATTGAAGTGTACTTCGGTAATTTTAGAACTATAAGCCATTTCAAATTGATGCATTTTGTATAACGAAAAACGCAGGATTTTTCGTTTCCATTTCTCGCGTTACAATTGATTGCAAAAAGGATGATGTGATTGATACGAACACCCTGTATACATTTAGCACACATGAAAGCGTAGCGTATATGTATACATATATATTCAAGTGCGAGGTACGCGCTCGGCGCTACGGCGCATTTGCCAGTATCACGGTCCGCGTTTATCGACTATCGTGTGTACTGTGGCAAATGCGATCCATTGGCTTCAGATACAAGAATTTACGTGATCCTTTTCGTAAACGCAACCATCGTCGACCATGATGGACGTGCAGAGCCAATACAAAGGTAGGAAAATATTCCGCGACTCCCCAACCGTTGACAGCCGAAAACAATAACATACTCGGAACGATCACTGGGCAAAGCGAAGGCTGCCGCGGTTGACAGTCGCTCTAATCGCAAGCAAAACTGCACGATTCATTGAACTGTATGTTTTCATTTACAACCGCGGTTCATCGACAGTTTGATCACGCGGAAACCTTCCTCCGTCTTATCCCTTTTCCTCGTCGTTCCAACAATAGAAACGTGACGTCGCGTTGTGTATCAACAGACACACTAGTGACATTCATTTTTGGAGGGAAGAAAGTCGCAGGTGGGAAGGTAAATAACATGCCTGTTACTTGATCGAGCGTGACCGCTTGTTTACATTCGCGGGAAATTTTATCCATTGTTGTGCGACAGAACGCGACACGCATCGGAAAAGATTGCCTCCTTTTTTTTTTTTTTTACCGACCTGTCCATCGTTGTGATTTAGCAAACAGAAGATATGAGTGGTGCGAATTCAATCAATAACGAAATTTGTGTTTTTGTCGAGGCATTAACACGACCCCGTTCATCGGATTGCGCGTGACAATAGGAAGATGTACGAGTTCGAGCGATTTCAAAATAAATGCAATCGCAAGGCAACATTGACCTTAATAAGGATTCGACTGTCATGCGAGATTCTACTTTCGAATCGAATCGTATTCTGCGAAATTTCATTCTGTTGGGATCTCGTGTTTTGAGCTGAGAAAAAAATATATACGTTTAAAGCGAATATTTTGTGTATCTTTTGATTTTAACAAGACATTTTATTAATATATCACTGCTAATATCTTATGTTTAGTTTAACAATCCTATACAAATAACACAAGCTAAACTATACGATATCAATATTATTGTAGTGCAATGCAAAGTTAATAACAAGTAAATTGTTTTTTTCTTCATGAAATCTTAAACTTTATCACAAATTAAATCGTACAAATTTACTATGCAGGGAAAAGAGTATTTCCCCCTTTTTCCTTTGTTCATTTAATGATCATATATTTCAATGATATTAATAAAACATTATTTTTAAAATAGCTGGTCATATCAACTTGCTGTTGAATGCATGTTTTTTAATTTGTTTTTTAAATTCATTGTTAAGCAGAACTTAAAAAGCATTTTGATCTAAAATAAGAAAATAAATTATGCGACAAGTTTCCACTGAAAAATTTCTTAACGGTTCAAGTCTATGCGATTATTTAGAAAAGGTGGGACAAATATTTTTCAGATATCTCTAATAATTTAGTATTTATTAATCTCAATTATTAAGCGTCTGATGTCCCATAAAATTGCTCAATGATAGATCAAACAATATCAATCCAATTGGGCTTCTGTTACGCTTAGATGTTCCATTTTCTTTCCAGTCTAGCTCGACATTTAAGAAAGCTGTTTAGATCCGTAACATTTGTATTATATGGTTCTGATGGTACAACTTGCTAGAGCTTTCAACCTTTATCAAGACCTTTGGTATTTGTATAAATGTTTCAAATGTTAGTTCATGGATTTCCTGCTGAAATGATATTAGCATGGTAAGGTAAAAAGTATTACAGATAAGTAGCTTTCTCTATAGAGTGGCCCATAAAAAAGGAGCAAAGTAATTAAGAAGCATATAATGTAGAATATGCATGCTCCACCTACAATGCAGGGTTCACGCTGATGTTCGCGAACAGTTCCCGAACACATCGCAAATCACTTTTGTCGGTAATATTGAGATTTTTGCAAACAATGAATAACCTCGAATAAACTTGTTTTACATGTTTAGTAGTGGTTACGAAAAGTTCGGGAATTTTTCGCGAGCATTGTTTACGAATAATGTTCATAAATTGTTTGCCTTGCTAACAAATTTTGTTTATTCAAGTCTGTGAACCCTCTTGAGTGATCTGAATGTTCGGAAGAACCGCGAAAACAAGAATCGAACTAATGATAAAGTACAAAACTCAATAATTTTTATTTCTCACCGAACTTTCATAAAACTGATATCACGTGAATCCTTCTATTCTGCAAAGAAAATTACCACAAATATGACATTATTCGCGGCATAATTAACTCTTTGAGACACGATTCTTTCTCTTCTGAAATAATTAGAAATCGTACTAAAACCGCAATAAATGGTAATTCTTTTCCTAATCTCACGAAAATTCTAAATAAAACGGACAACTCATTTTCTCTTTTGAATAATTGATGTTTTTTCCAATGTGTATATTTTGTATACAGATTATTATACAGTGTGGATCACGAAGCGTGATCAGCTTAGATTATTCTGCTGTTAGCCGTACGATCGGAAATTTTTTTAGCTAAAATAACATGGTTCAAGGAGAGCTTTAAGATGATTGTACCAAATTTTTTTTAACAACCCTTTTTTTTCCTAGAGTTATCAAGGTCACCTTGAGTTTTTATTGTATACTTTATTTATTCTAGTTTTTAATTAACTAATTTTATTTATTTCGTTATATTTTCTAATTCCACAAATATTAAATAAATTAAAAACATTAAAAAATGAGTATAAATATACTTTATACTGTTATTATTGGAAAACCGGTTAACTGGTTTTTTGGAAATATTGGAATTCGAAAACCTGTTTTCTCAAAAGTCAGTTAAATCCAGAAAAAATATTTCGACTGATATTTTAATTTTTATATTCGAAGATTTATGTATTTTATTATATCTTATAAAAATACATAGTACTTAATTAGTAGTATAGTATAGTTCTTTAAAGAGTTAATGAAATAAAATGAAAATTTGTTTGCGTGATTGAAAATTGTGTACTTAAAAAATAATTCGATTTATACAATGTTGATGTCATATCCATCAGGAAAATAGAAGGATTCCAGTGTTAGTAGTTTTATGAAAATCCAACAAGAAATGCAAATTTTATTCTTGTCTTTTGCATTTCTTAATAGTTCTGTTCTTGTCGTTGCAAGTTTGTTTGATTTCGTATGTTACACTCATAAAAACGTAAAATTCTGAATCCAAGAATGTGTCTTACACGTGAATCTCGCTGTACACTTGAAAAATATTGAATTAGCGTTAGTTCGCAAATTAACAATGACAAATTTTATTTTAAAAGATAATAACATACATACGTACACACAAGGAGCATGAAAAATTTCCATAAACACGCTCGCCATCGTGCGGAGCGATTTCGTACGGGTACGCGATGCAAACACGAAGTCATTAACGTCAATATGCCCACCAGCTCATTATGCTATCTACTATGCACACTGTGATTAGACACTTAAAATAAATATGGTAATTGCGAATTCGTGTCCAGCTTGTTGAAATCTAACATTAATCGGTATCGGATAACGAAAAGGATAGTGCAAAGGCCGCGGTATTATCAATGTCAATGTTACATTTTACAATCATTCCACTCTTTTGCGACTGTGTTTACGTAGATAATGCAAATAATTTTGTACTCACACCTCGTCTAGATATTGATAAAAAAAATCTGAAAATTCAAACACTGTTGAACCCAAACGAATAACGCAATCGTGATATATTTGTTATTTTACGAATTTATCTTCTTGAAGACTTTATCTGCAATTAATGTAAAATACCATATTACTGCCAACGTGAGGATTGCTTCTGATATTATTCTTCACTTTCGTATTTATTGATCCAAATTTTTTATTTTTATTCTTATTACTGTTTAATGCGTTTAATTGAGGAAAACAGATTTATGTAAATTTTAGGATCTCTACTTTTGTTTGCCAATTTATTAACTTAAAAAATACAATTGCAGAACTATTAATGTCACCCTACAGAATTACATACTATTTTATTAGGACAATAATTTAAGGATGAACTTCAGTAACATTAAAAATAAGTGAAACTCTTTGAAAATTAAGGTATATTTACACATCAATCACAATTTGTGATTTGCAATCAGATTACATTTTGTCCAACTCTGGTTCTAGTCAAATAGCAAATTTTAATCGTCCCATAAAAACAAGCACTAAAAAAATTCAGGTTTGCTTCTTCTATCATATAAATTCCATTTGCACTTGTATGATAAAATTTGTTTTACATTTCTTCGCAGTTTTCATACGATGTTTAAAATACATATAACAACTGAAGATAACAGTAATTCAACAGATGGCAGTAAATCGGTTTTTTACTCTATGTGTATATTTATAGGTATTCGAGATTTTTATAAATAATAGTAATGCTGGTTTTATTCGTGATAAAAAGTTTAGTTTCATGAAGATATTTTCTTTTTTTATTAAATTTTAACGTTGCTTCAGCATTGACGGTTATTAGCAACGCAGTAAAATATAAATGTTATTTGTTAAAACCTGATTTTTTTAGGAGAAAAAAACGATAACATAAGTACAGTTCAAAATGAATACAATCACAATTCACAGTACTAATTAACTATCGCTTTACAAGCAGAATTTCTGAATATAGTAAGAGAATTACAAAAAAGTCTATAGTTGCAATCACTATTTGCTGTAATACAAAGATGAAAGAGAGGATTCTCTAAAATTAACTGATATTTACGAATTTTTTCTCTTAAATGGGTGTCAATATTATATTAAACTTTTTTAGGATATAAAGACATATTTTTAAATTACATAAAAAGTTGTTGCATGTTGACTTTTTCTTTTTATTTATTAATTAATGTAGATTTTTATTTTTTCGACGATGCAGCCTTTATTGCCATACCGTGTAACATCTGTTACAGTCGTCTAATTGAACACAAAAAGTACAAATTTTCTTAAAGTTAAATAGCTAAAGCTGGTATTGAACCACAGTTTAGGAAAAAAACATGAAAATTGAGAATTTTTTACGTTTGGAAAGAAAAATCCTTTATTTACTCAGATAAATTGGTTTCAAAGCGAAGAAAAAAATATTATTAACAAAAACCAAAATTCATATTAATATTTTAGTACCTAAAGAAGATTATAACGAATAAAATGAGTTTTGTTTGAGATTGATTGGACAATTAGTTTTTTAGTTATCGTGAACTCCAATTTGACAAAAGTGTTTTTAAAAAAAACGCGTTTAAAGTTTTTACCGCTTGCCATTTCGCACTTTATCTCGTCTTACAAAGTAGGCTGTAATCTTCGTTTAACTTCAAATTTGGAGGATAGAATAATGAAATGTTGTACTTTTGATTTGTATATATATAAAAAAAAAATAGATTTTTTAAAGTCCCCCTTAAATTACAGCAAATATATCAACCGAATAAAAAATTAAAAAAATGTTTGCCTCCGTAGTGACCGCAAAATTCACCGGTATAGCGCAGGGTTCGGGCTAGGCGGGTTTTCTCGAACCTGAAATTTCTACCTGATTGTGTTTCGAGCGACCGAGACTTTTGCACCGACCTGGCATTTGCATAAGCCGACAAAAAATTTAAGTGCCGCGAACAAAAAGGCGAGTGGTGGAGGGGCGATTATTGTCTGAAGCGTAGTCGACGATCAAACATTGTCGTCTGTGGTCAGTGCATGTCACTTGACGATGCGTTGCCGTTCGCAGTCAAACGCGCGTGAATCTCAAAACTGTACCATCCCTGTGTGTCCGATCTTTCCGGGACCAGTTTAACAATGGTGCTGCTCGAAATGTTCCGGAGAAAAGGTATGAAACACAAAGGCCACGACACGGAGAATGGGCCGCGAAACGCGTGTCAGGCGTGGACCCAAATACTTTCGAAAAATTTGTCGCGTAGCGAGTCATACGCAGCATGAAACCAAATTCCATGTTTTATCGATTGATAGTCTCAATATTTAACGATATTACGCTTTAAACACAGTTTATATTGTGAAGCGGTTAATAGATATGGATTCTTCGACACGTCGAAATTCGAGGATGTTTTAAATTTCGAGTAGTCGAAGTTTGAAGTTTCAGATTTCGAGAATTCGAAGTTTCGAAGTTTCAAATTCCGAGAATTCGAAGTTCCGAAGTTTCAAATTTTGAAGATTCGGAGTTATAAATTTCGAAAATTCGAAGTTTCAAAGTTGTAATTTTTGAGAATTCGAAACTTTACATTTCTTTCGCGATTTTAAACTATCGAAATCCGAATTAAACGAGCTATGAAACTTTTCCGTACATCCGGTTCCATATTGGATAAAATGAAGTAGATGATTAGACGCAGAAATGTATTTTATTTTTTTTAACTGTAATCAGTAAAGATTTTTATCAAAATTTTGTTTTATTAAGTTTTTTGAAAAACAGTATTTTAAGTTTCTGAAGTTTTGAGTTTCGATTTTCGAAAGTTTTGAAACCTCACAAAGTTTCGGATTCGTGTTTCAAGAATTCAAAAATTAAGTTCGAACCCATTTCTAGTAATTCATATTTAATAGTCGTATTTATTTTTTTGCGATTCGTTTGAAAACAAACTTAGTAAAGTTAAATAATAATGTAAGAAATTCGACAGTCAAGAAAACCGACAGTGCTTTAATTTTATTATTCATTTCAGAATGTCGATTCGCGTTGTTTTATTAAGGATTATCAGATTGAAAAACCACTGAAACGTTAAAACTGTTAGCTTTTGCGAATTACATTCAGCATCACCAATCTGAAATTTATTTAGAAAATGAAAAGAGCAAGTGATCGAATTAACAATTGCACGATTTGCGGCTACTATTATTTATTTATTTGTTCATTATTAATTAACGGGATAACCATTTGGTATATATAAAAGAAGAAAATAGTAGGGAAATAGAAATATATACAAGAAAAACGGATAGACTGAGCAATGAAATGACAAAAATTTGAAAGAAAGGTGAAATAAAAAAAAAACTACAACTATAGTACATGTCGTATCGAATGTTTTAAAGATAATAGAAAATTATAGTAAATCTGTAAATAATAAGAACAAAGAGAACCACTTTTAGACGTAATTAACTATTCAAACATTTTCACGAGATTATGTATTCGACCCTGTTTATCTCCTCATAATCTCATAATGATTAGCAAAGTCTCAAATCTGACGTATTATTGCACCATTACAGGCGATAACACGTTTATCCAGTTATGCTAAACGCTTACTTATAAATTGTTTTTAGACGATCAATATCAGTAATGTATATAATGTATGAACATCAAAAGTAACACGTGGGACTAGGACACACGTAAGCGATGTGAATCGAGAAACTTTTTGATTTTGAGTCGTCAAACTATATAGGGTCATCCACGTATCTCGGAACCCGAGCCCATTTATAATCATGTGTATGAGTTCCGAGATACGTGGATGACCCAGTATATTTAGACATTTTCTTCCGTTCATTTTGTCATAAGATTGAACGGAGTCGCCAAATGAAACCGTTCAACAAAATGTCTCACTTAAGTTTTGTTCCGTATGATGCACAGCACATAATCCATTGGTACAAGATTATAGATCAAAACTGATGACGACCTTTGCCTAAAGTGTCGACATTATTTACGTTTCAAAAGTCTGCCTTTTTTACTCCATTTAAAATCAACCCTAGAGGTCAGGTGCAACTGGTTGTCGTAGTAATATGCATGCAATAACAGATGAGTCATCTGCAATGTTGTCTTTGTTATGAACATTTTTCTTCTCTGTTCCGTTAAGGGGACTAGCCAATCAGATTTGATAAGAAGTGTAACATTCTTTGGGAATTTATTAAAATGATAATGGTGAAAATTGTGACTTGTGCTTTTCAATAATAGTAATTAGTAGACTGCAAATGTTTATGTAAATACGTATTTTCACAGACATACAACTGTAAAAGAATCAAACAAAGTATGTTTTGTTTTCTAAATATTATAAAATGTATTTTATTTTTTATATTTTATGTATTTTTATGTCTCTGAGCATTCTTATGGGTTTTCACAATTTTAAAATTACCATAAATGCATACACATTCACAGTCCAGTAATTGGTATTATAAAGCGTAAACAATTTTGTTTTTAATGAGATAAACATGTGTATGGCAGTGCTACTGTCATTTCAAGTACGGGCTGTTTTTTTAACGGTTTTGCAGTAATTTTGGCCCCTTTACAAAGGGAATTATAAAATATTCTTTGTGAAATTTTTTCTTTATAGGTCTCTATTCTGCACTGAATTTATTGGAAAAGAAGAAAAATCAAAAATGTAAAAATAGCGACTGTGAAACGGTGAAAGCGTGATTTTTCATAAAAAAACAGAGCTATTTTATTTTGTTTTGTCAATACAAGAGTTTTTATGAACTTATGAATAGGTTCAGTCTTAAACTGGACATGTTTTACATTTACCCAATTTTTTTCAAATCGTTTAGAACTTCCGTTTTTTTTGCAATCGCTGATCCCTGCAAAACGAAGAGAAAGTATAATTTCGAGAACAATGCGTTTACAGTTTGAGTAAGTCGAGTACAATAGTTGCTAGAAAATTTTTTTACGCTTTATAATACTATATATAATTAATATTGTCCTCGTAATAAATTCCCAATTACACTCTTCACCAAATCTGACTGCCTAGTCTCCATAAATTTTTTCACGTTCAACACGAATATGTGGATCAGAAAATAAAATTTTCCTTGAAATCTAATTTAACTCCCGCGTATCGAGGACACGTAACGGCGAACTCTTTTCTGCAAACTTAACAGCGAACGCGCTAAAAATGGTAATTGCATGTAATCGCGGGTTTGAAAGGACTGAAGTCGAGTGGTTGTTTAGCGCATTGTCGATCGAATCCAGATTATCTTGTGCAACGTCCTGTTGTGCAAATGCCTATTCTTTCTGCGGGTTTTATCGCTCTTGATCGTCAAATTATCCACCAGAAAGCTAAGCTAAGCTATGCTATGTTATGCTATGTTTAAAAAAAATTAGCTTCAATACATTTTGATGGATCCGTTTCCACCAAGAGCTAAGCTAAGTTGATAAAAATGTATTGTTTAAACATAGCATAGCATAGCTTAGCTTAGCTTTCTGGTGGATTCCCGGCTTCACGCTCAACCCGTTTCTACGAAACGATGCTTCGACAAATAAAAGAAATGCGTCATTTCTCCGATTTGAGAATCAAATACTCGAATTGGGTTGCGTTATCGTTCATTGATCGACAGAGAACTGAAGACACAATTAAAATGAACATTGCAGATATGATAATGTGAAATATTAGATCGTTTATACAGAGCGTTCCAGGTTTTAACAGCCAAACTTTGTTAGTATATTCTATGGGTCTAAACAAGAAATTAATGTTACACATAAATGTGGGTTGTTTAGCACTTTCTTGAAAAGTTATAAACAAAAATATGGAATTCAAAAGGAAAAGTTAAGCGATATTTACATGTTTATAAAGCAAGAATAAATAGATAAATACACGTAATGAAATGATACAAAGAATTAATAATTCATTCATAGAGATCAAACAAAATACAAACCTTGTCAGCTAAATTTGATCGAGCAGATTTTTACAGAATCTGCCGTCAGCATTTGTTGTCAGACTGGCTGCAGATTTGATGCAGGATTTGCTATATGCAAGTCTGTCGATAGACTGACGACAGAAAGTGAGCAGGTCCTGTTCACATAACCGGTCGGCAGGAACCAAATACATCTGAAGGCAGGTTGGTAGCAGAAGTAGAGCAGATTCTGCTAACAGGACAGGCCTTGGATCTGTAGACAGTTCTGTTAACGTCTGCTGGCAATCTGCTGACGATCTGCACCTAAATGGTTTATAGGGAATAAACTTCGTTCAGTAATAAATTCCATTTTGAACCGTTGGCAATCTTGTATTAGTGTTAAAGTCAATATCAGTAGTAAGAATTAGTATCAAATGATTTGTAGTAAATTTGTATTAATTTAATGACTACGGATAACAAATACGGATTACATAAAACTACATGTAAATATCGCTTAATTTTTCCTTTTGAATTTCTATTTTTGTTTATAACTGTTTAATAAAGCGTAAAAGAATTTATGTTTATATTCTTTCTTTTTTGTAGTCTAATATTCTAATTTCTAATTTAATATTCTTTTTTTGTTTAGTCCTATAGAATATCTACTGACCAAATTGGGCCAGTAAAACCTGGAATACCCTGTATAAATATCGATGGATTAATTTCTTAAAGTTTGAAAGTATTAATAAGAATTTATTTTTACAGTAGCGGCTGCGAACGGCGATGGTTGTAAGAATCAAACACCCCCGACACTCCTTTCGAGTTTGAGAAGCGTCCTCTTCGTAATCGGCACCGTAGTAATCGGATTTGCAGCACTCTGTAACTCATTAACATGGTAAATTTTATCAAATAACATATCCGAGTACATTTTCTTGCATTTAAGGATGAACTTCAGTAACATTGAAGTGAAAATTTTGGAAAATTGTGGGAATGAATCTTTATGCAGTAGTAAAATCCCCCGCAAAATAAAAAAACTTGATTCGGTCGTTTTTAAATTATTTAATTTTTAATTGAAGGATGAACTTCAGTAACATTAAAAATAAGTGAAAATTTTTGAAAATTGTGGGAATGAATCTTTACGCAATAGTAAAATCCTCCGCACAATTAAAGAAAAATTGATTCGGTAGTTTTCAAATTATTTAATTTTTAATTTAAGGATGAACTACAAAGTAACATTAAAAATAAGTGAAAATTTTTGAAAATTGTGGGAATGAATTCATTCGGTAATTTAAAAATTTTTTAACTTTCAATTATTATGAGAAAACGCAATATTGAGAAATATATTACAAAATGAAGAGTTGCATTTCAAGTACATTCCGACAAACCAGTTTATGCTAAAAGATCAATATTATTTCCGACTGATTTTCAGTACAAGAAGAAGCCTTATTAATATCATGGAAATTGATTAACTTGAGATTGTTACTGAAGCTCATACTTAAACAATTCGACAATCTAATTTCGAAACTGTTTCAGCGAAACATCTGAAGAAAATCAGTAACATTACAATCAGAACTTGTTTATCTTTCAGGCATTTGCAAAGATTCTGGGGCGCTTCCGGGGATTTTTGGCAAGCACAATGGGATAAAATCTTAGACAAATTAGGAGACGATCCTGTGACGCTCTGGGTTCACGGTACGGTAGAATAAGATACCGCGAATATATCCAACTGTAAGTTTTTCGGATGCGAAGAAGAAATATTTTCATTTGGATTGATTTGTTACAGGATCTTTAGGACTGACGTTTTTTGTCTACTGGTTTTTCGGTGGCATTTATACGATTTTAGATATAAGCAATCGACCGGCTGCCTTACGAAGATACAAAATACAACCCGGCACGAACGAGCCCGTCGACACGAAGGAATTGTGCAAAGTAATCGCTCAAGTACTGTTCAATCAGATCATTGTCGGAGTTCCTCTAGCGTACGTCAGTTATCACTTTATGGAATGGCGGGGTTACCCCCCTGTGCGCGAATTACCGACCTTCCACTGGGTACTCGTTGAAATCGCCATTCACATATTATGCGAGGAAATTGGATTTTATTACTCGCACAGGTGCGTGAATTCCTCGTGTAGTTGAAACGCCCCGTCACTTTTGTTTTTAATCTCTTTACAATAAGTAAGAGCAGTCGTTTCATCATTTATAAGATCCGTATAATTATAGAATGAACTAAGTGTTTACGCATTCACTGTGAACAAAAAGTTAAGAGGTCATATATGTTTCTCGACATTAAAAGGTAGTCAATATTTATAAATTATCATCAATTTTTGTACCATAAAGCTAACGGTTTATAAAAAATAGAAAACAATAATGAAAAATTGAAGATTATTAAAAATATGGCATCCAAATAGTTACGTAAAATGCTTTTTTTCACGGTGCCCAAAACGAGTGATGTGAAATAAAATTTTTCGATTTTTTAACACTTATTGGTCTCTTCTTAGTTCTCGATTGGAAAGGTTTTCTTAAAAAAATAATAGCAAAAATATGAATAGAAAGGTTCGCGATTTTCATTGAAAACGCCGTACATTTGTTATTGTTATTCAAGAATAGTTCAATTTATTTCGAAAAGGCTCTGCGAGGGTCCATTTGAAATATGTGAACAAAAAATGAATACAGTCATGAGAACAGTCATATTCTTAATCTTTGTTCATTCTTTCAGCTTTTTACTGTTTAAACATGTATTTTTATCACACAAACGAAATTATGTAAATCTTCTTTATTGTTTTCCAATCACTTGCAAATATTCATGACTGTTTAATGCTGAGAAAATTATATGACCCCTTGAGTATTAAGAGCTGCTGATTGCGTTGAACGATAATTATTCCCCTCATTATATCCAGTAATACGTAATACGTCTCAGTTGTTATGTAACGATGTAATTGTATTGCAGATTTCTACATAGCCGCTATCTATATAAATATATACACAAACAACACCACGAATGGACAGCTCCTATAGCTGTAACGTCGTTGTATTGCCATCCTTTAGAACACATTGGCTCGAACCTATTGCCACCGTTTTTGGGAGTTTTTATCGTAGGTTCTCACGTGGCTACTGCTTGGCTTTGGTTTTCGCTTGCTATTCTTTCCACACTGAACGCTCACTCTGGCTACCATTTACCATTCTTCCCATCTCCAGAAGCACATGACTTCCATCATTTAAAGTAAGTAACTCTCCAATAGGATCATAAACAGTTCGACCCCCTAAAAATGATAGTGGTGTAAAGCAAACAAAATTACAAATAGATTTGTATTTTGTAATAATTATTCTTTTCTACACTGATTTATTAGAGTGAAATTAGCTCACACTATACTCATTTATAAGGATTTAGTTGTTTAATGGTACTAAGACGTGCTGTAGGTGCATTGAAATCCAGTCGAAGTTCAAAGTTAAAATTGAAAGAACTTTTTTTTCTGTATTTTCGACTTTCTTTAATAAATAAAATGATTATGTTGATTATATTATTTCAGATTTAACCAATGCTTCGGAGTTTTGGGAGTGTTAGATCGCTTCCATGGAACGGACACACAATTTCGCAATTCTAGAGCCTATCAGCGTCATTTAATGATGCTTAGCTTGGTGCCACCGAGAGAGGCTTTTCCGGACGAAGTAAAATACAAATCTAAGTAAAAGAATTTCAATGGACGTCACGATAACTATGAAAGTTCAATATGGAAATCCAGTATGAAGTACTTGGAAATTCAAAGTATTTTTCCTTTTATTACTCGCGATTGAAGACAATTAACAATACGAATTTTATCGACAGGATATGTTGAACGTTGATATTCTTCGCATGGTTATTCGAATCATCGGTCGATTACTCTTTTTCAAAGTAGAAACTGCATATTTTTAATTGTTTAATCTTACGTGCAGTTTAAGTTCGTACAAACATTACGATGAGGTGATTATAATATCATTGCCAACCCACATTGTTCGTTGTTTATGATTTTTTTCTTGTGCAACAAAGTTTGTACAGCAACATTACATGTGATTTTATGAGAGTCTTTTTAAGCAGTATTTTGCAAATGTATGAAAACGATCCTTCTACACGTTTGATCGAACTTTGTTCCTTTTTTTTTCTTATTCAGAAGTATTAACAGATTCCCAGAATATTATAAGAGTTTTACTGTAATTTTAAAAAACAAATCTTAGATTATTAGAATATCTTTTTTATAATAAAATACATTGTTGGAAAACTTAGAACTACGTCGAACATTTCATCTGAATATTATCTTATTGTATTTACATGGTATAGCAATATCCTGAACGCGTCTATCCAAGAAACTTATGTTTGTATTAAAATTATGACATTAAGGTGAAACTATTTATGACAATTACTATTTTTATATTCAGTTCCATAATAAAAGCAATGACTTAACACAAATTTAGTCTAAAATGGAATTATGATTGTAGTGAACACTGTAGTGAAGAAAATAAGTACTTTAGATTGTTATAAATCGCCAATGGTAATGCACTATAAAGCTTTAAATTTGCAAAGTAAACTAAGCTAAGTTACTAAAATTTTATAGACGTTAACGTCACTAATCAGTTTCTTTCAGACATTCATACGCAGAATAGTAACCGGCAGGTGAGATCACGGAATTGATTCCTCCCTAATTTCTTTATTTTATCTTGGAGAAAAGTATTTGAAATTTACTTAATCCACATTTTTAACAGAAATTAGAAAATTACATTAAATAACGAAAGAACACCTTGTTAATTTGTCAGTTATACAAAGTGAATATATTATCGCAATTAATGGTATAAAATTTGTAATTTACATGCAATACTAACATTACTGATTTTATGTACCTACACAAGAAGCTTATTAATAAAAGTTTAAAATCAAATGCGGTAAAGTTCCCTCATATCGTTGCATGGCTATGTAAAGATGTATTTTATTGCGTATCGTTATCAGTAAGCGAGCATTCATCGAATCGATAATATTTATTTCTTAGTATCACAGAATTTATTTTTCACGCTTTAAATATGTACCTTACGCCTTAAATTGTTTGTTATCTCTTCCCATTAATCTGTTGCGAAAACATTTATCCATCAAACTCGAGAATTGGCTATTGTTTGTTTTTATCAAGAAGGTATTGGTTAATCAATCAACTAAAAGGATTTAAAAAAATGATCTATGACAGAAATTAAAACGAATTGTACGTCCTTTAATTTTTGTATTAGTTATCATAGTATTGTTAAATATTTACAGTAATGCTAATGCGAAGAAATGTAATGTAGAAAAATATTAGTTCTTTTAAAATAATATCTTGTAATACTGTGTAATTTTTTCTTCTGATTTATTGTGAAAAAGTTAAATATCATACTCTCCAGGAATTTCATCATCATCATCATCATCATCATCATTATCGATATCACTGTCTAATACGTCCGATACATTGTTTATATCATCAGTTATATTAGAATTTGGTAAACTGCTTCCCTCTGAGGATAATGTTGTCTAGAGAAATCGATATAAAACTTCAGTTGAACTGAATACTAATAGAATTAAAACGTATTTTGAAATATGATAGCAATTTAACAGACCTGTGACAGAATTTCCTTGCCTTCCAAGTTTTTATTGACAAGATTGCCCATCCAAAAAGCAGCTGGACTATTATTCAGCACCAACATGCCCTTTACACTATAAAGTAATCTTTCTAATACAGATTTAGCGGCAGGAATGTATTTCGTTAGCGAAAGATCTTTTTTCTCTGCACTATCGCAACATATTGTGTGTAAATATCGCGTTCCTCCTATAATTGTTCATGTCAATATGCAATACAGCATTTTTTGTCATTAGATTATTATCAGGGTCATTCCACGCGAACTCGGACACTTTTTGGAGTAACGTCTCGGATTTTGTTGAATTTTGGACATGCTGTAGTTTTTAGGGATATATAAACGCGTGCGAAAGGATTTTTGAAAATTTTGTAAATTGTTAATTTTAGAGCTCTTTGAAGTTTACTGTTCACTTTTTTTCTATTAATTTTAGCCCTTAGACAAGCAAACTGATAAAAATGTGCTTTTGGGTGCTTATAGAGCAGACATAGCAGTACCTAATAAAAATTATTTCAGTTGGAAGAAAAACCTTAACCATTTATTTTGCAATTATTGTTAACAAATGCAGATTTTTCATAGCGGGAAATTATTTAAAAAATCGAAAAAAATTGAGAATGTAGCCCTATTTGTCCCCTTTACGGACCACTTTTCAAAAATACGGGCACTTTAAAATTGGCCATAAGAAAATTAATTAAATTGTACGCTGCGCATCGGTCGAAATCCACTGATTCGACCAACTGAACACGGCGCGCGCGCGCGCGGCGGGGTCCCTAGCGCGGTCCTTGCACAGTCAAACCGAATGGCGCAGCACTTGGCTGGTCCAATCAGCGGATTTCGACGCACAGCGTACAATTTAATTAATTTTCTTATGGCCAATTTTAAAGTGCCCGTATTTTTGAAAAGTGGTCCGTAAAGGGGACAAATAGGGCTAGATTCTCAATTTTTTTTCGATTTTTTAAATAATTCCCCGCTATGAAACACCTGCATTTGTTAACAACAATTGCAAAATAAATGGTTAAAAAAAGTTTTTCTTCCAACTGAAATAATTTTGATTAGGTACTGTTATGTCTGCTCTATAAGCACCCAAAAGCACATTTTTATCAGTTTGCTAGTTTAAGAGCTAGAATTAATAGAAAAAAAGTGAACAGTAAACTTCAAAGAGCTCTAAAATTAACAATTTTCAAAATTTTCAAAAATCTTTTCGCACACGTTTATATATCCCTAAAAACTACAACATATAAAAAAATTCAGCAAAATCCGAGATGTTACTTCAAAAAGTGTCCGAGTTCGCGTGGAATGACCCATCAGTATGTATATACATAAATTAAAGTGTACCTTGCATCATTTTCAATATTTTGGTCACATCATCGGTTTGATATTTTAAATTGTGTTCAAAAACTGGCATTCCAAGACTCAAGAAAATTTTCAATAATATGGGCATATATTTTAAAAAGATCAGTATATTATTTTTTGTAGTCAGTGTTTTGGATATATGAACTAATTTTTGAACATTAGACGCCACTTCAGACCAAATCTTTATTCTCTTTGGATCTCTAAGGAAATATTAATTATGTGAAATATTTATTTAATTAAAAATAAGAAGAAATAATACCTGTCCGCTAAACGCAATTCCGCCTTCACGCCATTAATCACGCCATCGAACATTTTTTTGAATAAAACGTGAAAAGTACTCCTTTTTATGGAAGGTATTCTATTTAAACAATCCTGAGGTCTTTCTAATTTCAACGTTTCGTCCGGTAACCATTCCAAAATTTGTGTAGTTGTCTTCAGTGGTAATGGTTCATTATCAATCCAATTGTTTAGCAGTCCAACTACTGCTACTTTATATTGCGGACTGAAATGGTTATCTTCTGGCCATTCAAGACACAAAAATCCGAACGCCATCTTTGCTAAAATATAACAATGATAATAACTATCATATGTTTAAATATTTCAATGAAATTGTTATACAATAAATTATAAAGGGTCTGGTCGGATAAGCATAGGAAATCAGCCCCAGCATCGAATTTGGTTCTTTTTTTTACTAAATGTTGATCCTTATTTAGAAAATGATTGTGTAATTTCAGACCTTCAATCCTTTTTTTTAAGGGAGATATGGGAGTGACAACCCTAAACTATTTCATTTTTTTCTTGAAAACTAAGATATTTGAATGATTCAAATTGAAAAAAATAGGTACGCATTAGCTTCACATCATATATTTTTTTTCAAAATTTTAGATCGATTATTAAAGGTGAAAAATAAATAATTTAATTTTGGGGGGTGTTTTTTGCAAACAACCCCTGGAGTGACACCTACAGAAAAAAATAGGAATGCTATATTATGTATCTATTGTGTGTGTGAGTTTGGGAAGGGTCGTATTCGTGGAACATAGTTAAAAAATAAAAACCAATATAATGCGCTGCGCCGGGCTGCGCGTTGAAAACGGCGAGCACCGCTTGTTATCCTACGACGCACGCAGCAATGGACGTCGATTTCAATGTTCGTGTGCGCTCGAGTAAATTTCCCCAAAAATTAAATTATTTATTTTTCACCTTTAATAATCGATCTAAAATTTTGAAAAAAATATGATGTGAAGCGAATGCGTACCTATTTTTTTCAATTTGAATCATTCAAATATCTTAGTTTTCAAGAAAAAAAATGAAATAGTTTAGGGTTGTCACCCCCATATCCCCCTTAAAAAAAGGGTTGAAGGTCTGAAATTACACACAGTCATTTTCTAGATAAAGATCAACATTTAGTATAAAAAAGAACCAAATTCGATGCTGGGGCCGATTCCCTATGCTTATCCGGCCAGACCCTTTCGTAGAACGCTGCTTACCATACTTTTCTTTATTCTGTTTCGTGTAAGACTCGGAATGTTTCATTAACGACTGGCTCATATTAATTAATGCAATGGCTAATGATATTTGTGTAGCAATATCCGACAAAGATTCAAAATATTTACATGCTTCTGCAACAAGTTCTTTGCAAGATCGCAACATACAATTACTTTCGTCTACTTGACTTGCTAAGGTTCGTAGACCGTCTGAAAAGAAATTGAAACATTCAAATAGCAACAATTTGTACTTTTTTTTTATACAATTATTAAATAGCGCACCCCGCAATAGTATGTTGTACGTAACACTTTCGAATCCCTTCCAGCTAAAAATTTTCGTCAATAGAGACAACAACAGCTTAGCAGCTTCTTTATTTTCATTGTCACTTTCATCCCTCAAAGTGTCTACAACATTTTGTAATTTTGCACAAATCGTAGGCAACAACTCAATTAGATCTTTTACAAAATTTTCATTGTTTTCGTGCTCGAAAATTCCTAGTAATTCTTTAATAATGAAACAAACTTGTTTGATAGATATGCTATGCCCCGCATTTTGCGATCTATCCAAGTTCATTCTTATATCCAACAGGCGTACTATCTGCAAAATAGTTTTAGTTACAAACACGTATGTATATAATCGTAAGCAATAAACAAATATTAAGGTAACCTTACCGTAGCATCGAATTTTCTAAAATACATTGGGTTTTTAGAACATATTTGAGAGCCTATCTCCCAACTCTCTGTTTCGTTAGAAGTGATTGATTTTTCCACAGACTTTTTCTTCCCCTTTTTCCCTTTCTTTCCAACCTTTTTCTCAATTTTCACGAAAGGTGGTACTGGAAAGTGATGGAAATAACACGGCGGTGGTTGATATTTTGTATCGCATAAACCAAACAGAGTACTCAATTCGCTTTGTAGATGCATCAAATTGTCGAGGCGTTGCAATACTTGTTTTTGTAACAAGGAATCCTTTTGCATAACGAAACCACTGATCACCTCCCGAAACCTGAAATTTTTATTACTCATTTGATGCTTCATCGTAACTGAAGTTTTTAAATTCAATTTCAAACCTACCAGTTGATACAGCTTATTGTTAAATCCATTGTTGAATTCTCTGCTATATCGAAATGTGGCATTAATACTGCGCATCCTAGGAGAGAATCTATAGCATTCAAATCACCATTTTTACTCATTTTTATGCAGCAAGTTCTAAGAAGTTTAAATGAAATTGCTACAATGGAACCATAGTTTTTGTTTTCAAACGTTAAGACGCAATCTTGTGGTTCGTCTTCTTCATCATTCAAGCCAAATTTAGGAACTAATTCTCCTCTGAAAGTGAAAAAAAATATTACAAAATCTAAGGATCACGAAAGATGTTAAAAGTCATGTTATATTTTATACCTATAATCTGCTTTACTAATCATATTTGTGTTAATAAACTCTTCTTCAATATATTTTGTAAGATTCTTTATAAAATCTGTATCAATTTCATCACTTTCAGAAATGATGCGCGTTAATTGATCATAAAATAGAGCTTGTGATCTTTGGCAATTCTTCACATTATTCTGTACAGTTTCTACGAAATAAAAAATATTACACATTAATCGCTACAAATGGTTTAACGTATTTGTCAGTATGATGCAGAATCAAACACATCGCAATGCATACTAAACAAATTATAAGCTTTATCAGAAGTTTCTGCTTTCTTCATTAAATGTTTTATTGCCATAACTGCTGCCAGGACTCCTTTACACTTCGTCCTGAAATACAAACCTCTTTAAAAACTGAAAGATATCCGTGAATCATATTTCAAGTAATACATACAGTGGTTTAAAATTAGACAGTTGCTTTTGAAGTAATATGAACAAGTCATCTCGTAAAGAATCAGATATGGAACTAGAGTTCATACACAAGTTTTGTAATAAGTCGTTCAAAGTTCCAACTTCCTCCAGATGTAAATTGTCCAATTTTTCCAGCAAGATGCGAAGATGATTACAGTGCGGTGCCAAACATTGTCTCTCTTCTTCTTTCGTTACCATTCTACATAGAAATGCTAAAGCATTTTTCACCGTTTGATCGGTATCGCCCATGAGAAATATAATCTTTTCTAAAATTTCACGTTGTTTAAATACATTATCTTTATGGCATATGAATTGTAAACGAAACCAATCAATAGCGAAATCAATAAATACGCGTTCGTCGCTTTTTAATAAATGACTTGACAGCTGTAAGGCAGATGGTTGTAATTCCTGTACAACCTGAAACAAATTAATACCACATATTCTTCAATAACATTGTTCGACAAATTTTGACCTTTTTTCGATTTTGTAAACTTGAATAAACATTTCTTATAGATTTCGACGTGTTGAATACGAATCTGCAAACCGTTTTCTTCCAGAACGTACAGTTTTTGAAAAAAATGACAAATTTTCAACTTTGGAATTTTTTGTGCTTTTACCGTAATAGTTATTTAGTTGCTCTTGGCACGAAATGATTCTGTGGACTCTCCCGAATAAAATGATACAAATAGTTATTAGATTATAAGCATTGAAATAGGTTTAAGTAACAATTAAAGTGAAAAGGACACCCAAAACGCACCCATTTTTGCTGATATTTTTCACTTTATTTCAAAAAGTAAGGGTCTAGGAGAAAATTTGACCATACCACGCGATAGAGCAAACCTTTCTACTAAGGAAAGCATCAGGCGAATTTCCAAAATTATTTTTGTTTTCAATATAGAAATACAATAGTTTGGCGAATAGAAAACAAAAATAATTTTGGAAATTCGCCTGATGCTTTCCTTAGTAGAAAGGTTTGCTCTATCGCGTCTTTTTCACTTTAATTGTTACTTAAACCTATTTCGATGCTTATAATCTAATAACTATTTATATCATTTTATTCGGGAGAGTCCACAGAATCATTTCGTGCCAAGAGCAACTAAATAACTATTACGGTAAAAGCATAAAAAATTCCAAAGTTGAAAATTTGTAATTTTTTTCAAAATTGATTTTTTCAAAAATTGTACGTTCTGGAAAAAAAACGGTTTGCAGATTTGTATTCAGCACGTCGAAATCTATAAAAAATGTTTATTCAAGTTTACAAAATCGAAAAAAGTTAAAATTTGTCGAACAGTGTAATCTGTGACATGGATATTCTATAAGATTCTCTTTATTTATAATATACAAACCTGTTTGTAATCATTATATAGCAAACTTAGCAAACTTATTCTATAAAATCCAGATCGTATGTGTTGTTTAAATATAGCTTCGATGTTTTTCCTTTTCGCTTCCGTTGTTGAGTATATAAGAAGCAGAAGGATAATATCCAATGGTTTCGGATCTTTGTTGATATCTTTAATAACTGTTATCGTCGTATTTACTGCAGTTTTCGAAAGAAGCATGCTCATTTTTAAAGCATTAACTATGTTCAGTTGATTCTGATAACATTCCTCAACTTTTTCTCCAGCAAGTGGCTGTATTTCAGTATCACGCAATACTGTTAATGTTTTCTTGAAAATGTCCATATTCGTACAATCTTCTAAAACAAATCTGTAAATAGAACTCAATTATTCTATAAATATCAAACAATTAATTCTATAAATTATTGTGCTTACTTTACAATAGCCGGTATGGCATTTACATTCACATTCGATTTCAACATGTTCAACACGTTATCCTTATATTCGTCCAAATATTCTTTTCCAAGATTTAAATTACTCATACAATTTAATATTAAATTTATCAGTTCAGAGTTTTCTTTCAGCACTTTGTCCAAGATTTCGGCAACTGTTTGATGTTGTTTATCAGTTACAATGTCTGGTAAGAACAGAATCAATTCAGTTTGAAACCATGTAGGGCACGACTCCAAAAGCTGCTCTAAACTGTTCGTTAAAGCATCAGAATTAGTCACGACGTCCAAAAATCGAAATTGCTGTAATAATGAAGTAGCCCAAGGTACAGTTTCAATGGAATCGCTAAAAACATACATTTGAAAACATAAAAGTATATGGAAACTATTAACTACTTCAATAGTGGAAAAGAGCAAAAGCATAGAGCTAAGACTGGAAGCTATAAGGAGAGCAATATGTTACGAGTAGAAGGCAAGGCAAACAGAGAAGAAATTGATAACAGAATGCATAATAAGTCTGGAGAGGGGAAGACCAAAGGAGGAAGAGAGTAGATGGGAGAGGATGAGAAGAGAAAGGCTAGAAGGAGTGGGAATGGGAAAGGAGAATCGAAATAGAGCGAGAAGAAGGATCAGAAGTAGGACAAATGATTCTTGAGAAGATACGGTGGAGGGAAAAGGAGGAGAGAGAGAGGAGAAAATAAAGGCATCGAGGTACAATAGCTACTACGAGAACGTAAGGACGGTTGAGTTACCACAATATTTAAAAGGAAAAAGAAAGAAGAAGGATAGGAAGGATGGGAAGGATAGGAAGCTAGATTCAGATGTGGAAATGAATTAAGAGGAAATCAACACCGGAGAGAAGAAGATGAGAGAAGATGTAAGAAGGGAGACGAAGATGTGACACATATACTGAAGGAATGCGAGGTGACAAGGAGTAACATAGAAGTAGAAAAATTTCTAAGAGATAGTGGGGTAGGATTGGAAGTAATGAAAAGAATAGTAGAGAGAAGAGAGAAAAGGAAAAGGGAAGAAGAGGAGTAGGAAGGGAAGAGGAGGGAAAACCAAAGATTAGGAATAGAAATAAGATGAGAGAAAGAAACGAAGAAAGTCAAAACAGAGAGAGGTAGAGATTGTGTATTTGAGGGAAGGGTGAAGGGGATACAAAAGAATTGTTGGAGGTTTAGATTTAGGGTATAGTTTTGAAGTACAAAAGACAGGAATAGGAAATAAGTATAAGTTAAAGTTAACGTTAGAAATTAAGTTAAGCGCATACCAAAGAAAATAGAAAATAGGTTAATATATAGATATGTATAGACGAGAATTGTAAGTTTGAGCAAACTGGAAGCCATCCTAAGCCGAAAGGCAAGAATTATGTACTAATAAATAATATTAACTACTTCAAACGTTTAACATCAAAGCAATCTATTAAGGTGCGTCTTCACTGGCGTTCGCGAACTGTTCATGAACAATATAGCAATTGAATTTCGTTGAAATCATTTGTTCGCGTACGTGTTCGCATACGGGTTTTAAATAGTTCGTGTAACATCTGTGAAGGGATGACGTAGTGTTTTGTTAGTGTTTATAGAAAGTTTACGAACTGCTTGCAAACATTGTATGCGAACAATGCTCGCGAACTGTTCACCAGTGAGTACCCACCTTTATACAACAGTGTTTAGAGAAAAGATTTACTTACGCCATCAGTATAGCTTCGTTGAGTTTAGCCAAGAGACTGCTATATATTTCGGGATGTAGTTCCGAAATTTGTAATAAGATTTTTATAAGAGATGAACTATGTAAAACATTTGATACTTCATTATTAACATATATTTCCATATCAGTTAGCGCATTTTCTAGATTTTCCTCGTTTTCAAAATATTTTTCCATTAATGTAATTAATTCAGACTTTTGATATTCTCTTGACTGCAATAACATCTTCATCTTCTTCTGTACTATTATAATATCTTTAGCTAGAATAATTCAACGAACATTTAAGTTTTTTAATGTTACGATAGTTTACGAATTTAAAGCTAGTATATTTGACTAATACTTACAAAGTACGTGCGGTGCATTTTTGTTTAACTTAATACCTGCTTCAAGTAAAAATTCAACAAATTTACATTTTTCAGTCAGGTCATCATTATTCTGTGAAACATTTAGTACATCAGTCGATACACTATCGGAGTCAATATTTTTTCGTGTTTCTCGCAAAATGCTAGATTCAGTTCGAAGTTTTTTTAAAACAGTGGATTCAGCCAAGGGAAGTCCTAAATCATCGTCACTTTCGATTCTTAATTCTTCGAACGATGATTTACGTTTACGCGACGATGTAGTTCCTGTCAATGTCTTGTTCTTAGCTATCACTGTTTCTTCGCTAAACGATTCCCCGCTTAGCAGTTTGTTTTTACCTAAAAATATTTGCTCAACAATCTGCTTCGATCTTAAATCATTTGTTCGACTAACTTACTTTGGCTTGGAAATGATTTTCCGCTTAGTTTGGCTGTTGTCGTTGTTGACGTTTCTTCGTCAGTACTTCCACTTTTCGAGGACGATTGACTTCTTATTAAATTCTTATGCAAACCGCCACCAAGTTTTAATTTTCTTCTGTCCATGATTAACTGTAATCGCTCAGTACTTACTGTCGCTTACTATTGTCTGCTGTTGTCACACATGTCAAACTGCAGTCAACTGTCATATGGCGCATTTTCGCGCCATCCAAATAAGAAAACATAAGAAAACAACACAAAACGATTTGAATGTAAGCGATTGTTACTAGGAAAATTTTTAGGGGAAAAAATAAAATTTCTAAGGCTTTTGAACAAACCAATAATATTTATTATTTGATTTTGCAACAATTTGTAAAGCATAGCTCTGCTCCGATTTTTCTCAGTGTAGGTATAATAAGAGGCTACACTCCAAGTGTCCCTTTAAATTGTCTGTGTCATTTAATTACCGATCAAAACACCCTAGGGACATTTAAATTGGCTGTGTCATTTTGTCTTTCTCTAAAAGTGGTTTCTTTTCGAGTGTCGCCTCTTGTTATATCTACTCTTTGGAATTGGGATAAAGATAAGTGAATGTCACATGAAAAGGATATAAAAAATTTGTTTGCAGTAAAAATTTGCAAAGTAATTGATTAATTCCTCGATAATGAATCAATTAATTAAAAAATATTTTAAAAAGATGTTATATGACGTTTAATTATTAATAATGGCTAATTCAATGTAGTACTCTAAATGTCCGTATTTCTGCTCACGACAAATAACTCACAAAAAATCCAGTAAAAATCCAGAGTACAATACAGTAAACGTTTTTAGTATTAAATACGATTTATTTCTGCACACACTACATTAGGTCTGATTATCGAATCACAATGAAATTGCTGTTCTTTAAGGTTGGTTCTGACACATTAATTTAGTCAAGTGGCAAGTAGTTACATTGTTTTACTAAATTACTCGACTAAATTTTGGTGTTCATACATAGTAAATTACTAAAATACTTGCCACTCGACTAAATTGCTAAACGCGTCTGTTTCAGCCTTTAGTTTAAGCAGTAAGAATACGATCAAAACGAGTAAGTTTGTTGTTCTAAAATTTTTTTCGTTGCTTACGTAGCACTTTCTTTCTAACAAACCTGTGCATCACTCGCATAAATGATCAAAGAACTTATAATTATTTTTTTACAATTATAGAACAAACGTAACATTTATAATAATAAGAAAAATACGAAGTGATTAGAAATCGGGACATGATCAGAAATTGGGACATTTACTTACCGTGGTTCTGCCGCCAGGAAGCAGATAGAGTTCATTCTCAAAGATGGCGCTATTCAAATCGTCAGAAAGCCCTTCTTATGCTCAAAAGCTGCGTGCCATATCCAGAACTGTTTTTCGCTAAACAATTAAACAGCTCAAACATTTTAGTCAGAACAGCAAAAAAGCAGAAAAGCAGTTTGTCAGAAAACGCATAAACTGTAACCGGTTTTCGGAAATTTCGCCGTTCGGTATTTCAGAACTTGATGAACAAAACACCGCAAGGTGTCAGATCAATCTTGTTTCTCGTCAGTGATTATTCGCAATAGTATTTACAGTCGGTAAAGTAATCTGTGTCATTCCAAAATGATTTACCGTGCAATATAAATGATTCTGAAGTGTAACTTCAAATACAAACGGCAGATGGTAGCACAATCCTCTGTTTTATAATGTTCGTAAGCGAATATCACTTGCTGAATCTACTTTATGTGTTACACAATTATACACACAACTTATAATATTAATTATCATAAATTTTCTCAAACATGTGAATATCGCAATAAATTATGTTAGGAATCAATCTCTAAAATCACCTCATTATCTAAAAATAAAGTCAGCGTAACATGCCACTGTGATACAAATGTGTTAGAGTAGTTTTACGTTGGAGCTGCGATAAGAGCAACGATGTCAATAGGATCGTAAAAGAAACAGAGATGTTCTTTATTTTGTTTTCCCACTATTTTCGTCGCTCTTATTGTTTATCGTAGCTACCCTTAGACCATCTCGCTATAATCTTCAGATACATTACATTTAAAAAGACATCTTACGTAAACCCAATTATATAAATCTATCATACGTCGATAAATAGAGCGAAAGTAAAAAAGGGTCGAGGGATATTCTATATATACGCCCATGCAGGGGAGGGTGCACGACGCAGGGGTTCGGGTTATCTATGATAATGACTTCCATTCAACGACCGGTCCCGCCGACGCGTTATCATACGTACGCTATTATTAATAGACGGGGAGAGCGTATGATGCTTGCACGGGGTTTGATTTACGCGCGCTTCCGCCTGATTTTTTCCCCCGCGTTATTACATTACATTAACGATTATCTCGTCGTCAGGGGAGAAAATCATCGAGCATACGATGATCGAAGACAGTCTATCAATCTGATAATTAAATCCGCCGTGAACTGTCACTCGGCTCGTCAGTTGCGCAGCCATACGAAAGATTCGTCGCTGTAACTGCTCCGATTCGCGCGACTCGCGACCCAAAATATCGCTTTATTCCGGAGATTAGAAATGTTCAGCATCTTCCTTTGGGGCCTCTTCAATTATTTTATGCACTCGACGAAGTGTTGGCTACCCCTTTCGCGAACTTTGTTTCGCAGAGTTCGACGCGACGAACCCTAACGTGTCATGGATAATTAACTTTGCACGCAAAGCGGGGAGCCTAAAAATACAACGAAGGGTTAAAAATATTCTCCACCTAAATGGATAAATATTCAACAGAAAAACGTACTAACGCATACTTATATCACTGAAGGAAGTACATAAATTGTTTCGTAGAAAAGATGCTGCATCAAACGATGACCCAAAATTTCGTCCCTTGTTGGTTCCACGATTTCGGAATTGAATTTTGCGCCAAATGATACTTTGCGATGAGACATTAGTTAAAATACATTTTTAATTGGAGCATACAATTAGGTCGTTTAATGCAATTGTGGTGTAAGTCAATTTTTTGCAATTTTTAATTAACACCACATTTCGGGAGCTTAATTTCAGTCTTTATTCTGCAGAAGTGATTGTAAATGTTTAAGTACCATCAAGGATCCGATTTCTGACCACTTAAGAGTAATTCTTATGGTTTTCCTGACGTGCAGATGTAAAAATTAAAAATTAAATATAAATTAAAATTAAATTTCAAAATTTGCGTGATGTTTGAGTAAATCCACGTTTTAGCTTTCATTTGACGTTTAACAAAGTGCAAAAATAACAATAAATTATAATCGAAGTTCCCAAATCGAAAAAAAAGGGAGCAATTTCTGATCATCCAAATTACGTCTAATATTAACTATCAAATTTTACTTTTAAAATACAAAACAGGTGATAATTATTTAGTAAGTGTTTGAGATCCATTTTTAGCATGATACTTAATTGAATGAGAGTTAAAAAAAAAATGGTGTCCTTGACGGTATATTTTCATTAGTTTCTCTGTATAGATAACAGAACAAGTTACAATTGCTTGCAAAAGATTTCAATGCGAAATTGTTGTAACTTAAAAGAATAGGTTAAATAACGTGATTATGTATCTCGATTCTCGAAGGGTATTTAATATCTTAAGATTTTAAGATGTAATTTTATAGTGGCTGATATATAAAAGAGATGTATCATTTTACAATATTGAATCACTTCACAGAACTTTTACTGCATCCCTCATTATCCACTATTCAGCTTTTTTTATTTACACCACTTCTGTATTAACCGGATCCTTTGGTTATCTGAGATATAGGAGGTCAAAGAAGTGAAAATTCATTTAATGCGTTGCCTATACGCTTCGATGTAAGGATTTTTATTTTGGTATGAGTCTGATAATTAAAAAAACTGTTTCTAAGGGTTTTGCTGACCGTTAAAAATAAATCTAGACTTGGATTGTTACTATTCACGATGATCGATTCTATATTGCGGGCGGTATAGTCCGAAAATTCCTATCATATTAACAATTTATGTGCCTTGATTCTGATTTTTTGAAATGGTGATCAATACATTACATATACATATATCAGGATTGACCATATCCTAGAAACCATACAACTCTCATAATACAAGGTGTAATCAAAATGTTCATGAAATGATTTTAATCAACTTTTTCCTCAGCGAAAATATTAGGTGGGGTTTTGTAAACGAAACAAGTTTAAATACAGAATTAATTTATTTTTCAACAACCAATTTTGCTGTACAATTGGATTTCCAAAAAATTAAAAAATAGGTTTCCACCCTAACTTTACAGGCTGTTTTAACCCCTTCAGGGTGAATTTCCGCCGATACAAAAAAAATATTGTCAAATATTTTTTCAAGTACTAGGTATATCGTATCAAAGGCGCATAAAAATCGGCGTGTTACAATTGAATGACGTCCCTGTTTAGCCATCCTCAACCTTTGTCCTCAAACCGGATGCACTTAATATTGCGTTACCACAGTTACTACTTTTCTTCTCTTCAACTGATTTATCATAGAACAGAGAATATTAATTGCGTATCTTATGCGTCGATCAACCATTTACCCAAGTTCTACGCAAACACAATACAATCGAGCGAAACGCAGCATATAAAAGGAAAAGTCCCCCGCAAAGCGAACGGAGACCCCTTATTTATCAAAGCGATCGAACAAACGCAATTTTTCGCAACGGGACGCGCCTTTTCGAGCGAAACTGACCGACGAAGCGCCGAGGGCAATCTATCGAGGTCCGCGGACGAAAGGACAGAAGGCCCCGGCTGGAAGGCGACGAAGCCGACCGGGCCGAGGGGTTGGTTACGGGGGGTGGCGCGGGATGGTGGCGAGCAACGCAATTAGGAGAGAACATAAATCCCGCAGTTTAGCACACTTCCTCGCAGATCGGAGAATACAAATCAATCGGCGTAACGGCCGACTGCGCATTTAATTTCCATTCGGCTTCTGATCCACAGCCATTCGAACGGGGGCAGAAGGGAACCCGGAGGGTGGCGAAGGGAGCAGGAGGCGGGGGACAAATAGGACGCGGGAGGAGAAATTGGGAGGCCATGCGAGAGAAAGAGGAGACACTGAGGGCAGATCGCTCACCGCCGAGGGGGGAGGGGAGGTGGGGAAAGGATCCCGGGAGTGTGGCGGGCGAGGAGGAAGAGGTGAACCGGGGGGAGGGGGGAAGACGCAAAGTGGGTTAAAAGGAAAGGACGAGAGAGTAATTTGCGAACATTGACGCAAAAGAGATTTAGGACACCGAAGTGGACGGATGATCGGGCGTAGAAGGACGAAATACCGTACGGACTGCGCGGCGGTGGTATTAAATTGGACGTGCGGGGAGAGAAAGAGAGGCAAAGGGCAGAGAGAGAGAGAGAAATTGGGAGGAAGGATCGGGTAAGAGGTGCAACCGGAAGATAAGGGGCAAATGGGGTGAGAAGCGGTAGCGAGGAATGTACGAATGATGCTGGAAGAAGGGGAGAGTAGGATTTTCGAATTTTAGTAAAAGGGAAAGACTGGAACTAAAAATTTATAAAGAATTGCTTTGAATCTTAATTAACTGGGTTTCAATTATTTTCGGGTTCTTTTATCTCGTGTTTGAAGTACATATTTACTGCATCAACGATAAAGATAGGCTAAGATATACAGGGTGTTTGGGATAGTATAGGCAAGCTTTGGAGGGGTGATAGATCACGTAAAAACAAACAAAAAACTTCTATATGACTTGGGTCCAAAATTCAATCATTTTTTAAAAAAACTGTCATAAACATTTAAGCTATAAACCGCTATAATTCAAAATAGGAACGCTTTTCGTAAGCAATTTCTTCGTTAAATAAAGATTACGATCTTGTTAATCCAATACGTACAGTAACTGTGATATTGTTACCTTGTACTGCGAAAAAATAATAATTTTCTAACCCCTTAAATTATTGCGATTTTAAAGGGTAATTTAGGGGGTTAGAAGAATACTTTTTTTTTGCGATACGAGGTAACAATATCACAGTTACTGTACTTATTGGATTAACAAGATCGTAATCTTTATTTTAGCGAAGAAATTGCTTACGAGAAGCGTTCTTATTTTGAATTATAGCGGTTTATAGCTTAAATGTTTATGACAGTTTTTTTTAAGAAATGGTTGAGTTCTGGATCCAAGTCATATAAAAGTTTTTTGTTTGTTTTTACGTGATCTATCACCCCTTCAAAGCTTGCCTATACTATCCCAAACATCCTGTAGAATGAAATTTGGACTACAATTTTGTAATAAATTACTAAAAATAAAAAGATTCAGTTTTGACTCTGTTATTAAGCCGGGTTTTCTTTTAAAAGCCTGATTAATTAAAAAATATTATTTCTAGTTTGTTTCTAATGTCCGACAAGAAGTATGCATAGAATTTACGTCGCTATACTTTTTGGGGGTAAAATAATGAAGGAGGTAGATGTAAAACGTGTTAATTCTAAAAAAACAAATTTTTCTATACTCTGGTCTAAGAATTAATCGATATTTTACTATACTTTAAATGAATTAATAACAGAAAATTAGTTTAGTAACACCAGTTTTTAATTTTATCATTTCTTTCGTCTATTTTATACCTATTTTTTGACGTAATGAAATTGCAATAATAGTGATACCTAATAATATTATTATATCATATATTTTTTTGTTATCTACCACATATGTCATAATATTCCAAGTTGATACAACACTGTTAAATTTTACTTAATATGGTCTCTCGGTCTTAGTAAGTTGGTTTTTATTTACTGTTAATGCTAAACAACTGTAAAAACTTTCTATCTATGAAATTATAACTATATTAATTAATTTATATTTATATGTTTTTAAATTATATTAATAGACTCTAAATAATTGAAACTACATAGTTGATAGCCTGAAAACTTCGAACTTAATGTAAATGTGGTGAGAGTCCATTTCTGCACTGAGCTTCTGAATAATAAATTACTTTCTCCTCGTTTTTCATAATACAACACGTAATACTTATGCAGTAACCTGTCTAATACACAATATTCTTACCCACGAAAATCCAGAAGTCAAAACGAAGCAATAGAAAACAAAGAACACAAAGCAGTTTTACATATCTATTCTCATGCCGACTCGACATCATTGACATTCGTTTTCAAATATTCGTACATACATTCAGTATAGTGTGTACATTAATTTGTATACTCATACATACATATGTTAATGCGAGTAGCGAATATTCGTATACGAATGCCGAATATGTGAAGCCGGTGTTAGAAAGCTATTAAAATGAAAAAGGAAAACAAACACAATCTACTAAAACTCGATCGATTCGTAAAGAAACCGAAGAAAGTAATTATTGTAAGAAGGGAGAAGTCAGCGGCGGTGATAAACGAGAAAGGAAAATGTAGAATTCGCGGCGTCGATTTTCCCCGATATCCGAACCCGCGATGCACCGCAGCCGTCCGTTGCTATCGCCGGAAATCCTGGAATCAATGTTACCCCTCCCGATGAATGACACCGCGCAAAAAGGATTTGCCGCGTTTCCACGATGAATCGACGATGATCCGATTCGCGTTAAGCTCGCGACGCGGCATCGCGCGGCTCCATCGAATTTGCACGCGTCGTTGCACGGCCCGCCTCGATCCACCTCGAAAATGAGCACATTCCGATAATTGCGTTTCCGGTGCATTGTTTAGCCGGACAATAAACGGTCTCCGCGATTCTTTTCGTCCATGCACGTGCACGTGATAACGAGCTTCGTAATCGTTGCCGACTCGATTGCGTAATCGAAGACCAAGGGGACGGTACACGCTAATGAATGCGTAAGGGTGCGAGGAGAGACGTTTATTTTTATTATTGTTGTTATTAATCATGTACGGGGTAAACCCTGCGGTGCGCGCAAGGGGAAAATAACATAATGTGGGTAAATGTAATGAGAGTAAGTTGTGTGATGACTAGACTGGGGATTTTATGCATTTAGGACAATTCTAAGTATTCTAAAAATCTGTATTCTAAAAAATTGTTTACAGATGCTAAAATATATAAAATATGAAAAATATAGTTCGTTACTATATTTAAAAAATAAAATATACTGTTATTCATGTTTCAATTCTTATATTCATTTCTAAATATTTTATTTTGTTTTAAGTGAGTGTTTTAAATATAATATAACATGAGTACTATGAAAAAAGGCAATCGTTAGACATTTTTTTTTTTAGGTAAAAGAAATAATGTGAACACCCCGGACTTTTTGTATGTTATAAAGACACATTTAAGGAGATGTACAAAATTTTTTCACACAAAAAAATAGAAATTTCGCGAGCTGGCAGTTTTGGAGGTCGACTCTTGCAAAAAATGGTACTTGCTGGCTCACGCCACTACGAAGTTCTAGAAGATTCAAGAATAAAATTCATAAGAAATGTTCAAATTGTAATACATTAGCTACAATGTAGCATAAGATTTTTTTTTAATTCGAAAAATTACAAGAATGGCAGTATTTTGGAAAAATGGTGGTGTTTATAAAAAAAATGTTTCTAAAAAATACCATTTAAATGCTTCTAAAAAATCGAAAAACTGAAATATCGAGAAAATCTTACGCTAAATTATAGTTAATATATTATAATTTTAACATCTCTTATGAATTTTATTCTTCGACCTTCTAGGACTTCGCGGTGGCGTGAACGTTTAACGAAACTCTGTTAAAATATGTACGTTCAGAAGGGTCTACTATCAAGTCCTTATAAGAATACAAAGTAACAAAAATGGAAATGATTTAGAGTTTCTTTGTCTCACCCAGAGCCCGAGCGCGAGCGCTAGAATATCTCAGGCGTCTGTTTATTATAAAATTCGTCTAAATTTAAAAGTTGTAGGAGGTTGCACCTAAAATTTGTAAAATTACTTAAACACATATCTAAACTTTTATATCAAACAAATTTGGTGACTAGCTTTTTTCAGCACTTTTTTTAAATCCTTCGAAAAGTTTTAATTATTATAAACATAGCAGTGTTGGTACACGGATTAAAAAATGCTCGTAACACAATTAAATAATTAAAATTCACCTATTGAAACACATAAAACAGTAATTAAAACCTGGAATTTGACACTCTATAAACAATATCTACAACAATAAGTTTCACGTTGAAATTTGGAATTTTGTCTTTGAAACGTTGCCCTTAATCAATTAATTATTTTAAATGAATAATATTCTAGAATTCGAAGTTTTGAAGGGTTGTCACCATGTAGTACCGAAGATTTTTTTAAAACATTGAATTTCAAAAATTGAATTTTGGCCACGAAAATGAGGTTCCCGGACCACTGTGCGACGTTCCGCGGGCCGAGGTAGACCCAAGGATTCGATGGCGCAACTATTTCGTCGTTGGAGCAACGTGAACCAATTTTTCCGTGGAAAAACAAGAATCTTCCGAGTGCCTGGCTCGAGTAATGGTGCTCGACGTGACGTAGGTTAGCGGGGAGCAATAGATCGACGGCACTTTCGTCGGTGGCGGCGACCTGGGGGACACGATTATTGCCTCCGTAGGATCCCCAACTACTTCCACCCCCCGTAAGGTTCCTTCAGCCACGAGGTTTCCCTCCCGAGCCCCCCGGTTGTCCCGTTCTTCCCTTCTCTTCCTCCTGCTCCCGCCACCGCCGCTGCCGGTGCTCTTCGTGCCCGTAGTATCCTGGCTTCGGCCGAGCTTACCCAACTTAGTCGACGGCGACCCGCGCTGCCGTCATTGCCAAGCAAGTTTATGGCCCAGACCGACGCCCATAAACTGTACAAATGGTAAATCTACCGTAAGATCATCCCAGCCGAAAATGATGTATCGTAGGTACCGCGGGACGTACACACACGGGGAATCGGCCAACCTAAGCTTGACCCACCCCCAACTTCCCCTTGCGAAGATGGTACCCATGGCAGGAAAGAATTGATGGAAAGATGGGGCACGGTTACGGCGGTGGAACGAGGTAAGGAATGAGGTTGACAGGCTCCGCGCGATGTCGTCGGATCTACTTTTTCGACTTCTTCCTGGGTGGGTCGTTTCGCGATGGAGGATTATTCCTCGTCGATTTTGATGGGACTTTGCGAGTCCACAGAGGAAGCCGAAACTGGGCTGTTAAGTTTCAGCCGAGATTCCGGTGGTGCAACCGTTTGGCAACGTGCGATAGGCGAGGCCGAAGCAGGTGAAGTTTCGTCGTAGCAACGTTTTGGCAACGCGTGGCGTGCATTGCAATGTTATGCGAGCTATGGAAAGAGAAGGAAAATTATGTGTGATGTTCTAGGCGAAAGTCGGGTCCTATTTCATGTGAAGTACCTTCCACTTCGTTGCATTCATCATTATAGGGATTTTATTATTTTCTTCAAACTGTTTCAGTAATGTAAATATGGATTATTTACTTTTAAGTGGTTTGGTGAGGGTTACAAGAACTTTGTGTGAAATTTTTAAACAAGTGTACATATTTGATGTACATATAATGTTGTAATTATAGTGTAACTACAGTAGCTATTAGTTTAAGTTATGTTTTCTAAGAATATATTCTAATGTACAGGGTGTCCCACGTAACACTTTTCACGATTTTTCAAGTACTTGCGATAATCTGACAAAAAGATATTTTCAACAAAAGTTGATCAGTTTTCGTTTGGCTATACATTGTAATAAAAAAAAGTTCGAAAAACTTTTTTTTATTATTGTCAAGGCTACCTTCATTTTTTTAAATGGCACTTCAAGGTCACCCGAAGGTCATGGCATACTAGGTCGTTAAATGCGTCTTGATACGGGCTATAATACTGTTAAGTCAAAAATACAAAGTGCCATTTAAAAAAATGAAGGTGACCTTGACAGTAATAAAAAAAAAAATTTTCAAACTTTTTTTATTGCAATGTATAGCCAAACGAAAACTAATCAACTTTTGTTTAAAATATTTTTTTGTCAGATTATCACAAGTACTTGAAAAATCGTGAAAAGTGTTACGTGGGACACCCTGTAGATAATTTTTTAATGTAAAAGGGAAGTAATTTTCAAATATACTTACTGTATTTTATTATATCTGTTGAGGATTGAATTTACAATTTACTGATACATTTACAGTTTTATTATTCAGTTAATGAAACTTAAACACATTTTTTTATTGTTCATCAACAATAAAAATTATACGTAACCTGAATAATTTGATCAAAATTACTGTAAAATTACTAAAATAACTGTAAAATAACAATGTTTATCTTTGAAATTTGAGATTCAAAACGTAAAATTTGGACATTAGAAGGGTTAAAAATGGAAATTTAAAGAATTTTGAAGATTTCAATTTAGAGATTTAAAGTTTCTTAGAATAAAAATTGGAAATCTGAGAGTTCGAAATTGGAAATTTAAAATTCTGAAGCTGCAAACTAGATCTCAGATCAAAGTCTTGAAAATTTGAAGTGGCAGATTTATTTATTTTTAGAGTGAAAACCTAAGAAATTTGAAGATATTACATTGCAGATTTAGAGATTTTTAAAGTTACGATTGAAGATTTGGAAATTTCAAACTACAGTATGAAAATTTCAGGATAGAAATTTCAATATTTGAATTTACAGATTAAAAGATTCCCAGAATAAACTTTGGAAACAGGGCTTCGAGTTGGAAGTCCAAGGGAAAATTAAAATTCGGAGTTTTGAAAATATGAGATTGAATATTGAAAGATTTGACGCTGGAGATTTTAAAACTCGAAATTAAATATTCGAAGTTTGAAGAGGAAATTTGGAAGATTTAAATTAAAAATTTGAAGATTCCATGTTTGAAGATTAGAAAATGTCAAGTTGCAGGCTTACAGATTTTTAGAGCTAAAATTAAATGGCTCTTCACACGCAATTCACAGCAATTTCCAATGGCTTCTAATCTTTATATTATGAGTTTAATACTTAGTAATACGTATTTTAACTTATTTTGTTTACGTGAAGCAATACTATAAAATGTGGTTTCATAAAAATTGGTTGGACGGGTGTTTTTTGGCTTTTTTTTAAAGACTATAGTGTGGTTAATTTTACAATATACTAATTAAGATACCACATTTTTAAAGCCAATGCATTTTCTTTCATCTCCGTTTATTTTTCTCTTATCCAAAGAGTCAATAACAAAATACGACGGCGAAACTAGTGTCCCAAAATAATGTATTTATATCATAAAAAGACAATGATAGCGAATTAATAATGAAGGTACTATAGGTGCTAACAGATTGACATCAAGTATTTTTCCTTCATACCTATTAGTATAGAACGAGACATCTGTTCATTGACGTCAGCGTGTTAAGGAGGAAGAAAAGAAATCCGACGTTAACGATTTCTTACGTTGAATACAGTTTCTGACGAGGTGTCGCTAACGAGAGTGGCTTGTAACGTGCATAGGACGCTTCGCAGAGCATGAAGCATCGAGAAACGAAATAAGGATCAATGTACACAACGATTTGCCGCGGAAATATAGACTGCAGCTTTTAGAAGCTTATCCTTGTTGCACCATGGTACCGTTGTGTAATACTGTCTTAACCGAAGAGACTCACTGTGATCTTATTTCCGTCTGCCTCCGTCTGGCGACACTAACGTTTTCAACTTCGGTTGTTTGACGATATTGCAAGCTTTATTAAAAAACATTTTATTTTATTTTAAAAAACATTGTGAAAAGAATAAATAGGTCCCTGAATTATTTTGGTGATGACATTTTTTGAGTTTCATTGGAGTTTCGCTTCTAGGAATCTGAAGTTCCAGAAAATTTTCCAAGATGAGACTTCTTCTATATGTATTTATCAAAAATTGTTAATTGGACCACTGATTCGTTCATTACAGTAGTTTCTTTTACTAACTTTTAAATTTTCTTCCATATTCACAGATCTATGGATCTGTGAGAATATCTCAAAGTTATAATTTTTTTCAGTACACAGATACTAAGACAGTCTCATGAATAATGATCTTCAGGATTATTTTATTTGAAAATAATTGTGCAGGATTGAGCGGAAATCGTACAACCAAAAAGGAAGGGATTCTACGTGAAAAATTAGGAAAAAATTTGGTGTAACATTTTTTTAATCTTTTTTAACTTTCGGAAAAATCGATTTTGAAAAATGATCTATGTAATATGAATTATATTACGATAGATATTATTTTATAGGTATTTTAGTAATTCTTTAGTAATTCTTATCTAATCGCTCATATTACGTTTTCAATTTCAACTCTTTAAATTTTCAACTTTAAATCAATAAATTTCCAAATTCGAATCTCGGAATTGATTATATCACTTCTGATAATCTCTAAACCTGTCATATGAAATTGTGGAATCTCTGAAATTTTCAAATACCCAACTTGAAATTAACTTTAACTTTTCAAATATTTAGCTTCAAACCTTCATACCGTTCATTTTAACTCTAGAAAATTTGTAAATGTTCAACCTGAAATCACAATATATTTAACTTGAAATATTTGATCCTCCATGATCAATTTTATATTTTTAAATCTCCAACTTCAAGTCTCAAATCTCCAATTTTAACTCTAAAAATCTATAAATCTGCAATTTGAAATCCTCAAGTCCCTAATCAGAAATTTCAAATCTTCAGTTTAAATTCTTCAAAATTTCCGTTTCTAATCATCTAATCTTTTCAATTTTAAAAATTCTTTAGTTTCATAATTTAAAATCATAAACTTCTTAAAACTTCAACATTCTTAAAATCCTCTGATCTTCAATCAGAAATCGTTAAATCTCCGAAATGAAATTTTAAAAATCTTCAAATCTCTGACCTGAAATTAAAAAAATTTTCAAATTTTACTCTTCAAATCGATAAAAGATTTATGACAGATACTGAATTGTATAGTAATTTTAGCAATTCTTGTGCAGTAATTAGCAATGTATTGTAAATTTTTTTTCTTACTTTTTCATGTAAAATCATACCCCGCTCCGTTGTACCATGATTTTCGCCTCACTCTGTATTGTTTAATTTCCCCATTCAAAATTTTTTAATCTTTGCAATCTAACTTATAATATGCGAAGCAGCGATACTTCTGTGATGACCCAATATTAAATACCAAATTCAAAGTATTCAAAATTCCTAAAGGCACATTAATCCTCTGCGTGTACACATGAATGATAGCCGTTTCAACCGGCTGCAGCCCCAACTTTCGCAACAGTAAAACTTAATTACTACTCCAATCTCTGCTTTCTCCCCTCAACCCCCTAATGAGCATCTAATTCAAATCCGAATGGCGCAACGGTTCAGGAATATCCCTCCGAGCGAAACCCACCCCGTGCACGGTTTAACCCCCACTCGGTTCAACCTTCACCGTTGCTACCAATGCGCAATCGAACGGCCATAACAAACGTACCGTGATGCAACCGTGCAACATCGTTATTTTCCTGGTAGAATCGTTACCAAACACCACGGTTCGGCTCTTAGCCTCGCCGCAGGATTTAACTTTCCCCCCCATGATATCCACACCTGTGCTTTTACCTGCAGCTCGAGTGTGATCAACTGTACGTAATGGGACAACTCTTACCAAATCCGGTATTGTAAGAAATCGGGGCCCGAGTTAATAATAGCGCCTCGGTATCCGCCTTTGTACTCGACCGACGAGTATTGTGCCAGCAACGATCCTAGCTCGTGTGGGATCCGGGTTGGGATCTAGGAGGACGCGGTGCCCTCTTATGTTCGCCGAAAGGATGCGCGCCGGCAGGATGTTGCCTTCGCCTTTCGCGCCCAGCCAGACGGGATTATTAAGGTTCCAGGTTAAACCCTGGTATTATACGTTCCGTTCGGGAATCTTCTGGGTAATCATTTTTTGCCGATAGATCACTGAGAATGCAAATAATGGATTTTTAATGTAACGTCGAGGGACAAAGAGTTTAAACGTTACTGAGAAAACGTTTTTCTTTGGTACTTTTTGTGGATGGGAAAAATTGGTTCAAGAAAGTAAAAAACAGGATTGGATAAAAAAAAACACACGGTCTGTTCTTACTTTATTTTTTTTAAATGTATTCGTTTTTGATATTTGTTGGGTTTACTTGTGGCAAGAGGTGATTAGCCTACATCAATTTATCAATAATCTTCTACTAACAATTTGCTCATAATCTTCTTTGCGCTAATACCACGAACGTGTTATAATCAGATAATTTAACGCACTTCATTCGCACACATGTATGCGCGGAGTTCTGATCAGGACGCCCCTAGCGGCGACCAGAGGATCTTCCATCTATTGATCACAAAAAATCAACCAGACAGAGGTGCTTTGTCGGAACACCTCTATAATACACCGTGACCAGAAGTGAACAGATTATGACGTCGTTTATAATTGAAATATCGAATTTAGAAACATATGAATTGATAGAATGAACAGGTATCAGATACAACAAAACAATGCTTTCTGCAAACATTTTCTGCTGTATTCATTCTCTCTAACTATGACGTCACACGCTTGACATCTTTGAACTAAGTATGACGTAGAAGGCTTCAACCCCCACTTCTAAATTTCCGGTATATACTCCTTCCTGTACCTTTTATTCATTGTTTAGAATAAAAGTTCTTCATAACTGTTTCAAGAACCGAAATCAATATCACGACAGTTTTCAAGCTCCGCTTATAAATTCTTAAATAAAAACTCGGAAAAGTGATGAGATGTATAATGACTTTCTTCAAAGAAGCAGGAATGAGAATATAAGAATGCATGAAAAATATTGTAAAATAGTTTTTCCATGTATTAAATGTGTCATGTTTGTGTTATAATGTGCTCAGCGATATGAGTACTGCTTAATTCTATTAAATACTTCATGTATGTATGTATTATAATATGACAGCGAAAGGAGTGCCTTCCTTCCTTTTCTTGAAATCACTAGCTGAAATCACTCTGAATGGCCTAATTATCCTCCATATCATTTCTCAAAATTTCACCTACAGTTTCCTCAAAGTCGGTCATGAATATACACCCCTGCTCAAAAGTATGTGGACACTAACCATTTTTTATAAAATTTGTGATATATTATGTATACTGTTGTTGTTAGACGGTATTTATTGTTAAATTCTGTTACGTACATGTATGTAATGTATTCTAGTAATATTCTATTGTTTCCAAGTAGCTGTATCCAACGTATCAATCCAAAATCAGTTCCAATTTTATATTATTAGTATCATCGAAAAAATAAAATTCTATTGTTTCCAAGTAGCTGTATCCAACGTATCAATCCAAAATCAATTCCAATTTTATATTATTAGTATCATCGAAAAAATAAAATTCTATTGTTTCCAAGTAGCTGTATCCAACGTATCAATCCAAAATTAGTTCCAATTTTATATTATTAGTATCATCGAAAAAAATAAAATTTTATTGTTTTCAAGTAATTATATCCAAGGTATCAACTCAAAATCAATTCCAATTTTATATTATTAGTATCATCGAAAAAAATAAAATTCTATTGTTTCCAAGTAATTATATCCAACGTATCAATCCAAAATCAATTCCAATTTTATATTATTAGTATCATCGAAAAAATAAAATTCTATTGTTTCCAAGCAGCTGTATCCAACGTATCAATCCAAAATCAGTTCTAATTTTATATTATTAGTATCATCGAAAAAAATAAAATTTTATTGTTTTCAAGTAGTTGTATACAATGTTCTAGTAATACATTACATACATGTACGTAACAGAATTTAACAATAAAGACCGTAACAACAACAGTATACAAATTTCATACAAATGGTTAGTGTCCACATACTTTTGAGCGGGGGTATACACCTGTCGGCTCATCAAATGTCATCAAAATGATTGAACACTATATGTATGCAACGCTTTTCCATAAGGATACTGCTATCCCCGATCATCCCGTCATCGGCAACCCAGTAAACAGCTCCAAGGTATGTCCTATCCTACCCCGGAATCAAACCGAGCCCTCTGCCTTCCGATTCCATCAGTTAAGCACTCCTGGTCTCGAAGCGTACCCGACGCTCTTCGCGGTAAGCACCGTAAGGCTGTTTCACAGCTCGTCGTGCCGATCCCATAAATCTCGAGCGTCCCGCGGCTCCGTGGGACTATTATCAGCCGAGTCCTTCACCTGCATCCCGTGCATCCCTTTCCTCTCCCCCGTCGATGGTCTGGCAGAAAAAAGCCGAGGAGCATCGACACGAAATGGAAGTGAAGGCACGAGCTGCATTCCGCCGGTTGGCGGAGAGCATCTGGTGCCACCCTATCCTCCGCTTCCTCTTTTCCTTACTCGCAACGACACCGTCCATCTCTTTCCGTTGTTCCGTTTTTACCCTCCCCCCCCCGCGCATTCTGGTCGTCTCTCCTCCATCCCGCCACCCTTCCACGCTGGCTCCATATCGTTGCATCCCCCGTCTCTCTTCCCCACGCCGAGTTCCTCTATCCACGCGTCCCTGTCACTCCGCTCGGCTGCTACCCCTGTCCTCGCTCTCCCGTTCAGGCCGCGCTGTGCCGTTGTCCCGACGTTACTTCCGTGACGATGAGCTTCAATACGCGCCGATAGTCGCGGCGGGAAACCAACGAGCCTACCCAAAGTCGTCCATGGTTTCCACGCATCCAACCCAACCCAAACCCCGGCCTAGCACAACCTGGGACGCGACCAACACGTACACGAGGCCGTGCCGCGCCGCGCCGCGTATATCCGAACAGGCCAGGCCGCATCCGCGTCGACGGTGTGTACGGAGGTATCAACACACGAAACCGAGGGAGTCGAGGGGGTGTAGCAAGGGGGGGGGGAGGGTGGCGCGGGGGGTCGGAGGAGGAGGACGGTGGTTGCGCGGGCGCAACCATCCGTTCGTCGCTCTCTCTGAAATAATAATAGAAGAATGAAAATGAAAGAAAAGGAAAAAGTAATAATCTCGGGGATCTTTTAAAATCCATCGAAGCAGACGAAGCCGCCGGATTGTGTTGTGCGTTAGGGCAATCTCGCCGCCGCGCCGTGTGTATCTGTCCTGCCCTCCGCAGACCGTCCTTCTTCTTCCTCGTTTTTTTTTTTTTTTTTTTCTTTCCCTCCTCGCTGCCGGGACGCCGTTGTCTCGTTCCAGAGTCGTAGACGGGTGCACGCCCCTGTGAAAGAAGCTGGTACGTCGACGGTGCAAGGAGATAGTCAAGAGAATGCCGGTGCACCCTCCTTACGGTGGAGGAACGACGCGCCAAATAACAATACGTGTGCACCAGGTACCGCGCGCGATGTCTGCGTATCCTCGATTTATTATATAGGGTGTAACAAAAATGTTGCAGTTCCTTGAAAGAGGTGATTCCTGGGGTGATTTTAAACAACTTTTTCCTTAGCGAAAATGTTAGGTGGGGCTTTGTTAACGAGTTATTAACGAAAAATACCGACCAATCGGGGAGCGAGTACAGTGGATTAATGATGACACAAACGATGACGGACCAATACTACTCACAGCTGGAGCCCGCGCTGAAATTCATCCACAGTATTCGCGCTTCTATTGGTCAGTGTTTCTCATTAATAACTCATTAAGCCTTACTTAACATTTTCGCTAAGGAAAAAGTTGTTCAAAATTACTTCAGGAATTACCCCTTTCAAGGAACTGCAACATTTTTGTTACACCCTGTATGTATGTTGCATTTGACTTTTGTCTCCGTTTCTACGATCTTCTAGATATTTTGATTGTGCTCGCGGCAACGAGCGTCGACTTGGGTTTTTTTGAATTCTTTGGTTCCTTGGAATTGGACCATTCGGAGGAAAGAGTTTTATTCAGCGTTAAATGGTCCAAGATCAATGTTCGCAAACAATGTTTGCGAGTTTCGTGACGATTTTGCTTCAAGCGGTACGTTACTCCCAAGTGTCCACATTCCCGCGATTTGCTTGCGAACTCCCCGTGAATTGTGATCGTTGGCAATGCGGACACTTTTGTGAGTAGCGAACAGTTTCGAGCGAACTCGTTATGCATACTCATTCGTGGTTAGTAAAAGCTTGCGAACTTTTTGCGAAGGTTGTTTACGAACGGTGTTCATGAACTGTTTGTCAGGGAATACGCACTTTTCGGTGTCGGAGAGAGTTTATGCAAATTTATGGTATGAAATGCTGGTGATTTTATTCCTGCTGAGATATTATGTTATTTAACAAAGTATTATAATGGGTGATTAAATTATTATGATGAGATGGAAAAATGAAATATTTTAAGTTATCGTTGGTGTTACGATATTGATACTAAATAAAATATTACTACCAATGTTAATATATTTGCAAGAATGTTTTATTTTATCAGTTTACAGTAGGATGCATATTTATTACAGTTTGCCATTTTGCACTGGTGTCGTGCATATGCAAGAGTGTGAGATTATAATGATAATGTATATTTCTATTTAAAATATTTTCTGATTAAACTGCTATTCATGATTAAAATGGTTGAGGAAACTGTAGTAAAAATAATGAGCTGCCTATATCTAAGGTTCACCCCTTAAAAGTAGAGATTACAATGTTACTAATCTGTTATTGTAAAATCAGTTTTGCCTGTTTCTTAAAAATTTTCTGAATTTTTTACACATTTAAACATGTATTTAATCGGATAGTTTACTTCTTAAAAAGGGTGATCCACGAGAAGGATATCATCTATACAGTAAATTACAATACAAGTTAAAGTATGAAGTTTTATTCGATGCTATGTTATACTATTCTTTTAAAGAATAGGAATTTTTATACCGCATCTTATAAACTTTAACAAGTAATTTCATAAAAATTAAGACCAAAGCAATCGAAGGCAAACACCTAAAAGCTATTCATTGTGAACAAATGTTAAAATATTCAAATATTGCATGAAACTTGGGAAGTGGTTGTATAAAATAATAAGAATTTTCTTGTAAATGAAATAACTTTAACCCTGTTGTTCTCTTCTCAAAAATTGATTCATTAGAATTTTAATTATTAGTGCATCTTAAAATGAAACTTTATACAACGTTAAAAAATAACAAATGTAGATATTAACACTGACTTCCTTATATTCTTCTTAAAATTGAAACAATGATTAAAAACAAAAAAATATAAGATTGAATCAAATAAACTCAAAGATCACAACAGGTTTGAGAAATTTACTTATGGCAATAACTAATACATGTAATTTTTTTTTATAGAAGTTTTAAAATTCTTCTTATGTGTTATTAAAAATATATTTTCTATAATAAAAAGCTTTTATTTGAATTTCTCCAAATCTATTCTTCTACAAAAATTCATAATAATTCAATCGCCCACTGTAAATGCACAAGAAAGTAATTCACTATCACTTCACCAATTTCATTATTATTCAAACCACAATTGATACAATTAATTTTTTAACTCTTTGAAGACGAAATCGGTATCTGTCCTGACCTAAATAATATTTTTTGAAACAAATTATAGAAAATTAAATTTTAGCCTAATATGATTAACCCTCATATTATTTTTAATGTAAAAAGCATTATGAACCATCTTGAAATACTATTTTGAAACTAACTCAACATATTAAACACTTGAGCAAATGTTTGTCGTCCTGGAAGTGTTAAAATCAATTATTATAACTAGACTGGCATTTATGGGAACACTCAGTATGCAAAAAATCTACAAGACTGTGAACACCTACCAAAATATACAAAATATGAAAAATAAAATTCAAATCACAATGTTTAGAAAACAACACTTATTGTTATTCAAGTTCCAACACTTTATTTATTTTTGTAATAGTTCTATTTTGCATAGACAACAAATATCACCTCTATAAAAATTCTAGAACCTCTATAAAATACTGGATTACTTATTTATACACCACTTTTGCAACTTTTCTACATTTTCCGAAAGCTTATTCCAATCCTATAAAAATAAATAAAAAATCCTCAAGCTATTCCCGCAAAGAATAAATAACAGCTTCATTCTCCTCGCATTTAAAGTGCACATATGTATATTAATCAGAGATTGTCACACAGCAAACGATAACCATTCGCAGGCCCACGTGAACCAAGACCTTCACCAGTAGCCGATCCCGTCCACGGGCTATCCGCGACGCGTTCCATCTTCACCAGAGGGGGCCTGGTCAGCTCATCAAATTGGCTCGAACGGCTGCTTCCGCCTCTTTAGGACGCGAGATTCGCGATCGCCACGCATTTGACGCATTAACACGGTCGGAACGGGTGAAACGATGGGGTCGAGCGGGGGTATGGGAGGGGGCGGTCGAAGGGGGGGAGGGCTCGATGTTCGGCGGAAAACAGGGATGCCAGGGAATTTCGGGCCGGTTGACAGCAGCCAGACACGAGGGAATAAGACAGAAGGGTAGAGAAGGAGCGACGCGCGCGTCGAGTGTGCGGGACAGAGGAGAGGAGAGGGAACGCACGGAGAGAGAGTGACTGGGTTTCGTTTCGGGGTGAGCCGGGGGAGGCACAGGATTTCACGGGAGGCTGATCACGAATGGACGCGTCTCCCGCAGCTCTGCCGCTGACAGCCAGGAATTGGAATTGCATCGGCGTCGCTCGATAGCCAGCCATCCCGCCAGTCAGCCAGTCAGGCAGCCAAACGGCCTAACATGCCGTGCCTGCCTGAATGCCTGCTTCTACCTGACTCTCCCCCTTCGTCCGTTCGCCCCCTCGCAGACACCGCGCGCCTGCTTGGCCCCTGCTACTGTCAGCCTGACTCCTTCCTCGGCTGTCCATCTACGCACCGACCGAATCTACTGCCTCCTTCCCTCTTCCTCCTCCACGGTCCTCCGGCGATCGCCACCGGGAACCACGGACGAGGCCGAGGTCCCGGAGATACATTCAAGACGGATGGATGAACCAGGTGCCAATTCTCCGTCACATAGGCGCACGCGTACTCATCTTGAGTGCGACCACACATCGGCCACCTGTGTTCGACTCGGATTCGATGATCCATTTGCTCGATAATGCGTCGGGGTATTGGACCTCTGGGGCAAAGGTATTTAGAGACGGGGATGATTCGTGGCCCGGTTACGAGGGTGTGCGGACCGCGGGTAATTTTCGAGGATTTGAGTAGACAGAGGGTGGTTTGGGTTTGGAAAGTTATTTGGATATAATTATTGCTTCGTATAAAGCGTTGAAGTTGTGGATCGTGTGTTTCTTGGATCTTTTTTTTGAACTGATCGTGTTTTCCGATTTGTTCAGTAATATTTACAACGTTGTGTTGAGAATTAGAATTGAGGCATTGAAGGGAAACAGGGCGCATAGGCTTGTGTTTGATTCAGGCCACTGATTGCTAATTAACAGACTGCGGATTTTTATGCATTTATGACAATTTCAGGCAAGCGAAAATCCACGAGGTTGACAGATGCTAAAATATACAAAATATGAAAAGCGTAATATAAATGATAATATTTAGAAGATGAGACACTTTCTTATCTCAGCCTTAATTTATATTTGTGCTTGTAACAATTTGACTTTGCATAAAAATCCGCAGTCTGCTAATTAATACCGAAGCATTGATTTTAAAAGTAAACAAATAGTACAGAAAGCAAAGAAATAGATTCTGTAGATTTCAATGAATCTACAACAGCTGCAAATAACATTTTTAATAGTTGCTTCTTATCGTAATCAAATTTGAATAAATAATTTCTTAATTTCGACTGATAAACAATTTAATACTTATGATATTATTAACAATGTTGCACATATTCTAAAATATCATGATTAATCCCTTGCCCCATAATAATGTGTTATACTCGTGATACAAACCACAAATATTAGAATGAACGTTGCTAAATTATTAAAACTGAAGAAAAAAAAAAGTTGAAGAAGTTTTCGATAATCACTAATCTATTACATTATTTTTTGATCTTATACAATTCATAGTTGCATATTTTATCTTCTTACCTGTAGCCTGAAAAAATTGTAGTACAAGGAATTAAAAGAGTGTACATAGACTTCTGAGACTAATTATATCTGTGTATACTTGAAGAAAGTATTAATTTTGTTATTACAGTTTGATCAAACTTTGCAATCCGATGAAAAATATTCCTCAGGATAAAAGACTCCAAAAAAAATATTCAGTGATATTGCAAGGGTCAATTACATTGTCACTTCATAGTAAATTCATAGCTTCATAATCTAATACAAATTTACACAGTCATCCACTCTTCCCGCATACTCGACATCGAAACTCTTCAACTGGCAAAGGAAAGCTGCAAAACCTATTTCACAACACAGCCAACGAATATTGAAATGTTCGAAATCGATCTCACAGGACAGAGCTCCATATCCAGAACGAAGCACATACCCAACCCACCGAGCTCTACCATTTTTCTCCACGAAGAATCTCCTCGATACCTCGATCTACGAGCACGATGGCGCATAATTAAGCACATGATCGATCCATTTTCAAGCGCCCCTCCACCCAGCAGCCATAGAGCCGAGCTCTATTTACCACCGGCAAATGGTCGAAAAGGATCACGGGCCGTTTGTCGCCGTTCTCCGGGAACTCGTTATTTGGGTTATCGAATAGAGGGATATAGAGCAGCGTGCGCGCCAACCAGACGATAGGTGAGATACGTTACGAGCACGTATAACCCGGATTGATGCCAGCGCTCGGTGGTTTCACGAAATACCGGATGAACCTCCACGGTATTGTCAGACTCGTGTTTTCCAGGGGGATTGAATTTTTTTTTTTTTTCATTTAAAAGGCCTCGCCGGTGCCTATCCGCGTCGATCGACCACCGATCCCCGTTGCACCGTGTCACCTCGCCATTCATGTTCGAATTTACCGTTCAAAAACAGGTGTTATCCCGCGATTACATCTTCCCATCCGCCCCCACCAACAGTTCCACGGAATATTCGGTGGACCGACTTGGATGTTACCGAGGCGTTTTCGTTCGTCGCTGCAAACTCGATTCGCTTTCTGACGCAAGGTTGCTCGGACCATTGTGCTCGGTCCCAGCAGCCAAGAGGATTATTCGGCTCTTCCCAGCGGCAGTTTGCACGCGACGGACAACGAGCCAAATGGAACCATTTCTACGGACGATCTGGCGAAGACGTTCAATAACGGCTGCCCAGCGGTGGATACGCTCGCGATATCGTCGAGTATTTCTGGAATTCGTTTCGCCGTTTCCGCCTCGTTCCGGGCGAAACCACGCGGAACCGTATGGCGAAAATTTGCAAAACGGCCTCGCGTTGCGCTTTGTTTAGAAGGGAGCTGCGAATATTGTTGCTGAAATGAGCGTGGGAGACGCGCATGATGGTGCCGTTGCTATGAATTATAATAACTGGCGGGTTAATGAATTTGATGTGAAAAATGGAGATTGTTGAAAATCTGGGTAGTTTTTAATGAACAAAAGAAGAGGTTTAGAACAGGTAGATCTAAATTCTAACATAATTCTAGAGGTAATAATAGAAATAATTGATATAATAAAGGGATAGTAGAGATAAAAGAGATTTTAAAGGACAAATATAGTAAAATATTGGCGATTTCTATTATTAAAGATTAAACGTTTCTATTACAAAAATATTAAGAGTTGTCATTGATGAGAAAGGTAATTTCATAAAATAATAATTGTGTAGCAAAAAAAATTGTAATTTAGCACTTCTGAATGATCTGATTTTTTGTATGAAGTTTTACCACTCTGCAAATTTCGAATTCTCATGAGTGAACTGCTAATGTTTATGCATTTATAGTGATTTTAAATGTACCAAAATGTAGAAGTGTGTGCATAGTTGTAAAAATACATGACATATCGAAAATAAAATACATTTTGTGATATGTAGAAGATAAAAGCAATAGAAGATTTCTATGCCCTGGGAAATATGAATTTGTATAAACATCCGTAGTATACTTATGAATTACAAATTGCAAACTTTAAAAATTAACATGTAAAAAGGACAGGGAAGGCAGAAAATTTAAAATCATGAGGTACGACCTTCTTATTATCCTTTACACCCTAAATAAATACTCTCCTTGTACCATTTAATTGAAATTAAAATTGAGATCGATATTTACAACAGTTTTGAAAAAAATCCTTGTAACATTTTATGCGACTCATTCTGTGCATAAATTTACAAGGAAAATTAGAGAACTCAGAAATTCAGAAAATTATGAAACTTTGTGTGCGACTAAAGTATTTCATCCCTAATGCAAAACTATTTTTTGTTGATGCCATAATGCAATTTTAGAGGATGGAAAATGCGGATTTTTGTCTTTTGTTAAACAATTTGAGAACCATAAGACGTATTCAAAAAAAGTTTAACAAAAATTGTATCTTTTTTTTATCTTTGCAAAACTGCATATAAATAATTTTCATAAAATCTATATTTTTGTTAGTTAGCACACTTTGCATTTTACAATTTACTTATATTGTGTCATATCTACAGTCTTCATACAATACCGTTTTGTTTTTTTATTGCGTAGTTCACGAAATGGTTTAATAAAATACTGCTTGGAGTCATATACACATATGTTACATAATTTACATACGTTCTTATTTATGTTACTGGCTTTTAAATGATAATTAAAAAATCGTTTTATGAAACATCTGTATTAAGGGAAATTGTTAAAACATATTTAAAACTCAATAATACCATATTTTTTATTAATGAAAAAGTGTGACACATAATTGCTTACATGTATCGAAAAAGAATAACAAAAAGCACTTTTGTTTAAAAATATAAACACTTCATTTCGGGGGATGAGTGGGGTAATTAAAAAAATTATAATTTTAGAAAATTATCTGTATACAGTTTTTTAATTATGAAACAAAGCATGAAACCTTTGCCAAAACTTCTTTTCAGTACTTTTTATGAGGCGGTGATTTCATTCTCTAAAATTGCATTATGGCATCAACAAAAAATAGTTAGTAAAAATCCGAAATCCCCATTTTCTTAGAGCAGTGATTTCACCCTCTAAAACCGGATTATGACAGCAACGAAAAATAATTTTGCGTTAGGTATGAACAATTGCATTAAGTATCATAAACTAAATTTCTCAGTTCCCTAACATCCCTTGTTAGTTTTTGTAATGATATCAAAATTCTTTATTCACTTCACTCGAATTACATCATACAGTTACATGAAGCGTAACAATAAAACCGACTATAGCGTATTAACATGAAAGTAAAGGGTCATTATTTAAATAAAAAAAAAAAATGAATGGAGCATTTCGTACACGCTCCCGACACCCACCATCACATAACTCTTAATTACCCGTCATTCAAGCCTCCGCTCGAACATCCAGCGTATTACCCAACGCGGTATCATTACACCTGAATAGAGGAGGCGCCCAAAAGAATTCTCCGCGCTCCCCATAATCAATTATTTCCGCGTAGAACGTTACAATGCGTCAAACCGGCAAATGGGGGGTTGCCGCCGCAAAGCGTCACGAGCATCGGATTCCATTCGCGGGACGCGTCGCCGAGGGTGGGTAACGGAAGGCATTGATATTAAAAATATAGGCAACCTAGTGGAAAGTCGGACGAGCGACGCGGAGGGACGATAAATGCAAATGCGACGAAAATAGAGAGCGAAGGAAGGTGGTAAATGCGGTAACGAGCGTGAGGTTATAGTCATCCCCGAAGAAAGGAGACCCCAGGGAGGACAAGGGTGCGTGTCGTTGTCGTTCCTCGCCCTAACAAGGACCCCCGTGGCGCGTGGAAGCGGCCACGCTTCGGTCGACGCTAAACCGAAACCCCCAGGACCTCCCACGTCCACCATCCCCCGCAGCCGCAACCCCTTCACGGCGAACCCCCTTTCTCCCGTGGCCATATCGACGCTCCTAGAAAACGCTTTCACCTCCGTATACTAATAACGCGGCGATAGCGCGAGCCGCACGCGGCTGCTCCCACGCCAAAAGGGGGCGAATCGGCCTGTTTCGACTGGGCTGCTACCCCCTGCCACCCTATTTCCATAAGTACACCGTTCTTTCGTCTGTTAGATGGAGGCAGTGTGGTCTTTGTGCGAGTTGAAATGCTTTTTGTATCTATTTATATTTTGTGTATATTTCTAATATCTTCGCCTTTTTTAACCCGTGCAACATTCCTCTTACAGTTTAAATCCATAAGAACATTAAGCGTTACTGTGTAATTATTAGATTGCGGATTTTTATGCAAAATGAAATGTTTACATACATAAATAAAGAATTGAAGCTTGAATAACAATGTACTTTATTTTCTGAATAATATGAATTGTATTAGATCTTTGATATATTGTACATTTTAACATCTATTAACAGATCCATAAATTTTTGGAATTGTTATAAATGCGTAAAAGTCCACAGTCTAATAGTTATTAACGTATACAACGAAATTTTGATAAAATGGTAAGCACTAACAAACGTTACTATTAACATTCGTTGCTTTAGATTTTTTTGAAAAATGAGTGAATTGACTGAAATGAAATACAGGATTGAGCAAGGACAATGTCAGTGAAATTAATAAGGAAATGTATGGGAATGTTTGTTAACTAATTTTATATTTTCAGTTACATTTTTTATTTACCATGTGAAGAAATGGATAGTGATATCTTCATATTAAAACTCTTTTTTGAGGGATGATCTAAAATCTAAATGATGATTTTCCACTTCTATCTCTTCGTTCAGTTTTTAATGAGTGTCATTTATATCAACTTACAACAACAAATAAAGACATTTTTTACTGTTATTGCTATGACTAACTGAGAATACTTTGTAACTATATAAATAATTAGTCAACACTAATTGTTTTTCTCATAATCAAATCACTTTCATAACTTAATCTTTATAGAGTGAATCAGGAATACTAGATGCAATTTAAAGAATGAAATCTTTGTAACTTAAATTATAAGCCATATTTCAAAAGATTACTTAAGGAATTACACCAATTTGAAACCTTACAAAGATTGCTATCTTTGAGACTTTTTTGAGTGTAATAATATTTGTAACATGGTCAGTCTTTAATATATCGCAAATCCCCCACGCATTTCTTTAGATCATTGAATTGAAAAGATCCTCTCCAAATTTTAAGAGAATTGGATCAAAATTGTAAGAGTTATTGCATGCCGAATTTAGAAACGTTAAAGTTTTACGTTGCAATATTTCGTGTATAGAGTTGAAAAACTAAAAAATTGCCTTTAGTCCGCGATTGTGACCATTCCATCGCGACTGATGGAATTTTATTTCAAGACTAATAAACAATTATTTTAAGAAGATTTCTTTAAATCTTCAAAATGGTGTAACTACTTAATCATTAGAAAGATATATCCAGATTCACGAAAAGCTGCTGCGCTGGCTTTCAAAGTTGCCAAAAAGTATCTATGACGTATGTACTCTTATGCTCATAAAAAAATATACCTAAATTGATTAAATCCGTGTGAACTGTGGTACTTAAAATAAAATTACAGTCTCAGTTGGAGACCCAAGACGCCGACACGTGTGCCTAAACATCCGTGTCCATCGCGTGCGACATTCCGTTTTGCATAGCTTCCTCTGCATCGCCCCTTTTTACGACACCTCTCGACCGTGACTTATGTTCGCAGAACATCGTAGTTCCGCGAGCATAATCGTGCCCCTCTCGTGTTACAATGTTCGTCCCTTTTTCTCTGCAATGGTCACGAACGGCCTACCGGCGATCGTCGACGTCAAGGGGACGTCACACAAAAGGGACCACTTAATTTTCGTGGAGCGCGATGCGGATGCGACCCTTTTCCGCAAACGATTCTCCACTTCGGGACTGAAAATACGATTGTTACGAGGTAATAAAGTTTGATAATGATCGTGTTTTATAGACACGGGATGAGAAATCGTGAGGGAAGATGCGATGTCGAAATCATTTGAAAAGGGAAGTTTTGAGAGTTTGTGCATAGGGTATTTATTTAAAATCGAATTTGTATATTATTTTTGTTGCTATGAAATGCTTGTGAATTATTTCTACTGGTACTTTTAATAAAAAAATGCAGTTATAATTTTGTCTTTTAAAATGTCACACTATACTACAATATGTAAAAAAGGATATTATTAATGAAATTGAAGAATAGTTAAACAAATAAATTGTTTACAAATTTTAATCCTTGTTTAGTGTTTAGATAACTACATGCTGCAAATAAAATTAACACATTTTGTTTTTATGAAGTGTATTTATATGAACTGAATTTCCGTTAAAAAATCATTAAAAATTACAACTACTTTTCGGATAAAATTCACTCAAATAGTCTATTTGAGGATAGATCGGGGTAAAATTTAGGGAAGAAAGATTTCAAATACCATTTTCAATAACAAATTCTGTATACATGGTTCAAATAAAATAATATTTTAAATAGAACACATAATATCAGGAAATAAAACGTTTTTATTATTAGTAAAATATTTTGTCAGTGTATTTCAAATATTTCTTTGTAATGAAAATAAGTTGAGGGAAGGAATAATATTGTGTTTAATACAAAAATCCATAGTAATATTTGTCAAACTAAATTTATTTGCAACTTAATCCATTCCTTGTATGAATTTGACAGAATTTTCTCGTTAAATGATATATTATTTATGAATTTTTTTCACATAAACAATTCTATCTATTTATCTTGTTTTTTTAACCATTGTAAGCGAAAGCCCGAAACGAGGGAAAAATGAGAGTTAAGTAGGAATGTTTCCATGTAACAAAGTTATGTATCGTTCTTTATAAGAGATCAATGAAGTATTATTCTTACAAAGATTACTATTTACTATTTAAAATAATATTTGATGTAGTTCATCAAAATAAATTTTAATATTTTCACTATTTTCCAAATACAATACTATTTTTTCAATACTAGTTGAAAAACTTACTGTAACAAATAAAATATTTCATTTTCATACTTATACACTGAGAAAAATAAAGTACTAAACTTTACATTTTGTACTAAAGTAGCAGGATAGCAGCACGTGTGGTGAAAATCTTAACACAGTGTAGTAAAATTCTGACCCTGGTGTAGTAAATATATTTCGACGAAAAGCTGAAATTCCAGATGTCTTTACTATACTGAGTTGCGATTTTTACTAGACGTGCACCTATCCTGCTAATTTAGTACAAAATGTAGTAAAATGTGGAACATTATTTTTCTCAGTGTACGCACGATTTAAAATAAAGTAGATCATGTACTATTTTCTATTTGAAATACTGTTTTACCCACTTCTAAAAAGGATAAGTGGTTAATCTTCTTGTCTGCATGAAAATAAATTCCCCTTTTAATTCTACATAGAGAGACTATAATTACACTATACTATAATTTTTTTTCAAAATTAATCTTGACCTTCATTCTATAAAAGAATCTTGAAATCATCGTTCCCTTGCTTGTAATTGCTGTAAAAAGGCGAGGAAACCTCTAAAAACAAAATTGTACACCACCTTTTGAATATTATTCTTCAACCCTAATTCTGATCGTGCTAGGATGCTTCACGTTCCTCCTACATTCGTATCTCTAAAACCGAATGTGGCAACGATAATCGTGAGCGCATTCAAACGTCCCAGCGCCGATCTCCACGAAGAAATTGGCTGGAAACATCACCTGTCCATCGATAAGATATCAATATTGCCCAGCACGGAAATAATCCCAGCGCAGCGGGGTATCGGGGAAGTTACGCGGTTCATGCGGAAGACAGTGATCTTTATCAGGATCTGCTGCCACGTGAACGTCGTAACGCGTGCATCGCTCAGACATTTGCAGATCCGTAAAGAGTCGAAGACGCGCGTGCCCCCTCGTATCCACGTATCCTGTGTCTTGCTGCGCGACGCGATCCTCGTGTTCGCGCACGTACACACACGTAGACGCGGAGGAGAGCCGTGCAGGCTCCCTTGTAGAGCGGCGCGGAAAGGAAAGAAAAGGTGGATAGAACGGGCCAAAGGGCGGAGATTAAGGGTCGCCGAGAAGATGAGTTTGTTAAAAAGGCAGAAGCGGGCCAGCAGCACGCATCACGGACATCAAAGAGACAAGACGAAATGAAATCCAACCGCTGCCCGTCGCCAACCCGCCTCGAGACCCTCTTCCCTATCCCCCTCTCGCCCGCCCCGTCACCGTTTCTTTATCCACTCCCCTTTCTTAGCCTCGACTTCCTGCCACCGCTGTCTGCGCCGCGTTTTTTCCCCTCCCCGCTGCCTTTTCTGCACTCTTCGGTACTTCACATCCGCTTCGACCATCCCCTCGCCGTCCCCTTCTCCCTTCTCCACCCTCCCCCCCGGAGCCCCTCGCAACCTCTCTTTTTGTCCATCGTCCCGCAGAGAAGCGAGTCGGAGGAAGAGGCGGCGCGGATACAAAGAGAGACACAGCGTCGCAGAAGAGGGCACGCAAACCCTTTACGCGACTGGAGGACGGCGAGTGCCGCGGACCGTGCTGTTTCCCTCGCAATCCCTGGATCCTCTCCGGCTTACTTTGCGTCGCGGTGTTAAACGCAATTTTTAAGAACGCGAGCGGACTGGTCCCTGGTAATTGCCTTGTGGCCGCCATCACTGCATGCAATTTGCTTGCGACCTCCCGTGAACGTGTCAATGGTTTTTATGGCTCTCGTGGAAGACGAGGGTCTCCTTTTTCTAGATACATTTTTCATGTAAATCGTTTTCATGTTTTTCAGCTCGGTTTTACTCTTCGAGATGGGCGGCACTCGCGAAGCTTTTTGCGCTCTGACTGCATCGTGGCTGATATAAGTGAATGCTTATGGTAAGGGTTGAAGAATTGTTGAATTGATTGATAGGATCATTTTGGAATGAGGGTGAAGGTTGTGAAATTGCTGCGAGAGAAGGAAAGGCTAAGGAAACAATAATTGTGAAGAGAATAAGTGATATTGTCTGTTGGAAGGTAGCAGAAAAGTAAACAGGTGATGCGCAAGTAGTATAACCTGCGATAAGTCGGACACAGACTATACCTTTCATGTACTTCATATTATTTCATAGCTAGAAACGTCTCCTGGCTATATTATAATCTTTACAGTTTTTTAAATCGTAAGAAATATTTTAGGGGTGAATTTTAGTAACAATCTTGGTTACAAGTAAATCAATAGACTTTTTCCTGTGGTAAAAACTAACCAGAAATGGCAATGATGCATTTTTATTACAAAGTCAGTGCACGTCGCTCTCACTCTCTATTTTATTTCGTCAGTGTATTGAATATCTATTTGATCTTTCACTATAAACTTGTTTGTTGGAATTTTAAACGCAACTGTTAGAAACTTTACTCTTAATTTTGTAGTTATATGTATTTCTCAATAGTGCATTTTCTCATTAGAATACGTGTTAAATTCAAAATGAAATAATTTAAAAACTACCAAATTAACTTTTCTAAAATTTTATGGGCGATTTTACTGTTGCATAAAGCTTCATTCCTCCAATTTTCAAAGATATTCGCTTACTTTTAATGATACTGAAGTTGATCCTTGAAGTAACGTCTGGCAGCGTCATTAAAAATTGAAACAGTTCAGTAACAGAAAAATACCTTAATATTATCCGACCATAAATTTACACCTTTTTTATTATGGATTGCCAACAGATTTTCAAAACAATACGTGATTTAAGACAACAATGTGTATTTATTGCATTATTTTATCTCTACTCGATTTGAACTTAAGATAAATTGTATACACATACGTATATGTATATTTTCGAAGTAAATTATATACATATAACTAGACTGCGGATATTTATGCATTTATGACAATTTTGAATGTGCTAAAATGCATAAAGATGTGCATAGTTGCAAAATTACATGAAATATCGAAAATAAAATACATTTCATGATATTTAGAAGATAAAAGATACTTTTATTTATATTGGTTGTCTTTTTCTATGCCTTTGAAAATATGATTTTGCATAAACATCCGCAGTCTACATAAAACAAATAATTATCTGCTTCCATTGCTTATTTCTAGATTGCAAATATTTATACCAATTCGTATCTTTATGGATGTACAACAATTGAATTTTAAATAAATGTATGTTTCATTTTCTAAATATTATAAAATATATTTTCTTTTCAATATTCTATGTATTTTTATATCTCTGAGTACCCTTTAGATTTTTGTAATTAAAACATTGTTATAAACGCATAAACATCCACAGTTTACTAATTAGTAGACAGCGGATTGTATGCATTTATGGCAATGCTGAGTATGCAAAAAATCTACTAGACTATTAACATATGCCAAAATATTTGAAATATCAACAACATTATTCAAATTAGAATGTCTAGAATCTAGAACATTGAACATCCTACTGTTTTTCAAGTTCCAATTCTTTGTTTGTGTTTGTAAAATTTTATTTTGCATAAAGATCCACTCTAGATTCTCTTTTAACTAATTATTGGCCACTTGAAAACAAAACTATGCTTAGTAAATAAAAATAAAACTTTTAAATAAAATAAATCCTTAATTTCTATTATGGCCTTACGATCAAATTTCCATGTACGAATTTGTTTTTTAACCTCAACCAACTAAACAATCCTCTCGATAATTCACAGACTCAGTTCATATCGATACCATATCGATAAATTCCTCGATTTGGTGCGGTGTTTCCGAGTCCCGCGACACGATACAAATTTCCACCGCAACGAATGATCAGATCATAAATTCGTATCTCGCGCCGGATTCATGGAACTTCTTTAATTGAGTTATTTTGGTTTTCCACCGGGGGCAAGCCGACGAAATGGGATTCAACGCCTCCCGGAAAATCCTTGTGGGAAGCGTGCAGCTTACGAAATCTTCTTAGACACCGCGGCCCCCCAGCAAGTATGATTACGACTTTCAGCGCGTTTCCCACCCGGCGCGGTTTCTTTTAATGCAAATCGTCGGTAAAACGGTAAACGGTCATTCGCGGCGAGAACTTAATAGCATTTATGCGAAACGCGTAAAATAAAACTGTCGGCTTAAATGGGAAGCTGGCCAGCATTCTCTGCCCGTCTCGTTCACGCTCTGCTCGAAGATTATACCGTAATTAAAATGTAAAGAACGATTAAATTGTGTTGGCCGCTGTTGCGAGAATGATAAACACATTACGAGAAGTTCTCGGTTGCCTGATTTTTTTTTCTGTGATTTGAAATGCAACAGAGATGGTCTGGGAAGATATAATATACATATACAATATCTACAATCCTCAACTAAATGCTAATTGTATTAATTTGACTTTTAAAGTTGTATGAGAAAGGAGAAAAGTTAAAAGGAGTAAAATTTGTGGCTCTGGAGGCACATAAAATTTTAATAAGTCATCATTTTATAAGTTTTAAGATACCACGAAAGTACTTTCAGTTGTGCGTAGAAAATTTTATGGAAAAGTTATGGAAAGTGGAGATGAAGTTGAGGATGCATCGAATAAGGAATTGGAACTTCTCAATTTTAATTTTACTGATTATGAAGTAGAATTTCAGATCACAACTTTCATAGCACACTTGCTATGAATAATTATATTATCTAGAAAAGTTATCTATAAAATTCTACTTTTTAAAATTTTATTTGCTTAATAAATTTTAGCTGCTAACTCTTATCCTATGAAGAATTTTATCACTGTTATTTCTGTCGTCTCTTCAATCTTTTTAAATGTATTATTTTATTAATCGACTATTTAATTAATTTAATTGAATTTTTAATGTTCCATACTTATGTTTTTTTTGTATTTTATTTTTATGATTTTTATATTTGTATTTTAGTTGCTGATCTATATTAAACTCAAACACAATTAATTGTTTCTGCGACCAATAAATCAGTATTATACAATACAAGTATGAAGATATCTAACAAACATAATGTCTTCGTGACTTAACTACTGAAACGATTTCAATTACATTTAGCATAAAGATAACCTGAACACAGGACACTCGGTTTTCTATTTTTTGTTAATTGGCTCTCCCTAAAAAGAGATAAAAATTCTTCAGGATAAAAAGTATCTTATGTCCTTCGCCATATTTCAGGCTACGTCCTTGTCAAATATCATCGAAATCTTTGACTTTCAGATTTACTGTGACTCACATTTTCGTTTACATGTATTCTAAATGTTAATAACTATAAAATCCCCAGTATTATGTTTTATTTTCTATCAATTTATGTTATTCTAGTTTCCACATTTAATTCTTTTTCAGTCTCTGTAACTTTTATTGTGTAAATTCATATACTTTTTTTAGAATTTAAACAAATTTAACATACCTTTCAAAACACACTGCACGATTTTACCGTGGAACTGTGGATTGTCTGTTAAAATTTAATTGTCCAATAAAGGAGCTTGGTAGAATAAAATTTAGTTACCTGAAGGACTAGAAATATAACATTCTTGGATCATCTTCCCTTCTTATTTCTTCTTCTGTCTCTGCCTTCCCATTTAAAATCAATTTTCAGTAATACACCCTTAACCTTTGACAAATGAGTAACCCTTAGAACCCACCCCTAAAAATTCTCCGAATAAAACATTCGCCTAGGTACTTTGATTTCGTGCAACAGTCGCAACGAAATTTTCTCGCAAGCAATATTGAAAATTCCTCTCATCGCCCGTGCCTCGTATTATGAACCCGATCCCCATCCTCGGCGCGAAGGAAGTCGCGCGAACGAAGTAGCCAAGCGGCGAAGTTCCGCGCAAGAGACACGCCGCAAGCCAGCGTGGCATTTTAATATCAGTCGAGGCCCGAGGGGTTGTCGGTACGCCGTAGTCGGCGACGAGGGTGAGACGGTCGCGCGAGCCACGGGGACGAGTCGAGAGGTGGGATGGATGGGAGTCGGAGGGTGAAAAGAGGAGGAAAGTCGGCTGTCTAATGACTCGTTACGGGGAAAGCTCGTAACGAGGCCACCGATAAGTGACAGCAGGTATTCCGTTCCCCCGTGTGACCGAGCCTGAAGAGGGTCGAGGCGGCTGCTCGCAGGGAGGCGCGCAGAGGTTGCTTACCTACGGTTCTGCATGTCACTGGCACTTGCTCGGTCGATGCCGCGCGCACCGCCCCGCGGCAGGATCAAAGTAGTAATTAACGTTTCAATCTCAAGCAATTCGACGTTGAAATACGCTTTTAAGAAACGGATACGGTAATTGGACGGCGCGGGGGGAGTTGTTCTCGCCCGCGCGCCGCTCGCAAATTACGCGAAACGAAGAAAATAAGGAGGGAAAATCGAGCGAAACGCGGCGTGGAAGTAAATGAATTGTTCTGGTACTTTTGCGATAATTAATTTTAAGGGGATCGTAGTAACGGGCGCGACTGTAATGCAAGGAATTCTGGCAAATGAGATTTGTAAAGCATGTATGAAATATACATCGATTCGTTTGATTAGGGGTGGGTTCGAACTTAATTTCTAAGTACTCAGAACTCGGATCCGATACTTTGTAAAGTATCGAAACACTGGAAATTTTCGAAGCTCTAGAAACTTGAAGTGCTGATTTTGTTTTATAGAGAAATAATTATTAAAGGAATTTTGTAAATACTCTTTGTATAGGGTGTTCGAAAACAGGTGGGAATAAAGTTAAGGGGCGATTCTAGACGCTAAGCTAAGACGAAAATCAAGAATAATGAAATATGGTCCGCGACTTTTTTTTTATAGTTATTAATATTTAATAATTCGGGTAAAAACCTCAAGACGTTCAACGTTTCAGGGTTTTAAGCGGTTTTTACCCGAATTTTTGAATTTTAACAAGTACAAAACAAAGTCGTGATCACCATTTCGTTATTCTTGATTGTTGCTTTATTTCAACATCTAGAATCGACCTTTAAATCCAGTCCTATCTGCTGTCGAACACACAGTATATTTATTTGTGCTTTTTTTTCACGGACCAAGGTTTTCTAAAATTGTTAATTTTTTTCATATTTCTTAAGTATATTATAAAGAAACTAAGGATGCAAAAATCGATATTTGAAATTTAAAATGATGCCATTTTTTAAATTATCAAGATTTTTTACACGTTCGGTACCAGAGCGTTCCAAGTAAATTTTGCGTAGGGCCTAAAACTATAACTATTGTTCGTATGTAGTAGAGAAAGTAGGAAAAACATACATATAAAAAACGTAAAAAAAAAGAAAGATTATTGTCACCCATATTTAAGTAACGCAGTGCGTAGCGATAAACATTTTCTTTAACATATGAGCGACATGGTACAGAACGTGTTAATTTCGCGTGGTTCACATGATAGACATATGCATACAACGCAAGAAGAAATTTTAGTTTTCTGTTTTAACACTTTTTAAAAAATTTTGTTAAAACAAATATAACTCATTGACTGTTTAATTTAAAAAAATGTGTTTTATATTCTAAAAGTTAGTAAATATGTACGCAACAAGTTACACAATGAAATTGTATGGTTCCTTTAAAAAAATCCCCAAAGAGGAAACAAAAATAGTACCCTAGACAATAATATCTCCTTAAAGAAGCTTAATAGCTTCTAACATGCTTTTTTGTTTATATAGTGTTTCAATTTCTTCAAAATTTTATGTTTTATGAAATTCATCAGCAGTAATAGTGGCTCCAAATTTAAGAAAATTAATAAGCAATTCCTTTGGCATTTCAGAAAACATTTGACGCTACTATTTGTCTGAACACTCGATACTAGACAGCGGATTATATGTATGTATTTGTGGCAATGTTATATACCTATATAAAAAATCTACGCGAATCATATGTAAAAATATTCAAAATATCAAGAATGCTATGCAAGTTCGAATGTTTAGGGTATTAAACATATCGTTTTTCAAGTTCCATTTCTTCATTTGTGCTTGTAAAAATTTTATTTTGCATAAAGATCCGCCGTTTGTATTACAAATAACTATTACTCAACTACAAACAATGAAAGGATCGAAGCTCAGTGACATATATAGAACTAATGAATCAAGCTGCATTACGATGTCAATCCCCTCACTTCGTGAACGCGCCTCCTCCAATCGATCGAAATGTAAAGGGATAATTATGGCGGGATAAATTGTGGAGGATGTGCATAAGTATTTCCACTAGGAAGGGTAACATCAAGCGCAAACTTTCCAACAACGATTCAGTCGCGTTTTCTCTTCAAAAGCTTTCCCACCCTCTTTTTCACCCTTTTTCGCCCCCTTCATATTTCTTCCTTGGTAATGCGTGGCGCAATTTGTTAGGAAAAGATCGCCAGTATCCCTAAGGAAAGTTTCATTAGTCCCCTCACGCAGGGTTCCATAAATACGACCTGATCCTGCCGGTAAGAAAGTTTACCCACCCGCAATTTTATAAGCTTATCGCGCATTAATGTGTTAATATAGGCCACCTTTAACCCTTCAATCGCTAATTGCCCGTGATAATTTAAATAGGATTTAAATTGCGTTATAATTAACCGCGGCCATTGATTGCTGCGCAGTTCATGAGTTTATATTTGGAAACGGTTATCTAGAATTAATATCGCACAATCTTTCGTCCCGCAAAAGTAGAAAAAATGACCACCATATTATTCATAAAAAATAGCTCTTCAAAATACTATTTACAGTCCAGAAATATCATGACGCGGTAAAAAGCGAACCAAAAGTTCAATCACTTACAATATTTCCACACAATAAATGATTCGGAGAATATTTGTAATATTAACAAGATTTGTTTCCCAAAATAAAAAATGTAGAAAAGTAAAGGCAATGAATTTAATTCCCGGGGGATGCAAAAATCCTTTATGCTTTCACAAAAGTACCGCGTACGTTGCTCGTTGTAAAAACAGAAATAAGGCGGGCGGTTTATGCGTGAAGGGGTTGACAGAACCTCGGAGAGCCACCTCCCGAAAAACCGAGGGAAAACCAAAAAGTCCGAGATGCCGATACCACCACAGACTCTAATCCCATTTGCCGGGTGCCTTCACCCTCCCGTTGCGTCCACGAGAGAATATACCCCTCTTCCTTACCACCAAATCTCGCCCCCTCCCCTTCCCTCTGTTCCTCTTTCTCTCTGTTCCTCTCCCACCGCCATTATGTTCCCTTTGCTGGATGGTTACGCGTCTCTATAGCAACCCGACACCGAGGGCAGACAAGAGAACGCTGGTTACCTACACGCGCGCAGCCCACCCCATCCGCGAGCAAGGGTGGCAGGAGCATGCGTGCACCCACGTGCTGGGCATCGCGTATGGAGTGACCTATTTAAAAAAAAGGAAAAAAAAGAAGAAAGAAAAATGTCCTCGCCGCGGAAGAGAGAAAAAGGCGGGGTCGGTGCTCCTCGCCGACGCGAAGGACGCCAGGAAAAGGAAGAACACGGAGAAGCTCGGTTAATTAGGTTGAGTACTTAGCACGGAGGGGGAGGGGAAATGGGGGGTGAGGGAAGTAAGTAGATTAACCGCGAAGTGTCGCGCGAACTGCTTTTTTCCCTCCTCTCTGTGTTTTCTTAACTTCGTTCGGCCCGAAGGACGAAGGGAGAAAGGACGACGGGGAAGGTGCGCTGCGGTTCAAAAAGCTCCGTCTCAGAAGTGTATTGGACGTCGCGCGATAACTCGTAATTGAATTTCGCGCGCGCGCGCGCTCGTGCGACGTCACGGGGATTTGAGGGAAAAAGTGGAACAGAGGTCGGCTGACTGCAATTACCACTGTTCCTCGACCGTGACGATTCGTTTCGACTGCGCCGAGCAACGGTTTTCTTCGCTTTAACTGCGAGTCGTTATTTATGCGACCGAATGGAACACGAAACGTAACGGTGAACGAAATGAAGAGACAATCCTCTAACGAGAATTTTGTCGCTTCGCTTTTTAACGAGTGAGGAAAAGATGCCAGTGGAAAGGGTCAATCACTGCACTCGCGTAGGAACACTGTTGGAAGAGAGCGGAGCAGGTTGATTGTCGAATTATAACATTGGAAAAAGGGCATTTAAGCTACAATGACACTTCAAGGGAATCTATTTCAGAGATTTCTTTACGGTAATATTTAATAAAAAATAACGTAATTCCATTCAATTATCATTCTTCAATCTAATTATACATCAACTACAGTAATTTACGTATTTTAAATAATACACTACTCACTACAATGTTATTTATTTTAATTTTTCAATTTTCTACACTTTATACTTTTTCATTTAGTTTTACTTCCACGGTGGAAGGCGACACGTGCCGAAAAATAATGATGATAAAAAATTGAAAACAGTGAGTAGATTAATAATAGTAAAAAAAATTGAATAACAAGGATGCCTTGGGGTTAATTTGTCTTTACATTGTTACGGTCTTTGGATCATTCTTTACCCATTAAGGTGTTTTATTTCGCAGCTTATATGTTTTATTTTGTTTAGCAGCTATTTTAGTTTTGAAAAAGATCTGGGGAGTTTAATGTTAATGCACAGTTTGTTCGGAATGATTGCGGAATGAATCTTTTTTTTTGACTCTTTTTTAGTATCTACAGATTTTTACTTCTCCTCAGAACTTGAAAATTATATCTCCAGAACCTTTCACAGTCTTTTAGAACGCTGCAAAATTTGTATTGATGACAGAAAACACTATGTAGAAGACTAAACCAGCAAATTTGGTTTATGTATAAACTTGATGAAATTATAAAATTATTCCGGGAACTTTCCGAACAAACAGGGTAAGTAATACATAAAGTAATACATATTACTTTCTATTAAGTAATGCTGTAATGACAATTTTGAAATGGATTTTCTTAATATATAGATTTTTTTTTTATTTTACCCTAGCATAAACTGTGTACATCATTTTGCATCTGCAAAGAAAATTGTTTGACAAATGAACCAGGGTGCCGTTTTTGTATTTCGCGATAAATGTAGTGTACGATAAACTCATTTATACAGGTTTTCCATAAAATAATGTATTTACCCAGAATAAATAGTTAATGTTAGGAGTGATTTGAGAGCCTAATCTCTTAAATCTGACGAACAACCACAAAAAAATTATATTTGAGACCTATCAATACCCATTAAAAAAACTAGAAGTCGGTATATTCGAAATTAAGGAAAATTTCAAGAATATTCATATTTTTAGATCAATGTGCACATAATTAAATGCAGTTTTACTACGCTTTGTATGAATTCACCTACAACAAGGGCACTGCTGCATTTCTCTTGAAAATCCTGAATAAAACAATTTTTATTATTATTGTCTTATTACAAACATATGTAATGAGTTATTAATGTAACCTGAAGGAATAAAATACCTGAATACAAGGTTTGTTCGGAAAGTTCCCGGAATAATTTTATAATTTCATCAAGTTTATAAATAAACCAAATTTGCTGATTTAGTCTTCTACATAGTGTTCTCTCTCATCAATACAAATTTTGCAGCGTTCTAAAAGACTGTGAAAGGTCCTGGAGATATAATTTTCAAGTTCTGAGGAGAAGTAAAAATCTGTAGATACTAAAAAAGAGTCAAAAAAAAGATTCATTCCGAAATCATTCCGAACAAACTGTGCATTAACATTAAACTCTCCAGATCCTTTTCAAAACTAAAATAGCTGCTAAAAGAAATAAAACACCTTAATGGGTAAAGAATGACCCAAAGACCGTAACAATGTAAAGACAAATTAACCCCAAGACATCCTTGTTATTCAATTTTTTTTACTATTATTAATCTACTCACTGTTTTCAATTTTTTATCATCATTATTTTTCGACACGTGTCGCCTTTCACCGTGGAAGTAAAACTACATGAAAAAGTATGAAGTGTAGAAAATTGAAAAATTAAAATAAATAACACTGTAGTGAGTAGTGTATTACTTAAAATACGTAAATTACTGTAGTTGAACTCTTCATGCTTAGACTTATATAAATTTTTCTGAACCAACTTCCCTCTTATAAACACTAAAGTACTTCGCGAAGTTCATTATTCTCAACGCTCGAAGATATCTTGATTCATCTGCATTGCGTAAAAGGTGTTCCGATGAAATGAGACGATAGTAAAAAATAGAAAGGAATCGATGTGAACGAGGGTCTTGGAATAGCAACAGGGGTGGGACTGAGGGTATTCCGCGATCGGTCGGCTATTTAAGGAAGACGCCAGGGCGAAACTAATACACTGGCGATTGTGAAATCGGCGGTGGTAATACTGGCGGCTAGTTGCGCAAAATGCCTTGCGCCTGTAACACCCGTAAATGACGTGGTGCGGATCGAGGCACGTTCAGGGGCAAGGCCCCTTGATGAATCGTCCGCACGTGCCTGCCCACGTACCGCGCCTAATTACATGCCGATCGCGACGAGTACCTATATTGTCCTTTGAAATGCGAAATTGCCTATTGTCGGCGTTTTCGCGGTCGATACAACCGGCCGTCTGTAATCGAAATTCACCTTCTGATACATTTTCAATGGGGGCGCATTGTTGCTCGTTCCGGGGCGTCCCCGGCGTCGCGTTTTAATCCACCGGCGCGGCGGCGAGGCTCGTTAGAAAAATATAAATTTCGAGCTGTACGAGGCGGAGCGAGAGAACGAGAAAATACTGTTAAAGATTAATGAATGTTGTTTTCGGTGTTAGGGAATCGTGAACGCGCTGCGTGGTCGGTTTTTGAAATTTTTGCAACGTTCGATGTAAACTAATTTGTTTTTTAGATGCGCGTGCATATAGGTTCTTTGAACGAGTAAATATGTTACAGGAAATGGAATGGTTTATTAGAAAATTTCGGCTCGCTGAATAGTTAGTTTTCCTGTAGAATGATAGTTTTCGTTTGTTACAATTTTGAAGTTTGTTAATAATATTATTGGTTTCGTAGAGTTTATTTACATACGGATGACTTGTTGCCTAGCAAATAAAAATGGATTTGATGACCGATTCTATCTCCAAACAATATGTGAATTGGAAATACTAAATCATAAATATGATGCATATCACGTTAATACCTATAATATCAGTCATGAACAGATTACGGATGTTTATGCATTTATGACAATTTTTAGTATATGGAAACCTGTAATAATGTTCATAGATGCAAAAATATATAAAATTTTAAAAATAATATACATTTTATTGTATTTAAAGTAGAAAACATACTTTTATTCAAGTTTCAATTGTTCTTCTATTTATATGTAATTATGAATTTGCATAAACATACGCAGTCTAGTCATGAATGTATGAAGCTGTGATCAGAGTTTCCCTGCGGTGCAATAATTCCTGACGCAACGATTGCTTTACCGTGCTCTCACTATCCTTATCGTTCTTATTACACTAACATTATTACATTCATTATTACATTTCTAATACTATTATAGCTTCCTAAGTATATAAAAAAATTTGTCTTGCGTTTAGATACAGTTGAATTTAGAATATCGATTTTACGATCTAATACTTGTAATAGAGTCATTCGGGGTAAAAGCACGCAGCGGGTAAAAGTACGCACTTTTGCTGTTTTTGCTTCATTGGGTCGAAAATACCATGATAATAGGAACACTTTTTTGCGCTATCGGTAGCATATTCAATAGACTCATAAAATGCAACGAGTATTTGACAATAGGTCAAACGTTTTTTTTTAAACAGCAAAAGTGCGTACTTTTACCCGCTGCGTGCTTTTACCTCGAATGCCTCTATATGGTTATCCAAATTAAGTGTCACATATTCTAACAAGTGGCACTGTGAAACGATTTGAGATATCTGCATTTATATTCGAAAAATTTCATTAGAAAACATAAAGAAATCATTACATAACATTATACAGTGCAGCAACGTGTACATATTGCTAAAATTTATTATGAAAATTTATATTCCATTTAATGAACGCCTAATTTCACGATGAGGAGACGGTAATCGGCTAACAAGATCATGTGGTTTAATACCATTAGATTCTTTTTAGGGAGATTTTTGAAAAGTAAAGAAACAAAGATAAGTTGAGAAACAATATTACAGCTGCCATTGATGAAATTGATTCCTACTTATGTAAAAGTGTAATAGAAAATTGGGTCAAACTTTTCGGATTCGGGCAAGAAAAAAGTTGAAGAGAACACTTGAATGATACTATGTTTCATAATTAATGTCAAAAAGTACATGCGTTAAAATAAAGAAATCAGAAAAATCTCAAATAATTCGCGTTTTGTTTCAATTTAAGGCTGTAATACTTAATTTGGAGAACCCTCTATGAAATGCTAACAATTTGTAGAAAATTATTAAATCTCAGTTTAAATTTCATAAGAAGTTATATTGTATTCTTATCTGAAGCACATTAAATAATTGAAATCCTGGATAATAAAAATTGAAGATAATTGTGAATAGGATAATCTACATATCACTGAAATTCATGCTGGAGCTGAATTTAATTCAAAGAAAAACAATTGAAAAATGCATAATAATAAAAAGATTGACTTCCTCTCTTAAATATATTTTAACTTTATATAGCTGAAAAAGAAATATCAATAATAAAAATCAACCTACAAATCTTCGATTCAATCACTCCGAAAATGTACAAGGGATAAACAAATTTTAAGAAGAAGTCAACAAGTTTCGAAACTAATTAGTGTTGTTACTATACTGCGAAAATTTATGCATTTATAACGATTTAGAATGTATTAAAACGTATAACGATGTGCATACGTATAAAAACACATGAAATATAGAAAACAAAATACATGTTACAATATTTAGAAGATACAAGACATTTTTACTTAAGTTGATTATCTTTTCCCACGGTCTTGAAAAAGTGTATTTGCATAAACTTCCCCAGTCTAGTTATTACTATTTTTATTTAATTTAATAAAAACCTTTCGCTGACATTTTTGTTCTTAATATTCTTTCTAATACTACAGATTTTCCTACTGCTATAAATAATTTATTATCGCACAAGCACTGTAAAACAAACTTTAATCCAACTCAGAATTCTCGCTCAAACACAAATCAGACCGGAAACTAGGAACTATTTTTGGATTCGCAGGAACATTGACGTCCGGCAGTGACACAGGAACGAAGAGGGAAGAAAAGAGTGAGGGTGGTAGGGGGAGGGGTTGATCGGCATTTATTTTTTTCCCACCCTTAAAATTGTCCATCGTGGCGTGAGTCGTGGATTGATGTGTTTGCCGGAGCCGTTGATAGATGGAGGCGCCCGTGTTGTCGGCACCCTTTCTACCCCCCCTTAACATAGACAAATGCTTCCCACCCGCGTCCTGTCCCCCTCCCCCTCCGTTCTCCGCCGTTCCCCCCTCTTGGGACTAAATATCTCTCAGATTTATTATGCGAAACCGCTGCCGCCCTCACCGCGCCGTGCCGCGCCGGGCGTCGTCGGGCGGCTACGTTCCTGAAAGTTTCGAGAGCAAAAAATTGGCGTTCTTTCGTGGCCAGTCGTGCGTGCCGGTCCGGGAGAAGACACGGAACGAAGAAAAGCACTCCGCGAGTTCCCGTCCCTGGGAAACCGGGACGACGAGCCCTTTTAATAAGTTTGATTTCAAGATCAACGTCTTATGCCGTATTAAGTAGAATGAAAACGAAACGCGGCGAAAGAAACTTCTTGGTAGACGCGCCGCGCCGGTTGATTTTTCAGCGCCCGCCATTCATTACGACCTTGCCTTTCAGCTTGACCACGACTTCTGCTAATTATAGCCGGGGAGCTCTAATTAAATATCTCTTGAAAGACAACATGGAATTGAATTATCTCGACGCGACGGGGGACGGGTGTTAGTAGTACTGCGTCGTGGAAGTCGCTGCCGAATCTATGCTATTGAGAAGGGAAGATTTCCTTAAGAAAAAGTATGTTTCAAAGTATGACTGATCCTTTTCTGTTTAGAGGACTTCTTTTTAGAGAAGTCAATTCTGGAAATTTGAGAGATATTCGGACCGTTACGTGAGACTCAGTATCTATCTTTCAGAATTTTTTATGGACAATTAAAGCGAGTGTAGTATTCATACTAGAGCTTCGAATATTCGACTATTCGAATACTTGGGAATATTCGAAAATTCTAACATTATTCGAATAATTGAAAGTTTGGCATGTGTTGCGGTGTAGTGTCGCGAACTCCTCACTGTTTAGATTCGTAGTCGATACAATAGTACAATATTGAAACATTTAGAATAATCGAATAGTCCTAATTATTTGAAAAATGATATTATCCATTTATAACAATTTTAAGTAGATTAAATGCAGCTGATGCTCTTGACAGATGTCAAATCATACAAAATATTAAAATATTATCATCGAAATCATATGAAATATTAAGTATTTCAATTTATTTATTGTTGTAAAAATTTCATTTTGCATAAGAATTCTAATCACAGTTTAGTTATAAATTATTTATTTCAACTTACCTGAGGAATTCCAATCAGTGCTGTTATTGAAGTCTAATTTATGACACACGAAAGACGCAAATACTTATAACTAGAATATGGATGTTTATACATTTATGGAGATTTTGAATCTCTCAATATGTATTAAGATGTGTGTAAATACAAAACTACTCCAAATATTGAAAATAAAATACGTTTTAGGGTATGTAAAAGGTAAAAGACATTTTTTTCAAATTGCTTTCCTTTTTTATGCGTTTGAAAATATGAATTTGCATAAATATTCCATATTAACAAACATGTATACAAAACGTTACTGCTATACTAATATTCGTTTTTCCAAAATAAATTCATAAAATAATGATCTGAGAGTTGATTACCTCCTACGCAGGAATCGCAAGTTGCCGAATAAATTAAATGAATTGGTCGGTTTCAGTAACATTTATCATCATTGCTTAAGTTGATCGCATGAATTTCCTTGAGTGATGGAATTGTGAATGTAATTTAGCCAACAACAATTCGTGTGATTGAAGACGATTGAACTAATTTCATTTATTCGGTAATTTATGATTTCTGCATAGTGCATACAGTGACTCGTACATTTGTTCACGAAAAATACGTTAAATTTATTTAAATTCGAGAAAAGGTCCATAGCTTCTTTGAACAATGCCATATAAAAATTTAATAAATCTGTAATGTATCATATAAGTAAAGTAAGTACCAAACTGTACTGTACTTATAATACAAACAATTTTGTATCTGCTGTATAAGCCGCATGCGGTTTGAAGCAATGAATAAATAACTAAATAAATAAATTTAAATTTACACAATAAAAGTTATATTACAAGTGGGTAATAAGAACGACGCCACAGACCGTTTAATACAGGGCACTTAATCTATGTCAAGTTCGATAAACAAAAATCAGACATCTCGACGCCGCCACATCACTAATAGAGACTTGTAACCGTATATTTGAACGTCAGTTACGGTTACATAATATAACGCGAAACAAAAACGCGCAGCCACGGGCATAGGACGGTCAAAGGCGACGGATAAATAAACTCGAACGTTGGGAATTTAAAATCCCAACGTCACAGTAGGAGAGTGTCAATCCCGCAGGAGGAGAACATCAACGTCGTCGGTCCCCCCGTCAGGACGGCGGGTGCGCGCGCAACCAACTTCCCCGATGATCAGGATCGAACGCGCTCGATGCCGCTGTCCGATTCCGACACTCTGCGATCGGTGCGCGACCAAAACGGGTCAACCCAATAGATCAGAGAATTCGTAAGAGAGTCCGTCGACGGGAGCCGGTGCAGGGCACGCCGCCAGCGTCAGGGAACCAGCGCAGGTGTTGCACTTGTTAGAGCCTCATAGAGAGCCATCCGTGCCAACCCGCGAGCTCCAAACGATTCTCAAGTTTGGGGCCATCGTAGAAGTCAAAATTATAACAAGCTTATAATAATCTATTCACTATAGGTGAAATTTACTAAGAAACCATAGAGGACTCAATCTTAGAGAACTCAGAATTGAGCAGGCGGCTCCCGTCCACGATACGCGTAGAATAAAGAGAGAGTGTGTGTGTTTCAGTAGGGAGGTAAGAGCTATAGGATAACGAAATTGCAGAGCTTCGTGACCGATCCATCCAAACGGGTGTCTCAGCACCAAGCTCTTGTCAATTGAGTAAATAGTAAAGGTGTGAGGCCCAGTCAGCGTGGTCTGCCTTCCCCGTTCTCGGTACCGGGCAAGGGATTTTGCACGTTTGATTGGGAGTAGCATCGGGAGAAAGAAAGCGGCCAGAGTGAAGCTACTGAGCGACGGATGGGAACACGGTTCACCCAGAGGGTGCCCCAAAATCCCATTTCGCCGCTTCACTGCGACACACGGGCGTCAGCAGTCCTTTCATCCATTGTGTAGATGCAATGTGAGAAACTCAATTTATTTTACAAACAAGGAAACACATACACTCCTCCATCGGCTAGAAAGAGCGATATTCCGGCGTTTGCGTATGAGCAAGAACTTTATGTATTAAGGAACGTGCGAAAAGACTTGTGGATCATAAAAAGTAAAGTACTAGTAACCAAAATTCACCGTGTCTAAATTCAGGAGACTTCCCGTCTTCCAGTGCCTGGAGGCACGAATCCTATTTAAAATCCAACAATCTCTATTTTGCTAACCGGTAGATTTTGTTGTAACAAGAAATCATTTCCTCCGTTCAAAAGGAGGAGCGAGAAATATAAATACGGTTACAGACTGAAAAACAATTAAATGTGGTAGCTAGAAAAAATATAATACTCGGGATATTATACCTATTAACATTTGGAATACATGTGAACGAACCTGTGAGGCACTGTACCGCGTCAAAATATGTACTTAGGGCTCGAGATTTCAAGTGAACCGAGTGAGATACCCGAGTACCCGGGTAGTCGTGAGATACCCGGGTATACCAAAATTACCCGTACTACCCGGGTATCTCACGGGTACCCGAACGCATGAGATAGACAAGAATCTCATGCCTAATTAAGCCGAATTGAACCGAATTCAGCCGATAGGTTTTCGGTACGTATTTGTGGCTTTAAAAATAAAAAAAAATTTCAGAATGAAATGAATTCTGTATACATGATGAAAATTGAATTTAATGGACCGTGGTTATGTTGACAATTAGTTCTCTCTCTCTCCTTCTCCCTCTCCCTCTCTCTCTCTCAATCTCTCTCTCGCTCCCCCTTCTCTCTCTCTCTCTCACTCTCTCGCGCTCTATTTTAAAATCCAGGAACACATATCGAAAAACTATCAGCTCAATTCGGTTCAATTCGGCTCAGTTCGGCATGAGATTCTTGTCTATCTCATGTGTTCGGGTACCCGTGAGATACCCGGGTAGTACGGGTAATTTTGGTATACCCGTGAGATACCCGGGTAGTACGGGTAATTTTGGTATACCCGTGAGATACTCGGGTAGTACGGGTAATTTTGGTATACCCGGGTATCTCACCCGGGTACCCGGGTACCCGCGTATCTCATAATCAATAGGCCTAATATGTACCGCTTTCAAAGCGCAAGTGCACCACTTCCGGGTACTCAACACTCAAGCTTCGGCCACCTGTGACAAGAAAGAGTCACATTCCCAGTATACAAACGGTCCCAGCAACGACGAAATCGCCACAGGGTAGGAGAGACATAGAAAAAGGGCGACGGCGCGAATAAATCACCTATCGCCGGCTGCTTCGCGGTTCATTATTATTACTCGCGGATCAGGTGATACGTCAGGGCAAACGTAGAGGTAGTAGATGACGTCGGTCACCGACGCTTCGTCCCCTTCGCCCGCTTTGAAAATTATTGCTGGTATAAAAGCGCCGCAAATAACACTGCCGAACAAACGAATAGCCACGTTTACGTAAGTGCAAACGTACGCGGGGCCGAACAAAACGCGTCACCCGATCTCGTCGCATATTTGTGGCTCCGCTATCCGGTCGTAAATAAAGTCCCTCTAAAAACAAAAACACAACGAAATAACGAACAAATGTACCCATCACTTCTGGTACATAAACCCCTGCGATCGTGTGCTAGCAACCCCCGCCCTCGCCAGGCTCCGGCGACGCCGATGACGTTGATAGCGGCTGTGCGCGATGCCACCGACGCGCGTTGTCGATTACAGAGGAGGACAGAGGAATGGTCGCGGACTGTGTCTACGTGGATCACGGTGTGGGATCGATCGAGGATCGATGAAACTTGCTGGTTTTCACGATTTTGTCGAGGAAGCAGTGATTGGATTGGCGATTATCGTATTGTGGAACGTTGAATGTAGTTTATGGGTATCTGGTGAAGGACAAGTAGATTCATACTTATAATTTGATCGTTCTTGTAATAGGGAGTCCCATTGAAACCACCGAAACAGATTTCACCGACAAGAATTCACCGCTTTCAAATGTGACCGACAACAGAATTAACCAGAAATAGTATTACTCGACGTTATAACCAAGTGGTACCAATCAGTGGAACTCATTTATACAAGGTGCTCTGGGTTTAAGGTGTCAAATTTTATCAGGGTTTTTATGGGTCTAAATAAGAGAGAATGTTTAGCAAACATACATTATTTAACGCTTTATTAACAAATTATAAACAAATGTATAAAATTCGACTTTACATTACTTGAATTTTACGTATGGAGATCTTTAAAGGAAACAGTTTATGAAATAAGAATAAATATGCGCCATGAAGTGATATAAATAGTTAATGAGTCATTGACTGAAATAAAAATTAATTCTGTTAGTAATTAATTCTATTTTGAGTCGCTGTTAACCTTGTGTTGTTAAGGATGGAGGATTTTTGAAATAGAATATTAACTGCATCTTAGAATTTAGTATGACTATTGGCATTAGAAGTAATAGTGATTAATATGTAGTAATAATTATTGATATTATAAACAAAAATTAGTAAGGTGTTAATTGAATGACTATAAAGATTTTTCTTACATTATATAAAATATAAAATAATATGATTTAATATATTTCATTCATATTGCTTGTAATATATTGAGTTCATCGGAATATAATTTCGTTTTGTGCATAAAAAGGAGAGACATTTGTTTATAGATAGAAATAGTTTCATTCAGTTATGTACAATAATGACCATTTCGTTTAATACCTTTCGTCATGTTTTGAGTAATAAAAGAAAGAAAGTAAAACTCTTCGTCCATATTGATAAAAAATTGAATTAACAAATTTACTTTCCGAACAACCTTAATATATGCATAGAAGAAACTTAAAATAATATTTCAAATAATTCGAACTTAATAAAATCGAAAAATTCATCAGTATCACGGACAAATCAATTAAAACATTAACAGATGTTGTTGCAGAAACACAACATTATGAATTCATTTTTTTATTATCGCAATAAATGCACTTTTTTACTGTGTATACTATCTTATTATGTTTTCAAGTCATTATAAAGATATATCAAATTTTTGCTTTGTATTTACTACGTTTTCTATTGAAAATTCAATTTTAATGCATTAATGTTTACAGTACTTTTAAATAATTTAAATACTAGTCACAATAAAATAGTTAATTACTAAATAAAATTAAAGTAAAATATTCCTGGAGTTTCTACTTTAATGCGTCGCCGGTAACGAGTTAAAGTTTTGCAACCACCCTACTAAAATGCAGTGGAACTTCGATTAACCGCCTCTTAATAATTTTCTGTTTCTATTATCTTCGACCTCAATTATTCGATAAGAATACAGTGAAATTGGGTATACGAAAAATAAAATAATCCTGCATAAAAGAAACGCTAGAATTTTTGACTTCAAGTTTAAGCCGGTTAATCGAGGATCTGCTGTATCAGACAATTCTCTATAAATGTTGGTTCAGACGCGTCCAGTAATTTAGTCAAGTGGCAAGTACTTACATTGTTTTACTAAATTACTCGACTAAATTTTAGCGTTCATACATAGTAAATTACCAAAATACTTGCCATTCGATTAAATGACTAAACATGTCCGTTTCAGCCTTAAACTCTAACAAAATGTTTCTAAACCGAATACTGCATAAATACAAAAATTTCCTCTTCAAGTTGAGGATAAGGGCAACCCACCCCAGAACTCTCGTAGCCCACGCACCTGTAGTTCGAAGTCTCTCCCCGTCACGATTGGCCCGTAGGCGCGTACCCAGCCAATGGAAGAATTCCTGCGGATCGACGCAGGAAAAGATAAATTGCGGTATTCTTGGATGCCGCGGACGCAATATCGGTGTATATTTACGAGCCGGTGGGTGGAGGCGAGGGAGTCAGTGGCGAGGTGGGACGCGGGGGTGGCGGGGTCGGGGATCGAGGGTGCCGGTAGATAGTCGGGGGCGGAGGTTTCTGGCGTTTCTTGCAAGACGGAGACCCCAGGCTGCGCCGCTCAAAAAACATTCAAATTAATTCCAGCCGGGTTCCTCCAATGATGGCGGCCAATGTTGTGCAACATAAGATGAGACCTCCGGCCTCCGCGTGCTCCTCCATAGTGTACGCGCGCACACGCTCGCTCCGTCAACCCATAAAACACGCTCGTGCATGTGTACGTAAACGCGAGAGACGACGGCAGAGGAGGGGGGGGGAGAGTGCGCTTATGCAGCCACGTTTTTATGTACATCCGTCAATCGCGTTCATGTACCTGGTCTGGTCTACATATCCGTGAGGCACATGCCGAAGAGGCCAGCCCCTAACCCCTTTTCACGGTGGCATCGGTCCTCCGCCTCTTCCACCGGTTTTTCTCCTTTTTCCGCGCCGTACCCGTCGAGCCGTCGCGCGCTCGGAGGACACTCGAGCGTGTTGGTAACAACGCTCGGAAAAGAGGCAAGGAGAGCTTCGGAAAAAGGAGCATTTCGCGGATATTCCGCGAGCCTTGTATATATATATATATGTATCTCTCTCTCTTCAGTTTCTCTCTGGAACTTCTCCTCCTTCCTCTCCTTTAAACGTCCTCGACGCGCTCCCTCTCTCGTTTCGCCTGACTCTCCTCGGCCCACCCGCCCATCCTACTTTGCATGTCTTTGCGGACAGGGGGGCGAGAGGGGCGCGGGTCGAACGGCCGTGGGATGAGCTTTCTTACAGGATACAGCGGGAAGAAACCCGGAGGGTGGACGCGGCGAGGGGAAGGAAACGGCGGGACGGGGACGGAGGCCGAAAGATGGTGGAATCGGGACGGGGGTGGCGCGACGCAAGGGTGGACGGAAAGAGAGAGAAATGATAATCCATTCGACGGTCATAACGCAGCGCGGCACCGTAAAGCTCACCAGACAAGAAATACGGCCAACCGACCGCCCCTCTCCGTTTCGTCCTCTGCATCGTCTCTCTATCTGTTTTCATCTTTCCCCGTCCTCTCCCCCGCCCGAAACCTCGCGGCGAACTTACCCCTGGTTATATGCAAACCGCCACCGTTCCCCCGGGCCAGTCATAAACTTACTGAATTATATTACGTGGACCCGCTGTCCCTCTCTGTCCACCTCCGCCCCTGCCCTTTTGCTCTCGTTTCACCCCTCCCCTCCCTCTCTTCCGTCGTCCGCACCCTCGTCCACCGTCTCCCGCTCGGACTGCTTTCGTGTGGATTTTTTGGAATCGCGAAACAAGTGGAATTCAAGTGACTCCGCGCACTGCTGAGATTTCGAAGCTCGAGGAAAATGCTGGGAGGATGTTTCGGGAATTGATTGGGTCACTGGGGACATTTTTTATTCTCATTCGGGTTTAACAATTTGGTAATAACAAGATTTGTTTCCAAGGAGATTAGTTTGCAGTTTGTTTATCGGTTTGATACTGTCCGTTTATGTCAGCAACAAAAAGACATTGATTTTTTTCGTACTCATTTTTTGAGAGCATTTCTATTCTTCATTGAACAATAGAATGTACTTAACTATATTCGGATGATTTAAGTAATCGTAATGAGCTGTATCTTTTGTTTTTGGTTGAAGTGAAAAAAAATCTTAAAGAAAAGTTACGAATGGTTCAAGCTGAAAAACATACCAAGAGAAACTTGGTGTTCCAAGAAAACTTATTTAAACTTTAAGGTGCAGTAGAAGCTATCACCTAGTCTTAAACAGTCTATAGCTTTAACAATTTTAGGAATTATCACCAAAAATTTTGCAGAGACTTTCCTATAATATAAAACTACAAAATAATATTAAAAAACAGATATCTATTTATTTATTTATTTCAGTTTCGCGGGAATAACTTCCCATTAGTGTACAAAAAGAAGGATAAAGACTATAAACTACATAGAGAACAAAATAATAAAATTTACAGAAGATAAGCTAGATAGATTTATGGATTTGCAATTTAAGGAAGTAAATGGATATCTTTGTCTAAAAAAGAAATTCTTCCCTTAACTTATCTAAGGATATTGAATATTGAATTAATTGAGTCGCCTCAAAATACAATACTTGAACCATTTAAGTAACACAAACTGCAGACCTGAATCACTAGACTGAGTTGAACTAGTTCAATCACTTGAGATATTCAAAGTACTTTAGTTATATATATATAAAAAAAAAAAAAAAACATGAATTACTTGATTAACTCAAGTCCTCCACAATTATAAAAGTTACTTACGTCGTACGACCTCAGTTACTATAACTGCAATTACCAGATACATAAATCATTTCCCTCCTTATTCTTGACAACAATGAACCCAAAACAATTCGTTCTCACATCGCTTTCCGAGCAAATCGACAGAATCCTCTCGCGATCCGGCACCGCGTCGCGCCCTGGGGAACACTTTCATAGACTTATCCCCCGCGAATCGAGCATCCACTCGACGATCGGTGAGTTTTCGTTATCGTCAATAACAACGTCCGCCAGTCACGAACACGTCGGGTCATTACTAAATGCAAATCGCGGCGGAACCGGGATCGATGAGTTTGCACGATGTCCCACGGCGGGCGAGCGAAACAGGCAAGCAAGCGACACGCCGTGCGTAACGCCGTTTAACCGTTTAGGGGCTCGAGCCATGTTAACGGGGTGAGAATCGGCTGTCACTCGGCTCGACACGCGCCTCGTTGCCCGCCGATCAGCTTTTTTTTTTCCCTCCTCCATGTCGCATTTTAATAAACCCGCTCCTCGCTGGTCCCCTTCGTTTTTTCACGTGGGCGTTACCGAGGCTTATCAGCGTCGCCGCGCGTCAGAAAAGTCGCACGAGCCCTCGTTCGTTTCTCGATTCCGTGAATCTCGACTCGGTGGCCGTCATGATCAGGGGGTTCAGGCAATTTACGGTTACGGGACAATATCGGAGTCGTGGGAAAAGGAAATAGGTTGTTATGACATCGACGATGGATAGTAAAAAGTGGATTCAGTATTGTTATAGTGTTACAACAAGAAAGTAATATACTAAATTAGTGTATAAAAATGAGTAAAAATGAATTAATATCGGGCTAGAACCTTTTCTTTATTAGATACTTGAAAGAAGATAACGATAATTGTTATATGTATGTAGAAAATTCTGAAAGTTGAGAATAATTATTTTAATAAATCTTAAAAAATTGCAGAAATTACTTCAGCAATTCCACGAAGACAACAGTAATTATTAATATTTTTAGTATATTGCTGCTTGTTTCAGTCGGTGTATATTCCATAATCTAAATCTATTTAGTGAATAATCATATCTGTTTTTAAAATTGTTTAACCTTTTTAACCGAATACAATGAATCATACACAGACGCGACGTGTAATTCTGGTATATTTTTAAAATTTTTTTACCTACAGAGTCACGATGAAAACTTTTTATTCATAGTATTTGTTACATGATTACATGTACGTATCTATTCAGAGTAGGGCTGTTATTAATATTCGAATACCATTAGAATTCGAATTTGAATTCTTCCATTGTTTGAACATTATTCAAATAGTTCGGAGTATTTGATTATCTGAATACTTAGGGGTATTCGATTATTGCAACATTATTTGAATAATTCAGAATATTCGATTATTTGAACATTATTCGAATGAGTCAGAATATTTGATTATTTGAAGATTATTCGAATAATCAGAAGTATCCAATAATGTGCTATTAGTATGAAATTCGATCACGTCGAATATTTGAATACCTACTCCTAATCATTCGAATAATATTAGAATATTCGAATACTTCCAATTATGTATTGAATAATGTATTTAATTCAGAATAATTGCGCAAAGTAGACTTCCTTTGTACCACTTCCTAATTGCAATATTACTCATAAGTATATTTCTCAAACTTCCCGTATTGTAATACTCAAATCGAACCGACTAAAAACAGGTAATAATTGAGCGCAAAAACAGTGATCTTCTTCTAACGTAACAACCGAAACAGCATCATTCCGCATGAATTTAGGAATTACCCGGCAACCGATCGAGTCAGAAGAGCGTGGTGGCGAGAAAATCTCAGCGAATTGAGTCGTCATCGGGGTGTCGCAGAGAAACGCGTATCAAATCGCGCATTATAATTGGACCGTCGACGTGTACGTACGTCCAGCACGTGTCGGCGCTCGGCCGCCGTCCGATCACAGTAAGACCTGCTCGTATATTATTCCTACGGAATCATAACTCTAATTCCCGATATCGAATCGAATTACACGGCGATTGTTATAGGAGATGGCTCGATGAACGGGCGCACGATTTGGAAGGGTGACTGCGCTCGGGCAAGGATACGCGTTATTAGAGCGTGTGCACAGGATATGCTCGATGTCTGACACTTGCCCCATTATCGTGCACTTTGCTCCGTATTTTGAACGGTTCGTGAATTGGTATTTTGAAAAAAAGATGTCAAAAAATATTTCTTTATAATTATTGCTCTTGGACTGAAATTTAAAAAAAATATTTAACAGGCTGAAACTTTATCCTGATTGTGAAAATGTATTGAAGAAATTTTGGAAAGGTATTTAACTCATGGAATGGTTCATTTTTTCAAGTTATTTGATATTCAGTTGAAGGGAGGTATTTCTGTTTGAAGTTATCGTTCTCAGATTGTATGTAGACTAAATAATTGTTTGGTAGTTATAAATAGACTGCAAATTTTTGTACATTTATGGCAATTTTAAATAGACAAAAATATTTAGAAAACATTTTATGAAACACACTTTTATTGAAGTTTTGAAATTTCGAATGTTTGGAAGAATATGCATTTGACATAAACATTCATAATCTAGGGGTAAATGAAGGAATTTTTTATTTTATTTAAATGTGATCTTTGTGTAATTATCTGAACTATTATTTAAGTTTCTGCGGGTTCCGCATAGTATGTTATTCTGAATGGTTGCTACAATTTATGTTTACGTCTCGAAGTCAAAGATAATTTTCCTTTAATTTGTCAGAGTGGTTATCGCTCTGAGTATTCAGAAATCTTAAACGTCGCACTCTTTTTCTCATAGAACATCACTCTACACTTTATGATCGATATGATTCTATTAATCACCTTGTTATTAAGTCAAATACTTCGTTTTATTCTCTTGACTTTTGTAACAATTCTTTTCAAAGCTTTAAAATATCTGTCACATATGCCTTGCACTTATTTTAATGTATACCATTCATATTCTCTATGTATTTTTATTTTTGTACACCAAAGGGTTCATTGTTTCTTCTTTTACCCGTTAATAATAAACAAATAAATAAGTGTGATTCTAAAACCTATATTTTAAAATATTCTAAACATAATCGAATAATAATTAAGTTAATTACGTTTTCTGAAAATATAACCATAAGTCTATAAAAACTTTCAAGTCCTGCAAGTTGATCTGCAAGTATCAAATAACCTCTTATTCTAAATGCTGTGTAAAAATGTGATTTTTAAATAGAAACCCCATCTTAAAAAACATTTAAGTCTTCTTTCTGCTCTTTTTAATTTAAATTTCGAAGTGTAGTTTTCCAAAGAGCACGATCATCGTCTCGGTACATTAGAGATGCCCAGTCACCTCTAATTTCAAGGTTTACTTGTTGCACGCGCCTGGCAAATTTACAAACGTCCAAGCGCAATTGTCAGATAACGCTAATAAAAACAGCCCGTCGGCGAAAGAAAACTACTCGAAAAGTTCCATAGCCGGATGCATTTGCATCCCCTCGGGTACACAGTTTGAGCAAACACGAAGTCCATAGTCCCCCAAGAAGAGACTTCAGTATCACCCTAGCTCGCAACTGAATCTATTAGCATCGAACACGCATCGACCGGCTTATCTTCGCGACTTACTACATCTGAACTCAGAATTACATTTGAACGATATACAGAATACTAGAGCTTCTAATCTGTCATCTATTCCTCCCCATGAAACGGCTAAATTTCGTTTCTTTTTAATTTTTCGCGTCTCATTTGTATATCATCCTACCTTTCAACGTTTGCTCTTCCTCTACATTTCACTCCTTGAAAAGACAAACCAAATCATTTATTTTATCCCATCCATCCTGATTCTAATTTTTCTATTCATGGATCAGTACTTTCAGTATTTTATATATTCTCTACAGGGTGTAACAAAAATGTTGCAGTTCCTTGAAAGTGGTGATTCCTGAGGTGATTTTGAACAACTTTTTCCTTAGCGAAAGTGTTAGGTGGAGCTTTGTTAACGAGTTATTAACGAAAAACACCGACCAATCGAGGAGCGTGTACAGCGAATTAATGATGACGCGGACGATGGCGGGCCAATACTACTCACAGCTGGAGCCCGCGCTGATATTCATCCACTGTACTCGCTCCCTGATTGGTCGGTGTTTTTCGTTAATAATTCGTTAACAAAGCCCCACCTAACATTTTCGCGAAGGAAAAAGTTGTTTAAAATCACCTCAGGAATCACCCCTTTTAAGGAACTGCAACATTTTTGTTACACCCTGTATATCCGCTCATATTTCGAACGTGGCTTATACATATACCATTTTGTTCTGTTGTGTCTTTCAATAACAGTTTAAGGAACGTAACGGACAGTTTACTCTAACTTTAGTCTTAGTTTTTAAACAGATTTTAGGTAGTCATAAATTCATTATCATTTATACTCTATCTCTGTGAAATACTCTATAGGATAGGCCCAATAACACCTTAAGCCGCGTCTACATACGGCGAATGCACGCGAAGGAGCACAGGCGAATGCACGTGAACGCCAGGCTCCTCCTATTCAGGTCAAAGAAGCGAATCAGCATCGTCCGTGTCAGTCGTTGACGTTCGTTCGCGTGCGTTCGCTGTATGCAGATGCGGCTTGAGCTGTGCCTCACCTATTACATCAATTTGTATTGTACAGGGTGCTTCTCTCGCTAGTAGACACAAAGCATTTTCGCCGTTTAAACAACGCAGCGGCAACCTTGTTACTGAAAAGAATCAAACCATTGGTCATCATCTTCTTAATGGTTTGGGCCTTTTTATTAACGGGGTTACCGCTATAATTCCTTCGTGTCTGCTAGCGAGATAATCCACGCAACATTTCATGAAACTTTGTATGAAACATCTAAATTTGGATCCGATCCATGATATCCCGACGATCTTCGAGGAACCAGAATCCCCTTCAGCATCCACCCCCATTGACACCTCTTTTTCTCCGGGAGTGCCTTCGATCATAATACAGAGACAGCGCAATCAGAATTTACACTCGTCTAAATCGCGTATCAATCACCGGGCACCCGGCAGGCCCACCCCCCGGCGCGGTGAACCCGAAGGGACGCACGCGCTCGCTACCCCCGCGACGATAATGCATTTCGCGCCGGCAACCGTCGATCCTACGGACGATCATCCCGTTCCCTTCGCCTCTGCGTGCACGTATAAGCTCGTTCTTTTTATGGGTTGCCCTCCTGCAGCGGCACGAGCAGTCACGTGCCTCCGGCACCCCCCTCGACCGGCCTCCCTCGACCCTCAACCCGCCCCTCTGTCACCAAGCCGCCCACTTTAGACGCCGCTGACAGAGAGCCGCAGACACAGTCGGCGGAGGGGAGTGAAAAAGAACGGTCCAGGGTACGACCTACCCTCGTCACCTCCGCAACGAGCTCGCCCGCTTTCATTTCCTCCCCGTTTTCGATCTCTCCATCTCTCTTCCTCTCTCTTTACGCCGACACTACTTTCCATCCCTCGCCCACGCGCGCGATCCTGCTCTCCCGCTTTAATAAAAAGCTACTTACTTTTTGGACGCCGTCAACAAGAACGCCGACGCCTCTCGGTGCCGCTCGTAGGCGCCCCGAGATGGAATTATTGCCGGCTGATAAGGACGATTAACGCCACTTCGACTGGGGCCCCGGGTTCGTAGGGTGTCGCTCCTCCGAACGCACTGGTTAATTGGAATTGTCTGGGAGATCGGAATTTCGTAGGTTACGGACGGCTTTGAACTTCGAACCCTGGTATTGTTTAGGGGAAGATTGTGGGATAAGGTGACTGGTAGTTTTGGAGGTAATAGGAGTAGCCTTTGGTTCTGGTATTCATTGTCTGATTATGGATGCGTGATACTACTTTTGGTTACAGGAATCGTCGTTGCTTCAGCTTGCAGTCAGATTTTGTAGTTTATGAACCGTTTTCAATCTTTGACTTTTGTGTTTAGTATTCGTTTAACAAAAGTATTAACTAATATTTTTAAATTACAAAATAAAATAAAATTATATCATTGCGTTGTCGCACCAATTTGTTTCATGTGTGTCTATATCTAATATCTATGTATATGAAGCTGAAAGTATGTTTATCCGGAGCAGAAGATAAATTTTCAGATAAGATATCAAGTTGGAAGGTATATGGCTAGATAATACTATCAATATAATAGGAAAAACCTGAAAGTCCAACATTTTTAACCTTGATAAAAAGAAATTATTATCAACAAACTACCAGACCAGGTTAGCCTGATATTGTTGTATGATCTAACTAGTTAATAATAAATAGACTGTAGATTTTTATGCATTTATTACAATTTTAACTCTTATGCATTGTTCAAATAATTGCCTCAAAATAAATGAAGCGAATTTTTTTGTTAGAGTATGAAATACTATTGCATACAATTATTATAATACACATGAAGACCTATTTTCCAAGCATATCTCCACAAAAAGTCAGTAAATTTTACAGACAGTAAACTTTTGTTCAAGGATGGGGAAAAGTTTCAATTATAATTTGGGTCCAATTAACCCCCATAAAGGTTTTTGTGAAACTGTATAAACATGAAAATAGACATAAAAAATAAAATACATTTTGTAATATTTAGAATTTAGAAGATAAAACTTTGTATTCTACTTTCAGTTCTTCTTCTACAACTATAAAAATATGAATTTGTATAAATATCTGCAGTATAATAAATTCTTATAGTCTAATAATAAATTCTAATAAAGTAATTACAAATTCCTATTTATCTAGCTCCAAATTGTAACACAATGTAATTAATAGTTTTATTTCTGACAGTAGTACACTGACTCTTGTGAGTATTTAATTGGCTGATCAAAACTTACCGAGTTTTGCCAATGAATTATGCTTCATTGAAAGTTAAAAATTCAGAATACTTTCTAACATTATTAAGAATAAATTAAATGCAGTGAAAGTCAAAATAAATGTAACTTTAACTAATAAACTTTAAAAAAACATTAAATATGTAAGATTAAACTGTAGGTTATTGCGAGAATCCTTTTTTATAGTGCATAATTGTTTACATCTTTGGAAATATGTTAGGACTTTCGCCTTTTATTTATCCAGTACTACCTATTCTAAAAATTTGGAACCCTTTTTTTATCGCTCTGTATGAAATCCCCACACTGATCTGTCTGACATATGTGCATTCAAATGCATCGTGCACCCCTAAAATGATTCTATTGACTTACAAAATGTTTACAAATCTAAAGGGGTATCAAGAATTGAATACATTATACTCTCCCCTTGTTTCGAAACTTCAACAGCGCTCACTGTTCCGTTGGAAGACCAGTACCCTTATCAATCAGTTAAATACGCATGTGTTATGCAAAGTGTTTCGCCACTGATGGTACAAGCGAAAGTCTAGATTTTTCGAGGTAAAACAAATTGATATTGAGAAAGAAAATTGTTTAACACAGTGACATCCAAACTTTTCGTTAACATTTCTTCAGAATAATACAGTAGCTTTAATTTGAAATAAAATAGTCTACAATAATTTTCATTATTCCTTTTCATAGTACTCTTATTTCTTTAAATATTTTTATTGAGGATTACAGTGAATATTATTCATAATTGTATAAATTATTATTATTCATAACAACGTAAATGACAGTCATCCACACATGAGTGACATAGCGGTTAATGTGTTACTATTACACTTAATTTTTGAAAAATTTGACATTGAAAAGAGATGACTGCCTCGAATTTTCATGATACATAAAAAAATATAAACCACGCATTTTGCAATTAGCAATATAACCACGATTTTACTGATCTCAGATGCCCAAAAGTATATATACACATATATTCATCGTATTTGAAAACGGTCGAAATTCACAGTAAATTTTGTCTAGAACAAAGCACCATGAAACTGTTCCTGAATGTGTTTCAAAATATTTGGTAAGCAAATGAAATTATCTAAATACTGTATCTTATAATTAAAGTAAGCTTTTAATTGGCCTTTTCGCAAAACCAGCTTTCTCCAATCACTCTTAGATGTTTGTAAGAGTTGCTCTGTTTTGTTCTCTGTCTAATGGTGTATCACTTTTGTCATTTTCGGCAAATCATTTATACCTTAACAATAAATGTATCTTTAATAAAAAAAAGAAAATAAACGTAGAGCAGCGATAAGAGTTCAGATAAGGTTCAGCGATAAGGTTCAGAGAGACCGTAGAATAAAGTTTTACTACAAATTTGTATTGTTAACTTTTATTTATCTAACAGATTCATAAAATAACATTACTTACACTTGTTAATTAATCGTTTACACGGAGGGTGTACCGTAATAAGCAAAATTTATAGAAGGGCCAATATCGCAAAAATTATGATACTCTGCATAAGGGTATGTATACATATATTGTTGAATATGTTCAAAATGATCTCTTCTTGCAATCCTTGCAAATTTTCTATCGATCTACCAAACACTCTGTAGAGGCGGACATGTGGTATAAACATTTTTCGTGTAGGTGAAGGCATAGAGAAGATTTTAAGGTCATTTTTATTCTTTTTTTTTAATGAAAGTATTAATTGAAACGACTTCAACAAGTTAATCATTGAAGATGTGGTAGCCAAATAAACTTTCGTACGTTATAGGAGATATTCGAAGTGTCTTTGAACTTATTATAGTACATATTTGAGAATATTTCCTGCAATGAAAAAAGTTTACTTTACTGCCACATTTGACTTTGCATGACCTTCTGTGATTAGTAGACTGCGGAAGTTTATGCATTTATGGCAATTTTCAAATTACAAAAATCTATAAGGACGCCGGTAAGTATAAAAATGCAATCAAATATAAAAAGTATAATACATTTTATAATATTTAGAAAATAAAACACATTTATTTAAGATTCAGTTGCTGTTGTATCTCTATAAAAATATTAATTTGCATAAACTTCCGCAGTCTAGTGATTAGCTTACTGAAGTCTTCTTAACACCAGTTATCATATTGTGATAAAAAAACATAGTATTCTATTAAAATAAACGAAAATAATCTAGAAATTTCCTCTATGCCTCCACCCACACGAAAAATGTTCATATTAGAATATGTCCACCTCTATACCGTGCAAGTTTTATAAATACCTTTTTTTCGTACTATTACAAGTAACAGAAATATTTAAGATAGACATAGTTATTACCCCAACCTGTATTTTCAACTTATTTTACCATGTAAAATCAGCAGACATCCATTCGTAGCACCAATTATGAACTACCCTGCGTATTAACAGCGCAAGCCAACGGTACCCGTCCCAAAGAAACTGCGAATATTACAACGCCCGCAAATGAACTCGTACCCCAAAATAAACTGAAATCTCTTGCCAACGCTGCCTTCCAATCTCCAAATTCCCGGACTCCCGAAAACGCAAAAAGTCCTCGAGTTAACCTGAATATTTTCACGGGGAGGTAGAAGGGTCGCCGCCCTCTCCGTCGTCCCTTCAAGACAAAAAAATAAAAAGGGGGAAGAGCAACGACTCGCGAACGGTCGCTTCGCGCTCGTTTGCCAGCGGCATCGCGATAATTTCCTCGTTTCCCGGTTGCGCAAACAACGAGTTAGCGAGAAACGACGAGGGGCGGAGGGTGGACGGGGACGGACGGAGCGGCGGGGGCGGGCAACACGCGAAAATATGTACAACCGGACGCGCGAAGAGCAGCGTTGAACTTTAATATTACAAAAAGCTGTAATCCGACGGTCGAGCCAGCTGGAGCGTTAACCCTGGGCCACCCAATTTATAAAAATAACGATGAAATTACTGTTGCGTGAAGTGTAGCGCCACGCGGGACACCGATGCAACGGTGCACCGTGCGAAAGGATGACGAGCGTCCGACGAACGATAGGATGGGGATGGTCACATGGATCTGGTCCGCCGACGTGTGGGGGAGGGTGGGTCCCGGAGGGCTGTTTCGTGGACGGTTGATAGGTGTACGCAGGAGGGAGCGTGACGCGCATCCCGGTCCGTCATCGCGTACCAGTGTCGAGCGCGTTGATGTTTTAGTCTCTGCTCGCGTTTCACGTTCGAAAAAATATGCGCACTGGCACGTGAGCCAATCGGTGGTAATAACGAAATCTCGGATCCGATTAATTAAAACGACGAACGGGCGCGGCTCGAGGAAACGAGCCCTCTTTCCGGTTCTTTCAAACGCGCCTCGTTGGCGCGTCTAAACCTCCCCTCTTTCGCGTCGAGACTTTACGACGCGATACAGGCTTCGACACGCGAGGATTCGCGCGTTCTTCCTTATATTGTCTGTGATTGAAACTGTTTTGCGTTGATATGAATTTATGGATACACTCGATGAGAAAGTAGTCTGTACTTTAATTACAGTATAACGTCGAGCATCCGACTTAAGAATTTTAACATAAAATGCTAATGATTAGTGGAAAATTATAAGCGTGGTTCAAGTTTCACTCAGAGTCCTACTGTACTTTTATAGCTTGCGCATTAAATAGTTGAAACTCTTGATAATGAATATTGAGGATAATTGAGGGTTGGATTCGACATTCTACTGTCAAATTAAAAATGTTAGCAAAAATTAATCATCATGTTATGAGAATAATTGTGAATACGGATGGGAATACCTATAAGTCGAAATTTAATGTTTTTCAAAAATTGCCAGTACCTGTTTCCAACATAAAAGAAAAGTTTAGATTCCTTGAATGAAAAGCTATTTCTAAATAGTATTTTTGTATGTTAGAACTAGACTCCGGATTTTTATGCAAAATAAAATGTTTGGAAACACATATGATGAATGGAAACTTAAATAACAGTATATCTTATTTTTTCAATATTATAAATTGAATTATATCTTTCATATTTTGTATATGTTAGCATTTGCTAACAATCTCGAAGATTTTTAGAATATCTAGAATTGTCATAAATGCATAAAATCTAGTCTAGTTATAACTGAATTATTATAGTCGAATGAAATATTTTATTTCTGACATTCTCAAATAACTTGGAGAAATACAAAAATTTATTTACCGTCATTCTATTTAAAATATATATTTTCCCCAGCACTGCTAAATTCACATGCGTGGAATCTGTATCTGAAAAGCAGAATATTTATTAATACTTGTAACAAACGTATATCATTTTCGCGTATATTTACTCATCAGACGATATAAAATATTAAATTCGCATATTTCTCTTATCCAATTTCATCTTCGAATCATATCAGTCCGAGCGACACGATTGTAACAAAAATTTGCACGGCGTACAAGCGTTAATCTCGTAAAAATGCCCGCTGCCACTGATTTCGTATTCATTGCAACGAATCCCACACGAAACAATACGCAGTAATAATATGTAATATAAAACTTTCCCTCCTCATTTCGTTAGACACCCTCCACAAAACCCCCTCCGTTAAATCAAACTCCACGCGGCATCATAAAACGGCACTTCCCCGTCTCGATCTCGCAGGGAAAAAAAAATCATCGTCGCAGACGAATTTCATATAAGAGTTTCGAAACGAGCATCCACAATTTCGTCCCGAGGTATTATTAAATCACGTCGGCCACGGTAGAAGGACGTAGTTTCTCGTGGTCCTCGAAAGAACAGAAGGGACTGTGTCCCTTGGAGTTCCACGCAGCCCTCCTCCTCCCCCGTCGACCCTCACCCCGTCGACCCCCTGGAATCCTCATCGGGCCGATGCTAACAATGTTTGTAGATATATTGTATCTCACGCATCACTTGGCCCGCAAATTGTTTTATAAACAGATTATAGCGACAGCGGGGTCGCTACCAGCGCAACGCTGGTAATATACTTCGAGCCATCCCCCTCGCGACCCTCCGCCCCCGCGTACACAAGAACTGCTCCATTGTCGGCAATGGCGGCGTGGATCATCGTCGAATCGCGGCTCGATCTTCCTGAAACATGGAAAACACAGAATCGCGTCGCGTTGATCTTGAATGGCGAAGTTAAAGACCGCGAGAGACGTGGAAATGCCGCAGGAGTATACATGGTTACTCGGTTTAAGGGTTGAAACTCTTGAAAATACTTTTAAACGAAGTTTAAAGACGTTTAAGTTCAGCCATTGATATTTTATTCTGTAAAATGTATGAATTTGATGTGCTTTGAGATAAAACATAGGAAAGCGTTTTTCGAAGAATTGTGATGTAGATTCCTTTGATTATTTTAGGAGGGAGTCAAGCATAATTTAAAACATGTTAATGAATTGCTTTTGTAGAACTTTTTAAGGTGCAGAAAAATTTATGGAAATTATTATGGATGGCTGTGTACTTTCACAGTAATTTAGGTACAGATAAAATCATTAGATACAGAATACTAAACAAAAATTAACTCTTATACGTAAAAACAATGTTTTTATTGTAGCAATACCTATTTCTGAATTTTTAGGGACTAAAAACATTTACAACACTGCAATGTTTATGACTAGACTGCGGATTTTAATGCAATATAAAATTTTCAGAAGCCTAAGTAAAGAATTGAAATTTGAATAATATTATAATTTGAATTATGTATATTTTGCATAATTTGTATATTTTGGCATGTTAGCAGTCGATTTTTTATGTACTTAATAATAATAATAACCAAGTAATAAATACAAGAAATTATATAAAATACATCATAAAGAGAACACATTAACACGAGCCAAATGCAGAAAGTGTCAAATCTACACAACAATTGACCATATCACATCAGGATGTAAACTATTAGCTGCAGTAGAATACACCAATGGACATGACAACCTCGGGGAAATAATATGCATCGCCCTCACATACTATTACAAATTCGCACTCGCTATACAACCATATTACATACAAATATAACCACCCCAAGTTATAGAAAATACTACACACAAAATATACTGGAACAAGCCCATATTAACAGATAAAACAACAACAACAAACAAACCAGAGATCATACTTATAGACAAAATAAGTAAAATCACATATTTCCTAGACATAGCCGTACCAAGTGACCAAAATATACAATCCAAATATACAGAAAAAGTAGAGAAATATACACCACTAGCACAGGAAATCAAAAGAATATAACTGATGAAACTGATAATATCAGTCACAGGCATCACACCACACATCTTCATACAAAACATAGAATTACTAGAATTATCGACATACACACATGCACACATACAAAAAGCAGTAATAATAAACACAACAATAATAGTCAGGAAATTTCTATAATACTGTATGAATTTGGCATGGTTCGTTCATACTGGATTATCAATTCAGAGCGAAAATCTTGTGTGTCAAAAAACTTCAAAATAATAATAATAATGTCTTTATTTGTTGCACATAGTAAGACAAAGTGTACAGAAAAGAAAGAAAACAATTAAAAAAAAGCAAAACGCAATGTGTGCGCAAAAAGCGAGGTTGAGTTAAATGACTATTTTATAACTTAAGTTATATTAAGTCTATTTATGACAGACATTGTCAAAGTATAATTTGAGACAGTAATACATATTAATTAATTGAACAAATACATTTAATAATTTCATTGCAAAATGTTTCAACCAATAATATAGTCTTCATTTCATTTTGTTCCTTCTTCGAATTTTCTCAAAAGCGCATTTTATTTTCTTATCCCTGCTACAGCTTCGAGTCTTTTTTTACCCAATCATTCATTCTATTTCTTTAAATAACTGATCCAATTACAAGAAAACAGTAATAAAGTTAGTATTATTAGATACGTGTCTTAAAAATTTCGTTGTCCTCATTTATAATGATGTATTAATAATTATTAGACTGCGAATATTTATGCAAATTCATATTTTCATAGACACACAACAGCAACTGAATCTTAAGTAAATGTATGTTTTATCTTTTAAATATTATAAAATGTATTTTATTTTCGATATTTCATTGCATTTTTGCATGCATGCATATTTTGATGAATTTGAGCATATTTAAAATTACCATAAAAGCATAAACATCCGCAGTCTAACAATAATACAGTTCAAAGTATTATAAACTTTTTAGGCTACCTAAAAACATGAATCAAACGTCCGCAAATTAATAGTCTCCCAGAATAAGACTATCCCAAATGCAAGAATCGCTTTACACATTAAAATCATCGGTTCCTTCACGGAACAAATCCCACGATCATCAGTTTTGTATCTACAATAATCAGAGATTATCAGAGATTCTACGTACACGCGGCGCAACATCAAGCGCCAGTTCCGCGTTTAGTGGACCGACAATCCCCCATGGAATGAGACGTTCCACCGACAGGTATTTCCGGAGCAATTACAGGTATTCGACCGGTTTCGAGATAGACTGCATTCCGAAAAAGGGTGGAGGTGCGGCGAATGCGGCAAACGGCCGGGTAAGAGCGCGCCGAATTCCTAGATCGGGGAACGGGAAAAAATCCGGTGAATCAGTGTCCGTGGCTCATTGGTTCGGTAATAGCGGTAACCCGCGGTCCAGGACGGAATAGCGTGCTTATTGTGGTAAACCTGGGACTTAATGGTCTGTGACCCGGAGCACGCTGCGCCAATCCTAGTCTATATCGACGCGGTCCACGAGGAGCAGAACCCGAGAAACTTAGTTATTCCCGCCAAGGCGGAAGAGCAAACGTTCCCCGGGCACTTGGACGCGCCTGCTAGGCGTCTCCGGTCGCGTGGCTTTACGATTTCGTATAATTTACTTTCTCCCCCCTTCTCCCTGAAATTTCAAATGACCCGCCCTTTCGCGAATGCTTCCTTCGACTCTTTGCTGTCGGCTTTGACGGCTACCTTCCGCGTCCTGCGGTGCATACGATTATATATGAGTTGCTTTAGAAGGAGGGAGCAGAGCTTTAAGGGGTGGATTCGAAATATAAATAGGATGAAACAAGTTCGTCTAAAAAAGGAGAGGACAATAGGACAAGTAAGAGAGTTCAACACCAGCACTAGTAATCGGACCGATACCGAACCAATAGTATTAAAACCAGGAAACTAATTCCGATACTGCATCGAGTAATATCAAACTTTGAGATATCAAAAAGAACCTGTTACATACTTTTACGAAAATATCGACGCCTACTTGATACCTATATACAGGGTGCGCCAAAAGTATGGAAACGGTCAAATATTTCGAAAACTTAACATTTTTTAGAAAAATATGTTACAGCAATGATTTAGGGTTGTAAAAATTCTGTTGAACGGTCGTATCCGTTTGACCTTCAGAGGAGCGGTCAAGGTCATGTCAAGGTCAACATGATTTTTAAAATGGAAAACTCCACTTTTGATCATGTAATGTTAAAGCTGACGATGAGACCTTTTCAAAACACTAGCTGCTGACCTATTTTCGTTCAAAATTGCCTGAATGCTGAGGTTATCTATCGCCAAATTGTTAGAGGTACAACGACGCGAATCAAAACAATTCGAAATTTCGGAATTAATGTCGTTGGGTAATAGTACTGAAATCGGCGTCATGATTTCGATAGTATTTCTAGCGCATGTGTAGTAACATCTTTGAGTGCGATTTCGGCCGAGTGATGTGGTAAACATTGGAATGATCATTGTACACAAGCGAGAGTCTATTTCTCCATTCTCAACGTTCAGAATTTAAACAATTCGCAACAGAAATAGGTCATCAGCTAGTGTTTTGAAAAGGTCTCATCGTTAGCTTCAACACTGCATGATGAAAAATGGGGTGTTCCATTTAAAAAAATCATGTTGACCTTGACATGACCGTGACTGTTCCTTTGAAGGTCAAACGGATACGACCGCTCAATAGAATTCTTACAACCCTAAAACATTGCTGTAAAACATTTTTCTCAAAAATGTTCCGTTTTCGAAATATTTGACCGTTTCCATACTTTTGGCGCACCCTGTATGTGTAAAAGTATCAATACCTACTCGTTACCTCTCTGAAAGTATTGATACTGGTTTGATACTTTATAAAGGTATCGATACCTACTGATACTTCACGACAGTATCGATATCGGATTCTTATTGACACTCGTTTAATACCCACATCTCTTTTGTTCGTTAGGGTCGTCACAGACGGGCGGCTTCGCCGCAGAGGCAATTTGCCGCCGCGTTTTCGTTTGTGTATTTCATATACACATCGCATTTGTCATGTGTATTAAAATAATTGCATATATTGACGCTGAAACAAGTGGACGCAGAACGGTAGAGGTACGATCGCGGCGAAGCAGGGCCAGTGTTTCTTTGTGTTGCACGCAAACCACGGTGTATTATACAAAACATATTATACGAAACACCTGTGGAGAGTGCTCCTATTGGCTCAGCGAGCTCAAGTGATGAGGAAAGCGAGCGCGAGTAAAGCTCTGTGATTATCTGTGATGCATTTCATTCGCACACATAGATACCATACGCAGAGTTCTGACTATGACGCCCCTAGCGGCGACCAGAGGATCTTCCGTCTATTGATCACAAAAAGTCAACCAGACAAAGGTGCTTTGTCGGAATACCTCTATAATACACCGTGACGCAAACTTGCCGCACAGTCGCCGCTTCGATTGCATTTCGCGTAAATTGCATCACGCAACATATGTGCACGTATGTATTAGGGCGGGATTCATAGTCGTTGTTTATTCTTAAGGTCAGTTAAGTATTTTCTTAAGTCGGCGTCTAGATTTACAGTCGCGAAATAAGAATTTGCTTGACCAACGACTCAAGCATTTGCTTTGTAAAGGAATCTTATTTAAATCTTGTCGCATAGTCAGTTCTTAAGATCATCTTAAGAACGTGTGTATCCATAGACAAATAAGAACTTCTTATTCGAGCAGAAGATGATTGTATTCATTAAAAGTGAGGTTATATTTTCAAGTCAACGTCCGAGATGACTTAAGACCGTTTTATTACATTCTTTACCGTGTAAAGGATGCGTATTAGGGGATTATAATATAATATAACAGTGTCAGGAAATCGAATTGTTTGTATTTTCTTACTGTTTAACGTATTAAAAACATGTCCTTAAAGGATTTTAGGCGATTTCACAACATTAACCAGAGTTACCAGATGTTAGGATGAGCCTAACATTAATAGAACCTTAATAATTAAGGAATGCTTAAGCAAATGCTTCAGCAACGACTATAAATCCCGCCAATGTACAGTGTTGACTCGAAGAATAGCTGGGTTTTAGAACCGAGCGCTTCTCTTTTTCGAGTCGGGTTCGATCTCGGTTACGACGGAACGAGGAGACTCGCACCGGCGAAGAAGTGATGAGGATAGACAAATCCCTTTTTCGAATCAAACTCAGGCGTCGTTCTTTGAGTCAACACTGTAAGATTGTTCTTATATCGAAACAGTACTGTATGTATAAACTTTACCGCGGCGGCAAACTGCCGCTAGCCGCTCGTCTGCAACACGAAGTTGGGTTCCTCTCCTTGTTAAATTCAGGAAACAAAATGAAAAAATATTGCTATAATAAATTCCAAAACAAATCACAAGAAATTGATAAAACTACATTATGAAAATCAGCTTTGAGCAGCTTGCGGCGCTCCATAAAATTTACTGGTTAGATTCAGATTTCAACAACTTAAATAACACTACAAAAGATAACATTCGTTCACTATTAGAAATAATGAATAGCAAAAAAAAATTTTGTCTCTATATTTCGTTCCA